>CM046874.1:15437024-16712439 GCA_025667525.1 Glebionis coronaria | reverse complement strand
ATCTTCTTTGCTCGTCTCCACGTTGTACGTGACGTTTATGCTCACTCGTAATCAAGCAAAACGTGCACGTAAACGCAAGAACAAAACTCCCACTCCAACTCATTCTAGTGAGGAGTCTCCCTATTGACGAACCCATTGTACGAGAAGAACCAACCATGGCGAATCGAACTATGATGGAGTTACTTCAAGCACCCACCGAGGGTTATGGAGAAGCTATTGTGATTCCCGCAATCCTTGCGGAGAATTCTGAGGTGAAAACGGGTTTGTTGTCGATGATCCAAAACAACAAATTCCGTGGTGATGAGAAGGACAATCCCACAACCATATCCGCCAATTTAATCGTCTTACCGCCACGTGCAAATTTAAGGATGTCTCGAATGACTCGATTAAGATGAGTTATTTCCGTATTCCTTAGCGGGGCCCGCTAAAATTTGGTTAGAGAAAGAGCCACCCAATTCTATATTGACGTGGAAGGATCTCGTTTCAAAGTTTGTGAACCAATTTTTTTCCGCCCTCTAAGACTACGCATTTGAAAAATGAGATTTCTAAATTTTCACAAGAATCAAATGAAGTTTTTCTACGGCTCTGGAATAGGTTTAAGAGATGTTACACGAATGTCCTCATCACGGTTTTTTCCGATTTGCACCAAATCGACACCGTTTTAACAATGGACTTAACGATCATAGAAAGAGATTATTTAAATCTGCCGCCGCGGGTGGTAATTTTTTGTGTAAAAAACGGTTGAAGAAGCTTTGGGTCATAATCGAGAATAGGTCTAAGGTTTATAAGCCCTCGTCACACACCGAGTGTTGCCAAAAGGGGCTCGTCATCATCGTCTCAAAGTATCAATGCATTACATGAAGAAGCAAATGAAGAAAACCGATTTTTCGATAGATTTGCTACCTTAATGTCCCATTGGAAGGCTCAAGAAGCTTCCAATTCCGCTTCGGTTAAAGCGGTTTCTAAAAGTTGTTTGTCGTGTGGGGAGCTCATGATCTTTCCGAGTGCATTACCGCGGATGGTAACACTTCGAATGCTTTTGTAGCCACGGGAACTTACAACCAAATCGGTCAAGGTTCTCGTTCAAATCAAGCTCCACCCAATCAAAATGCTAATAATTATCGCAACAACAACCAAGGTGGAAATTACCAAGGAAATCAAAGGAATTATAACAAAGGTAATTACCAAAGTGGAAATGGGCAAATTTCTAATCAAAACCAAAACCGTGATTTTCAAAACAATGCCCAAGGTTTTCAAAACGATCACACCAAAAATCTTCAAGGAGAGTTTTTGAGTTATGCTAAGGCTAATGATGCTAAGTTCGACAATATGCAACGTGAAATGGTTAGCTTAAGATCCGAGTTGAAAAACGAGCTTAAAAACGAACTTGCTAATGAACTTAAAACTCATGCTAATAAAATGGAAGGAAATGTCACACGACTCCAACAAAATCAACAAAAAAATGGAGCAAGGACAACATGAGATTAAGCAAGAATTGTTAAAAGCGGATGCTAGGCAATCTAAGTTTGAAGACCGAATGGCTAAAATGTTTGAAGCTATCATGTGTAAGGCCCTCTTCTTCGGGTGGTCTTCCTAGTGATACCATCGTGAACCCGAAAGGAGAATTGAAGGTTATTACTACTCGTAGTGGTAAAACTTTCAAAGAACCCATTTCTCGTCCAAGTACTTCTATGGAGAAGGAAAAAGAGAAAGAACCCGAGGTTGTGGTTGAAAAGGAGCACATTACAATCCCACAAAGTACCGCTCAAACCACACCTACGGTTGAACCTACACCAATCATGGAACCCGAGATTCCAAGGCCGATGCCTATGCCTAATTTGCCCCAACCCACACCACCTTTTACCCTACCCTTCAAGACGAAACAAGGAAAAGGCACAGGAACGAAATAATTATCAATTTGAACTCTTTATGAAAATGTTTCGTGACTTGCATTTTAATATAAGTTTTGCCGACGCCTTAGTCATGATGCCTCGATTTGCCGCGAACTTCAAAAGTATGTTGAATAACAAAGAGAAATTGCAAAAATCGTCTAGTTGTTCATCGTTTTTTCTAAGCCGCATACCTCAAAAGGTCGGTGATCCTGGAAAGTTTTTAATCCCATGTGCTATCCAAGACATGGAAGAATGCTACGCCTTGGCCGATCTTGGTGCTAGTATTAATTTGATGCCTCTTGAGATTTTTAAATCGCTCAATCTTCCAAATCTCACTCCTTCAAGAATGTCAATCGAAATGGCCGATCATTCTACGATTCTAGCTTGTGGAGTTGCCGAGGACGTCTTTGTGAAGGTTGGAAAGTTCTACTATCCTGTAGACTTTATTGTTGTTGATA
This sequence comes from Glebionis coronaria, assembly GCA_025667525.1. Lineage (NCBI taxonomy): Eukaryota > Viridiplantae > Streptophyta > Magnoliopsida > Asterales > Asteraceae > Glebionis > Glebionis coronaria. The sequence continues at coordinate 16,710,089 of CM046874.1, read as the reverse complement.
TTCCCATCGATCCTAAAGTTCCGTTAATTTTAGGTCGATCTTTTTTTGATACCTCGAGAGCACTTATCGATGTGGCATGCAAGAAAAATCACTCTTCGTTTCATGAGGAAGAACTCGTCATTAATGCAACCCAAAACTCCACTCTTTCCCATGTTTATTCTATCACATCTTTGTACAATGTCAATCCATCAAAAGCATTTGCAAAAAGATTTCAAATAGAGTTTTAGGAGTTGTTGAGAAAAATGAAGTTCCGTTCCCTCCGCCGATGGAGGTTAAGAGTGTTAAGCCTATGATTCCAATCTCGAGTGATTCTTCGGATGATGAATACGTTGATCCCGATGGGGAGGTTTTCTTTGTTGACAAAAAGATTTGAAAACTTGCCCAAACCAAAAAAGATTTCAAAATGTGAGAATTTTTAGTGTGACTAACATTGTTTTAGATACACCAAATATTTTTGACATAATTAAATCGGGTTTTCACAAAGAGAGTTTTAAAGATGAAAAAGGAAAAGATTTTGAATCTAATTTAAAAGATTTTACTACAATTCTAACTCCGTCATCACCGCGTTTATTGAGTACTACAAGCTCGTCTTCTCCTTTTGACGATGCTTTGTGTGGACTTAGTGTGGGGGAAGCCCCTTATGTTCCCTCCCCTTTCTCCACCGAGGACGAGATATTTGATCCTGGAATTGCTTATATAGGGAAATCTCGGTCTTCCACCGATGCAATAAATGGAAAATCTTTTCATTTGATTGGTGCGAGTCTACCTCGAGTAGCTCAATGTTTTGACTTACCCATTGTCCCACCCTTCTATTTCTTCTCTCCTATTTTCTTCTATCCCATTGGGGTTTGTGTTGGAGTAGTGTTGCTTCGTCTTTCATCCGAAAGCGAGGACGCTATCTTTGACCCCGGTATACGTTTATCGGATTTTTAAAGTACTTCACGTGATTTTTGGGCCTTGTTTATCATGTAAGCCCCACCAAAAATTGACCACACCATGATTATCCCTAAATGATCACATTTATGGGGATTCGAGTCGAGCTTTTGACTCGGTTATCAAAAACAAGGTGCCTCGTGGGGGAGACCCATGCTTATCCATGTACATATTATTGCTTTCTAATGTGAGGGGATTTGCGCCCTTCCAACCTTTGTTCCGTGGTTGTTTGTGAATTGTGTCTTTTAGATCATCATCTTCACGATTGGAGCCTCTCGTGTTTCGTTTTATGAGAGCACTCGATCGTTTGTTTTGGAGGCCTTTCCCTATATCCATATGATATATCCTTTTATGTTCTAACCTTAGGTTTTTAGCACACTTCATAGACGGATATTAACTTATTGGTTACACCCTTTCCATGCTAGATTAGGCATTCGACTACGTCTCTAGTATGGGGGTGTTTGCACCCCTAGACTCGAAACATTGAGGACAATGTTTAACTTTAGTATGGGGGGGGGGGGGTGAATAGATACTTGCCTTGCCAAACCTTCACGCTTTCCAAAGTTTATCGTTTTGTTTATCGTTTTCTTGCAAAATAAGGCTAAAAATGGCCAAATTTTAAATTTTTCTCATGTTTTATAAGTGTTTGAAGACACGAATGTAGGTTTTCCGATGGTGAGAATAAGAGTAATTTTTGACTTGACCGTAGCGTGTTGAGCACTTAGCTTTGATTCCTTAACTACACATTAGGCTAAGTCTCTTAAATGAGGACGAGAAATGATAGAGTTAATTATAAGTTACAATGCTAAACGTAGAGTACTCGTATTCTTTCAAAACTCATGTGTTCTCGTTATTTGCTTATTCTCCCTTCGCTTGTAAATATTTTTTGCTTAATAAATATTGACTTAGCGGTTTAGTTATGATTGTTGGGTTTCTAGTCTTTTCTAGTAGCTTCCGTGTAATTAAATTGGGAAGACATTAAGGTATCGCCAGCGTCACGGTTTTGAAGTATTGGCACCCTAATAATCAAAAGCTTCACCCAATAATAAGATTTCAAGTGCTCACCAAAATCTAGCAAACAATTTGAAGCCCCACAAGGCCTAAAATCTATGCAAAATTGAAAGTGAATCAAGCCTTAATCTTTGAAGCTTTAAAGATCCAAAATTCGCTTTAGCGTGAGGATATACGTCTTTGGCTAATAAAACCACCGATGATGGCGGATAATAAAAGGCAAGGCAAGACCGAAGTCATAATAAAAGCTTCATGGCGAAGTTGAATAAAAGATGGAGGTAAACCAAAGATAATAAGGCCCTTCCGTTAGGGGGCGTATAAAAGTCTTGGTAATAAGTCTCATGTTCAAAACCGTTATAAAACCGTGTTTATCGATTGTTCTTGTCAACTTAATTTTTTAACATCGTTGTCTATTAGGAGGGGTTATTGATTTGATGGTCTTAGTTACACCGTTAGGACTCTATTTTTAGACCTAAATCTCTATTATCGCATAAGTCAAACAATGTATCCTCGTGAGACATTCAAGACAAAATAAAATATAAGAGATACAACTTAGGAATAATGGGAGAATAAGTACGTGATTAGGGCATATGAGTAGTGTTAGCATTACTAACTTATAATGACAATGATCTCGTTGCACGCTTGGCATGGAATTGGAGTGAAAATCGAGGACGATGAAATTATTTCTAACGAAGCATTCACGTGTTCTTATTCTATGAACCTAAACGTCCCATTTTGCGATGAAAATCATACGTTATGTCTAAAACGCAAGTAGTAGTGATAGTAGTAATGTAGCTAGTTTATCATTTCAATAAAGTGAATAAAATGAATTTTGGAGGTGCTTCGATACTTTATTCTAGCATTGCGTGAGGGCACGGCAATGGTTTAGTATGGGGGAGTGATGAGACTGCTTTTATACATGGTCTCATCGTTCAAAACGGCCTTAAAATGCATAAAATATCATCAAATATGCCAAATATATGCTCGTGTTTGTTACTTGTGTATTTTTAGGTACGGATATTGAGGAATTGACAAAAGAACACAAGAATCAATCAAAAACGAACACGGGAAACGAAGACGCACAATGAACCAAGCTCATTTATGGAATTTGCAAAAAGACCCCTCAAGTTTGAAGAATTGGCAAAAATGGCCCCTCATCTTTGAAGAACTTGTCATATTTGACCCTCCAAATGTCAAATGAACAAGTATGGTCCCACAAGTTTGAAGATTGTACAAGAAATACCCTTGGAAATTGATCTAATGTTCAATGTTAAACCTAATGGATCAAAAGGACTTGATTTGAAATGGAGTTTGGACTGCCCATGAAAAGAAGATAACAAAAGGACTGGCATTGCAAATGGACTTAATGGCTGTTAGCATATAAGGGACGGGTAATGAAAATAATACACCTAAGCCCAATACACCCCCTTAGCCCAATCCCTAAACCCGGTTTAATTTTTAAGCTGTGGTCAAACCCAAGTCAAACAATCCTACTAACCACCATTTCCCACCTAAACACATTTTTAAAATTTCTTTTTCCCCCTTTTGGATTAAAACAGCCCTAATCCTCATAAACCCTAAAATCCCTCCAGCTCTAATCAACCCCAAACCAAAGGGGTTTTACCCCAAATGCTCCAGTTCACTAATTAACTTTCCCCTCACCCAAACCCACCTCTTAAAACTTCGCCACGTGGCCTGTGGTCCTCACCCAAGCACTCCCCTGCTCATGTCACTTTCCCCCAAACCCTATGTCCCGACCAAATCAACGATTAAGACCAAGTCCTTTGTCCCCAAGGTTCATCCAACGACCAAAGATCATTCTACAAGCTGGCATATCACATGGAAAACTTTTGACCGATTTTGAAGACCAAGACCAAGGGTTTTTTAGGAAATTAGCCATTAGGGTTTTCAGCTTTGTATTTTTTATTTCCTAGTTCTAGAATCGTATTTTGAGTAGTATTTAAGGAGGTCCAACCTGTGGATACCCCTTGTTCCAGTTTTTTGCAAAATCTTTTGTAATTCCTTTTTTAAAATTTATAAAGTTGGTGTTTGTTAATTTCAAGTGTAATTCCTTTTATATTTGTTTAAGAAGTTGGTATAAGTAATGCAAAAAAAACTGAGTTCCATTTTAAAAGTGTGAAAGATTTGTTTGAGGTTTCAATATCCAAAAGGTTTTGAAATTTGGTTAAAAGTCCATAAATCCAGTTCCTTGGAAGTGAAAGTGGAAAAGGAAGAGTGATTTGTGAGTTTTTAAAACGTGTGTTTAAGGATTGATAGGTTTGAAAAAAAAAAGTTTTTAAGAAAAAAAAAGAAAACAGATTATACATGCTTGTACTTGTTTTTCTTTTTGATTTTTCAGGTTGAATTGTTTGTTGATAAAGTTCAGCATACACCCGTGTGTATTGGAAAAGGCATTGCTGCCTTGGTTGAGCCTGGATGTGGGCTTAACAAGGTATCCCTTGTTTCTATTTTTCTATTTTCAGTAATATGATGTTAATGTGATTTTGTTTGAAAAATTTGTTAAGTGTTGTTAAGATGGTGAGAATTTGCTCTTTGGGTGTTAATATGCATGTTAGATGTTCATAGAATCAATTTGGAAAAGTTTTAAAGTGTTTTGGTTTGAAAAAGTTGGTTAAAAGATTTTAAGAGGGTGTTTGGATTAGTAAGTTAGACAAGATTTTTAGAAAATTTTGAGAAGTAAAACGTGTTAAACAGCTTAAGTAGGATTGTTTAGGGTTGCATGAGAGTTGTGTTTAAGATTGGTGAAGTTTTGAAGCATGTTGAGTGTTTACAAAGTAAAAAGTGAGCTAAAAAAAACTGCATAGTCATTTTCTGCTTGATTTGATGAAGTTTGGAGCTTGATTCTTGCTAATCTGTTAGTTCTTAGGTAATTTAAGGGTTTTGATTTGTTTATTTGCTTATTGGTGAGTTTGTGTGTAAGCTTGTGACCTTTGAATCTCAGCCTTGTGCCTAGAACTTAAGCTCATAAGTCACCAGTCCCATACAAACACATCAGTAACTTGAGTTTGCCTGTGTGTGCATTCTGTGAGAATTTTTTGCTAAGTGGTCTATTTGATTTCTGTTTATTTTGACTCCCTACACTCAGAAAGAGTGTAGGGGTGCCATTGTGTTCCAAAAACACCACCAATAGCATCACAGCCAAGCTCCTCTTGGCTTAATTTCCTTTGTGAAGAAATAAGCAATCAAGCTTGTGTTCTTCATAGAAACTGGTCACGTTTTTGTTGAATTCTGGGCTTAATCTTGATAAATTGGTATTGGAATTGTGTTGGTAAGCAAGAAAAGGTGTCAGTGTTGGATTTGGAAAGCAAAAAAAAAAAAAAGTTTTATAAAAACTTCACCCTGCCTGGACTCGAACCCCCGACCTGCAGCTCAGGAGTGAGGGGTTCTACCAGTGATCCAGATGAGTTTTTATGTTAACCTTTCATTTCATTAGTTATTTAATACGTTTTTTTTTATGCTTGTTTAAATAAGCCGTGGGCTTTTAAGCTTATTCTGGCTTATTGAATAAGCATTTTTGCTTCCTTTCATTTTTCCTAGGATAATATTATAGTTTAGGATTTTTCTGTTTAAAAATTTTATTTTTCCCATTATTTAATTAATTATTAGGATTATTTTTAGTTTTAAATTTAGAAAGTCTATTAAAAATAGTAAACTGTAATATAAAAATACAAAAAAATTGTTTTTAAGTTTTAATTTATATTTTTGAGGTTTACATTCAAAAAAGTTTTCAAAAACTTTAATTTTTAATTTTATTTAATTTTAGGGTTTTTAGACAAATTTAAAAATTAATATAAAATTAATTAAAAGGTTTTAGGAGCTCTAATTTGCATTTTCTTCTTAGTTAGAATATTTAGGATTTTTGAGAATTTTTTAGAATTTATTTGAGAAATTTTTATTTTTTGGAATATTTTATTATTATTTTATTAAGAAAAATTCAAAGTTTTATTTTTAACTTTTTTTCATTTTTCCTAGATTCTAGACATTAAAATAGGACATTTTTCACTTTCCAATTAATTTTTAGATTTTTCAATTAATTTTTAGAATAATTTAAGATTTAATAGATTTTAATAGTTTTTAGGAGTTTAAAAATAGTTTAATTTCGTTTTAAAATTTTTAAAAATAGTTTTTAGCTTAATTAGGTCATTTTTGAGGTTTACAAACTATTAAATCTTGTTTAGGGCTTTTTAATATTTAAAAGTGATTTTTAGGGCTTTAATTAGCATTAAAAAGTCATTATTAAATTAATTAAAAGGTTTTAGTAAGTTTGGATTTTTTGTAAACTCTTAGAATATTATTTGGGATTTTTAGTAATTTTTAGGAATTTTTAGGTTTAAATTTTAAATTTTGTCGTTTTTACGTTTCTTCGTCGTAACTTTCTAGTAGTGTTTTTGCCTATTTTTCTATTTTTTTCGTCTTCGTCATTTTCTCTTCTTTTCTTCTTGTTAATAATCACAAACAATTAATCATCATTCATCACACAACACACGTGCCTCCTCGAGAGAACGATCCCCATTAAAGGTCATTAGTGCTTGGTTTTCCTAATCCGACACTTGATACTTGCCCTATTTATTGCTCTTTTCCTAAAGAGTAGTAAAAACACTACATCAATCACACATACCCTCTACAAGAGGACCCTTCAGATCTAGAACACCTTCTAGAGCTAAAACCCCCACCCAACAAAGGTGGGTTTCAAAACAAAACTGACCATTTCCTTAACTTGTGCAGTGTGATCTTAGGAAGCTTATTTGGTACCTAGATAGTGGCTGCTCAAGGCATATGACTGGCACCAAAAGTTATCTGTACAAGTATAAGGAGGAACAAGGTCCTAAAGTTGTTTTTGGTGATAACTCATCAGCTACTACCGAAGGATTTGGTTTAGTGAAATGCAATGGTATAGTTTTCTCAAGGGTAGCATATGTAAATGGATTGAAGCACAACCTCATCAGCATAAGTCAACTTTGTGATGCAAAGTACCTTGTGCTGTTCGATGACAAAAAAGGTACAATCTTCAACTCCAATCATGAAATTGTGATGATTGCTCCAAGAGTCAAAGATGTTTATGTCATGAACATGGACTCAACTCAGGAGACATGCTTCTTTGCTAAAGCCTCCAATATTACCAATTGGCTTTGGCATAAGAGGCTCTCACATATCAATTTCAAAACAATAACTCTGCTGGCAAAACAAAATCTTGTTATTAGTCTTCCCTCACTTGTCTACTCCAAGGACAAACCATGCTCAGCATGTGAAAAAGGGAAGCACCATAGGGCCAGTTTCAAAAGAAAGCAAACTTTCTCAATCAAAGAAAGTCTTCATTTGCTTTACATGGAGTTATTTGGCCCAGTATCACCTAGGGCCATTTGTCATGAAAAATATACACTTGTCATTGTTGATGAGTACTCAAGGTACACCTGGGTATATTTTCTGACAAAGAAAAGCCATGCACCAGATGCCATTATGTCATTCATCAAAAGAGTTGAAAATCAAAATGACACTCATGTCAAACAACTCAGAATTGACAATGGCACTGAATTCAGAAATCACTCACTAATCAAATTCTGTGATGACAAAGGAATTTCCCAAAATTTCTCATCTCCTTACACACCTAAACAAAATGGTGTGGCTGAAAGAAGGAACATAACTTTGATTGAAGCAGCAAGAACAATGCTTGTTAGATCTGCTCTCTCTAAGCACTTTTGGACTTATGCTGTAGCTACTGCTTGCTACACTCAAAATAGATCCATTATTGTGAAGAGACACATGAAGACTCCCTATGAAGTCTTTAGGGGGAGAATTCCAAACATTTCATTCTTACATGTGTTTAGGTGTCCAGTATTCATTCATAATCACAAGGATCACCTTGTAAAGTTTGATAAAAAAATCTGATGATGGTTATTTCCTTGGATACTCCCTAGTATCTAAAGCATACAGAGTCTTCAACACAAGAAGACAATGTATTGAAGAAACCTATCACATCACATTCAATGAAAGTTCTGAAGCTCTCACTTTTACAAATCCATCAGATGATGAACTTCATATACATGAATCTCAAAATTATCCATGTGATGAATTTAATCATTACGAGCCTTCTCAAAAATATCAAACAAGCAATTCAGTCCCTCATATTGATCCATTTGAAGATATAACAAGTCCTACAAAAGGAAATCCTTCAATATCACATACTGATGGCTGTCAATCAAATAATGATCAATCTCAAAATGATCAGCAAGGAAACACAAATGACCAAAATTGTCAGTCTCAAAACAATCAGCATGCTGACACACATGATCAAAATGATCAATCATATGCAGCTGTTGAAGAATAATCTGAACCCCTTGCTCAAGGCTCTCCTATCATCTCTAGGTAATTAGGTCTTGGATATGCTTCTTCTGACCAAGAAGGAAGTCCTCCAATGATTGAACCATTGTCCACTGAATATCCTTCAGTAGACACTAGAGACATTCCAAGTCCAAGTCCATGTCATGGACTTCCAAGCTCTAGATCTAATCATGATACCAGTACCTATTCTCCAGCTCCACAAAAATCTTGGACTCAAAATAGTCACATACAGCTGGTGAACATAATAGGTAATCCTGGTGAAGGTAGAGTCCCTAGATCTATGGCAAAGAAACTGAGTGCTGCTTCATCTAGAGAAAGCCTTTATGCAAATTTTCTCTCAGAAATTGAACCTACAAAGGTTTCTGAAGCACTCGCACACCCTGGATGGGTGGATGCCATGCAAGAGGAACTCAATCAATTTGAAAGAAACAAAGTCTGGAAATTGGTTCCTCTTCCATATGGTAAATCAACTACTGGCACTAAATGGGTTTACAAGCTCAAAAGAGATGAAACCAATGCAGTGACCAAAAATAAAGCTAGGCTGGTGGCCCAAGGATTCAATCAAGAGCCTGGTGTTAATTTTGATCAAACCTTTGCTCCAGTTGCACGTATGGAAGCCATACAAATCTTCCTTGCATATGCCACTTACATGAACTTCATAATCTACCAAATGGATGTCAAAAGTGCATTCCTAAATGGTGACCTAAAAGAAGAAGTTTATGTTACCCAGCCTCCTAGCTTTGAGAGTAGTAAATACCCAAATCATGTCTACAAACTTTACAAACCTTTGTATGGATTGAAGCAAGCTCCAAGAGCATGGTATGAAACTCTCTCAACTTTTCTCATTGAACATAAATTTGTTAGAGGAAAAATAGATAACACCTTGTTCATCTATAAATCTAAAACTGACACCATTTTGGTACAAATTTATGTGGATGACATCATCTTTTTTTCTACAAGCTTGAAACTTTGCAAACAATTTGCCAAGCTTATGACCAACAAGTTTGAGATGAGTATGATGGGAGAACTCGCATACTTCCTTGGTCTTCAAATTAAACAATCCGACCAAGGCATCTCCATCAATCAAGAAAAATATGTCAAGGATCCGCTGAAGAAGTATGATATCAATTATGCTTAAGTGAAGACTCCAATGGTACCCCCTAACAACTTAGGACCTGATCTCATTGGACAATCAGTCAATGAGACTCTGTATAGAGGTATGATTGGGTCACTCATGTACTTAACTGCAAGCAGACCTGACATTCAATTCTCTACATGCCTTTGTGCAAGATACCAAGGAGATCCAAAGGAATCACACCTTACTGCTGTTAAGAGAATCTTCAGATACCTAAAAGGTACACCAAGTCTAGGTCTTTGGTACCCCAAATCCTCAGGTTTTGATCTAAAGGGGTACTCAGATTCTGACTATGCTGGTTGCAATTTGGACAGAAAAAGCACTTATGGTGCCTGCCAATTGCTAGGTGGCAAACTTGTGTGTTGGAGTGCTAAAAAGCAACAAACCATTGCCATATCTTCAGCAGAAGCTGAATATGTGGCAGCTGCTGGATGTTGTGCCAATGTTATTTGGATGAAAAGCCAACTGGCTGATTATGACATAGAATATGAAAAGGTACCAATCTTTTGTGATAACACTAGTGCTATTGCAATATCCAATAATCCAGTCCTCCACTCAAGAACAAAACACATTGATATCAGATATCACTTTATCAGATATCACATTGTGAAAGGGGACATTGAATTAAATTTCATCCCCACTCAATACCAATTGGCTGATATCTTCACCAAACCATTGGATGAACCAACTTTCAAAAGATTGATAATGGAGCTTGGTATGCTGAACATTGATGATACAAAACCTGAACCTTCAGCATTCACTGAAGAAGCTTGAAGGTTCAACATTTCTTAAAAGATTTTGATTAATGTTAAGTAGCATTGTCTAAGTAAAGGAGTGTGCAATGTCATGTATCTATTTCACTTTATGTGATTGTGTATATGGTGTTTTGTCGCCTTATCTGATTCACTGAAGCTGAACAAATAAATCACCAGTCATCAAAAGATTTCTTCAGCAATGCTGAACAAAGTTTTAAATACAAATGAGTAGCTAGGCCTGAGTAGAGGAGCGTGCAATGTAATATGTCTTGTTTACTTATGTGAACATGTATATGGGGTTTTGTCTCCTCGTCTGACGCACTGAAGCTCATAAGTATAGCCATCAGCTTCAACATATCTGAGCAACAACATTTAAAACCCATCAATCATGTGATTCAAAAGAGTTAATGGCATTAAATTTCCTGTGAATAAAACAAACATTCTTTCAAAAAGGTGTCATTTGTTAATTAAGGAAATTTCAAACGTCTCCATCCATAGTCATCAACTTCATGACACATGGGGCGTTTCACTGTTTAAAGCAACAGAAACTCATACCTTTTTGCAGAACATTAATGAGAAAATTTGTGCCAAATGTTCAAAAGAAACCCTAAAAGATTTATGACTTTTTCAAATGGTTTTAAAAACTTTTTACAAATCAGTTAAAGTTTTTATATAATCCCTAACAACTGGATTTCATTCCACGCTTACAAATCTTTTCATCCATTAACAAACACAACCTTTCTCTCTTTCAAAACACACACAGAAACATAAATGGCTGAATCATCTTCCACCCCCAAGATCACCAAAATCACTCTTAAACAATCCACTCATGTTAACTATCCCATTGATGACATCTTCTTCAAACCAAACAACATCACTTTGCTTACACCTGAATCCATTAAGTCTGTTCCTAGGGAACAAGTTTTGACTTATCTAACCAAAAGTGTTTTAAGGTATGCTTTATTTGAAGATCCTGGTATGATGTTTCAAAATGTGCTAAAAGAGTTTTGGTTTACAGCAGAGGCTTCTAACAACAAGAAGTCCATTGAGTTTGATTCTACCACGATGGGGATCCATGGTAGATTTGGGTTAAAATCATTTAGAAAAGTTTTGGGGTTAGATTATTTGGAAAAACCTAATGAGTATGAAGCAATACCTGATGATTTTATGATTGTTAAAAATTTCTTTAAAGAAATTGGGTATACTGAAGAAATTTCTGAAAAAGGGGGTTAAAAAGGAGTGCTTTGCCACCAAGATGGAAATTATTGATGACCATACTCATCGAATGTTTGGGGGGAAAAACTGGAGGTCTTGACCAGATCAACCAAAAAGATGCTATCATTTTATACTGTCTGGCCAAGGGGGTCAAAGCTGATTTTGGGAGAATTATTTTTGAAGATCTCCATGTGAAGCTGGAGAAAAAGACTAGAGAGAAAAACGTTGTATACACCAGATTTCTATCTCTCCTTTTTGCTGACCATCTTGGAAATGATTTTTCAAAAATAACTGAAGAGCAACTAATTTTTAAGACCTTTGATCTTACTCGCTGGAACATTCTAGTCAGCACCATTGATCCTCCTCTTACACAACCCATGCTGGACATCTGCTCAGCAGATGGTCCAGTAGTGTACGAAGCTCCCAAAGACACTTCTCCAACCGGAGAAGGGGATCTACAAGGCAAAAAGCCTGGAGCTTCATCTGGAGCTCGTCAGAAGCAAACGTCAATTAATACCAAGAAGGTTAGACGTGGGTCCAGAAAGAGGAAAACCCTCACATAATCTTCTTCAAAGAAGATTGATGATGATTCCCAAGGCCATCCTTTGAAGAAGACCAAGTCCCTGGCCAAGGACAAGAACCCCAGCCAGCCATCACCTTTAGTCTTTGCTATAGGAGATATGCATAAAGAGGCCCAGCAAGCAACCCATCTCTCAACTTCTTTAAGAGAGAAGGGTGAAGATGGAGCTCACCCTCAGCTCAATAGTATGGAGTCAACATTGGTAAGTACTTTCATTCTGAATACAAGTCATACTTCATTACCAATTTCTATCACTTGTCACTCTGAGTCTGCATCAGGGAATGATGTGTCAGCAAATCCAACAGCTTATGCTGACCTTGGCCTATCTGTTTCTAATGATGTAGCTCCCCCACAACAGGGTTCTACTGAAGGAACCACAACATTATCATTGATCTAAATTTATCAGGGACTCTTTCTCAGGATCCATCAGGTCAAACCAACCCTGGTGGTGAAGGGCTTGAAACTGATCCACACACTCATGCTGATGCTCCAAAGATTCCCAAGGAAGTGCATCTCACCATTAGAGCCAAGGTGGGACACTTGCCTACTTTTGTTGTAAGTATGTCTGGAGATGATCTGGAGAAAGAACTTGGGTTCAATGAGAGAATTCCAGTCAATCTAGATGACAGTGATGAAGAACCTGCTAATGCAACACTATTGCCACTTTCGCCCAGAGCTGAGCAGGTAAAAGAATTAACCAATCAAGTGTTGATTCTTCAATCACAGGTTGCCAGACTGAAGGAAGAAAAGGTGCTTGCCGATAACGAAATCTCAACTTACAAAGCAAGACCACCTCCTCCTTCCGTTGAACAAATTAAGGATGTCCTCATTGCTGCTTTGAAGCCCTTAGTCCAAGATGTGGCCACCACCACTTACCTAAAGCAAGAGATGTCCTCTCTAATGGAATCCATCAACGGTGCCTCCATGGAGTTTCCACCAGAATTCACACCAGTTCCTGGCCAAGTTAATACCTTGTGTGATTCTGTGTCCAAAATCAAAGATAGAGTGGCGTTGCTAGAAAAACAAAAGTTGACCATTTCTGAAGAGGTTCAGCAGAAGCTAAATGCCCTTGAAACTGTTCCAGCCATGCTGGCCAAGGTAACTACCACTCTTGATCATCTTTGTGGCTTTTTCCCTGCTAGAAGGTCATCAGAAGCTGCTGGGCAGTCTTCTGCTGAGGGGGAGAAAAACACAATCCAACAGCTCTTTCAGAAACATGCCCAAAAGAAGGCTCAGAAACAATCCATTGAGTCATCCATCACTGAAAAGATCCCAACAAAGGGTAGGGGGAGTCATCAGCCAAAGATGATGATATGCAAGGTTCACCCAAAAACAAAGATCTTACTCTAAATGATTAGTTGATCAGCGCTGGAGTGGCCACTCAGGAAGAACTTGACAAGATATACAAGCTTCAGCAAGAAGAAAAGCTAAGAGATCTGAAGCTAAGCTTGTATTAGCAAATTGGAAGAGTTGAAATAGAAAGTGTCTTCAAGAAGAAAGTGTTATATGAAAAGTTTTGTATAACAAGACTCAACAGAAGAAACATCTCACCAATCACCAATGTTGATATGTTGACCAACAAAGGTGACATCCATCTCAAGTTCTATAGAGGTGATGGAACTCATGAGATACTTGAAAACTTTCAAGGAAAAGAACTTTTTTATACTGAAGGGATGGAAATGAGTGTGATTATTGAGAAAAGGAAATCCAAAAGATGGGATGAATTTCGTACCAGAATCGAGCACTATATGAGAAATCATAAAAGACTAGGTGAAATTCTGAACATCAACACTCAAGCTTCTTTGGAAGATCAAGATCCAATTCTGGAGCTGAACAAAAGGGCAAATCTGATACAACCTGAAGTCGGTGACATCTTTGTCACTACAAAGAAATATAAAGGCCTTGTTCAGTTTCAAAATCATCTCCCTGGTCATGTACTGGACGAACCATAACTAGGAATGATTATGTTCAATCATCAAGAATGTCAAGACTTTATGGGCATAAGTGATCTTGATGAAATGAACAATGAACTTCTCTTGAATGTTAAAAGGATCTTTTACTCTCTTCATGGTGGTCCAGGACTTACTAATGTTGCTAAAACCTTCAGCATGTGCTTGCTTGCTATATTGGACCACAGAAACTCAGATCCATTAACTCAGACTTCCATCATTGAAGAACTTAGGCGTAAGGAGAAGTGAATAATCATTTGTAATGATGTTTGTTGTAATTTGTAATATTGTTGAATAAATGATTATCTAATGTTTATAAGTTATTAATTGTTCAGTGCAAGTAAGAAGAAGTTGTTATGCTCAGTTACTACTGACATTAGACTTAGGCTATTTGTATATCCAAATAGGGGGAGATTGTTGGGTCAGTATTTAACTGACCCTGAAGCAACTCTAGGATTTGAATATAAAACCCCCCCTAAGTGTTTCATGCTCAGCAGTAAGGCCAGACTGCTGATGAATGACCATAGGAACAAAGTTCCTACTGAAGACTTTAAAGCTGAAGAAAGTTCAGCACTCCCCTTCCAATGAACTTAGAAGACAAAGGAGTCTTTGCTTCAAATACTAGGCGGTCTAGTTGATGAAGAACAAGGACTGAAGAAGGGCTTTCAGTTCAGTTTGGCTTGACAATACCAAACTGAATGATGTCGATCTCCTCTAGGATACTGAAGACTCTTCCGTATTCTGATGGTTTGCATTAGGTGGGAAAAGATAACTTTAAGTCAAAGTAGGTTACTTGTATACTTAGATATAAGTACAACCTTTATCTTTCCTAGAATAGTTTATTAAGTACTTTGTACTGTTTATCCAACATGGGCATCAACCACCCACTAGATAAACTGATGCATTGGTACATGCAAAATGCAAACCCTAATTTACACTGCCTATATAAAGGAGTGTTCATCAAGAGAGAAAGGCAACCAATACAAGAGCTAAAACTCTGGAAAACCTTTCTCTCTCGATACCAACTAAACCATATAGCCAAAGTTGCATATGAACGTTTAGATTGGAGCTTAGAGTTTAACTTTGGTTAAACAGTAGAGGAGATCAAACCCCATTGTCATTCAACCACTTTGTTATTCCACAAACAAAGTGGGTTATAGATTCTTTATTTGATTCTAATGAAAGTCTATACGTTGAAAAGGATATTGGTATTGTTGTTTTAATCTTTCATAGTTCTTATCTTATGTTAAAACAACACACTTGAGTCAAAGTAACAGTTATTACTTAAGATAATAAGTAATATCGAATTACTAGGGACCAACAAGAGGTGTTAGGGAATAAAGGTCTGGGTAAGATTGAATTCTATGAAACCGTGTTCTTGGAAAATCCACCAAGTTAAGTTTTAGACGAGGCCAACACACAACAGAGTGAGTTGTAAAATATGTTCATGCGGATCTCTGGGGTCCTTCTCGGGTGGAACCGACGAGTGGCTACCGTTACTTCTTATCGATTGTTGATGATTATTCGAGGAAGGTTTGGGTTTATTTTTCTTAGACACAAGAATGGGGCGTTCAACAAGTTCAAGGAGTGGAAGCAGTTGGTGGAAAATCCAACAGGTAGAAGACTGAATAAACTACGAACATATAATGGTTTGCAGGTTTGTAATGAGGAGTTTAATAACTTGTGCAATGAGAGCGGGATAACAAGATAATTGACAGTTTTTGGAAGTACACCACAAAATGGTCTAGCTGAACGAATAAACATGATGCTCTTGGACAAGGTTAGGTGTTTGCTGATTCAGTATGGCTTATCAGATTCGTTTTGGGTTGAAGCAACGGTGACGGCAACATATCTGATCAATAGGTCTCCATCTACAACATTGGAGAAGAAGACACCTATGGATCTATGGTCAGGACATCTATCGAAACGTGATGTTGAGGATATTTGGTTGCATTGCTTATTCATACGTGAATCAAGGGAAGCTCAAGCCTAGAGCTATAAAATGCATATTCTTGGGGTATCCTGAAGGTGTGAAGAGACACAGATTATGGAGGTTGAATGATGTTATATCAAAGATAATCATAAACAGGGATGTGGTATTTTATGAGAGCCTTATGTCAAATGACACTCTTAAGGGTGTTGGTATTGCAGATCTATGGTTAGGACATTCATCGAACTACGAGATGTTGAGGATATTTGGTTGCGTTGCTTATTCACACGTGAATCAGGGGAAGCTCAAGCCTAGAGCTATAAAATGCATATTCTTGGGGTATCCTGAAGGTGTGAAGAGACACAAATTATGGAGTTTGAATGATGTTAAATCGAAGATAATCATAAGCAGGGATGTGGTGTTTAATGAGAGCCTCATGTATAAGGATACTCTCAAGGGTGTTGGTGCTGCAGATTCTAGGAAGGAAATTGAGTTTAAGGTGGAACTTCAAGGCAGTCGGGTCGAACCAACTATGGATCCTCATACTAG
The DNA here is from genome assembly GCA_025667525.1 of Glebionis coronaria. Classification (NCBI taxonomy): domain Eukaryota; kingdom Viridiplantae; phylum Streptophyta; class Magnoliopsida; order Asterales; family Asteraceae; genus Glebionis; species Glebionis coronaria. The sequence continues at coordinate 16,693,672 of CM046874.1, read as the reverse complement.
GGTAATCTAAGGAATGATGATGAGGATCAAGATGAAGATGCCGAAGATGCAAGGCCTCAACAACAGAATATGGATAACTATGTTCTAGCGCGTAATAGAGCTAAGAGAACAACTACTGGACCTGGGAGGTACATGAATGAAGGTAATGTATCATTTTCTAGATCATTAGGGTCTAAGGAAGAAGATGATATCGTAGATCGACTTACCAAATTAGCTCATTTCTTACCAATCACAAGGAAGATTCGGTAAGTAAACTCGCCGATACTTATAGAAGAGAGATCATGAGACTCCACGGTGCTCCATCCAGCATCGTCTTAGACAGAGATCCTCGATTCACTTCGCGATTTTGGAAGAGTCTTCAGAAAGCTTGGGGTATACAACTTAAGCTTAGCACGACTTTTCATCCTCAAAAAGAAGGGCAGTCGGAGCGAACGATTCAGACATTGGAAGACATGTTGAGGTCATGTGCGTTGGAATGGACGGGTGATTGGGACGATTATATCTGTTTGGTGGAGTTTGCATACAACAACAGTTGGCACGCAAGTATCAAGTGTGCTCCTTTCGAGATGTTGTATGGCAGAAAGTGTCGCACTCCAATCTGCAGGGATCAGGTTGGTGAGCGAACACTTGAAGGACCAGAGATTATAGAAATGACTAATGAGAGGGTCGCAGTAGCTAAGCAGAAACTTAAAGAAGCACGGTCACGGCAGAAGAGCTACGCGGACAAGCATCGTAGGGACATACATTTTAACGTAGGAGATCACGTCTTTCTTAAGGTTTCGCCGGCACGAGGTGTTAGACGCTTCGGGGTTAAAGGGAAGCTCAGTCCTCGTTTCATCGGACCGTTTGATATCATTGAACGAGTCGGTGAAGTATCTTACAGTTTAGCGTTACCTCCGTAGCTTTCTCATGTACAATATGTGTTTCATGTGTCCTTACTCAGAGGGTACCAGTATCATCCCCTCACATGGTTCAGTATCCACTAGAACAGATACGTGAAGATCTCACTTTTATAGAAGAACCCGAACGAGTTCTTGACAGACAAGAACGAGTCATGAGAAGGAAGACGATTCCATTCGTCAAAATCCTTTGGAGGGATCATACCGAGCGGGAAGCCACTTGGGAAACAGAGGAGTCTATCCGGGCTTCCTACCCTCATTTCACATTTTGAATTCGGGTATGTTCTTCTTTTCCAGTCTACTTTATCTATAATTCGGGGACGAATTATTCTTTTTAGGGGGGAAGAGTTGTAAAACCCGCATGCTTTTACCATGAATAGTACCCTTTAGATCGTACATACATGATTAGAACTTTCCTATTATAGCACGTTACGTTTCACGTATAAGAATTTCAAGTATTACGTACGTGTTAGAACACGATAAGTATTTATTACGTATGAACACACGATAATTATTTTCCAATAATAATTATAATCACGAACATGCGATCATGAAATCATGAGCGTAGATTAATCACGAGCTAATATTAATTACATATATATATTTATTACGAAAACGAATAACTAAGTCACGATCGTAAACTAATTGAAACACGTAAATTACGAACACGTGAACACACGAGAACACACTAATAATTTTAGACACGGAAAAAGGTACGGGTTACCCAAGTGGGGCCCCCTACCCGCGGCTACACAAGGTAAACATGGGCTTGGCCCATGTAATTTTTACTAAACAAGAATTTAGGGAAAAACATGTTCATTATTCACAAATCAAGAAAATAACAAAAAACCCTAATTCTTCCTTCTTGCTCTTCTTGGCCGTCGGATTCATAACACCAAAAAGGGGTGTTCGGATTGATTTTGATCTTGGAAATTTTGCAAGGGTTCGTGTGTGTTCGTCATCATTTGATTCACATATTCGGTATAACCTTTTTAACCTTTTCTTTTATGTTTTGATTTAATTAGTCACATAAAATCATGATGTGGTAAATCAATCAAGGGTTTTAGGGGTGTTTGTGGTCTAGCCGACGCCTAACCGAGCCCCATAGGGGTCTCGGCTTGGTTTATTTAGCACCACCGAGACCATATGGTCTCGGTATGGTGGTGATGGTCCCACGGCAGCAGCAAAAACAAGGGGAGCCCCGACCTTGGTCGGGGTATGGTGATGGTTACGGGTCCGGTTTATGGTTTTAGTCACGGGTCTGGTTCATGAATCATTTTTTTTAGGTTTATGATTTTCACTAGTTATGTTTTAGACTTAAATTAAATTAATAAAAGCATGACATGATTAATTTAATGTACATGACTTAGGTTATAAATTTAATTAGTAATTCATGAATTTTAACCTAAATATTTATCCTTAATTAGACTATAGAATTAATTAATTATTAAAACCATGACTATAATTAAGTAAATAACATGACTTAGGTTATATTACTAATAGTTAATAATACATGTTTTAACCTAAGTATTTTACCTTTATTTAATTAAAATCATGTTATATTTAATTAAATACTTTTAACCTGTAGTTTATTTAATTTACATGTAATAATTAATAAACTATACTTTATAATCACATGACTTAGAATAATAATCAGAAAATACTTAAGCTTATATAATTAGCTTATTTAACCAGCTTATATCTATTTATGGAAACTTTCTATTTTTAGAAACTTATTTATTTAAGGCAGCTAATCTATTTATGGAAACTTTCTATTTCTAGAAACTTATCTATTTTAAGCAGTAATTCTATTTTTGGAAACTTTCTATTTTTGGAAACTTTCTATTTTTGGTAACTTTCTATTTTTGGAAACTTTCTATTTTAGGAAACCTGCTATTTTTAGAAATTTACTTATTACTACACAACAACTATAATAATACATGAATACAAGTAATACTTAATCAGAATAGACAGACTATACGATAAACACGGTACAAAGCTTAAAACAGTAAAACATGACATGAACATATAAAACAAGCTAAGACATGATATAAAATCAGTTATGTATTCAGCAGTCAGATACTTATACATGTATGTATTTATGTAGCGTTAGTGATACCGAAGTAGGACTCTCTTTCGTTCGTCTTCTTCGTTCACTGGACATAAGGTACGGATTCCCGTCCTTTCAGTATGGACATTCTTTCCTTATTAGGATTCACCGTATGCAGCCAACTGTTTTCTCATAGTATAAGTTTATATGTTTGATTGCTTATGTTTAATTAGAATACCTAAAGCCATATACATGCATGACCAGTTTCACCTAGTTATGGAGGTACCATAACCATAACACTAGAGGCACTGGTGTTATGACTTCCCCACGGCGGAGTGATTGCTCATGGCGTCTCTTCAGCTTTTGGCCATATTATTATATTTATCATGTGGGGCGTATGGGTGCATCCTAGTTACATGTTTTCAGTAGATTACTCAGTGTGAATGTGGTGTGTGCCTTGCATCCTTCACAAGGAGCTGATCCCTCCTACCTAAAAACCAGTATATTAAATTAGAGGCAGCCCCTCTAATTTGCATGACGAGGTCACCCCTCCAAGTATTCATGCACGTGGATTTTCATGACCTATATTGGCTAATGGTAAAATACGTTAAACAGTTTTTACAAGATAAACATAAGACCTTTCAAACTATAAACCTAGTTTTACTAAGACTTAACCGGGTTATACAGGACTTAGTTTCTTCCGCTGTTTCATGCTTATATGCTTATATTATTCATGCTTTATTTGTACATCCGTGCACTGAGCGTATTGCTCAGCCGTTTTCATTTTCATGTTCCCAAAACAGCAGGTACTTAGGGACGCTCGTAGACTTTAAGCGTACGTGCATATGGACTGGAAGCTCTCTAGACTTTCTTTACTTTATGCATTTATCTATACTTTGATACTCTTTCCATGGACATTGTTTAGTCCTTTCATTTACAGTACTTATGTTTGTGTGTGATGAGCTTTACTTTTGGACTACCGATGTTTGATTTCAGGTATTTCTTTTTATGGTCATGTAATGTTTTAGACATTTATCCTTGTATGCTTTGATGACACGCCATAATCACGCGTGACATTCCATTATCCAAAATGGGGTGTTACAATTATGGTATCAGAGCCAAGGCTTCGACTTGTAGGCTCTCAAAACATGACTTGTGATTAGTGGGTAGTCACTATGGTCTTCCTAGAACTGACAGTCGGTTTTCATGCATTCATCATTTTCATGCATACATATATATGTCATTGTCGCATGTTTATGACTAAATAATGGTTGGTACAGGACTGGCCCTATTTAGTCGCATGTGTTTTATCGAAACTTTTAAATTTGGGACCGACCCATAGGCGTCCCCTCGCCATGTCTTTTATTTTGGGTAAACTGACCATAGGCGTTCACTCTAGAGCATACAAAAGTTTTCATAAAACTGCATCATGCATTCATGTACAAATTTTCTTGCATAAAATTTTTCTCATGGCAAAGATATGACCAATCGTCAAAAAACCCTAGTTTCATCCATGGCGGCAAAAATTTCTCTCCATAAAAAAAATCGATTATCTTATACTCTTTAATCCGAATACGTCTAACAAGGATGTTTTCTCGATCTCTCTTGAGTTAACAGACTTTTTTATTCGGTTGATAGATCTTAGGGGTTTTTTAATCGGTTTCTTTTTTTCTTTTTTGCTGTGATATTGAAAACGTTTTGTTTGTTTTTTATTAGGTCGGTTGTCGCATCTATTAAAGGTCTTAATTCCCTTTTTTTTGATTCGTTGTCTTGTCTCCCTGTGCGATTGTGATTGTGATTGTGTTTCGTTGGTTAGGGTTTGGTTACTGTTCAATTTAGGGTTTCCTTTTTCAGGGTAGATTCTATTGATTATGCGAGTTTGGATTCGAGAGGCAAGGCTGCTGCTATCAACAATATGCAGTCCTGTAACATGGATGTGATTAGGCAGGTGTTTGGGGTGCAACTGGCAACTGCTAGCGACGTGCATGATTTTATGCGCAGCTTGAAGATGAATTAATATGACTTTTGGTCCTTGGTGTCTAGTGCTCGATCCCAAGAAGTATTTAATATGTTGTGCTCTTATGAATTCGGTTTGCTTGCGAAGGAGGGGATTGATCAGACTAGGGTTTCCTCAAACACGCAACCGGTTAGGGTTTCATACCCATCATTTGATGTGCAGCAACATGAGTTTGTTACTATGTCTTCTTCTATGGTTTCTCAATTTCTAGATGGGGATGCTGGTTTGTCGCAGATGGATGGAAACCCTATTATGGGTTTGCATGAGCGTGAGGGACCATCGTTTGCTGGTTAGGTCTTTGTGGTTCGAAAGGAGCATGATGGGCTAGGTTCGCAGCAAATAGATGAGTTTGTTAGTATGTCTGTGTCTATATCTAGTGAAGAAGGTGTCAGTGTGAGTAAGAATGTCCTGTCGAAGGTTGATGATGTGCCTACTGGTCTGACTCTGGATGGTGCAAGTATAAAGTCGATTGAGGATATTACCGCTGATTTTTCTAATAAAATGGATACGCTTGCTTCTACTTGCAGTCATGATACTAGTGCAAAAGAAAAGGAGCAGTCCGCAAATATTGGTAGTTTCTGTCACTTGGTGTCAGAAGATGTTTTTGAAGGTGTAAATGTCTCTATTCCTTGTAAAGTGGTTCAGAAGGTCAGTAATCGTCTTGAACATACTCTATATGGTTACTTTATTGGAAAGAGAACGGCTTTCCCTGTGGTGGATTATTTTGTTAGAAACAACTGGGTGAAACATGGGTTGACACGGATCATGATGAATTCTAAGGGTTTTTTCTTTTTCAAATTCAAGTCACTTGCTGGGTTGGAAGCTGTGTTAGAAGAGGGCCCGTGGTTGATTCGTAAATCTCCGATCATTCTCAAAAAATGGTCGATGGATACTAGGTTGATCAAAGAAGAATTGACTCGTATTCCTGTTTGGGTAAAATTACATGATGTGCCTATTCAAGTTTTTGAAGAAGATGGAATTAGTTTGATTGCTTCTTTCATTGGTAAACCTGTAATGCTAGATTCCTATACTAGTTCTATGTGTAAGGAGTCATGGGGTCAGAGTAGTTTTGCCAGATGCTTAATTGAGGTTAATGCTGAGGCTGATTTTGTGGATGTTGTTACAACTGGTGTCCCTTCTCTTTCGGGGGAGGGTTTTACAAAGGAAACTATCCGTATTGAATATGAATGGAGACCTCCTAGATGTGCTGAGTGTAAGACTTTTGGTCACTCTCTTGATAAATGCTCTAATAAGGTGGTTGTTTCTCCTATAGTTCCTACTGCTAGTACTGGTCCATCTACTTCTGTTGCTAATCCTGTTGTTGAGAATAATGATGGTTTCCAAACGGTGACCAAAAGAAAGAAAAAGACGAATATGCCGAATTCTATTAAGGGTGGTAAGTTTACTGGTCCATCGGTTCAACCCAATGTCAAATTTGTGCCTAAAGCTACAATTAGTAACCCGAAGAAGGGGTGACTAGTGCGAAGACTGGTTCTTTGCCCAAGTTGAAGTCTATTGTTACGTCATCGTCAGGTGCTGGTTTATCTACATCAAATACTTACTCTGTTTTGGATCATGATGATGAAGATGACGAGGTTGAAATGGTATATGATGAAACAACCAATTTATTCTCTAAGACAAATGCAGGTGGAAACTCCTTCACGGCAGCTGTTAGCTAGTTTGGTTTGTTTCGTTGTGTACTAGGTGTTTTGTAAGTGTTTATGGCCTGTCATAAGCACTAGATTTAGGTGTTTATCAAGCTGTTTTTAGCTTGAGGTTAATGTGGTACTTTAGCCACATTCCATTTGTACTTCACTATTTTTTTTGGTTAATCTATTTACCGGGGAAACCCATTACCAAAAAAAAAATTTCTCATGATTTATTGGTATAAAATTTTTCATGTATATATATTTTATGTTTTGATCAGTTTAATCATGTATTTTATGTTATACGGTCAGATGGTTCTCACACGCGAGCAGGAACAACTCAATGCAGCAATCCAAGTTGCAATGCAAGCTTTGCTTCCTCAACTAAGGAATGACATCAGGGCTGAGGTTCAGGCTGCCAAAAATCAGCAGCAAAACCAAGCACCTCCTCCTCCTCCTCCTCTAGTGACATTGGCAATATGGCTGGAGAGATTCAACAAGCTCCGTCCTCGAGCTTTCAAGAAAACAGATAGCCCCAGTGAAGCTGAAAGCTGGTTGGCTCACATCGAGAAGATCTTCGATGCTATAGGTTGTGACCCCGTCTTCAAGGCGAGGTTGGCATGTTACTGGTTCGAAGGCGATGTGTTAAATTGGTGGTTAGCATTGAAGCAGTCTGAGGGAGGTGATAATTAGGTGGCTGGTTTGACGTGGGCTCAGTTCAGAGATAGGGTGATGGAGCAGTTCTTTCCCAAGGCTGAGCAAGACAAGTTGAAGAGGGAGTACCATGAGATCCGATAGAGAGATGGGGAGAATAGCAACGATTTCATGCAGCACTTTCTCCGCTTAGCTGGTTTCCTTGGTGCAGCGGCAGGTACTCCTGAAGAGCGGGCACACCACTTCAGGTGGGCTCTTCGCACATCGGTCGCAAACAACTTGGTGTGTGCTACGTTCAACACGGTAGCACAAGTGGCCGATGCAACACGTAAGCTGGAGATGCTGCATGAGAGAGATGAGTTCGGGGAAGCTGAGAGACCCGAGAAGAGGTAAACATTCGTAATCAAGCGGTGACCAATCCGTATTCTTTCTATATATGTCAAATTTTTCATCTCTTTAAATTGTATCTTCCAGGAAGAAGACTAGGGACCGGTCTCAGCCGGCTACTCAGCAGCAGCCTAATCAGCCCAAGGGAAACGGTCAGACTAACGACCATTCTGCTACGGATAGGCGTGGCGGTAATGATAATTACCGTAATAACGCTGGACACTCCAACGGCAGCAGGTCCTAATACTTACACATTTTCTTATGATTTCATGTTATAACTCATAATTCTGACACTTTAGCAAATCTTCTACCAGGAACCATGGAAACGGTAGGGACCAGAACCAGAGAGGTTCACAGCCTAGCCGTCCAGCTATCACTGGTATTCAATCTCACGATTATTCGCATTGTCCTTTGTACCCTATTATCATGTCTCATGTATAATGTTTTATCAGGTTCTCAGCTAGTCAGAGCACCTGCTGGAGGATATACTCATCCTCTTTGCTCCACTTGCCACCATAGGCACCCAGAGCCATGTCGTTGCAATAGTGACGCATGCTTCAAGTGTGGTCTTCCTGGCCATCGCATGAAGGACTGCCGCAAGGGCAAAATGGAGGGCACATCGGGACATGCTGATACCAAGTCGCCTCCTACCACTGGACGCGTTTATACGACATCTCGCGATCAGGCCAACAAGTCTACATGTACCATCACTGGAATCTTGTATATGTATGGTCAAGCTGCATGTGTTCTATTTGATACGGGTGCTACTCACTCGGTTGTTTCTACTGCTTATGCCAAGAATGTTAGGATACTCCCCATGCCACTAGAGAATAGACTCAGTATTTCCACGCCTTTGATGGACTCTGTATTAATCATCCATGTATACAAGAGTTTTCCCCTAGAGTTTGACGATAAGGTTCGTCTTGTTGACGCACTTCCGCTGGACATGAATGACTTTGACATGATTTTGGGCATGGATTGGCTATCCAAGCATCATGCTACCATAGACTGCCATTCATATCGAGTCATCTTCGGTGATGTTAATGCACCAGAGTACATTCACAACGGGTTCGTACCCGGAAGGTCTGTACAAATCATATCTACCCTGCAAGCACGTGCACTACTGTCACATGTCTGCGAGAGTTATCTAGCTACGGTTCATGACATGGATGCTGAATCCCCATCAATTCAGGATCAGCTGATAGTGTCAGAATTCCAAGATGTGTTTCCAGAAGAACTTCCGGGCATACCACCTGCACGAGAAGTGGAATTCAATATCGAGCTCATCCCAGGAGCTGTGCCGATTTCCAAGGCTCCTTATCGCATGGCTCCCATAGAGTTAAAGGAGCTGAGGGATCAACTGCAAGAACTTCTAGAATGAGGTTTCATTCGACCGAGGCATCTCCATGGGGCGCACCGGTCTTATTTGTTAAGAAGAAGGACGACAGCATGCGTCTTTGCATAGACTATCGCGAGCTCAACAAGATTACTATCAGGAATAGATATCCACTCCCACGTATTGACGATCTGTTTGACCAACTCCAAGGGGCCAAACACTTCTCCAAGATTGATCTTAGGTCAGGCTATCATCAGCTACGGGTTAAGGAGCAGGACATTGCCAAGACGGCCTTTCGTACCCGCTATGGCTACTACGAATTTGTAGTCATGCCATTCGGCCTGACCAATGCTCCAGCAGTGTTCATGGATTTGATGAACAGAATCTTCCATGAATTTCTGGACAAGTTCGTCATTGTTTTCATCGATGACATCCTGATTTTCTCAAAGTCCAATGAGGAACACGGAGACCATCTTCGTACAGTAATACAGATTCTTCGCCAGAAGCAGTTGTATGCTAAATTCTCCAAGTGTGAGTTCTGGTTAGACAAAGTGGCATTCTTAGGTCACATTGTATCAGCAGAAGGAATCACTATGGATCCAACGAAGGTTGAGGCTATTACTAAGTGGCCGAGGCCGACATCAGCGACTGAAGTCCGCAGTTTCTTAGGCTTAGCTGGCTATTACCGTAGATTCGTGGAGAACTTTTCCAGCCTAGCACTACCATTGACCAAACTGATACGGAAAGGGGAGAAATTCGTCTGGACTGAAGAACGAGAGAAGAGCTTTGAAGACCTGAAGCAGAAGCTAGTATCTGCACCTATTCTTACTCTCCCATCTGGTACCAGTATCATCCCCTTCACATGGTTCAGTATCCACTGGAACAGATACGTGAAGATCTCACTTTTATAGAAGAACCCGAACGAGTTCTTGACAAACAAGAACGAGTCATGAGAAGGAAGACGATTCCATTCGTCAAAATCCTTTGGAGGGATTGTACCGAGCGGGAAGCCACTTGGGAAACAGAGGAGTCTATCCAGGCTTCCTACCCTCATTTCACATTTTGAATTCAGGTATGTTCTTCTTTTCCAGTCTACTTTATCTATAATTCGGGGACAAATTATTCTTTTTAGGGGGGGAAAGTTGTAAAACCCGCATAATTTTACCATGAATAGTACCCTTTAGATCGTACGTACATGATTAGAACTTTCCTTTTATAGCACGTTACGTTTCACGTATAAGAATTTCAAGTATTACGTACGTGTTAGAACACGATAAGTATTTATTACGTATGAACACACGATAATTATTTTCCAATAATAACTATAATCACGAACATGCGATCATGAAATCATGAGCGTAGATTAATCACGAGCTAATACTAATTACGTATATATATTTATCACGAACACGAATAACTAAGTCACGATCGTAGACTAATTGGAACACGTAAATTACGAACACGTGAACACACGAGAACACACTAATAATTTTAGACACGGAAAAAGGTACGGGTTACCCCAAGTGGGGCCCCCTACGCGCGGCTACACAAGGTAAACATGGGCTTGGCCCATGTAATTTTTACTAAACAAGAATTTAGGGAAAAACAAGTTCATTATTCACAAATCAAGAAAATAACAAAAAACCCTAATTCTTCTTTCTTGCTCTTCTTGGCCGCCGGATTCATAACACCAAAAAGGGGTGTTTGGGTTGATTTTGATCTAGGAAATTTTGCAAGGGTTCGTGTGTGTTCGTCATCATTTGATTCACGTATTCGGTATAACCTTTTTAACCTTTTCTTTTATGTTTTGATTTAATTAGTCACATAAAATCATGATGTTTTTAATTAACAAATTAAAAACAAGTATTTTTAAACATGTTAATGATCATGGGGTAAATCAATCAAGGGTTTTAGGGTTGTTTATGGTCTAGCCGACGCCTAACCGAGCCCCATAGGGGTCTCGACTTGGTTTATTTAACACCACCGAGACCATATGGTCTCAGTATGGTGGTGATGGTCCCACGGCAGCAGCAAAAACAAGGGGAACCCCGACCTTGGTCGGGGTATGGTGATGGTTACGGGTCCGGTTCATGGTTTTAGTAACGGGTCCGGTTCATGAATCATTTTTTTTATGTTTATGATTTTCACTAGTTATGTTTTAGACTTAAATTAAATTAATAAAAGCATGACATGATTAATTTAATGTACATGACTTAGGTTATAAATTTAATTAGTAATTCATGAATTTTAACCTAAGTATTTATCCTTAATTAGACTATATAATTAATTAATTATTAAAACCATGACTATAATTAAGTAATTAACATGACTTAGGTTATATTATTAATAGTTAATAATACATGTTTTAACCTAAGTATTTTACCTTTATTTAATTAAAATCATGTTATATTTAATTAAATACTTTTAACCTATAGTTTATTTAATTTACATGTAATAATTAATAAACTATACTTTATAATCACATAACTTAGAATAATAATCAGAAAACACTTAAGCTTATATAATTAGCTTATTTAACCCGCTTATATCTATTTATGGAAACTTTCTATTTTTAGAAACTTATTTATTTAAGGCAGTTAATCTTTTTATGGAAACTTTCTATTTTTAGAAACTTATCTATTTTAAGCAGTAATTCTATTTTTGGAAACTTTCTATTTTTGGAAACTTTTTTATTTTTGGAAACTTTCTATTTTTGGAAACTTTCTATTTTTGGTAACTTTCTATTATTGGAAACTTTCTATTATTGGAAACTTTTTATTTTAGGAAACCTGCTATTTTTAGAAAGTTACTTATTATTACACAACAAGTATAATAATACATGAAATACAAGTAATACTTAATCAGAATAGACAAAATATACGATAAACACGGTATAAAGCATAAAACAGTAAATCATGACATGAACATATAGAACAAGCTAAGACATGATATAAAATCAGTTATGTATTCAGTAATCAGATAATTATACATGTATGTATTTATGTAGCGTTAGTGATACCGAAGTAGGACTCTCTTCCGTTCGTCTTCTTCGTTCACTAGACATAAGGTACGGATTCCCGTCCTTTCAGTATGGACATTCTTTCCTTATTAGGATTCCCCGTATGCAGCCAACTGTTTTCCCATAGTATAAGTTTATATGTTTGATTGCTTATGTTTAATTAGAATACCGCCATATACATGCATGACTAGTTTCACCTAGTTATGGAGGTACCATAACCATAACACTAGAGGCACTGGTGTTATGACTTCCCCACGGCGGAGTGATTGCTCGTGGCGTCCCTTCAGCTTTTGGTGATATTATTATATTTATCATGTGGGGCGTATGGGTGCATCCTAGTTACATGTTTTCAGCAGATTACTCAGTGTGAATGTGGTGTGTGCCTTGCATCCTTCACAAGGAGCTGATCCCTCCTACCCAAAAATCAGTATATTAAATTAGAGGCAGCCCCTCTAATTTGCATGACGAGGTCACCCCTCCAAGTATTCATGCACGTGGATTTTCATGACCTATATTGGCTAATGGTAAAATACGTTAAACAGTTTTTACAAGATAAACATAAGGCTTTTCAAACTATAAAACCAGTTTTACTAAGACTTAACCGGGTTATCCAGGACTTAGTTTCTCCCGCTGTTTCATGCTTATATGCTTATATTATTCATGCTTTATTTGTACATCCGTGCATTAAGCGTATTGCTCAGCCGTTTTCTTTTTCATGTTCCCAAAACGGCAGGTATTCAGGGACAATCGTAGACTTTAAGCGTACGTGCATATGGACTGGAAGCTTTCTAGCCTTTCTTTACTTTATGCATTTATTTATACTTTGATACTCTTTCCATGGACATTGTTTAGTCTTTTCATTTACAGTACTTATGTTTGTGTGTGATGAGCTTTACTTTTGGACTACCGATGTTTGATTTCGGGTATTTCCTTTTATGGTCATGTAATGTTTTAGACATTTATCCTTGTATGATTTGATGACATGCCATAATCACGCATGACATTCCATTATCCAAAATGGGGTGTTACAGTCTTTGTGCCATTGGGGGCACATTTCAAGGTATCTTTGAAGGATTGTCCATCGAGTGACTAGGATGTGGAAAGAATGAGTAAGGTCTCATATGCGAATGTTTTAGGTAGTTTAATGTACTTGATGGTTTGCTCTAAAACGAATATTGCATAAGTTGTTATCATTGTGAGCCGGTATTTAGCGGATCTAGGTAAAAGCACTGGGAGGCAGTGAAGTGGATTTTGAAGTTGTTGGGTCAGTATTTACTGACCCTGAAGCAACTCTAGGAATTGAATATAAATCCCCCTAAGTGTTTCATGCTCAACAGTAAGGCTAGTCTGCTGATGGATGACCAGAGGAACAAAGTTCCTACTGAAGACTTTAAAGCTGAAGAAAGTTCAGCACTCCCCTTCCAGTAAACTTAGAAGACAAAGGAGTCTTCGCTTCAAATACTAGGCGGTCTAGTTGCTGAAGAACAAGGACTGAAGAAGGGCTTTCAGTTCAATTTGGCTTGACAATACCAAACTAAATGATGTCGATCTCCTCTAGGATACTGAAGACTCTTCAGTATTCTGATGGTTTGCATTAGGCGGGAAAAGATAACTTTAAGTCAAAGTAGGTTGCTTGTATACTTAGATATAAGTACAACCTTTATCTTTCCTAGAATAGTTTATTAAGTACTTTGTACTGTTTATCCAGCATGGGCATCAACCACACACTAGATAAACTAATGCATTGGTACATGTAAAATGCAAAGTGTTCATCAAGAGAGAACGGCAACCAATACAAGAGCTAAAAACTCTGGAAAACCTTTCTCTCTCGATACCATCTAAACTATATAGCCAAAGTTGCATATGAACGTTTAGATTGGAGCTTAGAGTTTAACTTTGGTTAAACGTTTAAGTAGAGGAGATCAAACCCCATTGTCATTCTACCACTTTGTTATTCCGCAAACAAAGTGGGTTATAGATTCTTTATTTGATTCTAATAAAAGTCTATACGTTGAAAAGTATACTGGTATTGTTGTTTTAATATTTCATAGTTCTTATCTTATGTTAAAACAACACACTTGAGTCAAATTAATAGTTATTACTTAGGATAATAAGTAATATCGAATTACTAGGGACCAACAAGTGGTATCAGAGCAGTTTGATTAGTTAAACTCTTATTTTATTAAACTGCTCATTTAAAAGTTTTCAAATCAAGATCCAAAATGGCTCAAGTTATACCACAAACCCTAGAATATAGGGGTGGCCTACTCAATGTTGCTCCTGTACTAGAGGTAGCCAACTTTACAAATTAGAAAAAGAGGTTTCTTGTCCACATTGTTGGAATTGAACCTCAATTCCTTGGAATCATTGAAAATGGTTCTTTTGTTCCCATGGTTGGGGACAATAAAAAACCTGAAGTACAATGGACTGCTGATGAGAGAAAAGCTGCTAACCTTAATCAGCGTCTCAAAAGTCTCATCATGTTTGTACTCCCAAATGACCAAATGAATTCTGTTGTAAATTGCAAATCAGCCAAATCAACATGAGAGGACCTTATTCTTTACCATGAGGGACCCTCTGATGTAAAAGAAACTAGAATCATGGATTTAAAGCTTCAATACAACACCTTCAAGCACAAAGAAGGGGAAACCCTCACACAGACATTCACCAGATACAAAGCACTGATGAATGAACTTGTGAATTATGATGTTGAACTTTCAAAACTTGAAATCAACACAGTTTTTGTTAATGCATTGCCAAAGAAGTGGCTCAGTTTCTACCAAAGTTTGAGAAATGCTAATCACATTAAAGATTGTGATCTAGCCTCTCTTTTTGGGAAACTAAAATATGAAGAAAACCTAGTTGATAGGATTTATGAAGGCTCAAGCAAGAGTAAAGCATTAACCATTGCTACACCCTTATCCACAGCCTTCTTCAGTGAAGTTGTCATTCAAGACTACCAAGATAGTCCTGATGATGAGGAAGATACTAGATCTAGTGAGGAATATCTAAATGACCTCAAAGAGGAATTTCATGAAAGAGCACTCCTGGCCAAGTCTAGAAGGTTCTTTAAGAAAGGAGGCAAGTTCTCCAGCTCCACAAAAGCTTCAGTTGACACTGAATGCTACAAATGTGGGAAGACTTGTCACTATGCTAGGGATTGTTATTCAAAAACATCTCTCCCTTCATATTCCTCACCAGCTTAATCAAGACCAACTGGTCAATCATCATTTCAACCAAAACAAATTGCTTCTACTCCATTTCAACAAAGCAGGGTTGAACTCAGGCCTATAAAAGACTTTGAGGCCAAATACATGGAAATCAAGGCAAGATTGGCCTTAATGAGTACTGAAAGCTCCTCATCCAAGAATCCCAAGCAAGACAAGAACAAAGGACTTGTTGCTGAAGCATATGAATGGGATGAAGAAGATGTTTCTTCAGATGATGATGAGTTGGTAAATGTAAAAGTGTTAATGGCACTTGCTGATGATGAAGGGGCAAGCTCAAATGTTGTCACCAAAGAGAGTGCCAGAAATGGAGAATGGGTCAATGTCACAATCAAAAAGGTACAAACTCTTCTTGAATTAGAAGATAAAGATGACATTAAATTTGTCTTTGATTAATTGTGCATTGATCTAAAATTTGTTGAAGAGCAAAGAAACAATTTGCTTGAAAAATTTCACAAACTTGTTTTACAACTTGAAGATTTTGAAAGTAAGCAAATAGAGCTAAAAGAAGCTATACTTGATATTCTTACTTTTCAACAATTGAACAAAGAAATTTCGGAAGAAAATAACTCTCTTAGAGTGGAAATAAAAAAAGCAAATGACATTGTTAAATCTTGGCTTAGAAACTCTGATAGGGTAAATCAATGCATAAGTTAACAAATACCTGCTCAAAAGAAGAAAATGCTTGGTGCTGAAGGATCCTCCAACACCAAATCTATTGTCTTTGTCAAAGCCTCAAATGAGGATGGCAGCTCGATCCCTGACATTAAAAGGTTAGGTGAAGAGAATTTACCCAATCATGACAATGGACGAATCCTCCTTCCTGATTTACAAGCATGTGTTAACACTTCAGCACCAATTGAACCCTCAGTTACTGAGGATGACTCAGATGATGATATAGAGAATGAAGTAAGTACCCCACTTCCTCCTTTGGAGAAGCTGGCTGGTGCTGAACCCTCTACTAGACCTAAAACTATCCAGTCATCATCAAGTCTCACACCACACACAAAGGTAGTTCTTCCAAACATGTCAAAATTGAAACTTCAAAGAACTCTTCAGCTCCTGCTGAAAGTTCACATATGGGAACTACCTCTTCAATTTCAACAAATAAACTGAAGAATGCTATATCTGAGGAAGATGAGAGAATGTCTCTTGTCATGGAAGAGATCTATGATCTTAAATTGCAACTCAGGCAGCAGCAAACACCAACACGGTTCAGAGATGAACCTTTAGATTCTCCTTATTTAAAGTACAAGACACAATTCAAAAGAGCTTGTGAGTTATGTGGTTAAAACAATCATCTCACTCAAACTTGCTTAAGAGTGATTTATTGTACTAAATGTGAAAGGACTGATCATCGCACTTGTGAACACACTCAGTATATGCTGGCCAAAACAAGTGCTGATGCTCACAAATCTGAAGCATCTCATTCCAGGCGAAATATGCCTTTCCTACCATGCATTCATTTTGGTATGGGCAATCATCACCCAGATGACTGCCACTATTACCCTGTTTGTAATATTTGTGGAAGTTATGACCATGACACTCATGGACATAATCGTATCATCTCACTCAGAGGAGGTATTAAACCTAGAAATCCAAACTCTATTACCAAGTGTTGTGAGACTTGTGGAAGCGATGTCCACACTACATCTGATCACAACCATATAGAGTGGTTCAGAAGAGGTGAAACCCTTCAGGCTAAGAAAGCTAAAGCTATTCAGACCTCTTCATCTTCTGCGCAATCACACATACCCTCTACAAGAGGACCCTTCAGATCTAGAACACCTTCTAGATCTAAACCCCCCACCCAACAAAGGTGGGTTTCAAAACAATACTGATCATTTCCTTAACTTGTGCATATGACTGGCACCATAAGTTATCTGCAAAAGTATAAGGAGGAACAAGGTCCTAAAGTTGTTTTTGGTGATAACTCATCAGCTACTACTAAAGAATTTGGTTCAGTGAAATGCAATAGTATAGTTTTCTCAAGGGTAGCATATGTAAATGGATTGAAGCACAACCTCATCAGCATAAGTCAACTTTGTGATGCAAAGTGTCTTGTGCTATTTGATGACAAAAAAGGTACAATCTTCAACTCTAATCATGAAATTGTGATGATTGCTCCAAGAGTCAAAGATGTTTATGTAATGAACATGAACTCTACTCAAGAGACATGCTTCTTTGCTAAAGCATCCAATATTACTAATTGTCTTTGGCATAAGAGGCTCTCACATCTCAATTTCAAAACAATAACTCTGTTGGCAAAACAAAATCTCGTTATTGGTCTTCCCTCACTTGTCTACTCCAAGGACAAACCGTGCTTAACATGTGAAAAAGGGAAGCACCATAGGGCCAGTTTCAAAATAAAGCAAACTTTCTCAATCAAAGAAAGTCTTCATTTGCTTCACATGGACTTATTTGGGCCAGTATCACCTAGGGCCATTTGTCATGAAAAATATACACTTGTCATTGTTGATGAGTACTCAAGATACACCTGGGTATATTTTCTAACAAAGAAAAGCCATGCACCAGATGCCATTCTGTCATTCATCAAAAGAGTTGAAAATCAAAATGACACTCATGTCAAACAACTCAGAGCTGACAATAACACTGAATTCAGAAATCACTCACTGATCAGATTCTGTGATGACAAAGGAATTTCCTAAAGTTCTCATCTCCTTACACACCTGAACAAAATGGTGTGGCTAAAAGAAGGAACAAAACTTTGATTGAAGCAGCAAGAACAATGCTTGCTGGATCTGTTCTCTCTAAGCATTTTTGGACTGATGCTGTATCCACTGCTTGTTACACTCAAAATAGATCCATTATTGTGAAGAGATACATGAAGACTCCCTATGAAGTCTTCTTGGGGAGAATTCCAAACATTTCATTCTTACATGTGTTTGGGTGTCTAGTATTCATTCACAATCACAAGGATCACCTTGGAAAGTTTGATGAAAAATCTAATGATGGTTATTTTCTTGGATACTCCCTAGTATCTAAAGCATACAGAGTCTTCAACACAAGAAGACAATGTATTGAAGAAACCTATCACATCACTTTCAATGAAAGTTCTGAAGCTCTCACTTTTTCAAATCCATCAGATGATGAAATTCATATACATGAATCTCACAACTATCCATCTGATGAATTCAATCATTATGAGCCTTCTCAAAAATATCAAACAAGCAATTTAGTTCCTCATATTGATCCATTTAAAGATATGACAAGTCCTACAAAAGGAAATCCTTCAGTATCACATACTGATGGCTGTCAATCAAATAATGATCAATCTCAAAATGATCAAAATGATCAACAAGGAAACACAAATGACCAAAATGGTCAGTCTTAAAACAATCAACATGCTGACACACATGATCAATATGATCAATCATATGCAGCTGCTGAAGAACAATCTAAGCCCCTTGGTCAAAGCTCTCCTATCATCTCCAGGGATTTAGGTCTTGGATATGCTTCTTCAGACCAAGATGGAAGTCCTCCAACGATTGAACCCTTGTCTACTGAATATCCTTCAGTAGACACTAGAGACATTCCACGTCCAAGTCCATGTCATGGACTTCCAAGTTCTAGCTCTAATCATGATACCAGTACCTATTCTCCAGCTCCACAAAATCTTGGACTCAAAATAGTCACATACAGCTGGTGAACATAATAGGTAATCCTGGTGAAGGTATAGTCACTAGATCTATGGCAAAGAAACTGAGTGCTGCTTCATCTGGAGAATGCCTTTATGCAAATTTTCTCTCAGAAATTGAACCTACAAAGGTTTCTGAAGTACTTACACACCCTGGATGGGTGGATGCCATGCAAGAGGAACTCAATCAATTTGAAAGAAACAAAGTCTAGAAATTGGTTCCTCTTCCATATGGTAAATCAACCACTGGCACTAAATGGGTTTACAAGCTCAAAAGAGATGAAACCAATGCATTGGCAAAAAATAAAGCTAGGCTAGTGGCCCAAGGATTCAATCAAGAGCCTGGTGTTGATATTGATCAAAACTTTGCTCCAGTTGCATGTGGAAGCCATACGAATCTTCCTTGCATATGCTACTTACATGAACTTCATAATCTACCAAATGGATGTCAAAAGTGCATTCCTAAATGGTGGCCTAAAAGAAGAAGTTTATGTTACCCAGCCTCCTGGCTTTGAGAGTAGTTAATACCCAAATCATGTCTACAAGATTTACAAAGCTTTGTATAGACTGAAGCAAGCTCCAAGAGCATGGTATGAAACTCTCTCAACTTTTCTCATTGAACATAAATTTGTCAGAGGAAAAATAGATAGCACCTTGTTCATCTATAAATCTAAAACTGACACCATTCTGGTACAAATTTATGTGGATGAACCAACTTTCAAAAGATTGATAATGGAGCTTGGTATGTTGAACATTGATGATACAAAATCTGAACCTTCAGCATTCACTTAAGAAACTTGAAGGCTCAGCATTTCTTAAAATTTTTTGATTAATGTTAAGTAGCATTGTCTGAGTAAAGGAGTGTGCAATGTCAAGTGTCTATTTCACTTTATGTGATTGTGTATATGATGTTTTGTCACCTTATCTGATTCACTGAAGCTGAACAAATAAATCATTAGTCATCAAAAGATTCCTTCAGCAATGCTGAACAAAATTTTAATACAAATGAGTAGCTAGGCCTGAGTAGAGGAGCGTGCAATGTCATATGTCTTGTTCACTTATGTGAACATGTATATGGGGTTTTGTCGCCTCATCTGACGCACTGAAGCTCACAAGTATAGCCATCAGCTTCAATATATATGAGCAACAACTTTTAAAACAAATCAATCATGTGACTCAATGGAGTAAATAGCATTAAATTTCTTGAGAATAAATACAAAACATTCTTTCAAAAGGTGTCAATTGTTTATTCTGACACTATGAGGCGTTTCACTGTTCAAAGCAACAGAAAATCATCACCTTTTCAGAACATTAATAAGAGAGTTTGTGCCACTTGTTCAAAAGAAACCCTAAAAGTTTCATTCTCTTTTCAAATGTTTAACAAAATGTGACAACTCAGTTTTAAAAAAAAATGTTTACTTATATCTTTTGAAGATTGATGATTCATATCATTTGTAAAAAACTTTAACAAAAAAAACACACACACAACTCTTTCTCTATCTTTTTCAAAAGAAAGAACACACAACAAACATCAATGGCTGTTGAATCTTCTTCACAATCACAAGAGACTAAGATCACCCTCAATCCTTCCATCCATGTAAAGATCCCATCGAGGACATATTCTTTAAACCCAACAACATCGCCTTGATCAAACCAGGAACCCTAACATCTGAACAAGGAAAACAAGTACTAAACTTTTTATCCAAATGTGTGATTCGTGATGCCTTGTTAAAGGATCCAGGGGTTATGTTTGAAAATGTGTTAAAAGAGTTTTGGTTCACAGCACAAGGGTCAACAAACAAGAAATTTATTGAGTATGTGTCTACTACCTTGGGTATTCATGGGAAAATAAATTTAAAGATGTTTAGAAGGGTCTTAGGGTTAAACTATTTGGAGGATTCTAGCAAATATGAGGCTGTTCCTAATGATCTCTCTGTTGTCAAAACATTTTTTAGAGAAATAGGATACACTGAAGAGATTGGTGATAAATGGGGGTTGAAGAGAAGCTGTTTACCACCTAAGTGGAAACTTTTGATGTCCATCTTAATTGAGTGTCTGGGTGGGAAAACTGGTGGGCTGGATCAAATCAACCAAAAGGATGCCCTTATTTTGTATTGTCTGGCAAAGGGCATAAAAGCTGATTTTGGAAAACTAATCTTTGGAGATCTTCATGGGAAAATGGAGAAGAAAACTAGGGAGAAGAATGTGGTCTACACCAGATTTTTATCCCTCATTTTTGCTGACCAATTTGGTGAAGAATACCCTAAAAATGAAGGAGTTCAACTTGTTTTCTCCATCTTTGATACCAATCGCTGGAACATTCCAGTCAGCACAACTGACCCTCCTTTCACACAGCCTATGCTGGACATTTGCTCAGCAAAGTCTTCAGTAGTGTTCAAAGCTCCAAAAGACACTTCTCCAACTGGAGAAGGGAATCTAACAGGCAAAAAGTCTGGAGCTTCTTCTGGACCACGTCAAAAGAGCACATCAGTGAATACTCTTAAGTGTAGACGTGAGTCTAAGAAAAGGAGGCACCCCACATAATCTTCATCAAAGAAGCATTCTGATGATCCCAAAGGCCATGATTTGAAGAAACAAAAGTCCTCGGCCAAGAACCAGAACCCAAGCCAGCCGCCACCATCAGTCTCTCCTGAAGGTGGTATGCATCAAGAGGCCCTGAAGGCAACCCATCTCTCAACTTCTTTAGGAGAGAAAGGTGAAGATAGAGCGCACCCTTAGCTCGATAGAGTGGAGTCAGCATCGGTAAGCATTTTAAATCTGAATGCATCTCAAATTTCATTACCAATCTCTATCATTTGTCACTCTGAGTCTGCATCAGGGAATGATGTGTCAGCAAATCCAACAGCTGATGCTGACCCTGGACTATCTGTTTCTAATGATGTAGTTCCCCCACAACAGGGTTCTACTGAAGGAACCACACACATTATCATTGATCTTAACTCATCAGGGACTCTTTCTCAGGATCCATCAGGTAAAACCAATCCTGGTGGTGAAGGACTTGAAACTGACGAGCACGCTGAAGGTGGCGATCAACAGACAATGAAGGAAGTTCCTCTCTCCACTGACGCCAAGGGAGGACACTTGCCTACATTTTTATTCAGCATGTCTGCTGATGACTTAGAGAAGGAGTTGGGTCTAAGTGAAAGAGCTCTAGTAAACTTGGATGATAGTGAATCTGAAGATGATATTGCTGATCAAACTCCCTAGCCTCCTTCCCCCAGAACCGTTAAGGTAAATGAACTAACAAATCAAGTGTTGGTTCTACAATCACAGGTGACTAAGCTCAAGGAGGAAAAGGCTCTTGCTGATGCTGAACTCGTTATTCTTAAAGCAAGGCCAGTTCCTCCCACTGTTGAACAGCTCAGTGATGCAATTCTCACTGCACTGAAGCCATTGGTGAAAGATGTGGCCACTACCACTTCTATCAAGAAAGAAATCACCTCCCTCATGGACTCCATTAATGCTAAATCGTTTGAGCTCCCTGCTGAATACAAACCGATTCCTAATCAGCTTAATGAGTTATGCGATTCAGTTTCAAAAATCAAGGATAGGGTGGGTCTGCTGGAACAACAAAAGTTGACCTTATCTGATGAAGTTCAACAAAAACTAAATGTTCTTGCTAATGTTCCGACAATATTGACCAAGGTATCATCCACCTTAGACTCTATATGTGCATGGTTGCCTGCTGGGGGTTCATCAGAAGTTGTAGGGCAATCTTCTGCTGACGGGGAGAAAGTTACTATTCAGCAGCTCTTCAAGAAACATGCACAGAAGAAGTCCAAAAAACAACCTTTTGTTTATATATCTCCGTTCAGTGAAGGCAGCCCAGATAAGACTAAAGGGGAGTCTTCAGCAAAGGGCACTCATAGTGATGGCCATATTGATGGCCTTACCACCAGCACTGAATCATCTAAAGATGTGTCACCTCCCATCAAACCCAAAAGCAAAGGTGAAACCACATTAGATGAAAGACTTATCAAGTCAGGGTTGGTCAATCAAGAAGAACTTGATAGAATCCACAAACTTCAAAATGAAGAAAAGCTCAGAGATCTGAAGATGAGCTTATATGAAAGAATTGGAAAATCTGAAGTTGAAGGCCTCTTCAAGAAAAAAATGTTATGCAAAAAATTCTGCATAGCAAGGTTGAACAGAAGATGTCTCTCAGAAATCACAAATGTTGACATGATGACTTACAAGGAAGATATCAATCTAAAGTTCTACAGAGCTGATGGGGCTGATGAGATCATAGATGACTTCCAAGGGAAGGAGCTCTCCTATACTGAATGCCTAGAGATGAGCAGAATCATTGAAAAGAAAACATCCAGGAGATGGGTAGAAGTTCACACAAGAATTGAACACTTTGTGAGAAATCATGAAAGGCTTAGTCAGCATCTGAACATCAGCAACCAAATCTCACTGGAGGATCAAGATCCAATTCTAGAACTGAACAAGAGAGCCAATCTGGTTGAACCTGGTGTGGGTGATATCTTTGTCACCACCAAGAAATACAAAGATCTTGTTCAGTTTGAAAATCATCTCCGTGGACATGTGTTAGAAGAACCAGAATTGGGAATGATTATGTTCAATCATCGTGAACGACAAGACTTTGTGGGCATCAATGATCTTGATGATCTGAATAATGAATTTCTTAGAAACATTCAGAAAATCTTCTTTGCTCACCATGGTGGTCCATGACTGACTGAAGCTGCAAGAACCTTCATCATGTGCTTAC
This sequence comes from Glebionis coronaria, assembly GCA_025667525.1. Taxonomy (NCBI): domain Eukaryota; kingdom Viridiplantae; phylum Streptophyta; class Magnoliopsida; order Asterales; family Asteraceae; genus Glebionis; species Glebionis coronaria. The sequence continues at coordinate 16,670,026 of CM046874.1, read as the reverse complement.
TATCGATACTGGATATCAGAAACTCAGATCCATCAGTACAGAACCCTGTTATTGAAGAACTTAGGCCAAAGAAAAAATGAATAATCATTTGAAATATTTTGTTGTAATTTGTTATGTTATTAAATAAATGATTATCTGATGTTTATAAGTTATTAATTGATCAGTGCAAGTAAGAAGAAGTTGTTACGCTCACTTACTACTGACATTAGACTTAGGCTATTTTTATATCCAAATAGGGGGAGATTGTTGGGTCAGTATTTACTGACCCTGAAGCGACTCTAGGATTTGAATATAAAACCCCCCTAAGTGTTTCATGCTAAGCAGTAAGGCCAGTTTGATGATGGATGACCAGAGGAACAAAGTTCCTACTGAAGACTTTAAAGCTGAAGAAAGTTCAGCACTCCCCTTCCAGTAAACTTAGAAGACAAAGGAGTCTTCGCTTCAAATACTAGGCGGTCTAGTTGCTGAAGAACAAGTACTGAAGAAGGGCTTTCAGTTCAGTTTGGCTTGACAATACCAAACTGAATGATGTCGATCTCCTCTAGGATACTGAAGACTCTTCAGTATTCTGATGGTTTGCATTAGGCGGGAAAAGATAACTTTAAGTCAAAGTAGGTTGCTTATATACTTAGATATAAGTACAACCTTTATCTTTCCTAGAATAGTTTATTAAGTACTTTGTACTGTTTATCCAGCATGGGCATCAACCACCCACTGGATAAACTGATGCAATGGTACATGCAAAATGAAAACCCTAATTTACACTGATATAAAGGAGTGTTCATCAAGAGAGAAAGGTAACCAATACAAGAGCTAAAAACTCTGGAAAACCTTTCTCTATCGATACCAACTAAACCATATAGCCAAAGTTGCATATGAACGTTTAGATTGGAGTAAAGTTTAACTTTGGTTAAACGTTTAAGTAGAGGAGATCAAACCTCATTGTCATTCAACCACTTTGTTATTCCGCAAAAAAAAGTGGGTTATAGATTCTTTATTTGATTCTAATAAAAGTCTATACGTTGAAAAGTATATTGGTATTGTTGTTTTAATCTTTCATAGTTCTTATCTTATGTTAAAACAACACACTTGAGTCAAAGTAATAGTTATTACTTAAGATAATAAGCAATATCGAATTACTAGGGACCAACCGAAGTGCTTGAAGGGCACTGCTGATGTAGGTCTAGTGTATGGTAGAGATCAAGGGAATCACGTGGATGTTGACGGTTTGTAGATAGCGATTATGCTAAAGACCCTGATAAGGGTAGTTCGATAACCGGTACGTGTTTATGGTACATGGCTGTCTTGTGAGTTGGAAAGCAACTCTACAACACGTTCTTGCTTTATCTACTATAGAGGCGGAGTATATGACGCTTACAAAAGCTGTTAAGGAAAGCATTTGGCTTAAAGGTATACTAATCGAGCTGGGAATAGACCTAAGGTCAGTGGTTGTAAATTGTGATAATCAATGGGCAATTCATCTCTCAAAGAATGCAATGTTTCATGAGAGGACAAAGCATATCAGCGTGAGGTATCACTTCATCAGGGAGATCGTAGAATCTAAAGAGATTGAAGTGGCGAAGATAGGCACGGAAGATAATGCATCTGGCCCGTTTATAAAGGTGATTCTAGGTCCGAAGTTCAAGTATTGTATGGAAATACTTGGTGTCGAGGCTAGCTAGTCTTGTTACTAATGTGGAAATTGTTAAATATAGTTTCCAAATCTAGTTAGCATGTTGATTAGGTAACTTTCCTTATGTAATAATAGCTTTGTAATAGGAAGGTTTGTAAGTCGGCTAAGCTTGGGCTTGGGTTTTCTTAGCTGACGTAGGTATGCAACCGACCCCCTCACCCTATATAAAAGGAGGTGAGAGGATGATGCTCAATACACACTCGAATATTCTATTCTTTCCTTTGTAATCGATCGTTAATCAATAAAAGTTAATCGTTTGGTACCTTTGTAGTGTGTCATTCGCCTGGGTCTCGTTGTTGCACCTCTACGAGCTTCTTTACAGTGTTCTAGGCAGGGTTTACTTACGTTATGGCTTCGGGGTGGCGGCGCCCCCATGCCTAGACAAGAATAACGAGATTAAAGTGTAATTTTTTTCGATTTTGAGCACTTTTTTAAATGTCCCCCACTCGAAACCCAAATTTCTCCTCACTCACACATTGAAATCCAACATTTAACACTCTAAAACTTAAGAAATTTCAATTTTTAAGTTATAATACTTGATTTTTTATTCGGATCATAATTTTTTTCGTCTTGCTATTGTCAAAAAAAATCTTGCCCCCCATATATCATTTTGCTGCGTCCGCCACTGGTTCTAGGGTTCACGATATCGATGTTCGAGTAATAATCTTTATAATTGTTACAAGTGACCATTGAATTCATACATTCACGGGTAAATTAAGATTAAATCTAGAGTTTCTCTTGGATTAGTTTTGGGACAAGCCACTTTGAGTACGTCCAGTGACTAATTCTCAAATCAAATAACATGATCTTTGTATTTAACATGAGATAAATCGGTAAATGACGACTCAATCACTCAAACCTTTTCATAACATAGAGCACACTGCACAATGAACAACAACCAATCGAGACTTTGCATTGTTAAAGAAGCCATGTGAACATAACATATGTGCAGGTCATGAAACCACAAACGTTTAATAGTGTGATGTTCCATCCATTTGTAAAATATTTCGGAAACAAGCTCCAATCCATCCTAGGTTTGGTGTAAGGTTGTTTGAAACTCTAATATTATAACCACAATTAAGGAAGGAGACTTTATTCTGACATCTCCCTTATTACTTCCTAGCTAGCACAATTGTTCAATCTGTTATATTGAACTTTGTACTGGTCCTGCAATGAGGACCGGGTCGATGTTTGCGTACACTCATACAACAAGCATCGCATTATCGATACACTTCTAATCTTATCTTCATCTACCTTAACACATCTTAGAACTCAAATCATTTTAGTTGAAAATCATATACACTCTAGTTTGTTTGGGAAAGAAAATAAGAGCAATATATTAAAAGCTACTGTGAAAACATGCTGTTGATTAATACACTAGGGAATCTAGATGCCCAAAATAGAAGCTGTATATTCTTGCATTGAACAATGGATAATTTCCTATAATGTTGCCACTTACACAGATTTAGCAAAATAAAGTTACCACAAAAGCTTCAAAGTTTAATGGTGAATAAATAACCTAACCCCCCAATCAAGTATACCCTTTTTACCCTATACATCGGTCGCAAACAACTTGGTGTGTGCTACGTTCAACACGGTAGCACAAGTGGCCGAAGCAACACATAAGCTGGAGATGCTGCATGAGAGAGATGAGTTTGAGGAAGCTGAGAGACCCGAGAAGAGGTAAACATTCGTAATCAAGCGGTGACCAATCCGTATTCTTTCTATATATGTCAAATTTTTCATCTCTTTAAATTGTATCTTCCAGGAAGAAGACTGGGGACCGGTCTCAGCCGGCTACTCAGCAGCAGCCTAATCAGCCCAAGGGAAACGGTCAGACTAACGACCGTTCTGCTACTGATAGGCGTGGCGGTAATGATAATTACCGTAATAACGCTGGACACTCCAACGGCAGCAGGTCCTAATACTTACGCATTTTCTTATGATTTCATGTTATAACTCATAATTCTGACACATAAGCAAATCTTCTACCAGGAACCATGGAAACGGTAGGGACCAGAACCAGAAAGGTTCACAGCCTAGCCATCCAGCTATCACTGGTATTCAATCTCAGGATTATTCACATTGTCCTTTGTACCCTATTATCATGTCTCATGTATAATGTTTTATCAGGTTCTCAGCTAGTCAGAGCACCTGCTGGAGGATATACTCATCCTCTTTGCTCCACTTGCCACCATAGGCACCCAGGGCCATGTCGTCGCGACAGTGACGCATGCTTCAAGTGTGCTCTTCCTGGCCATCGCATGAAGGACTGCCGCAAGGGCAAAATGGAGGGCACATCGAGACATGCTAATACTAAGCCGCCTCCTACCACTGGACGCGTTTATATGACATCTCGCGATTAGGCCAACAAGTCTACATGTACCATCACTGGAATCTTGTATATGTATGGTCAAGCTGCATGTGTTCTATTTGATACGGGTGCTACTCACTCGGTTATTTCTACTGCTTATGCCAAGAATGTTAGGATACTCCCCATGCCACTAGAGAATAGACTCATTATTTCCACGCCTTTGATGGACTCTGTATTAATCATCCATGTATACAAGAGTCTTCCCCTAGAGTTTGACGATAAGGTTCGTCCTGTTGACGCACTTCCGCTGGACATGAATGACTTTGACATGATTTTGGGCATGGATTGGCTATCCAAGCATCATGCTACCATACATTGCCATTCATATCAAGTCATCTTCGGTGATGTTAATGCACCAGAGTACATTCACAACGGGTTCGTACCCGGAAGGTCTGTACAAATCATATCTACCCTGCAAGCACGTGCACTACTGTCACATGGCTGCGAGGGTTATCTAGCTACGGTTCATGACATGGATGCTGAATCCCCATCAATTCAGGATTAGCTGATAGTGTCAGAATTCTAAGATGTGTTTCCAAAAGAACTTCTGGGCATACCACCTGCATGAGAAGTGGAATTCAATATCGAGCTCATCCCAGGAGCTGTGCCGATTTCCAAGGCTCCTTATCGCATGGCTCCCATAGAGTTAAAGGAGCTGAGGGATCAACTGCAAGAACTTCTAGAATGAGGTTTCATTCGACCGAGGCATCTCCATGGGGCGCACCGGTCTTATTTGTTAAGAAGAAGGACGACATCATGCGTCTTTGCATAGACTATCGCGAGCTTAACAAGATTACTATCAGGAATAGATATCCACTCCCACGTATTGACGATCTGTTTGACCAACTCCAAGGGGCCAAACACTTCTCCAATATTGATCTTAGGTCAGGCTATCATCAGCTACAGGTTAAAGAGCAGGACATTGCCAAGACTGCCTTTCGTACCCGCTATGGCTACTACGAATTTGTAGTCATGCCATTCGGCCTGACCAATGCTCCAACAGTGTTCATGGATTTGATGAACAGAATCTTCCATGAATTTCTGGACAAGTTCGTCATTGTCTTCATCGATGACATCCTAAAGTCCAATGAGGAACACGAAGACCATCTTCGTACAGTACTACAGATTCTTCGCCAGAAGCAGCTGTATGCTAAATTCTCCAAGTGTGAGTTCTGGTTAGACAAAGTGGTATTCTTAGGTCACATTGTATCAGCAGAAGGAATCACTATGGATCCAACGAAGGTTAAGGCTATTACTAAGTGGCCGAGGCTGACATCAGCGACTGAAGTCCGTAGTTTCTTAGGTTTAGCTGGCTATTACCGTAGATTCGTGGAGAACTTTTCCCGCCTAGCACTACCATTGACCAAACTGATGCGGAAAGGGGAGAAATTCGTCTGGACTGAAGAACGAGAGAAGAGATTTGAAGACCTGAAGCAGAAGCTAGTATCTGCACCTATTCTTACTCTCCCATCTGGTACCAGTATCATCCCCTTCACATGGTTTAGTATCCACTGGAACAGATACGTGAAGATCTCACTTTTATAGAAGAACCCGAACGAGTTCTTGACAGACAAAAACGAGTCATGAGAAGGAAGACGATTCCATTCGTCAAAATCCTTTGGAGGGATTTTACCGAGCGGGAAGCCACTTGGGAATCAGAGGATTCTATCCGGGCTTCCTACCCTCATTTCACATTTTGAATTCAGGTATGTTCTTCTTTTCCAGTCTACTTTCTCTATAATTCAGGGACAAATTATTCTTTTTAGGGGGGGAAAGTTGTAAAACCCGCATGCTTTTACCATGAATAGTACCCTTTAGATCGTACGTACATGATTAGAACTTTCCTTTTATAGCACGTTACGTTTCACGTATAAGAATTTCAAGTATTACGTACGTGTTAGAACACGATAAGTATTTATTACGTATGAACACACGATAATTATTTTCCAATAATAACTATAATCACGAACATGCGATCATGAAATCATGAGCGTAGATTAATCACGAGCTAATACTAATTACGTATATATATTTATCACGAACACGAATAACTAAGTCACGATCGTAAACTAATTGGAACACGTAAATTACGAACACGCGAACACACGAGAACACACTAATAATTTTAGACACGGAAAAAGGTACGGGTTACCCCAAGTGGAGCCCCCTACGTGCGGCTACACAAGGTAAACATGGGCTTGGCCCATGTAATTTTTACTAAACAAGAATTTAGGGAAAAACATGTTCATTATTCACAAATCAAGAAAATAACAAAAAACCCTAATTCTTCTTTCTTGCTCTTCTTGGCCGCCGGATTCATAACACCAAAAAGGGGTGTTTGGGTTGATTTTGATCTTGGAAATTTTGCAAGGGTTCGTGTGTGTTCGTCATCATTTGATTCACGTATTCGGTATAACCTTTTTAACCTTTTCTTTTATGTTTTGATTTAATTAGTCACATAAAATCATGATGTTTTTATTTAACTAATTAAAAACAAGTATTTTTAAACATGTTAATGATCATGGGGTAAATCAATCAAGGGTTTTAGGGGTGTTTGTGGTCTAGCCGACGCCTAACCGAGCCCCATAGGGGTCTCGACTTGGTTTATTTAACACCACCGAGACCATATGGTCTCAGTATGGTGGTGATGGTCCCACGGCAGCAGCAAAAACAAGGGGAACCCCAACCTTGGTCGGGGTATGGTGATGGTTATGGGTCCGGTTCATGGTTTTAGTCACGGGTCCGGTTCATGAATCATTTTTTTTAGGTTTATGATTTTCACTAGTTATGTTTTAGACTTAAATTAAATTAATAAAAGCATGACATGATTAATTTAATGTACATGACTTAGGTTATAAATTTAATTAGTAATTCATGAATTTTAACCTAAGTATTTATCCTTAATTAGACTATATAATTAATTAATTATTAAAACCATGACTATAATTAAGTAATTAACATGACTTAGGTTATATTATTAATAGTTAATAATACATGTTTTAACCTAAGTATTTTACCTTTATTTAATTAAAATCATGTTATATTTAATTAAATACTTTTAACCTATAGTTTATTTAATTTACATGTAATAATTAATAAACTATACTTTATAATCACATGACTTAGAATAATAATCAGAAAACACTTAAGCTTATATAATTAGCTTATTTAACCCACTTATATCTATTTATGGAAACTTTCTATTTTTAGAAAGTTATTTATTTAAGGTAGCTAATCTTTTTATGGAAACTTTCTATTTTTAGAAACTTATCTATTTTAAGCAGTAATTCTATTTTTGGAAACTTTCTATTTTTGGAAACTTTTTTATTTTTGGAAACTTTCTATTTTTGGAAACTTTCTATTTTTGGTAACTTTCTATTATTGGAAACTTTTTATTTTAGGAAACCTGCTATTTTTAGAAAGTTACTTATTATTACACAACAAGTATAATAATACATGAAATACAAGTAATACTTAATCAGAATAGATAAAATATACGATAAACATGGTATAAAGCTTAAAACAGTAAAACATGACATGAACATATAGAACAAGTTAAGACATGATATAAAATCAGTTATGTATTCAGTAGTCAGATAATTATACATGTATGTATTTATGTAGCGTTAGTGATACCGAAGTAGGACTCTCTTCCGTTCGTCTTCCTCGTTCACTGGACACAAGGTACGGATTCCCGTCCTTTGAGTATGGACATTCTTTCCTTATTAGGATTCCCCGTATGCAGCCAATTGTTTTCCCATAGTATAACTTTATATGTTTGATTGCTTATGTTTAATTAGAATACCGCCATATACATGCATGACCAGTTTCACCTAGTTATGGAGGTACCATAACCATAACACTAGAGGCACTGGTGTTATGACTTCCCCACGGCGGAGTGATTGCTCGTGGCGTCCCTTTAGCTTTTGGCGATATTATTATATTTATCATGTGGGGCGTATGGGTGCATCCTAGTTACATGTTTTCAGCAGATTACTCAGTGTGAATGTGGTGTGTGCCTTGCATCCTTCACAAGGAGCTGATCCCTCCTACCCAAAAACCAGTATATTAAATTAGAGGCAGCCCCTCTAATTTGCATGACGAGGTCACCCCTCCAAGTATTCATGCACGTGGATTTTCATGACCTATATTGGCTAATGGTAAAATACGTTAAACAGTTTTTACAAGATAAACATAAGGCTTTTCAAACTATAAAACCAATTTTACTAAGACTTAACCGGGTTATCCAGGACTTAGTTTCTCCCGCTGTTTCATGCTTATATGCTTATATTATTCATGCTTTATTTGTACATCCGTGCACTGAGCGTATTGCTCAGCCGTTTTCTTTTTCATGTTCCCAAAACGGCAGGTACTCAGGGATAATCGTAGACTTTAAGCGTACGTGCATATGGACTAGAAGCTTTCTAGCCTTTCTTTACTTTATGCATTTATCTATACTTTGATACTCTTTCCATGGACATTGTTTAGTCCTTTCATTTACAGTACTTATGTTTGTGTGTGATGAGCTTTACTTTTGGACTACCGATGTTTGATTTCGGGTATTTCCTTTTATGGTCATGTAATGTTTTAGACATTTATCCTTGTATGATTTGATGACATGCCATAATCACGCGTGACATTCCATTATCCAAAATGGGGTGTTACAGTCTTTGTGCCATTGGGGGCACATTTCAAGGTATCTTTGAAGGATTGTCCATCGAGTGACTGGGATGTGGAAAGAATGAGTAAGGTCTCATATGCGAATGTTTTAGGTAGTTTAATGTACTTGATGGTTTGCTCTAGAATGAATATTGCATAAGTTGTTAGCATTGTGAGCCGGTATTTAGCGGATCTAGGTAAAAGCACTGGGAGGAAGTGAAGTAGATTTTGAAGTTGTTGTGTCAGTATTTACTGACCCTAAAGCAACTCTAGGATTTGAATATAAAATCCCCCTAAGTGTTTCATGCTCAGCAGTAAGGCTAGTCTGCTGATGGATGACCAGAGGAACAAAGTTCCTACTGAAGACTTTAAAGCTGAAGAAAGTTTAGCACTCCCCTTCTAGTGAACTTAGAAGACAAATGAGTCTTCGCTTCAAATACTAGGCGTTCTAGTTGCTGAAGAACAAGGACTGAAGAAGGGCTTTCAGTTCAGTTTGGCTTGACAATACCAAACTAAATGATGTCGATCTCCTCTAGGATACTGAAGACTCTTCAGTATTCTGATGGTTTGCATTAGGCGGGAAAAGATAACTTTAAGTCAAAGTAGGTTGCTTGTATACCTAGATATAAGTACAACCTTTATCTTTCCTAGAATAGTTTATTAAGTACTTTGTACTGTTTATCCAGCATGGGCATCAACCACACACTGGATAAACTGATGCATTGGTACATGTAAAATGCAAAGTGTTCATCAAGAGAGAAAGGCAACCAATACAAGAGCTAAAAACTCTGGAAAACCTTTCTCTCTCGATACCATCCAAATCATATAGCCAAAGTTGCATATGAACGTTTAGATTGGAGCTTAGAGTTTAACTTTGGTTAAACGTTTAAGTAGAGGAGATCAAACCCCATTGTCATTCTACCACTTTGTTATTCCGCAAACAAAGTGGGTTATAGATTCTTTATTTGATTATAATAAAAGTCTATACGTTGAAAAGTATATTGGTATTGTTGTTTTAATATTTCATAGTTCTTATCTTATGTTAAAACAACACACTTGAGTCAAAGTAATAGTTATTACTTAGGATAATAAGTAATATCGAATTACTAGGGACCAACAAGTGGTATCAGAGCAGTTTAATTAGTTAAACTCTTATTTTATTAAACTGCTAATTTAAAAGTTTTCAAATCAAGATCCAAAATGGCTCAAGTTATACCACAAACCCTAGAATATAGGGGTGGCCTACTCAATGCTGCTCCTGTACTAGAGGTAGCCAACTTTACAAATTAGAAAAAGAGGTTTCTTGTCCACATGGTTGGAATTGAACCTCAATTCCTTGGAATCATTGAAAATGGTCCTTTTGTTCCCATGGTTGGGGACAATAAAAAACTTGAAGTACAATGGACTGCTGATGAGAGAAAAGCTGTTAACCTTGATCAGCGTCTCAAAAGTCTCATCATGTTTGTACTCCCAGATGACCAAATGAATTCTGTTGTAAATTACAAATCAGCCAAATCAACATGAGAGGACCTTATTCTTTACCATGAGGGACCCTCTGATGTAAAAGAAACTAGAATCATGGATTTAAAGCTTCAATACAACACCTTCAAGCACAAAGAAGGGGAAACCCTCACACAGACATTCACCAGATACAAAGCACTGATGAATGAACTTGTGACTTATGATGTTGAACTTTCAAAACTTGAAATCAACTTGTTAATGCATTGCCAAAGAAGTGGCTCAGTTTTTACCAAAGTTTGAAAAATGCTAATCACATTAAAGATTGTGATCTAGCCTCTCTTTTTGGGAAACTAAAATATGAAGAAAACCTAGTTGATAGGATTTATGAAGGCTCAAGCAAGAGTAAAGCATTAACCATTGCTACACCCTTATCCACAGCCTTCTTCAGTGAAGTTGTCATTCAAGACTACCAAGATAGTCCTGATGATGAGGAAGATACTAGATCTAGTGAGGAATATCTAAATGACCTCAAAGAGGAATTTCATGAAAGAGCACTTCTGGCCAAGTCTAGAAGGTTCTTTAAGAAAGGAGGCAAGTTCTCCAGCTCCACAAAAGCTTCAGTTGACACTGAATGCTACAAATGTGGGAATACTTGTCACTATGCTAGGGATTGTTATTCAAAAACATCTCTCCCTTCATATTCCTCACCAGCTTAATCAAGACTAACTGGTCAATCATCATTTCAACCAAAACAAATTGCTTCTACTCCATTTCAACAAAGCAGGGTTGAACTCAGGCCTACAAAAGACTTTGAGGCCAAATACAGGGAAATCAAGGCAAGATTGGCCTTAATGAGTACTGAAAGCTCCTCATCCAAGAATCCCAAGCAAGACAAGAACAAAGGACTTGTTGCTGAAGCATATGAATGGGATGAAGAAGATGTTTCTTCAGATGATGATGAGTTGGTAAATGTAAAAGTGTTAATGGCACTTGCTGATGATGAAGGGGCAAGCTCAAATGTTGTCACCAAAGAGAGTGCCAGAAATGGAGAATGGGTCAATGTCACAATCAAAAAGGTACAAACTCTTCTTGAATTAGAAGATAAAGATGACATTAAATTTGTCTTTGATTAATTGTGCATTGATCTAAAATTTGTTGAAGAGCAAATAAACAATTTGCTTGAAAAATTTCACAAACTTGTTTTACAACTTGAAGATTTTGAAAGTAAGCAAATAGAGCTAAAAGAAGCTAAACTTGATATTCTTACTTTTCAACAATTGAACAAAGAAATTTCGGAAGAAAATAACTCTCTTAGAGTGGAAATAAAAAAAGCAAATGACATTGTTAAATCTTGGCTTAGAAACTCTGATAGGGTAAATCAATGCATAAGTTAACAAATACCTGCTCAAAAGAAGAAAATGCTTGGTGCTGAAGGATCCTCCAACACCAAATATATTGTCTTTGTCAAAGCCTCAAATGAGGATGGTAGCTCGATCCCTGACATTGAAAGGTCAGGTGAAGAGAATTTACCCAATCATGACAATGGACGAATCCTCCTTCCTGATTTACAAGCATGTGTTGACACTTCAGCACCAGTTGAATCCTCAGTTACTGAGGATGACTCAGATGATGATATAGAGAATGAAGTAAGTACCCCACTTCCTCCTTTGGAGATGCTGGCTGGTGCTGAACCCTCTACTGGACCCAAAACTATCCAGTCTATCATCAAGTCACACACCACACACAAAGGTAGTTCTTCCAAACATGTCAAAATTGACACTTCAAAGAACTCTTCAGCTCCTGCTGAAAGTTCACATATGGGAACTACCTCTTCAGTTTCAACAAATAAACTGAAGAATGCTATATCTGAGGAAGATGAGAGAATGTCTCTTGTTATGCAAGAGATCTATGATCTTAAGTTGCAACTCAGGCAGCAGCAAACACCAACACGGTTCAAAGATGAACCTTCAGATTCTCCTCATTTAAAGTACAAGACACAATTCAAAAGAGCTTGTGAGTTATGTGGTTAAAACAATCATCTCACTCAAACTTGCTTAAGAGTGATTTATTGTACTAAATGTGAAAGGACTGATCATCACACTTGCGAACACACTCAGTATATGCTGGCCAAAACAAGTGCTGATGCTCACAAATCTGAAGCATCTCGTTCCAGGCGAAATATGCCTTTCCTACCATGCATTCATTTTGGTATGGGCAATCATCACCCAGATGACTGCCACTATTACCCTGTTTGTAATATTTGTGGAAGTTATGACCATGACACTCATGGACATAATCGTATCATCTCACTCAGAGGAGGTATTAAACCTAGAAATCCAAACTCTATTACCAAGTGTTGTGAGACTTGTGGAAGCGATGTCCACACTACATCTGATCACAACCATATAGAGTGGTTCAGAAGAGGTGAAACCCTTCAGGCTAAGAAAGCTAAAGCTATTCAGACCTCTTCATCTTCTGAGCAATCACACATACCCTCTACAAGAGGACCCTTCAGATCTAGAACACCTTCTAGATCTAAAACCCCCACCCAACAAAGGTGGGTTTCAAAACAATACTGATCATTTCCTTAACTTGTGCATATGACTGGCACCATAAGTTATCTGCAAAATTATAAGGAGGAACAAGGTCCTAAAGTTGTTTTTGGTGATAACTCATCAGTTACTACTAAAGAATTTGGTTCAGTGAAATGCAATAGTATAGTTTTCTCAAGGGTAGCATATGTAAATGGATTGAAGCACAACCTCATCAACATAAGTCAACTTTGTGATGCAAAGTGTCTTGTGCTATTTGATGACAAAAAAGGTATAATCTTCAACTCCAATCATGAAATTGTGATGATTGCTCCAAGAGTCAAAGATGTTTATGTAAGGAACGTAAACTCTACTCAGGATCCATGCTTCTTTGCTAAAGCATCCAATATTACTAATTGGCTTTGGCATAAGAGGCTCTCACATCTCAATTTCAAAACAATAACTCTGTTGGCAAAACAAAATCTCGTTATTGGTCTTCCCTCACTTGTCTACTCCAAGGACAAACCGTGCTTAACATGTAAAAAAGGGAAGCACCATAGGGCCAGTTTCAAAATAAAGCAAACTTTCTCAATCAAAGAAAGTCTTCATTTGCTTCACATGGACTTATTTGGGCCAGTATCACCTAGGGCCATTTGTCATGAAAAATATACACTTGTCATTGTTGATGAGTACTCAAGGTACACCTGGGTATATTTTCTGACAAAGAAAAGCCATGCACCAGATGCCATTCTGTCATTCATCAAAAGAGTTGAAAATCAAAATGACACTCATGTCAAACAACTCAGAGCTGACAATAGCACTGAATTCAGAAATCACTCACTGATCAGATTCTGTGATGACAAAGGAATTTCCTAAAGTTCTCATCTCCTTACACACCTGAACAAAATGGTGTGGTTGAAAGAAGGAACAAAACTTTGATTGAAGCAGCAAGAACAATGCTTGTTGGATCTGTTCTCTCTAAGCATTTTTGGACTGATGCTGTAGCCACTGCTTGCTACACTCAAAATAGATCCATTATTGTGAAGAGATACATGAAGACTCCCTATGAAGTCTTCTTAGGGAGAATTCCAAACATTTCATTCTTACATGTGTTTGGGTGTCCAGTATTCATTCACAATCACAAGGATCACCTTGGAAAGTTTGATGAAAAATCTAATGATGGTTATTTTCTTGGATACTCCCTAGTATCTAAAGCATACAGAGTCTTCAACACAAGAAGACAATGTATTGAAGAAACCTATCACATCACTTTCAATGAAAGTTCTGAAGCTCTCACTTTTTCAAATCCATCAGATGATGAAATTCATATACAGGAATCTCACAATTATCCATCTGATGAATTCAATCATTATAAGCCTTCTCAAAAATATCAAACAAGCAATTTAGTTCCTCATATTGATCCATTTAAAGATATGACAAGTCCTACAAAAGGAAATCCTTCAGTATCACATACTGATGGCTGTCAATCAAATAATGATCAATCTCAAAATGATCAAAATGATCAGCAAGGAAACACAAATGACCAAAATGGTCAGTCTTAAAACAATCAGCATGCTGACACACATGATCAAGATGATCAATCATATGCAGCTGCTGAAGAACAATCTAAGCCCCTTGGTCAAAGCTCTCCTATCATCTCCAGGGATTTAGGTCTTGGATATGCTTCTTCTGACCAAGAAGGAAGTCCTCCAATGATTGAACCCTTGTCCACTGAATATCCTTCAGTAGACACTAGAGACATTCCACGTCCAAGTCCATGTCATGGACTTCCAAGTTCTAGCTCTAATCATGATACCAGTACCTATTCTCCAGCTCCACAAAATCTTAGACTCAAAATAGTCACATATAGCTGGTGAACATAATAGGTAATCCTGGTGAAGGTAGAGTCACTAGATCTATGGTAAAGAAACTGAGTGCTGCTTCATCTGGAGAATGCCTTTATGCAAATTTTCTCTCAGAAATTGAACCTACAAAGGTTTCTGAAGTACTTACACACCCTGGATGGGTGGATGCCATGCAAGAGGAACTCAATCAATTTGAAAGAAACAAAGTCTGGAAATTGGTTCCTCTTCCATATGGTAAATCAACCACTGGCACTAAATGGGTTTACAAGCTCAAAAGAGATGAAACCAATGCAGTGACCAAAAATAAAGCTAGGCTGGTGGCCCAAGGATTCAACCAAGAGCCTGGTGTTGATATTGATCAAACCTTTGCTCCAGTTACACGTGGAATGCATACGAATCTTCCTTGCATATGCCACTTACATGAACTTCATAATCTACCAAATGGATGTCAAAAGTGCATTCCTAAATGGTGGCCTAAAAGAAGAAGTTTATGTTACCCAGCCTCCTGGCTTTGAGAGTAGTAAATACCCAAATCATGTCTACTAGATTTACAAAGCTTTGTATGGACTGAAGCAAGCTCCAAGAGCATGGTATGAAACTCTCTCAACTTTTCTCATTGAACATAAATTTGTCAGAAGAAAAATAGATAGCACCTTGTTCATCTATAAATCTAAAACCGACACCATTCTGGTACAAATTTATGTGGATGAACCAACTTTCAAAAGATTGATAATGGAGCTTGGTATGTTGAACATTGATGATACAAAACCTGAACCTTCAGCATTCACTGAAGAAACTTGAAGGCTCAGCATTTCTTAAATTTTTTTGATTAATGTTAAGTAGCATTGTCTGAGTAAAGGAGTGTGCAATGTCATGTGTCTATTTCACTTTATGTGATTGTGTATATGATGTTTTGTCACCTTATCTGATTCACTGAAGCTGAACAAATAAATCACTAGTCATCAAAGGATTCCTTCAGCAATGCTGAACAAAATTTTAATACAAATGAGTAGCTAGGCCTGAGTAGAGGAGCGTGCAATGTCATATGTCTTGTTCACTTATGTGAACATGTATATGGGGTTTTGTCGCCTCATCTGACGCACTGAAGCTCACAAGTATAGCCATCAGCTTCAACATATATGAGCAACAGCTTTTAAAACAAATCAATCATGTGAATCAATGGAGTAAATAGCATTAAATTTATTGAGAATAAATACAAAACATTCTTTCAAAAGGTGTCAATTGTTTATTTAGGAAATATCAAGCGTCCATATCACAGTCAACAACTTTCTGACACTATGAGGCGTTTCACTGTTCAAAGCAACAGAAAATCATCACCTTTTTTAGAACATTAATAAGAGGGTTTGTGCCACTTGTTCAAAAGAAATCCTAAAAGTTTCATTCTCTTTTCAAATGTTTTACAAAATGTGACAACTCAGTTTTTAGAAAAAAAATGTTTACTTATATCTTTTGAAGATTGATGATTCATATCATTTGTAAAAAACTTTAACAAAAAAAACACACACACAACTCTTTCTCTATCTTTTTCAAAAGAAAGCACACACAACAAACATCAATGGCTGTTGAATCTTCTTCACAATCACAAGAGACTAAGATCACCCTCAATCCTTCCATCCATGTAAAGATCTCATCGAGGACATATTCTTTAAACCCAACAACATCGCCTTGATCAAACCAGGAACCCTAACATCTGAACCAGGAAAACAAGTACCAAACTTTTTATCCAAATGTGTGATTCGTGATGCCTTGTTCAAGGATCCAGGGGTTATGTTTGAAAATGTGTTAAAAGAGTTTTGGTTCACAGCACAAGGGTCAACAAATAAGAAATTTATTGAGTTTGTGTCTACTACCTTGGGTATTCATGGGAAAATAAATTTAAAGATGTTTAGAAAGGTCTTAGGGTTAAACTATTTGGAGGATTCTAGCAAATATGAGGCTGTTCCTAATGATCTCTCTGTTGTCAAAACATTTTTTAGAGAAATAGGATACACTGAAGAGATTGGTGATAAATGGGGGTTGAAGAGAAGTTGTTTACCACCTAAGTGGAAACTTTTGATGTCCATCTTAATTGAGTGTCTGGGTGGGAAAACTGGTGGGCTGGATCAAATCAACCAAAAGGATGCCCTTATTTTGTATTGTCTGGCAAAGGGCATAAAAGCTGATTTTGGAAAACTAATCTTTGAAGATCTTCATGGGAAAATGGAGAAGAAAACTAGGGAGAAGAATGTGGTCTACACCAGATTTTTATCCCTCATTTTGCTGACCAATTTGGTGAAGAATACCCTAAAATGAAGGAGTTCAACTTGTTTTCTCCATCTTTGATACCAATCGCTGGAACATTCCAGTCAGCACAACTGACCCTCCTTTCACACAGCCTATGCTGGACATTTGCTCAGCAAAGTCTTCAGTAGTGTTCAAAGCTCCAAAAGACACTTCTCCAACTGGCGAAGGGAATCTAACAAGTAAAAAGTCTGGAGCTTCTTCTGGACCACGTCAAAAGAGCACATCAGTGAATACTCTTAAGTGTAGACGTGAGTCTAAGAAAAGGAGGCACCCCACATAATCTTCATCAAAGAAGCATTCTGATGATCCCAAAGGCCATGATTTGAAGAAACAAAAGTCCTCGGCCAAGAACCAGAACCCAAGCCAGCCGCCACCATCAGTCTCTGCTGAAGGTGGTATGCATCAAGAGGCCCTGAAGGCAACCCATCTCTCAACTTCTTTAGGAGAGAAGGGTGAAGATAGAGCGCACCCTTAGCTCGATAGAGTGGAGTCAACATCGGTAAGCATTTTAAATCTGAATGCATCTCAAACTTCATTACCAATCTCTATAATTTGTCACTCTAAGTCTGCATCAGGGAATGATGTGTCAGCAAATCCAACAGCTGATGCTGACCCTGGACTATCTGTTTCTAATGATGTAGTTCCCCCACAACAGGGTTCTACTGAAGGAACCACAAACATTATCATTGATCTTAACTCATCAGGGACTCTTTCTCAGGATCCATCAGGTAAAACCAATCCTGGTGGTGAAGGACTTGAAACTGACGAGCACGCTGAAGGTGGCGATCAACAGACAATGAAGGAAGTTCCTCTCTCCACTGACGCCAAGGGAGGACACTTGCCTACATTTTTATTCAACATGTCTGCTGATGACTTAGAGAAGGAGTTGGGTCTAAGTGAAAGAGCTCCAGTAAACTTGGATGATAGTGAATCTGAAGATGATATTGCTGATCAAACTCCCTAGCCTCCTTCCCCCAGAACCGTTAAGGTAAATGAACTAACAAATCAAGTGTTGGTTCTACAATCACAGGTGACTAAGCTCAAGGAGGAAAAGGCTCTTGCTGATGCTGAACTCGTTATTCTTAAAGCAAGGCCAGTTCCTCCCACTACTGAACAGCTCAGTGATGCAATTCTCACTGCACTGAAGCCATTGGTGAAAGATGTGGCCACTACCACTTCTATCAAGAAAGAAATCACCTCCCTCATAGACTCCATTAATGCTACATCGTTTGAGCTCCCTGCTGAATACAAACCGATTCCTAATCAGCTTAATGAGTTATGCGATTCAGTTTCAAAAATCAAGGATAGGGTGGGTCTGCTGGAACAACAAAAGCTGACCTTATCTGATGAAGTTCAGCAAAAACTAAATGTTCTTGCTAATGTTCCGGCAATATTGACCAAGGTATCATCCACCTTAGACTCTATATGTGCATGGTTGCCTGCTGGGGGTTCATCAGAAGTTGTAGGGCAATCTTCTACTGACGGGGAGAAAGTTACTATTCAGCAGCTCTTCAAGAAACCTGCACAGAAGAAGGCTAAAAAACAACCTTTTGTTTATATATCTCCGTTCAGTGAAGGCAACCCAGATAAGACTAAAGGGGAGTCTTCAGCAAAGGGCACTCATATTGATGGCTATATTGATGGCCTTACCACCAGCACTGAATCATCTAAAGATGTGTCACCTCTCATCAAACCCAAAAGCAAAGGTGAAACCACATTAGATGAAAGACTTATCAAGTCAGGGTTGGTCAATCAAGAAGAACTTGATAGAATCCACAAACTTCAAAATGAAGAAAAGCTCAGAGATTTGAAGATGAGCTTATATGAAAGAATTGGAAAATCTGAAGTTAAAGGCCTCTTCAAGAAAAAAATGTTATGCAAAAAATTCTGCATAGCAAGGTTGAACAAAAGATGTCTCTCAGAAATCACAAATGTTGACATGATGACTTACAAGGAAGATATCAATCTAAAGTTCTACAGAGCTGATGGGGCTGATGAGATCATAGATGACTTCCAAGGGAAGGAGCTCTCCTATACTGAATGCCTAGAGATGAGCAGAATCATTGAAAAGAAAACATCCAGGAGATGGGTAGAAGTTCGCACAAGAATTGAACACTTTGTGAGAAATCATGAAAGGCTTAGTCAGCATCTGAACATCAGCAACCAAATCTCACTGGAGGATCAAGATCCAATTCTAGAACTGAACAAGAGAGCCAATCTGGTTGAACCTGGTGTGGGTGATATCTTTGTCACCACCAAGAAATACAAAGATCTTGTTCAGTTTGAAAATCATCTCCGTAGACATGTGTTAGAAGAACCAGAATTGGGAATGATTATGTTCAATCATCGTGAACGACAAGACTTTGTGGGCATCAATGATCTTGATGATCTGAACAATGAATTTCTTGGAAACATTCAGAAAATCTTCTTTACTCACCATGGTGGTCCAGGACTGACTGAAGCTGCAAGACCCTTCATCATGTGCTTACTATAGATACTGGATATCAGAAACTCAGATCCATCAGTACAGAACCCTGTTATTGAAGAACTTAGGCCAAAGAAAAACTGAATAATCATTTGAAATATTTTGTTGTAATTTGTTATGTTATTAAATAAATGATTATCTGATGTTTATAAGTTATTAATTGATTAGTGCAAGTAAGAAGAAGTTGTTATGCTCACTTACTACTGACATTAGACTTAGGCTATTTGTATATCCAAATAGGGGGAGATTGTTGGGTCAGTATTTACTGACCCTGAAGCGACTCTAGGATTTGAATATAAAATCCTCCTAAGTGTTTTATGCTCAGCAGTAAGGCCAGTCTGATGATGGATGACCAGAGGAACAAAGTTCCTACTGAACACTTTAAAGCTGAAGAAAGTTCAGCACTCCCCTTCCAGTAAACTTAGAAGACAAAGGAGTCTTCGCTTCAAATACTAGGCGGTCTAGTTGCTGAAGAACAGGGACTGAAGAAGGGCTTTCAGTTCAGTTTGGCTTGACAATACCAAACTGAATGATGTCGATCTCCTCTAGGATACTGAAGACTCTTCAGTATTCTGATGGTTTGCATTAGGCGGGAAAAGATAACTTTAAGTCAAAGTAGGTTCCTTATATACTTAGATATAAGTACAACCTTTATCTTTCCTAGAATAGTTTATTAAGTACTTTGTACTGTTTATCCAGCATGGGCATCAACCACCCACTGGATAAACTGATGCATTGGTACATGCAAAATGAACACCCTAATTTACACGGATATAAAGGAGTGTTCATCAAGAGAGAAAGGTAACCAATACAAGAGCTAAAAACTCTGGAAAATCTTTCTCTATCGATACCAACTAAACCATATAGCCAAAGTTGCATATAAACGTTTAGATTGGAGTAAAGTTTAACTTTGGTTAAACGTTTAAGTAGAGGAGATCAAACCTCATTGTCATTCAACCACTTTGTTATTCCGCAAACAAAGTGGGTTATAGATTCTTTATTTGATTCTAATAAAAGTCTATACGTTGAAAAGTATATTGGTATTGTTGTTTTAATCTTTCATAGTTCTTATCTTATGTTAAAACAACACACTTGAGTCAAAGTAATAGTTATTACTTAAGATAATAAGTAATATCGAATTACTAGGGACCAACAGAAGTGCTTGAAGGGCACTGCTGATGTAGGTCTAGTGTATGGTAGAGATCAAGGGAATCACGTGGATGTTGACGGTTTGTGGATAGCGATTATGCTAAAGACCCTGATAAGGGTAGTTCGATAACCGGTACGTGTTTATGGTACATGGCTATCTTGTGAGTTGGAAAGCAACTCTACAACACGTTCTTGCTTTATCTACTATAGAGGCGGAGTATATGACGCTTACAGAAGCTGTTAAGGAAAGCATTTGGCTTAAAGGTATACTAATCGAGCTGGGAATAGACCTAAGTTCAGTGGTTGTGAATTGTGATAATCAATTGGCAATTCATCTCTCAAAGAATGCAATGTTTCATGAGAGGACGAAGCATATCAACGTGAGGTATCACTTCATCAGGGAGATCGTAGAATCTAAAGAGATTGAAGTGGCGAAGCTAGGCACGGAAGATAATGCATCTGGCCCGTTTATAAAGGTGATTCTAGGTCCGAAGTTCAAGTATTGTATGGAGATACTTGGTGTCGAGGCTAGCTAGTCTTGTTACTAATGTGGAAATTGTTAAATATAGTTTCCAAATCTAGTTAGCATGTTGATTAGGTAACTTTCCTTATGTAATAATAGCTTTGTAATAGGAAGGTTTGTAAGTCGGCTAAGGTTGGGCTTGGGTTTTCTTAGCTGACGTAGGTATGCAACCGACCCCCTCACCCTATATAAAAGGAGGTGAGAGGATGATGCACAATACACACTCGAATATTCTATTCTTTCCTTTGTAATCGATCGTTAATCAATAAAAGTTAATCATTCGGTACCTTTGTAGTGTGTCATTCGCCTGGGTCTCGTTGTTGCACCTCTACGAGCTTCTTTACAGTGTTCTAGGCAGGGTTATACTTACGTTATGGCTTCGGGTTGGCGGCGCCCCCATGCCTAGACAAGAATAACGAGATTACAGTGTAATTTTTTTCGATTTTGAGCACTTTTTTAAATGTCCCCCACTCGAAACCCAAATTTCTCCCCACTCACACATTGAAGTCCAACATTTAACACTCTAAAACTTAAGAATTTTCAATTTTTAAGTTATAATACTTGATTTTTTATTCGGATCATAATTTTTTTCGTCTTGCTATTGTCAAAAAAAATCTTGCCCCCCATATATCATTTTGCTGCGTCTGCCACTGGTTCTAGGGTTCACGATATCGATGTTCGAGTAATAATCTTTATAATTGTTACAAGTGACCATTGAATTCACACATTCACGGGTAAATTAAGATTAAATCTAGAGTTTCTCTTGGATTAGTTTTGGGACAAGCCACTTTGAGTACGTCCAGTGACTAATTCTCAAATCAAATAACATGATCTTTGTATTTAACATGAGATAAATCGGTAAATGACGACTCAATCACTCAAATCTTTTCATAACATAGAGCACACTGCACAATGAACAACAACCAATCGAGACTTTGCATTGTTAAAGAAGCCATATGAACATAACATATGTGCAGGTCATGAAACCACTTACAAACGTTCAATAGTGTGTGTTCCATCCATTTGTAAAATATTTCGGAAACAAGCTCCAATCCATCCTAGGTTTGATGTAAGGTTGTTTGAAACTCTAATATTATAACCACAATTAAGGAAGGAGACTTTATTCTGACATCTCCCTTATTACTTCCTAGCACAATTCTTCAATCTGTTATATTGAACTTTGTACTGGTCCTGCAATGAGGACCGGATCGATGTTTGCGTACACTCATACAAAAAGCATCACATTATCGATACATTTCTAATCTGTTCTACATCTACCTTAAAACATCTTATAACTCAAATTATTATAGTTGAAAATCATATACACTCAAGTTCTTAATTTGGGAAAGAAAAGAAGAGCAATATATTAAAAGCTATACTGTGAAAACATGCTGTTGATTAATACACTAGGGAATCTAGATGCCCAAAATAGAAGCTGTATATTCTTGCATTGAACAATGGATAATTTCCTATAATGTTGCCACTTACACAGATTTAGCAAAATAAAGTTACCACAAAAGCTTCAAAGTTTAATGGTGAATAAATAACCTAACCCCCCAATCAAGTATACCCTTTTTACCCTATACATTTATATATATTAACCCCAATATTTGTTTTGCTTCTTAATAAAACTTATAAAAGAAAGTATATAACAATTTTCCTAACCAGCCAAATCATGAAGTAGTTGTGCCCCCATCAAATTCCTATAAGGCAAATTATGTCCTTGATCACCCTCCAAAAGAGAAGAATATTGTACTGATGTTTGGCTATCTTCCATATTATTGTCTCTAGGATAATATAGTGAACCAGCGCCAGTTCCATCAGCGTGACGGTCCGCATGTTGTTGTAACCCTAAGGTCAATGAAACCCCTCCACCACCCGCACTAGAACTAGCACCAAAGTTGTGATTGTATGCTGAAAAATCCAACTCTACCGCGCCAAAAGAATCACCGGCTGAGACCCTTGCAAAACTTTGTTGCATGTCATGATCAAGGATTTTCGCGGCATTGTGTTCGTGGTGATTGATAATGGAAGAAAGACAATCAGAGTCTCTCCTAATAAGTTGATCAACTGTCGGTTTTTGGTCCATTTGTGGGACAGTTGTGTTTTCATCAATCACGGCATTAAATCTATCCGGGACTCCTTCAGTATTTTCGTGATCATTATGTTTTGTTTCTTCCACGTACATTTCTTCCACCATGGGCTTCCATAGCCTAACCCTCGCATTAATGAACCAATTTGATACCTGTGATCAAGTAAAAAACTTTAATGGTTACGAAAAAAAGTACCACCAGCTGATGTGCTTCACGTACATTAGCATCTATCACTACCTAGTACAAGAGAATATGTCGGTAATGTACAATGTGACAAAAAAATGTTTTTACTATAAGAAACGACGTTTTTCAAATGAATGTACACAAACAAAAGATCGGTATCCACTTACTTGGCTTCTTGAGAGACCAGTTTGTCGGGCTAGAATATGTTTATCGACATCACTAGGGTACCTGTAACATTATATAGTTTAGTAACTGGACTGTATTAGATCAATAAATTTTGTTACAAAAACATATAAAAAATAAGTTTGAGGATTTCTTAAATAATTAAAATAAAACAAAAAAAGAGATACTGTAGATGAGATTAAGAGTATCTCCAATGCATGGTGTAATACAAAGTTTAATACACTTCTACATAATCGCCACGTCAACGTACCAACTCTTATATAAAAATTTCACAACACATTAAACTTAGCATATAATTTTATTATCAGGAATAGTACATATAGTACATGTTATATCAAATTTTCATAAGGTGAAAATTTATTATAGCCCCACTTCTATGGTATAATAGCCATATGTTAAGAGAAGAATGGCTATTTAACATACTATGACATGTCAATACCCACAATGCATTGTATGGTATAATAGAGCTATTGTGCATATGTCATGTCACCCCATTATATGATGCCCTAAAGAAAGGGCACATTTATATGGTCCCTATAAGAAAGTTGTAAAGGAATCAAATCCACAAGAAAACATAAAAAGGAAGGCCCCCAAGAGATAAAACAACAAAAATAAAATATAATTATATGGAATAATATGACAAAAATGAATTTAGGAATCAACATGGGGATAGATGAAAAATACTAGGTAATTATTGATCAAAGATTGCAACTTATATTTTTTTAATGAATTTAATCTTTTAAATAAGCTAAACATGAGTTTAACCTTAAATTAAGAACATATATGATATATCCATTTAGCTTATATGGTTTGGTAAAAGAAAGAAACTTGAATAATGATTAGAGGAGAGGTTGAAAGCGCGGCTTACGGGTGAAGGAAGTGCTCGAAGAGCCAAGCACGAAGAACGGATACAGATCGCTCAGGCAAGCCACGTTGAGGTCTCCAAGGCTGGCTATCCATCATGGTCATTTGTTGAAAAGCCCTTTGCTGCCTTAATGTTTGATCAAGAAGCTTTAGCCTAGGAGTCTCCCCTCGAGTTGCACCAGGAGCAGAAATGTCTTTTTCTCCCATCGCCTTCTTCGTTACCTTGATCTGACTTACAATTCCATCTCTTAAACACCTAAAATGCCTTGACATTGCCTTTGAAGCCAAGGATGAATAAACTCTTGCTGCACCATTACCAGCCACTGCTTCAAATGATGAAACCACTGACTTCATTTGATCACAGTAATTATGGTATTTTCTATCCACCTATTTCAAACAATAAAAAAGAAAAGTAAATTAGATATATATGATAAAAAATCTATTATTTTTTTTTAAACACACATTCAACAAGAAAAGGGTTTTATTGAATTAAAGAACAACAAACTTGTCACCATGTGGGCATTAAAGGAAAGACTCATGGTCACTCAATTAGTTGAAAACTCAAAAAAAAAAAAAAAAATATGAACAAATTTTAACTAAGAAAAAGAATCTTTGATTTAAAAGCTAAATTAAAGAAAAAAAAAGATGCTTTATAACAACAATTGAAGGTCAAGTTAAACAGTAACTAGTTAAAAATCTATTTATTTTTGGTGCATGAAATACAATATCATGAAGACCAATTAAAATTCTAAATTACAAAACAAAAAACCAAAAAAAAAAAGAGAAAAAAAATGTATACCTCTTCTAGCATGTGAAGTAGCTTTGATTTTCTTTTTTGCAACTCCAAGAATTCAATAGAGTTTAAGGGTGGGTTTTTTGAAGAACTAGCATTAAGATTATTCATATTATTCTCATGATCTTGCCACTGATTGGTTCTTTGAGCCTTTGCCTTTGTTGAATTATCATTTTTCTTTGTTCCAAGATTGCAAAACTCATTAAGAAGATCTTGTGTAGGCATTAAGTACCTTGAGCTTCTTACGTTGTACGCGTCTATCATCATACTATCATGTTGCATGCTCATAGGTTGCTGCTGCTGATGATGTTGTTGATGATTTTGTTGTTGTTGTGGTCTAACAAGCTCAAATGGTTGTATTCCAATAGTGGAAGGATTGGTGGAAGAGAGTGAAAGAGAAAGGCCTTGACTTGGTCTTTCATTTGGTTCACATGGTATTAAAACACATCTTTGGAGAGATGATTCATCAAGCTGACCAAAGTCATTCGTTACGCCGGTTCCGGTGAGCATGATTGGCTTGGAAGATGATGAAGGTGATGAGGGTTTCCAAAAGAGATCTGAGTTGTGATGATCAGTCACTGAGTTGTGTTGCTCAAAGTTGAAAAACTCATTAGGGTTTGTTGATGAGTTGACATAAGGATCAATAAACCCTACCATCATGTTGTTTCCTCTTATGACCTTGTGTTCTTCAACCATTTCAGCTCATCATAACATCATCATGGTGATGATGAAATAATTTTCAAAAAGATACCTTCTAGGTAATACAATGGAATTGAATATCTGAATTAGTAACTTTACTAACTCGCCGTTTTAAAAAAAAATGTTGTTTTTCTTCTTTCGATCTTTATAACTCTATTGTTTCTTCTTGAGGAAACCCTAAAGGCCGGACTATG
The DNA here is from genome assembly GCA_025667525.1 of Glebionis coronaria. Lineage (NCBI taxonomy): Eukaryota > Viridiplantae > Streptophyta > Magnoliopsida > Asterales > Asteraceae > Glebionis > Glebionis coronaria. The sequence goes on along the minus strand of CM046874.1, from coordinate 16,643,973 downwards.
AGATCGAAAGCTCGTGGTTGATGGAGGCTTAAGCTTGGTGGTGATGGTGGAGACCTTTATGTATTTATGTATTTTGATAGTGTGTTAGAAAGCAAAACATGTGATAGGAGAGTGATGCCATGAAACCAAAAACCTAGGAAAAAGGTAACTTACAAAGATATACATGATGAGATATCACTCTCTTTGTAATAGTGGTAGAGAAAAAGTCATTTGGAGGGTGTTGATGATGATTATATTATCTTGGTCATATATTTTTAGCATTATTCCAAACATATATAGACATATTTATCAAAATTAGTCTTAGTTTTTTTATATATGAGTTGGAGTTGTAATTAATTATCTTACTGCCTATGTACTCAAGGACGGAGCCGGGTATTTTCTGAGTGCCTGAGACACTATGTATTTTTTTCAATTTAGTGTTATTTTTTTAAAAAAATACGAATTTTCCTAAATGCAATTTATATGCATTCGTTTCATCAAAATGTGTTTTTAGCTTCGCGTTATTATATTATTGTACAAAAAAATATGCATTCGATCATATTTAATCTTGACTCCGTCCTATACGTACTTCTTTCTAATTCTTTAAAAGGGGTCAACTAAAGTTGTCCTAAAAAGATTTCCCACAGAAAGTTAAGTTAGCATTCTATCAATTATTTCATTAATCCCTATCATTAATATATAACATCATGATCAGAAAAATGCACCCTACACGTCTAACAGAACTATGATGTGTAGTTTAACATGTAATTTTATATATAACACTTTTTTAAGAACTAGATTACGTATCTAGCTAGAATAATGTCTATGGACAACTAATTAATTAAAAGATATATTAATTAAAGACGAATTTATATGAAAGCCAGGTGTGACATGTCACACCTGATTTCGAGTCACGAAACATAAGTTTTTCTGAATTGTGTCATTTTTTTATGTGCGACACCTAATAATATATTCGTGCTACTTACAACTTCTTTATTGTGCTACTTTACTTTAGTTGAAAAAAATAGTATTATGATAAAAGAAGAATTATACAAAACTTTACGAAAATTTTTGTGCAACACCTTCCTAAAAATCTTGGATCCGTCCCTGATATAAACATGTTCATACCAAGATTAAAGCTTTAGTAACAACTGCTAATAATTAGATAAATAATGGTCATATCTTACTAAAGCTTTGTACAAAGTACCAACTATATATATATCGACTTCTAACTAATTTTATCAAACATGTCCTAGACAAAAAGCGTTGGGAGTCAAAAATGGCATGCAAAATAGCCCGAATAATTTCATTTAAACTTGTTGAAACAAACATAGCAGTAAATACGAAAAAGTGAATTATGTTGTTTTTTAAAGAGCAAAGTGAAACTATTAAATCTTATATTTGACCTTAGTATATGGACAAAAGGGTATGACAACTTTAAAACATGTTTTGAAAATCGGTTTTTGAACCGACTCGATCGATTTATTAAGTAATCAGGGTCAACTCGGGTAAATCTAAAATTTTAAAAAATATATAAAAATTTATATTTATAATAATTAGAAAAAAATTACATATAAGTCATGAAATCTTAAACATTTAAATTAATTATTGATAATTATAATATGCAAAAATAAAATTACGTTGCAAATACATATAATTTACATGTTTATTTGTAAAAAATACGAAAAAATTTGAAATTCGGACGGGTTTCGAGAACCGGTTGACTCAGATCACCCTAAAACCGACGGGTTTAACCAGATTTCAAAATATAAAATTCGATTTAATATAATTTGTTTTTCCATCAAAACTAGATTAATCGATTAACTCGAACAGGTCGAACCGAATTTCAAAACATTGGTTCAAAGAACATCATGATATGATATGTTAAATTGTACTAGTACTAGAAACTAAACACAAAGTAAAAACCACATGCCTTCATAGGATTGGTGGTCATTTGTTTTGGTGCACAACTTTCAAGAACATAAATCAAGTAAGAGTTTAGGGCAAGGTTATCAAGACCCCCCATTTTTACAAGCTATACCCCCCTTATTTTTTCTATTTTTTTTATTTTTTTTTATTTTTTTTTTTTTTTTATAATTTAGTATTTGTTATAAAACTGTGAAACTGAAAGTGCGAGAAAAAAATAATAAGTTTTTGTGACTCAAAAAAATTAAACAAACAAAAAACGCGGAATAGAAACTGATAAAAACTGTGTCTGGCTGAAGCAGGGAGGGGACAAAAGGAATATTTTGTACTTTTTGTGTACTATTTAGTGGGGTAGGGGGGTATGTATAGTAGTACCCAAGAGTTTAAAACAGTCTTTTTGCAGAGGCAGTTTAATCTGATAGATCATACTGTGGGGCTTCATTTTCTGATCAAAAGATTCAACCAAAGTACACTAATTTGTTATATGAGACATAAAGCTTCATCCTTCAAAAAAATGTGTAGGGCTCAATTTGAGGTCAAAACTCACTCGAACCGATTTTGCGATAAACGGAAATCAAAAATTAAATCGAAGTGACTTGATTCGGTTTGATTTTGTGTCGGTCCTTTGTTTCGATTTTAATTATACGGTTTATGTGTGTTTTTTTCGTTTTTAGCTCGAACCAAAATTTCTCACCCTAGTTTATTTCACATGATCATGCATGCAAATGATTGTAGTGCATGCAATTAGAGTGTAGATTAATCTCTCTAGTGTTGTTCATATTTAATGAATTGTGGAATATGCAATGTCTTTAAGTTAGAATAGTCAAATCTATGATCATTTTCCATCATAGGAAAATTATTTGTATCCTATGCAATCAAATTCCAACACTAATTAATATTAAACATTTTAAACATAGCATAATAGTAGTACTTTTCTTGCATAACGTGTAAGCTTATACATCATGCACGCTTAATTGGTCACCAAGGTTCTACTAAATAATTTTTGTGAAAAAATTGTTTACATGTTAAAGGTTTTTTCTCTCAAACAAAACGGATAAAATTTTAACCATAACTAAGCGAAAATTTGAGAAAAACATAATACTCGCTTAAATGTTATTACATAACTCGACTCACTAACCACTGACATATCATCCTAAAATAAGTTTATAAATTTGATAACTTGAGTTAGATTGTGAAAAGAGTCATGAAATTGTGGTCCTATATTTCCAATTAATTGTAATTAAGACACCTATTAAAGCACCATCCCACACCTATCTCATCTAGAAAGGGGACCATAATTATTCTACCTATTTTTCCTTCTTCACTTTGCATCTTTTCTAGCCATTTGATTACATGTTTTTAACATTTTCGTCGGTTGATAAAAAAAGGATGTTTGTTTTGTACTACTAGTTTAATGGAAGACATATAATTCATGTAGTTACGATTGTGAAATAACAAAGTCGATGGGAAATAACAAGGTGTCATGACTCATGTACTATAAACAAGACAAGCTTTTTTTCCTTATCAAATAATCTAAATTAGGGTTTTTTTTATCTTATATCATATGACATGATAATAAGGTAAAATTACACATAATTTCATAGAAAAAAGTACATATAAATTTACAATATATAAACTTCTGTGTATTATTCTGTAAAATTTTGTGTACTTTTTATATACTTTTGATCTTTTTATCATGTGTATTTACAACAGAAAAACTCTCTAAATTAAACTAAATTCGGCTGAGTCAAATTTTTATCAAGTTCAAGATTCAAATTAAGCCTAAAGTTAGCTCGAAACACATAACAAATCGAGCTCGAGTTTCAAATAACACGAGTTAAAGCTTTTATCGAGCTTTTCGAGTTTCAAAAACATATATATTTTAGTATAACAATTAAATATCTATAGAATGAATATATAAGTTTTTTGTTTTTGAGTTTATCGCGTATTTTTTTAATTTTATTAGCGAGTTTGACTATCAAGTTTAATATTAATGTAAAACTTTTTCGAGTCTTACTCGAGTCGAGCTCAAACCTTACTCAAGTCAAACTCAAACTTTACTTGAGTCGAGTTCAAGCCAGAGTGATTAAAGGTCGTCGAAGCTATAGAGTCAAACTAAAGCCTACTTTATAATTTTTGACCTAAACTCAAGCCTTGTTACATTCGAGATTGGCATGACTCGATTACACCTTTAGATGTGAGACGTTTGAGCGTGTAATACTCGTATATCTAAAATAGATGACTCTAGAGGTGTTACATGCAGGATTTTCGGAGAGGTATGCAATAGGTGCCGTCGTACAATATAAACACGTATAATATTAAACATATGCGAGTCATATAATTTACGTTATAAACAATTTTTTTTAATTTACAAGTGTTATAGGACATATTTGTTATTCTCGCATAAGGTCATCGAAACCCACATACAGGGGCGGACGTACCCTTTGGGTACGGGGTGGCGGCTAGGGGTGTCGAAAAAGTCGACCCGACCCAAACCCGAACCCGAATAAGCCGATTCAGGTCGGGTCACTCGGGTCCAAAAACGTATTTAGGTTGACCCGAATTGACCCGAGTTTTAATTAGGCTCGGGTTCGGGTTTATAATTTTTAGCCTTGACCCGAATTGACCCGACTCGACTTGGCCTGAACCCGACCAACCCGACTCAAATAACACATTTTACATTGTATTATTACTTAAATAAGCCAATTTTTAGACATTTTCCATATACTCGGTTGACCCGACCCGAGTTGATCCGATACGAATTGACCCGAACCCGAGTGACCCGAGTTGTAATTAGGCTCGGGTTCGGGTATGATTTTTTTGAGTCTTGACCCGACTTGACTCGACCCGAACCCGGTTGACCCGACCCGATTCACACCCCTAGTGGCGACGCCCCCATTCCTAGACCAAAAATACGAAATTACAGTGTATTTTTTCTTTAATTTTAAGCGTTTTTTAAAACTGTCTCCCAAACACAAATTGCTCTCCACTCACACATTAGAATTCAATATTTAACACTCTAAAATCTAAAAATCTCTTCATTATTAAGTTACAATACTCAATTTTTCCTCTATCTCGGAGTAGAAGGTCGGGGAAAATGACCGCTGAAGTGATGCTTTAAGAAGGAGAATGGCTTATGGCCGCTGCTAAGCCTTTCAACTCCCTGCCACGAGCGGTAGCTGCGCAACACCGATTTAAATTCTTTCATTTTGCTATCGTAAAAAAAATTGCCTTTTACAATACCGTTTCTTGCGTCTGCCACTGCCCACGTAACGACTCTGGTTACATGACATTTATGAATTTTTAAAACGCAATGCTATTTATTTTTCAAAATTTTGATATCTTTTTGTCCACATGATCAGAAATACTTATGCTTTTGATCTTGTATAACTTTTCTTCAATGCATCTTATCTTTGATGTACCTCTGCATCTCGTTATGGCATTTGATGCCTTAAGTACAAATTAATTTTTTTCCTTTCTAAAACCTACTACTATTTTATCAGGATGTTGCATCTTGACCCTAGTTAAATCATTGTTGATCATTTGATCATTCCCCTACCTATGCACAAAACATTGATTTGTATTAAAGCCAAAATTCAACTCAATCGCCAAGCAATTAACACAATTGTAATCTTTGGCATGCATGTACACGTGTGGTTACAAACAATATATGACGAATTCTTGTTTCAGTAAGATTCTATGAAGTCAGCAATAATCATAACATTTTTTATGGTCATCGATATAGACGTGTTTAGTTCTACCGTTTAGATCAGGGTGAGTCTCGAGGGTCTCGAAATAAGCATAGTTTTTTTTTGTCTAGTTTAGTTAATTTTTTAATAAGAAACCCTAAAAGTTTTGTTTAATCTTTTGCAAATGCATATGTTGACTTTGTATTGTGGTTTCGTCCCTACGCTCATCGCCTATTAACCACTAGTTACGAACTAACCACGATCGAGAACGATGTCTCTCGCATATGAAACCTATTACTCTAGGTGAAAATATATACGAATTCAAAAGTACAAGGTGGAATGTAATGAACAGTACTTACGTATGTATCTAGTGAAGGTTGTATAAATCGTGTCTCCATTCATTAAATAATCAATGAGTATATATAGCCTATCAAATAATATTCTAGACTGTGGGCTTGAGCCCAATACAAAATATAACCCGAACCTAATAGAATAACTGACTAACACTCCCCCGCAGTTGGAGCGGGAGGACACCGAACACTCAAACTGGTACGGAACTCTTCAAACAATGCAGAAGGTAAGCCTTTGGTGAAAATGTCAGCATATTGATAACGTGAAGGAACATGAAGAACCCGAACGTCACCAGCAGCAACCAAATCACGAACAAAGTGAATATCAATCTCTATATGCTTTGTACGCTGATGTTGAACCGGATTCGAAGACAAATAAACAACACTAACATTATCACAATAAACAAGCGTAGCGGAAGACACGGGTGTATGCAGCTCACGCAGTAAGTTACGCAACCAACAAGTCTCAGCAACAGCATTAGCAACACCACGATACTCTGCTTCAGCACTTGACCTAGAAAGCGTCGGTTGACGCTTAGAAGACCATGAGAGTAAATTGTTTCCAAGAAAAACACAATAACCTGAAGTCGATCGTCGAGTAGTAGGACAACCAGCCCAATCCGCATCCGAATAAGCAACCAACGATGTAGGCGAGGAAGAAAATAACTGTAACCCATAATCCAAAGTGCCACGAATATATCGCAAAATCCTCTTAAGCGCAGAGAAATGAGGTTCCCGTGGATCATGCATATATAAACAAACCTGCTGTACTGCATAAGAAATATCAGGACGGGTAAAAGTGAGATATTGCAAAGAACCTGCAAGACTCCGATATAAGGTCGAATCAGAAACCTGATCACCATCATCACCCAATTTAGACTCGGTATCAACAGGAGTCCGACTAGGATTACAGTTAGACATATGTGCTCACTCAAGTATCTCAAGAGCATACTTCTTCTGTGATAAGAACATTCCAGAAGAATCTCGGGTAACCGAAACCCCCAAAAAATAATTTAGAGAACCTAAATCTGTCATAGCAAACTCCTGATGTAAAGATGCAATAATCTGTCGTACAAAAACTCAGAGGAAGCGGTAAGAACAATATCATCAACATAAAGTAACAAGAAGGTTGTGTGAGTCCCTTGTCGGTAAATAAAAAGTGAGGAGTCACACCGACTCTGACTAAAACCAACACGAGTAATATAAGTAGCAAACCACTGAAACCAAGCCCGTGGTGCCTGCTTAAGACCATAAAGAGACCACTGTAAGAGACAAACATAATTTGGATGTGTAGAATCCCGAAACCCAGGAGGTTGATTCATATATACAGTCTCAGATAAATCCCCATGTAAAAAGGCATTCTTGACATCAAGTTGATGAACAGGCCAATGTCGAGAAATAGCCAAACTAAGAACCGTCCGAATAGTTCCATGCTTAACAACCGGGCTAAAAGTCTCATCAACATCTACCCCGTCAATCTGTGTACTACCATTGGCCACAAGGCGAGCCTTGTAACGACTAAGAGTGCCATTAGCTAAAAATTTGTGACGGAATAACCACATACAACGAACAACATTGACATCTGAGGGTCGAGGCATAAGAGTCCAAGTGTTATTTTTAATAAGTGCATTATATTCATCTTTCATAGCATTTTGCTAGTTTGGATCATTAAACGCAGCATTATACGACTTAGGTATAGGTGAAACAGTAGACACATGACAACTATATTTTGGATTAGGACGATTAGTCCCGACACGAAAACGTGTGACCATGGGATGAACCGACGTGGGGTTGGGATTAACAATGGGAGTAGAATGAGGTGTAGAAACAGAGATAGACGGAATTGGTGTGGGAGAATGTACGGTAGCGGTGGGTGATGGGTCACGAATATCAAGTGTTGGGCCATGATCAGATGACGAGACAGAAACATCTAACAGGTTTGTTGGAAGTACCATAGGTTCAATAGGAGTATGTTCAGGTAAAGGAGTGGGAGAATTATTGTTTTCGGGTGGAACAGTAGAGGGTGTAAAGGGATACGATTGAATGAGCCATGTAATAATATTAGGCGACTCATCCAAAAAATCATACGTAGAGCCCGGGGTGGGGGTCATAGATCCAAACGGGAAAACGGTTTCATCAAAAGTGACATGACAAGATATAATAATCGCATTCTTATGAAGGTCAAGACATCAATACCCACGGTGATTAGTGGCATGTCCTAGAAAAAGAGAAGGGGTAGCACGGGGTTCAAGTTTGTGAGAAGGATCAAGGTGAGGGTAACAAAGACACCCGAAGGTACGTAAGATCGTATAATCTGGTATGGTGCCAAAGAGGCGGGTAAAGCGTATGTCATTGTCAATGGCTCGTGATGGTAAAATGTTTAATAGGTAAACTGCCATGTTAAGGGCCTTAGTCCAATAGTTAGGCGGAAGATGAGCTTGAAAAAGAAACGTTCGAATAAGGTTATTAATTGTACGGATCATCCTTTCGGATTTGCCATTATGTTGAGAGGTGCGGGGGCAAGAAAAGCGGAACTGAATCCCATTATCGGAGAATAATTTGTGAAAATCATTGTTGTCAAATTCACCACCATGATCACACTGAAAAGCCTTTATGTCACAATTAAATTGAGTGCGAATAAATATACGAAACAACACAAACTTAGACATAACATCAGATTTACGAACTAACTGATAAACCCAAACATAGTGCGAAAAATGATCCAAAAACAAAACATAATACTTAAAACCAGAAAGACTCGGAATGGGAGAAGTCCACAAATCGGAGTGAATAATATCAAAACAAGACTGAACCGAAGTATCAGAACTGACAAATGGAAGCTTCACGTGTTTGCCAAGCTGACAAGCATGACAAAGAACATGAAGCTTCTCTTTATTACACGAAATAGAATTACTGGATAAAACACGAAGTAACACTTCACTTCCTGGATGTCCAAGTCGTTGGTGCCACGTATATTGACTCGTAAGAAAAGCATGAGGAATGGCGGAGGGCTTCGTGACTGGATAAAGATCTCCAGTGCTATCACAACGGAGCAGCACCCGACGAGTTGTGAAGTCCTTAACAGAAAAACCAAAAGGGTCAAACTCCACAGTACAAGAATTATCACAAACAAACTGACGAACTGAAATTAAATTTTTGACAATATTGGGAGTAATTAGGACATTATTTAGATGAAGAGGTCGGGAGGAAGTAGGCAAAATACTATGGCCGGAGTTAGTGACGGGTATGTGGTGTCCGTCACCAACTGAAACAGAGGAATAAATGCACGAATTAAAAACTTCACTAAGATTAGAAACATTGTCATTAAGATGAGAACTCGCACCTGTATCCATGTTCCAGTTGCCTGGAGTAGGTTCCTAGATAGTAGTAGCAATAAAAGTATTTGGAACAACCGTCTCACGCCTTGAAGTGATCCCGAAGATGGCATAAAAACCTGATGACCCGAGTTTGAAACCAAAGCCGGCTGAATTGTGGTCTGTGATGCAAAGCTGGAGTGACCCATCTGCTGTTGGGTTGGTGGAGCTAGAACACCAAACTGTTGCCCCAATGAAGAAACTGGAGTAGCGGGCTGAAGTGGTTGTTGGGTTGCATAGTACATTTGTGGAGCAGTAGGGTGTACAAACTGTTGAATTGGTTGTGCATAAGACACATAATGGGCCTATGGTGGACTATTAAAACCAGGTGGGCTGGTATATGAAGAAATAGAAGCTGGCACATAAGTAGGTTGGATTGGTTGCGTGTGAAGTGAAACAGGAGATCTGCTAGGGGGAGTGTCACGTACTGTAGATTGAGTACCCATACATAAAACCTTCTCATCAAAACCAAGCTTGCTCATAAGGTTTTTTAACATTTGCATATCATCACCAAGAGTAACAGGAGAGACCTTAGAAGCACGAGTAGGTGTTCCGTGGACACCATTATGTAAAAAACGACATTGCTCACCAAAACGACATGGTCCCTTAGCGAAGTGAAAACACGGTTTGATACCATGAAGGTTGTATAAATCGTGTCTCCATTCATTAAATAATCAATGAGTATATATAGCCTATCAAATAATATTCTAGACTACGGGCTTGAGCCCAATACAAAATATAACCCGAACCTAATAGAATAACCGACTAACATCTAGTACTACTAGTTATCCTAAAAAGAAAGTATCTAGAATTTCATACGTTTTTGTCGTATGGATTTTTTCTACATTTATAGCGATAGATGTAGCTCGAAAAGTGAATCTACAACTAACTTTTCAATACATGACTCAACTTGACGCCATAGTTGATAAGAAGCTTAAGTAAATCGGAAATGAATATTTTAGGTGTTTAATTTGGTTTATATAACGTAAACTCATTGAGGTTTGCGTAAACTACAAAAAAACGTTCTTAAACTTTTTCATTTTCGCAAATTTGCTACTAAGAGTAAATTACAAGCAATTTTGTCACTAAACTTCAATTTCTCGTGTATTTTTACCCATGAGTTGAAGATTTTTTAATTTTGGTCGTTTTCCTCCGTTAACTCTCACACATGCCTGGCACGTGAGGTATATTCATCATTTCCCGTGCCACCCCATCTTGTTACCTCATCCCCACCTTTCCCTTATGCAATTTTCGTCTCTGAATACTTTTAGCCACTAGCATGTCTAATCATACACGTGTGGATTAGATATTGTATAAGAAAATAAACCTTCGGTTTCCCAAAATCATCGAAACAGTACTTCAATTTTATCCCAAATTGTGTATCGAGTACGCAATGATTAATCTAACGCAAATTGGAAACCCAAAATTAGGATTTACGGGAGAAGATAATGCACAAATCCCCTTTTATGCTTGTTTTAATGGTTATGTTTTTCTTAATTTACAGGTTTTTATAGTTTTTGTACTTGTTTACATCATGCATAAACTGTGTAGAATGTAGTTAATGTTGTAATTGTAGATGACAGTGTTTAATTGTGTGGCTATGGTAGTTGTTGATTGTTTATGTGTTGCTTATTTTCATAGACAATAATCCTAACTTATTTACCCTAAAAATCAATCATAGTGGAACCTTTTCACCAAATTCTGAAAGGACATATGAGTTTCCAACAATAGCTTCGTATGATTCAGTAGATGTGGATCGATTTTTGCTTGTTCATTACTATGCGTACTTACGTGATTTAGGTTTCAATGATTTTAGGATTGTCCACTCTTATTTTAGGATACCGGGACAATCCTTAAATGAGGGATTGATACTCTTATATTCTGAGAAAAATGTAACAAAACTAAAGACCTACGTGACCAGCCATTCTAAAGAGATAGAGGTTTACATTGGGACGACAAATGCAAATGATTTAACAACTGTTGATTTGGATACGCATGATGAAGTGTTCAACCCGAGTGCATCCCTTGTTGGTCACGATGATGTGGGGATGAGTGGATATAATGAAAGTCAAGCATCAACTAGGGCATTTAGTTATATAAGAATGATGCAAAACATTGATTCGAGAAATCTAGGTGGTGTTTATGGGGATGAGTGGAATGAGCCTGCCCACCTTTCTGGGAATGAGCCTTTGGAAGGCTTAAAAGACTTTGCTGACATTGTAGAACAAGACGCAGATTGGTACCAACAGGCGGCTCTTGATGATCTCTCCGCACATAATGAAGAGGAGTTCACGGTGGATGATCTTTGGATGGAACAGCCTAATAAACCCGTCAATGTAAATGAAGAGGTTGATGACGAGGTTGTTGATGAGGAACAGGATACTAAAGATGAGGAGGATGTAGACAGTTTGAAAGAGACTGATGAAAGTGATTTTGAACAAGAAGATACAGCCCCATGGATCAAGAGGTGGACATGCACGATTTTTATTTTGACCTTGATATACACATTCAAAATACCCAAAAACAGGTTATGGAGGATGACCTGTATTATGATAATATGACTGAAAACATTGACTTTGAGGATTATGGCAGTTATGGTCCAAATGAGGATGAGTTGTATGGTAAAAGGAAGAGAAGGCTGAAAGTACTTAACACAGACTATCACGGCAAGGATGATGTAACTGTGAACTTATACGTAGGAAAAGAATATACATCCAGAAAGCATATACATGAAGACATAAAAAGGTATTTCGTCCAGAGTAGGAGAATGGTTACAGTCAATAAGTGAGATAAAACTAGGATTAAAGCTATTTGTCATGCTATTGTGTTATATCCTGTTAATACGATGGGTATTGGTCAAGATGATGCATGCCATGGCATAGACGTTGGTCAAGATGGTTCAGGTCCTTCGATGGATATTGGTCAAGATGATTTTAAGCCCGTCGGATAATCCTTGTAGTTCAGAATTAAAGGGCAAAAATGAAGAAACACCAAACATGTGTGGTTAAATGGTATGGAAGAAACACATGTGTAAATGGTCCCTACACTCCTCCAAAACCCCAAACGGTAAATCATGGACTATCAAAACATTCACCGACGATCATCAATGCCTCCAATTAAGAAAATTTCCTCTTTGTAATTTACGATTCTATCTAAAGAGGTCACCAGATTCCTTGTAGCAAACCGTAAGATCCCAATCAATACTCTACATGTTCTTTTAGAGAAAAATACGATATTAAACTCTCTGCTGATAAGGTTTCCCAGCAAGACAAGTTGCCATGAATATATTAGAGGGTGATTATGAAGAGCAATATAGAAAACTGAGGGATTATGCGATGGAATTGAAGCGAAAAAACCCAGATACGACTGTCAAGATCCAGGTTGAAACAGACACTGATATAACCCTTGATTCAAGGGTTTTTAAACGAATTTTAATATGTCTTGGTCTACTAAAAGCAGGCTTCAGAGCAACTAAAAGGGAAATTCTAGGTTTGGATGGCGCATTTATTAAAGGTCTATATACTGGTCAAATCTTAACGGATGTTGGTGTGGATGGCAATAATGGTGTGTACCCGGTATCTTATGCAATTGTTGCATCTGAGTGCAAGAGTTCATGGTTATGGTTCCTTACATGCTTAGGATATGACCTTAATTTGCAATCTAATTCAAACTTCACATTCATCTCCGACAACAAAATGTATAATCCTTGAGTATTAATTAAGTATGTATATTGTTAGTGCCACCAAAATGAAATATTTTTTCTTGGTTTAGGGGATATTATCAGCCATTGCAGAACTGTTTCCAGCCGCTGAGCATAGAATCTATGTTAGACACATTTATGAAAATATGAAAAAAGAACACAAAGACAAGAAATTGAAGGATCTTATTTGGAAATGTGTAAGGGCATCAACAATACCTCAGTTGGAGCAACAATAGATCAAGTAAAAGCAGTTGACCCTAAAGCTTTTGAGTTTTTAAAAAGGATTCCTCCAGTATCATGGTGCATGGCCCATTTCTCAAGTATGTTTCTTTGGTTGGTTACATATGCAATTTCCAATGTTATTACTTGACTTCTTATAATATATGTCACGTCTAGGGAGGCTTAAGTGTGATATCATGCTAAACAACATATGTGATGCTTTTAACAGTAAATTGGTGGATGGCCGAGATATCCCAATCATTGGGTGTTTGGAATATATAAGGAAGAGTCTTATGAATAGATTTGTCAATGTGTAGCAAGTGATAGATGAAAGTACTGGTTTGCTAACCCCAACTGCAACGCGTATTTTTAACTATATTAAGACCTCTACAAATGATTATAGTGTTCTTTATAATGGGGGCGAATCATACCAGTGTAAGGGACCTAATGACCAGTGTGTTTTGAAGCTCACCCTTAAGCAATGTGATTGTAGGAGATAGGAGTTGACTGGCATACCATGTAGGCATGTAGTTGCAACATTGAATGACAGGAAAACTCATAGAGAATCTGTTGGGATACCAGAGGAATGGGTGGTACCATGTTATTGGTTGAAGACATGTGTAGAAACTAGAAGGGGGGGGGGGGTGAATAGTTTCTCCTCGATTTATCTCCTAATTAAAATTCCTTTCAATTAGGTGAGTGCACAAAACTATCTTTTACTTGAAATCTAGTTGCATAATGATTATGTTCAATTCTAGTGCATTAACAATGTCTAGTAAGTATAATGATAATGAATGTAAGTAATGAGTAAGGAAAGAAACAACCTAGTAGGAAGACACCAAGATTTATAGTGGTTCGACAACGAGGCTCTATCCTCGTTCCTACTCCACTCCTCGAGTACACCGTACTCGAGATTTCCACTATATCCACAAGCTCCCTTCTTGGCGGAGAAAACCTTACAACGTCGCTTACATTATTTTCCGACACTAAGCTAAATGTTGAGACCTAATCTTAGCTAGGACCAATCTACACAACGTCGCCCACTTCACCATTTTACGACACAAGGCTAAATGTCGAGTTCTAATCCAAAGCTACAACCAATCTTCACAACGTAGCCTACTTTACCATTTTCCGACACAAGGCTAGATGTCGAGTTCTAATCCAAAGCTAGAACCAATCTTTACGACTCTTCACTTTGAAGCTAAGTGAGAACTTCACACAACACAACTACATATCACTTTATAGTTTAGTGAGAACTCGCAAGACACAACCACATCACTTTATAGTTTAGTGAGAACTAACACAACTAATTACAACTCAACTAAACATATCCAAGTACACACATGTAGCTTGGATCTACACAACACAAATCCAAGCACACACATGTGCAATGGATTTACACAACTCTAATCCAAGTATTCACATATAGCTTAGATGAACACAACTAGTCCAAGTATTCACAAATACATTGGATCTACACAAGACATAAATAAACAAATGATGAACATGACTAGATCTTTAGGAAGAGGTGATCTTCATCAATGCTTCATCTTTAATCACATCACAAGTGTGTGAGTGATATTCTCTTTGGATAAGGTAAAGAAGGAGATCAATAGGATAATCATGAGTAAACATACTTAACACATTAAGTGATCATTTACAAATGACTAGGATTAGATAGGAGAAAGAAGGCTGAAAGAGATGTCCAAAAAGGGTTAATGAGAATGCAGATTTGATCCACTATTTATAAAAGACAAATGCCAACGGCTATCTGGGGGCGGTTCCTTATCTACCCAGGCGGCTCCTTATCGATAGGGAATCGCGTAGGCACTTAAGGAACCGCGGGTACTAGACTCCGCTCCTTTTAGTCTTTTAGTGAATTTGAAATATCTGAGGCTGTTTAAACCTTCAAAGGATATTCTTATGGCATTTGGAATATGCCATATTCAAATTTAAATTTTTATTTTAATTAAACATTTTCTTAAAAATAAAGTTTATTAAAAATCTTTTGTTACATTTGACAAAAGTGAGTTTTAAGGCTAGTCACTTTTATGATCACTAAGCACGATTAAGACATGTTAGTGTAATGATTATTACCTTGATGATAGTGTTTGTTAGATAATTCGTTTTATGATTGTGTTTGACAATAAATGTCTTTGTAATTTGTCGTGATCAAAACAAAGAGAGATTAATTAATACTAACAATGTTTTTAGGCACTATCATTTCTCCCCCTTTGTCGAAGCAAAAAGGTTAGCACAAGTCTTTGAAGAAGAAAAGAACCGGAATTTTGCTAGAAGCTCCCCTTGCTTGGGGCACCAAGAAAATGAGCTAAGGTGACAAGCTATACAAAGGTTAGAAGAACGAAAAGAAACACCAATGTATGTATGTGCACTACCTACTAACTAACTTGAGAGGGAGAAGGAAAAGAAATCTCAAATTAGAAGCAAGCATTTGCTAAGTATGTCCAGAGAGTGTGTATTAACAACATCATAGTTCAATTGGTGGAATAAAGGAAGAAAAGAAACATCCAAACCAATCAAATATGATTTAAAATGTCAATGGGTTAAAATTTAGAATTTATGGAATCACCCATAATTAATTTTAAGTTTTAACCATGATCAACTCTTTAACCAATGTGTGAAATAGAATTAGAGGGAAAGATAACACACATAACATTCATATTACATAAATATGAAATAACATACAAGAGAAATATTCATACACACAATATGGATATATAAAGCAAAAAATATGGAAAATAAACCACAAAGCATAAACTACTCTAATAGTGATAATCTTTCAAGATTGATTAAGTTTTATTGACTCAAACAACTAAAGTTCAAAATGTGCCTTAGTTGGAAAAGAAAGACGATGAAGCATCATTCGAAGTTTTGTTCACGGGAATGAAAACTTTGAGAGGGGGTCGAGTGAGGAGGAATTCAAGGAAATTTAGCTTGTCATAGATATGAGCAAGTTCAATTTGTTGAAAACGACAACAAGCACACCATGATGTAAAACAAAGTCGTTAGATGGGGGAGGTCCATCAAAAATAGAGGTTGGTGGAGAGGGAGATAATGGATAAGAGATGTTTTCACAATGCCTAGTGAGGTTAGGGAACAAAGATAGGTCATTGAGTTGAGGAGAGTTGAAAGGTTTTGGTGGTGGTGGAAGAATTTCCATTTCTCCGGTAATTGGATTTATAGAGTAAGTCTCATTCCAATATTGAATCGGAGAGAAATAGGAATTCTTGGAGGATTTTGGAGAAGAAGAATCATGAGGATTCTTGTTCTTTTTGATCCAAATGGGTTTAACCGAGATTTTCGGTTTCTTTGAAAGCTTAGAAGAAGAAGCTTTAGGCTGAGAAGTTTGTGACAAAGAAATGTCAAGGTTAGGAAATGAAGAATTAGGCATTATGAGGGATGAAGAAAAGAACTCCTAAAAGAGAAGAATTTAAAGAAAATAGACAAGGCAAATATTTGAAATGAAAAAGAAAGGTTTTAGGAAATATTTAGCCAAATTGGGTTAACAAAGAATCTTAACCAAGACAGTGGTCAAAGAAAAAAGATCAAAAAATAAGCCAAGAGTGGCTTTCCAGTACGCGGTTCCTTAAGGGAGCCCGCGGTTCCACATCGATATGGAACCGCCTGGGGGCTAAGGAGTCGCGTCCACTGGACATAAAACCATGATTTTCAAAAGTTTTGGATAAAAATAAGACTTTTTCAAAATTTTGCAAATCTTGGATTCTTACCTCTTTTAGCACTATAGTATGCTAGGGTTGCATAAAAGCAATACATTCACTAAGAATGTCTTGACAAAGGGTGACAAATGTTGATCCCAAAGTCAGATCTTAAACCTTAATAGCTTGTTTAAGGGTTGTGATAGAGAGAAAGAATTCAATCTAACACTAGAGAAACTTTGCAAAGCAAAGTAACTAAACAAGATGCGGAATGTAATGTTTAGCACAAGAACAAATGTGATTGAAACGTTGAACTTTAATATATCAAAGATATACGAATACCCTAAAATGGTATTAGGGTTTACAAAACCTTAAAGTACTATAATGAAAGACAAATGAGAAAAGACACACTTTGCATGCTAACCTAGTGAGCCCTTTTATAGCCACAAGGACTCACGTACAAGATCACTACTAACAAACTATGGAAAGTATTAAGGAATAATAACTGAAACGCGTAAAAATCTATTCCATGTTTATCTTTGACAGCAGGGCCTTTGACTTCAGCAGGGGAACCAATCCCCCTGCCTTTGTTATTTAGCAGGGGGAACTTACTCTAGCAGGGGTACGAATACTCAACTAGCAGGGGAAACAACTAAGCATAGATTTATTCCCAAAAATCCTCCCCTAAACTTGTGCTTTCCCCTAAAGACAAGTTTCTGAATAAATACTAGTTGATGAGGATGCTTACAAACTTTCTGGCCAAATCTGACTATGAACCATTCTTACCAGATCATAAGCAACAGGCTTTTTAGCATCTACAATTAGGTTAGCCTGTGCCAGTTTCTTCAAGGTATCCTGAGAGAAGGGATAATACCTATGATTGAGCAAGTACACACTCACACCTTCCATCACTACCTCATAAACCCCAGAATTGGTAAATAGCTTCCAATACAACAGATCTTCTTTATTCACTACATCAAATATAGGATCAAATAACTCATGTTCATACATCCTATGCATGCACTCCCAGATTACCCAGTCCTTCTCCACACCATCCATGGTAGGAGGTTTTGCAGCAAACGTCTTCTTCAATATTTTCCACAGATCTTCTAAGTCTTCACTATCCAAAATTTGAAACATGACATCTAGACTTAGAAATGTCTGTGTTGTATTGTCAGCTCTTGTAAGCTTCCACCAAGTCCTCCCTTTGTGTTCATACACAACATACTCTATGATAGCAAACTTCTTTCCAAGTTCACTAGGTGAGATGTCATCATTTTCCTGCAGAATTAGCTGTTTATCAATTTCATCATTTGAAGGCCTTTGAGACTCTTTAGTAACTGTGACCACTTTATCCATTCTCTTGAGTCTCTTTGATGCTCTTTGTACATTAAGTACAGACTTCTCAAGTACTTCTGGAAAACTTCCACCTGCTTGATGTGATGCCCCTGCTTGTGTAGTTTCCAAAGTTGTCTCTCCAGCTTTTCTTTTCTTCGATTCTCTAGCTTTCTGTAGCATTTCACTTTGTCTCCTAAGATACTCAGCTTCCTCAGGAGTGTTGATAGTCATCCAATCCTCCACATCATACAATTCTAGAACTGGTCTGACTGCTCTTTTTATGGCTTCAAAACTCATATCACTGAAGTCGCCATCCTTCCACTTTCTATGTCTCTTAAGCAGAACTTTGTAGTGTTCAAGTTGCCCTTTTTCTGAAGTTAGATACTTCTCACTCTGAATTTGAATTGCCCTTCTTTCCAGATACTCAGTTTGATATTTGTAAACAAGGCAAGTCAACTCATACCTGTCTTCCAAAGGAGCATTTATCAACTCCTTCTACCATTGATCAAGAAACTCTCCAACATGAGGTACCCTGTCATCTAGTTCTCTATGCATAATCTCAACCTTCTTGAGCATATCTTTGGGCCTCATCTTTTGCATTCTTTGGTCCTGCACATCTATCTCCTCTTGTTGTAGCCTGAGAGCTACTTGTGCATCATGTGCTTCTTGAGCCCTTTGCTGTTCAGGAGTTAGATGCTTGTATTTTCTCTTGGGCTGTTCCACCATGATTCCTTTTCCTTTGTCTTTTGGATCCACTGCTGGTGCTGGTTTTGCTTTAGATGCAGGTTCTTTGATTGTAATCCCCTTCTGAGCTGGTTGCTTTCTGTTCTTTCTAACAAAAGTTTGAGTAATACTCTTAGCAGGGGATTGACTTACAGCAGTGGGATCAGCAATGGCAGGGGAAACTTTTGAAGCAGGGGCTTCTTCTGGATTGCCCATGGTGAGCAATGTTTGAGCAATATCTTTGGTTGCACTCCCCTTGTCACTTCCCTTATCAGCACTTCCTTTCTCCATCCCTTTCTGAGCACTTGTTATCTTTCCATGTACCCCACCAGTATATGAATAGTACTCAGTAGACCCCTCTGTATTTGGAACTTCCTCCCCTTTGGAAGCATCCTCATCTGTTGAAAGAATCAGTCTGGGCTTTCTCCTCCCCTCAAGAGTAGCAAGTCTGGTTTCTAAGTGAGTAATAACCAAGCCTTGTTTTTTGACATCTTGTACCAGTTGTGCATTGTGCCTTTTCAGACTCATACACATTTTCGTCAATTCCAAATTAGTCAAAGGTTGCATACTGCTCTCAATCCTAGAAGGGAATTTCTCCCCTTTTTGGATATCATGGAGTGAGGGAGAGGACTTATTGATGGTGTCATTGTCCTGCTCACCCCTTGAGGATGAGACAGTAGTGGCAGCCAAACCCTCAGGTTGCTCCAAACTCTTGGAGACTCTCCTCTCTGCTGCTTGTGAAGATTCACCAGGCAAGGGAGACCTGGCAAACCTGGATTTTGAACGCCTTTCTTGTTGTGGATCAGCAGGTGGTAGGTTCTTGGCAAGGGAATCAGAAGGTTGGTGTTTGGCTGTTTGATTCTTGGTTTCTTCCCGTCTGATTTGGTCCATCATAATTGAAGTGAGTGGAATGTTTTTGCCAGAAAACAGGGGTGATGGTGCAAGTAGTGTGGTGAAGAGTTTGGTGGTGTGTTAGGTTGCTGAAAAAATAGTTTTTGTGTTTAATTGGACCATGATCACTCATATTCAGCAGAATTTCTATAAACCTTAGATACATACAAAACTTTGAGGTGCTTGAAACATTTTTAACCATGCCTTTAAAAATCATTTGAGAAAAACAATACTTCCTCCCTGTTGCAAAGCAGATCAGGGCAGAAGCTATCTCACTACCAACTTCATTAAAAGCAGTGGTTTTTGGTGACAAACATTGCATAATTGTATGAATCAAATATTTCCAATGAGGGGAAAACTGGCCTTTAGCAAACTTACATTTTTGATTTTTAGAAAGTTTGTACCCCAATTTAATAAGACCTGCAAAAATTTCAGCCTCAGAAAAGTTGGTTATCCCATCCTCATCATCAAGGAGAAGATTCTCCCTGATGGAGGCAAGTGTAATCACCTTGGAATGACCATCAACTGTGCTTTGAATTATAACCTCTCCATTCACTGTTTTGGTCATGGCTTTAGACCAGAACTGTTGAATGTGTGAGGTATAGATTTGAGGATTGATGAGAAGGGCCACTCTAAAGTACGAAGACTTTAGAAAGGCCACAGCATCAGCAAACTCTGCTGGTTCATCATGAAGTAAAGCGATTTGGTTATGATTAGGAGCAATTTTAAGAGTCATGATAAATTTTGAAAATAGTTTGAAGGTTTATAGAGATGAGAGGTAAGTGGGATTAAGTCGAGAGAGAAAGATGGACCTACTGGTGAAGGGAATTAAGTTTTTATAGGCGAATTGAAGAGCTGTGATTGGACCAAAATTTTCAAATTGCAAAAATATCAAAGATAAATCTTGATAAAAAATTAATATATTTGAAATAAAAAGGAAAAGATTACCAATCAGCGAAGAAAGCGCCTTAAATATCTTTTAAAAACAATAAAATATTCCCTATCCAAAAGTTAAGCTAGCAGGCCCAACGGCTATGAACAGGGTAACGGTATTGTCGGTCAACGGTCAAACAGGGGAATGTTATGATAGCAGGGGAATGAAAAGAGAAAAGCAAGGGAAACTTTCCTAGGGATATTGGACTAGTCATGGAGAGACCAATGCTAACTAGCTCTGCTCTAATGCACACACTTGTATACACAAGATAGATACATAGAAACTCAAGAGTCCTCTATTCAGCAATGGTCCCAATACAAAAAGTCAATACATAAGTCCCCCTACACCAGGTTAACCCAAGAAAACATGCATACCCCAGTCACCATCCCAACCTTGTCCCTTACCTATGGTCAGTCAGTCTTAACAATGTGTGCCACACATCTGTATTTGAACAGCAAGCTGTTTTAATAGAGAAATGTAAGCACACACTATAGTGCCTCAAGGTTCCAGAGTTCTGACCAGCTTTGCAGCAAGTCATCATTACCCTGAACCCTCACTCACCAGTGGATATGATCTAAGATCATATATGAGTACCATAAGGATACCCTGAGTCCTAAAGGTGTGACCTAACCTCCCCTGAAACATAGAGTATATACTTGATCCACCAATGAGGATAATATGCACCATATGAATCTCTGCATTGTTAGTCTAAAACCACATAGAATCACTTTTGTAAAAAAGAACACACCCAGCTTAAGAGAAAATTTCTCTTAGCAGGGGAATGAACCCCCAGCAGGGGAATCTGTGTTAAAAAGTAGTGGAATAAAAAGTGATGGAAAAATGGACTAACAGTTATACAACAACAGCAGGGAAGCAACCCTGATCTTACATGACAAAATAGACATCAGATTTTAAGGAGTAACCATTCCAATACCTGCAACCAGATACTGAAACCTCCCTACTTCAAAAGCTTTTGTTAAAAGATCAGAAACATTAAGTTCTGTATCAATTTTCTCAGGGACAATCAGTCCTTTTTCAAAACAATCTCTGATAAAGTGATGTCTAATTTCAATGTGTTTAGTCTTGCTATGAAAGACAGGGTTCTTTATAATGCAAATAGTGCTGTTGTTGTCAATGAATATCTTGGTTTTAAGAAAGTTATACCCATAATCAAGTAGTTGATTTTGCACTCAAAGAACTTGACCACAGCATGCAGCAGCTGCTACATACTCAGCTTCAGTTGTGGATGTTGCCATAATAGTCTGCTTCTTACATTGCCAAGATATAAGCCTGCTTCCCAAAAATTGGCATCCCCCGGTTGTAGACTTCCTATCATTGTTGTCACCACCATAATCACTATCTGAATAGGCTATCAGCTCAAATGGTGACTCCTTTGGATACCAGAGTCCTAAGGTGGGATGACATTTTAGATACCTAAAAATCCTTTTCACAGCAAATAAGTGACACTCTGTTGGTGACACCTGGTATCTTGCACATAAGCAGACTGCAAACATGATGTCAGGTCTTGAAGCAGTGAGATACATAAGAGACCCAATCATAGACCTGTAATTCCTGACAACTATAGGCTTTCCAGGACCATCCTTACCCCATGGATGATCCTTGTCCATTGGAGTGACACCTTCTTTCCATCAGACATGCCAAACTTCTTCACAATCTCAGCCACATATTTGTCTTATGAGATAAATATCCCATCTTTCCGCTGCTGAACTTGTAACCCCAAAAAGAAGTTTAGTTCTCCCATGGCACTCATTTGGAAGGACTTGGAAGGAAGACCATGAACCAGATTATACTTTACTAGTTTGTTCATGTTCTTGAAATTGAGATGACCAAGTCTTCTATGCCATTTCTTACATTCATCTACTGAAGCTTTGGCAATGAAACATGTTTCATTGTCTTGGAGAGATATGTCCTTGAGATCAATTGTGTACATATTCTTCTGTCTTGGTGTTCTGAGTACAATAGGAGTGTCTTTTGGCAAGACAAACTCCTTTCCTAACACCAAGCATTCAGTGTCAGTAAACAAGACAAAATTCTTGTTATCAGTCATCTGTGACACATTGAAGAGATTGTACTTGAGTTCTTTCACCAAGTAGACATTGTCAAAAGTCATCCCATTTGTGACAATAGTACCTTTTCCTGTTATAGTTCCATGCCCATCTCCAAAAGAAACACCATCATTGTCATGCAGGGGCACAAAATTAGACAAGTAAGCTTTTTGTCCAGTCATACTTCTTGAGCATCCACTATCCCAATATGCTCTATCATCCCTTGTCTTCTTTGTCACCTGCAAAAAGAAAAACAAATTAGTTTTTCTTGGGTACCCAAGCCATTCCAGACTTGGATCTACCTCGTGTATCAATGTAGGATAGTGATAACTAATATCTTACCTAGTTAAAAATTTTAAGTGTTCGTTGTGTTGGTCTAATCGAATTGATCTTAGTTCTCTATGTGACTTTGTTTTATTTTGGTGGAAACAGAGATGTGTCGTTGTAGTGTTTTAAAATTAAAAGTACAAAACAATTAAAGTAAAAGTGCTCTTAAAGTAAATCTAAGTCTAATTAAAGTAAAGGTGCAAGTATTTAAAAAGCAAGGTTGGAATTAAAGGGCACTAAAGTAAAGACGTAAACTTAAATCTATCTAAGGCAAACTTAAACGCAGCTAAAACTTAAACTAAGGCAAAAACTAAAATAAAGCTAAGGCAAATAATCTTAAAGTGCAATAAAAATAGAAGCGGGAAAAGTAAAGCTTGAAAATAAAAATCAAAGACAAAAGCTGATAAGAACCTGAATACAGCTCATTCGGAATTATCCTTCGTTTGGAACAATCACTCGTCCTAAATGTCACCTTCGGTTGAAATGATTCTTCTTTACTTGGAATATTACCAAAATCCTTGATCTGGAACAAATTGATCTGAATATGTCACTTATCCAAAACAATGCTTCGTTCGGAACTTTACTGATTCAGAACTTGTAAAGTTTGCCTTGATTCGGAAGTTTTTGGTCCCCTTGATTCGGAAGTTCAAGACTTCCGAATGAAAAGCTTTGATTCGGAACTTACCCCCTTGATTCGGAACTTTGAATTGATCCGGAACTTTTGAGAAGTTCCGGATGAAGCCCCTTGGTTCGGAACTTTGGAGTTCCGAATGAATACTCTTGATTCGGAAGTTCTCACTGAATCGGAACTTATCCTTCGTTCGGAAGTTTCGTCCGGAAGTATTGATCCGGAACTTTTTAAAGTTCCGAATGAATTACTTGATCCGGAACTTTTTAAGTTCCGAATGAAGGTCTTTACTCGGAACTTCTTGAGTTCCGAATGAACAATACTTCTTCCCTTGATCCGGAAGTTTGAGACTCCCGGATGAATCCCTTGATCCGGAACTTTGAAAGTTCCGAATGAACTAACTCCCTCAATTGGTTCGGAAGTTTACCTAGAAGATCAGAAACACAAACCAACCTTCCCGAAGAACAAGGAAATCCAAAAACAGCAGTTCTAAACAACAATTAATCAAAATAAACACAAACGATCTAATAAGAACATCAACGCATCAACAGTAATCATAAGCAAGCAATATAAAACACGAAATTTAACAACTTTTATCACAATAATCAAAAACCACTTGGATCAAAATAAAAGCATGAACATGAACATACACATAAACATATAAATCAAAGATTAAGAAAGGTAGATAAGAGATTGACAAGATAAAGTAAAGATTGACAATAATTAAATGAAAACTTACTTGAAATTAAATGAATTTAAGGTGCAAGACAAGGTATTAAAATTTGACAAGAAAAGTAAATGACAAGGTATTAAAATGGTGGAAGAGCTAATTGTCACACTTAGCCAACCAGAAAGTAATGAACACAATCCTAATCTATATATATATAGGGGAGGATTAAGGAAGCTTCCTCCCCTCTTTCTTTTCTTCTTAATTACAAGCTTAAGTCCCTCCTTTTATTAATCTTCATTAATTGCGTCATTAGTCCTTTTCTTCTAATCTTCTTTAAACTTGGACTTAAGGGACTTTTGGCTTCGGGATTTCTTCGAATTCGTCTTTAAATTCTTCAATAAAATAGACTTGAATTCTTCGGCTTTTGATAAACTTCCGTCTTTTGACTTTTTCTTCGATAAATCTTCAGAATTGGTCGTGGACTTCCGTTCTTTTTGCACTCTTGACTTCTTGACTTCGTCTTTCATCATTTTCTTCAATAAAAGTCCGTAAATGCCCGTGAATGTCCGTGTTTTCTCCACTTTTCACCATTTCATCCTAAATCACAACAAAAACACAAACCACGCATAATTCCGACATAAAAGACATAAAATACACGTTTTGGTCCGGTTATTATTGTAATTAAGTGGTAGAAAAGATGGGTGTTTACACACCTATCAAATCCCCTACACTTGACCATTGCAATGTCCTCATGCAATGCATTAGTTACAAAGCAAGATTACACTTTTCATCATAATCAATCCACGTTGGCCTTTATTAAAGAGATAGAAAATTAAAAACATACAAAATAAAGAAATCAAAAGCATACCTTGGGTTTTGAAAATGTTATGAATAATCATCATCCTCAAGTTTTCACTTTCTCCAAACCAAGCTTAAAAACGAGATCATTGTTATTATAAGTTAGTAAACTATCATGAATTCATGTGGGCCAATTACTCACTTAGACTCCCTTATTCCTAGGGGTATCTCTTATATTTTATTATTTGTCTTGAATGATCACGAGGATGCATTGTTTGACTTATTTCGATAGTTATTTAGTCTAAAAATAAAGTGAACGATTTAATCAATAGTTAGCTAAAGGACCAAATCTTTTAAAACTGCTTCTCGGGAACTCATAAAGTTCATATCTTGGCATAACTCGCTTCGCGATTTGAGACCTTTCTCGGACCGATATTTGGCAGCGACTTCATACTTCAAATCTTGAGAGACGTTCATGAAATAATGGTCTTCTCTTCATAATAGGAATTTCTTCACTTGAAGTTTTGAGAGATTCATACTTGGACCACGACTTCTTCATTTTTCTCCAATCTTTATTTTGGACTTTGATATACAACGATCGGCCTCCTTTTATGACTTGGATCTATTTATCCTCATACCTTGTTAGGGTCTTTTCGGATACACTTCTCCATGACTTTTGGGGAGTTTTGCTTTACGTCGTGTGTCTCGATCCTTCATATTGATTTTTGATAAATGATTCTTCACATCACTTTGGATCTTTAGCAATAAAATATAGCCCTCATGCCTTGTTAGGGCCTTTTCGGACTCGCCAATCTTCGCATCCCGCTTCAATAAGTTATGCCTTGGCTATGAACTCTAATCCATACCGAGCAACTTTTAAACGATCTGGGGCTAGAAGCTAAGTAACTTTTCAAATCGTACAACCTTATTTATTAGCAGATAAATTATTAGCAAGCGATGGGAGAATAGGCTTATAATTAACTCACATAAATTCACGAAAGAATACCGGACTTATAATTGGCTCTATCATCTCTCGTTCTCCACAGTTTAAAATCTCAAGTAATGAGACTCGTGGATGCTTAGCCTATTAAATCAAGGTTTTGGGTTTTCGAGTCGCCTATAGGATCTTGCAAATGCTTGGACTTTTTCAAGTTTAGAAATCGCATTTTAAAGTTCCCTTGATAAACGACTCTCTAGGATCAATTATAGGAACTTGCGAAAAGTTCTTGTTCTTAACCCGTGAGAGTTAAGACTTTCGCGCTTTATAGCTCCCTATATAAAAGCCTAGCAAAACTTGACTTAAACACGTTAAGGATACTAGCTAGAGTAAACTCGGATTGAGTCAAAAGATTCACAACGTTTGAAAATTAAAACCACTTATTCAAAAATTTATTCTAGCAAAGAAAGAAAATAACTATACAAAGGAAAAACTAATAGGCCAAAAATAGATCAAAAATTTTGAAAAATGTCGAAAAATTGATTTTCCGGTTAAAATGAGGACAAATACAAGGAAAAGACCACTTAACTTCGATAGAAGTCTCCCCTACAATTAAGATAAACATTGTCCTCAATGTTTAAGCATATGGGAGTAAACTCCCCTACACTTAGGACATTGTGCACGTTGTTTAAATCTCGCTAAGGAAAAGACAACTAAAGAGATTCCTATTTTAATATTGAGAAAATATAAAATAGTGAATCGAAAAGAGTTTAGGATAAAACCGGGATGAAGTAGAACACGGAATCACGGGTCGTCAAGAATCATCAAGAGTGGATCATTGAAGCTCGAATCCCTGATTAAGAAGTGAGGAGAGGAAATAGCAAACCAAAGGATCCCCCCTACACTTATGATAAAGAAAGCGAAAAGATAGATGCATGGGTTGCCTCCCAAGAAGCGCTTGGTTTTTGTTAACCGAGTCGTGAGCCTGACTCGACCTTGATCATCAACGGAAGAAGCATAAAACATATCCACCAGGATCAAAGACATAGTTTTCATCCATCAATAAGCACGAGCTTAAGGCGAACAAGGCAAGCCAAAAAAGAAGTGGCAAGGTTCCCTTAAGTAGCGATGGAGCACGGTGGAAGCAAAGTTGAAGTGGAGCAAGCATGTCTTCAAAATTTCCAAAGATTTTTCCTTTTATTTCATCAGGTGGATACTGAGATGGCTTAAAGACTTCAATACCGGGATCGAACACCTTTTCCTTCAAGGGAAAATAGCACTCAGGCTCAGCCGAGTGTGAAGAAGATCCGCAAAGAAGCACAACCTCGTCCTCAGAAGGAAAACAAAGAGGTGTCAAATCATAAGTGCAACGGATTTCGGTGTCGACCGGTTTCTTCTCCTTTGACAGAATGCTTTTCAAATCCAAAGTAGGATCAAGGCGATAATCTTCAAAGTCCAAAGGAGGAGCATCACTCTCATGAGGGAAGTATGTGTTGAGAAATTCAGAGAAATCTTCCTCAAATGAGTAATCGTCCAAAGTAGGATCGAGTGATGGCGGAGGATCTTCATCATGTGAAGAATCGCTCGATAGAGTATCAGCCTCATCGAAATCATCGAAAGTGGGCAGCTCGGGATACTCAGAAGTACAATCAAAGTCATCCGAGTCTGAGCTAGAATCATTATCATCATAAGCATCAAAGACCGGTGGAGAATCATAAATGGGAGGAGCTTCCCAAGTAGAGTGAGAATCATCCACATTATCTTCAAAGAGTGGATTATCAGCGGAAGACTCGAATAGAGGTTTGTCATAGACGGTAAAGTCATCGAGCACATTTATCATATTCACTGATTCTCGGCCTCCAAAGGATTTGCCTGTAAGCTTCCCCATTTTAAAAACTTTTGAATCATCCCCGACTCGTAAGATTAACTAACCTTCGGCCACATCTACTAAAGCTCGTCCGGTTCTCAAAAATGGCCGACCAAGTATTAAAGGAATACGAGGGTCCATTTCATAATCAACTACGACAAAATCGACCGGGAAAGTAAATGTGCCAACTTTGATAAATACGTCTTCGGCTATACCAACGGGGTAAGCGAGAGTGCGATTTGCAAGTTCGAGAGTCATCTTTGTTGGAATGAGATCGGGCAATGATAGTGTTTTCCAAACACTCAGTGGCATCAAATTAATACTAGCCCCGAGATCAGCAAGGGCAGTAAATTCTTCAGTTTTGTTGAACACGCAAGGCAACACAAAACGACCGGGATCTCCAAGCTTTTCCGGAAGTTCTCTAAGAAGAACTGCAGAGCAGTTTTCATTTAAGCGTGTGTTGGCGAGTTCAATCAGCTTCTCCTTCTTGCTAAGCAATTCCTTGAATGCTTTGACAAATTTCGGCATGTGGCAAAGTGCTTCAACAAGGCTAATGTTGATGGTCATTTTAGATAGCATATCCACATATTTCGATACTTGGCAGTCATTCTTGGTTAGATCATTGGTCTTGCCTATGCGAGAAGGGTATGGGATTCTAGGTTGATAGGGAGACGGTAAAGGTGTAGTTGGTGAAGGTTGGGATGTTGAAGGGTCCTTCCGAGATACATTGTCATGACGAGGCGGAGACGGTAATGGTGCACTACTACTAGGTGTAAGAGGAGTAGGGATACATGGTGGTGGAGGAGGTGTAGATGATGGTGGTGGGATAGGTGGATCGACAATGGTAATTCCACTACGCGTAGTTATAGCACTCACATTAGCTCGCGGATTAGTGACGGTGTTTGAAGGTAGAGAACCCGAAGAAGAAGAAGAAGGTTGAGCTTCGGGCAAGAAACTAGCCAATAGATTCTTTAATTCAGTTGTTTGAGTGATAAAAGAGGATTGAAGATTATCACGAACCTCGGTTCTGATGTCATTACCTTGCTTCAAGATATCTCCTTTCAAATTGATTATTTGGCTTTGTAGATTCTTGATTTGCTCACCTTGAGTTCTCATGATGGTGTCAACATCGGGATTAATGGGTGGGTGTTGTTGGGTGGGTGGTTGATAAGGGTTAGAAGCACGAGGTAGGATTTGGTTGCTTCTATTGTAGTTGTTGGCGGGGTTTTGGTTTTGAGGAGAAAAACCGGGTGAAAGGTAGTTGTTGGAACGGTAACTCAGCAGATTTCTATCCCCTTGTTGTCTAGCTTGGTAATTTTCCGGTGAATAATTACCATAAGCTGCATACACATTTTCCGGATTTCCTTGTGTCGAAGGATAATCGGTGTATGAGTGAGTACCGCCACATGTTTCACAAGGATTAGCAACCGCTTTAACTTGTTGTTGTTGTTGGTTTGAAGCGAGAAGCGTAATACTTTTGCTCATTTCGGCCATCATGCGGGTGAGTTCGGTCATCTCAGGGTTTGCTGAGGTAGAAGAAACATTGACTCTCGGGTTGTTCCTAGAAGATGCAGAGGAATCCCAGTTCTTGTGGTGAGTAGTCATGTTCTCAATTAACTCTCTACACTCCTCGGGTCTCCTTTTCATGAATGTGCCACCGGCGGCTGCATTGATCGTATCACGATCTCGAAAAGTCAATCCGTTGTAGAAAGTATCAATCAATGTGACGGGAAGCATGTTGTGGTTTGGACATCTATCGATCAAGACATTATATCTCTCCCAAGCGTCAAAAAGAGATTCATCAGGGTCTTGCATGAAACCGCTGATCTGATTGCGAAGGCTTGTGACCATGGATGGTGGAAAGTAGCGCGAAAGAAAGCGTTGAGTCATATCATCCCAAGTGTGAATAGAATTCTTCGGGAGACGATCAAACCATTTCTCGGCATGATGCGATAAAGTATGTGGGAAGAGTTGTAGGCGAAGTACATCCATTGTGGCCCCAGGCAACTTCATGCTTTGGATGATTGTAATGAACTTGTCGAGGTGTTTGTTGGCATCATCATCAGGCAATCCTCTAAATGGGTTTGTTTGTACTTGCTGAATCATGTGGTGCTTCAACGAAAACTCAGGAGCGTTGATTTGCATCGGCGCAATCGGTCCTCCTCGTCCAAACATTGTTGGTTGACAAAGTTCCTCCATGGTCCGAAGATCGGGCTGTGGAAGAGCATTGTTGTTATTATTATTATTGAGGTTCGGTGGAATGTTGTTGTTAACACCTGCCATATCTAAATCTTCTTGAGGCTCGGGCTCTTGATAATTAGAAGATCTAGTACGCATACACCTGAAAATGCAAAAGAAAACAAAACCAAACACAAAGACAATATATATACACAATAAAGATAAAATCTTTTTGGATTTTTGAAATTTTTAATTTTTATGGTTTTTTGAATTTTTTAAGCAGGAAAAATAACGTTCACAAGTGAACGGATCCCAAAAAGCAACGTGTCTCTCACAGAAAACCGTCAATCTTAACGAAAAGAGCCGGCAGCGGCGCCATTTGATAACTAATATCTTACCTAGTTAAAAATTTTAAGTGTTCGTTGTGTTGGTCTAATCGAATTGATCTTAGTTCTCTATGTGACTTTGTTTTATTTTGGTGGAAACAGAGATGTGTCGTTGTAGTGTTTTAAAATTAAAAGTACAAAACAATTAAAGTAAAAGTGCTCTTAAAGTAAATCTAAGTCTAATTAAAGTAAAGGTGCAAGTATTTAAAAAGCAAGGCTGGAATTAAAGGGCACTAAAGTAAAGACGTAAACTTAAATCTATCTAAGGCAAACTTAAACGCAGCTAAAACTTAAACTAAGGCAAAAACTAAAATAAAGCTAAGGCAAATAATCTTAAAGTGCAATAAAAATAGAAGCGGGAAAAGTAAAGCTTGAAAATAAAAATCAAAGACAAAAGCTAATAAGAACCTGAATACAACTCATTCGGAATTATCCTTCGTTTGGAACAATCACTCGTCCTAAATGTCACCTTCGGTTGAAATGATTCTTCTTTACTTGGAATATTACCAAAATCCTTGATCCGGAACAAATTGATCTGAATATGTCACTTATCCAAAACAATGCTTCGTTCGGAACTTTACTGATTCGGAACTTCTAAAGTTTGCCTTGATTCGGAAGTTTTTGGTCCCCTTGATTCGGAAGTTCAAGACTTCCGAATGAAAAGCTTTGATTCGGAACTTACCCCCTTGATTCGGAACTTTGAATTGATCCGGAACTTTTGAGAAGTTCCGGATGAAGCCCCTTGGTTCGGAACTTTGGAGTTCCGAATGAATACTCTTGACTCGGAAGTTCTCACTGAATCGGAACTTATCCTTCGTTCGGAAGTTTCGTTCGGAAGTATTGATCCGGAACTTTTTAAAGTTCCGAATGAATTACTTGATCCGGAACTTTTTAAGTTCCGAATGAAGGTCTTTACTCGGAACTTCTTGAGTTCCGAATGAACAATACTTCTTCCCTTGATCCGGAAGTTTGAGACTTCCGGATGAATCCCTTGATCCGGAACTTTGAAAGTTCCGAATGAACTAACTCCCTCAATTGGTTCGGAAGTTTACCTGGAAGATCAGAAACATAAACCAACCTTCCCGAAGAACAAGGAAATCCAAAAACAGCAGTTCTAAACAACAATTAATCAAAATAAACACAAACGATCTAATAAGAACATCAACGCATCAACAGTAATCATAAACAAGCAATATAAAACACGAAATTTAACAACTTTTATCACAATAATCAAAAACCACTTGGATCAAAATAAAAGCATGAACATGAACATACACATAAACATATAAATCAAAGATTAAGAAAGGTAGATAAAAGATTGACAAGATAAAGTAAAGATTGACAATAATTAAATGAAAACTTACTTGAAATTAAATGAATTTAAGGTGCAAGACAAGGTATTAAAATTTGACAAGAAAAGTAAATGACAAGGTATTAAAATGGTGGAAAAGCTAATTGTCACACTTAGCCAACCAGAAAGAAATGAACACAATCCTAATCTATATATATAGGGGAGGATTAAGGAAGCTTCCTCCCCTCTTTCCTTTCTTCTTAATTACAAGCTTAAGTCCCTCCTTTTATTAATCTTCATTAATTGCGTCATTAGTCCTTTTCTTCTAATCTTCTTTAAACTTGGACTTAAGGGACTTTTGGCTTCGGGATTTCTTCGAATTCGTCTTTAAATTCTTCAATAAAATAGACTTGAATTCTTCGGCTTTTGATAAACTTCCGTCTTTTGACTTTTTCTTCGATAAATCTTCAGAATTGGTCGTGGACTTCCGTTCTTTTTGCACTCTTGACTTCTTGACTTCGTCTTTCATCCTTTTCTTCAATAAAAGTCCGTAAATGCCCGTGATTGTCCGTGTTTTCTCCACTTTTCACCTTTTCATCCTAAATCACAACAAAAACACAAACCACGCATAATTCCGACATAAAAGACATATAATACACGTTTTGGTCCGGTTATTATTGTAATTAAGTGGTAGAAAACATGGGTGTTTACACACCTATCAGATAGCTTATCAAAAACTAGAGATACACCATTAGATTGAGTACCCCTTTTGGGTGCCCAAACCCAACGAGCTGAGGCTTTCACAGCTTTTCCCCATCTTCCCATGTTCCTAGAATACACAATTTTGCTAGCAGGGGATACCTCAATTTTAGCAGGGGAATCTCTATGCTTAGCAGAGGGAACCCACCTTTTGTTTTGGCCTCTAGTCATGTGTTGGTAAGGTCTAGAGCCAGATCTATATGCAGTATAAGGTGTTGGGGTGGTCACAGACGTGTTGGGCTTTGAGTGAACATCATTCTCCTTCCTAAGGGCAGGAACAACATATTTATCAGTCACCCTATTTCTCAAGGCAGGGGCAACATACTTGGCAGGGGAAAAAGATTTTGCCCTTGCATTTAGAAGAATGGTTTTAGGATGCATATCCTTTAAGGGATTTGCAGCCACCATCTCCATTGGTTCCTTACACTCTTGATAAGTGTGCTCAAAGCTGCACATGTAAAGCAGGGCTTGGTATTAATCACAAAGTCTTCTCCTAATTGATGAGACTTTTGGTCATTCCAATTTCTTTGATTACCTCTGACACTCTTGTACATACCAGCATATTTAATAGTGGACTTAGGGGACTGTGATCTTGTCTTAGATTTGGGAGAGCTACTCTTAGAACTAGGATTTCTGCCAAAAATTCCTTCTCTTGAAAATCGAACAGGGTTATCAATTTGTTTTAAACCAGCCTGTTCCTTTTCAACATCCCTAATAACACTAGTTTTAACTAGAGACTCTTCTGTATCAAGATTATTAGGTATATAAGCACTCAAATCAAACTCAATGTTATCCTGTTTTTCAAAGCAAGGGAGACCAGTCCATGATAGGTCTTTTCTAGGAAAAGGAGCATGAATGTTAGCAGGGGGTGGTGGTATGGTTGCATGCATATTTTTAATCCCAAACCCTGTTTTGTCCCTAGGAGATTGACCAACTTCAACTGCTTTGGTTAAATCTTTTGAAGCTTTTCCAAATTTTTCAACAGTTTCCTCATCAACCTTTTGGTTAGCTTTGAAAATTTCAAGTTCAGCAGTCAATTCTTTTATAGATTGGTTATTCTCCTTGGCATCTCTTTCTAGAATCACAATGTGATCCCTATAATCACTTTCTCTTTGCTTAAACTCTCTTATGGTGGACTCTAACTGTTCTAAAGCACGTTTATAATTATCAAGATCATTATCACAATTGATATAGTCAGCTTTTAACTTTCTGATTTGATCATTCAAAGATTCAGTATTTTTCCTACAAGCTTTAGTACAATATGAGTCATCATATACCTCATTGTCAGAGCTGGAACTTGACATGGCCATAAGTGCAAAGTCTTCTTCCTTTTCCTCAGCAATCAAAGCTTGATTTCTTTCCACATTCTCTGTCATAGCACTCCAGTCCCATCCACTTGCTCCATCTATCCCCTGCATGGCTACCATGGCTTTAGCACCAGAATCATCATCTCTTGTTTCCTTTCTGTAGCTATTTCCAGTCTTAGGTCCTCTGCATTCCCTGGCAAAATGACCCTTCTTACCACAGTTGTAGCATTCAACTTTTGTTTTATCAAACCCAGCCACATCAGAAGGATTAATTGAGATCTTCTTCCCATACTTCTTGTAGAACCTATTGGCTCTCATGCTGAGTAGAGCCATATTCCATTTGATATCCATCTCTTCTAGCCCTTGCTTACTGATTTGACTTAGATCTTCATGTAACACAGTAGATCCTTGTGGCCCTTGAGATGCTATAAAGGCACAAGCAGTATCAAGGCTGAATGTAGATGGTCTTTCTTCATCATAGGAAGGTCCAAACCTGGTAGCAGGGGAATATGTAGCAGGGCTACTTCAATTCCATTGTTCTTGGAGATTCCACTACTTTGTGATATAAATGCCATGTTAGCAGTGGAATCAATGAATCTACTTGAGTTAGTGGGAATTGTTCCTTTTGATTTCATCTCATTGACAACGGGTTCAAAAACTTTTAAGTTATTATATATGTCATCAATGTCTTTTTCGTCCAAGTCATCCTTATTCTGCCAAATTGCCTTATAGACAAACCATTCTTTCTGCAGGCTGTTAAGAAACCTGGTATTCACCTGCTCTTTTGATACCTCAATATCAAAGAATTCTAACTGAGCCACCATATCTTGAAGCCTATTGTAAATAGCTCCAATTGATTCATCACCAATTGCTTTGAAAGAAGCAAAATCATTCAGCATTTGATTTTTCTTCTTCTTCTTTGTGGCTTCATTTCCTCCAAAGGTTTTTCCTATGGCTTCCCATAGATCCTTAGCTGTTTTGTATTTCCTGAATCTGAGTTGATGTCTATCAGGTAGAGCCAACAGCAATGAGGTGTGAGCCCTGACATCATGCCTTCTAGCTAGTATCTCCTTATCACACAGAGCAGCAGATTTCTTCTTGTCCTTACCTTTGGAACTTTCACCTTTTTCTTCATCCTTGCCATCATCAACCACCATTATTTTAGTGAATTGATCACCAAACTCTATGATCTCCCAAAGAACATAGTGTTCCATTTTCAGGTATTGTTGGATTCTGAATTCCTATAATTCAAAGTTTTCAGGATCCAACATGGGTAACTTGAGGTTATTGTGGTTGTTGCTGTTTGAGGATGAGTCTGAAGACATGTTTGCTATGAGGATTTTGTTCTTGATTTAGACAAAGTTTCTCAACAAGCTCTGATACCACTTGTTGATCCCAAAGTCAGATGTTAAACCTTAATAGCTTGTTTAAGGGTTGTGATAGAGAGAAAGAATTCAATCTAACACTAGAGAAACTTTGCAAAGCAAAGTAACTAAACAAGATGCGGAATGTAATGTTTAGCACAAGAACAAATGTGATTGAAACGTTGAACTTTAATATATCAAAAATATACGAATACCCTAAAATGGTATTAGGGTTTACAAAACCTTAAAGTACTATAATGAAAGACAAATGAGAAAAGACACACTTTGCATGCTAACTTAGTGAGCCCTTTTATAGCCACAAGGACTCACGTACAAGATCACTACTAACAAACTATGGAAAGTATTAAGGAATAATAACTGAAACGCGTAAAAATCTATTCCATGTTTATCTTTGACAGCAGGGCCTTTGACTTCAGCAGGTGAACCAATCCCCCTGCCTTTGTTATTTAGCAGGGGGAACTTACTCTAGCAGGGGTACGAATACTCAACTAGCAGGGGAAACAACTAAGCATAGATTTATTCCCAACAACAAAATATTTAGATAACATTTTGGTCCAATTTTAAGTCAAGTTTTTAGAGGTTGTAATAGATTTAGGTTCACTTTTAAATAAATTGAAGTTGTTTAATGTGATCACATAGATTAAAACACATAAAAACTAAATCCATAAATCATCCACATGAGAAAATCATGAGGGAAAATAGAGAAAATACAATAAATAAAAAGACAATTAACTACTACAAATATAGCTAAAAACTAGGTCTTGAATTCATAGATCTCTTTCGGCTTGACCTTCTTTTGAAAAGCATGTTAATTTTAAAAACCATCATTCATCTCCAAAGAGGTGGAGGATTAGCAAATAGGTTCAACAAGAAGCTTTGCAACTTGATGTGAGCGTCAATCATCTCCAACCTAAGGATATCAATGAGGTGAAAGTTGTTCAAGCAACAAGGACAATTTGTTCCATTGTGCATGAAAAAATTAAACAAGTGTGGATCACCCAAGAAACGGGAAATAGGAACACCCAAGAGAGGAGTGTTGGAGGTAGGATAACAAGGCATGGTATCCAAGGGTGATATGGGTGAGATGGGTGAATTTAGTGGAGTGAAAAGAAGAGACTAAAAAACAAAGGGAATTCTTTGATGTGCTTGTGGTTGAGCATTCACATTTAAGTGAGGACTAGAAATGAGTGGAGATGAAAACTCATTCATTCTTGATTGGCATGAAGAGGAGGTAGAACCATGTGAATGGTTAGCAACATGGGTTGAGTTTGTTTTCCATGAAGTAAGTGGTGGTGAAAGTGATGAGGAGATGAGAATAGGTGAAGCTTCACTTTTTGGTTTGAGAGAAGATGGAGAACCAAGTTTAGAGAACTTGAGTTTCATCTTAAGGCTTCTTTTGGATGAGGAGATTTTGGAGGAATTGGATGTTCTAGTGGATACCATGGTTGTATGTTGAGGTTTAGAGAAGAGTTGAAGGGATGAAGAACACAATCAACAAGAGAGGGTTTAAGAAGAGAAGGGGATGATCCAAACTAGTAATAGGTTAAAATCATTTTATGTGAACAATGAAATTAGGTAGCCTAGTTTAGGAAAGTGCAGGTTTTTGCAAAAGTTTTATCAAAGTTTTACACATATTAAAGAAAACAGTGTAAACCAAAGATTCTGTTGAAACAGTACTAGGCGGTTCCTTACGTAGGTCCGTGGTTCCTTATCGCTATGGAACCGCGGGTTTGATATGGAACCGCGACCAGAGGTGTTCAAAAATAGCACTTCCTCAATATTTTGCTAGCCTAGATTTTATACCAAGGTTTATCAAGCCAAATAGAGCTAATAATCAAAAACTAGGAGGCTATCTAACACACAAGATGCACAGAGCCATGAGAATCGAACAATCGATACCATGGAAAATTAGGATTAAAATACTAGATAATCCAAACACAAAATGTTAGTTAAAGAATACACAACATCCTAAGAATAAAGATAAAGGAGATAAAGTTCAACAATCCAAACATGTTTACACACATGTTAGTCACACAAGAGTGGTATATATCATTCATCTATGAGCATTTCCTCCTTGCCTTGATTCACTTCTAATTCGATCTTGAAGATGAAGATTGAGACAATACTGATAGTCTGAATCAATGTCTAGTGAAGACAATTGAGAGATAGATGATGACAAGTCATAACGAGAAATGAGAGAATTGTCTTTAGAGACATTTTCATCTTCATTTGAATCATGCGTGGGAACTGAAGAGACATTCCCTTCAATAGGAAGCATGACTCGAACCACGGAGTGAAAAGATGAAAGATTAAGAGGAGGATAGTCAAGAAGAACTCTCTTAAGAAGCCGTGAGAGAATCATGGCATAAGGAAGAGTAGAACGAGATCCATTAAGAACAAATCTTATCCTTCTAGCTATGAAAAATGCAAGGTTGTATGGAGTAGTGGTAGCAACACAATACAACATATATGCAAGACAAGCAGGCACATGGTTGCGATCATCAACCAAACATATTGCATTTTCCCTAATGATTTCGGCCCAAGGGACCATAAAATCACTAAGATTGCTAGTTAGTAATTCCCAAGGAGTGAGAGCACGAAATTCTCCTTCAAAATTACCAAGAATAGGATGTTCACGAGGTGTAGCAAGGGCACGAGAGATGGCCGAAGCCGAAGGAATCTCGGTCACATAATGCACATCAATAGGGGCCGATTCTAAGTGGTTTAAACCCCAAGCATCGGTGAACCTACATTGACCTTCGTATGGAACTCCGAGAATCTCACCAAATTCCTCAAGAGTGTACACAAAGGTTTTCCCCTTGATGGAAAATCTTGTATATAGACCATTGTTGATGCACATTAGCTTGAACGAGTTAAAGAATTCCATGAGGAAAGAAGGAAAGATTGGCTCATCTATATCAAGCAAAAAATCAAAGCCAATGGTGTTGAACATGAATCGAATGAAGTCAAGTCCAAGAAGATTAGAAGGAACAATACGTCCTTCATGGAAACAACGAGATTCAAGATTATGATAAGTGTTTTGAAAAGAGCGAGTTTGATTTGTCAAAAAAGGATTAGGCATGTATCTTCTAGTAAGTAGATGGTCATTTTGTTATCCTGAAGTCATGATAGTACCTAAAAATAACATAGAAACATATTTTTCAAATTACTATTATGTTACATATAAACCAAAAATCAAAGAATGTGAGAATGTGTTTTATCAATCTCTTGACAAACCAAGGTTTAATCCTTATCATTCTCCTATTCACAATGTACCAAGTTCATCATCAACAATGACACATTGACCATGTAAGATTAATAATGATCTTGAACATTGGTTTTTCAAAACAAGGTTTTTAGGTAAGAATTTAACAATGTCATTACCAACTTGTTCATGGGTTCATATCAATTCCATCAATCAACTAAATAAATTAGTCAGAGTTCGGATTTGTGCTTCAAATGGGTTTTAGTGAAATCTCAATGAATATGAACCTAAGGAATCATAGTAACAATACTATGTCAACTCTTATTCCTAGTAAGGTTCTAATTCAATGTCAATTTTAAAAAGTCCCAATTATGAATGTATGAACCCTTGAACAAATTAGATGAAATTGAAAGAAATGACTTACAGATAATTGATCTTTGATGAAGAATGAGTGAAACCCACAATCGAAATCAACTAATCTTGAGTAATTGAAGGTTTTGGAAGAACAACAATGATGGAAAACTGGGTGTTTTTGTCACTGTGTGTGTGAAAGAGAGAGAGGGTTTTGTTTGAAAAGGTTACTTTGATAAAAACTGGCGCTCTGACAAAGTTTCTGCCCACGGTTCCTTATCGATAAGGAACCGCCCTATGGAACCGCCAGAGATAAAGAACCGCCTACAGAGGCAGATTTTTATCAAAGAAAAACAATGAATTTTTGAAAAACAAAGTTTTTTAAAATACTTAAATATATCTGAAACCTTTTAGGATATCATTGGACCACCACAACACTAGGTAATAATGCCTTGTTGAAGGATTATGAGTTGAATCGAGATAGAAAAAGACCAAAACGAACAAACGACTACTCGTAGCAAAGAAGCAAAGGGGAGAGGAGTCAAGGGAAGTGAATCAAGACCAAGAACATTTCTCAAGAGACAAATGACATTCTTCAAAGTGAGGAGGTGAAGAGCTTGTGTCATATATAGTGGTTTAAGACGTGCCTTTCCGGCGAAAGTATAAACGGATTTGGTAATGAATTATACTAAGCAATTTTGATGCATAGAATAAGATCATTTTTAAGAGTAGTCTTATTCTATTTCAAAGCATGAGCAAAGTATAGATTCACTTTCTCTCCCACATGATCGGATAATTATTATTAACAATAACAATATCCTTGGAATATTTCAATTCTAAATGCGTAAAATCCACCTACAACTTAATGAAGTAGTTTGGTATCTCAAGAGATTCACTAATCATCCTAGAGATGAGCTTAATTGCACAAGTTACACATGATATATGACCTACTAAACGTAAGGGTGCAAACCATGGAAATCATGCTTGATACTTTAAGCTTCTACTAACTCACCCTACATCTCCATAGTGAGTCAAGTATCCAAGCAATGAAGGTTTGAGAGGTAAAAAGGAAAGAATCACAAACCAAAAATAAGTGTCAAGGCAAGGACGCCAGGAACAAGCATATAGTCAATTAATGATCAAGAGAATGATCAATATGGCGTGTGGAAGAACGAAAGCATACTTTGGCCACAAATTGCATTCCGAGCTTTCAAGGAACCAATGCAAAGCCCAACTATGACTAATAGTGACTACTAAGTCATCAAAGACTAGTATCACTTCTACCCATCTTGATATCATCATTCAATGATGTTGGAAATCAAAGAAGATGGGTCTTCTACAAGTGTAAGTAACTCAATCCACAATCAATAAAATGATTTATCTTCATGAGTACCTACACATAATAAGATGCAAACTAGTAGATACATTTTAAGAGTAGATCTAAAATGCATTAATACTATTAATCTAAATAAGATGCAATATTATCAATTTAAAAGGCTTATTTTCAACAAAAAATAGTTTTGACCAAAGA
Source organism: Glebionis coronaria (assembly GCA_025667525.1). Taxonomy (NCBI): domain Eukaryota; kingdom Viridiplantae; phylum Streptophyta; class Magnoliopsida; order Asterales; family Asteraceae; genus Glebionis; species Glebionis coronaria. The sequence continues at coordinate 16,603,487 of CM046874.1, read as the reverse complement.
AAAACTTTAGTACAACTTAACCTTCTAATTTGAGGAGACAATGGATCAATCCAAGTTTTAAACTACAATATACGTCAAAGATCTTGTGTCACCATCGCTCTGATACCAATTGTAGAAACTAGAAGGGGGGGGGGGGGGGGGGTTGAAAAGTTTCTCCTCGGTTTATCTCCTAATTAAAATTCCTTTCAATTAGGTGAGTGCACAAAACTATCTTTTACTTGAAAGCTAGTTGCATAATGATTAGGTTCAATACTAATGCATTATCAATGTGTAGTAAGTATAATGATAATAAATGTAAGTAATGAGTAAGGAAAGAAACAACCTAGTAGGAAGACACCAAGATTTATAGTGGTTCGGCAACGAGGTTCTATCCTCGTTCCTACTCCACTCCTCGAGTACATCTTACTCGAGATTTCCACTATATCCACAAGCTCCTTTCTTGGCGGAGAAAACCTTACAACGTCGCTTACATTATTTTCCGACACTAAGATAAATGTCGAGACCTAATCTTAGCTAGGACCAATCTACACAACGTCGCCCACTTCACCATTTTACGACACAAGGCTAGATGTGGAGTTCTAATCCAAAGCTAGAACCAAGATTCACAACGTTGCCTACTTCACTATTTTCTGACACAAGGCTAGATGTCGAGTTCTAATCCAAAGCTGAAACCAATCTTCACGACTCTTCACTTTGAAGCTAAGTGAGAACCTCACACAACACAACTACATATCACTTTATAGTTTAGTGATAACTCACAAGACACAACCACATCACTTTATAGTTTAGTAAGAACTAACACAACTAATTACAACTCAACTCAACTTATCCAAGTACACACATGTAGCTTGGATCTACATAACACAAATCCAAGCACACACATGTGCAATGGATTTACACAACTCTAATCCAAGTATTCACATATAGCTTGGATGAACACAACTAGTCCAAGTATTCACAAATACATTGGATCTACACAAGACACAAATAAACAAATGATGAACATGACTAGATCTTTAGGAAGATGTGATCTTCACCAATGCTTCATCTTTAATCACATCACAAGTGTGTGAATGATCTTCTATTTGGACAAGGTAAATAAGGAGATCAAGAGGATAATCATGAGTAAACATACTTAACACATTAAGTGATCATTTACAAATGACTAGGATTAGATAGGAGAAAGAAGGTTGAAAGAGATATCCAAAAAGGGTTAATGAGAACGCATATTTGATCCACTATTTATAGAAGACAAATGCCAACGGCTATCTGGGGGCGGTTCCTTATCTACCCAGGCAATTCTTTATCGATAGGGAACCGCGTAGGCACTTAAGGAACCGCGGGTACTAGACTCCGCTCCTTTTTGCCTTTTAGTGAATTTGAAATATTTGAGGCTGTTTAAACCTTCAAAGGATATTCTTATGGCATTTGAAATATGCCATATTCAAATTTACATTTTCATTTTAGTAGAACATTTTCTTAAAAATAAAGTTTATTAAAAATCTTTTGTTACATTTGACAAAAGTGAGTTTTAAGGCTAATCACTTTTATGATCACTAAGCATGATTAAGATATGTTAGTGTAATGATTATTACCTTGATGATAGTGTTTGTTAGATAATTCGTTTTATGATTGTGTTTGACAATAAATGTCTTTGTAATTTGTCGTGATTAAAACTAAGAAAGATTAATTAATATTAACAATGTTTTTAGGCATTGCTTTGCATTAACAACATGGAAAGAGACGTATCAATATAACGTTGACCCTATTAATGGTTGTCGTTTCAGGCCAAGATGCAGGATCCCAATTGTGTTACTACCTCCTCACCACTAGGGCTGAGCAATACCGACCGAACCCGAATGAACCCGACCGAACCGAGGTAACCGACTGAATCAAGCTTGAAACCGGGATATTCAGTTTGAGAGTCAGATTGCAAAATGCCATCTTTTCGGTTTTGGGCCGGGTTGGTACAAAAATCGAGTTAAACCCGAGTTAGCCCGACTAACTGTTATGAGGGTATATTTTTTCCAGCCGTTTTTTTCCTAGCATAATCTATATGTTTCTCAACAACGAGAAGAACACCCCCGCCGGCGAAAAGTAAATTCTTTTTTTTAATTTTTCTCCTTTTTTTTGTTTATATATATATTTTTTTGTTTTTTTCTACTTTTATAATTTTTCTGATTTTTTATAACAGTGGGACAGACGGACAGTGGGTTAAATTATTCTGTTTTTTCTTTGTTTTTTTATATTTTTTTCTAACAATATATTTTTTTATAACAGTGGTAGTGGCAACAAATCTGGTTTTTATGAAATTTTCTAGTGGCAGTGGCACAAAATCTATATATTTTTTATAACAGTGGCAGTGGCACAAAGTCTGTATATTTTCAAGCGGTGTTTCGATTTGCATTTATGAAATTTTCCAGAAATTTGGTTAAGGGCTGTTTGGGTTTGCATTTTGTGGCAGGACTTCGGTTTCGGTATGACTCGGGTAAGATCCCGAGTTAAACCGACTGTAATCGAACCGAACCAACTTGTTTCGGTTTCGGTCCTACGTTTATCGTTAGTTCATTTTTGGGATCACTCGGCTCAGGTCGGGTCGGGTCGGTTTTGGCCCGGAGCTCAGTCCTACTAGTCACCATGTTCCTATAGGTAGACCAAAGAAGAAGAGAAGAATTTCCCAAGATGAAGTTGTTGATTTGCTATAAAGAAATGGATAAGACAAGAAAGTTGACTAGGCAAGCATCCGGATGACTTGCAGCAAGTGTAAAGGACAAGGTCAAAATAAGAGAGGATGCACAACTGGAAGTTTAGGCCAAGGAGCAATAAACAGTCAAAGAGCAAGCCAAGGAGTCGCCATTAGTCAGCCAATGGCATAACAAATAACTCAATTATCATCAGGAACAACTCCAGCTGGTAAGGGTCTAAGGAAGAAGGGACAAAGCAAGAAAGTGGATGGTGGTTCTACAAAGCAGAAGAAATGACAATGGAGCTGTGAGTTGCCATAAGTGAATTTTCACCAGTGAGAATTGGTGGTGCAAAATGTTCACAATTATTTTTTCAAATAATATGTGTGTTTAAGGACACAAATATTATTCTTATACTTTGAAACAGTGTGTGTTGTAGACAGTAGAAATTGTTGTTTAGCGCCTGTTGGCAATGGTTTTTAGTTAATTCAAGGGTTCTACTGAACTTGTTTAATTCACCATATACGTTCTTGTTTTTCTTTTTTGGCATACTGTTGATTTCTTTAACTGATTCAGTCAAACCTTCCCTTATCAGATAGGATTTAGACTAACATTTTAGGCATTCGATAGAGACACTGCCAATAAATGGTAACTTATCAAATAGGATGTAGACTAACATATAGTGACAAACAAAAAAATACCCGTTTGTTGACTAATTAAAGTCAAACCTGAAGACCTATTCCCAAACAACCCCCTTACGTTGACTAATTAAAGTCAAGACTGAATAACTCTACCAAAACACCTGAAAAAATAAAACAGGTTCTCAACTCATTAAAGGCTGAGTTGAAGAGCACCCTATATCCAAACATGGGACACAAATCATAATAATCATCAACCCCTAACACCCATTTGAATGATTCATAAATCATGGATTACGACATAACACAGACCTAATTTAACATGAAAAATGTCAATACAAGCAGGGATGACCTTATTCCCTAAAACATGAAATTAAGCACAAACTAAGTTTCCAAACTATAAAAACTTGTATGCAAGGAATATAAAATCCAGGAAAAAAGAAGCATCTTCGTCAATTTCTTCACAAGTGATTCATTCTCAGTCAACAACATCAGTTGCTCATTCAGATCTTCTTCGAGCTCATTCCGGACCCTCAAGAGCCCAGGGATCACATCAACTGCTCGGTAACACATTGGGAGTCATTCCAACCAATAAAACCACAACCAGGACAACAGTAGAACCGTCGGCCCGGGTTCTTGTCAGTCCATAAAGTTTTGATTGTTGGGGGTTTACCACATTCACATATGATCACCATGACTACAACAGTGATGTGTTAAAGAAGATATACGACTAAACATGAATGTGTCGACGTACCTATATATGCAAGCTTCCAACCACACGTGCTAGCAATGGCGGGAAATGTATTCAGGGACGAAAAGTGCATAAAGTAAAGATGGGGATGAGGTGACGAGATGGGGTGGCACGAGAAATTACGAATATACCCTCACATGCCAAGCACGTGTGAGAGTTAACGGGGGAAAACGACCAAAATCAGAAAACGTCACCTCAGGGGCAAAAATGAACGAGAAATTGAAGTTTAGTGGCAAAATTGTTTGTAGTTTGCTATCAGTGGCAAATTTACGAAAACGGGAAAGTTCAGGAACGTTTTTTTGCAGTTTACCCTTCTGGTTTATATAACACAAGCTTTCATTTTGTGGCTTATTTTGAAGCTTATGAGCTTGTATAAGTTTATTATATCATGATAAATTTATATAAGCTCCTAAGTCGTAAAATAAATCATAAAATTCGGGTTTTTGTTACATAAGCCGAAAACACCATATTTCGACTTATATTGCATAAATCATAATTTGTTTTGAACTTATTTGGAGAGCTATGAGCTTATTTGAGTTTATTATATCATAAATATCATAATAAACTTGTATAAGTCTATAAGTCTCCAATAAGCCACAACATTGAGCTTTATTTTATACAAATCGAAATAAACTTACATTATATAAACTAAAACAAACAACCCCTTATATAGTAAATTAAGAGTAGTGTTGTTGATGGTCCACGAAACTTGTGCAAACATCGAATCAATAAGAAACTATGAAGAACATTTGCACAATTAAACCAATTGACTAACTAATAACACAAGCTTGTACTTTTCATCGTATGTATATCTTATTAATAATGAATCAACAAATATACATGACTTGCCCGGTTGTTTGCGGAACAACAACCGGGCGATGAATGACAAACTAAACTCCCATGTTCATAGCTAGCTAAGCTTATGAAACAATGGGAGGATGAAACCCTAAACCACTAAAGTATTACATGTTTGTTTATGTGGGTGAGAATCATTGACTATTCTATTACAAAGACCACATATATATAGTGGGAGTGTGAAGCTTCCTTGAGAAGCTTTGCTAAAGTACAAGTAACCACCTTGTACTTTGTTGTCTTCATCTTTTGCACCTTTGACAAAGTAAGCCTTCCTCTTGAACCTTTGTCTTCATTGCTAATAAGACATGTTACCACTAATACATAAGACACTTATTCAGGTCTTCTTAACATCTTCAGGTCTTGTAATCAGTAATAGTCTTGAGGAGTTAGTAAGCTATTATGTCATCACTTACTAACTCCATCATCCTTGATTCTTTGCACACTTACTGAGATCCGCCTCAGCTAATGACGAGTCTATCTCGTAGACTCTAAAGAATGACACACTGAACTTATAACATACGTAAGTTCAGTGACTAACACTACTTAGTATACTTTACATCCAAATCCTGTGCAAGGGGCAAATCAGGCGCTGAATTGACCCAACAATCTCCCCCTATTTGGATAGAAGAGTAGCCTAAGTTAAATAGCAGTAAGTGATCATAAAGGCTTCTTCTTACCTGCTATATTACAACAATGAATACCAAGAATAACTAGCTTTACTAGTTCAAGTCATCCGCTAACTTGTATCGTCTTGTACCTGTTGTAGTTGTTACTGAACTGCAATGTCTGATCTTGTACTTTGAGAAACACTTTAACCAATTACCTGATGCTTATATAGAACTCATAAAGGTAACTTCACCTTATGTCATCAGTGAAGTATATTATATGCTTTACCATAAAGACCATATGCTTCACCCTAGCATATATTAAAGTAGCATATTATATCCAATGTAGATCACGAGTTCATTTACCTTCAATCAGAGAAGTGTGGTCAATGGTTGACGCAACAACCCTAAAAGATCAGACAATGCAACTTGTTCAGCAACCCATCTTCAGTGACTTTGCTCAATCAGCCAAATGTAAACATTCTAAGTCCCTGAAGGTTATGTGTTGTGTATGATAGTATGTATGTAGCGTGAGTAAACTTGATGTTTCTTCACATAAACACAAGTTTACCTCTGTCCTCGTTTCTCCCCCCTCAAAATTTGCTAGGGAACCAAGCAACTTTTGACCGGCTACATACTAGTACACAATCATAGCGTGATGGTCTTCATCTCGCCTGAAATACAACTCCCCCTGAATTTCATCTCCTACCAAACGCCTGATGTAATCAAACCCTGATGATATCAAACCCCTGTAGCAATGTTTCACCGACCTGGTCTCTCAAAAACTCTGTGGCTGGGGTTACAGCGATGGGGGAGGGTGACAGCTTTTGGGGAGGGGAGGGGGCTGTGAACATATCTTCTTTCTTTATCTTGGTGTGTGAAAAAAAATTCCTGAGTGACCAAGTCCTTCAACAGCTGAATTCAACAGCTGAAGGCTCTGAAGATAGCATCTTGATCAGCTGGTCATCTTGCCAGCGAATCCTTGTTAAGTTGGTTTTTTTATCAGCTTCTTCATCAATTACTGTGTACATGATGGCTGTGTGGTTGTGGGTTTAGCGGCTGTGGGTCACAGCGGTTCGAACAGTTATACACGTCTCATAGTCTTGATAAAAATCTCCCTGTGTGTGTATAATCTCTGGGAGTTCAGACTTGCTGGTGGTTCAGAGACAGAGGGTTCAACAACAATAAATAGGGACGGGTTCAGAGGGTTTAGATATGTTGAGAGGGTTCAGATCTGCTGAAAGGGTTCAGCTACCTCTGGGGGTTCAGCTACCTCTGGGGGTTCAGCTACCTCTGGGGGTTCAGCTACCTCTGGGGGTTCAGCGGATGTTCATCACAGGGGTTCATATATCTGAGGGGTTCATATGCTGGCAGGTTTTGTTAAGGGGTCCAGCGACAGGGTTTATATCAGCGAACAGGTTTAACTATAAACTGCTCGAGGTTTCAACAACTGGGAGTTTGCTGAAGACGGTTCTCTGATGAGAGTTCGCTGACCTTAAGGTTAACAACCTCATTATATCTTCTGATTTTGCATCTCAGGCCCAGCTAGTCAACACGTCAGCTGCCAAACCTATGATTTCTTTCTTCAGGTTCAGCGACTAAAACCATATACACCGCTGATAACATATTATCAGCTTTTCAACTTCATAATCATCAGCTCCTGAGTACCATGACTAGATCCCATCATGTAACCACTTTCTTGCTGTCATTGTTTTGACCCAGATAAACAATGATCAGACTTATTTTTGTTGAGTTATCATGACCACTATCAGTAGAAACTGGCTTAGCTTTCTTTTCAGCTTGAGCTTTCTTTAATCTTCAACTGACCATCAGTAATTTTTCAGCACCTTCCACCGAGCAACTCACACATCATATCGATTGGCTTATTTTCATCAATCTCCACCAGTGTATCCCTTAATCAGCAATCATCACCACAACTGCTCATCCACTTATCACCACATCCAACTACAACCCATTGAGGCAACATCAACATACAATTTAAATCCTAACATCATCTTATCTTGTTATTAAGAAAGAACCCTCGAACAAAGATGAGTCCCGCCCTTTGGCCAAAAAGTCAGAATCCATCTTAATTTCTTCTATTCGATTGTGGGTATTGGATCTGGGTTTATGAAGATGATGGGTATTCGTTTTTCTTGATTGATATATCTCAAATTGAATTATTAACGAGGGATTTGAGTTTTGATATATGATGGTGAATGGATAACATAGGATCTGTTTTTTGTTGGTGATTTTTGTTTGGGACGGTGGTTTGGTTTTGAATAAGATTTTTGTTGTATGATGACACGTTTATGTGTTTTTTTTAATCGGTGGGTGAAGTGTGGATCTGTTTTTTTTTGGGATGGATTTGTGGTTTTTTTTTGTCGGTGTGGTTATTTGTTTTTGGATAAGGATACACATTTGGTTTTTGTGTTCAAACAATGTGCATTCTCCCCCTCAAGGCCTGCGTTTTACATCAGCAGTTCTTGAAACACATGTTTGAACAATGTTATTAGCAGCTAATATGAACGGATCTGGATCATAAGAATAATCCACCCGCTCTGATACCAATTGATGGTCCACGAAACTTGTGCAAACATCGAATCAATAAGAAACTATGAAGAACATTTACACAATTAAACCAATTGACTAACTAATAACACAAGCTTGTACTTTTCATCGTATGTATATCTTATTAATAATGAATCAACAAATATACATGACTTGCCCGGTTGTTTGCGGAACAACAACCGGGCGATGAATGACAAACTAAACTCCCATGTTCATAGCTAGCTAAGCTTATGCAACAATGAGAGGATGAAACCCTAAACCAGTAAAGCATTACATGTTTGTTTCTGTGGGTGGGAATCATTGACTATTCTATTACAAAGACCACATATATATAGTGGGAGTGTGAAGCTTCCTTGAGAAGCTTTACTAAAGTACAAGTAACCACCTTGTACTTTGTTGTCTTCATCTTTTGCACCTTTGACAAAGTAAGCCTTCCTCTTGAACCTTTGTCTTCATTGCTAATAAGACATGTTCCCACTAATACATAAGACACTTCTTCAGGTCTTCTTAACATCTTCAGGTCTTGTAATCAGTAATAGTCTTGAGGAGTTAGTAAGCTATTATGTCATCACTTACTAACTCCATCATCCTTGATTCTTTGCACACTTACTGAGATCCGCCTCAGCTAATGACGAGTCTATCTCGTAGACTCTAAAGAACTCTAAAGAATGACACAATGAACTTATAACATACGTAAGTTCAGTGACTAACACTACTTAGGATACTTTACATCCAAATCCTGTGCAAGGGACAAATCGGGCGCTGAATTGACCCAACAGTTGTATTTTGATTATGTAGGATATTATTCCTTTCAATTTTAATGACATATTTATAAGACCGGTCGAACGGTTGGTCGACTCTACCCGACCACGTCCTCTTACGGAGGCCTAGTAGGACGCTTGCCCCATTTGAAATGAATTGAATTATCTGCCTAACTGAGCAAAGAAATGAAAATGTTTATGTGTGGTTTTTTTTAGGGTATTATTTTGTTACGACTACGATCGTTTTATTATGAGCATTTGATCAGGTGTTTGGTCTAGAAAAAATCGAGTTGACGTTGAGAATAACATGGATGACCATGGTTGTTTATTACAATATTATGAAAGTAATTAGAAACAAGCTTTTTAGCTAAATAATTAATATGTGAAATGAAATGATTATTTTTCAGTAACGGTTGATTCGATAAGTTAGAGGCGGTTTAGCATAAACCCGTCGTTTTAATGCTCCGCCTCTAAAGAGAATATACGATAAATATGAAAAGATATTACAGTAATTAGTTCATAATGCAAATGAACTCAAAAGATAAGGGATTACAAGTGAAACTAAGGTCTTGTTTTTTTTTCCAAATAACCTTTTCTAACCTCTTTTTACTTCTTTTATCTGAAGCGGACATAGTTTTAATGTTTGTTTTTTTGCATACAAAAGTGATAAAAAGTCACTTATCACCTCTTCACTTTGAAGACAAAAATTTTCTCTTCTTCCCTCTTCTTTTCACTTCTTCAACACTCACCTCACGCCACCACCTTCAATATTCATTTTTCTTCGATATTTTACGATTTCATCAGTAACTCTACGTTTTCATCAGTAAATTTACGTTTTCATTAGCAAATTTAAGTTTTCAGCAGTAATTTTATGTCTTCGTCAGTAATTTAACGTTTCGTCAATACATTAACGTTTTTGTTAGTAATTTTACGTTTTTCTTAATAAATTTACATTTTCGATATAAATGTTAAGTTTTCGTCAAAAAATTTACGTTTTCGCCAAAAAAATACGTTTTCATCAGAAAATTTACGTTTTCGTCAGAAAATTTACGTTTTCGTCAGAAAATTTACGTTTTCGTCAAAATTTATGTTTTCGTCAGTAAATTTACGTTTTCGCCAGAAAATTTACCTTTTCGCCGCTAAATTTACGTTTTCGTAAAAAAAATCCCTGACTAAAACGTTAATTTACTGAAGAAAACGTAAAAATACTGTCGAAAACGTAACTTTACTTATGAAACGTAAATTTAATGATGAAAACGTAAATTTAATGACGAAAACGTAAATTTACCGACGAAAACGTAATTTTTTTTAGGAACACGTAAATTTCTGACGAAAACGTAAATTTTCTGAGGAAAACTTAAATTTTATGACGAAAACGTGAATTCTCTGACGAAAACGTAAATTTACTGACGAAAACGTTAAATTACTGACGAAAACGTAAAATTACTGCTGAAAACGTAAATTTACTAACGAAAACGTAAATTTTATGACGAAAACTTAAATTTATGACGAAAACGTAAATTTTCTGACGAAAACTTAAATATTATGACGAAAACGTAAATTTTCTAACTAAAACGTAAAATTACTGGCGAAAACATAAATTTACTGACGAGAACATAAAAATACTTACGAAAATGTAATATTACTGACGAAAACGTAAATTTTCGGACAAAACGTGAAAGTAGTGACGAAAACGTAAAATTACTGATGAAAACGTAAATTCACTATGAAAACGTAAAAATACTGACAAATGCGTAAAATTATTGATGACAACCTAAGATTACTGACAAAAACGTAAATTTAATAACGAAAACGTAAAATTACTTACGAAAATGTAAAAGTAGTTAAAAACGTAAAAAAACACTAGTAAAAAAGATGAAAAGATAAAAAGTACTTAAATAGTATAAAAACAAACGGTGTTTTTCGTGTAACTTAAAAAAAAAAACAAATGAGGTATGATATTTTCAAAGGTCCTTGTTCTAATAAAAATGCAAAAATGTAACCCTTATCTTTGAAAACAAAGTGGTTCCGAATGTCACGCGCATAACACGTGAGTGTGTCCCATAAACAAACTCTATTTTTATTTTTTTCTAAAATTAAAAGCAGGTGGTCCATTTTGGGAAACATAACTCCTCCACTTGTCACCAAGAGTGACGTCATCATATTTGGCACTTTTTTAAGATTAGTGGGAGTGGGGTGAAACTCACTCACCTTCACCTCAGCGTCACGTCAGCTTTTTACCAAACTCACCAAAACTCACCCAAACTCACCACAGGAGTTAATGACACTCACCAAACTCACTCAAACTCACTCCACATCACCCCATTTTTTCATTTAATATTTTTTATTCATACATTTTATTAAAACACGGATACATAGAAAATTAAAACACAGTACGAAATTAAAAGACAATACATAGAAAATTTAAAAACAACATTTAAAAAAAACATAAATATAAAAAAAACTTAATAAATTAAGCATTGGCATACAAATGCTCGACCAAATCTGCTCGAAGATTGTGATGTTCTTGCGCGGAGCTGATATGCCGCATAACTTGTAGCATGTGTTCTTGGGTTTGAAACACATCGTCCGGTTGAAGTTGTTCTTCTGGGAACCATTGAGGAGATATTGTTTTTTTTTAACTTTCGAACCATATTATGTAATATGATGCATGTGTACATCATATTCATGATTCTTTCTTTCCGTAAAGGTCGTGCAGGATTGGCTAATATGACCCATTTTTTCTTCAAAACACCAAAAGCTCTTTCAATATCTTTTCTTGCGGATTCTTGCTACTGCTTATATAAAATCCTCTTATGGTCATTGGATGATGGTTCGGGAATTGTTTTAACAAGTGTTGCCAATTCCGGATATATTCCGTCCGTAAGATAGTATCCCCATGGATAGTGTACACCGTTAGCCTCAAACTCCACCTCAGGTGCTCGTCCGGTTTTCAAATCATTAAATAAAGGGGACTGATATAAAACGTTGATGTCGTTGTTCGACCCAGAAACACCAAAAAATGCATGCCATATCCACAAGTCCTGCGACGCAACAGCTTCAAGTAAAATAAATGGATTCGGTCCATGATCTCGTCTAACATATTGCCCTTTAAAGGCAACTGGACAACCGAACCACTCCCAGTCTGTATAATCAAGACTTCCTATCATCCCTGGAAACCCGTGCTTTGCTTCATGATGCGCATAAAGTTTCTGAACATCAGTATACGTGGGTTTCCTCAAATACTCAGCCCCAAATATTTCCATAACAGCACTACAGAAATGATCAAGTGATTCTCGAGAAGTTCTTACGCTCATTTGCAAATACTCATCTAGAAAACCAGGAACGACGCCGTATGCCAATTGGCGAATCGCCGATGTGCACTTTAACAACGGCGAAATACCTTCTTTTCCGGTACAATCAACATTATTACGAAAGTATGCAGAATGGTGAGTCACTTCACTAACTATCCAGTTGAAAAGGGGGCGACCCATTCGAAAAACATTTTTGAACTCTTTCGCATCGTATCTTGGGTTCGCCGAAAAAAAGACTCAACTAACCGATTATGAGCACCTATTCGGTCTCGAGTTATGACGTTTCTGGGTACTCGATTAGCAATACGTCGTCTTTTAATAAAATGCAACGCTTTTTTAGTAAAAGCCCACTTGCGTTTCGTTGCGACTACCGGATTTTCAGTGGCAAAAAATAACTCGTATTCGTCGATATTTTCCATTTTTTTTATTTGTGGAGAATGGGTGAAATGTGTATGGAATTTGAATGTGTGTTTGAAAAATAAGAGTTTTTGTTGGGTATTTATAAGTAAAAAGGGGTATTTGAAAAAGTTTTTTTTTATTTGAAAATAACGGTTACATCCAAGTGGGCCCCATTTTATGTATAACTCACCCCGGTGAGTTTGGCATGTTTTTTTTTTTTGAAAAGTGTAACTCGCGCGCGGGTTGTAAGGGGGGATGGGGGGCCACGCGTGGCTTTGCCATGCGGCTCGTGGGATTCACCCCACTCCCACCAGCCTAACAAAAAAGGTTTATGTTATCATTTATCAATACCTCATTTGGGGACAAAAATTACTTGGAATACTCTCCTTTTGTCCCCCTGATACAGTGCAACTCAATTTTTTGTCAGTTTCTTTTCCGTATTTTTTTACAGTTTACTGTTTTTGACATGTTAAACTTTATATTTTTTATTCCGTATTTTCCGTTTCATAGTTTTATAACAAAAACAAAATTATAAAAATAAAAAAAAATAAAAAAAAATAAAAAAACTAGGGGGTATTAGAATCATTCTAAGGGAGGTACGAATAACCACCCCAACAAAAATTATTAATTTTATAAATGTTCATATATTAAAAAATGGTTTGTAAGGTTACTTGGAGCGGTGAGTTAAAAAAATTACTTCTAACGCAGCATCATATTAGCTTTCTCTCTTACTCACTTAATTTACTTTACAACCTTACTGGTGGTGAGAAACTTATCACCACGTCATACCCTTCTAACTACCCAATCCACTCACAAACTAATAAAATACACTAAAAAAATTATAAAAAAAAAACCCCATCATATTCTAACTCACCTCGATGAAGAATTGACAATGGCCAGTGCAATATACCCATAACTCACGCGTGAGTTATTTAAAAGAGGTGGGACTCACGAGTAACTTTGGTGTCCACGCCGTCTAGCTTAACAAAGGTCTCAAGAAATGGTGTTTTTTACAAATGTTTTCTACAAATGAGAGAGTACATCAAAATTTTGATAAATATCCGAGGCGATTTATATGACATTCACATTTGAGACATTTGTCAAAATTTATTGTAAATCACTCAGGTAGTTTAAGTTTTCTCGATCGCCTTGAGACATTTAAAAAAAACTTTTCTTATGTCATTTATCACAAACCTTCTTTTACTATGAAAATTCTGTAAAATTTGCCTTTAACAAATACAATTATATTTTGTTACGTTAACGTCACATTAATGGTCAGCATATTATTAAACAAACCAATAAATAGATTTACTCGTTACCATAAAACTAATTTACAAAAAGTAAATACGTTATACAAACACGTCTTGCAAAAAAAAACGTTTAACGATTTACGCCTTTATAATAATGCGCAAATAAATCAAAACACATGGTTGGGAATGTGTGTAGTCGGATGGCATGTGGCTGATGGCACCATCAGATGGTCGGCCACTGTACCATCCGACATAAAATCCAACGCATATTTTGTTTAACAAATTTTCAAATTTTACTTTTGAACTAGAGGTACTTGGCTAACTTTTTTGTTATGCACATATTTATTTCTCACCTAGCATCATCTTATATAATGCTTTTGTTTTAAAAAAAAATTCGAATTATTTTAAATCAATTATTTATATTTAGTATTATGTAAAAAATTTAGATCGAGATTATTAAATTAACCTTATTTAAAGTTATATTTAAAATTTTAAAAAATTAAGTTAATTGGTTAAATTTAAAACTGGTTTTATGTAAAAAGTTTTGAGCATAATATAAATTATATTTTTTTATCGATAAAGAATAATTTTAAAACGAAAAGAGTACGTGATTTCCATCTTCAGATATGATGTCACTTAAAATCTTTTGGTGAAGTCAATATACATATTATCAATATCACGTACGTAAAAGTTGTAGTGCATTGATATCAAGATAAACAGACTTTCTTAAAAGTTGAATAATGAGTGATAACTTGTACAAGTGAAAGAAGGAAGATGGGGGTCCATGAGCTTTACCGGACCATCCTACATTATTATGTTGTGTGATAATAATATGTACCTATTTTAAATTAGTGATGTGATTTCTTTTGTGAGTCTACTTGTAACAGCGATTTTTTGCGACTTTTATATGTTAGCGTTTTTTTCTACGAATTAGTGTGATTCTATTTGCCTCAACAAGATGATATAATTTAAATTTTTAAATATTTTTCTACAAATAATTAGTTAAATAAAATAATAAATATTACAATAATATTTATATTTAATTATTGTTAAAAAAATGATTAAAAAAGACTTAATTAGAGATATAAAAGAGTAAAATGCATTATCTAAAACTAATTATAAAAATGGTCAATTAATATATGCTGTGAGGAATTAAACAAATCTTAATATATTAAATTTAGAAAATTTATTATAATTTTTATCAAATTAAAATAGAATTTAAACTAAATAAAATTGATTTAAAAAATAAAAAGATTATAAATAAAAAGAAAGGAAACGGAGAGATGTTTGCACAACTCGGTCGTTCCTTTGATCTATTTGGGAGAGAGAAATTTGTTGACTCGGTCGTCGCAACAGACCGACCGGGTTTGACCTAGGTCGCGACCGGAAAAAATCTCGTCGTTGCGAGTAGCCTGAATTCTTATTCTTTTGGTTATATGACAAATGATATATCCTACTACTTGTTGTATGCCTAATTATTTTTTTATCATTTGATTGTTATAAGTAGAATAATCAATATATTAAGAGAAAAGCTTGGGCTTACATTTTTGTCAGGAGGGACAGAACTTAAACATGTTGTGAAAGAGTCGATTCAAAAATTATTTATTTTAAAGGTCGATATACATTATGCTTAACTACTAAGAACGACTATGTATAAAACCTTAACAATGGCCGAAAAAAACTCGATTTCGATTTCTCTTTTAATTCTCTGATCTACTACCCCTCGTTAATTCATACGTAAAAAGGACCTGTCGTCCTGTGCGTACATCCTTGTGATTGTTCTCTAGGAACGAGCTGCTTTATACGTTGGTAATCTGAGGCCATAGGGATTGGGTTTATTTAGAGTGATTGTCCTTTTTTCGCTGGATCTGTAACCCTAATCGATCGGTCCTGTCAGGCTTTTGGTGGTCTTTTATGTCCTTTATAACTCTTAATTATTGAGATTGATACGGCTGAATGGTATTTTATTATGTATAATTTGTTCGTCGTAGTTGGGGAGATTAGGATTTGATTTTGATCACATTCTTTTTGGCTCAATATTCATCAATTAGACACGGTTGGGGCTTCTTTGTTTTGTAAGTACTTGTTATCGAGGTTCAATGTTGGAAACCATGGTTTGGTATTGATCGTAGATTTAGGGTTTCGTTTTTTTAGGGTTTTTTAGGGTTTTTTATTTCATTCTTTCTGGTGTTGGTTTTTGCTGTTCATAATGGGGAGTTACAAATCCAAGGAGGATGATGTGGCTAAGATCTCTACGTCGGTATTTGTCACTAATATTTGGGAATCGACTACGGCTAAGGAGTTGTATAATGCTTGCAAAAAATATGGGCACGTGGTCGATAGTTTTATTCCTACTAAAAGATCAAAAGCTGGGAAGAGGTTCGGTTTTGTGAGGTTTATTAATGTGTTCAGTGTGGAAAGGTTAGTGAATAATGTATGCACGGTGTGGATTAACATGCATAAACTTCATGCTAATGTTGCGAGATTCACTAGGGTTTCAGTGAATAGACAAAATTTTACAAAGAATAATTGAGTTGGTAGTATGCCTAATGTGCACAGGGATAAGGGGGATAATAGTCTCAAGAATGTCACTCAGGTACCTGATATAAGTAAATCATACATTAATGTTTTGCAAGGCCAAGTGAACAAAGGGGGTACGGAGGAGGAATCTGATCAGGTAATGGTTTTGGAAGAGGACTACCTGAATACTAAAGATGTCTCCAAATGTTTAATTGGTAGAGTTAAAGAGTTTGCTTGTTTAGCTAACCTTAAAATAGCTATGTGTAATGAGGGATTTTTGGAGATTAATATTCATAATATGGGAGAATTATGGGTGATGCTTGAGTTTAGGAATGAAAAAGCGATGAAGATGTTTCATGATAATGTCATATTAAATCTTGGTTCTCACAGGTGAAGATAGCGTCTGTGGATTTTGTTACGGAAAATAGAATAGCTTGGGTGGAGATTGAAGGAGTACCATTTCAGGTTTGGTGTGACATAACATTTAAACGTATTGCATGTAGATGGGGACAAATGTTGGATATTGATGAGTATGAGGAGTTGGGTTTTCACTCTAAAAGAATTTGTGTTCTCACTAAAACATGTCAAAGTATCTCAAAAAAATTTAAGATTGTATCCCATGGCAAGGTATTTTGGATACGTGCTACTGAAGTGCCTGGGTGGGTTCCTGATTTTACGAATGAAGAGGAGGAAGATGATAAGAGTATTGATGTCAATTTGGAGGATGGGAATAACAGTCAACAGAATAGTGATAGGGATGAGGGTGATGTTAATGAAGTTCCTGAAACTATGTTTAAGGATGCGAAATATGAGGTTAAAATAGTGCTAATAGTGTGGAGAATAGGGAGAATGTGTCAGAGGATTCGTTTGATGTATAGCCATTACTCAACGAAATCTGGAATAAGGAGAATCAGGATGGTACTTCGGGTGCTAGTCTAAACTACCCTCCTGGCTTTACACCAAATAGAGATAAGGATAAAGAAGAAGGGGTTGTAGGGGAGAGCCAAAAGCCTAAATCTTATGGAGGATCTAAGAAATTGTTGGAGGATGAAAGTGAGTCTGTGTGTTCGGGACATTTCAAAAAGTCTAATGGTCCTCGTATAGGGGGGGGGGTCTATTCTTAATTTGTTAGAAGAGGTGGTGAAAGTAGGGCAAGTTATGGGATATAGAATGGATGAGTGTATATCAAACATGGAGGAGGTTATTGATTCACAAGGAGGGGTAGAGGGTATTAGATGAATATCTTTAAATATACAAGGCCTTGCCCAAAAGACTAAAAAAGATTGGGTTAAGGAGTTATGATTTAGAAATAAGGTTAACTTTTTGTCATTGCAAGAAACGAAGATGAATGAGATGGATTTGGTTTGTGTTAAGGGGTGTTGGGGGAATTTATGTTTTGATTATGTGCATAGTGACGCGGTGGGGAACTCAGGGGGCATATTGTGTGTGTGTGATCCGAAATTTTTTTGGAAGAGCAGTGCTATTATTTTAGATTATTTTGTGATGGTTTGGGGTGTATGGAGGAAAAGTGGGAAAGATTTACTTGTTATTGTTGTGTATGCTCCTCATGATCGTAAAGTGAAAAAGCTGTTGTGGGATTATTTATGTTATGTGATTGCAAGATGGAAGGGTGAGGTTATTATGATGGGAGATTTTAATGAGGTCCGATATAAGTCGGACAGATTTGGAATTGAGTTTCATGTTCAAGGTGATATTGAATTTAATTCGTTTATTTCAAGTGGAGGTTTGGTGGAAGCTCCGATACGCGGATGTTCATTTACATGGTGTCAGTAATCGGCTACTAAAATGTGCAAATTGGACAGATTATTAATATCCGAATCTTTGTTCAATTCATGCCCGAATATGTCCGCGGTGTCCTTGGATAGATATTTATCGGATCATCGGCCAATTATTCTCCGTGAGTCTCATTTTGATTATGGCCCGATTTTCGGATTTTTCAATATTGGTGCAAGCTTGATGGTTTCACGAAGGTGGTAGAAGATGCGTGGAAGGAATGCATGCCGATGAGTGATAATCCGATGGTTAGGATGGTGGAAAATCTTAGATATCTGGAAAAAAAAGATTAAAGAATGGAATAGGATGGATAAGCATCGGAGGAATTCGGGTAGAGATAAATTAATGGAGGTGCTCGAGGATTTGGATCTGAAAATTAACAATGGTAATAGTAATGAGGATCTGGTAAAGCTAAGGGCGGAGACGGTTGCAAATATTGTTCATATTGACAAATTAAAATCGGATGAAATGGCACAAAAGGCTAAAATTAAGTGGTCGATAGAAGGTGATGAGAATTCTAGTTTTTTTCATGGGATTATTAATAAAAAGCGTAATAACTCTAATATTAGAGGAATTATGGTTGATGACATATGACTTGAAGAACCAGTTGTGGTGAAGCGTGAGTTTTTTTGAACATTTTAGGGAGAGATTTAATAAACCTGATGAGACGCACAATAGTATTCATATGGAATTCCCGAGACAGATTTTTTTGGACTAGAAAGATGATTTGGAACGTGAAGTATCGAATGATAAAATCAAAAGAGTTGTATGGAAATGCGGTACGGATAAAGCCCCTGAGCCGAATAGTTTCACTTTTGGTTTCTACAGGGTATTTGATTGATAATGATGTGTACGAGGCGGTTAAATACTTTTTTCGTCATGGTGATATTCCTAAGGGGTGTAATGCATCCTTTATTGCTTTAATTCCAAAGATTCTGGACGTGAATTTAGTTAATGATTTCCGGCCTATTAGCTTGAGTGGAAGTGTTTATAAAATTATAGGGTTAATAGGTTTGTGGGTGTTCTTAGTGATATTATTAGTGAGGTTCAATTTGCGTTTGTGTCGGACAAACATATTCTTGACGGGCCATTTATTCTTAACGAAATGCTCCAATTGTGTAAAAGGAAGAAGAAAAAATCGCTTGTGTTCAAAGTTGATTTTGAGAAAGCATATGATTCGGGGGGTGGGATTTTTTGGACGATATTCTGGGTAAGTTTGGCTTTGGCTATGACTGGCGTAAACGGATTCGGGGTTGTTTAAACTCTTCTAAAGGGTCTATTATTATTAACGGGAGTCCAACGGAGGAGTTTCAGTTTTTTAAAGGGCTTAAACAAGGGGATCCGTTATCACCGTTGTTGTTCATTTTAGTTATGAAGACGCTTCATCTATCCTTCTAGCGAGTAGAGGAGGCGGGTTTATTTAGAGGTATTAAGATTGATACAAATGTTAACTTGTCTCATATGTTTTATGCGGATGACGCGGTGTTTGTTTGCGAGTGGTGTGAATGTGATAGTAATATTAATACCTTAGTTCATGTTTTGGATTGCTTTCATAAGGTTTCGGGCCTCAAGATCAATATGAAAAGTAAAATTTTAGGTGTTCATGTTGATAAGGAGAAAGAGAGAGAGAGGCTGTTGGTCATCTTGGATGTCTTACTTTTAAGGCTCCATTTATATATTTAGGATCGAAGGTAGGGGGTCCATGTCACGAATTCATGAGTGGGATGAAGTGGTAGATAGAGTAAAAAATAGGCTATCTAAATGGAAAATGAAATCGTTGTCGATTGGGGGCACGCTTACGTTGCTTAAATCGGTGTTAAGATCAATGACTATCTTTCATATGTCTATTTTTAAAGTCCCTTCACGGGTCCTAAGCATTCTTGAATCGATTAGAAGTAAAATCTTTAATGCTCAGTAGGTGGGTAGTAATAATATTTCATGGGTGGTTGGAAAATAGTGATGGCATCGAAGGAAAATGGTGGTCTTGGAGTGTCGAGTTTGTATGCTTTAAATCAGGGTTTATTGTTTAAATGGGTTTGGAGGTTTTGTATGCAAGACAATTCGTTATGGGTGAGGGTTATTAAAGCTTTATATGGGGATGGTGGTTGTATACAAAAAAGAAACTTGGAATGAAATATTGCTGGTATAATATTTTGCATGAGGTGAATCTTTTGGCGCGAAAATGTATTTTTCTTCGTGATTTTATGCACTTTAAGCTTGGGAATGGGGAGTCTATTGGCTTTTGGGAGGATCGTTGGATAGAGGACAACAGTTTGAAAGTGAGATTCCCTCGATTGTATGCCCTCAAAGAGATGAAGCAGATTAAGGTGAGTCGGAAGATGAATCAGTCTAATCTCTTAGAGTCTTTTCGTAGGATCCCGAGAGGCGGAGTGGAGCAAGAGCAGTTCGATAATCTAGTTAATCTGTTACAGCAGGTTCGGTTAGCTCCAATGAAGGTATGTGGACATAGACGTTGAATAGTGATGGTGATTTCAATGTTGCGTCGGTCAAAACGTATTTGGGAGATAAGTTATGTCCTGAGGTAGGATCCAAAACTAATTGGTGTAACTTTGTCCCAATCAAACTCAATGTTCTCGCGTGGAAGGTTAAACTCGACGTGTTACCAACTCGTTTAAATGTCTCTCATAGAGGTATTCCCGTCAACTATATTACTTGTGTTGTTTGTGATAATGGGACAGAGACTACAAACCGTTTGTTTATCACATGTATTCTGGCCTGACAATCTGCTAGATTAATTATGCGATGGTGGAACATCCCTTACATAGAGATCAATGACTATGATGAATGGAGAGTTTGGTTAATTAATGTTCGTTTGTCGGGTAAGATTAAATCGTTACTTGAAGGGGTGTTCTATGTTTTGTGGTGGTGTCTTTGGATGGCTCGTAACAAATTGGTGTTTGAAGGTATTCTTCCACGTAAGGAGGCGTTTTTTGGTGAAGTTGTGAGTAGAGCGTTTAATTGGTGTAGGTATAGATGTAACGCCTCATTTAGTTTAAATGATTGGCTTAAGAACCCTTATCTTATTTTTTGTAAGTTCTAGCTCCTTGCCTAGCTTTGTTTAATAAAATTGGCGTTAAAAAAAACATTATGCTTAACTTTTTTTATTAAAAATGACTAAAATCATATCAAAAAAGGTATAAAATAGACACGTGATCAAAAATTTTGGAGGAGTCACAACTAGGGGTGGGAATCGGGTCGGGTTCGTGTTATTCGGGTCAGGTCGAGGTCGAGTCAATGCTAAAAATAATTTACCCGAACCCGACTCGATTTCAACTCGGGTCAGTCGGGTTCGGATGTATTCGGGTCGGGTCTATTCGGGTTCGGGTCAACCCGAATATAGGTAAAATATTTAAAAAAAACTCTTTTTTATTTTTTTAAATAGAAATTATATAAATTTATTTTAAAAACAATAAAAAAAATCTTACTCGGTTCAATGGGTAGACCCGAACCCAAATTACACAAAACTAGTTTACCTGATACCCGACCGGATTTTTAATTCGGGTTTGTCGGGTTGACCCGATTAACCCGAGTTAGACTTTCAACCCGATTAACCCGACCCTAATATACTCGGGTCGGGTCGAAATTATTGACACACCTAGTCGCAACCCCTTAGACCTTATATAAGTTTCGTCCTTGATTCTTTATACATGTGTTTTTGTGCTCATAAGAAAGATTAGAAGAAGGATCTTTAGAGCCCACGGTACGGTGGCTGGCTAGTCGGCTGGCCACGATGGCACAGACAACCGTATGGTTGGTTGCGTAACGCGGTTTTAGCTGGTAGTCATCAGCCGACGATATGGCCGACAACGCGACAACTGCACCGTGGCTCGCGCCGTCGGTCGCGTTATCGGTTTTTTTTGTTTTGAATATTTGAATTTCTAACCGTTAGGTAACGGCTATTTTTTTTGCTTGGGTTGAATTTTTTACTGTTGGAACAAAAAAACCCCTCTTTTTACCTATTTTTTAATATAAATTCCCTTTCAAACTACAAAAAAATTATACCATCTTCTATTATCACTAATACTTACTTCCATATTTTATTACATCCACCACGAGTTAAAATTCAAACCAATACCCAAATCAATGGATAAATAAATTTTTTATCCGATCCACAAAACAGATTCCGACTACTCAACTACCAAGTTCGTCAACTTCGTCTAACCCAAATACTCCCTCATCCGCAACCTCTAGCACTTCAAGAACTAATCAATTTTTTTCATTCGCCAACTATAATCAAATACCAAATCCTTTCGTTAACTTCCCACAACAAAACCCGTTTGTTAATTGTACACCCGAGGCACTCAATTTATGGTTTCAACAATCTCAACAATCACAAGTCTTCCAATAATCCCAACAACAAAATTACCAAAACTTTCCTCAACACTCGTCTCAACAAGCTCAAGAGCCTGAAGAGCCCGGTGAAGTGGTAGAACAATCCGCGGGTCCTTCGAAGAAAAAAGGAAGAAAGAAAAGTGTTGTTAAGAAAAACCCGAAGTCGTACCGTTCATTTGGACCGAACGTGAAGAAGAAGTTTTGGCCGCGTGTGGATAGAAGTATCCAAAGATCCGAAGGTCAGGAATGACCAACCAAATAATACATTTTGGTACAAAATTCTTGCTATGTATAACGATCGGCTTAGGGTGAGGGTTATAAAGCTCGAAACAAAAATATGTTGATCGGAAAGTGGACGACATTGAACCGCGAAGTCTTCAAATTTAATCAATTTTATGATAACACCAAACTTTTGAGTGGCAAAAATGAAGAAAATTTGATGATCGTGTGTTGAGTTTGTATCGAGATGAAAACGAGAACAAGGAGTTTCCACATAAAAGTGCTTGGCTTGTTTTGAAAGACAAGTATAAATGAAAAATCTTGATTCAACTCAAACACGGCGTCAACGCGGGAAGATAGCCGATCAAGATCCGGATCTTTTCAATGACGATGAGATCCCTCGTCCATCCGGTGCTTCAAGAAAGTACAAATTTCAACGCTTCACAAGCTCGTCTGCCACTCCAGGTTCTAAAAAAAACAATTGGTCGAATTACTACAACAGCAAATAATCTCGGATCGTGATGCAAAAAAAGACCGAATGGAACGAGAGGTGGCGGCAAGACTAAAAGTGGTTGAGTTTCAAAAAAGGAACGGAGAATTGCAAACCCTTCGGTTCGACACTACCGGAATGAGTGCCGAAGACGCGACGAGGGTCGAAAAGCTCAAAGACGAGGCGCGTGTAAAATATTTTAATTTTTAAGCGGTATTTTTTTTCGTTGTATTTTTGTTTCGCATGTTTTTTTAGTTGTGTTTTTTGTTATTTTGTGTATTTTTTTTAAGATGTATTTTTATTTTTATTAATGAAAAATTAAGTTTTTAGTTATAAATTCTTGTATTTAAAAAAAAAAAAAAAGTGGGTCACGATAAAATGAGAAATTGTGATGTTAATTAGAGATGATGTTTGTGGAGTTATGGGGTGTTTTAGTATTATAGAAAAAAGTGGTGATGTGTCACCACTTTTTACCCACGAATTAAACTGTACATAGGCCTCTTGGTTCTTATACCGTTTATCTAAACATTTTGAACAATCTCTTTTCAACTTTTTTTAAGATTTTAAAAAAATAAAATTCAAGCATTATGGCACCCATTATAATCGAATTTTTATAAAAAATTATAATAGTTCGAATCGTCTTACAACTTTAATTCATAAACTTTTTATGTAATAAACATTTTTTCATTATGTTTAGACTTATATCAACTTTTATAAAATCTCATTAATTAAGTGTATTAAATTTTAAAGAGTTTTTAAATGTTAAACCTTTTTATTCCACGTAAATATACATCTTATCTTCACTTATGGTTAATAAAATAGTAAACTTTTTTATAATTTATAAACAACCATAGTCAATGCTTTTAATGGTTGCAATTCGAGTTGAGTTTGGGTTAACAAGTTCGGATTAACAGGTTAGCGGGTCAAAAAATCTCAACCTAAACCAGTTTAAACATAACCCGAACCTGACTCATTTAACCCATATATATACTTTGGTAGGGGTTAAATATGTTACATTTGTTGAATAAGTTAAATGGGTTTTGAGTTAACCCATTTAACTCCTTGTATATTTAAGTTAACATATTACATGTCTTAAACAAGATAAAAGGATTCGCGAGTTTGATTCATCTAACCAATTTAACATGTATAATATAATATATATAATTTTTAGTTTAAAAATAAAATATTAAACGGATTATCAGGTCGAATCGATTAAAATAATCTCAACCTAAACCTCATTTTTAATAAACAGTTTAATTGAATCGACCCAAACCTAACCCAAAATGTATAACACTCAACGCAAATCTGTTAATTTTCATGTCATTTTCAAGTCAAATTCGCATCAAATCAAAAATTGTCATTCCTAAATGCTTTTACAATATCTAAAGGTATGCTTAAAAATTATTTAATGCATACGCATATAATTAATATTTTTGCAATATGTTTTCATTAAAAATACAATGTAAAAATGTTGGTTTATGCTAACTAGCAAGGATGTTCACCGTCTAGAACTTTCACCGTCAATTATCACAAGTTTATATGTCTATCGTTTTCGCATCGTCATTGTCGATGTTACAAATATCAATTTATGCGGTCGATTAATCGGGCTTAGACGCTAGTTGGGATTAATCGCCCATATATTCATTAATCGATTAGTCTATTAATCGGCTTAGTCATAAATCGGTTAACACGACAATTAATCATATAAATATAAAAGAAATGGCATAAAATTAATCAAATCAAATAAAAATTAATCAAATCAAGTATATAATTTCATGTTTAAAAAATTCAGTTCGATTAACCCTCACTTAACAAACTAATCATTAGGTGGTGCACAACTTTTGGGATGAGGTTTGGAGGGGCGATAAACAATTTAAGTGCAAATTTCCTAGAGTGTATGCACTTGAATCTGACAAGAAGATTACAGTGGCGCCTAAAATGAACCATAACAACGTCAGTTTCTCTTTGCGTCGTGCACCAAGGGGCGGAGTGGAGATGGAGCAGTTCATGTCCTTAAATGCGATTCTTGAAGGTACGCTTTTATCTGATGCGATCTATAGATGGAGCTGGTCCCTTGTTGGTTCAGGTGAGTTTTCTGTAGCTTCGGTTCGAAAGTACATTGATAATTATCTGTTAGGAGGTCCGACACATAAGACACGTTGGATAAAAGTAGTTCCAAAAAAAATAAATATTTTGGCGTGGAAAGTTCGGTATGATTTTTTACCTTCTCGATTGAATTTGTCTCGGAGAGGTTTCGAGATTCAATCCATCATTTGTCCGACGTGTAATAATCTCGTTGAATACACGAATCACATATTTTTTGCTTGTTCGCTCGTTAGAAATGTGTACAGGAAGAATGCTACTTGGTGGGAGGTTCCTTATGGGGAGTTTGATTCTTACGATGATTGGTTCGAGTGGCTTACCTCGCTGAGACTGAGTTCGAGTCATAAATCTATGTTGGAAGGGATCCTTTATGTTTCATGGTGGCTAGTTTGGAATCATCGGAATAAGTCAATTTTTGATACAAAGAGTCCTTTTATGACGATTATTTTTTATGTCCTTATTTCTAGATCGTTTTTGTGGTTTAGATATAGGAGTAATGCTAAATTTAGTCGGATAGAGTGGATGAAAATCCGAACTTTATTTCTTTGTAGTGTTTTTTAGCTTCTTGCTAGTTTTTAATATAAATCCACCGTTCGAAAAAAAATCATTAGGTGGTGCTTGACCGTTCGACTAATCTATTATTTTTGTTTGAGATAACGCGGATTATTTTTTAAAATTCTCGTCATATGTAGAATTAATATAAAAAATACACATAAATCATCACAAGACAAAAATATACCTCCTCATACGATAGTTATTTTATTATCGTTGTCACATTAAGTAAGTATATCCCAACAACCTCATCAGGATTATTCTAGTATAGTGAGAATAATGAACTCATGCACATAATAATATTCAACCTAACGACTTAAAAGTCTATCGTTATTAACTACCTTTGACTTGTGCAAATCTGACTAATTCATCTAATCACATATCAACGAATTCCAACAAGGGTGAAAAAACACCATAGTTTGTAGGTGCAATAGTTTCTATAAGATGAGAACTAACCGGTTTAGTTTGGTGATCAAGGTTTTACTAAAAGATTATTTTGGAAAAGGTGTTTTTCTAGAGGTGTAGCCGTGTAGGGTTCGAGTTTCGCTAAAAGTTTTTTCTTTCAAACGAAGCAGATAAAAATTTAGTCACAACTAAACGAGAATTCAAAGAAAAACAAATTAACCACTCGAATATTACTGCACGACTTGACCCATTAACCTTTAATTCGGTCATTCTAATTGATTTTCTTCTATGAGATCGAGTTTTTTTCTTCGTTTTATTCACTTGATTCTATACACCAATAATGGCAATTGTTCTTGATGGGGCCACTATCGGGTTTATCATACTTTTCTACCATCATTTTTTGAAACTAAAATATAGAAAAGACACCATTCATTAGAGATAACTATTTTTGATATGTCAACATATCATTGGCTTGCTTTATGTTCGTCATCTATTGCATGGTTTTATTCAACAAATATACCCCACTTCAATCTTATATATTTACTTTAATTACTTTTTGTATACACTCCAATTATATATCAAATATAAGACAAGTTATAAAAATATGAATCGTTAGTCGGTCGGTCGATCACTTTATAATTTGTAATCATTTTAGAAGAGATTAATCAGATCCGTATTTTTACCAAATTTTATGTATTTCTGACATGTTTTAGTTATTTCTAATGTGTTTTAGGTATTTTCGACAATATTATTTTTAAAATTCAACTTATCATACATATAAATAGTTGATATAAGTGATAAACACTAGTTGCAGTGAGTTTTCGCTATTTTCAGCAAGATTTGCAGGTTTCTGGCAAGTTTGACCTCCTTTAAACGTCGTTGACCATAGTTGACCGCCGTTAATCGTTTTTACATTAATCGGCAAGGTTGATAGTCTTGTAGCGATTAAGCGGTGATTAATCGGATTTGTATACTTTATTTTGTAACATTAAGTAAAAAAATTTATGGAGGTTGCTATTAGGGCATTCTTATACTTCTTTTGCCACACCCAATTAGAAAAGAGGCCAATAAATGCTTCATAAATGAGTATTAAATACAAAAAATTAACAATTATAACTTACCGTTTGACGGTTGTTAGTTAACGTTCGTTATTAACCGTTTTATATTTTTCGATATGTTACAGAGTTAGTCCGTTTTTAACCCCGACTTTAAACCGCGCAGTAAAGCGTATGTTGTCATCCTCGTTTGGTACAAGGTTTGGTGCCCGGTGCTGAAATGTGAGTTTGGGGTGAGTTTTTACGTGGTAAAAAGTTACATATAAATTATTATTTTTTTCATAAAAACTCATGCATGGGATAATGTCTAAAGTTGTGAATGGTGAGTATCTCACTTTTGATGAGTTATATAAAGTGAGCATATCTTTTTTTAATTATACTTTCTCCATCTTAAAATAATAGTTTCTCTTTCTTTTTTAATCTGTCCCAATTTAATTGTCCTATATTAAAAATAGATATGTATGTTTGAAAATTTTACGATATTACTTTTACTTAAAAATATTATTACAAATTTTAAAGAAGATTTAATTAATTAGCTAAGGGTAAAATTGTCATTGTGCTAAAAAGTATGAGAGAGAAAACGGTAATTAATTTATTTTTTTAAACTGTGTGTATTTTGTCGGAGGACAATAAATTTAGGACGGAAGGAGTATTTTATTAAGTTTATGAGTATATGAGAATATTTAGTGAAATATATTTTATATATGATATTTATTTTAGTGAACGATGAGTTTTTTATTCTTACTTCAGTTTGATACTGGGATTTTAATGAACTATTAAGTAAGGGTGTGATTCAGGTTGACACAGTCGGGTTAGGTTTAACTCGGATCGACTTTTTTAACACCCTACTTATGAGGGAGAAAATAAGTTAAAATAATACTAAAGTAAAAAATGAGTTTTGTGTTGCCACTCTTACCAACCTAATATGTTTAAGTCAAAATTTCAAAACACATATTTTTAAAAGATGATAACCATGCAACTTTTTTCATGAAATACAAATTCACATAGTGGCGGAACTAGAAAGTTTGAGGAGTGGGGGCAAATTTTTTTTTGAACGATAATCGTTGTATACACCGAATAAAGATACAAATATAAGGTTTTTATATTATTTTTTTTATTTTCGAGGGTAATTTGAAGGTTTTTACATTGTTTTGTTTTCGAGTGGGGGCCAATTCGAATTTACGATTGGGTGCACTTTAATAAAATCGTCCTAAAACTTTTTTTTACACTAAAATTTATTTTATTTTTTTGTTGAGCCATGGGGGGCGCCGCCCCCGCACTCACCAAGTAGTTCCGCCCCTGAATCCACACGTAACTACCATATATGTATAAATTCTCATTGAATCCTATTAATTTTACTTCTTCTTTCTTTAATCATGAATTTACACACATTAGTCGAATAATTCACAAAGTTTAAACTCATCGTCACACAGATCGAACTAAGTAAAATTTTCCTTTTTTAAAAGGTGATCACGTGGCCAATTCATAATTGTTTACACCTAACAGGAATTAAATTTGAAACTCCATAAATAGTTTTGCCTAATCTTTAGCATAAGACAAAACTTGAGCTTACAATTTTTAACCATAGACATGAAACATGAACTCATGACCTTTTGATCGTGGACATACTCAGCTCAACAATAATCAGATGTTAGAAAGGTAATTGTTCTGAGATTAATCGGCTCGTAATGTCGAGTCAGAATCTCATATACCAAAAAAAAACAATAATCAGATGCCATTGGACAATAAAAAAATATTGACGATAAGTCGATAAACATGCACGTCTTATCATTATATCCTAAACTCGAACGTATTCATTTATCAAATCATAATACAAACTTCTAAATAGGTATTCCTTTCTCCCGGTTTGTTTGATGAAAATAATCGTAGCAATAAACAATAGTTGAAAAACAATCATGAAAGCAGCAGGAAGCAATAGCTTTCTTTTGACAAATTATTTGGTAGCATAGTTTGCATAATCATAATTACTGTAGTAAATAAAAACGTTACTTAGTCGTAAATATATTTGAACTAACATTTTAATTCAAAGTATATATTCAGAAAAATAAGAATACTAATTGTTCGTTTCAAAATAATTATTTTATGCAAAACATTAATCGTTAGTCGTATGTTGTTTCATACGACTCTAGATATATATGTTTGACATTATTAGCGAGAGATGGAAGTATAAATATGTTGCTCGAGCTGAGGCTGAAGTTTTTTTTAAATACTAGTTTAAGAAGCATTCATTTAATAGCTTATTTTAGTTTAACTTTTTATAAAATATTCAATCAAATGAGATTTATTTTTAAAAATAACTTATACTTTTTTTAAAAATAACTCATATTTTAATAAACTTTCGTGAACTTTGGCGTCAAGGATCGAGGACAAACATACCATACATCTTCTAAGGAAAACACACACGTAGATGATGTCGACAGGGGCGGATGTACTTGGAAGGTGTGTGGTGGTGGGGGGGCAGCGCCCCCTATAACTCGTCAAAAAAAATCAAATTTCAGTGTAAAAAAAATTTTATGACCATTTTATTAAAGTGCAATTCATTGTGAAATCAAATTGCTCCACACTCGAAAACAAAACAATGTAAAATCCTTCAAATTGCCCCTCAAAAGAAAAAAATAACGTAAAAATCTTATATTTGTATATTTATTTTGATATATACAATGACTTTTGTCCAAAACAAATTTGCCTTCTACTCCACTAACTTCCTGATTCCGCCAGTGAATATCGATGACATGCTCATTACACACGCAATTAGTTTCATTCTTGGTTTCACATTATTCGAATGAGAGAGATCGACTAATTAATTATAACATGACAAAAATATAGCTTTCATGATTTATTTATTTTAATACTACGAGTTGTTTTGGTATTCTATAATTGGAGTTTTTGACTTATGTTTTTTGTATTCTTCGTAAGAACATATTTATTGTAAAACGTCTAGTATCCTTTCAGAAACAGATAAAACCTATTTTTAATGATAAGAAACATTTTCTCTTAAAACAACTTTTCGTCCAAGTTTTGGTGAAAACACAAAAATCAACATATTTGATGCCTTGATGACCATATAACACATAAATGAGCAAGACGGAAACAGGACACAAAACAACAAGATGCATTTATAATAAATAAAACAGTACTACAAACAGAATTTTTAAAAATCAAGTGCATCAGCACAAATCTAGTAAATATCAAAAAATTTTAACAGATTTAATGTTACGTAACAAAAATTTATAAGTGTCCTGAAACCCTCGGAACCTACCCTGGTTTCGTACTTATAAATGAGTTGATTTTTTATGATACTTAATCTTTTACACATTTATGTCATGTTAAATAATTTTATACAAGATTGAAATTTTTCCAAGCTGATTAAACATGATTAGAAATTTTTTTTTGACAATTTGAAAAGATTTGGATCCTTCTAAAGGTCTCATTGTTTTATTTGTGTGAAAACATTACAGATCATGTTTTTTTTGTTAACGGTAGTTTTGGGGCAACGGAGTATTTTGCGTGCCATCGATACACCAAGTTTCTCGACCCGAGTTCGAATCATCTCACGAAGAGAATATCAACCTCTATGCTAGCCATCCAGTTTCTTATTAAGGTAGGGATGAGCGTGGATCTAGATCCGGTAGAACTGGAACCGGAACTGGTGGAACCGAGAACCAAAATTTTGAGAAAAGTAGCAACCGAGAACCGAACCAAATATATTTTTCTGTTCCGGTTCTGGTTCCAGTTCCGGTTCCGGTTCTTTGGTTCTACCCGTATAGGAACCGATTTTCCATAAGAAAAAAAAAACTAAAAGTGAATTAAGTCAACAAAAACGAAAAAATAATTATTTCAAGTATTACGTTAAAAGCAATAATATTTAACAACTAAATCATAAGCTCAAATAAATAAATATTTTCATAGGTGCACTATTATTCTTTTACCCCAAATTCGAATCAGAGTTACGAGGCTCAATATTTGTAGAATTTGTATAACCTTAAAAAGTAATACAAAATAAAGATGTTAGATTACTAATCATTTAACTTTATGTTTACAAAAGGAATATATTTTACATGCCTAGTTATATTATATAAACCTTCTTGTAATAAAGTAAAATAAAGAATTACAAATTATCCAAACTTATTGAAACGTACCATATAACCATTATATAACATACAAACCAATTTTTATATTAAACAAATCTACTGATTAGTAATTATGTACTAACAAGACATACATACGTGAGTAATACGAAAAAGACATACATTGAATACAAATAAAAAACAACATAACACTTAGTTATATTGATTTGATAATAATGATAGTTATTTATGTTTCAAATGATTAAGATTAAAGTTAAAGGTGTTTGGTTTGGTTTTTTGAGAGCAAGTTAGTTTTTTTTTATATTATTTATGATATTAGCTTTTGAGTCTGGTAAATAAAAAAATTACAATATTTTTATATTAATGGGTATTTGGTTCCGGAACTAAGAACTGGTGGAACCGAACCGAACCGAGAACCAAAATATCTCAAAAACAAGAACTGGGACCGAAACCAACGGTTCTGGTTTCGGTTCGATTCTTCGTGGTTCCGGTCCAGTTCTCGGTTCCGGTCCGGTTTTTTGCTTCTTTTGCTCATCCCTACATTATTGGGGCTTCAAGGCATTGTGATGAGATTCAAACCCGGTTGCCAATTCTAAAAAAATCCAATAACAAGAGTCGAACTCCTGACCTTCCCCACATAGAGACTATAACCAAATGTATTCATTCAATTGAGCTAGACTTATATTAACTAGTAAGAAGTATAATCTATTTATTATCCAAATAAAATTTGTTTTCTTACTTGATTCTATAACTATTTTATTAGATAGCATTCTATAAGTACATGTTTTTCTGTTAATATTAATCCTATAATTAAAATTTTAAAAATGTGAATCTTTAAATGAATGTTGTGATTAGTTATAG
The DNA here is from genome assembly GCA_025667525.1 of Glebionis coronaria. Lineage (NCBI taxonomy): Eukaryota > Viridiplantae > Streptophyta > Magnoliopsida > Asterales > Asteraceae > Glebionis > Glebionis coronaria. The sequence continues at coordinate 16,571,198 of CM046874.1, read as the reverse complement.
TCAAGGTGATCTCGTTTTTTTATGTGGTCCTAAGCAATAACAACAAAAAAGCTTTTTTACGCGAGTTAAATAAATAAAAGTTGCATGTAAAATTAAATTATATAACTCATACATGTATAATATTATACGTATATTTATACAAAACTAATAAAAATATGATATTTTTAAAATAAAAACTCTATACGACTACATATGTTGTACACTCATCTAAAACCCGTCTAATTATAGTACAATTTTGGAAAGAAAAGACATTCACTAGGGTTGCATTGTCCAACTAATGATGGTACACTTCCATTTGTTAAGACAAACCATCACTAGTTGTTATAGATTCTTTATTTTTGTTCCATCATGGGTGGTATCTTGTTTCAAATGTTTGGTATCATCTATTGGTCCAAATCACTTGTAATTTATATATATTTCTAATTCAAACTAGTAGTATGACTATAAATATAAATGAAGAAATGTATGCTACAAGAAAATCTATTAAAACGATTTAAATAGTTACCCGAGTATTGACACAAGCAGGATGAGTCTCGAAACACTCATAAATTTAAGTATGCATACCTGTGTTTTTGTTTAATTTTTCGTAAATACACATACACTTTTCTTTCTAATTACTTGAGTAACTAAAGATCTATAAATTTTTGCCAAACTATATAACTAATCTTTATGTAAATTGGCATTCATGTAATTTCTAAGGTGCCGTTTGGTTCGGGGATATTCAAGGATATTGGGTGATATTCAAAATTTTTACATTTTAATATCCCCCAAATATTATGTTTGGTATAACCAAAGAAGGAATTTAAAATTCCTTGAATTCGCAAAATGAGGGATATTAGAATTCCTCCAAAAAGTGAGGAATTTTAATTTACTTGAAAATTATTTTTCATAAACTTTTTTCTTGTCGTTATTATTTCGGTTTTTATGTTTAAATAAAAAATTATAAAATTTTAAAAATTTATATAATATTTATAAAATTTATATAAATTTAAGTAAATATTTATATAGATCTTTTTTATGAAATATATATATAATTTTTATAAAATTTATTAAAATTTCTTAAAAAATTTAAATACTTTTTTTATAAAATTAATGAATTCTTTATAAAATATATATAAATTTTTTTATAAAATTAAATGATTTTTTTAAAAATTTTAATGAATTTTTTTATAAAACTTATATAAAATTTATATAAATTTTTTATAAGATTTTTATAAAATTTATATAATTTTTTTTTAATTTTATTAAATTTTTATAAAACTTAATGAATTCTTTTATAATATTTATATAATTTTTTTTATAAAATTTATGATTTTTTTTTATAATATATAAACTTTTTATAAGGTTTATATATATATTTTTATAAAATTTATATAAACTTTTTATAAATTTTGTATAAGAATTTAAAAAATTTATATAATGCTTTTATAAAATTTATATAAATTCTTATAATATTTATATATATATTTTTATAAATTTAAATAAAATTAGTATATATTTTTTATAAAATTTATATAATTTTTTTAAAATTTATATAAAATGTGAAAATACGAATTTTAATCTTTTAAATAGAAAATATATATAAAAAATATTTATTTATTAATTGGTTCAACCTAAAATCAAGATTTCAAAAAATTATAAATTAACCAAACAGGCTTAGGCATTTTAAATTCTAGAATTTTAAATTCTGAGGAATTTTAATATACTAGAATTTAGAATTCCAGAATTTTAATATCTTAAACCAAACGGCCCCTAAGGGTTTTTCTATCTTGTGCCCTAGGGGCACATGATAAGAAGTTCCAAAGTACATAAATAGTACACAGGGTCCCACAGAAAAGTACACAGGAATCCGTAAAATGTGGATCCCTGTGTACTTTTCTGTGGAACCCGGTGTACTTTTTACCTTCTTATCATGTGCCCTTAGGGCACAAGATAGAAAAATCCAATTTCTAATATTTTATAGAGCATTTATAATAATTTGAATATCATTGAGAATTTTGAAATTTTCTACCATAATGGCTAATTAGGCAATTAGCAAGTCAAAGTAGGGGGTTATCTTGTCCCCCATTTCTAAAAACTTTACTAAATTCATTAAAAGTGGTTGGCAATGATAATCAACTAATCAAGGGTTTTCAATCATTGAAGCTTAAATAGTAAACATAAGTATATTTGATTCTTTGGAGGGAAAGATCAGTAACAAATTTTCACTTAAAAATTCTTAACTAAACTTTTTATTGTTCTCTTTTCTTACATAACTAGTTACAAGTCCTGTGTACGTATCAAATTTACATATAAATAAAATTTATTTTAACATACAGATATATGAAATTTTCTCGTGCTTAATGTTTTGTAATTGTGACATTAATACAACTAATAATTATCCAAGTGGTTCTACATAAATAACTTTATTATTTATTAATATCAGTGTTTAAATATATTTTATTATGCAATAAGTGACTTTTTACCATAGGAGAATAAATCTAAATAAAACTAAAGGTTTACTAAAAATGGAAGAAATAAAATAAAATGAGCCATGTGTCCAAAAGTTTTTTTTTTTTTTTTTTTTTTTTTTTTTTTTTTTTTTTTGTGAAGATGTATAAATGCAACAATGAGTTCATCATCTTTAAACCATGGAAATTACAAATGGGACAAACCGCCCCTCTCAAAATTAGGGCCACATTGTGTCCTTAAGCATGAACTGTATTATCATTGCCACTTACCTTTCAAGGACCATCTATTAAATTTCTAAGTTAAGTCTTATTGTTTCGGCGAAAAATGATTACCACATGATAATGTCGGGTTTTGTTCGCTTGTGCAGGTCCTCGGAATCTAATTATCATTCACGACAATGGATCTGGGAAGTGTGTAGGCGTGTATAGCATCTCTGCTGTCCCGACATCAGAGTTAATCACCAAGTCATAATGGCACCGCGTAGGTACCAAACAAAGTAACCAGATCATAATCTGAAGTTCTAAACCATTACAAGGCTTGCAAGTCGCAGAATGAAGCGTTCCTGCATTCAGAACATTTAATCTCAATTTTGAAATCATTATAGTTCTAGTAATTGTTAAAGTAAGAATAGCAAAGTACTGATCTTGCCGTCATTGCAGCTGATGATTGGTTTTTCTTGATGATCCGCAGGTAGGCGAAATATCATATGGACAAGACTTGCAAACTAAAAACAAGTTAAGTGACAAAAATATGTTAAATATAACAAAGTTAAAATGGTTAATGAACAGAATTTTATAAGTTCCTACAAAAATTGAACCCAAGTCTACCATAAACACAATTCTGTACAAACAAAATACAAACTAGTCGGGTCAAAATTCTGAAACGGAAATTGCTGATATTCGAAATACAAACAAAACCAGCACCGGACCATACCTGAGAACTGGTATACAACATGATGTTTACAGGAGCACATACATTTGGATATCTTAAAAATGATTACAAGTACAAACTTTCATGAACACGTCATCATTGTAGCTCTAGAGCCGAATTCTGCATCACTAACTTCCTTCACCGCTACATTTGACATTAAATAGACTTTTAGATTAAAGTCCGTCACATTGATCTTTGAAAGGTAATAGATGAGTTTATATAAGGCCTCTCAGAGTCCTCCGTCACTGATGCCATCTCTTTGAGACAACCGTTTGGGTCGTTGGTCATCAGTCACCAGGTTTCTCGCTCTTCTCTATTCCTTCTTGGAAGGTCACGAAACCTAGTGTCGGTTCCATTAACATAGGGTTTGGCATTTCCTCGCCCATGAAATTCCAAAGGCTCCTTGTCACGGGAATCAAATACAGGACCAGAATCATCTTCCTCGTCATAAGGAGCATGTTTAACTGGCCTACCCATGTCATATCTTCTAACAAACCCACCACGCCTGTGACCATGATCGGTTACATCACCATCACTCCCCAAATACCTGGACCCACCTCTTCCACCTCCACGGCGGTCTGAAAATCTGCCAGGATGCCCAGATCTGAGGTTTTCAATCCTCCCAGGTGGCGATGATCTACGGTCAAATAAGGAAGACCCTTGCTTAAATTTCACCCATCTGGAATTGGGAGGAGAAATATTATTTCTCGATTCTGCATTATATCCACCAACGTGATCTGGTTCGAACCCGCGTCGATAACTGGGAGACAGCGGCCTTCGGATTCTAGTATCAGATCGCAAATTTGGAGATCTACTACGACGTCTAAAACCATCAGCGATCGGGGAACGAGCTGATCTTGGAGGAGACGTTGAACCAGAATGGTGATGCGCACAAGGAAGATTCTCGCACCGGCGCCTGTTTGGAAAAGAACGTGAATATTCCAAGGGTGGTTCGTCAAATTCATCATCTGGAGGTCCAAAGTATCGTCCCCTGGGACCTGCAGCGTTAGGTCTCGAACCGTATTTCAACGATCTTCCTCTGCCTACATTCACAACACGGTTATGACATGTATCCCCAGATGGTCTCAATCCCAAACGTGCACGGAACTTATCTTCTTCACTGGTATCCACCAATCTACTCCTAATAGATTGGCGTGTAACATATGAAGGACCAGGTCTTGCATCTTCATTTTGATCTTCTTTTGTCAAATTCTCAACAGAACGACGGAAGGAAGGACCTGGAAAAGGTGGTGAATGACGGTTCCACGTAAGACCTCCACGACCACGTCTAAGAGATGTTAGTCCACCTGACTCCCTAAGTGGTCTGGAAGCTGCATCATCAGCATTGTTTGAACTGCACACAGAAAAAACCTTACTTCATTAGCAATAACGCGCAATAAACTATCTTTTACATTACACCTTAGGCATGCTAAAAGATGGTTCGTTAATTAAATTTCATCAAAAACCAATTTACTTCCTCATTGCTCCCGTTTATGCCACTGCTCTTTTTTTGTGTGTGTAATAAAAAGATACATTTAAGCATAAAATTTTAGGGGTTTTTGGTAACAAAATGACACAAACATGAAGCAAAGCCATATTCTGATAATCTGATATGATGCCCAGAATGAGTGAACAAAACCGTAGACAGTCGAGTGAAATCCAATCCACGAAATAATGAATAAGTAAAATTGGTACTGAATGCAGATGTATTGTGCATTGTTTACATTAGTTGGTTCTTAGCATGCACGAGCCATCAATAGGGTGGAATTATTGTATGTTTAACATCGATATTATAGTGTTAGATATGTAGCATGTAAGTTGTAGTACCTGCATCCCTGCACCCGAAATCTACCCCTATTTAGAAATGCATCCCGTGTTGATGGCTCTCCTGAGCGCAACAATGGTTCTCTCCTATAAAATCTCGATCCTTGAGCCTTTGTTTCCAGATTGTCAGTTTGTGGGCCAAACCTATCTAGCCTAGACGAGAACTGTATACTACTGAAGACTCTCATCTTAGTAATTTCACTTGACGAGCTGCGATTCTCAGGCAATATGTCAGATCCTGATACATTCATTTTCCATTGATCTGATTGGCTTGCATCCTTCATGCTTACTTCTGTTATACCAGTCTCATTTGGTTCCGAACCAGATACTCGGTCACTGCTAACACGTTTTTCTGGCACTAGTACACTTGAAATTTCATCCGCGGATCTTATCCTCGATGGGCTTGGATCACCCCTCTTGTCTGCACGATGTCCCATCTCTCTATCCTCTTCATATCCTTCCCAAGTTTGAATGCTTGATTCTTTAGGTTCTCCGTCTTCTAAATGTGGGTCGTATCCATATGGGAGCTCGTCAATATTATCAACCTCACTTGCTGCTTGCATGTCACTTGGAAAATTTCCGTAACCAAAACCAGTGTCCACAGGCTCTTCACAAACTTCTTTATTATAATGTACAAGATTATTGGCAACACCGATGTCCAAAGGCGCTTTGCAACCCTCCTTATTACAGTTTACAAGATTATTGGGAAATGCCGTCACTGGTAATTTTTCAGAACACTTAACATCGTGCATTAAATGAAGTGGAGCAGCAGAGTTTCTCTCAATAGTAATATCATTGCTAGTAATCGCTCTTTTGACCTGAGATTTATCATCTTCATTACAAGTACTTTCACTACGGGGAAACGTATTTTCTAAAGAGGCTGTGGTGGTAAGTGATAAATTAAGTTTATCGTTCTCGGTTGTTTGTACGGTCACATTGTTAACATTATTGCCGGAACCAACCCCATTTTGGGAACTTTCAGTCATCTTTAACATAGAAATTGCTCGTTTGACCTGAGCTTTATCATCTTCATCAAAAGTATTTCCACTTTGGTTAATCTTGTTTTCTGATGACCCCGCAGTGACAAGTGATAAGTTAAGTTTCCCGTTCTCAATTGTTTGTAAAGTACTAACAGCACGACTAGCATTAGTATTATTCCCAAAATCAATAGTTCTAGATGACACGACATTTTCAGAAGTTCCAGTTCCCTTACCCGTCAATTTGACCATAGTCATCATATTGCTAATAATTGCTCTTTTGATCTCAGCTTTATCATCTTCAACGAAAGTACTTCCACTTTGATGGACCCTGTTTTCTACAGAAGCTGCAGGGGTAAGTGATAATTTTAGTTGCGCGATATCAGTTGTTTGCACAGCAGCAACAGCATTACTAACAATGTTCCTAGAACCAACGATACTAGATGGAGCAACTGTTTCTTTAGTGGGACTCATGCTTATGCAATGTTCCAACGAAAATTTTGTACCAGAAGCCATAGGACGGGACAAATTATCAGTACCCTTGCCATTAGCATTCAGATGCTGTGACGAAACGTCAGGAGCCCGATACTCCAATGTGAGGGTACTAGCAGCAGCAACATTATCAAAGGCCTTATTTACTGCAACATGGGGTGCACTATACGTAGCAGGAGACAACAATTTGCTTATACCATTACAGCTCGGTTTACATTCATCCAGTTCCGAATGTTCAATTTTAGGAGTCAAACTTTTCAACACAACAGGTGAAATTTCACTACCTACAGGGGTGCTTTTTTCATCAGCTTTTCTACAAACTGAATCAGCAACGTTTCCGTGCTGGTCAGGTACTGGTGGTTGTTCATTCCATGCGTCCATTACAGTATTCAAGTCCCAGTTTAATCTGTCGTCCACCTCATCTGACTTTTGCGTATTAGTTGTTACTTGATTCATCGTGCTGCATTTCAATTCTAAAGGGATAAGTGAACTAGAATTATCCACTGTCGTCTTACTTGAAGAGGGAAAATTCATCCTAACGGAAGCAACGTCATTGGAAAAACATGTTTGTGTATAAGACATATCGGCCAACTTCACACTGTTTGGTTCTAATTTTACAATAGCAAGTGCTTTAAGACTCTTCATATCATCTGACACAGTTCTCGACCCTTCACCTTGATTAGGCGTATCAGCACTACTACCCAAATAGCTACTGAATGCAGGTCGATCTACTAAAGAAGTGTTACTCGTATCTTCATCCCCGATAGCTTTCTTACTAGTTACTTGATCCATCCCGCTGTATTCTAATCCTAAAGGGATACGGGAATTATCCAGTGTAGTCTTACCTAGAGACGAACAATCCAATGCAGAGGAGGTAACATTTTCAGAATGAGATTTCAATGAACGGGAATCAGTTTCCTTAGCAGACATATCAGGCAAATTCACACTGTTTGGTTCTAGTTTTACGGTAGCAAGAACTTCACGACTCTTAGTATCATCACTACTTGCAGGTCGATCTACCAAAGCTGCGCTCTTACTCGTATCCTCATCCTCACTAGCTTTCTTACATTCATTAACAACTTTTTCTTCTTCAACTTTAGTAACCGGTTGACCACTTTGACGCAAGTCGGAAACTGTCAAAGAAGTAACAGGTGGGCAACTTGCTTCCGGGTTTGCCTGTTGTTCCTCCTGGCCCACAGAATTCAAACACGGTGAAACACTTTCAGTCTGCTCAGGGGATGCAGCGTTTTCAGTCTGCTCAGGGGATGCAACGTTAGGTGGCGGCGGCGATGGTTCCCTAAACATAAATCTCCGTTTCTTAATCGGCAAATGGTCAAGTTTCTCACTTAACCGACTTCCAAGAACAGAAGACCCTTCCATCTGCAGTTCAACGGACAAAACAAATTCATAAAGTTTTCAAAAACCGAACTGATTTCCGCTTAAAGTATCAATCAACTTAAATAAGTCTTCATCCGAACCTTATCAGATTCAGAATTCGACATTTTCAACATCCACCACCAGCTAAATTTTTTATATCCGCCTTTTCAAGTAGAAAATACCTAACAAAATTGCCATACAGATTAACTTTAGATATTTATATCCGCCTTTTCAGCTTATATAAGCTTATCATGTCATAATAAGCTTACATAATCCAAGAAGTTAAAAATAAGCCACAAATAAGTGAGCTTATGAAACATAAGCCATAAGCCCGCTGGCTTATGTGATTTTTGTCTTTAGCTTCATAAGCTTATTTTTTGTGGCTAAATTTAAAAACTTCAGCTTATATAGGCTTATCATGTCATAATAGCTTATATAAGCTGAAGCTGAAAATTTCAAAACAAGCTTATAAAACTTAAGCTGAAAACCACATAATCCAGCGGGCTTATAGCTTAACTTTCATAAGCTTATTTTTGTAGCTTGTTTTGAAACTTTTCGGCTTATATAAGCTTATCATGTCATAATAAGCTTACATAAGCCGAAAAGTTAAAAACAAGCCACACAAAAAATGAGCTTATGAAACATAACACATAAGGCATAAGCCCGCTGGCTTATGTGATTTTTGTCTCAACTTTCATAAGCTCATTTTTTTTGTGACTCGTTTTGTAACTTCTCAGCTTATATAAGCTTATCATGTCATAATAAGCTTATATAAGCTTATCATGTCATAATAAGCTTATAAAAGCCGAAAAGCTTCAAAACAAGCCAGTTTAAAATGAGCTAATAAAACATAAGACATAAGCGCGCTATATAAACCAAAAGAAACACCCCGCAACAATAAACAAGTATAAAAACATCCAATTAATCATCAATTCAAAACATATACACAAACAGAATGACTAACAACAACCTTAAAAATTCAGTTACAATCAGTTAGAAATCAGTTACAACAGATTAACAAACTAACAAAACAAGTTCCAATAAAATCTCATTAATTAGATCTAATAATTAACTAAACATAAATAAAAATAAAAATAAAAATCTAATCCAACACAAAAACACATACAGTAACAAATAATTAAGTTTATATAAAACTAGGGTTTGATGTTCATATATACCTGATGATAAAACTTAAAAACAGTTAATTATTAAAATCAACACAAAATGAAATAAAAAAGGTATGAGTGGTTTAGAGGTGGTGGACAAAGAATAATATTATCGCTCTGTGTGTGTGTGACTATTATACATACACCTTTTTTTTTTATCTATAGATTGCTTTTTTTTTTAGCGTTTAAAAGCGACAAGCGATAAGCAGTTTAAATGAAAAGATTGTTTAACAGCATTATTTCAATAATGTTTAACTGATTTAATTTTAAACGTTTGTTTAAGAAGCATTTCAAAACTGCTCCAAACAGTAAAATTATATTTATACTTTATTTAATTAGATTACATGTCTTTCTTAATTTTTTATATTTTTTAACTATTCCGTCTATGTTACCAAACATTCTCTTCTTGTTAACTACTATTGCTTACTACTTTTGTTTCTACTGCTTAGGCTGTGTTTGTTAACAAGCATTTTAGAGCGGTAAGCGACAAACAGTTAGAGTTTTCATTGAAAAACTTGTTTGGCAGAAGAGCAACTAGCGTTTGAATATTGTCTAAACGCTCCAATCTCAAATGTTATATAAAGAAACATTTTTATAATTTATGTAATTAGTTTATATGCCCTTTTTCGTAATTCTACACTTTATAATTACATCTTACAGCTACATTGTCAAACATATTTTTTAAACAAATTGCTACTGTTTACTGCTTATTGCTCATGCTTCTGATTTTGCTTACAGCTTACTGCTTTTGCTACTGCTTACTGCTACATGTCGCCAAACATTTTAATGTGTCAAACACATTCTTACTCTCTTCGTTCCATATTAATAGTCCAGGTTATTATTTTTTGACGTCATAAATTAATATTCCAGTCCAAAAATAGAAAAGAAATGTAGATTAAATATACTATATAACCCTCACTTAAAGGTATTATTACAAACAATAAAAAAAATTGTAAATTAATTGGTTAAAGGTAAAATTGTCTTTGTGTAAAAACTATGAGAAAAAAAACTGAAAAATTGATGTTTTTATTAAACTGCATATTTTTGGTCGGTGAACTATTAGAACAGAAGGAGTAATAATCTAATTTTAAAAATAGATAAAGTATGTAAGTTATTTGTTCAACAAAAAAAATATGTTACGTTTATCATATTACTATCACTTGAAAGTATTATTATAAACAATTTAAATAAGTTGTTAATTAAATAAATAATAATAAAATTTTCATTATATAAAAAGTTGATGGAATATAAAATATTTTACTGATGGATAGGGATGAGCACGGTACCGGTCCCGTCCCGAACCCGTCCCGAATTAGTGGTACCGATTATTTCCCGAGCATAAAATTATGGTACCGGTACCGTACCGAACGGGATTCGGGTATCGGTACCGGTACGGGAATCGGTACCGGTACCGGGAAATCGGGATTTTCCCGTTCTTTTTCGGGAATTTCCCGATTTGGTACCGGTCCCGTCCCGAATTAGTGGTCCCGAATTTTTTTTCACCTTATTTCGTAGTCCCGGTACCGTACCGAACGGGATTCGGGTATCGGGAATCGGTACGGTTCCGGGAACGGTTCGGGTCCAATTCGGGATTCGGGTCCAAATGCTCATCCCTACTGATGGAGTATTTATTTATTTTAGCACTAGTTACATGTCATAGAAAGTGATGTTTGACGGTTGTGGTGTTGGTATGTTTGGTAATTACTCTTGATTTGCCATTTCAACTACCTTTTCTCTTTTTGTACTGCTTCTGGTCAAAATTTGTCATAAATGGTGAGGAATCTGATAAAGTGGTTGGTTGCTATTTATTGAGATCTTTGTGTAAACTTACTAACTTTCCAATTAATATTAGAGAAAATTTAGAAGAAAACTAAATAAATCTTTAACTTTTTAGAAATTTTTAATGCAAAGGTTTTTTTGTATTTAATGCAAAAAAATATATTAATATATATTTAATCCTAAGGTTCTGTTTGGTTCGTTATAATCTGATGTAATTAAACGTAATTATAATTTAAATTACCCCATTTCATATAATGTATGGTTCGCATAATAGACTAAATTGTAATTCAATAATTTTTATATTTGAAAAAATTACTCCTTCTGTCCCATATTAATAGTCCACAGACTAAAAACACACGGTCTAATAAAAACATCACTTTTTCAACTTTCTCTCTCTTATTTTTTTCACAATGACAATTTTACCTTTAATCGATTAATTTATAACATTTTTATTGTTTGTAATAATACCCTCAGGCTGGTGGAAGTGGCATTGAAGCCACTCGTGACTTTGTGATCACGAGCGAGTTCCCATTCCCCCTTAAAAGTCGCGCGTGAGTTAGTCCCTAAAAAAAAGGGGCCAAACTCACCTGGGTGAGTTTAAGTTTTGTGGGCCCAAGTGTTTTTAATTTTTTGGGTTAAGTTTATTTGTGTGTGTTTTTTGTGAGTGAGGTGTGTTTAAATAATAAAAAAATAGGTATGAAAGGTGAGTTTGGGTGAGTATCATTATCTCCGTGGGTGAGTTTTTGTGAGTTTCTTAAAAGCTGAGGTGGCGCTGACGTGGAGGCGAGTGGGTTTGCCTCCACTCCCACCAGCCTCAAGTGAAGGTGAAATGATAAACTTAATCTACATTTCTTATCTATTTTTGGACTGAACTATTAATTTGGGACGTCTAAAAATAGTAACTTAGACTACTAATATGAGACGGAAGGAGTAGTATTTATAAATAATAATAATAATAATAATAAAATAAGTATAATTATTAAAAAATAATAATTATTAAAAAATAATAATTATTAAAAGATATTATTATTAAAAATATTTTTATTAATAAAATAGTTATTATTACATAAATAAACTATTAATATCATAATATTAGTAAATGGTTATTAAAAAGAATAATAGTATTATTATTGTTATTTTTGTTATTTTTTAATTATAAACACTTTATTATAATAATAGAATTTTACAAAAAAATTAGTCGAAAGCCTAGAAAAAATTTGGGTTCCCACTCCTCTAATAATAGCAAACCCGATCCTTTTAAAAATATAACAAGCACCACGTGACCTAATGCCCTAAGTCATAAAGTATCTTTTGATCCGCTTTATTGTTCTTATAATTATTATTTGATAGTATTATTTTTATTATTTTTTACTACCTCCGATAACTATTATTGTCCTCATTTGACTTTTTGAAGTCTTACTTCTTCAAATTTGATCTTTAATAAAAAAAAAGCTATGTTATATAATATTTGATGAAAATGATATTGATGAAAATACATTTAAAAATCAATCTATTCACATATTTTACATCAAGTATTATATAACACAACTAAAAATATTTAATATCAAAGTTGAAAAAATAAGACATAAAAAATAAAATAAGGATAAATAAAATGGGACGAAGGGAGTAGTATTTTCTATTATTATTATTATTTATTTATTTTTATAAACATCACTTTATTAGAATAATAGGATTTACAAAAATTTAGTGAAAAGCCGATATATTATTATCTTATTATTATTATTATTATTATTATTTATTTTTTTATTTTTTATAAAACATCACTTTATTATTATTATATTTATTATTTATTTATTTATTTATTATTTTAATTTTATTTTGATATTTTATTATTTATTAATCTCTATTATTGTTATTAAAATTTAATATTTATTTATTAGGTTTTTATATTTTATTATTTTATTATAATTATTTATTATTATAATATTAAAGTATTTATTATTATTATTTTCATATTAGAATTATTATTAGTATTTAATATTATTATTATGATTTTCTTATAATACTAGAAGTATTAATAATTTTATTATTTATATAATAGTTATTATTTCCCTTTTATTATTTTTATTATCATATTATTTTAAATATTGGCATCTCATTAATTTTTTAGATTCCATACAAAATTAAATCACATTACATTAAAGATAACAAAACATATCGACATATTTAATTAATTACAATTACAACAAATTCCAATTCATTAAATTACAAGTACATCAAATTTAATTCATTCAAAATATTACAATTTATTATGAATATTTTTTGAAAAGCCCATAAAGATTTTATAAAAATACTTGAAGTATGTTAATCTTATGTAAAAAAAACCTTTCATAAAGTTTTTCACATAATGTCAAAAATTAATACAAAATACTTTCTTGGCTTATAAAAAAAACTTTTGATTGGTTGACCCATTTTGATTCCTCTTAGAATAAACCCGTATAAATGAGCAACCTTGTTGTTTCACAAGAGCTTGTTGTCAAAGACTTGTTGTTTCACAAGTCATCTTAAAAAGCTATGTAAAAAAATTTGTTGCAATACATACTTTCAAACCACTTATTGAAATAATGAAAAGTCATTGTTTGTTTTTGTCATTGTGAATGCTTTAAGTTATTAGTATAAGGACATGTATTTCATAAGCGACTTTTACTTTGAATTACTTGCATAAGCCTACATCAACACACATTTCACCATCTTATTTGCAAACACACGCAAATTGTCACTATATTCTTTGCAAACACAAAACAAGTTTACATAAAATAACAAAAGAAAAAGAATAAACTTTGGCTTTTGTGGGAGACGAAAGTCGATCCTACCTTTGACCCACTTTCAGTCGATGACTGTTTGTATTCGGTCCTCGCACCAGGACGATCGAGTAAAACAATCGATCGACCAACTTGTTTTTATGCCCGATGCAACCAGTTTAAAATGCATTTTTTACCAGTTTATGTTTCATCTCTTAACAGTTTAACAAATTTGACATGTTAAATTTTATAGTTTTTATTTCATACTTTTAGTTTATCACTTTATAATATAAATAAAATTATTAAAAAAGAAAAACTAAGAGGAATGCAAATGTTTTCTTTAAAGGGTCTTTATAACTCTAAGGCAGTACCTTCATTATGATAATTAGATTTTTGTGAGATACTAATTTACGTCATTCACGTTGCTTGATTTTATTCGAAATAGAAAATAACTTGTATTTTTATTTTGATATTTATAATCACGTGTTTATATATTTGTTGAATCTTTAAAATAACATATATGCTTTTTAAAGTATAAAATGCAAGAGCGTATTTGTTTATTTACTAAAGTTATAAAAAAATATTTAAAATTATAAGTTTATGTTTAAGTTCATATATTTTATTTAAAATTCAACCATGATAGTTCAATTAATTACCTTATCCTTTTTTAACTTTTTATTTTCACAAATTTAATACTCATATTTTTATGAATTTTTTCTCAATCAAATTCATCCACTAAAACGTTTAGGGTGCGTTTGGTTCATTGTGATGCATGGTAACTCATTGTAATTGTAATGTGAATTACGTTTCAATCATGTTTGGTTGGAAATGTGGAATTAATTGTAATTCAAATTATATTACAACGACTGTTTGGTTTGCGTTGTAATTATAATTCACACATTACAATTACATTAATGGATGGGATTTGGATTACTTAGGATTTTGGATGGAAAGTTTTGAATTACGTTGTAATTCAGTATTTGTATATTTTAAAAAATCTGTATTTTTAAATAATACTACGTAATAATGTTAATAATAAATAATAATAATGGTAATAATAAAATATAATAATGATAATTAAATATATTAATAATAATAATAATAATAATTAAATATAATAATAATTATTAATATTTTTATTATTAAAATTATTATTAACAAAAAGTTAAGATTTATATATTATTATTTTCAATAACATATTTGTAATTATATTAATTAAATAAATAAATGATAATATCAATAAAATAATAATTATTATATTAAAAATATTAATAAAATAATTATTGTATATATAAAATTAAGAATAATTAAATTTTTAAATAATAAATTAATTGTTAATAAAATTTTATTATCAAAAAATAAAAAACTTTTATCTTGAATAGATTTAATATTTAATAAATTAGTTATTATTATAAATTAAAATATAATAATAATAATAAATATTATTCATTTAGTATTAGTAATGTTATTATTATTTTTTATTACTATTATTTTTATTTGTAATTGTATTTATTTTTTATGTATTTAGTATTAT
The DNA here is from genome assembly GCA_025667525.1 of Glebionis coronaria. NCBI lineage: Eukaryota > Viridiplantae > Streptophyta > Magnoliopsida > Asterales > Asteraceae > Glebionis > Glebionis coronaria. The sequence continues at coordinate 16,555,906 of CM046874.1, read as the reverse complement.
TTTTGTTATTATTTATTTTTATTATTAATTTTTATTAATTATTAATTATTATTTTATTATTAAAAAAAATATTATTTATTTTAATTTATTATTATTATTTTAATTTATTACTTATTATTATTTATTATTTTATTATAATTATTATTATCTGTTTATTTTATTTTATTATATGTTATTTTAAATATTATTTTCTATTAATTTTTCAAATTTTATATAAAGTTGAATTACATTACGTTGGAAGTTAAACCATTACATTTACAACACATTACATTACACTACATTACAAATCATTAAATTACAATTACATTAAATTACAATTTATTTCAAAGATTACAATTTTTTAAAAAACATTATGCGAACCAAACAACCCCTTAGTCTTTTACTTAGTAAAGCAAACTTATTTGTGTGATCCCTGAATGTTGCAAAATTCAAAATTTTAATCAATTAATCGTCATTTAGACTTAAAAAAAATCAAATTATATCCAAATTTGGCTAAATAAATTAAAAAACATGTGAAAAATTGATAGTTGAATTTGATAGAGAAAAAACGATATCAAAGTATATGTGTCAAATTTATGAGAAAAACTTAAAAAAAAGATGTAATTAATAAAAATTTAGTGATTAAATTTTAAATTAACTAGCTAGAGTTAAGTGAAACTTATAACTTTTTATATATTTAAAATAATTTTATAAATAAATAATCATCCTTTACATTAACACACTCAATACTCTATATTTAGAGATACAAAATATAAAAAAAATTATATAAACCTAAAATCTATTTAAACACTGATATTAATAGATAACGAAATATTTATGTAGAATCACGTGAAAAACTATTAGTTGGACTAATATCACAATTACAAAATATTAAGCCCGAGAAAATTTTCATATATTCGTATATTAAACTAAAATATTAAAATAAATTTGATTTATGTGTATGCCCCGTGCGTGCACGTAGCTTATAACTAGTTTTGACTGAATTGTATTCAATTTTGATTTTTTTCAAACAATCAGATTTTATCTAAGTGTCAAAATTAAACGATTTCATTGGTCCAATTATATTTTATAACAACGTTACGATAATGTAACTTTTTTATTATACAAGAAATATAATATTTTTGGTATGGAAAATGATTGAATGACCTAATTTGTATGCTTAAAAAGAAACATATAATAAGATTTAGGCAAGTGGTTAAATGAAAAGTTGAGATATAAAAGAAGAATGTATGAAATATTAAGCTTCTGCTTTTAACTAATTACAAAACGGTACGTAAACTTAACTCTATTTTTAGGCTTTTTTTAAGTTCATATATCAAACACTTTTTTGGTATTCAAGGTTACAAACTTAGAGCAAAAGGTGTCACGACGGAGGGGCTCGTCGCTCTGACGTGGCACCCTCGCCGGTGCTCGTCGTGACAACCCCCCCCCCCCCCCCCCCCCCCCGCCGCTCCCCCTTCATCAAGCTTCAACGAGAGAAAAAAAGAGAAAAAATTGGGCCCTACCTATTTTCAAACCGTTTAGCAACGGTAACTTTTAAAAAAAAAAAATTATTTATTTTCCTTTATATACATACATTACAATCACAAAAATTTACACCTACAATCACAAAAAATTGTCAGACTTCCCAAATAATTATTCTCACCTCTCCTACTCGCAACTTCTTAACCAAAGCACGGATCCGAATCAATCGTCGTCCTCTTCTCCGGCGACGCAGTCCGGCCAAGGATCCGGTCAATTCGCAGCCCTCCCACCATTTTCGCAACAATACTTTCCAAACTTGTCACCCCAACAAATCTACTATAATCAACTACTAGCTTTGCAACAATCTCAATTTAATCCATCTTAGTTTAATCCATCTCAAAGTCAACAAGCCCCTTAAACACAATTCAAAATACCAGCACCGCAACCTCCACCACAAAAAAAAAGTTACCGTTCGTAAAGGAAAACGGGGGTCAAAAAAATATATCGCGGTTGATTTGTCTGCAGACGAATACGACATCGATGACGAAGCCGATGTTGTGGTGGAGTCGACACCCCAACGGTGGTCACCTGCTGAGGAGGTCATAATGGCCGAGTGTTGGGTCGGCGTTTCTGAAGACAAAGATCGCGGGACTGATCAAACTGAAGAGTATTTTTGGAACACGATTTATGACGATTTCAATCATCGTAACGCAAATCGTCGTACCAAGAATATGTTGACCGGGAAATGGACAAGGATGCACCCCGATGTTCAAAAGTTTCACACTATCTTCAAAAGTCTTAACAAGAAAAGCGGTCAAAACGAAGATGACGTGATTTATGCTGCAAAACTTGAATTTGCGGCTTGTAACAAAGGGAGAAAATTTACGCTTAACCATGTGTGGAGGGTGCTTAAAAACTACTCAAAATGGGACGCATCCGAGGGTTTTGACGAAAATGATCATACCTCCGTATTCGGTCCAGATCCTCGAGCTCGACCAACCGGCAAACAAAGACCCGCCAAGAAGACCCGATCAGAAACAACTGGCAGCAGTACGGGTAGTGGTTCGACCACTTCGAAGGGAGAAATAAACGAGGCTTTACTCCTCAAAATAAATGCCGGTAAAGACATGTACCACTCGAGGAGAGATAGAGCCGATGCCGAGAAAGCTAAAGCCGATGCTGAATTGGAGTTCAAAGAGATGGAGTTTCTCTCGATCAGAACCGACTGCCTGAACCGAACAAGTCGATTATCAAAAGAAAACAGGCAAAAATCGCGGCGAAATATGCAGTCGATGATTAGGATATTTTTTTTCTGTATTGTATTTTTTTCCGTATTGTTTTTTTTTCTGTATTTTTTTTAAGTATTTGTATTTTTATTTGAAGTATTTGTAATTTTTAATTTTATGAAATGAATTTTTATTTTGTGTGAAAAATGAAAAAAGAAATAAAATGGTGAGTGGTGGGACCCAAGTGAAGAGGAGAGAGACTAGTTGTGAGTGAGGGGGTGTTTAGTTGGTTTTTGTTTTGATTAGTTGAGATGATGTGACGCTGAAATAAGACAAATGAAAAGAATATGTCTAATTGGGATACCTTTTACTCTTAGAACACACATTGTAGGATCAGGATGAACATGAAATGTTGATTTAGTAGTTAATATGGTTGGTTTGTCCATTGATTTTTACTCTGAAATGAATAATACTTGTCATTTTCATACATAAGAATGGAGCAGCTTTGGGTACAAATTTCATACTAGCATTCAAGTAGCTTTATTAACTTCTTTACCTAAAATAAGAAAATAAACATTCCTTTACCTATTAGATTGGATGGTCTTGCTATTCCCACTCGGGACATTTGAAGTGATGTTTAAGTGAAAACATGTCAACCCATTATAATAAGCGTATATACCATTTTATGGCAATCTTAATTAGTATCAACTTGTGTCGTCAAATGTTACGGATAAAGGTTGTCAAATAAGAATAATTAAATTTATTTAATTGTAAATCCTAAATATAAAAACTAAGCGGGTATTAAAGCGTTACAGCTGCGAGTACTTTGAAATTAAATTATGTGGGCATAATATTTATAATTTTTTTTATCTTATCATTTATTAATTTAATAGTTATAATTTATATAATTAAATCAAATTAGTTAGAAAAATGATTAGTATTTTACTAAACTTGTACTAAAATACATATATAAACGATAGGGTGTGTACGGTTTGATTTGGGTCGGTTTTTGGCTAAATTCGAAACTGAACCGACATATTCGGTTTTTAAACAAGAAGATAAATATATTACTTCGATTTTCCTAAAAAAACGAATATTAGTTTAAAATTTAGATATTACTTATTTATTTATATTATATTATATCTACACCTTTAATATAATAAATGGCTCGGTTCGGATTTTACGGTGCGTTTTTTAGATGAAAACCGAAACCGAACGGAAATTTTTTAGTTTTCGAAAAGGTGAAAACCGAACAATCGGTTTTTGGTATCGGTCGGTTTTTTGGCTCAGTTTTTTTGGTTTTCGGTTCTTTGGTTTCTTTCCTACCTCTAATAAACGAAATATGTTGTTATTAAAAATAGATAGAGAAGTTTGATTAAAATTACCATATAATCCTTGTTTAAAGTTGTTATTAAAAGTTATAAGAAGATTTAATTAATTAGTTAATTGTAAAATTATCATTATTTAAAAAGTAAAAGAGAGAAACAATAATAAATAAAAAATTTTAATTGTATGTTTTTTTGTAAGAGATAATATTTGGACGAAATGAGTAATATGTATTGCGCACCAATTAATAAAAAATAAATTTATTAAATTTTGGTGTTGTAAAGTTGGGTCGGATGTTTTCAACTTTTTTAATAAAAAAACTCATTTTATAAAAAATAAACACATTACTCTTATCATACTATCTTATAAAAGAGATTAGACCATCTCTTTTCATTTAATACCAAAAAATTAAGTAGTACAACACATATAATATAATGTACAACATATTAGTGCAGCCAATAAAATAAAATTTAAGTAATAAGATTTTAATGCATATGTACAACTTTATATCTTTACTATATACAAAAAATTTAATTATACTTAATTAAAACATAATTAATAATACAATTAAGACATCTCATCACCACAATTTACAAGCAAAACAACACTTTGTACAAATCTCCCCTATCATATTTTTCTCCATTTTTCCTTGCAATCATATGTACAAACCACTTTTAGGTTGATCTTCTCATTCAAATGTTCAAAAGAGGTTATGTCAATTCTCGCGTTTAATTAAGTTCCAAAAATAAAGTTACACTTATTACATATTACATATACGACACAAATAATAATATCCCTATATCAAAATTACGTTTTTGAGACATGTTTTTAAGTGAAGACTATCGTTATCCATAAATTATTGCTATGAAAAACGAATAACCGAATAATACTTACTCTCAAAAAAATTTAATCACAAAGTACCTGTCGCCGCATCACGCGGTTACCCTGCTAGTCATTATTGGAATACCTAATAAAAAGAGACTTAAAAGTTTAAACGATTTAACTAATCAAGCAAAAAACCGTTACAAAGTGCAAACATTTAACATTCATAAATTGACGTAAAGAAAAAATAACATTTGATATTAAATATACTCAAATGGTTGTTCACTTGTTTTTTCACTATTATATACTACTACTATGTTTCGTGTGTAGAATACAACTTGACCATATCATATTCATTGTGAAATGGACAAAATATTTAAATATAATTCATTTGACTATCAAAACACATCAATCACACGTCTGGGCTAATCACACTCCAGACGTGTGATTGATGTGTTTTGATAGTCAAGTAGATTGTATTTAAATATTTTATCCATTTCACAATGAATATGATATGGTCAAGTTGTATTCTACACACGAAACATAGTAGTAGTATATAATAATGAAAAAACAAGTGGACAACCATTTGTATCTTCTTGTTTAAAAACCGAATATGTCGGTTCAGTTTCGGATTTAGCCAAAAACTGACCCAAATCGAACCGTACACACCCTATCGTTTATATATATATTTTAGTACAAGTTTAGTAAAATACTAATCATTTTCCTAACTAATTTGATTTAATTATATAAATTATAACTATTAAATTAATAAATGATAAGATAAAAAAATTATAAATACTATGCCCACATAATTTAATTTCAAAGTACTCGCAGCCATAACGCTTTAATACCCGCTTAATTTTTATATTTAGAATTTACAATTAAATAAATTTAATTATTCTTATTTGACAACCTTTATCCGTAACATTTGACGACACAAGTTGATACTAATTAAGATTGCCATAAAATGGTATATACGCTTATTATAATGGGTTGACATGTTTTCACTTAAACATCACTTCAAATGTCCCGAGTGGGAATAGCAAGACCCCCAGGCTATATTAAACCTTCCTAGTTGTCGATCACTTGTTGGAGAAAAAAAATTATGATATCTTGGAGTTGTAAATGGCCCAAAAAAAATGGTCACAACTCACAAGTAATAACCAAGTAACAATTTGTAAAATAATACAATATGTTTTATTGATTTAATCACAACTACATAACATAGCATATGTATTTATACTAAATACATAGTTTTGATAATAAACAACTTAATACAAACCTTAAACCTAATGGACCACAAGCTCACAGTCAAGCTTGAGCCAATATCTTCCGTCTAATACAATTAACATATATCTTTTGCACAAAATGTTTTGCTTGAAAGAAAACTTTTTTGAGGTTTAAAAAATATGACTAAATTTATGTGTCTTATAGAAAAGATCATATATATTATTGGTTTGTGAAAATGTGAAACTTTTTACTATCTTCAATAAGATGTTAACGCATAAGTTTAAACATATGATTAAGTATAGCATCCCAATCAATAATATGTTACTAGCATTACTTATTTTTTCTTAACATTCTATATTAAAAATGCTATTTCTAATAGCATTAGCATTTACAAACAATTAACATTTTCGCTTACTAATTGTGAATATATTAATACGTTACTTAACGTTTTATCAAAATAAACAGATATTGCTTCCTGCTATTTCTTGGTGTTTTTGCTACTGCTAATAAACAGATAACGCTTTATCAAACGACTAGCATTACTAATTTTTGCTACTGCTTGCTAATATACGAATTAGTTAGCAAAATATGTTTGTTGACTTGTTTGAGAATTTTACTTTCAATGGCTAGACAAAATCTACATGCTAACAACTAGAACAACTAGAAAGCAAACTTGTAGTGACAAGAAGATAAAAATTAAGATGACACATGACATTGTGTGTGTGGGCTTAGCCACCATAAACAACTAGAAATAAATAAATGAAAAGAAAAAAATTGTAATATAAATCAAAGCACTAGAAAACAAAATCTTGAAAGCAACATATTTCAAGATGTTGAAGTGCACCAACATTCTAAACCACAAATTTTTTTATCCAAATAGTATAAAGTTAATTATTAGTGTTACAATAACGACTATTTGGTCTTAGAAAGCTACAACTTAAAAATAGTTCAAAAAAAAAAAAGCTACAACTTAAACAAATAAACGTAGTTAATTGCAAGAGTTTTTTAAAGTTTTTTTTTGGGCTTACATTTTTTTTTTCGAAAATAATATCGTTTAAAATAAATACTTTTGTTTGGACACATGGGCTTCAAACTTTTAATTTAAATAAGTAAATTATAAATAAAAAATTGATTCATTAAGATTTTTTAAGTTATTGAGAGTTGTTAAAACTGTAAGTTTTAATATACCTTCTAATTATATTATAATTTATTTAATATGTTTTTTTATTCATTTTACTTCTTAATATTACCTTAAACAAGTAATTTTCCAAACATTTTATAAAAAAAAACATTCAATTTGTAGCTCATGTTAACAGATTTGCAATTAAAATCTTACAACTTACAATTAAGAGCTTACAACATACAACATCCAACATCCAACATCCAACATCCAACATCCAACTTACAATTAATTTTGTCAAACATAACCATATTATATTCATGCGTGTCATCTTTATGAAAACTAAGAGAATAAGGTGTTGTTAGAGAGAAGGGTGTCACAACACATCCGCCCTCAAAATTTTGTTTAGTCAGCTGCCAACTTAACGTCACATTACACCAACACAACTCACAAAATATCCTTCACTCACAACACACCCAACCCCTCATCACTTGGGCCCCACCACTATCTATTTTTTTTTCTTTTTTTCATTTTCACACAAATTAAAATTTATTTCATTCAAATTTAAACATTACAAATACAGAAATAAAAATTACAAATACGGAAAAAAATTAAAAACGATACGATACGATACGGTACGGTTCGACGAAATTTAATCGGTTTCGAGATCCAAATCAGATTCCAATGAAATACCCCAAGAATTCTTGATGAATTCGACAGTCTTTTCCCACTTGATTTGCTTCTCCAACTCTTGTTTCTCTCTTTCTTCTTCTGCTAATGCTTCACGTAATGCTTCTTCGTCATTAAGCAGTTGATGTTCTTGTTCCTCAGTAAGACGGAACTCAGCAGGTACCTCGTATTCTTCAACAGGGCTCTCTGGTTGATCAACAGTAGGAACAGATGATTCACCCATCGTGTGTTGGGTAAGGTTGTGGAGGATAAGGTTGTGGTGGGATTGTCTATGGTACCTTTTCCGGTCTCGATGGGTTGCTTCGAGTAGCTTTTCGTTTGTTTTGTTTCTTGTTTGCAGGAGTGTTTTCTTGAGACATGTTTGAGAGTATGGTTTTGTGTGAGAAAAAAATACTAAATAGAAGTAGTATTTATAGAGAAAATCTAGCCGTTGGAACCCATGTTCGATTAAAATATAGCCGTTGGAAAATTCAAATTTAAATATAGCCGTTGAAAAATTGATTACTAAAATTAAAATTAGAACATAGATAATAAAATAACATTACTGAAATTAAAATAACATTATTTAAATTAGAACTAGAACACAAAAATAAAAAATTTCTAATCCATTCTTTTTTAAATTCTAATTATCTTTCGATTTTAACGCCTTCTTCAACCAAAGCATCATGTATTGCATCGTCTTTGTTTGATTCTTTTTTCAAAAATTCGATTATCTGATCACGCCACTCTTTTGGAATATCATTGCATTTTACACATGCTTCATACAGTTCAAATTTTGAAGAGGATGCTGTGACAACCCTGGTTTTGAGGTTCGTCACTTAGTTTTATTTTGTGCTAGTTACGTGTCTTTACATGTGTATGTGCTTATTGGTGTGTATAGATTGTGGTTTGGATATCGTTTCCGGTACGGGGTACCTTGTGAATGAAACGATGTGTGATGATTTCATGTTCATGAGTTCACATGGTAGTGACTATGAAGTGAAATGGTGTTATTTAGTGGTTTTACGTATACGTATATGTATTATAGGAAATCGTATTTTTACGATTTACGGTTTAGCATTTAGAGGTCTCGGAAGAGGTAATTAGTCATATGAATATTTTTCGGGATGGTTTTAAGTCATTTAGGACTTAGTTATAAAGTTTTGTTAATGCAAGTGATGCCTAAAAACATTATTAGTATTAACTAATCTTTCTTAGTTTTGATCACAACAAACCAAACACATTTAGTGTAAAACACAAAATGAATTATTTAACTAACACTATCATCAATAATAATCATATCACTAACCTTTCTTAATCATACTTAGTGATCATCAAAATGATTATCCTTAAAACTCACTTTTGTTAATATGACAAAAGACTTTTTAATAAACTTTCTTTTTTTAGAAAATGTTTTATTAAAATGGAAAATGAAAATTTGAAAATGGCCTATTCCAAATGATGTTAGAATTTCCTTTGAAGGTTTCAAATACCTCAGATATTCCCACCCCACTAAAAGACAAAAAACGGAGCGTAGTCTAGTGGGGGTACCTTAAGTACCTACGCGGTACCTTAGCGATATGGTACCGCGGGGTGAGATAAGGTACCGCTCACAGTAGCCGTTATAGATCCGTTATAACTTTGTCTCCTTTAAATAGTGGGTCAAATCTCATTTTCCAGCAAGCCTCTTGGACGTTTTTCTCAGCCCTCTTTCTATTTTCTATAGCATAATCATTAGTAAATGATCACTTAAATTGTTAAGGATGTTTACATATGATTATCCTCTTGATCCCCTCATTTACCTTGTCCAATGAGAAGATCACTCACTCACTAGTGTTGTGATAAAGATGAATCTATGAGCTAGTCATATTCATCATGATACCCTTTTTGTTTTAGGTCAATCCAATGTATTTATGAATACTTGGACTAGTTGTGTTCATCCAAGTTATTTGTGGATACTTGGATTTGTTGTGTACATCCATTGCATATGTGTTTGCTTGGATTTGTGTTGTGTAAATCCAAGCTACATGTGTGTACTTGGATAAGTTTAGTTGAGTTGTAATAGATTTGATTAGGAGTTCTCACTAAACTATAAAGTGATGTGGTTGTGTCTTGTGAGTTCTCACTAAACTTAAAAGTGATTAGTAGTTGTGTTGTGTGAAGTTCTCACTTAGCTTCAAAGTGAAGAGTCGTGAAGATTGGTTCTAGCTTTCGATTAGAACTCGGCATCTAGCCTTGTGTCGTAAAATGGTGAAGTACGCAACGTCGTGAAGATTGGTTCTACCTTAAGATTAGAACCCGACATCTAGCCTTGTGTCGTTAAATTGTGAAGTAGGCAACGTCGTGTAGATTAGTCCTAGCTAAAGATTAGGTCTCGACATTTAGCTTAGTGTCGGAAAATAATGTAAGCAACGATGTAAGGTTTTCTCCGCCGAGAAGGGAGCTTGTGGATATAGTGTAAATCTCGAGTAGGTGTACTCGAGGAGTGGAGTAGAAACGAGGATAGAGCCTCGTTGTCGAACCACTATAAATCTTGGTGTCTTCCCACTAGGTTGTCTCCTTCCTTACTCTTTACTTATTTCATTATCATTATACTTGCCTATTATCTTAGCTAGTGCATTTCAATTGAACATAATCATTATGCAACTTAGCCTCAAGTAAAAGATAGTTTTGATACAAACCAAATTGAAATTAATTTTAATTAGGTCACCAATCGAAGAGAAACTATTCAACCCCCCCATCTAGTTTCTACAATTGGTATCAGAGCGATGGTCATTCAAGATCTTTGAAGTATATTGTACTTTGAAACTTGGATCGATCCATTGTCTCCTCAAATTAGAAGGTCTAGTTGTACTAAAGTTTCTCTTTGGTCAAAACTATGTTTTCTTTGAAAATAGGTCTTTTAATTGATAATATTGCATCCCACTTAAGATTAGTAGCCTTTATGCATTTTAGATTTACTCTTGAAATGTATCTACTAGTTTGCATCTTGCTTTGTGTAGGTACTCATGAAGATCAATCATTTAATTGGTTGTGGATTGAGTTACTTGCACTTGTAGAAGACTCATCTTCATTGATCTTTAACATCTTTGAATGATGATACCAAGATGATTGGGAATGATACTAGTCCTTGAAGACTTAGTACTCATCATAGTCATTTATTGGGCATAGCACTTATTCCTTCATGGATTGCTCTTTGTGGCCAAGGTACGCTTTCGTTCTTCCACACGCCCTTTGATCATTCTTTTGATCATTACTTAACTATGTGCTTGTTCTCGGCATCCTTGCCTTGACATTTATTTGTGGTTTGTGTTTCTTTTCTTTTATCCTCTCAAACCTTCATTGCTTGGATACTTGACTCACTATGGTGATGTAGAGTGCGTTAGTAGAAGCTTAAAGTATCAAGCATGATTTCTATGGTTTGCACCCATACGGTTAGTAGGCCCTTTGTGGGAGAGAAAGTGAATTAATACCTTGCTCATATTTTGGTTTAGATTAAGACTATTATTTAAAGTGATCTTAGTCTATACTTGAATTGCTTTGTGCTTATTCATTACCAAAGCCGTTTAACGTTTCGCCGGAAAGGCACGTCTTAAACCACTATATATGACACAAGCTCTTCGCTACAACTATTTGAAGATTGTAACTAATCCCTTGAGCATTGATCCTAGTCTTGATTCACTTCCCTTGACTTCTCTCCACTTAGTCGTTTTGCTACGAGTAGTCGTTTGTCCGTTTTGGTTCTTTTCGATCTTGATTTAACTCGTAATCCTTCGTTAAGGCATATTGCTTAGTGTTATGATGATCCAATGATATTCTAAAAGGCTCATGATTTAATTTTAAGTATTTTAGAAAAACTGGATTTTCAAAATTTGGCGTTTTTCAGAGATAAAAACCTGCCTCTGTAGGCGGTTCCTTATCTCTGCGGCTCAAACCCGCGGTTCCTTATCGATAAGGTACCGTGGGCAGTAACTTTTGTCAGAGCGCCAGTTTGAGTTTTTTATTCATTTTCAAACCAAACTCTCTCTCTCCCAAAAACACACAGCCGACGGGTTTTACCTTTTCCACCACTGTTGAAGCTTCCAAAACCTTCAATCACTCAAATTAATTGATTCCAAGTTGTGGGTTTCACTCATCCTTCATCTAACATCAATTAATTGTAAGTATTTTCTTTCAATTTCATCTATTTTGTTCTAGGGTTCATCCTTTCATAATTGGGGATTTTTAAAATTGAAACTGAATTAAAACCTTAATAGGAATGTGGGTTGACATGGTTATTTTACTATGATTCCTTAGGTTGATATTCATTAAGATTTCACTAAAACCCACTTGTAGAACAAATCCGAATTTAGGCTAAATGTTTTTGTTTGAATGATGGATTTGAGATGAACCCATGAACAAGTAGGTAATGACATTGTTAATGCTTACCTAAAAACCTTGTTTTGAAAAACCAATTTTCTAATCCATTGTTGATCTAGCATAGATCATGTGCTCTTGGTTAATGATGGAATAGACACATTGTGAACATGAGAATGACATGGATTCAATCCTAAGTTTGTCAAGAAATTGATATAACACATTCTTATATTTTTTATCTTTATTTTTTTTCATATGAGTGATTGGAGAAATATTGTCTTGTGTTTGTATTTAGGTACTTAATCATGCCTTCTCAATATCAAAAAGATCATCAATTCACTAGAGATTATATGCCCGACATTTCTCAAACCTTTGTTTCCCCTCAACTCCAAAACGCTTTTCCATCCCTTTCCTCTCGTTGTTTCCATGAGGGTGTAGATTCAAGAATAGCGGGAGATAATTATATCAACTCTATGTTCGAGCTTATTGGGTTTGATTGTTTGCTTTACATAGACGAGTTAATTTATCCCTTGTTTCTTCTTGAGTTCTTTAGTACTTACTCCATGCTTGAAATCAACGACCAAATCTTTATTCGTTTCTTGTTGAATGGTCAAATCATTCAATATTCCCTCGATGACTTTGGTGATATTCTTGGTGTGCCATTTGAAGGCACTTGTCGTTTCACGGATAAGTGGAGACTAGATGCTCTCTTGGAGTCAAACGATAAACCTCCAAATGACACCACCGAAGTTGATCTAAATTTCATCCTTGAAATCATCACGAAAGAGCGTAGTGGAAACGTTGTGAGAAGCCTTCATACAAATGTGCGAAATGTGAATAGGTATGAAGTGCTCTCAAGCGACCTTAAGGATTACATGCTCCAATGGGCAAACATCCTTAGGGGAAATGTGTTTTGTCTTGGTGGGAACCGAGATCATATCCCTGCTTGCATGGGGCATATGTTGTTTTGCCTGTTTACTTCCACCAAGTACAATCTTTCATATTACATCGCTCAACGTATAAATTATGCTCTTTCCAAACCCAAAACAAACCTCCCTTATGCTATGCTTATTACTCGCCTCTTTAGAAGGGTTGGTCAAGATTTTCCTCAACTCGATCTTTCTCGCTTTCACCCGGTTCAACGGGTTATGATGCCTATTCAAGAGGCGTATCAACGAAAGCCAAGAAGTGACCGTGGTTCGAGAAAATCCGACCATCAAGAGCCGGATGAGGAGGACACCGATATGCCACCAAGTGATGGTGATGGCATCGGTCCTAGTTCTCATTTTGACTCTTCGAGTAACTCCCATCCATCCTCAAATCAATTCGAGGATGATTTTGAAGACTTAGCTCCTCCCCCTCCCCCCTCTAGTGATGTTCCTGAAGATCTCAATATGGAGCATCTTTATCGTGAGAATCTTAGAACTCGGGGAGAACTACATGAACACCGAGTGGAGTCAAGAAAAGGATTCAAGTATTTGGGAAAGATGATCAAGGGTTTAGGAAAGAAAAGGAGGTGAAGACTTTGAAGTTGTGTCAAAGTGTGGATTTGATGGTTGAACATTCGGTTATTAACACTTTGGTTTAATTGTTTATTAACTTGTGTTGCTTGTTTGGATTACTATTTATTTTGATCCTTAATGTTAATTATGCCATCATATTTGTGTTTTACATAGCTTTGTGCATGCCTTATGATAGTTAGCTTATTAGATTATGATCTATAGTTAACTTTGGCTTGTGAAACTTTTGGGAAAAATCTGGGTTTATCAAAATCTGGAATGGGAAATTTTTGAAAACCTTCTGGTCGCGATTCCATATCGATCCGCGGTTCCTTATCGATAAGGTACCGCCGGTCCTAGATAAGGAACCGCCGGTCACTGTGCACGACAACATCTTTGCTTTACACTGTTTTCTTAATTTTGTGTAAACCTTGCATGATTTTCAGTAATAAACTGCACATTTCCTAAACTAGGTTACCTAAATTCATTATTCACCTAAAATGATTTTAACCCATTACTAGTTTGGATCATCCCCTCACCCATTTAAACCCACCTTTTTTGCCATGTTCTTCACACATCAAACATACTTCCCTAAACCTTAAACCACCCTAATCAACCATGGTGTGTACCAAAACCTCAAACACTTCCAAGACCTCCACCCCAAGTAAAACACTCAAAATAAGGGTTAAGGTAGCTAAGCCTAACTCCTCACCTTTCCACACACCTAAGAATGAGAATGCTCCTATCCTCATTTCTTCATCACCTTCCTCACCTCTTGCACCATGCAAGACTTCATCCACCCATGGTACTAACCACTCCATTGGTTCTACCTCCTCTTCATTTAACTCTAGAATGAATGAGCTCTCTTCACCCTTCACTCCAAGTGCACCCTTGGAAGTGACCACACAACCTCAACCAATCCAAAGCATTCCTTTTAGGAATGAATTTGATGACTCTTTGGTGACTTCACCATTTACTCCTCACAACTCACCCATTTCACCAACCTTGGAGAATTTACCTCCACACTCACCCATTTCCCCTTTAGGGAACATGCCTCTACTTTCACCCACATCACCCTTGGAGAACTTGCTTCCTCCACCTCCACCCAACTCAAACATCCCAATTTTGGGTGTTCCACTTTCCCTCCTCTTGGGTGATCCTTACTATGGGTTTCAACAAACTCATGGTCCAAGTTGTCCATGTTGTCTCTACAACCACTACATCATCCATAACCTAAGGATGGATATGTATGGACTACATAGGGGTTTGCAAGATTTCTTGCTTGCCTTGTTCTCCATGCCTCCTCCTAGGAGATGAATGATGGAGCTTTATTAATAAGAGTTCTCAACAAAGCCAAGCCTAAGAAAACTACTTATCTAGATTTATTGTTAAGCTAACTATGTATTAGTTAGTTTTTATTTGTCTTTGTACTTGCATCCTTAATGAATGTTTCATGTTGTTGACTTATGGATTTAGCTTTGTGTGTTTCTATCCTTTTGTGCACACTAATCAACTTTAATTTGAAATTAAAATTGAACCTAAATCTATCACAACCCCTAAACTTGACTAAAATTGGTTCAAAATGATATCTAAATTATTTTGTCACCCTTTGTCAAGACATTCTTTGTGAATGTGTTGCTTTATGCAACCCTAGCATATTTTGGTGCTAATAGAGGTAAAATTCCAAGATTTGCAACTTTTTGAAAAAGTCTTAGTTTTTCCCAAAACCCAGGAAAAACATAGTTTAAAGTCCACTGGACGCGGTTCCTTAAAGTCCCGCGGTTCCTTAGTGATAAGGAACCGCCGGTCCCTATAAGTTACCGCGGACAGTAAGTGGCTTTTGACGAATTTTTGGTCAAAACTTTTAAAACCCTATTCCCAGTCAAGATTCCTTGTTTACTCAAATTGACTAAACATTCCTTGACACTACACATTTTGTATTCAAATTCTTACCTTGATTACATTTTACTTATACCCCCAACCTTGAGATTTCATTCTCACACCTTCCCAACCTTGAGAATTCATTCTCATATAACCTTGAGATATCATTCTCACACTCTCACAATGCCTAACTCCTACATTCCTAACCTTGACATTTCTTTGTCACAACCCCACTCACCCAAAGCTTCCTCATCCAAGCTTTCAAAGAAACCGAAAATCTCGGTTCGACCCGTTTGGGTTAAGAAGAATGAACCATCTTCGTCCAAACCACCCAAAAACCCTACCTTCTCTCCAATCAAGTATTGGAATGAGACTTATACCATAAACCCCATCACCGGAGCAAAAGAAAATGTTCCCCCACCACCACAATCCTTCAATGCCCCTCAACTCAATGACCTTTCAACCTTCCCAAACCTCACAAGGCATTGTGAAAACATTCCCAAACCTATCACCCCACCACCACCAAACCCTAAGTTTGATGCCATACCCCCATCAAACGATTTTGTGTTGCATCATGGATCCTCGTGTGATTGTTGCCAATTTCAACAAATTGAACTTGCTCATGTGTATGAGAAGTTAAATTTTCTTGAATTCCTCCTCACTCGACCTCCTATTTCAAGTTTTCGTTCCGGTGGACAAAACTTCGAATGATGCATCGTCGTCTTTTTATTTTTTTTTGCAATCTTGGAAAATATCACTATTAGATTAGCTTATGCTTAGTGGTTTATTTTCCACATTTATTGCTTTTAGATACTATGTGTATGACTATCTTCTTTGTTGTTTTTTTTCTTTATGTAACCTTTGTGTTATTTGTGTGCTATTTCATTAGTTCTATTTTGAGTTGATCTTGGTTAAATTTTTACAATTGCTTATGGGTGATTCCATCAATTATAAAGCTTTAACCCATTGGCAAGCTTATCATCTTCATTGGATTGAAGTTTGATTTTGTCAATTACCTCTTTGGACATACTTAGCAAAATACTTGCTTCTAATTTGAGATTTCTTCTCTTTCTCCCTCTCAAGTTACTTAGTAGGTAGTGATCATATATACATTGGTGTTTCTTTCCTTTCTACTAACCTTTGTGTAGCATGTCACCTTAGCTCATAAACTTGGTGCCCCAAGCAAGGGGGAGCAACCACCAAGGGGGAGCTACTAGCAAAGTTCGATATTCTTCAAAGACTTGTGCTAACCTTTTTGCTACGACAAAGGGGGAGAAATGATAGTGATAAACTAGTTAATGATTCCATATTTTGTGTTTTTACGTAAATGAGTTTATCGTTTGTCGTAATCAAAAAGGGGGAGATTGTTAATACAAGTGATGCCTAAAAACATTATTAGTATTAACTAATCTTTCTTAGTTTTGATCACAACAAACCATACAACACATTTAGTGTAAAACACAAAATGAATTATTTAACTAACACTATCATCAAGGTAATAATTATATCACTAACCTTTCTTAATCATACTTAGTGATCATCAAAATGATTATCCTTAAAACTCACTTTTGTTAATATGACAAAAGACTTTTTAATAAACTTTCTTTTTTTAGAAAATGTTTTATTAAAATGGAAAATGAAAATTTGAAAATGGCATATTCCAAATGCTGTTAGAATATCCTTCGAAGGGTTCAAATACCTCAGATATTCCCACCCCACTAAAAGACAAAAAACGGAGCGGAGTCTAGTGGCGGTACCTTAAGTACCTACGTGGTACCTTAGCGATATGGTACCGCGGGGTGAGATAAGGTACCGCGCACAGTAGCCGTTATAGATCCGTTATAACTTTGTCTCCTTTAAATAGTGGGTCAAATCTCATTTTTCAGCAAGCCTCTTGGACGTTTTTCTCAGCCCTCTTTCTATTTTCTATAGCATAATCATTAGTAAATGATCACTTAAATTGTTAAGGATGTTTACATATGATTATCCTCTTGATCCTCTCCTTTACCTTGTCCAATGAGAAGATCACTCACTCACTAGTGTTGTGATAAAGATGAATCTATGAGCTAGTCATATTCATCATGATACCCTTTTTGTTTTAGGTCAATCCAATGTATTTATGAATACTTGGACTAGTTGTGTTCATCCAAGTTATTTGTGGATACTTGGATTTGTTGTGTACATCTATTGCATATGTGTTTGCTTGGATTTGTGTTGTGTAAATCCAAGCTACATGTGTGTACTTAGATAAGTTTAGTTGAGTTGTAATAGATTTGATTAGGAGTTCTCACTAAACTATAAAGTGATATGGTTGTGTCTTGTGAGTTCTCACTAAACTTAAAAGTGATTAGTAGTAGTGTTGTGTGAAGTTCTCACTTAGCTTCAAAGTGAAGATTCGTGAAGATTGGTTCTAGCTTTCGATTAGATCTCGACATCTAGCCTTGTGTCGTAAAATGGTGAAGTACGCAACATCGTGAAGATTGGTTCTACCTTAAGATTAGAACCCGACATCTAGCCTTGTGTCGTTAAATTGTGAAGTAGGCAACGTCGTGTAGATTGGTCCTAGCTAAAGATTAGGTCTCGACATTTAGCTTAGTGTCGGAAAATAATGTAAGCAACGATGTAAGGTTTTCTCCGCCGAGAAGGAAGCTTGTAGATATAGTGGAAATCTCGAGTAGGTGTACTCGAGGAGTGGAGTAGAAACGAGGATAGAGCCTCGTTGTCGAACCACTATAAATCTTGGTTTCTTCCCACTAGGTTGTCTCCTTCCTTACTCTTTACTTATTTCATTATCATTATACTTGCCTATTATCTTAGCTAGTGCATTTCAATTGAACCTAATCATTATGCAACTTAGCCTCAAGTAAAAGATAGTTTTGATACAAACCAAATTGAAAGTAATTTTAATTAGGTCACCAATCAAAGAGAAACTATTCAACCCCCCCTTCTAGTTTCTACAAGTTTATTTCAAAGTTTGAGATTTTTATAAAAGTGTATATTTTACGTCTTTTACGGTAAAACGCGTAAAAACTGACTATTTTTACGGTTTTGGGGTTTTGGAGGCTTTAGGAGCTGAAATAAATTAAGGAAAATTAAGGTAATATTATTAATACATATATTAATAATAAAAAGAAAAAAAAACGAAAATTAAGGGGGTGTTAGTCGGTTTGGAAAAGAAAAAAGGGAAAAAAGGGAAAAAAGGAAAGTGAACAATTATACTTGGACATGGATTGTTTTACTATATAAGGGACATTATACACATAGACCAAACGAATTTTCCTTCTCCCTGGAGGTTTTAGTCGACAAAAAAAAAGAGAAGAATTAGGGTTCTTCAAAAATTGGGTTTTTCTCATCTTTCATTAATTTTAAGGTAAAAACCTTTAATCCCTTTTTAATTAAATTGTTTTTATGTTTAATTAATCATTCTTATGATGGAATTAGGTTAGGGTTAATATAAAAACAGTAAATTAATGTTGAATTAATCATTATATGATGATCACATAAATTAGGGCTTGTAATTAGAGGGATTAGGGTTAATTAATGTGGTTGATTTTGTTAAACCCGTTTTTAAAAACTGGGCAGAATTTTGAGTCAATTGTTTTGATCATATCGGGAGTATGCGATCCAAGTATCCCTGAAAAGGTAAT
Organism: Glebionis coronaria; assembly: GCA_025667525.1. Taxonomy (NCBI): domain Eukaryota; kingdom Viridiplantae; phylum Streptophyta; class Magnoliopsida; order Asterales; family Asteraceae; genus Glebionis; species Glebionis coronaria. Next base: position 16,536,666 of record CM046874.1, on the reverse strand, counting down.
TGAAGTGGCTTTCTAATGAAAGAAACTAGAACTAAATTGAAGGTGGGAAGTGGGTCAAAAACAGGTTACAACAGTCGAAGGTCAAAACAGTTTTGTAATCAGCCTGTTTTCTTTTTAAGTTTTGGGTTGTTTGGGGTACTTAGGGTTGTATTGGGATCTTCTCACGTACATGAGAGATGGTTTATATATTGTAGCAAGTATCTGCACTTGGGCTAAAATTGTGGTTTAGGGTAAGACCCTCTAATGGTAATGAACTTTTCATACGTTTAAAATAAGTGAATTCTGGATAGGTAGCAATATATACACATATATCTGGGCCTTAACAGTAGCTTTAAGGTTAGGGCAAGTGGGAGGTTTTAGCTAACATGTATAAAAGTGTGAATATTCCTTTTACAGAAACCATGGGTATATTTAAGTAGACGTTTGACTTAAAGTTTTGAGACCTAAAAACTGGGACTGTTTTGTGTAAAATATGAACTGGATAGTTATTAAACTTAACCAAGTTAAGGACTTGTTGAGGAAGGGTAATGGGATGGTTAGAGCTTATCAATGAAGTTTTTATATGGGAATAGACTAGATGTCCATCATAGGTTGACGAGCCATCTTAGTGATAGGTTCATGTATTGATTTCGTGTTTTTGGTTTGTTAGCTTGTTGCTAGTGCGAGGACTTGTGAAGAAGCTATTAGGTGAGTTTCATAGTCCCATGTTTATTATTGATTTTGACTTCCAGATGTGATGGAAGAGACACTGTGTTGAATTATTTTCTAAATTGATGCTGTGAATGTGTTTGTGATTTGAGATGGACTTGTTTGTACATTATGTGATTAACTGCTATGTGATTTTTGATTGTGTATGATTTGGATCCGGGGACACGTGCCATCTCAGTTATTGTGGTTTACAAGGTAGTGACCTTGAGGTTTGAAAAGGTAGTGGCCTTGAGGTTTGACAAGGTAGTGGCCTTGTGGTTTGACAAGGTAGTGACTTTGGGATAGGTACATAGTGTGATCATCTATGTTACCATGATGTTGTTTGGCAAGGTAGGAGCCTTGGATTGGATTGGTTTGGTATGATTAATCTTGATTGATAGTCGTTAATGCATATTTGTAGCACATTGTCCATATGTTAATGTGTTGATGGTTGTTATTCACAGCTTATAACTGATTTAGCGTTAGAGTCTAAACCTATGACTCTCACCAAATTTATGTTGACGTGTTTTAGTGTCTCTTTCAGGTGATACTATGGTTAAGCATGAGAACATAAGTGGCTAGGATTGGAGAAGCTTAGGATTGCATGTAGAAGGAGAATCCCCGTTTCCTTCTTAGTTTTGTTTGTCTGTTCATTTTAATAAGTGATACTGTGGCACACATATATTTGTTTGGTTATGTTATTTGTTTGTCTTGGGTAAGCGGTAGGACTGTTACCTACTTACCTATACTCCTGAGTCTGATGAGATATTGTCATGACTTTGTGTCTCCATTTTATGACATTTCTTATTTCATATAGTTATCTCTATAAACACGCCATGTTGTGATGATATCCATACGTCGCGCCCCATATTCCGCCATGGTGGGGTGTGACAGAATGGTATCAGAGACAATGGTTATAGAGAATTAGGTTGCCTAGTCACGTAGCCTAGTCTATAGCTTAAGGGTCCCTGCATATAGGCGTCATAGGAGTATGTGTGCATTTTATATTAATTGATGTGTTTGGATGTTATTTATTACGATGTTTTGACTAGTATGAATTGAACCATAGTAAGTTCATACTTAGCCACATGTTATTTTTCTTTTAGGGATGTGACTAGTGTTGGTTGAACCATAATCATCCACGCTAGTCATTGTTGTATTTTGCTTAAATTGTACATTCTAGTACATAATTTAGTACAAGGTAGTTTCTATCTTTTATCGAGTTATTTTACATACCTGAGGTATGTTATTTTTCTTTTGATGTTTAAGTCATGTTCCCTAAGAATCGTGTGGTGGTTCGAGTTACTAGGAGTACATGGGTAGGAAGGATTTTAAGCTGTTTCCACTCTTATGGGCGACATGACTTATAACTGATTATGTTTTCGTTTCGGCTTTAGTCTAGGCTGTTTTAGCTAGACTATGGATTTCTGTATTCCAAGAGTTTTAATATGTTATTTTTATAGATGGAGTTTTGGACCTTATTGGTTATGTGGTTATGTGCTTAGGTGAGTTGGTGGATTTATGTGTTATTTGTTGTATTGATTCTTATAAGTGTCATCATAGGAGGGAGTGCATTGGGGAAAAGGGTAATTGTATAAGTATGGTGGCCAACATAGTTATACAAGTACCACAACTTCAATGGGTTCTCAAGTATGATTGCATGAAAGAGGGTTAATACATGCTTGTATATAATGAGATGTAGAATTTGGGCATACGTATTATATATGGGTTTATGTAATGGCTGCCTATGATATGGCTATTGTTCTTTTTGTACTATATGTTTTGGGTTATAGTTGTGTTGTGTGATTATGGGGTCACACGATATGGTTTGGTTTTGGAGGTGGGCATTATGCCTTGTTGTGGCACGGTGAGATGGTGATTACTCGTGTGGAAAAACGAGTGTATGACGTGATTGGTTGATCCGACATGTATGGTAACGAGTATGTTTTGGGTGATTTAATAGGTATATATATGCAGATGTATATATACTACTATGTGTTAAGTTATGGTATATGGTCGTTCACTAGTTATTATAACTTGAACGTACCTTGTGTTTGTTCGTGTTTTATGGTGCTGGAGTTTGGTGGAGTTTCAACGAAGTTTTGAATCTTTTGAAGTGTGTCTTGTGGCGTATTCTTTGAGTTTCGTATTTCACATGTATGTTTTAAAATGGTGTTTTTGGTTTCAAGTCTATTGAAATAACTTGGGATTTCTTTCGAGATAATGAAATCTTTTGGGTTGAGTCTTACATTTCTTTTGGTTGGTATATGGAAAAAGGGGGACTTGGAAATCTACTATAGAGTTAGATAGTTGGTGGTATTCGGTAAAATAAGGGTAAGGTGTTGGGGTCATGTTTGAAACAAGATGTAACATAAGTTTCTTTTTAATCAACACTTATCTATTTTAAATTCTAAAAGACTTTCTTTAAAATAAAGCGAAGTAAAATTTCTTTCTACTTACAAGGTTAAACGGAGTTTATGAATATTTCACATACAATTATATCTTTCATTTAAAAGGATTGCGTTGATCACTAAGTCTATTCTTTAGTTTTTAAAACAACTAGCATAAAATTGTTTTGGTTGTTCGTCTTTAAAGCTTTTCGGGTGATTCAAAAGCCTAAAATTATGTACTCGGAACGTACTTTTCAAATATTCAGAATGTATAGTCATGGGAGGTCAGTGGACTGGTCGGAATTGTTGTACAAATGTCGGGTCCAAGGTTGAGTTTTGAATAGTAGTTTATTTTTATGATTTGGGATGTTTATTTTTATGATTTGGGATGCACGGGATGCCTAGTCTTTGAGTTGAGTTTGGAGTTCGTCAGGAGGGTTGTTTGTAGATTGTTTGAGTCACATAGATGTGGGGTGGTAAAAAAAAAGTAAATAAAATAAATAAAAATATATTCTTTTGGAAAAGCCGATCTTTTGCACGGTTTAAATAATATGTCGCGGGGCGTAATATGTTTGGTTGCCAGTGGGTGTTTCTTGGATTATTTTTCGTTTTCATGGGTCATTTTGAATTGATACACGTTTTGGGTTTGAGTTTTCTTTCGAGTCTCATGGTTTTGACTTGTTTTAATTGGTGCACGTGAAATGTCGTTAAGTTATCCATGGGTTTGATTTGTTGATCGTATCTGGTGGATTCAGGATGTAGTTTTGGTTACGTATTGTTCGGGAGCGTTGAGGTAGTCGTATGAAAGACTTGGTCGCGCTTACACGCTTAAGTAGGTGAGCATGAGAGAACGGTCAGAATGCCCTTAGTGGGGAGGAAAGAAGTTCGTAGACGAACTAATGTGGTCATGAGGTCTCTTAGGAGTGTCAAGGGAGATGAATAGAGGTTTGCAGAATGTATGGTTATTGGCACAAGTAACGCGCCATAGAGAGTGTTGGGAGGGGATATTATTCGTAAGGCATGTATGCTTTCTGAAAATTTCCTGAAACTTAGTAGGTTTACCTATTACTTTGAGGTAGAACCATGAATAGAGCAAGTAGGAGAGGTGAGAAGAGTTGCAGTTAGTGCCTTTCCAATGTAAATCGTTGATGGAGTGATTTAAAAACAAGAGCTGTTAGAAATTGCAAGGAATGCCGGATAGAAGTTGAGTTGCTTAGTAGTAGATTGGATGAGGAAAGAGGTTGAGTGATCCGATGAGAGGAAGTACCGATCTTAAAAATGCGTGTAGAATTTTGCAAGTAGAACGAGGTAGGAATTTATTCTTATTGCCGCTAAGAGAGGGTGCAAGGAGGACATAGTTGAAACTACTAAGGATGTTGTATGAACGTTGTGGGTTTACGGTTATGCATTTGGTTTCGCCAAAGCACTAGCGATTTTCATGGAGTCAATGAACCGATTGTGCATGAACGTGTATAAACGAGTTGTCATCGGGAGCATCGACGACATCTTGGTCTACTCAAAGTTTAAGAAGGAGAGTGAGGCGAAGTATGTGTTGGTTTTGGAGTGGAATTATACGTGAGATTTTCAAGTGTGAGTCTAAGTATTAAGTCTACCATGATGAGTAGTTAGAGATGATGGCATATCATGGAACCAGCAAGGGGCGAAGTGAAGAAGGATGAGGAAGCATTTTGGAGGCTGAAGAGGTGGATTGGATAGTGAGCCGATCTTGGCATTATCGGAAGGACTGGATGAATTCGCGAAGCATGACGATACGTGGAGCAAGGACTTGGACGCGTACGAGGACGACAAAGAAAGGCGATCGCTTATACGTTGCAGGAACTGAAGATTTGGAAGAACTGGATAGACTTAGTTAGTGGAGCTGGACTGTTATATCTGCCTAGAATGCTAGAGGCATTTGGTGTACGAGACGTGGAGAATGATCTATACGGATCATGATCGTCTCCAACACATATTTAATCATCTTGATTGAACATTTGGCAAAGGTAATGGGTGGAGTTAATTGATGGAAGAAAATTGCAAGGCCAAGTACCATCTGGGAAAGGCAAGCATAGTTGATGAGACATAGAATAAGAAGAATGTAGTGAAGCTGAGACGAACTTGAACTATATGGATGACATATTAGGGTGGTTTGGATAAAGGATATAGGTTGCACGAGTTGAGTTGTCTAAAGCCGAGAACGCGTCAACGTGTATGTCGCGTGGCTTGGACAATCGTATGGAGAAAAGGGACGTAGACTATACTTTCTACGTAGATAGGAGTAACTTAGAAAGAGCGATGTAAGGACGAAGTTGGTGAAAGGGATACATAATGGGGTGGAGGAATAAGTACGACGAGAGTTGGGTGATAGTCGATAGACTGACTAATTCATCTCATAATTCAAGAGGAATGGGAAGTTACATAGTTGAGAAGTTGGAAGGATTGCGTACAGATGCGATGGAATAGGAGGTTTTATGTAAAAGTTAACCTAATATGTATGGAATGCCTTATGAAGGATTATGGCAAGGGAATAACTAATGGATATGTGAAAGACCGTCATAGGTCACTTTTTAAGGAAATTGGAATTTTTAAGTAGTTTGGGGTACGGACTGAAGGGAGTTGATGAACATGATTGGATATGGGTGATTGATTTAGAGGTAGTTCGAAAACTCGTTAGCGATGGCTGAGTTTTTCATATGATGATAGTTATCATACTAGAAGTCGATAAATGCCATTTGAGGCACTATATGAAAGGATAGGGTGAGTTGTCCCCATTGTGGACTAGAATTGGTAAAAGAGGCTACTAATGTGGTAACGGTGTTTGTGGAAAGGATGAGAGCAACATGGGATGCTATGTAGAAAAGGAGGAAACCACTAGATTTTGTGACAAGGTTATGTAGGGAGTTTCACCCATAGTAACGGGTGGTATGTTTTGGTAAAATGGAAGAGTTGATGTAGAGTTTTGTAAGTCTATTTATGATCTTTGGAAAGATCGGACCAGTAGCTTATGAGTATAGAATTACCTGGGGAAAATGAGTGGTATACATGATATATTTCATGTATTGAGATTGGTAAATGTTGTTTGAGAATGCATATTTGCATGTACGGTTATTCGGGACTTGTGTTAATAAGAGTCTTTGTTTTATCAAAGATCATTTGTGAGATTTATTGACTGAGAGGTCAAGAGTTTGGCAATGATTTTAATTATTTTTGGTTTGTATATGTGGTATTTTGAAAACTTTAACTAAAGTTCACATGGAAATGAGGGGAGTTCGTTTAGAACAAGTATCCTCATGTCATTGTTGTTTGTGTGGTTGATCCTAAGGAGTAAATCTCGGGACGAGATTTCTATTAGGAGGGAGTGATGTGACAACCCTGGTTTTGAGGTTCGTCACTTAGTTTTATTTTGTGCTAGTTGCGTGTCTTTACATGTGTATGTGCTTATTGGTGTGTATAGATTGTGGTTTGGATATCGTTTCCGGTACGGGGTACCTTGTGAATGAAACGATGTGTGATGATTTCATGTTCATGAGTTCACATGGTAGTGACTATGAAGTGAAATGGTGTTATTTAGTGGTTTTACGTATACGTATATGTATTATAGAAAATCGTATTTTTACGATTTACAGTTTAGCATTTAGAGGTCTCGGAAGAGGTATTTAGTCATATGAATTTTTTTGGGATGGTTTTAAGTCATTTAGGACTTAGTTATAAAGTTTATTTCAAAATTTGAGATTTTTTATAAAAGTGTATATTTTACGTCTTTTACGGTAAAACGCGTAAAAACTGACTAGTTTTACGGTTTTGGGGTTTTGGAGGCTTTAGGAGCTGAAGTAAATTAAGGAAAATTAAGGTAATATTATTAATACATATATTAATAATAAAAAGAAAAAAAAAACGAAAATTAAGGGGGTGTTAGTCGGTTTGGAAAAGAAAAAAAAGGGAAAAAAGGGAAAAAAGGAAAGTGGACAATTATACTTGGACATGGATTGTTTTACTATATAAGGGACATTATACACATAGACCAAACGAATTTTCCTTCTCCCGGGAGGTTTTAGTCGACAAAAACAAGAGAGAGAAGAATTAGGGTTCTTCAAAAATTGGGTTTTTCTCATCTTTCATTAATTTTAAGGTAAAAACCTTTAATCCCTTTTTAATTAAATTGTTTTTATGTTTAATTAATCATTCTTATGATGGAATTAGGTTAGGATTAATATAAAAACAGTAAATGAATGTTGAATTAATCATTATATGATGATCACATAAATTAGGGCTTGTAATTAGAGGGATTAGGGTTAATTAATGTGGTTGATTTTGTTAAACCCGTTTTTAAAAACTGGGCAGAATTTTAGGTCAATTGTTTTGTCATATCGGGAGTTCTAGGAACATTCAAGATGCGATCCAAGTATCCCTGAAAAGGTAATTGAAGTGGATTTCTAATGCAAGAAACTAGAACTAAATTGGAGGTCAGGAAGTGGGTCAAAAACAGGTTACAACAGTCGGAGGTCAAAACAGTTTTGTAATCAGCCTGTTTTCTTTTTAAGTTTTGGGTTGTTTGGGGTACTTAGAGTTGTATTGGGATCTTCTCACGTACATGAGAGATGGTTTATATATTGTAGCAAGTATCTGCACTTGGGCTAAAATTGTGGTTTAGGGTAAGACCCTCTAATGGTAATGAACTTTTCATACGTTTAAAATAAGTGAATTCTGGATAGGTAGCAATATTTACACATATATCTGGGCCTTAACAGTATCTTTAAGGTTAGGGCAAGTGGGAGGTTTTAGCTAACATGTATAAAAGTGTGAATATTCCTTTTACAGAAACCATGGGTATATTTAAGTGGACGTTTGACTTAAAGTTTTGAGACCTAAAAACTGGGACTGTTTTGTGTAAAATATGAACGGGATAGTTATTAAACTTAACCAAGTTAAGGACTTGTTAAGGAAGGGTAATGGGATGGTTAGAGCTTATCAATGAAGTTTTTATATGGGAATAGACTAGATGTCCATCATAGGTTGACGAGCCATCTTAGTGATAGGTTCATGTATTGATTTCGTGTTTTTGGTTTGTTAGCTTGTTGCTAGTGCGAGGACTTGTGAAGAAGCTATCAGGTGAGTTTCATAGTCCCATGTTTATTATTGATTTTGACTTCCAGATGGGATGGAAGAGACACTGTGTTGAGTTATTTTCTAAATTGATGCTGTGAATGTGTTTGTGATTTGAGATAGACTTGTGTGTACATTATGTGATTAACTGCTATGTGATTTTTTATTGTGTATGATTTGGATCGGGGGACACGTGCCGTCTCAATTATTGTTGTTTACAAGGTAGTGGCCTTGAGGTTTGACAAGGTAGTGGCCTTGAGGTTTGACAAGGTAGTGGCCTTGTGGTTTGACAAGGTAGTGGCCTTGGGATAGGTACATAGTGTGATCATTTATGGTACCATGATGTTGTTTGGCAAGGTAGGAGCCTTGGATTGGATTGGTTTGGTATGATTAATCTTGATTGATAGTTGTTAATGCATATTTGTAGCACATTGTCCATATGTTATTGTGTTGATGGTTGTTATTCACAGCTTATAACTGATGTAGCGTTAGAGTCTAAACCTATGACTCTCACCAACTTTATGTTGACGTGTTTTAGTGTCTCTTTCAGGTGATACTATGGTTAAGCATGAGAACATAAGTGGCTAGGATTGGAGAAGCTTAGGATTGCATGTAGAAGGAGAATCCCCGTTTCCTTCTTAGTTTTGTTTGTCTGTTCATTTTAATAAGTGATACTGTGGCACACATATATTTGTTTGGTTATGTTATTTGTTTGTCTTGGGTAAGCGGTAGGACTGTTACCTACTTACCTAGACTCCTGAGTCTGATGAGATATTGTCATGACTTTGTGTCTCCATTTTATGACATTTCTTATTTCATATAGTTATCTCTATAGACACGCCATGTTGTGATGATATCCATACGTCGCGCCCCATATTCCGCCATGGTGGGGTGTGACAGATGCACTTTCAAATTTGAGGGCTAAATCCATAATCGCTTTCTGCCGAACGTTGTCTTCTTTAATTAGGTTAGCAACCAATGTTTTGATTTGATCATAAGTGTGTGGAGGTGAACAAGTCATTCTAGTATTTTTTTATTTATTTTGGGGAATATATATGATTGTTAAAATTATTAAATGGGAAGAGTTTATATAAAGATTAAAAATATTAAAAAAAAAAGCCCAACGGCTATATTTTGGGAAAGAGCTCGTCTTTCAAATTTCGCAAATCCGAAATTCCTTCGGTGAAGAGGGGGAGGAGGGGGTGGGTATGCGAAGAGGATCGGTGAGGCTCCGCGTCGATCGACGAGGTGTACCTCGCCGTGGTACCTTTCTCTCTTACATCCAACCCTCGCCACTCCTACCTGGTATTTCGCCAAAACTCGCCATCTCTGGCTATGATACCGTGTTTGCTCGCTATCTCAGATTTTCGTCGTCTACACAAAGAAGAAAAAGAGAGGATGATGGGAGACCATATTTTTATTATGTGTTTTGTAATTTTGTTTTCTTTATTTCTTTGATTTCGAGCACAAGCAGGAAGGAATAATTTTATAAAAATGACGATGGAAAGATTTGTGTGGCATATGAGGAATGAAGGAAGAAGATAATATACTGGTTGTTATTTTTTATAAATAAAATGTAAATTTGCTATTTACCCTTTTATAGTTTGATTTATTTTTAATTTGTGTTTTAAATATATAATTTTGTTTTAAAAGTTACCTTTAATTCTATAAAAAGTACATTTCTGTTTTTGTTTTTCGTATATTTTTCTTGTCGTAATCGTATTGTATTTTTTTATTTTAATATTTTTAAATAATTTTATTTTAGTAAAAATTGACGGAAAATAAAATAAAATGAATAATGGTGGACCCAAATGAAGATGCGAGGTTGATATAATAAGGCTGAATTTATCAAGCCCGTGAGCAGCCAAATTCGTCAAAGTCACGCGTGACATTGCTGTTTCTTGTTTACCTCGTGCGTGAGTGAGAGCATTTTGGCTCACATCGGTGAGCTCGTCACTTTTCGGCAAACGTGAAAAAGAGTGGCCCCTCACTATTAATTAAAAAAACTTTTTCTACTTCTCATTTACCCTCTATAAATACATTTTAAACCAAACTAATTATTACACTACAAAAAATACCCCATTCACTTTCAAAAAGAATAATTCGACACCTATTTATCTATTATAAATATATATTTCAAAATACACTAATATTTACACAACAAAACATACAACTTTTACACACACAAAACTTTTTTAATACCTCATTTATCCCATATAAATACATTTCGTAATGTTCAAATTTTTTATGTAATGTTATTAATTAATGTACGTTTTTATTTTCGTAACGTTTTTTATTTCGTAACTGTATATTTTTTTATTTATGTAATGTTTTAATGTTTTTAATGTATTGTTTTTAGTTTAATTAAAATGTATTTTTTGGTGCGAGTGTGTTTTTTTTGTAAATGATAAAAATAAAGTGTTAGTGAGAGTGAGGGTGAAAAGTAGGAGAGAGAATGCTGACGTGAAGGGTGTAAGTGGTATTTTTGGTGTGACTGATAAAATCAAGGTAAGGATTTTTTTTGAAAGTAAGAATGTTAGATGACGTGGTATCCCGTAAAGCCCATATGAAAGGCATTTTGCTCTTCATGATACTTAGAGTACTAGGTACAGTAATGTGGTGCCGTAGCTAAAAGTGATGCCATAGTTGACACGTAAGATATGACACCAGAATGTTATGACACCACATTTGTTGGGTACCAGTGAGCCGTGACAAAAATGATGTCATAAAGTAAAAAATGGTATAGTAGACCCACGCATACCTCACTTTATTAATATTTTTTAAAAAAAAATTTGAAAACGCAAAGTTGGCTAGGCTGGGGAGTACGACGCGAAAGTCGGTGTGATGCGCGGTTCAAAAAGTGACGCCAAAAGGTACGGCGCGAGATAACAACTAACCATACCCTCGGCTATTAGAGCAAACCATGTAATCTCACTAAAGTCAAGAGCATTTTTCACTTAGAGCCATGGGTACGGCTGGCTGCTATCTCGCGTCTTACCTTTTGGCGTCACTTTTTGGACCGCGCACCACACTGGCCCTCGCGCCGTGGGGTGTCGCGTCGTACTCCCCAGCCCAGCCAACTTCGCGTTTTCAGTTTTTTAATTTTATTAATAAAGTAGGGTATGCGTGGACTCACGATACCATTTTTTACCCTTATGACACTACTTTTGTTACGGTTTACTGTTACCTCAGTAAATATGATGCCATAACATTTTAATATCATATCTTACGTGTCAAATATAACACCACTTTTAATTACGACACCACACCACTATACCTATTACTCTTAAAAGATAAAGATCGGCATCAAAGATTTTCGACAAAAACAACACTAGAACTTTCGAAATAATAAAAACTGCGCCAACAATTTAAACATAATACTAGGATGATTTTTGCAATTTACTCCAAATAAACAAGTAAATGATAATATACAAATGAGTTTTGCTAACAGGTCTTTATAATGTTAACAACTGAATTTCAAATATTTGGCAAGACAAATTATAATATCAAATAAAATCATACAAAATCATTCACAATTGCTAATCATATCTTAAAATTTCTCATAAACAAATTCACTTCACTTTTCAAAATGATTTTTTTAGCGAAAATTGCTAAATATGTTTCTCGAAATATTTTAATATAAGCAAATTTTACGGAATGTTTGTTGTTATCGACCGGCATAAGAGTTGTCGTTAGCATTTTCGTATACAAATTACCACCAAATTTTGTGGTAATATGGTTTTTGGAAGGAGGGGTGAATTCAAAACACTAAGCCATCAGGTGCATATTTTCGATTATAAAATTACAAAAGAAATAAAAAAAGGACTAAAATATGTGATTTCTTTCAAAGTGGTAAAGAAATTAAAAAGATATCTCTTAATCAGTTTTTATACCGAAAAATCGCTTACATACAACCTCACTGATAACTTTTATAAGTTCTTCATTTTTTATGGCACAAATTAACGCACCATTAAAATATTCTTTCATGTTATTACGTAAATCTGTCCTCACAAGCTTTATTTTAGAAAACATCCGTAATAGTTGCAACGAACAAAATCAAAGCCAATTTCAACAAGATAGACCAAAGGATGACAGGTTTGTTTATTATTCTCTACTATCAAACTAGAAAGTTTAAAAATACCATACAACTCAACAATTTTTTTTATCATTACTTACTTTGCGCGATGCGGCTGCGGGTACCTATAACATAATTTCGGTGAACAATATTTTAACTTTACGTTTTTTAACAACAACATTTCAAAAAGCGAAAATTAAGGTTTATGTAGCTTTATCTAATTGTCTAACCGAATCGATGGTGGCTTTGGTTCTCGGTTGATCCAGTTAATCTGGTTTGAGATATTGAAAATTATAAATATATATGTTTTAAATTATTTTATAAGGTGAATATAAAATTGTATATTTGAGTAATGAGATGGATTAATTATATGTTTATTATTATTAATTGATTTTAAAAAAATAAGATGTAGTTATATTTGTTGTTTTGTACATTATGTTATTTTAATGATAGTTTTAAATGTAATATGTTATAAAAGTTCTTATCCTTGTTATAGTTGTAAATAGGCATTAATAGAGTGTATTACTCAATTCTTAGTTTGTTATTTGCATTAATAAGTTGTACATTATGTTTTATTTGTTGTACTATTTAAATTTTTATATTTATTGAAGAGAGAGATACCAATTTGTTTTATAAAGAGTATAGATAATCTGAGAGTAAACAACAAAATCAATAAAAAAAACTTAACTTTTTCATATAAATAAAATCACGTGACTAACTGCTATTGAATTCTCGTAAACTTTCAAAAACATCTGAGTATCCCTAGTTAGAAAACCAATCACAAATTTTTTTCTTTTATGTTTTTAGTGCTTGAATGATATTATACATTCAGACAATGCTCTAAAACAGCTACTGTAGTATAAAAAGATGCAGACAAAATTACAAAATAAATAACTTTTGGTATGTGATATTTTAAGTGTCCACTTGATACTTTTAAAAGGATGGCAATATTTATTAATCATTTTCCTATTTGATCTTTTTGGTTGTCTGTCGGTCAAGCATGACAAAAAACCAACCATATTTCCATAGAAATTAGAGAAGAAAAAACATAATATCATTGTCGTATAAAAAACTACTACTACTACTTCTTTTTATAGTTCTATTTTAAAAATACGTGATAAAAAAGTAAAAAATATACAGAGTTTTATAAAAAAGTACACAGTAATTTATAAAATGTAAATTCTTGTGTATTTTTTTAGAACCCTGTGTACATTTTACTTCTTATCGTGGCCTTAAGGCACTATATAGAAAAATCCGACACAAGTTTATTTGGCAGCATGTTAAGAAGGCTGTCCTTCGACGCTTGAATGATATACATTAAATTGAGGAGAAACATTATGCGCATTAGATTCTTTTTCCCTTCATCAAGTATTTATCCCATTGGGTCATTAAAAAAACAACAAATAATTTTAAAAAAAATACTATATTCGTCCCAAATTCTAGTCTACATTTCTTTTTCGGTTGTCTTAAATTAATTGTTTACTTTTAAAAATGAGTAAAAACTTTATATCGAGATTGTTATATTACCCTTAGTTGAAATTATAATTACAAATCTTAAAAAAGTTTTAAATTAATTGATTATACGTAAAACTGTCGTTATACACAAAATAAAAAAATAAATTTAATATGTGTGTTTTTTGTCGGTTAATAATAATTTTAAAAAAAAAATATAAGATAATGTATAACAGATATAACGGGCCTCTAGACATGAATCACAATATTGTATTAGGCCTTGGTCCAATAAGGCAAATAACAAAAACATAAAATTCGTCCGCGAAAAGAATATTAGGCGGACGTAAACCCGTTACGATCTTCATCTACAAACAACCTACAGACTGACATAACGTACGTGAAGGTCGATCTGATGACCACAATTACGATAACCGCGGACCTTTGTCCGATAAGGGTTTTATTCCGGTCATTACGCCCACTACACTTATAGTCGAAAAACTAGAAAACCTTAACGTTAGGTTCGCTTCCAAAGTGTGTGAGGTCTCAAGTTCAATTCCCACTAGGTGCAAACAACCTTGAAGTGGTCATACCGACCTCCTGAAAAGGGAGGGCTTTACCTGGTTTGAGTCTGTGTGGCGGTGGGCTCATACCCCGTGGATTAGTCGGCCAATGAGTCGAAAATCACGGTTACCAAAAAAAAAAAAAAAAAAAAAAAAAAAAAACACGTTAGGTTCGCTTATAAAAGACCTCTCGTACAATACAAATGGTACGATTTTTCTCACTCTTTCAAGTACATACATATACTTTAACATGTTTACTTACTCTCACGCTAAAGTTTAATCGCGAGGTCCGTCTTCACGATAAAGCTAACGACTTTATCTTACTTGCGAAGGAAATCGTCTCAACTACTTAGTTGAGTGCAAGATCAAAATCTAGCCCCAAGAGAGCTTGAAAGGCCGAATCGTCGAGCGATTCAACCCTATCTCATATCCCGTCACACATTTTGCACCAACAATTAAAGTTTTATTTCTTTTAATTTTTACATAAAGACAGTTTTACTTTTAACCAACTAATTATTTTTTTTTAAGTTTTATAATTATCAAAATAAAAACATAAACTATAATTATAAGACAGAATGTTTCCATTTCAACAATTTGCAACTCAGTGTTCTGTAACATTGAGTGGAGCCGAACACGAGAATATCAAACTATGTTATCGATGTAAATTACTGAGGACATGGAGCATCGGTTCAAAATTGAATCGAAAACCGATTTTGAAAAATACTCAAGTCAGAAACCGAACCAAATTGTATCAAGCAAAAACGAAACCGAACCGAGAAAAACCGAACCGAATATGAAGTTTAGGGGTATTTTTCGTGTTTTTAACCCGAAACTGAACCATGTTATAATTTATTTAAATATGTAATTTTAAATAATTTTACATCTTAATTTCATATTCAACAGCTTATACCAAACACTTTTATTAAAAAAATACAGCTTATTATATCTCTTGTTCAGTTGCGACACTGAACAAGGGTGCAACGAAATGCAAGCTAACGACCTTGATGTGAGCACTACAACCTTTTCAGACTTCTTATGCAAAATGAAACTGAGTTTAGCAGACGAGAAAAACTCCGAAAGGTTTAAAATTTTTGGGTGCCGATTCTCAGAAAATGAGCACTTGTTCAAGTGACATTTTAGCTAGGTGTTTGGGACCGGACCCAAGGCTTATTTCTTCAAAAGCCCTCAATGATCGGTCAAGTAAACGTTTGTCGTGGGAGAGATACCATTGAAGCAATGCTTCAATGGTTAGCAGCCGAGGAAAGATAATTAACGATAATAGTTTCAATAATTTGTTTTTTTTAAGAATCACTAGTAATCAAGTAATTAAGAAAAACCAAACTGGATAGTCATTGTTCCATAAGGTATACTCGTAGGGTCGAGTTTTAAAGAACTACCAGACAACAAGTTGCTCTCGCCTGAGCAGAATAACCAACACGGCATTCCAAAACAAAAACCGTCATCATGACACACTATCACATGATAAAGTCAAGATTGTGACTCGAATGTACATGGTCTAACTGGAATTTTAGAGACCCTATCCTATGCGGTTTGAGTTGCGACTCTTCTGAAACGTTGAGGACACATTACCAGTTTACCACTATGCCTCTACGATGCACCTTAATGATTGATGGAATTCTATGAGAGTCTCGAGACCAGGATGCATGCCAGTTTCATACGACCAGGTGCAGTGTATCGTAAAAGGTCCTATGCTATGGACATATACACTCAGATATGCAGATACTCCAAGAGCCAAAAGGCAACAGCTTTCACGGCCCTTTAAAACAACAAAGCTATAATAAAATCCACTCCAAAGGTCATTACTACTATGAAATCCGCAAATAACGATTACTTAGCACAAATTATATAAACAAGAACCGCAGCAATAATAAAGGTTTGACTTTGAATAAGTAACTTCTCTTATCGAGAAGCTGATAAAAAACCCGTTTTCAATATAAACTTGAGTGACAAAATGCAAATACATGTCAAAGAAACTATAGTTGTAGTTGTACCTGAACTATATGAAAAAGAAAAATAAGAAGAAGAAATTAACAAACCGTGATTAAAAAGGAGTGGGAAGCCATCATACGCGAAACTCATGAATTCCCAACATTTGCATTTGTAATATGCATCTCTCTTTTTGTTTCGGGGTTTCTCCAAAACGCTCTTTTCCACCAAACTTCAAACCCTCTTTGTATATTCGGGCAATCATCCCCAGAGTTTAGAAACCGGTCAAACCAAGACATCAAGATTTCTTGTTGCCAAGCGAGGGGCAAAGTTAGAATAGTATTACTCAGCCCTTCTTCAACTAAATGACGATCTAGTCCTCTTGACCCTCTTCTCATCCAAGTGAAATCATCATAAAACGGGACCAACCATGTTTGTAAAAGTAAGCATCTGGACTCTTTAGAAGCCAAAAGTTGACTTTTCCCGATACCAACAAAAAGTCTTGCTGTAACTCTACTGATCTCGTACCTATGAATTGCAGGCACTTTGGAATGCACTTCAGATAATTCGGTCTGTGACGCCCATAACTTCAAAAAATCTTCGGAAATTTGTCTATCTATTAAAATGTCCAGAAGCCAATGTAGGTTCCCAGATTGTCGTGTTATCTGAGCCACGTCTTCAAAGTCCCCTTTGGAAGCTTTGAAGAAATGGAGTTTTAATAAATTTAAACACTTGTCACAAGCGGAGTACAAAGATTCTTTCCTCAAATCGTTATTTGATGAATTTTCATGAAGCATTTTCGAGACCAAAAGTTTCATATCTCGTCTTGCTTTTTCATCTTTCCCATCAAGAACTACATGTAAAAGCTTAAGAAGTATTTCTTGATTGTCGTGAGTTTCATCATCCGCAGGTGTGACATCAACTGAAACTCTCTTCAAAACCTCACCAGCACCAACCCCTTCGAGTCGAAGCTCGGATAATAAAGAAGCAACCTTTTCTTCCTCATCCTCAGCCCATGGAGCAGCTTCTAAGTACTCCAAACATGATAAAACACCAGCATCGAACCCGATTGCTGCTGACACCTATGTTACAATACAAATTATATACTATTTAGATGTTGAGAAATATTACAAAGATTTCATAAGTGAGTCATGCTTTCCGAATAACACCGTAATACCCCGACTCGGTGTCAACAGAATGAGGTAGCAAACTATGGGTGGTGTTTGGAAGTGGATTTTAAAAGCGACAAAGTGATAATAAAGAATCATTCTATATGCTAATCAGTAGAAGCTGTAGTAATCACTAAAACTAAGAGTATACAAGAATTAAATTACCTAAACGCTAGACATTGATTATTCCTACTCGAGGAACTAAATCTTGTTCGATATTCCTAAGGCACCAAGTAGGCTCATCTGTTTGATGCCGTGCATAATTTCGTCATGCAAGCATCTAACGAACGATAATCGCATTATCATAATCAGTGTCTGCTTATGCCAATTGTAATCACAGAAAGAGTTTGACATTATACATCTCGGCATCTAGCGAATGATCATTACATTTTCATGGTTAGTATCTAGCTATGCCGATTATGCCGCATAATGTTGTAATAAGCATCTTTGATATATGTAACTGAATACTTGAGAATACGGAATTGTTATACCTAAGTAATTAGATGATCAGCTCAAACGGACTTAACTAGTCACTATCATGACACAAATCGAAACATCTAATAATGAGACTCAAACCAAACATAACAAAATTACCTTCAAGATACCAAGCACCCGAGAAACATCATCTTTCATAAGCTTCCTCCTCAAATCATTACAATACATCAACCTTATCGACTCGATATAAACCTCGATATCATCACAATCCGCAATCTCAACGATACACGGATTCACATTATTAACCAAACCTCTCAATTGCCCCCCTTGCTGTCCCACTTTCCTACACAGCTTATCCGCAAAAAACCTACTATTCGTCACCAAGATCTGCCTATGCACATTCATACAAACACTCAGCCCATCTTTACCACTCAAAGTCAGCTTCACATCACTCGAATTCGTGTCGTTAAACCGACTCCCTGGACTATTATTACAAGACAACATTTCCAACAACCTTTGTTGCTTATCAACAACATTACAGTTACTAGGTCTTCTTAAGCTAGCTAAAGGGACTACACCATTGTTGGCATAGTTTTCGGGCTCATTCGCCATCATTTCAAAAAGGGTCGGGCTGGATCGGGTTTTATCAGGCGGGGGAGATGAACCGGGGTTCAAAAGTCCAGCAGTTAAAGCAGAGTTGAACTGAGTAAAACAAGGCAATGCTTCCTGACAGTTCAAAACACTATTGTTAACATTTGGCATTACGGGTGTCATTTGGGTGTTAACAAGATTTTGATTCGAGTAAGAAAGTGGCATCTTTTTCAAATTTGAATTTTCCGGCGGCGGAGCAACGGTGGTTTCCGGCGGCGGAGCTACGGTGGTCGACAGTGGTGGAGGTGGTTTGTGGTGAGAAACGGCAGGTGGGCAGCACCAGGAAGTGTTTTCCGGTGAGACGGCGGAAGGGTGGTGGTTAGCGGTGGCGGAAATGGTGGTTTCTTTAACGCGGCGACGACGGCGAAAGGAGATGATGGTGGTGGTTGTTGGTTTTTTATGGGAAGAAATAGTTGCCATATGATGTTTAGTACTAAAAATAATGTTGTTGTTTTTTACTAGGTTAATAATTTTGGCATGTTTAAAGATGTTGTTGTACTAGGAAAATAAATTATCGATTGGTACAAGAAAAAACATTGTGATTTGTGTGTTTTATTTATGGTTGTGTTGTGTGAGATTCAGAGACAACTTGGAACAGGTTATAAGTTTTACATACACTATGTCAAAAACTCATTAAACAAGAATAAGGCTACCCGCAACCGGCTTGATTTGTATCGATCGAGTGTAGGTTGCGACTCGGTCGTGTTGTTGGGACGATTCGGTCGCCGACTCTTGATCGAGGGAAAACGACCTTAGACACGACCCATTAAGTAGCCGTTAAATTTCAAAAAAAAAAAAAAATCATTAAACAAGAATAAGGCTACCTGCAACCGGCTTGATTTGTATCCATCGAGTGTAGGTCGTGACCGAGTCGTGTTGTGGCGGTGATTCGGTCGCCGACTCTCGATCGAAGGAAAACGACCTTAGGCACGACCCATTAAGTAGCCGTTAGAAATTTCAAATGTATTGTGTTTGTGTGTTTGTATAAAAAAACTTTTTAAAAAAAATTAAAATTTAAACCATATATCGTAAATGTAAACAATTTTTATTCGAAAATTAAAACATTTATTTTATACTTAAAACATGAAAATACAGAAATTCGAATACAATAGGAAAAGAAATACACTACTAGATAGATAAAATAAAAATACATAATACGATTAGTCAGTTCCCAGATCTGAATCCGAAAACTGACCCGATAAATCTCAACGGCTTGTTTCTTCTTCATCTTATTCGGCCATAATTTGAGCCTCCAGCTCCCTTCGTTCTCTTTCTTCTTCTTCCTGTGTTTGTCTCAATACTTTTAGATCTAGGTATAGTTGATACACCTCATTATCAGTAAGTAAATAAGCCATTTGAGTCGTTTGGAATTGGAGAGGGTAGATCGGGAGACACATTTCGACGTCGGTGTTGTTGTGACGAAGAACCGATATGAGTTTGGGATAAAGAACCCACGTTATTCAGCCATTCAATATTTTTTTCAATTCTAGCCTCCAATTTTACCGACTTTCTCTGAAATCAATATCAGATTGATTACTTAGAAACGTGTCGATTAAATGACGTTTCGACGGGGAAAGATCATCGCATTTCTCATATTCTGTGCGCTGTTTCGTATTATCTTCGTACACGCATCGAAATCATCGGCTAATGTCGTAAGCTTATCGTAACGACGTTGTTGTTGACGTATTTGTTTCTAAATCATACCTTTAATCTCGTCATCGGTGTGTGGGAAAAAACATGTCATTTTTAATTTCTAAAAGTGTGTGTGAAAATACAGAGAGTTCTGTGAGAAAATAATGAAAGTTGTGTGTGAAAATTTTGTGTGTGAAAATGTGGTATTTATAAAGAGAAAAAAATTATTTAAATTACAAAAATAAAAAATTTGAATTAGGTCGCACTAGGTCGCCTTGTTGGGGCAAATAGGTCGCATTAAGTCGTAGGAGATAGAAAACTGAAAAATAAAGATCGCGACCTAGTAACCGTTGCAGGTAGCCTAATGTGTGATAAAGGTTTTAATCGACGGAAAAAATCTGACCTCGTGTATTCTTTTAAGATGTAAACTAGTATCTCTGTCTCATAATAAGTGTTCATTTGGAGTTTTTTAGTCTATGTAATCGAACTTTGATCGTAAATATTTTTATTTGTGTTATATAATACTTGATGAAAATTATACAAATGAAAATATATTTTTAAACTGAATCTTTTTATATAACTTTCAGAAAGTATTATATAATACAAATAAAAATATTTACGGTCAAATTCGATTACAAAGACTTGGAATATCTCTATCTCTACTACTTATAAAGGAAAAACTTCAAAACCTTGAATGTTAAAAAATGATTTAATTATAGAATTGTTGAAAAATTAAATGCAGATAAGTTGGATAAAGTAAGAAATGTTGAAAAAATAAACCATAAACAATTGCATAAGTTACCGGGTCACGGGTTCCACCACCGGATTAATTCGGTCGAGTAACTTGGTCACGGGTTCCACCAACGGGTCAACCCGGTCGAGTCATCGGGTCACGGATCGACCATCAGACCAACCTGATTGAGTCACCGGGTAACGGGTTCGGCCATCGGGCCAATCTTTTCGAGTCACGGGTTCGACCATCGGGTTAACCCGATCGAGTCACCGGTCACGGGTTCGACAACCGGGCCAATCCTGTCGAGCCACCGGGTCATTGGTTCGACCACCGTGTCAATCCTATCGAGTCACCGGGTCACGGGTTCAACCACCGGGACACGTGTTTGACCACCGAGTCAACCCGATCGAGTCAATGGGAACGGGCTCGCCTACCGGTTCCGCCTGGACGAGTCACCAGGTTACTGATTCGATCATCGGATCAATTAATAAATCATTAACTATCTATCGCTAACCAATTATTGGGTCACGAGTTCCACCATTGAATCAATTAACATATCATTAATTATATGTCGTTAGGTAATTCCGCTGCTATGCGTGGTAATCGTCTAGTTTTATTGTAAACACTTAATATGGATGAAATGAAAGCAATAAAAAAATTTTAAGGACCAAATTTTAGGCAATGAACATATTCTATAATAACTTATTTGGTCAGGAGTTAGAATTGAACACAAAATCTATTTTTTTAAAACTTTTTCTTACGAATATAATAAAAGTTGGGTTTTGCTAACAGCAGCCCTATGAGTTTTTCTTAAGGCTGCCATTTGTATAAAATTACATTAAATGAACTGATTATTTCCATATTTATATGTATTTAAATATTATAATTATGGAATGTGTAGTTAAACATGGAATGATTTATCATAATTAAATGTTGAATTATTAATTAAGTTATTTAAACATGGAAGGTTTTATATTAATTAAATGTTTAATTTTAATTATGGTAATTTTAAGAAAAACCCATAAAGCTGCTGTTAGCAAAACCCATAAAAGTTTGCGATAAAGAAGTGATTGGTCATGAAACAAGAATATTGTGGTTGAAATAATGAAAACAATAGTTATATCACTCACTTACCTTTTTGTTTGGACACTAAAAAGGTATCTTTGCAAATGATTAATTGTATTGTGAGATCTGGTTGTGGATGCTGTTTGTGAATTGTAGTTGTAAAATGAGTTGTGAGATAAGAGTTGTTATTTATTAGTTGTGATTTTGTATGTACACTAGTGCTTGACAAGATTGAGTGTGGATATAGTTGATATATGTAGTGATACTGATTATCAAAAATTGTCTATCAAACACTAAGAAACTTTATGTAAAAGGACATAGAAATACGAATCTTTTGGTTGAAAATTGAGATGTAAGTAAAAAAGAGATGTCATAATTGGTCAAGGTAACATTTTTCTTACCAACGACTTTCCATAATTGCATGTTCATATGGATGAATATGATTATATTAACAACTTTTTGTTGTAAACCTATACATTGTAACTTTGTTTATAAGTGAGCTAAAAAAATTAAGTGGTTAAACAAAAGTGTTAGACAATACTTTGTTAGAGATTATAGGCTTTGTTAAATGTGTTAGGTCTAGTCCACCTCTATGGCTTCTAGAATAATCTTACGATGGTTATATATTATAATGTTGATTGAATGAATTATTGTAATGTTGATTGAATAAATAAGACAGTCAATTATATTTCCAATAAAAAGAACGAACAAAGTATTTGCGTAAATAGGTTGTTAATGTGGGTGGTGTAAACAAATTTTTTGTTGGTTGGAAATTATGCTTGGTGAGTGACCCAATTAAAAATTAGAACGTTTTGTTGACGACGTGTTTATAATGTTCTTCTTTTGTCGTTTTTTGAGACGTTGTTTTAAATGAGAAGTGTAGAATGTATCAAGAAAAAACAATTTTGAAAGGATGAATAAAAAAAAAAAATTATTAAGATATTTATAGTGATAAGATTATATAATTTTAAGTTTTCTATTAAATGGCATCGACCTACATATTATGGATTGTTAGGGTTTTCTCATAGCTCCTATTACTCGATATTGGAAACGATCGAGGTTTTTGGAAAAGGCCTCATCTACGCGTTGTTGTGGGGTTAAGCTTATAAGGACGACATGTCTACAAGGCCACATTGGCGCGTCGTTGGAGGATTATTACCGTCGGTCTATAATTTATTTTGTACTTTGTACATTATACTACAAAAACAATAATTTAGGGTCGACTTGTAAAGGTCATATCTCGGTCATAAAAATGAGTCAGAGGTCTAATTTTATATGTGAACATAAGTTCAGAGAGTCTACTTTCCAATGATTTCGGTCCCAAGTCGGTTGAAGGTCTGGAAGTCAGTTTTTATAAATTTACAAGATTCGTTGTCAAAACTGCGTTTTTAAATACGAATTTAAGGTTAGGGTTTAGAGGGTTAAAACCTTAGCAAACGAACTTATATTTTCAATACCTTCTGATATGTGCTTAATTATGATATGTATAGAGTCAAGCGTGAATTTGAGGAAAAGTTATGGTATTTAGGTAGGTCAAACAAGTGCAAACTTTTGATAGGTCGGATCTGGAACAAGTTGTGGTCACAAATTAATTTGAATTTTTATATAAGGAATTGAGACCTAAAATTTAATTCGGGATATCTAGATACATAGTAGATGGCGTGGTAAAATGTGTTAAACAATAAGGTTGGTTAAGTTAGGTTTTTACATTAACGAACAACGGGTAATATTATAGAAATGTAGTAAAGGGTGTTTAGAAGCGTGATGAGTTAATTTCTTAGACAAAGTCCATCATATGAATGTTACATCATTTGGGTGATTACCTAAACGATATTAGCATGTGTGCTTTATGTTATGTACAGTTGAGTTGTGAGGACTATACTTGTAGCAACGCTTCATGAGAGTTTCATAGTCTCATTTCTTTTACTTATTATTCCAATTGGGATGGAAATGATGCTAATTAGATTTTTATACTTAATGTAATTGGGGTTTGAAGGTCTACGAAATCATTGGCCTATTCTATATGATGGATTTGATAGATTAAGATGGTTGATTAATTGATAGATATAAAAGAGATGAAGGAAGGAGATGAGGGATTAGAGAGAGAAAGGAGAGAAAAGAGGAAAATTAGAGAGAGAAATAAAAGACGGAATTATTAAGTGTGTAAATGAACAATCAACAACCCCTCCTAACATGCTAGGAGGGGATATATATAGCCCACCCTACATGTGGGCTATATGGACTATACATAAACTAAATGGATCACGAGCCCATTACATAATTATCGTTGGAGCGACCGATCCTTCATAAATACGTAAAACGTATTTCCAACAATCTCCCCCTAAGGGAGGTCGCTCCAAGAAACAAAGTTCTAAATAGTCTATAACTCGTGATCTATGCTAACTAAGATGTGACCGAGACTTTATTGGGAAAAACGTATTTCCAACAATCTCCCCCTAAGGGAGGTCACATCTTTTTACAAAATCTTAAACCTAGCATCTATGCTTGAGTCTTCGATCTTGTTCTTGTGAATATGCTTGATGTGATCTTTGACTTTAGTCTTGAGCATGTTTCCTTGCCTTGACCTTGTGCATTCTTCACTTGTGATATTTGCCTCTTCGTGACTTCATGTTCCACATACTTATACTTTTAAATTCTTGAAAGCTTCAGAGTTTGATACAGCGGAAGACTTGACCTTCAGGCTTTCTTGAATTTGTTGAAGTACTATTTGTATGTAGTATAAGCATGTGGTGACGACTTCTTCTGGATTGTACACCGCAATGCCACCTTCTTGTTACGCTGCATAAGACAGTTAGCAACAAAACAATATACACGGATGAAATGGCCTTGAACATTTCATTCTAATTCGGTAGCAATTTACCTCCGGTCGGTGAAGACCGTTGGACGATATTAAATATCGTACTTGTGGCAGGTAGTTTCAATAAAGAACCTCCTTGACAAGATTTCGCGGGTAAACCCGTTCTCTTTACTCGACCGTCCAAAGCTGACTGCGAACGTAAAGAGTGGATCATTTGGATAATATTATCCGCATGATTTGAAGCCGTCAATTCATGTTCCTGGAACAAGTGAAGTTCAATTAAGAACCGCACCATCGTTGCTTTCCAGTTGTCACTAGCTTGATTCATATAGAATCTTGCAAGTTACCTACCAAGTGCTGTTTGATATTAACACTAGAAGGATTTCCATTCGTCACTGTAAATACTTAATAGTATCACTCTGAATGTTCTGGCAAGATCACTAAGATATTGCGTAGAGGCCTGGAACGTGTTTAAATTCATTTAAGAATTAAACCACTGTTGCTTTCCAGTTATCACAAGTTTGATTCATAAAGAATCGCACAAGTCACCTACCATGAGCTTTTTGATATTCGCTCAAGAAGGATTTCCATCTTCATTGTAAATACTTTCGTATTACTCGGATGTTCAGGCAAGATCATGAAGATTTTGCGTAGGACTCTTAAGATCTTTCTTACTTTTCACAGTGTGTGAAGAAGCAAGGAAATATGAAAGTGTGTCTTAATGAGATATTTGATGATATCAAATGGCTCTAGACTCGATCGTGCATTTTGGATTTTAGTGATCGGAGGCTGGAGAGGAGTGCCACCTTTTCAATACCAATTTATTCGGAGTGAATAAATCAATAGATAACGTGTTGATCTCCGTGTGATTAAAACAAATACCTTTTGAGAGATATTTGAGTTAGCTGGGAAGGGTTGTGCATTGCATCACTGGGTCCATGATGTCTTTCTTCAATATCGAGAATCATTAACAAAAATGATCTCAATAGCATATGTATTGACCCGGTTTCTGCCTAAAGTTGTAAGGAGGGCTTCTTTCTTTACACCCTTTATCTTTACAATTCTTTTTCATTCTTCAACCCCTTCACTGCTTACCAATACGTCATCACTAGCACCTTGTTGTGATTATTCCAGTGCTAACTTAAGTACTTGGTCGGCATTCAGCTACGTTCACAATCTTTCTCCATCTTTCCTAAGGACTACTATTTCTAGCTATGGAATGTCCTTGGGAAGATTCCTCCGGTTCTAGAAAAATCATTGGACTTTAACCTATCCTACCATCCTTATGTCACCACAATCTTCACCGTCGTGAATAGAGATGTTTTGGGTAAGTGTATGTCACCATGAAATCCATTTTGAAGTGCAAATCCATTTTGCTCCCCCTTAACATATGCCACGATATTCGAAAACATTTCGCACATGTCAGGATGAGCTAGCACGTTAAGTCAAACCATTTGTGATTAATCATTTCCCATATTAAATCACATTTTCTCCCCCATATTAAAAATATTAACCCAATCGATGTTTTTAATATCAATTGATTTAATAGCATTTTAAGAAAATTTGGGAAGAAAAATGCAAATCCAATTATCTTCATAAATTACACAAGCTCCCCCTCAAATTAATGAGGGTGTGCTGAAACGTAAATTAAATACCTTTTAAACACAAGTGTAAGGTATTTATCACGTGCAAAGATCATATATGATAATGAATTCACAAGATTAACAAGTTACGAGGTAGGACCTGAATGATGGAGAACATCATATGAAAGATTCACATGGTTCTAGTTCACGAATGTTGGTCACCTCGTCACGTCCCCGAGAAAATTAATTCCCGTTGTTGAGTCAAAGCTTTCCGGTGAAATGCTTGACTTGATTATGAAAAGCGGGTTGCTATCTGAAATAATAACAAACCATTTTGAGCATGTTTTAAAAGTTTGAACTTCTGCTCGAACTTTATTTACAACCCCGTGTCATTATTGAATGACATTTCTAGTAGCGTAAATATTATCGATTCCAGAAGACATGCTCTTTTTATCAAAACATTTTTTGAACACACAATTTTGAAAGATTTAGAAAAAACCTTTTGAGAAATTCTCGAAAAATTGTGTTCAAAGTTTTGAAAAACAATTACTTGAGCTTAAGATGTTGAATATCTTAAAAGCGAGCTCAAGTCCGAGAAGTTGTGAACTTCCCGTTGTTAAGGATAAGTTACCATCGGCGATAAACTTTCCTTTTATCTGAAGGACGAGTCCTAAGCTGACATTTACTTAGAAGTCGTGTTCATGAGCTTGAAAACTTTGACTGTTTTAACGGAAAGCTCATGACCGAGAAAGGTTAATTTCTCGTTACGAGGAAAAGTTCTCTTATTTAAAAGATACACTTTCCTTTCTGAGCTTAAAACTTCGAATGTTTTAATACAAGCTCATGACCGAGAAAGGTGAATTTCTCGTTAAGAGGATAAGTTATCATAAAAGATAATCTGTCCTTTATTTTAAGTTCGAGTTACAGTCTGACATTTAACTGTAAGTCATGTACACGAGCTTAAAACCTTTGAATGGTTTTATCGTAAGCTCGTGTCCGAGAAAATTTAATTTCTCGTTAATGAGGATAAGTTTACCATCGGCGATAAACTTTCCTTTATTTGAAGAACGGGTTACCATCTGATATTTAATGATAAACCATATACACGAGCTTAAAACCTTTGAATGGTTTTAGGGTAAGCTCGTGTCCAAGAAAACTTAATTTCTTGTTAAGAGGGTAAGTTATCGTTGCGTGGATAAACTTCCCTGTCTCTGAAGTCCGGGTCGTCGTCTGTCATTTAACGAGGATCCATAGTGCATGAGCTTAAAAACTTGGAATGTTTTTGATATAAGCTCATGCCCGAGAAAAATTAATTTCTTGTTGTTAGGATAAGTTTACCATCGGCGATAAACTTTCCTTTCTTTGAAGAGCGAGTTATAGTCTGTGATGTGACTATAAGTCCTTGTGCATGAGCTTAAAAACGTGGAATGTTTTTAACATAAGCTCATGCCCGAGAAAAATGAATTTCTCGTTTTTAGGATAAGTCATCATCGGGATGAACTTTCCTGTCTTTGGAGATCGAGTTACAGTCTGTTATGTGACTGTAAGTCCTTGTGCAGCTTTAACCATGAATCCCCTGAGATCCTAGTTTCTCTGATATCTGCTTCTTCAGCAACCAAACTCTGAGAGTGTCCTTAGTTGAACGGTATACAACGATTGGACCGCTTCGTTCTTTTGGAACATCAACTTTGGTACCTGCATTCTCATTAGGAGTTTGTATACTTTTGCATGGGTTAGAGATATCTATTTTAGAAGCACGTGGGGGTTCACGGTTTTCTTTTCTTGTGTTAGAGGTGGCCTGAGGGGATGATTCACTTGTCTTAGTTGGCAAACGTTTCCTTTAATAGAAAACCTTAAGTTCAGGCTTAAGTGATGTATCATCCTTTGCAATTTCCTCCCTAGTAGTCTTCGTAGAATCAGAGACAATCCTAGTTAAAGGGCACTCGTTTCCTACAAGAGTGAAAGTTCTACCAGTGGGGCGCCACATCTTACCAAAGGGTTTGATTTTAGCTACCCACTGGGATTTAAGTCTAGCACGGGAGTTCACCTCATTAAGCAATTTTTTGATACAGGAGTCATGATTTGCCGTAAAGACACATTTTCTACATGTTTTACAAGTAGCATATTTAATGTCCGAGTAATTCCTAGATGATTGATCGACGCTCCTAGGAGATGACATGCTACGGTTAGCAGTGTTGGGTAATCTAGAAGGCATCTGACTAGGTTGGACATTGCTATCTCTTACATGTGTCTTTTGAATAGCTTCCCTTTGACCAAAATCATGGCGCACATCAGTTGAACTAGTTCTAGACGTGTTCATTGAACTATTTTTAGAGGAGCTAGGGGCAATCATGTGATGAGGTCTTGCTAAAACTGATTTAGTCACATTAGGCCTAGTTGGTGGAGTGACTGTTCTAGAAGTATGTCCCAAATCAACTTGGGAGGCAAACCGCGGTCTCGAGGATTGTGGTCGCTCGGATCTAAATGCAGTAGGTTGTCTGACAATCGGTTGTCTGACGAACTGATTTGTAGGCGGTTTCCCCGAGATTGATGGTTTTTCAAGCTTAGTGTCCACACTAGGTCCTCTATTTCTCCTTAACTCGTTTTTCAACGCGGCTATAGCAAAAACCTTTTCCTGTACTTGAGCCTTTAACGTCTCATTCTCTTTGAGTAATTTATCTTGGGAAGCCAACTTAGATTCTAGCAACTGAATTTGTTTCAAAATATTATCCTTTTCAGCTTTAGAATCCAAAACTCTTTGAGCCAATTTTCTTTCAAGAACAACGTTTGACTTTTTAAGTTTTTCAAAATATGTTTCAAATTTGTCCGTTTTCTTAGAAAATTCTAGTTTGGCATCCTCAAGATCTCTTGATTGTTGAGCTACGATCGATTCGAGCTCTTTAATCTTAGACTTAGGCTTGGTTAAAGAAGCAGTCGTAAAACAATTAGCAGGATTGTTAACTAGCGCATTCATTTCAGATATCATATAAAGAATATTAGCTGTACTTGACATGCTACCTGGTTCCTGCGTCCCTCCTGATTCTATTCCCTGATGACTCCTTCTTGTATCGTCTTGCAATTCACCCTTTTGATACTTGGAACTCAATGATTCCATTGAAAGTTCGATGAGAAA
Organism: Glebionis coronaria; assembly: GCA_025667525.1. Taxonomy (NCBI): domain Eukaryota; kingdom Viridiplantae; phylum Streptophyta; class Magnoliopsida; order Asterales; family Asteraceae; genus Glebionis; species Glebionis coronaria. Next base: position 16,507,233 of record CM046874.1, on the reverse strand, counting down.
TGAAATAAAAATTCTTGGTCTCGTCAAAAACAGATTTTGTCACTTAGTCTCGTCTATGTGTCTCACTGTTATAAATCCCGACAACTTTAAAAAAAAAAAACTTTGTTTATACTAAGATCTTTTATTATAATAAAGTGACACAAATTTAATAATAAATTCGTCAAATTCCAAACTGTAAATCTACACGTTTAATAATAAAATCCTTTCTTTATTCATAAAATTCGTCAAATTCGTAAATCTACACGTTTAATAATAAAATTCGTCAAGTGACCAGTATTTGTTTGAAATCTACACGTCAAAATTGAGCCCACGTGTCTTTGGCTAAAAACACGTAATCCCACCTCCCTTATTAAAACATGCACAATATATGTTTTATAGGTACCTCCGTCCGTCTCTCTCTTCTTAACAACACAAAAAAAAACAACCTCAAATCTTTCTTCTTCTCTCAAATCTCAGTTCATAAAAAATACAGATCTGCACGAAACTTAACCTTTCAAGATCTATCTCTCTCTCACAAACATAAACTTGTCGTCTTTCTTACTCACAAACACAGAAAAACTTCGTCTTTCTCACAAACGCAGATCTTAATATACTTAATCGGCTACAAGATCTTCACATGAAGGTCACGGGTAGGTGTCTCCTTTTAATTTAAGTTGTAGTCTCTCTCATCTGTAGTGTCTTTCTGTTGTGTAATTATTTGAGTTCGAGAGTTGTTGTGGGTCGAGTGTGATTGTGTGATTGTATGAAACGAGGGTGATGTAAGGGTCGAGAGTATTGTGAGGGTGTGAGGGAGTAGGTCGTTTTGGTCTTCGTTGTGGGTTTGATGAGGGTGGGTAAGTCGAGGGTTTTGAGGGTGGGTGTGTTGGTTTGGGTCTGTTTTTAGTCGAGGGAGTGACCAGGGAGTTTTCGAGGGTGGGTCGAGGGACGAGAAGTGTTGAGAGTTTGTGAGTGTGGTGTCTGTGTCGAGGGTGATTGGGTAGAGGTTGGAGTTGATTGATGTCAGTTTGTTGAGTTTGAGGAGTGTGTTTCGAGGGTGTTTGTGGTGACACGAGAGGGTGTGAGTTGTGGTTTCGAGAGGTTGTATGGTGAGGTTGTGTGAGTGTTTGTGATTCGAGGGAGGGTGTCGAGTCGAGAGAGAGGAGAGGTGAGGTTGAGAGTTGTTGGGGTGAGGGGTTCGAGTGGGTTGTTTGGGAGTTGAGTCGTTGTAAGAGACGACGATGACTTGCCCGTTGTGTTTGAATTTACAAAGCTTCATTCGGAAGTGTCATTCGTTCGGAAGAGTTCCGAATCGGAAGAGTTCCGAATCGGAAGAGTTCCGAATCGGAAGAGTGTCGAATCGGAAGAGTTCCGAATCGGAAGAGTTTCGAATCGGAACTTGTTCGTTCGGAACTTGTTCGTTCGGAACTTGTTCGTTCGGAACTTGTTCGTTCGGAACTTGTTCGTTCGGAACTTGTTCGTTCGGAACTTGTTCGTTCGGAACTTGTTCGTTCGGAACTTTTGAGCACCCGAAATTTTGAGTTTGACCCGGAACTTTTGAGATTGATACGGAACTTTTGAGATTGATACGGAACTTTTGAGTTTGATACGGAACTTTTGTATCAGTTTTGTTGGGACAAATTTTGGACAGTTATGACAGTTGACCAAAAATTAAGAAATATCCAAAAATGAAAAAACTGATAAACGAAAAAATAATAACTGATAACTGATTAAAAAACTGATTAAAAGGATGAATGTGATATAACGATATGGGGTACTGTTATTTTAATTCACGTTGATTCCCAAGAGAAAAAGTAAAAATTATAGCAGCGATGCTTCAAGACAAGGACAAAGATGCTTCAAGATAACAATAAAAGTAAACTGATTATAAAAAACTTAAAAAAAACTAATCATAACAAATTAAAATAGAAACTGATTATATATAAAAAAAATTGATTTTTGATTAAAAAATTTGTGATTTTTATATAAAAAAATAAATCAACGATTTAATGATGATTTAAAACATAAAAGCACAAACTTTATATGAAAAATACAAACTTTTTAATATAAAAGCATGATTAAATCAAAATCCACCAAAATCCACCAAAATAAAAAAAAAATAAAAGCTAGAATAAACCAATCAAACCTTGGCTCTTGATACCAATTGAAGGTATACGAAATCATTGGCCTATTCTATATGATGGATTTGATAGATTAAGATGGTTGATTAATTGATAGATATAAAAGAGATGAAGGAAGGAGATGAGGGATTAGAGAGAGAAAGGAGAGAAAAGGGGAAAATTAGAGAGAGAAATAAAAGATGGAATTATTAAGTGTGTAAATGAACAATCAACAACCCCTCCTAACATGCTAGGAGGGGATATATATAGCCCACCCTACATGTGGGCTATATGGACTATACATAAACTAAATGGATCACGAGCCCATTACATAATTATCGTTGGAGCGACCGATCCTTCATAAATACGTAAAACGTATTTCCAACAGGGTTCATAGCGAGGAAGTTGAAGGTCTTACTAACCGGATTGGGTGTTTGGCAGGGTAGATACCATTTAATTATTTTGGCATCCCTATCGATAGTTAGAAGGTTATTATTGAGAAGTTTAAGAAAAAGTTAGGAAATCAGAAGACAAAGATGATCTCGTATGGTGGAAGATTAACATTAATAATGTCGGTACTCGGTTAGTTTATCCCTTTATTTATTTTCCTTATTTCGCCACCCGGTTAGTTTCCTTAAATCTTTAAAAAGTGTAAGACAATGTTTTTTTGGGGGGGGGGGGGGGTTCTGATGAGTAAGAAAAACTTCATTGGTTATATGGGATGTGATTCTTAAAAAGTCTTCTTTAGGTGGTTTAAATATTGGTAGTTTAAAAGCGTTCAATTGGGATTTAATAGGTAAATGGTGGTGAAGATTTAGAGTCGAAGAAAATAGACTTTGGGTTAGAGTTATTAAAAGTATCTATAGTAGTGATGGTGGTATAAAAGATGAAGATGGAGCCCATAGAGTATTGAGAGGTTCAAAGTGGGGGATATAGTAAAGTGAAGTCGAGTTATTCAAAATTTAGGTTTTAATTTTTGTGTTTCGTTTGAAAAAAAGCTAGGTAATGGTCTTAATACTTCTATCTAGTTAGATAGTTGAATTGATGGGGGTGTGGTTCTTAGTGAGAAGTTTCCTAGATTATATAGGCTAGAAGTGAATAAAGATATTACAGTTGGTGATAAGAAGGTGAGGAGAAACGATGTATGCGATTGGAGGTGGGATTGGGCTAGAGTATTAAGAGGTAGAGGGTTAGCAGATTTTGAGGAATTGACGATTTTAACTAATATTTTTTTTCCAAATGTGTTGCAAGTAGATTCTTGGAAATGGATACATGAAGGCATGGTGCTTTCACAGTTGAGAAACTCAGAGAAGTGATAGATGGCAAGATTCTAAATCCTACAAATGGTTCTAAAGAGACAAAATGGTGTAAAATCATTCCAAAAAAAGTCAGCATCTTTATTTGGCGTGTTGGAAATACGTTTTTACGTATTTAGAAAGTATCAGTCACTCCAACGATATATTCAAGTATTGGACTCGTGATCCAATATGTAAACATATAGCCCATCATAGCCCACATGTAGGGTGGGCTATATATACATCCTCCTAGCATGTTATGAGAGGTTGGTCATTGGTTGGTTCTCACTTTTCACACACTTCTAATCTAATATTTTTTATTTTCTCTCCAACCTCTCTCTACTTTCTCTCTTTACATCTTCATCTATCTCTCTCTCTAGTAATCATCTCCATAGTTAGATAATCCAAGGATTACGATAAACTGTCAATTGGTATCAAGAGCCATGGGATGATTGTTTTGTTTTTGTGTTTGTGTTCTTGATTCATACGCCTATTTTGATCCAAATACATTCGAACCAAAATTTTTTTGTGTTTTTTATGGTTTTTTCTTGATACAAATCTTGTATATAGTTGTAGTAGAGATTTGGTATATTTATTTTGGCTAAAAACACAAAATTTTTTGGTGTTTTGATCATTTTTTGGCTTAAAATCTCGAATTGGTTGAGTTTTGTCCGAGAAAAGTGGGTAATATTCCGACAGAAACCATCAGAAAAGGGTTTAGGTATTCTGACAGCTTCCATCAGAAAAGGGTTTACACATTCTGATCGTTATTTCGACGGGTATTCCGGTAGTGGTATTCCGACAGGTTATTCCGACGGGTATTCCGATAGTGGTATTCCGACAGGTTATTCCGACGGGTATTCCGATAGTGGTATTCCGACAGCTTATTCCGACAGGTATTCTAATCCACATTCCGACAGACTTTCCGATAGGACATTCCAATGGTTATTCCGATGGGTATTCCGACGGATTAAATTTGGGGATTCCGATACAGTGACAAGTATTTCAAGATTTTCAAAAACGTGTTTTTGAAATTTTTTAACAATCGTGTGTTATTTTGTCTTGGAATTTTTGGTTTATCGAGAAAAATTAATAGGGGATTTTAACATTATTTCTCGACTTCTACACACAACAACAAACACAATTACTTTCTTTCATTGTTCGATCGCGAAGTAATCCTTACCTTCATTTATCATCGATTTTCAATGGATTTGTTGAATTCGACATCTCGAGAGGGAGAATTGCAGAAGATGCAAGAAGCAACAAGACTAAAATGTCAGGTCTCATTTAGACAATTTGAATGTCATCTTTACGAGCTTACCAAGCTAGACTACGGACCATCTTTTGTGGCAGTATTTGGTCGCGATGCTCCTTTCTTCATGGAGGCTATGATGATAAACTTGGATATTCTTCAGCAGTAACTTGACAAAGAAGACTTTAATCATATTGAATCTGCATATGCACTTCAAGTTCTTATGAAACAATTATCGATTTTTCTTCAATTCGATGTTGCCAAGAAAGAAAATTCAGTGCCATGTCAGTCATTCCATGAAGACATGCATAAAGAGATTCAAGACTTCCGTGGTACTTTGTTCAAATACATGACTTCTCTTACACATCTGTTTCAAGAACGTTCACGACTTCAAATTGCTTATGATACTTGGAAGCAAGAACATCCGATGCAGATGCCAGAGGAAACAAATAGTCTTACGGATTACTCAAAGGAGACCGCTTTGGTTAACGATGACAACAACGTCAATGCATCACGACAACATGACTCAAGCATGCATGACGAAGAGCCACTAGTTGAGGTACAATTGAATATTGAATCTCACAATGATCTACATCATGTTGAGAACTCAGAACCCACCTATGACAAACATGGGATGGAAAAGGGTGATTCCACTTCTGATTCATCCGATGTGAGTCATAATGGGGGAGAGAATGATCAAAATGCTCAAAATCATGATATATGCCTTATGGCTGCTTCTTTAACTAATTCTGCTTCTAGGATTGAAAAGCTTGAAACGATCATAGCTCAACAATCAAAAGAGCTTGAGGATACCAAAATTGAATTTTCGAAGAAAACGGATAAATTTGAAAAGTATTTTGAAAAACTTGAAAGTTCAAACGTTGTTCTTGAACGAAAATTAAATCAAAAATTTCAAGATTCTAAAGCCGAAAAAGATAATTTTGTGAAACAAATTATTTTGCTAGAATCTAAGTTGGCATCCCAAGACCTCTTACAAAAGGAACAAGAGACCGTAAAACATCGTTGTAATGAGTTAAATAATACTATCGTAGAGATGAGGTCTAAAACTCTAGAGTCAACGACCTTGTTAACTACTGAAAATACTGATTTAAAGGCTCAGGTTCAGAAAAAGGTTTTTGCTATAGATGCTCTGAAAAACGAGCTAAGGAAAATTAGGGGCACTAGTGTGGACACTAAGCTTGAAAAACCATCAATTTTGGGGAAACCGCCTAAAATTCAGTCTGTTCGACAACTGACTGCATTTAGATCCGAGCGACCAAAATCCTCAAGACCGCGGTTTGCCTCCCAAGTTGATATGGTTCATATTTCTAGACCAGTCACTCCACTATCTAGGCCTACTGTGATCAAATCAGCCTATGCAAAACCTACAAACAAGACTGCTACTAGTGCTTCTAGGTATAGTTCTAAGAATATGCCACAACATAGGTCGAATAGCATGCCTAATAATCACTATGTAGATGCATCTAAGAAAATGACAGAAGCAAGAACTAGGATTTCTAGATCTCATTCGGATCACAAATACGGTGTTTGTTCCGTATGCATGAAAAGTGTCTTCATGACAAATCATGCGGCTTGTGTAACTAAAGTCTTGAAGGAGCTGAACTCAAGTGCTAAAAGAGGGATTCCTAAAGGAAACAGGTCTTCTACCGCTAAGTCTTTCGCTGTGCATAAGAAAACCATGTCGCCTAGATCCAATCTTAGGTGGCAACCCACGGGTAGGATTATCAAATCAGTTAACCTTCAATGGGTTCCTACAGGAAGGATTTTTCCCTCTTGCACTACCAAAGTTGGCTGTGAACCCCTGCATGGTTCGAAAATAGATATCGCTAACCCATGTGAAAGTATGAAAATTGTTGATTCCAGTACATGTACTAAAGTCAAGCATCAACAACAACAAACCGATCAAATCTTTGTATACCATTCAATTAAGGACACTCTTAGCGTTTGGTTGTTGAAGAAGTTGATATCTACGAATCAAGTGTTTCAGGGGATTTACGATTAAGCTAACAACAAAGGCTTATAGACAAATCACAGTCTGTGACCCGTTCTTCAAAGAAAGGGAAGTTTATCTCGTCAACGATAACTTACCCTCACAATGAGAAATTAATTTTTCTCGAGAATGAGCTTATGTTAAAAAAAATTCAAAGTTTTTAAGCTCATGCACAATGGCTTACAGTCTAATCACAGTCTGTGACCCGAACGTCAGAGAAAGGGAAGTTTATATCGTCAATGATAACTTACCCTCAAAATAAGAAATTAAGTTTTCTCGGACACGAGCTTACACTAAAACCATTCAAAGGTTTTAAGCTCGTGTATATGGCTCCTCGTTAAATGACAGACGATGACCCGGACTTCAAAGAAAGGGAAGTTTATCTATGCAACGATAACTTACCCTTAAAACGAGAAATTAAATTTTTCTCGGACACGAGCTTACATTAAGCTCATGTAAAAAGGCTCATCATTAAATATTAGATGATGACCCGATCTTCAAATAAAGGAAAGTTTATCGCCGATGATAAACTTATGCTCATTAACGAGAAATTAATTTTTCTCGGGAATGAGCTTATATTAAAAACATTCGAAGTTTTTAAGCTCGTGCACAATGACTTACAGTTAAATATCAGACTGTAACTCGGACTTCAATTTTAGGAAAGCTTATCTTTAAAGATAGCTTATCCTTGTAACGGGAAATTAAATTTTCTCGGTCATGAGCTTGTATTAAAACATTCCAAGTTTTAAGCTCATAAAGTAAAGTGTATCTTTTAAATAAGAGAACTTTTCTTCTTAAACGAGAAATTCATCTTTCTCGGTCATGAGCTTTACGTTAAAACATTCAAAGTTTTTCAAGCTCATGAAAACGGCTTCTAAGTAAATTTCAACTTAGGACTCGTTCTTCAGTTAAAAGGAAAGTTTATCGCCGATGATAAACTTATCCTCACAACGGGAAGTTTACAACTTCTCGGACTTGAGCTCGTTTTGTAAGATATTCAACATCTTAAGCTCAAGTAATTGGTTTTCAAAACTTTGAACACAATTTTTCGAGAATTTCTCAAAAAAAAAAATTCTAAATCTTTCAAAATTGTTTGTTAAAAAACGTTTTGATAAAAAGAACATGTCTTCTGGAATCGATAATATTTACGATACTAGAAATGTCATTCAATAATGACACGGGGTTGTAAATAAAGTTCGAGCACTAGTTCAAATGTTTTAGAACATGCTAAAAATGGCTTGCTATTATTTCCGATAGTAACCCGCTTATTATACTCAAGTCAAGCATTTCACCGGAAAGCTTTGACTCAACAACGGGAATTATTTTTCTCGGGCATGGTTTACTCTATAACCATGTAAGGGATTGTGTTTACATAATAACACAATCTAACACGAATATATGAACGTGTCAGTGCATTTATTTGTTAAAACAAGAGAAGTCTTGTTTTTATGAAGTTATCATCTCCACCAATCATAGCAATTTACAATTGATATCTACATACTCGATGATGCGACTACTCAAACGGCGACTACAGTTCTTTCAATAGAACATGGGTCAACAATTGAGGGGGAGCAATTGTCCAACATTCAGAATCTTTGATGCCGAAAGTGCCAAGTTCACATATTGGTGTCAAGACAACGATATCAATCGTACACATAGTGTCAAGAGATAACTTCAGACGTGACGAGGCGACCAACATTCGTGAACAAGAACCATGTGCTTCTTTCGTATGATGTTCTCCATCATTCAGGTCCAACCTCGTAAATTGCTAATCTTGTGAATACATTATCATATATGATCTTTGTACGTGATAAATACCTTACACTTGTGTTTAAAAGGTATTTAATTTACGTTTCAAGTACACCCTCATTAATTTGAAGGGGAGCTTATGAAAATCATGAAGATAATTGGATTTGCATTTTTCTTCCCAAATTTTCTTAAAATGCTATTAAATCAATTGATATTAAAAAATCGATTGGGTTAATATCTTTAATATGGGGGAGAAAATGTGATTTAATATTGAGATCAATAATTGTTTGACTTAATTTGCTGGCTCATCCCGATATGTGCGAAATGTTTTCGAATATCGTGGCATATGTTAAGGGGGAGCAAAATGGATTTGTACTTCAAAATGGATTTCATAGTGATTTATACTTACCCACAACCCATTTATTTCACGATGATGAAGATTGTGGTGACATAAGGATGATAGGATAGGTTAAGTCCGATGATTCTTCTAGAACCAGAGGAATCTTCCCAAGGACATTCCATAGCTAGAAATAGTAGTCCTTAGGAAGGATGGAGAAAGATTGTGAATGTAGCTAAATGCCGACCTAGTACTTAAGTTAGTACTAGAACAATCACAACAAGGTGCTAGTTATGACGTATTGGTAAGCATTGAAGGGGTTGAAGAATGAAAAAGAATTGTAATGATAAAGGGTGAAAAGAAAGAAGCCCTCCTTACAACCTTAGGCAGAAACCGGGTCAACTCATTAGCTATTGAGATCATTTTAATGATGCTCAATATTAAAGATAGACATCATGGACCCAGTGATGCAATGCACAACCCATCCCAGCTAACTCAGATATCTCTCAAAAGATATTTGTTTTAATCACACGGAGACAACGCATTATCTATCGATTTATTCACTCCGAATAAATTGGTATTGAAATGGTGGCACTCCACTCCAGCCTCCGATCACTAAAATCCAAAATGCACGATCGAGTCTAGAGCCATTTGAGATCGTCAATATTCTCATTAGGACACACTTTCATAATTCCTTGCTTTCTCATACACTGTGAAAAGTAAGAAAGATATTAAGAGTCCTACGCAAAATCTTCATGATCTTGCCTAAACATCTGAGTGATACGAAATTATTTACGATGAAGATGGAAATCCTTCTTGAGCTAACATTAAAAAGCTCATGGTAGGTAACTTGTGTGATTCTTTATGAATCAAACTTGTGATAACTGGAAAGCAACAGTGGTTTAATTCTTAACTGAATCTAAACACGTTCCAGGCCTCTACGCAGTATCTTAGTGATCTTGCCAGAACACTCAGAGTGACACTTTTAAGTGTTTACAGTGATGAGTGGAAATCCTTCTAGTGTTAACATCAAATAGCACTTGGTAGGTAACTAGCAAGATTCTATATGAATCAAGCTCGTGACAACTAGAAAGCAACGATGGTGCGGCTCTTAATTGAATTTCACTTGTTCTAGGAATCGGATTTGACGACTTCAAATCATGCGGATAATATTATCCAAATGATTCACTCTTTATGTTCGCAGTCAGCTTTGGACGGTCGAATAAAGAGAACGGGTTTACCCGCGAAATCTTGTAAGGGAGGTTCTTAATTGAAACTACCTGCCACAAGTACGATATTTAATATCGTCCAACGGTCTTCACCGACCAGAGGTAAAATGCTACCTAATTAGGTTGAAATATTCAAAGCCATTTCATCCGTGTCTATGTTTTGTTGTTAATTGTCTTATGTAGCGTAACAAGATGGTGGCATTGCGGTGTACCAATAGAAGTCGTCCCCGCATGCTTATACTTTCTGCACTTAATACTTCGACAAATTTAAGAAAGCCTAAAAGTCAAGTCTACCGCTGTATCAAACTCTGAAGCTTTCAAGAATTATAAAAGGTATAAGTATGTGGAACATGAAGTCACGAGAAGGCAAATTTCACCAGTGATAAATGCACAAGGTCAAGGCATGGAAACATGCTCAAGACAAAGTCAAAGATCTCATCAGCATATTCACAAGAACAAGATCGAAGACTCAAGCATAGTATGCTAGGTTTAAGATTTGGTAAAATGGCGTGACCTCCCTTAGGGGGAGATTGTTGGAAATACGTTTTTCCAAAGAAAGTCTCGGTCACATCATTATTAGCATAGATCACGAGCTATAGACTATTTAGGACATTTTAACTTGGAGTGGCCTCTCTTAGGGGGAGATTGTTAGAAATACGTTTTTACGTATTTAGAAAGGATCGGTCACTCCAACGATATATTCAAGTATTGGGCTCGTGATCCAATATGTAAACATATAGCCCATCATAGACCACATGTAGGGTGGGCTATATATACATCCTCCTAGCATGTTAGGAGGGGTTGGTCATTGGTTGGTTCTCACTTTTCACACACTTCTAATCTAATATTTTAATATTTTCTCTCCAACCTCTCTCTACTTTCTCTCTCTCTCTAGTAATCATCTCCATAGTTAGATAATCCAAGGATTACGATAAACTGTCATGGAGTCTATAGAAACTATAAGGGGGGGGGGGTTTGAATAGTTTCTATAATTAAGGTCCTAAATTAAAAATTAGGCTTGCCCCAAAAATGCCTTTTACATGAAAACTAGTTTCATAGTTGTTAAGTCAATTTTCAAACCATATTGCTATATCTAGTGATTATGAAAGTGCAATGCATGAAAGTAAATATGAGTAAGTAAATAGTAAGGAAAGAAACAACCTGAGGTAAGACACCAAGATTTATAGTGGTTCGGCAACGAAGCTTTATCATCGTTCCTACTCCACTCCTTGAGTGCATCTTACTCGAGATTTCCACTATATCTACAAGCTCCCTTGTTGGAGGAGAAAACCTTACAACATCGCTTACATTGTTTTCCGACACTAAGCTAAATGTTGAGACCTATTCTTAGCTAGGACCAATCTACACACGCCACCTACTTCACATTTTCTGACACAAGGCTAGATGTCGAGTTCTAATCCAAAGCTAGAACCAATCTTCGTCGCCCATCTTATTTTCTGATACAAGGCTAGATGTCGAGTCCTAATCCAAAGCTAAAACCAATCTTCACAACTCTTCACTTTCAAGTTAAGTGAGAACTCACAAGATACATACACATAATCACTTTCTAGCTTAGTGAGAATTTACACACAAGACTTATTATAACACAAGACACATCTAAGTATACACATGTAACTTGGATCTACACAAGACTAGTCCAAGTATACACATATACATTAGATTTACACAAGACTAATCCAAGTATACACAAATACATTGGATCTACACAAGACTAATCCAAGTATACACAAATACCTTGGATCTATACAAGACTCAAATAAACAAAATGATGAACATGACTAGATCTAAGAAAGGATGATCTTCATCAAGGCTTCATCTTTTATCACATCACAAATGTGTGAGTGATCTTCTCTTTGGACAAGTAAAGAAGGGGATCAAGACAATAATCATAAGTAAACATACTTAAAAAATTAAGTAATCATTTACCAATGATTTGAGATATAGAAAGGAGATAAGAAGTAGAAAACTATCCAAAAAGGGTATTTGAAAAATGAAAATATGATCCACTATTTATAGGGGGACAAGGAGCAACGACTCTCTAGACGCGGCTCCTTAAACGGGCTGGCGGCTCAATATATATATTAAGCCGTAATCACCTAAACTGAGTCGCGGGCATAGAGTCTGCTTCTTTTTGTCTTTAGTGAGGAAATACCATATGGTGAAGTTTATACCTCAAGGGTATATTTTTAGGCCATTTGGAATATGCCAAATTCAAATTTTTATTATCTGTTTTAATAAAACATATTATTAAAAATAAAGTTTATTAAAATATTTTGTCACATTTGTATAAATGTAAGTTTTGAGGTTAATCACTTTCTATGGTCAATAAACATGTATAAGATATGTTTGTGTAAGACTTAAATGATTACTACCTTGATGATAGTATTTGTTGAATAATTCGTCTAACGATTATCTTTGTCGATAAATGTCTTTACACTTTGTTGTGATCAAAACTAAGAAAGATTAGTTATTCAAATAATGTTTTTAGGCATTGGTTGCATTAACAACGTCTACAACAAAGAAAATTACCGGTTTACACTTGCCTCGAAAAACTTGGTATTGATCTTGACTCGATCCTTTTCCCATATTATGAAAATGATATTTGAACGGTGGATCATTGCTTATTAAGGTGCTCTCGAGTAATAGAGTCTTGGGACAAGATATATAAATGGTGGAAATGGGTACGTTTAATGTTGAGTCACTTCACGATTTTATTGAACACGAAGGATTGCAAAATTTCCATTAAAAAAAGAACGGTGAAGCGGTTTGTTGGGTGATGTTATATATGATTTGGAATGCTAGAAATAAGTAAGTCTTTGAAAATACAATGTCAAATTTGTCAACAATTTGTGATGAGATACAAGTTCTCGCATTTCATTGGATTTCTAATAGAGTAAAGAAAACTATTTCATTATGGATAGAGTGGTGTTCAGACCCGATCAAGGCTTGAAAATTTTAGGTCTCTTATCTCATTCTTTTAGTGGGTCAGCTTTTTATTTGTTTGCTTGTTGCTGCTATGATATTTGTTTTGTGTCCTGTAAGGTACGTCTAGAACATTAGCTCATGTGGTGTATGTGTTTTGACTTGTAGGGATTTTTCTCTAGTGTTCTTGTTGGGATCCATTCTCTATAATTGTCTCGATTAGAGAGGTGGGATGCCGTTTTTTTGTACCAGGTTCTTGTTGTTGTGCTTATAAAATGTTGCCTTTTAAAAAAAGATTTTTATACTTAATGTTTTATGATTAAATGCATGGACATGTTAGTTTCTGCTTTATTTATTGCTTGCTATATGATTATATATAAGGACGTGATATGTTGGGTAAACTCATCTAGGGACTCGTGACAGCGTTACTTAAACTCATCTGGGGACATTAACGTTGGGTAAACTCATTTGGTGACTATGACCTTTGGATCGCATGGCACGTTCCACTAATGTATATTATTTCACATTGATTATGTGATACTTGATGCTTGATGTTTGCTTGCATGTTATGTGGTACTGCTACTTTCCATAACTTGTATTTAAACTGTTTTTATTTTATCACAATTATATATTTTAAGAGTTTTCCTAGTGTCGTAAACCTATGACTTTTACCAACTTTATGTTAACGTTTTAAGCACCATTTCAGGTGAACATTAAGATGGTTTAGCAGTTAAGAGTGGCTAGAGAAACCTTAGGATTGTTGCCGGAGCTCATCTCCTTATTTCTTTGTTTTAGACTTATTGTATGCATACTTGTTTCCTGAATTGGTATTTATCTGATGTTTGTTTATGATTATAGTATATTTAGTACTTCTTTTAGGAAAAAGAAAATACTATGGCAAGTATTAAACAAACACGTTTTAGGAATAAACGTGAATGCTCGAAAGTGAGTTCGTTCCTCAAGTGAGTCTGTGCCAAAATTATAGTACGTAATTTGGATTAGTTCATTTTGGAAGAAAAGAGGAAAGTAAAGACGATTACGCTAAAAATTAAACTACGATGTAAAAACCATAAAATTGTAAAACGCGACGAAAACTAAACTTTATCTAAAAAATTCCAAAAATTCATATTAAGTCCCCAAAATATAACTAAGGTTGACAAATCAAGAAAACTTTTTGTAACTTTTTCAATTAATTAATATTTAATTTTTAAATGCTAAATAAAACTCTAAAAATCAAATAAATTAACAAAAAGTCCAATAAAAGATTTTAATCTTTGTAAACCTCAAAAATACTTAACTAATGCTAAAAAATATTTTTCCAAAATTTTACACTAAGACCAAAACAATTTTAATTTAAAATAATGCTAATAAATAAAATAAAAGTGAGAAAAATACAAAACCAAATTTGAAAAATCTAAAACATTATAAAGAAGCAAGAAAAAATGAAAAGAAGAAAAATAATTCATTGGATAAGCAAAAAAATTAAAATAAGTTGGTTGATTGAGATTATAACTAGCAGTGGCTAGTTTTAATGAAGTAAATGGGAAAAGAGTCCCCACTGACAGTGCAATTTTGCACAGTGGGATTTTTAGCGTTGGAATTGTTTGTTTGGTGAGATTCTTTGGAGCAAAGGGCACCGCCACAAGTAGTGGCTTGTGGGGAGTCAATACAAAGCTAAAATAAGCAAACCCTTGCACCCTATAAGCACAATAAGCACACAACAACAGATAAGCCCTTAACTTTTTCTGTTTTTTTCGAGAAATTATCAGAGAATGATCTTAGTCTTATGCGATATCAGGCAACATTAAAAAGGGTTATTTCGGATGGATGCAGCAGACAAATTTTTTTATGATTTTTGAATAAGCTTTAAGCACTCAATATGCTAAAAGATTAAATTACCGGATTACTCAGACCAAAAGCATACCATAAACTAACAGCTTGCAAGATTTTAGGCTTTAAAACACAAAATCAAAAGTCTTAGAGCTCATAGTTGGTTTTAGGCTTGTTTATGCATTTTATCTTGAACATACAAACTTAATTTTGCTCTTAACCAAATAAAACCAACTTTCAAACCTTACAATGACAGAAAGAACAAATATGTGCAGCCTAAAAGTTTTACCTAGTTGTCATCCTAGTAAAATTTATACTCTTAACCAAACACCCTCTTAACTTTTTGTCCACAGATTTAACTAAGGTTTTTACACTACTCAACTCTAAATCAATACTTTCTTACCAAGAACTTCCACATTGACCTCAATAACACAAATAAACAGAAAAATTCAACAAATTAACATGCATACATCAAATCACAGCAAAGATCATATAAACTAGCAACATGAGGGTTCAAGCCAAACCTTGCTTGGCTTTGTTCAAGCCAAGCATGAGTGATGCCTTCTCAAGGTATTGTTTGAATGAGGGGTGAATGATAAAGCAAGTAGACCCCTCTTGTTATGGTTCTACAGTAGAATCAAGAGGGGAAGAAGGAAAGATGGTGGTTAAACTTTGAAAGTTGCAATGGTTTCTCTTGTGTACATGTTTTGATCACACATCAAGAAACAAAAAAAAAACAAGTTCGAGAAGCTTGAGGTGTCAACTCAACTTATTGGGGCTTAGTGAATAGTGAACTGTCAAAAATAAAGAACAAAGATTCTTTAAAATCTTTTGGAACCCCAAATCTTGGAAAAAAAATTCGCTTAAACTAAAGACAAAACAAACTTAACTTTGTAATTGAGACTCACAATCCTTTGATTTGGTAAAAATCACAAGACCATGATCATCTAAATCACAAAGGTTCTAAATTTTTTTTGGACAAAGGACTTTTGAACAATAAACTTTGATAAATTAATTAACTTGCAGAAAAATTAAATTGTTTTACACTAAAACAAGGAAAGTAAAAGGAACTCAACAATATTGTAAAATAAAAAAACAAACTTTCATTGACTTTTAGAAATTTGTACAAAGGATGGAACAAAAATAAAGGATCACAAGTCGTATTACATGATAGAACATACTAGAATTATATGAAAAATAAACCCTAGCTAGTTGAAGTCTCCAAAATGCCCTCTTAGTCTTGAATTTGAAATATGGTCAACATAACAGTCCCATGTGATTCTGAGGATAGACAGCTGTGTTGTTGTGATCATAGCTGTTGTTTGGACTCTTTGGGAGCAAGAAAATGTTAACAGCCATTGATCATCTGTTCCCTTTTTGTTTTCTTGCTAAAACATGTGTAGGGGACCATTAGAGTGGGTTCCACAGTGAAGGTGATAGATTTTTAGGGTTTGGAAAATATTTATTGGATGGTGAATCATGGATCTGGATGAGTTCACGACTCAATACATTGAATTTAATGGTTTTAGTAATTAGGGTTTAAGGATAAGCACGGTGGTTGTTTTGATCTTAAATGGGGTTTTTGGTGGTGTTAACCGCCAAGTTTTAATATTAATTAAACATTTAAAATTTTTATTAATAATAAAACTTAGCTAAGTGGATGGTGACGTGGGATAAGCTGGTGTGGGGTTTGGGTCGGGTAAGGAGGGTGGTTATGGGCTGGAATTGGGTATTTGTTGGGCTTGGGTGGATTAAGTAATGGGTTTGAACAGGGTTTGGGTTTTGGTTTAGGCACTTTTGCCCCCTGCACTTCATGAAATGTGATAAATAAAGCTTTTGGCAGATTTCTTTCTTTTCTATTGTAAATCAACTTTGACCAAATTGCATTTAACACCCTCTAATTTTTGTAGACTTAAAATAGTGATTATTCATGCAACTTTAGCAATCTTCAAGGGTTGATGTTGCAATTTCTTGAAACTTAAAAGACCAAAATTCAATTTTTGAGTTTTACAAGGGTTAAAAGTGACAAGTCTTCCAAATTTGAGGGATCAATCTTGTCAATTCTTTAAACTTCAAGGAATTTTGTGGAAAATCAATGCTCGGGTCCAGTTCTTTGTGCGGCTTCATTTCCCGTGTTCGTTTTTGCTTGATTATTTTGATCTTTTGTTGAATTCACGATATCCGAACCTACAAACACACAATGAACAAATACAAAGGGTTTTGCACGGTTTTTATGATATATTAGCACACTTTAAGCCCGATTTGGACGAAGAGACTATGTATAATTGCAGTCTTATCAGTTTTTCTATGGATTGATTAGGGATTTCATTTAATGCAAGACTCGTTTATCTTTTGTTGAGGTATTGTTATGACACTTTGATGTCATTGTCTTTACTTTTAATTTAATATATTATGTATAGTGACGCCATTATGTTGTGATAATAGTCATGAAATTACACCTCGTGTTTCCGCCTAGGCGGAGTGTGACATAATTCTATCTCTAAACACAAAACTCACCAAATTCATTTCAAAAACCAAACATCACATCCAAATTCACCAAATTCATTTTAAATAATGTAGCCTTATTGAAAGTCCCAAAATACAACAATTGTTGATACTATGACTCGTATAGAAACAAACACACAAAGAATTACTTTTCAAACGAGTAATGCTTTATTAACTGTTATAAACAAAGTATTATAAAGTGCTATGAATAAACCCGTTGAATGACAATAAGAAATGAACCCTAGAACATGTAAACTTGATTCGAGACTCAAGTTTACAAGAGAACCTTTGAGTCGCTGGTAGGAAGCTGAGGGCTCAGAGGTTCCAAAGGGAGAAAGAAACTTAGATAGTTTATCCAAGCACAAGGTTGTGTTACTCTTCTTTCTCCCTCCTATTTATAGTGGTACGAGGTTGCTTCCTTAGTGGGAGTAGTTGATACGTGTCATCTTCTTAGTGGAAGAGTACAACATATTAAATGCATGTCTGTATTGAGACTTACCTTTAAACTACTATAAGTGAACAGTTCTGCCAACTGTTCACTTTTGTCCTACTAGGTCGTACTAGGCTTTATCTTTAATCTCCTATTTTGTCCCGCCCAAACTACCTTGGAGATTCTCCCGCCTAAACTATAAATGGTAAGGCAAGTCTCTGCTTGCATAAGTCTTCATAGGGGTGTAAGTTGTAGAAACTAGAAGGGGGGTTGAATAGTTTCTCCTCGATTTATCTCCTAATTAAAATTTCTTTCAATTAGGTGAGTGCACAAAACTATCTTTTACTTGAAAGCTAGTTGCATAATGATTAGGTTCAATTCTAATGCATTAACAATGTGTAGTAAGTATAATGATAATGAATGTAAGTAAGGAGTAAGGAAAGAAACGACCTAGTAGGAAGACACCAAGATTTATAATGGTTCGGCAACAAGGCTCTATCCTCGTTCCTACTCCACTCCTCGAGTACACCTTACTCAAGATTTCCACTATATCCACAAGCTCCCTTCTTGGCGGAGAAAACCTTACAACGTCGCTTACATTATTTTCCGACACTAAGCTAAATGTCGAGACCTAATCTTAGCTAGGACCAATCTACACAACGTCGCCCACTTCACTATTTTACGACACAAGGCTAGATGTCGAGTTCTAATCCAAAGCTAGAACCAATCTTCACAACGTTGCATACTTTACCATTTTCTGACACAAGGCTAGATGTCGAGTTCTAATCCAAAGCTAGAACCAATCTTCACGACTCTTCACTTTGAAGCTAAGTGAGAACTTTACACAACACAACTACATATCACTTTATAGTTTAGTGAGAACTCACAAGACACAACCACATCACTTTATAGTTTAGTGAGAACTAACAAGACACAACCACATCACTTTATAGTTTAGTGAGAACTAACACAACTAATTACAACTCAACTAAACATATCCAAGTACACACATGTAACTTGGATCTACACAACATTAATCCAAGCACACACATGTGCAATGGATTTGCACAACTCTAATCCAAGTATTTACAAATAGCTTGGATGAACACAACTAGTCCAAGTATTCACAAATACATTGGATCTACACAAGACACAAATAAATAAATGATGAACATGACTAGATCTTTAGGAGAAGGTGATCTTCATCAATGCTACATCTTTAATCACATCACAAGTGTGTGAGTGATCTTCTCTTTGGACAAGGTAAAGAAGGAGATCAAGAGGATAATCCTGAGTAAACATACTTAACACATTAAGTGATCATTTACAAATGACTAGGATTAGATAGGAGAAAGAAGGCTGAAGAAGATGTCCAAAAAGGGTTGATGAGAATGCAGATTTGATCCACTATTTATAGGACAAAACATCCAACGGCTATATCTGCCCGCAGTTCCTTATTGGAGCCCGCGGTTCCTTATCGATAAGGAACCGCCGTAGGTGCTAAGGTACCGCCGGCATAGAGTCCGCTCTTTTTTGTCTTTTAGTGAATTTGAAATATTTGAGGCTGTTTAAACCTTCAAGGATATTCTTATGGCATATGGAATATGTCATATTCAAATTTGCATTTTCATTTTAATAAAACATTTTCTTAAAAATAAAGTTTCTTAAAAATCTTTTGTTACATTTGACAAAAGTGAGTTTTAACACTAATCACTTTTATGATCACTAAGCATGATTAAGATATGTTAGTGTAATGATTATTACCTTGATGATAGTATTTGTTAGATAATTCGTTTTATGATTGTGTTTGACAATAAATGTTTTTTTCTAATTGGTCGTGATCAAAACTAAGAAAGATTAATTAATACTAACAATGTTTTTAGGCATTGCTTTGCATTAACAATCTCCCCTTTTTTGATTACGACAAACTATAAACTTATTTACATAAAATACAAGTTTATTCGAATTATTAACGAGTTTATCACTATCATTTCTCCCCCTTTGTCGAAGCAAAAAGGTTAGCAAAATTCTTTGAAGAAGAAAAGAACCGAACTTTTGCTAGTAGCTCCCCCTTAGTGCTTACTCCCCCTTGCTTGGGGCACCAAGTAAATGAGCTAAGGTGACATGCTACACAAAGGTTAGAAGAAAGAAAAGAAACACCAATGTATGTATGTGCACTACTTACTAACTAACTTGAGAGGGAGAAGGAAAATAAATCTCAAATTAGAAGCAAGCATTTGCTAAGTATGTCCAAAGAGTGTGTATTGACAACATCATAGTTCAATTGGTGGAATAAAGGAAGAAAATAAGCATCCAAACCAATCAAAGATGATTTAAAATGTCAATGGGTTAAATTTAGAATTTATGGAATCACCATAATTAATTTTAAGTTTTAACCATGATCAACTCTTTAACTAATGTGTGAAATAGAATTGGAGGGAAGGATAACACACATAACATTCATATTACATAAATATGAAATAACATACAAGAGAAATATTCATACACACAATATGAATATTCAAAGCAAAAAATATGGAAAATAGACCACAAAGCATAAACTACTCTAATAGTGATAATCTTCCAAGATTGCTTAAGTTTTATTGACTCTAACAACTAAAGTACAAAATGTGCTTTAGTTGGAAAAGAAAGACGACGAAGCATCATTCGAAGTTTTGTTCACGGGAATGAAAACTTTGAGAGGAGGTCGAGTGAGGAGGAAGTCAAGAAAATTTAGCTTGTCATAGATATGAGCAAGTTCAATTTGTTGAAAACGACAACAAGCACACAAGGAACCATGATGCAAAACAAAGTCGTTAGATGGGGGAGGTCCATCAAGATTAGAGGTTGGTGGAGAGGGAGATAATGGATAAGAGATGTTTTCACAACGCCTAGTGAGGTTGGGGAAAGAAGATAGGTCATTGAGATTAGGAGATGTGAAAGGTTTTGGTGGTGGTGGAAGAATTTCCTTTTCTTTGGTAATTGGATTTATAGAGTAAGTCTCATTCCAATATTGAATCGGAGAGAAAGAGGAATTCTTGGAGGATTTTGGAGAAGAATAATCATGAGGATTCTTGTTCTTTTTGATCCAAATGGGTTTAACCGAGATTTTCGGTTTCTTTGAAAGCTTAGAAGAAGAAGCTTTAGGTTGAGAAGTTTGTGACAAAGAAATGTCAAGGTTAGGAAAGGAAGAGTTAGGCATTATGAAGGATGAAGGAAAGAACTCCCAAAAGAGAAAAATTTAAGGAATATAGAAAAGGCAAAGATTTGAAATAAAAAAGAAAGGTTTTAGGAAATGTTTAGCCAAATTGGGTAAACAAAGAATCTTAACCAAAACAGTGGTCAAATAAGAAAGACCAAAAATAAGCCAATAACGGCTTTACTGTGCGCGGTTCTTTAAAATAGCCCGCGGTTCCATATCGATATGGATCCGCCTGGAGGCTAAGGAACCGCGTCCAGTAGACTGCAAATCTTGATTTTCAAAAGTTTTGGAGAAAAATAAGACTTTTTCAAAAAAATTCAAATCTTGGATTTTTACCTCTTTTAGCACTAGAGTATGCTAGGGTTGTATAAAAGCAACACATTCACAAAGGGTGACAAAATATTTGAATAACATTTTGGTCCAATTTTAAGTCAAGTTTTTAGAGGTTGTAATAGGTTTAGGTTCAATTTTAAATAAATTGAAGTTGTTTAATGTGATCACAAAGATTAAAGCACATAAAAACTAAATCCATACATCATCCACATGAGAAAATCTTGAGGGAACGGAAAGGAAATACAAGAATTAAAAAGACAATTAACTACTACAAAGATAGCTAACAACTAGGTCTTAAATTCATAGATCTCTTTGGCATGACCTTCTTTTAAAAATATTTTATTTTGAAAACCATCATTCATCTCCTAGGAGGAGGCATGGAGAACAAGACAAGCAAGAAATCATGCAACCTTCTATGATGGACAAGCATCTCCATCCTTGAGCTTTGAATGATGTAGTTATTATAGAGACAACATGGGCAATTTGCACCATGAGCTTATAAGAACCCAAAGAAGTAAGGATCACCAATGAAGTGAGGGATAGGAATGCCCAAAATAGGAGAATTAGTGTTAGAGGGTGGAGGAGGTGGTGGAGGCATAGTGTCCAAGGGTGAGATGGGAGAATTTGGTAGAGTGAAAGGAGAGGTGACCAAAGGCTCAAGTACAAAGGGGATACTTTGTAGAGGTTGAGGTTGAGAAATCCCATCCAAAGGAGGACTAGGTGTGAAAGGTGAAGAAAGCTCATTCATTCTCGATTAGAATGAAGAGGAGGTATAACCATGTGAATGGTTAGTGTTGATCCTAAACTTAGATCGATTTAGCTTGTGTAAACGAGATTAAATCAAGTTAAACACGTAGAGAAACTTTGTTGTATATGAAACAATTCAAGTATTATGCGGAATTAATACTTAAACAAGAACACACAAACAAGATAAACCAAACTTTCACTTTGATTGATTAATTGAACTTGCGTACAATGAAAGTGTAAAACATATATTGAACTAAAACCTAAAGGCCTCATTTTTATAGATTAAGGAACCTTGTACAAGAGTCTACGTATCAACTATTTTAGGTAAAGATAAACATAAGAAATACATTGTCGAACATATCTTTACTAGAAACATACTAGAAAAATTAAACGTGTAGACTAAGTATCCTGTCAGTGCTTGACTTCTTCTTATCAACGCTTGACTTCTTCCTGTCAACGCTTGTCTTGACAACGCTTGATTTCTTCTTATCAACGTCCAATTTCCTCTTGTCAGCGTCCAAGTGTCTTGGCTACATTTTATTCCCAACAATCCTCCCCTAAACTTGATATCTACTCTAGTAATCAAGTTTCTGAATAAAACTAAGTACAAGGAGGATTCTTACAAATCTTATCAAGTTGGAAATAAATATATCTAATCAAATCTTTTCCAACGTCACTTGTATAATCCATCTTCAGCTGTGTTGACACCATTTTCTTCAAAACTTCTTTGGACATAGGATACTCAGCATCCACAAGAAGATATTCAAAAAACTTTGTAGTACTCAAATGATACACACCAGCTGCTGAATGTAGACGCCATTGAAGTCCACTGACATCATCAAGATCCTTCCAAACTGGATCTTCTTCATCTGGTGCACACATTCTTTTGAATGTTGACCAAATCTTTATTCCATTGACTGAAGTAGGTGCTTCAGTCTCATTCTTGGCCTGCATCAACCTCCAAAGGTCTGCCAAGTCTTCCCTATTCAGGCTTGCAAACAAAGACATAAAGAGTAGTGAAAGTATGTACTTTCTTCCCATATCTACCAATCATCCAAAACCCACTTGCATCTTCCTCATAGCTAACTATAGGGTTTCTGGAATCATGAGGTAACACTTCTACCATTTGTGAAGCTTCCAAGGGTGAGAGCTTAATACTCATCCTAATAATAGCTTCACTAGGATTCACTCTATCCAAATTTTCTATAAACTCAAGAAGAACTCCCATCTTCAATGGTCTTGGTGTAACCAAAGCCTTTTGGATCTCTATTTCTTCTACAAGTTCTTCCTTTCTTTCATCTGAAATAAGTCTAATGGTGTTCTGCTCTTGCACACTTGCCCATATAGGATAAACCTTATATTCTAATTCATCAAAGGACAATCCCTGCAACTTTCTAAAATTCCAACCTGTTTGATGACATCTGAGCAACATGTAATAGAGCACCTTTCTTTCTGTCTTGGTCTGTTCAAGAACTTTGCTAGCTTTATATTTCAGAATCACCTTGCAATCTCTTTGAACTCTTAGTAGAATCTACAAACCCCAAATTTGATCTGATAAAGTCATGTCTGGATTTTCTATTACATTATTCTCCCATGCAAAGTACATCTGAGCAACTTCAGGCATCTCATAATCTACCTGATTCTTCAACTGTGCAAGCTTTTCCCTTGCCAACTCATCACCATATTCAAGCCTTTCTGGTTCTTCAATAATCATGACACTTGAATCTGTGCTCTCATCACCACTGCTTTCCTGACTCTCAATAGCAGTCTCCTTCATCCTATCTTCTTTCTCAAGTTGTGCAGCCAACATGGAATCAAACTTTACATGGGCTGCATCCTTGGGAACCACTGTTTCTACCATATTTCCTTTACCCTTATCTAATATATCAATGATGGGTAAAGATGATGATGGTACCTGTGTAGACATATCTTTGATGATAGCTGATGACTGGGATACATCAACCATACCTGCAGGTCTATCAACGTCCAAAACCTGTGTGTCAACACCTAACTTACTCATATCAGCGGTTGGCTTGTCGGCGTCAAAGACCTGTCTGTCAACGCTCAACTTACTCTTGTCAGCGCTTGGCTTAGAAACTTGTTCCAACATCTCCATAAATGAAATCTTTGTTGGAGTTGCCAATGAAACATCAATAACTGGCTTCTTCTTCAAGCTGGTCAAAGCTTCATCCATTTCCACACCAATAGAACCACCCGAGCCTTTGTCACTTGCATTAAATGGCTCAGTAGCAGCTTCCTCCCCTTTGTAAGAATCCTCCCCTGATGAAAGGACTCTTGTCTGCCTTCTCCTTTTCTCAACAGCTTCCAAAATAACAATCCTCTCCCTCAATTGCTTGAGTTCAAGGCCTTGTGTAGAGACAGTATGTACAAGGTCTGCATTTTGCTTTTGCAAGCTAATGCAGACAACCGTCAATTCCAACAATGTATAGGGTTCCAATCTGCCCTCCTCTATAATGGGAATTTGACCTCCCAAAGCAGAGTCATGAGGCATGGATGGGGTCTTAATGATGTTAGGACTGGCTTGGCCTGCATCTAAGCTTGTATCAATAGTCCTAGCCTCACCCATGTCACCAACCACACTTGTGGTGGTGGTTCTCTCTGCAACATGGCTAGGACCACTAGAGGAGAACACTCCAGTAATCCTTTGGCGTTTTTCCATCCTAAATTCTGGGGGTGAAGAGGATGATGTGGATTGGGTTTTAGTTTGGAGGTTAAGGGGTGTTTGGGTTTGTTGTAAAAGTATGTCAGCGTTTGGATTTGAAGTGTCAACGCCAACATTAAACGTGTCAGCGTTGAAGGGATCTTGGTCAATTTCCATTTGATGGGATGATGATGATGGTTCAGGTAATGGGTCTGGTTGTGGTTGTGGGTCTGGTTGAGGTTGTGCTGCTGCAATAACAGCAAGCATGGCTTGGGTAATGGGTAAGTCTCTATATGGGGGTAAATTCATCTTTCCAAAAATTGCTTTCTTTTGAACAGGGATCGCATAAAAATCATCATGATCCCTGGTGCAATATCTTTGTGCATCAAAAACCATTTGCAAAAATCTTGGGTAAGCAAGAGTCATCTTGCTACCCTTGTTTTTACACATGCCATCAAAAATCATTTTAGAAAAATTATATTTTTGCCTAGTGGAATACACACAATGGCACTACCAATTGACCTGTTAATTTCATTGTGTGCAGTACATTTGGGACTCAAGCATTGAAGAATGACATGTATTAAGTACTTCCAAGCTGGGGGAAATTCTTGTTTTGAATATTTGTTTAAAGATCCTTCTTCAGGGAAAGGATAACCCAAAGCTTGAAGTCCTTGTTCTAGCTCACCAATGGGTAGGGTGGTTATACCATCTACATCATTAAGATGCAAAGCCTGGCGAACCAAGGCTTTAGTAACCACCCATGGACTGTAGCAGTCAATGTAGTCACATTATTAACCGTTGAGGAAGTGACAGTATTCCAAAACTGCTTAATATAAGTGACAGGGATAAGAGGAGCATGAGAAAGTGCATACCTTAAAGGGGATGCATTTAAATATTTCACCATCTGAGTATATTGAGGAAACAGAGTGTTGTCAGCCTCTAAATAGGCAACCATGTTGTGCTGACTTCTAAACCCCAATACCAAATCACTTGGTTTAAACTTAGGCGCCATTGATGTAGAAAGCTGTGAAAGATGTTATGAAAGATGAATATGTGTGAAAATTTAGTTAGACAAGAATAAGCAGTTACCCTGTTTCAAAATAATGAGCCAAATATATAGGAGAGGTAGGCACATGTGACTGGTCAAAAATTAGGCAGTTATTTTTCAAAATATAATGATTAAAATCTTGAAAAGATATAACTTATCTTGTGCATTAATAAAAGTTTACCAACTCCTAAAACTACGGCCTAAATTTTCGTCAAAAATAACAACTAGGTAGGACCCAATGTTTGTCAACGGTCAAAAATAACCTATCAACGCCCAACGGCTATAGTCTTGTCAACGTTGGAAAATGCCATGTCAACGTCAAAATTGGTCCTAACAACGTTTGAAAATAAAACTGTCAACGTCCAAAAATAAAAATAATAAAAATGAAAAAGGACCTTAACAAAGTGATTTAGCCTAGTGAAGATAACCTATAGACTGAAAATTACCATAGGGTGGCAAGCACTGTCCAATCTGCATACTTGCTTAAGCAAGATAGACATAATAGTCCTCAAGTGTCCCTTGCTAACCAAAGTTCTTAGAAGTGAAGTTAGCTTATAAAATCCTTTGTAACTTCCCAGGTAAACCCAATAAAAATCATACCCAAATTTCCCAACAGACCACATCCAATTCTAGGCCAAAAAGTCTTGGCAGTGTGCATAGTATATCAACTTTGCAAGCTACAGTGCCTCACGATTTAGTAAACTAATTCGTACTCACCAGTGGACACAATCTAAAATTGTGATAAGAGTATTATATGAATACCCAAAAAGTCCTAAAGGTTTCCTAAACCTCCCCTTAAAATAAGATATACAAGTTGCTAAATAAAATGCATGTAATAAAATTTTTTATGTCAAGATAAGAATATAAATATTACAACCATCATCCATAAACTTTAACATGCTCCAATAATGCTCCAAGAATCCATAAGCAACTCTGTATCCATTTGTACAATGCTAACAACGCCTGCATAATTAGATCAAAAACCACAAAACTAACATGTTGCTGACAACGTCAATTTAACACTTGTCAGCGTTAAAATAACCTTTGTCAGCGTTAGACAAATAAAGTGGAAAATCTAATTTTGTACAAAGACCAATAACAATGCATATCATGTACATACTTTTACAAAGAGTTCAAAAACATATATCAGGTAAGATTGATCATTCCAATACTTGTTACCAAGTATTGAAATCTCCCAGTATCAAAAGGTTTAGTTAATAAATCAGCCACATTTTCTCTGTGTCAACCCTATCTGGTTGTATTAGACATTTTTCAAAACAATCTCTTATAAAATGATGTCTAATTTCTATGTGTTTTGTTTTAGAATGATGTACAGGATTTTTAATAATGCATAAAGTACTGTTATTGTCTACATAAATCTTGGTATGCATGAAGTTATACCCATAATCCAACAGCTGGTTCTGAATCCATAAGACTTGTCCACAACAAGCAGCTGCAGCTACATACTCTGCTTCAGTTGTAGAATTGGCCACCACTGTTTGCTTCTTGCATTGCCAAGATATCAACCTACTCCTAAGAAATTGGCATCCACCAGTTGTGGATTTTCTATCAAACTTGTCACCCCCATAATCACTATCTGAATATGCAATAAGCTCCAATGGAGAATCTTTTAGATACCATAATCCCAATGTAGGATAGCACCTAAGATACCTAAAAATCCTCTTGACAACATGAAGATGACACTCTTTGGGAGTCACTTGATAGCGTGCACATGCACACATAACAAACATAATGTCAGGTCTTGAAGCTGTGAGATACATCAATGATCCAATCATTGACCTATAATGCCTGACATCCACCTATTTTCCATCTCCAACCTTTCCCCAAGGGTATTCCCTATCCATGGGTGTGCTAGCCCGTTTCTCATGTGGAGAAAAGCCAAACTTCTTCAAGATTTCTGCTACATATTTGTCTTGAGTGATGAAGATACCATCTTATTTCTGCTGAACTTGTAACCCTAGAAAGAAGTTCATCTCTCCCATTGCACTCATCTTGAACTTGTCTGTCATGATTTTGGAGAATTCTTCACTCATCTTTGGACTAGAAGAGCCAAAGATGATATCATCCACATAAACCTAAACAAGTAAGAAATCCTTACCAGTCTTCTTTGTAAACAAAGTCTGATCTATGGTGCCCCTTTTGAATCTATTTTCCACCAGATAGGTGGACAATGTGCCATACCATGCTCTTGGGGCTTGATGAAGTCCATACATAGCTTTCTTCACTCTATACACCTTGTCTGGATGTTCTGAATCTTCAAAACCAGGAGGCTGCATTACATAAACCTCCTTTGCTATTGTGCTATAAAGAAAAGCACTCTTCACATCCATTTGATAGACTGTAAATCCCATGTAGGAAGCATAGGCTAGAAAAATCCTTATTGCCTCAATCCTTGCAACAGGTGCAAAGACCTCCTCATAGTCTATCCCTTCCTCTTGTGTATATCCTTGAGCAACTAAACGTGCCTTGTTTCTGACCACAATTCCTATCTCATCCTTTTTGTTTCTAAGAACCCATCTCGTCCCAATAGGTCTGACATGTCTGGGACAATCAACTAACTCCCAAACATCTTGAATAGCAAATTGGTGAAGCTCATCTTGCATTGCTTCCACCCAACTTGGTTCTTTGAGAGCATCAAAAATCTTCTTGGGTTCCTGTTGTGACAGAAAACAGGCAAACAAACATGCTTAAACAAGAGGGGTATCAACCATCTTGTGAATATTGGCAATAAATCCTCCATGATTCTGATGAGACCTTCTAGTTTGTACAGGAGTCATCACATCACCTATGATTAAAGAAGAAGGATGATTCTTCAAAGTAGATGTAAGTACTCCTCCTTCAATTATTGTGTTATCATCAATTTCAGTCTCCAAGTTGCCAATATCTTCTTCAAATGCTCTTCCATCATCATCTGAATGAACCTCTTTATTTCTGTTTGAAGGTTCACCTTGTTCAAAAACACTGGAAGAGAATAAATGGTCAAAAGAGTTGTCAACGCCTGAAGTAGGACTGTCAACGTTTGAGCCATCAACGCCTGAGTTTGTCTTGACAGCGCCAGATTTTCCTTTGTCAGCGTTTGAAGAATCATGCATGTTTTCAACTGGTGATACTTGTGGACCACCTTTTTACTTTCCACCAGCAGCATCAGCAGCAGTAAATGCATCTGTCCATATAGGAATGGTAACATACTCAAGTATGGGTGTTGATTTGTCTGCTTGTGATCCAACCTCCTTATCAACCTGTATACCTGAAATTTCAACAACAGGTTCTTCCACAACATTTGAAGTTACCTTCACAATGTCTGGATTAATAACAGGCATATAATTCAAAGTTCTAGATAGAGGTTCCAAATCAAATAACCAATTTGGTCCACTCTCAGGATCACTGGGTTTACTTTCTAAAAACCTAACATGTACCTTCTCAAGTATACGTTTTTCTTTCTTAATGTAAACCCTATATCCTCTACTCTGCACTGAATAACCCATAAAGTAGCCTTCATCACCTTTAGCACTAAACTTTCCTAAGACATCACTAGTGTCTAAAGCAACTACATGACAGCCAAAGGGTTTAAGAAAACCAATATTAGGTTTCCTACTCCAAAATAGCTCATAAGGTGACTTGTTGTGGATCTTGTTGATTAATGCCCTATTCTGAACATAACAAGTTGTATTCACAACCTCAGCCCAAAATAAAATGGGAAAGTGAGCATCAGCCAACATATTCCTAGCTGCTTCTATGAGTGTTCTATTCTTCCTCTCAGCTACCCCATTTTGTTGGGGGGTTCTAGCTATGCTAAACTGTCTAGTAATCCCTTTCTTGGCACAAAAGTCATATAACAACTTATTTCTAAACTCACCACCATTATCAATTCTAAGTATTTTAACCTCATTCCAGTATTTTTCTCTAATTGGGTAATAAATTAATCAAAATATCAACAGTTTCACTTTTTAAAGCCAAAAACAAAGTCCAAGTAAATCTAGAAAAATCATATGTGATGACAAAACACTAGGATTTACCATTTAAGCTTTCTATATTAGTTGGACCAAACAAATCCATGTGCAGTAAGTGAAGTAGTTTAGAACTAGAATGCACAGGTTTAGACTTAAAGGAGACTTTGTGTTGTTTGCCTTTAAGACATGCAACACAAGAATGGTCATTATGGAAAGCCTTTTCAGGCAAACCATGTCTCACAAGTCTATTTATGTTCTTAAAATTAATGTGCCCTAACCTTCTGTGCCAAAGATTACTCTCGTCAACTGAAGCCTTAGCATATAGACATGACAAATTATTATTCATCCTAATTCCATTAAGATTCACATTATAAATGTCCTTATGCCTAGGTTTTCTATAATCAATGAATTTCTTGTCAGGTATTTTAAAATCTTTACTTAACACCAAGCATTTAGTATTAGTGAAAAGAACCTTATTTTTGTTATCACAAACTTGTGATACACTAAACAGATTATAGTCAAGTTCTTTTACCAGAAACACGTTCTTAAAACACAAATTGTTGGTGATAAGAGTGCCTTTGCCAGTGATAGTTCCATATCCGCCTCCAAAGTACACTTTGTCACCATCTTTAATAGGGGTAAAGTTTGTCAAGTAATCTTCCTTCCCCGTCATGTGCCTAGAGCATCCACTATCCCAATAGCCATAATCATTAACCTGCTTTTGAATACCCTACACATAGAGAAAACAAATTAGTTTTCTTTGGGAACCCAAGCCTTAACAGACTTGGATTCATTTAGTTGTTCAACAAGAACAAACTTAGTCCTTATAACAACCCCTTGTTCATCCCTTTTTGGATTAAACACCCAGTTAACCCCAATTGGTTTAGTTATGACCTTTGAAATATAATGAAATCTGTTATAGGTCATAGAAATCCCATCTGAATTAGGGTTTTGGTCTTGTTTAGGTCTCCAAGATAAGCTAGAAGAAGCCTTAGACCCCTTTCCCTTTGGCTGCAAGTATTTGGCATTACTTGGTCTAGCAGCATTAGAAACCTTCCTGTCAGCGATGAAATTGTTCTTGTCAACGCTGAAATTACCTTTATCAGCGTTGAACCTAGGGTTTGCTACAGGAACCCATTGTCTGTTAGACCATGTATTGGTCTTTTGAAAAGGCCTTTGTCCATAAGTATTAGACCCTTTAGTAAAGAATGGAGCTGGTCTAATGACTTGTGGACTTTGCTGGACAAAAGGTTTGGGTTTGACCATGGTTGACTTTCTATCAGCGTTGACCTTTGAAGCATTGACACATTTATAAGCCAAATGTGAAAAGCTTCCACAAGTATAACAGGCTTTTCTAGACATAACTCTAGGTCTAGGAAAGAAACCTGTCCCATTATCACTAATTTGACTTTTTGGTGACCTAGGTTTTCTATACATTTCTGCATATTTAATACTAGGTTTTCTATCAACGTTTAAGCCAAGGTCAACAGTCTTTCCTGTAGTAGGATTGGTCACTTTTATGGGTGTTGACTCATTTGGGTTGTCACTAAGCATGCCACCCTTATCAAACAAAGTAGGATTGGCTTTCTTCCATTGGTCCAAATCAGTCAGTTTATGCTTGTATTCCCTTACTGGGGTAACAATTCTTAGTGGAGGAATAAATTCCTCTTCTTGGAGTTCTGGTATACCAGTCCAAGAAAAATCCTTTCTAAGGACACCATAGAAGTTCCCAGCAGGTGGTGGAACACCAGCATATTCTTTCATCCCAATCCCACTCATATCCCTAGAATCCCTTTGTTCACTCACACATTTTTCTAGGGTTTGTGAAGCTTCATCAAATTTTTGAATTTTAAGATCTACATTATCTTTGTTTTTGATAGCCTCATCTAATTTAGCTTGTAAAACACCATTGGATCTCTCCAAGATGTTCCAAACCTCAACACTAACATTTAGATCACGAGTCAAAACATTGATTTGATCTTTTAGGTCAAGCTCCATTTTCTTATATTCAGCCACAGTCTTTTCAGTTTGAGTAAGAGCAAGTTGATAATTAGATAACTTGCATTTTTCATCGAAAACATCTGATGTTAATTTTAAAACTTCTTTGTTAAGATTTTCAGTGTTTAGACGACAACCCTTACTACAAAATGCATCATCATATACCTCATTGTCTGATGAAGATGAAGAATGTGCCATGAGAGCATAGTGAACATGCTCTTCTTCCTCCTTTTCTGCAACCAAGGCCTTGTTCTCTTCCACATCCTTGGACAAAAAGCTCCAGTACCAGCCAACACCATCAATTTCTTGCATGGCAACCATAGCTTTTGTATCTTCAGCCTTGACAATTTGGCT
Source organism: Glebionis coronaria (assembly GCA_025667525.1). Taxonomy (NCBI): domain Eukaryota; kingdom Viridiplantae; phylum Streptophyta; class Magnoliopsida; order Asterales; family Asteraceae; genus Glebionis; species Glebionis coronaria. Next base: position 16,475,241 of record CM046874.1, on the reverse strand, counting down.
TGAAGGCATTCCAGCATTAGATCTTCTAGGAGATCTACACTCTCTCATAAAGTAACCCATTCTATGGCAATTGTAACACTCAACCTTGGATTTATCAAACCCAGCAATGTCTTTAGAATTAAAAGTCATCTTCTTCCTGAATCTTCTATTCCATCTATTTGCCATTATGCTTGCAAGTGCCATATTCCACTTTATGTCCATATCCTCCAAGTGCTCATTACTAATTTGCTCAAGGTCCTCATATGTAATCACTGAACCATTGGGCAAAGAAGCAATGTATGCACACACTGTATCTAGATCAATACCAGCAGGCTTAACTCTTGGTGAGTCAACATTGCATGTGTCAGCGTCTGAATGTGAGGCGCTGACAAAGCTTGATCCAACGTTGACACAAGGGATCCAGTAACGGGGTGCATGTATGACTTCCTTTGATCAAATTGACCTTCACTATGAGAGAAGAAGGCCATATTTCCATTGGTAGACTTGCTTCCTTGATCTGAAAGGATTTTTCACTTTCTACAATCCTCAGTTTATTGTAGACGTCATCAAAAGTAGAACTTTTTTGAGTATTATTAGCAATCATAGACCTTGCTTCGATCTTCCATGCATCACCCAGACTTTTAAGGAAAGTGGTGATGATATCAGCATCATCATGCACTGTTCCCATAAATGACAACTTGCTTGTAATGTCAAGAAGTCTGCTTCTCACTCCACTTAGCTTTTCATTGGGAAGAGCTTTGAACACAACATACTCATGCAAGAGTTGCTTCTTTTTCTCTGAGGCAGTATCATCATTACCACCATAAGTAACTTGAAGGGCTGCCCAAAGTTCTTTGGCAGACTCATAGCCTTTGTACTTGTGCTGATTTTATTTTCCCAAGGAAAGTTTGAGGATGCTTAGGGTTTTCATATCATTCCTTCTCTTTGCAATGTCCTCAGCTGAGACAGCTCTTCCATCTTCAGGTTTTTCTTTTTGATCCTCAGCACTTGAGCCTGGAGTTGATCTTAGAGTGATAGCAGCTAGGATCTTGGCAGCCTTATTGAATGTGTTTCCTTATTCAATAATTTCCCATAAGGTGTGGTCATGTATTTGAAGATACTGCTCAAAATTGAACTTCCACAGCTCAAAGTTGTCCGGATCTAGCATGGGAATCTTGATGCTATGGCTTGAGGAGGAGGTTAACTCTAGAGTAGACATGTTGTTGGAATTTTAGGGTTTTCTTGAAAATTAGGGTTTTTGGCGATTTAGGGTTTTGTGTTCTTTAGATCAAAGTTTCTCAACAAGCTCTGATACCACTTGTTGATCCCAAACTTAGATCGATTTAGCTTGTGTAAACGAGATTAAATCAAGTTAAACACGTAGAGAAACTTTGTTGTATATGAAACAATTCAAGTATTATGCGAAATTAATACTTAAACAAGAACACACAAACAAGATAAACCAAACTTTCACTTTGATTGATTAATTGAACTTGCATACAATGAAAGTGTAAAACATATATTGAACTAAAACCTAAAGGCCTCCTTTTATAGATTAAGGAACCTTGTACAAGAGTCTACGTATCAGCTATTTTAGGTAAAGATAAACATAAGAAATACATTGTCGAACATATCTTTACTAGAAACATTCTAGAAACATTAAACGTGTAGACTAAGTATCCTGTCAGTGCTTGACTTCTTCTTATCAACGCTTGACTTCTTCCTGTCAACGCTTGTCTTGACAATGCTTGATTTCTTCTTATCAACGTCCAATTTCCTCTTGTCAGCGTCCAAACTTAGATCGAAGGTGAAAATGAAATGAGAATGGAAGATATCTCATTTTTGGGAGTGTGAAAAGATGAAGAACAAATGTTAGGTATCTTGATCTTAATTTTGAGGCTTCTTTTTGAGGAGGAAGTTTTGGAAGAAGTGGATGTTCTAGTGGACACCATGGTTGTGTGTTAAGGTTTAGAGAAGAGTTGAAGGGGTGAAGAACACAATAAACATGAGAGGGTTTAATAAGAGAAGGGAATGATCCAAAATAGTAATGGGTTAAAATCATTTTAGATGAATAATGAATTTAGGTACCCTAGTTTAGTCCTTTGTAAAATTAAAACATAAAGAACCTAAACCTATTACATGAACACACAGAGGTGTAAGATAAAACAAAAATTACAAAGGTTCTTCATCGATCAAGTCCTTGGTCACAAATTCTCTGTGCTTTAACTTTATTAGCTCCGGAGTTAATGATTAACTCAATCTCGTATTCGAAATCACTAGCATAGTTACAGTTTTTCAAGATACCTTGTTTGAGTCTGATGAGTTGGATAGTTGAGGCCAGGTGTAGCTCATTTTCCCTCTAAAAGCAGTAATCATAATTTCCATTCATAAAGACCATTCCCCTTATCTGGCTCAGTGTAGGCTTGTCCACCTATTGGCTTCGTGATCTCTTTTGGAAGTACAAGGTTTCTGTGCATCCCATTCACTATCACATCTTCAGTGACCAACCTTTCAATGATAGGCCCTATTGGGTTCTTTCTCTTTCTTTGACCTTAAGTCCGTTGTTGTGATAGTTGTTGGGGCAGAGGGAGTTTCAGCTTCTTTGTAGTGTCTCTTACCCAGTTAAGCTTTGCTTGTATTTTCTTCATCATCTGGACTGCACCAGGCCTAGTTTTCTTTTGGGCAAGAGACAGCAATTCCAACCACTCTGAAAGACCCAGATCTTTGAGTTTGAAGTCATTGCTGACCTTGTAGTTCGTTAACTGGTTATCTCTGTATAGGGTCATGACCACCTTTTATCTTTGTCAGTAAAGCAGTTGTATTTGGTGATTTGCCCTGGCTCAGCTCTCTGGTTCACAATCTTCTCATACTCCTTTTGAAGATTGCTTCTTTGGCTTCAAGTTCTTTGAGTTTGTTTAGTTGAGCTTCCTTAACAGAGGGTGAAAGGATTTTCTTCAGTGCTTCCTTGCTCTTGAGCTCAGCAGCCTTAATATCAACGAGCCTTTTCTATTCAATCATTTGAGCTCTGGCTTGCTCTAGAGTCATAGGTGGCTCATCAGCACTCCTAAATTTGTTAAGGTCAGAGACCTTGTTAGTGGATCCTCCTTCTTCTTGTAGGGATTGCAGCGATATGACAGGTTCATCAGTGGTTATGCCTTTGCCCTTATCCCTTGTGGTTTCAGTTGTGGGTTTGAAGGATCTGATAGGAGTGGGTGTGGGAATGTGAGTGATTTTTGGTTGAGTGTCGGGTTGTGGCTCCTTGACATGTTGCTCATCATCATTTAAGGAAGAGGTGGCAGAATGCTCCCCCTCAGGCACAACACCAATGGTAGCTGCACTTGAACCTGCCTTGTTAAATTTCACAAATTTTTGATAGACAAAAAGGCAGAGCTCATTTAATTCCTATTGTAACAGCTCTTGGAGGAGTGTTCGAGAAGGTTCAGAGGCTTTGGCTATTTCAGCAACATTTGCCAAGACTTCCTCTTTAAGTGCCGAGGGCAACTGCTGTTGGAGAGTTGTGGTGACCACTGAGGGAAGATGAGTTTGTAAAGCATTACCCAACAGCTGAGGAAGCAGTGATCTCAAAGTGGCTTCCATGGATGAAGTTATGGAATTCTCTATGTTGGCAGTGAGCTCCTCAGCAGCATTAGTTAGACTTTCGAGTTCTGAGAGGATGACATCATTAGTAACAATAGGCTTGGTGATGCTGATGTCACTTTTTTTCACCAAGTGGGGGAAAGGAAACATTGGAACAAGGATGAGCTTCAGTTTTTGTAGGTGTTCCCAGTGTTTCCTTTCCCCCCAGCTCCAAGACATTTGGCATTGTAAGGAATGGAACTGGGGTTGGGGGAGTAGGTCTTTGTTCCCACATTTGCTTGGCAGCGAGTTCCTGTACACTGACCATGGTAGGGAAAGGAATGGGCGTCAATACAGCAGATGAGACTTGATCATCATCAGCATCCATGTCTTCAAACCCTGAGTGATCTTCAATGATAAACACTTCATCATCAGGCATGGATTCAATGTCAGACACAGCAGAAAAGTCAATTGTAGAGGCTTCAGCATTGTCATCACCAACATAGGCAAATGGATCATCATTTTGCTGTTCCTCATGAAGATTAAAGTCCCGATATGAACGTTATTAGTAACAAGTTGGTGAATTTATAATGAAGTTAAGGATCGCCATTCGCTGCCCCTAGGAAAGTTGGGTGTGATTATCCAGCCCCCCCTAAGGATTTCTCCTTGGGACTCTTTTATTGTGAATAAGATATGGTGAAGGATCGCCATTCGCTGCCCCTAGGATAGTTGGATGTGATTATCCAGCTCCCCCTTAAGGATTACTCCTTGGGACTCTTTTGATTTGTGAAACATTATATGGTGAATGGTCGTCGTTCGCTGCCCCTAGGATAGTTGGGTGTGATTATCCAGCTCCCCCTAAAGGATTGCTCCTTAGGACTCTTTTGATTGTGAGACATGATATGGGAACGGTCGCCTTTCTCTGCCCCTAGGATATCTGGGTGTGATTATCCCGCTCCCCCTAAAGGATTTCTCTTTGGGACTCTTTTAATTGTGAATTATGTGTAGGTAAAGTTCGCCTTTTATCGCTTCCCCTAGGAAGACTGAGGGTGATTATTCAGCCTCCCCAAAAGGATAGATTCTTTGGGACTCTTTTAATTATGAGGGGACCCAAGACTGAGTGAAGTTCAGAGACTCTGGGTCGGGACTTATAATGTACTCAAGTTGTTATTTGCAAGAGCACAATCCAGAGGGTAAAGGATCATCAGGGTGCGTTATGAGCACAAATGAGTCATTTCCTAGTGCAGAGACAGAGTGTATAGATATCCTATGAGATCTAGGTGCTGACACAGACACTCTATGGGTTGAGGCAGACCCTAAACTTCATCACCCTCTCATACAGACTTTTGAGGGTGATTGCTTGTGAACCTCCAAGAAGAAAAAATAAAGGCAAACTAATACCTGAGTGATATGAACGTTGAGAAGGTTCTTAGTTGTCTCTGTTGACTTGGAGACGCTAGACGCTGGTTGTTTGTCAGCAACTGGCTCTCTTTCCTCATTCACCATAGTAGGGGATGGGACATTCTTGGTCTTGATCTTCTTTGATGGATTAACAGAAGAGGATTCAGAGGAAAGTGGGATTTCTTTCCTCTTCTTCTTCTTATCCTTAAGCACATTGGGCCGAGAAGAAGACTGCACAGTGGTCTTAGACAGAGACTTGTCAGCCATTCCTTCAGCATTCACCTCATGAAGAGGGATCAAGGGCTCTTCTTATACTGGTGTAAGTAGCCCATCAACCTTTAGCATGTGCCTGGTGAGTGGCACCTCGTCCTCTAAGGGTGTCTTCAAGGAAGCTGGTGTGATGTGAAAGGGAGAGAATGAGTGAATTTCTTCATTGTCGTAGGTTTCACCAAGGATATCCTCAATGATGAGTGAGAGATATCTGGTGTAGCAGATGGTGGCTAGACGGTGTTTCTTTCCTTTTTTTCTCAAGTTTGGCAATGAGATCAGTGTAGAGAATATGGGCGATACCTATGTCTAGCCCCCATATAAGGCTGTAGGCAATAGCCTGCTGAGATCCATTCAGCTGGTCATGCGATCCCTGGTTCCCTCCCAGACATTTAACAATATACAGCATCAACGTTCTCCAGATGGGTGATAAGTAATTGACCTTTATTAGGGATTTGTTTTGGAAGGCAAGGGATGTGAAAGGTTTGTCATCATCATCATGAGGTCTTAGAGTGGCCAGTGCTTTTTCATAGTGGCGCTGTTTGGTACATCGGCCATATTATCATTAACAGCCAGTCCAATGACCCTGGCAAAGTCATTGAAGTCGAAAGTGAGAGGTTGTGGATGGGTGGAAAGGTTGAAGGTGATGTTTGAAAAAGTTTGGTCTACTTCAGCCGAGAATCATAACTCCTTCAAGTATTGTGAGTACCAGGTGGAGGGTTCCCTTGTAATGGCTTCGAATATAGGGGAGTTCTTCAATTAGGTCAACAATGGTGTGTATAGTGGATTGTTGTGTTCGAGAAGAGAAACACATTTGTTGAGAGCAATCTTTCCTTCAGTTATGCCAAAATCAATGTTGGATACAGCCAAGACGGTGAATGTTTGGTTTTCAGTTGAGGACGCCATTGATGTTCGAGTGAAGGTTTGGAGGATTAGAGAGAGATGAACAGTATGTGTGTGTGTGATAATGAGTTGTGATGTGGTGAAATAAAATGAGTCAGGGGTTTGTGAAAAGTTTTTGTCATTTTCTAATAAAAGCATTTAATACAAAGTTTACCTTTTAAGAAAAACATGGGACCCCTTGACCCTTCATGTAATCTGTGTCCCCTTGGAAAGTGGGAAAGTTGTTGACATTGAAAGAAAATCATTTGATATAAATACTGGAATATATTAATTCCCATTGAAATGTAACTACCTTGTTACATTCAGTCCCCTTAAATGCCTAGAGACATAGATCACTTATCAGACTTATATCCTAATATTGAGCAAACCTAGCTCAGCAACCAACCTAGTAAAACTTGGCTCAGCCAGAGGCTTGGTGAAAATATCAGCGAGCTGGTATTCAGTGGGTATAAAGTAAAGCTCAATATCGCCTTTTTAAATATGGTCTTTGATAAAGTGATACCTGATGTCAATATGTTTGGTTCTGGAGTGAAGTACCGGATTATTTGAGATGGCTATTGCACTTGTGTTGTCACAAAATATGGGAACTTGTTCATAGTTGACTCCATAATCAGCCAATTGACTTTTCATCCAGAGAACTTGTGCACAACACCCAACAGCAGCTACATATTCAGCTTCAGTTGATGACGTGGCCACAAAGTTTTGTTTCTTTGCACTCCAACATACTAATTTTCCTCCAAGGATTTGACAACTCCTAGAGGTGCTCTTTCTGTCAAGGCATCACCCAGCGTAGTCTGAGTCTGATTAGGCTTTGAGGTTGAAGCATGGTCTATTTGGATACCAGAGACCCAGTGAGGGAGATCCTTTTAGGTACCTGAAAATTCTTTTAACAACTACAAGGTAGGATTCCTTAGGGTCAACTTGGTACCTAGCATAGAGACATATGGAGAATTGGATGTCTGGTCTGCTTGCTGTGAGATACGTCAGTGACCCTATCATGCCTCTATATAAGGTCTCATTAATAGAGACCCCTGATTCATCAGCTCCCAAGTTGTTGGGAGGAAGCATGGGGCATTTCACTGATGCACAATCAGACAGATCATACTTCTTGAGCAAATCTTTAACATATTTTTCTTGACAAATAGAAATTCCTTTTGAATTTTGTTTGATTTGAAAACCCAAGAAAAAAGTTAGTTCCCCCATCATGCTCATTTCATACTTTTTGGTCATAAGTTTGGCAAACTGTTTGCTTAAGGTAATGTTGGTTAAACCAAAAATCTATGTCATCCACAAAAATCTGTACTATAATGACATCACCCTTGGACCTATTAGTGAACACAGTTTGGTCAATAGTACCTCTGATAAACTTATTTTCAAGTAGAAATTTTGATAAAGTTTCATACCAGGCTCTAGGCGCTTGTTTCAGCCCACAGAGTGCTTTGTGAAGTTTGTAGACGTGGTCAAGATAGTCATTGTTCTGAAACTCTGGGGGTTGTTAAACATATACTTCCTCTGCAAGCTTTTCATTAAAAAGGCACTCTTTACATCCATCTGATATACCATGAAACCCATGTAATCTGTATAGGCTAGGACGATTATGATAGCTTCTAATCTGGCCACTGGTGCAAAGGTTTCATCATAATCATTACCCTCTGATTGGTTGTAACCCAGCACCACAAGCCTAGCCTTGTTTTTAACAATCATGCCAGCTTCATACCTTTTGTTTCTATAGACACATTTGGTTCCAACCACATGCTTTCTAGCTGGAGCTTTTACCAGAGTCCACACCTTGTTTCTCTTAATCTGATTGAGTTCTTCTTGCATGGCCACAACCCATCCTTTATCTTCATCTAGTAGGGCAGCAGCCACGTTCTTTGGTTCATCTTCAGAGAGAAAATCAGCGAAAAGGCATTCATTCGTTGAGGCAGTTTCTAGAGATCTTAACTTTCCTCTGGTGGTGACTCCCTCAAAGGGTTCACCAAGAATATTCACGAGAAGAATATCTTGGTTTCTACTCCATTTGGATTAAGGAGCAGGAGTCTCTATGGGTTCAGGAGTCACAGCAGGTTCAATGAATGCTGGTGGTTCATCATAGATAATTTCTTCATCCATGATCTCTTCATCTATTTGAGAGATTGGAGAGTTATGATCAGCATTTTCTTCTATGGGTGGTGGAGTGGGTAATTCAGCTACAACAACCTCTAGAGTGATATCAGAGATTGAATGAGGATAAAATGCATGAATATAAGGGAAATCCTTGTGACATATTTCAGATGATTCCTTGGGAATTGAGAAATCATCCCCTGGATATAATTTAACTTCATTGAAGTCAATGTCACAGTCCTCTGATTTGGTGTGAGTGATGACAACATTTGCTTCATTAAAGATAACATGAATGGAGTCTTCAAGTTCTTGCCTGTGGATGTTGAATACTCTAAAAGCTCTAGAGGTACGGGAGTATCCAAGAAAGAACCCATCATCTGACTTTTCATCAAATTTTCCTAGATGATCCTTGTAGTTGTGAATGAAAACAGGGCAACCAAAGACATGGAAGTAGCTTACATCAGGGGCTCTCTTCCTATACACTTCATAAGCGGTCTTGCCATGTCTCTTCACAATAATGGATATGTTTTGTGTATAACAAGCTGTATACACAACTTCACCCCAAAATTACTTTGGGAGTCTTGATTCACTGATCATAGTTCTGGAAGCCTCTATGAGAGTTTTGTTTCTTCTTTCAATGACACCATTTTGTTCTGCGGTGCCTAGGTTTGAAAATTTCTGTGAGATTCCCTTTTCATCACAAAAGGCTTCCATGGCATGGTTCTTGAATTCAGTGCCATTATCACTTCTGATAGCCTTAACTCTACAGTCATTGAAGTTCTCTATTTCTCTGATGAAGGACATTATTTTTTAGTTGCATCACTCTTTCTTTTAAGAAAGAACACCCAAGTGAACCTAGAGAATTCATCAACAATGACCAGTGTGTACTTGTGTGATTAAGGGATTGAGGTTTTATTGGTCCAAATAAGTCCATGTGAAGAAGGTGGAGGCACTTATTTATGGAGAATGATTGTTTAGTTTTGAACGAAGCTCTGTGATGCTTCCCTTTTTCGCAGGCTGAACATGGTCTGTCTTTGCTGAAGGTCAAAGAGGGAAGCCCAGCGACTAAATCATTATTGGCCAGTTTGTTGATGTTTTTGAAGTTTAAGTGAGAGAGTCTCTTGTGCCAGAGCCAGTTTTTACTATAAGAGGCTTTGGCAAAGAGACAGATGTTGTTTCCTTCTAGACATGATGTCATGTCAATAACATACTGTAGAAGTGTAAATCTTGCTTATGTTTTAGAGAGAGAGAAAGAGATAGAGAGATGGTGGATTACACACAATTCTAGAGAGAGAAACAAATGTTTACTATGTGAAAAAATGAATAACCACACACCCTCTCCATCTAAGGAGAGGGTTTATATACCCAAGCCCTTGTCATGGGCTTGGGCTTACAGGTTTGGGCCGACCTACACATGTTGTAGGCTAGGCTTGTTCTTGTTTGTTAAATAAAGATAATTAACTAAACTACGAGCTATTACATGGACTATCGTTGGAGTGACCGATCCTTCTTAATACGTAAAACGTATTTCCAACAATCTCCCCCTAAGGGAGGTCACACCAAACAAGGGCATTATCCAAGTTACAAACTATGCTTGTCTTGAGCTCGTAGTCTTCGTCTTTCCTTTCTTTTTCTTTTCAGGTGAACATGCTGATGTGATCATTGATATCAATCTTGAGCATTAATCTCTTGCCTTGATCTTGTGCATCCATCACTTGTGATCTTCGCCTCTTCGTGACCTCACGTCCCACATACTTATACCTTTGTAATTCTTGAAAGCTTCAGAGTTCGATACAGCGAAAGACTTAACTTTTAGGCTTTCTTGAATTAGATGAGGTACTAAGTGCATAAAGTATAAGCATGCGGGGATGACTTCTTCTTGGATTCCGCAACGCCACCGTCTTCAAATGCCGCAATATAAGTAGACACGAACGAAATGGCTTTGAACATTTCATTCTAATTCGGTAGCATTTTACCTCCGGTCGGTGAAGACCGTTGGACGATATAAAATATCGTACGTGTGGCTGGTAGATTTAATTAAAAATCTCCTTGACAAGATTTCGCGGGTAAACCCGTTCTCTTTACTCTACCGTCTAAAGCTGACTGCGAACGTAAAGAGTGAATCATTTGGATAAAATCATCCGCATGATTGAAGCCGTCAATTCTGATTCCTGGAACAAGTTTGATTCATTAAATAATCACACCATCGTTGCTTTTCAGTTGTCATGAGCTTGATTCATATTGAATCTTGCAAGTTACCTACCAAGTGCTGTTTGAGGTTAACACTAGAAGGATTTCCACTCATCACCGTGAACACTAGGGTGTCACTCTGAGTGTTCTGGCAAGATCACTAAGATATTGCGTAGAGGCCTGGAACGTGTTTAAATTCAGTTAAGAATTAAACCACTGTTGCTTTCCAGTTATCACAAGCTTGATTCATAAAGAATCGCACAAGTCACCTACCATGAGCTTTTTGATATTCGCTCAAGAAGGATTTCCATCTTCATTGTAAATACTTTCGTATTACTCGGATGTTCAGGCAAGATCATGAAGATTTTGCGTAGGACTCTTAAAATCTTTCTTACTTTTCACAGTGTGTGAAGAAGCAAGGAAATATGAAAGTGTGTCCTAATGAGATATCTGATGATCTCAAATGGCTCTAGACTCGATCGTGCACTTTGGATTTTAGTAATCGGAGGCTGGAGGGGAGTGCCACCTTTTCAATACCAATTTATTCGAAGTGAATAAATCAATAGATAATGCGTTGTCTCCGTGTGATTAAAACAAATACCTTTTGAGAGATATTTGAGTTAGCTGGGATGGGTTGTGCAATGCATCACTGGGTCCATGATGTCTATCTGCAATATCGAGCATCATTAAAATGATCTCAATAGCATATGTGTTGACCCGGTTTCTACCTAAAGTTGTAAGGAGGGCTTCTTTCTTTACACCCTTTATCTTTACAATTCTTTTTCATTCTTCAACCCCTTCAATGCTTACCAATACGTCATAACTAGCACCTTGTTGTGATTGTTCCAGTGCTAACTTAAGTACTTGGTCAGCATTCAGCTACGTTCACAATCTTTCTCCAACTTTCCTAAGGACTACTATTTCTAGCTATGGAATGTCCTTGGGAAGATTCCTCCGGTTCTGGAAGAATCATAGGACTTAACATATCCTACCATCCTTATGTCACCACAATCTTCATCGTCGTGAAATAAATGGGTTTTGGGTAAGTATAAATCACCATGAAATCCATTTTTGATATGCAAATCCATTTTTCTCCCCCTTAACATATGCCACGATATTCGAAAACATTTTGCATATGTCGGGATGAGCCAGCACATTAAGTCAAACCATTTGTGATAATATCCCATATTAAATCACATCTTCTCCCCCAAATTAAAAATATTAACCCAATCGATATTTTTAATATCAGTTGATTTAATGAAGTTTTAACAAAGGTTTTGGGAAGAAAAATGCAAGTCCATATTAAAAAGGTATGAGATATGATACCGATTGTAACATGATCACATATTCACCATATTAGAAAAGAATTGACAAGGTTGGACCTGATAGACGAGAACATCATATGATAAGATCAAATGGTTCTTGTTCACGAATGTTGGTCGCCTCGTCACGACTGAAGTCATCTCTTGACACCACATGTACGATTGGTATTGTTGTCTTGACACCAGTTAGTGAGCTTGGCACGTTCGGCATCGAAGATTCTGAATGCTTGAAAATTGCTCCCCCTCAATTGTTGACCCGTGTTCTATTGAAAGAGCTGTAGTCGTCGGTTGAGTAGTCGCATCGTCGAGTATGAAGATACCAATTGTAGATTGCTATGGTTGTAGAGATGATAACTTCATAAAAACAAGACTTCTCTTGTTTCCCAATTTTCCACCATCATTATTTGGATAGCAAAGAGAACCAAATACATGAAGATATGATAAATCTGGTAATTTTCCATGGAGAAGCTCGTAAGGTGTTTTACCATGGCGTTTACGAATTAGTGACCGGTTTTGGGTGTACACTGCTGTAGATACCGCTTCTGCCCATAAAAACAATGGAGGCTTTGCGTAAATTAACATCGTTCGAGCAGCTTCCATAAGAGTGCGATTTCGCCTTTCAACGACACCGTTTTGTTGTGGAGTGCGTGCAACGGATGTTTCATGAGATATACCAACTTCTTCATAATAATCACGCAAGATTTGATTCACAAATTCGGTTCCATGATCTGTACGAATGCGTCGGACAGTAGTGTTGAGACGCACCTGAATCATCTTGAGAAATCCGATGATGAATTTCGGTGCCTCATTTTTTGTTGTAAGAAATTTCACCCATGTAAACCGAGAGTAATCATCGACAATTGCGAGGATGTACTTTTTGCCACTACGACTTTCAACACGCATTGGCCCACAAAGATCCATATGCAACATATAAAGTTTCTCTTGGTTGGTGTCTTCCATCTTGGGTTTGTAAGATTTCTTAGTGCTTTTCCCCGTTGTACACGCGGAACACAAATGATCCTTGTGAAATGAAAGTTTAGGAAGACCACGAACAAGTTCGTTTTTCGCCAAATGATTAATAGCGTCAAAGTTAAGATGAGATAACCGTCGATGCCATAACCATGACTTAGTCTTCGATGCTTTGGAGAGAAGACATACGGGAGAAGCGGCCATCATGTCTTGTAGAGACAAAGTATACAAATTATTCCCTCGAGTACCTTTCAATAAATCAACCCCTTCCAAATTACGAATGAAGCAGGTATGCTCTCGAAAAGCAACTTATAGGTTTGCATCACAAAATTGTCTCACAGAAAATAAGTTGTGACCGAGACCCTCCACATAATACACTCTTGAAATAATAACATTCCCAATATGATATTCACCATAACCCATTATCTTTGCAATATGATCATTTCCAAATCAAACCGTACCAAGAAACTTGCTGACGAAATTTCTGAGCTGAGAGTGATCTCCGGTCATGTGCTTGGAGCAACCAGAGTCCAAATACCAGAGAACAATTTGGACCACCTGTTTTCAATAACCACAGTAGACAATGCATTGGAAACTATTGGTTCCGGAGTGTTAGCAGATACAGATATAGAATTATCAAAATTGCTAACATTTTTGAGACCCTTAGATTTCCTACGTTTTCTAATGTGAGTTTTAGCACTAGCAGGTTTTATTGTTCCAGCTTTCTTAGGTTTTGGATTATTCGCGGGCACTACAGTGGGAGTAGACCTATTTAAAGGACACTTGGTTCCTACAGTAGTGTCAGTGTTCCTAGTTAAAGGACACGCTTGTGTTTTGGTAGCCTTGGTACTCCTAGTTAAAGGGCACGCTTTCTTCACTTCAGTTGGAGTGATCCTAGTTAAAGGGCACATATTTCCTACTATAGTGAAAGTTCTACCAGTGGGGCGCCACAACCAACCAACTTGGGTTAACACTTTCCCAATCGGTTTCAATTCTAATCCATTTTTTCGGGCATGCATCTCATTCACATGGTCAATAAGGCAAGAATCATGACGACTAGAAAACATACATTCATTGCAATTCCAACATTTCAAATTAGAATTCACAGTAGGCTTAGAACGTTGCACAACCGCAAAGCCTTTAGGTTTAGCTACATGATTCTTTTTATTCAAAACAGAAATAACATTCCTAGGATGGGCTTCTACTTTCTTCTTCACTTGACTACTAGATGGGGGCAAGATCCTATCATTCTTCTTGTTTCTTTTAAGCTTAGATCTTTGAGCCTTAGTAGTGGTGCTTACTATTGTAGAAGGCAACACGGGAATATTAGAAGCTGGTTTGGATTCTGCCTTATCTTTAGTGACCAAAGTTTGAGATGGTTTAGTCCTAGGGCCCTTATTAAATGGTGTGACGGCTATAAGGTTCCTTTTGATTGCACTAGAGGACGATGCTGAGACAGTGGTTGCGTTATCCACAACATTCTTACCTTTTAGAGTACGAAGTGTTTCCTTTAACTCAGCCAAGACCAGATTCTTATCACAAATTTGTTCCCTCAAATCAGATATTTCCACCGACTTTCGATTCAATTGTTCAATCAATGATTGATTCTATGCAGTGGTATCAACACATGCGGGCTTTACTAAATCGAAGAGTCGTGTATTTCTGTTTTAAGTTATCAAATTTGGACAAAATCTTGGAAACTCGATTATCTAAATCAAGTTTAAAATTCTCAGCGGCCTCAAGTACGTTCACACAGTTAAGCTCCTTAGATTTCCCTATTTCTATCGGCAAAGATTTAGCAACTTTGTCACTTGGCTGACGATGTTTTGATTGTAAATTCAATCGAAAATGCTTTTCAAAGTTTTCATCATCGATATTAACACCTTCGAATGACGTTTCAAAGATTTCTTGAATAAATTGTTGCTTGCATTCAAGCGAAATACAATGTGTCTGAATCTCATTAAAACGTTTTGAAAGCGAAGAATATGAATCTTGAAGCTTTAAAAATTCAGCGTCAGATTCGTGACAATTATAATCTACCACATTATCCACAGATTCAACATTATGCACAATAGAATCATTATCAACACTTTTATTCACACAGACGGAAACTATATCATGAGACATCACTTGCTTCAGAAGCTGATCATTTTGGCATGAAACCCGTTCTATTTCAAGTAAACTGTTTTCATAAGCATCATCCATTTCATTGAAAACACGTCTAACTTCTTCTATTTCCAAAAGCAAATCTTGATCAAGAGTACTAAGACAAGCTTTAACATTCTTTACAAACGGAACAATTTCGTCTCGAAACGCAGCTCTAGTGTGCTCAAAGTTCCATTCACCTTCCGTTATGGCCGAAGCCGTCGTACGTTCCAAAATGACCTTGTCAAAATCGGCTAAGTGTTGGTGTACCGCATTTAAGTTAACGGACGCCTTACTTACCGGTGAAATTAACTTCGTTAAATCCGTTTTGACAAGTGTAGGAGACGTACTAGGAGGGTTTTCATTTGACAAACTTTGGGGCACAAGAACTGTCAATTCAGCTAATTCCTTTTGTAAGCGAATGCGGGTCATTTTGAAAGCATTTTAGAATGAGTTGCATCCGCAAGTGACTGTGTCTCCTCAGTACTACGAACAAAAGGTGCTTCTTTCGAATTGCCAATTAGGGTCATATCATAAAGACACGGAATATATTCCTGAGCTTGTTTTGCATAACCGGGATTAGGTGGTAAATCTTGAAGACGCTTAAGTTCGAGTTCTTTAAACGATTTAGTTAAAAGATGAACCTTTTATGTGGAAGCGTATTGTTTTAAAAGATGTTGTTCCTTGAATTTAAGAAGTTTGGTAGCATTAATTTCCGATTCAACCTTTTTAGACTCGAGAGTTTAGAAATCCATTTTAAGTTTCTGAAAATCATTGACAACCGACTCTTTTGCTTTTAATTTATTGGAAAGGTTATCTTTTAATGATTCTATTTCTTTCAAGTGTTCAATCTTTTCAAAACGAAATTGGTCAAATTCAGAACATGTTATTTTCTCTGCTTGAGGGGCCATTTCAAAAGTTTTGACCTTTTCTTTATGCAACGCAAGCTCAGCAGTTAGGGTGGAATTCGTATCTACGGATTGTCTGAGGGCCATATGCATTTGATCAATAATATGTTTAGGCACCATGACCAAATCATGTTGAGCATAAGATTCCATACCCGTCGTAGCATTTGGTTGAGGTTCACTCAAATGTGTAGGATTGGGTACCACATCATTTGAGTTACTAGTCCCCGAATGCTGTTCGAGGTTGTCATTTTCATGCCCAACTTGATGTTGGTTATCATCAATATTATTAGATGTGGTTGGTACCTTACTGACGACATCAGAACCGTAGTGAGAGACATTAGCAACGAGAGCAGCTTGGGCAGAGTGAATGTCATCACAATCCGAATCATATGCGTCAAGATCATCTGCTTGATAAGCTGCATTAGAAGTAGAAACAACTGCAATGCCTTCAGTATCTGCTGCCCCTGGGTCTGCAAGAAATGCTAACTCCTCTGAATCCAAAATCTTCCCCTTAGACTGAGCATCAACCAAATACATCTTCTCACGAAACCATGACCATCCCTTCTCCTTTTCGGCTGAGTGCATTGCCTAGCCATATGACCTTGTCCTCGGCAATTGTAGCAAGTCACAACCTTTTGAGGACCAATGGGGCTTCCATTTCCAGTAGCTTGAGAATTCACAGCTTGAGCATTCACAGTCCTTGTAGGAGGTCCATATGAATTTTGCCTTCCCTGAATAGGTTGCACTGTTACTTGACCATCTTGAACAGTAGCTTGTTGTCGAGGATTTGAAGAGGTGCGAAGCTGATTGTTTGTTGGTGGAAATCCTCTAGTTGCAACAAGTTTTGACAAGTAGACAGTGAGATGGTTTAGAACATCAGCTGGCGTATCATTTGGAGTAAAGACCGGTGCTTGGATTGGTAGAAGTTCATTAGAGTAGAAAGCTTGTGCTGGTTGTGCTTCTATTGGAAAATATCCTTGCTGAGGAGTATAACCCATTGGAGAAGTGTTGTCTTGTGATGGTGATGTTTGATATGGTGGTTGCTGTAGAAAAGATTGTTGATGAACAATTTGTTGATATGCTTGCTATGGTATCATCAGTGGTTGATAAGATGGTTGTTGTGGTTGCTGATAGGTGTGTGGTGATGGCTGCTGCAAGTATGATGGTTGTTGATAAGTATAAGCCATGTTTTGTTGAGAAGCATACATGGCAAGTGGATCATGAACTTGAGGTTTAGACAACCGAGCCTCAATCGTATGGCATTCGTGTTGTTGAAGAAAACCTTGAAGTTGATCCACATTGGTGTTATGCAAGTCCTTAGCCAATTTAACATCCGTCACGTATTTTTTCCATTCTGAAGGAAGAGTGTTCAAATACTTGGTGTTCAATTGAAAGGTAGGAATTGTCATGCCATAGATATTTAGCTCATTCAACAATAGGGTAAATCTCAGATAGTAGTCATTGAGAGTCTCCCCTGGCACATAGGCAAACTTATCAAAAGTATCATAAAGCTTACACTCTCCTTCTTGTTTAGTTAACGAGGTGCCTTGCATTAGAACCCGAATTCTGTCCCATAACTCTTTGGCAACTTTATGTTTGCTGACGAGTTTGTAGACATCTGGAGGAAGGGCTTGGAGAATGATGTTTGTAGCATACTTATCTCATTTGTCTTGAATCTTCATATCTCCAGTCAATTCACCCGTTGTGCGAGGACGAGTAGTTGTTCCTTCCGTCACTGTACCATAATCTAATGGTCCATTGAGCACCGATGCCCAAATAAGATGTCCGTTCTCCTTTTTCAACATATAAAGTTCCATTCGGGAATTCCAATCCTCGTACATAGACTTCTCCAACATTGGTGGATGATTATCCGTACCCGAGAGGATGGACTTATCCGTAAGAGATGTGTACTCCATTTTGATAAGTTAAGATTTACAAACGATGATCGAACAATGAGAGAAAGTAAATGTGCTTGTTGTCGTGTGTTGAAGTCGAGAAACTATGTTAAAATCCCCTAAAATTGTCTTCTTGAGAAACCAAAAATTCCACTACAAAATTACATTCAAAATCACGTTTTTCGAAAATTTTGAAAAAATCGTGAAAAGTTCCAAAGATTTCGCAATGTGAAGATTCCTCAATAAGGTACAATGATTTCGCAACCCCTTTGTGGATTTGATTCAAGTTCGTAACCCTAAAAATGATAGATTTCGCAATCACTCAAAACATAGGAATTCGCAATACCAAATTGAAAGAATTCGCAATTTACAGATAATTCCGCAATGTTGTTTGCATTCAAATCCGCAATCACTAATGAACAATTCCGTAATATTCTTTGCATTCAAATCCGCAATCACTAATGAACAATTCCGCAATATTCTTTGCATTCAAATCCGCAATCACGAATGAACAATTCCGCAATATTCTTTGCATTCAAATCCGCAATACTAATTCCGCAATATACTAATTCCGCAACTTTGCAAAGATTTCGAAATAGGCAGACTTGCAGGATTTCGCAATTTTAAAGAATTTCACAATTCCACAATTCCACAATTGCGTAATTATACCAAATGTTGCGAAATTTGGAGAAAAACAAGGAATTCGTATGTACTTTAAGAAATACGAATCTTGAAGCAAAAAGTGAATCCAAACACTCAAAAATTTTGCATTTTTGAGCGATCCAAGTAACCCAAATCACTAACACGTATATGTAAATGATGTTGGTGAAGATCAAACCACAAAAAACACCAAAAAGATTTTTGGGCGTGGGATTTAGGGATCAAAACACACGAATTTATATAAAAAACAAACACATAAACCATACACTCATCCCATGGCTCTTGATACCATTTGTAGAAGTGTAAATCTTGCTTATGTTTTAGAGAGAGAAAGAGATAGAGAGATGGTGGATTACACACAATTCTAGAGAGAGAAACAAATGTTTACTATGTGAAAAAATGAATAACCACACACCCTCTCCATCTAAGGAGAGGGTTTATATACCCAAGCCCTTGTCATGGGCTTGGGCTTACATGTTTAGGCCGGCCTACACATGTTGTAGGCTAGGCTTGTTCTTGTTTGTTAAATAAAGATAATTAACTAAACTACGAGCTATTACATGGACTATCGTTGGAGTGACCGATCCTTCTTAATACGTAAAACGTATTTCCAACACATATACATACCTTCTTCTAGGTGCAATAAGAAAAACATCATCATTTTGATTGAAGATTGTTCCTTGGTCTTGGTGAATAGAACTTTGAAACTAGCATCGCAGAGTTGACTGATACTGATTAAGTTATGCTTCAGTCCATTAACATAAGCAACCCTTGTGAAGGTGATTCCATTGCATTCCACTGAGCCATATCCCTCTGTAGCCCCTGAGGAGTCATCTCCAAAGACTACTTTGGGACCAGACTCCTTCTTATATCTATGCAGATATCGTTTAATCCATGTCATGTGTCTGGAGTACCCACTATCCAGATACCAAACAGATTTATTCAAGTATTCCTGCATAGATATAATAAAACCAAATTAGTTTCGATGATGACCCACTTTTGAGTGGGTCCATGCTGTCACTGACTAGCGACAGTAGGTCTTCTTTGGTTCCTTTCTCCCCCTCTTTGGTTGTAGTCTCTGGTTTCATGACGCATACTTCCACAGATGTCACATCCGGGATAGTGTTCACACTCGTCAGAGTGATGATCATAGAAACCACAGTACTTGCAAGGAGGAAATGGCTTGAAACTCTGAGGAGTGTCTCTGGATTTGGGTTCTGGTCTCCTAGAGGACTTGTAAGGAGTTTTGGACCTTAATTGTAGTCTGGTATTTTGGACAGCTATGGTCTCCTCATGTTCTCTGGAGGTGTGTTTAGTGGACTCGCATGTGATACATTTGGGTTTCTTTGAACAATTTTCTGACAAATGATTTTTAAACCCACAATGATTGCAAGGCCTGAACAAAGCTCTACCATTTGAGCTGCTAGATCCTTGGTCAAGAGAACTTACAGATGGACTGTCAGCCCGAGGTTTGATGTGTTCTTTCAAACCTTTTACTTCTTCCATAAGGGTAAGGAGAATTTTCTTGGTGGGTAAAAGCTTTTTAGTGGGAGGAATGGGTTTGGCAGGTTCTTTGGTCACAAAAACCTTTTTGTGTGCTTTCTCAGCAACTCTGAGATTGGATGTCCCAGAGGTTTTGATGGCAGGTTTTGGGCCAAGTAAGGAATCAGATGGATCAGCACCAACGAGTTTGGGTAAAGTTTGTGAGGTTCTGGAAACATCTGATTCCTTATCAGAGTCATTCTCATCCACAGAGGTAGAAAAAGGAGAAGGATCCTCTGAGGGGACAAATTTTACTTTGGCCACTGGTATATGGTTTTTAACCTACCCTTACCCCCTATTGCTTGAACCACATCCCTAGGAATGACCTCAGCAACCAATTCTTCCACAGTGTATTGACCTATGTTCCATTTCTCAATTGTTCTTCTGAGTTCAACATTATCATCAGCTAAAGATTCATTTTCAATGGAAAGTTTGCTTACTTCATTTTGAAGTTGATTTAAAAGATTCACAAAAGGTTTGAGATTTGTTAACTCAGATTGACAAAATTTTAACTCAGTTTTAAGATTATGAAATTTGTTTAACAAGTTCTTTCTTTGTTCTTCCACAAAATGGAGGTCAACCAAGGTGTAGTCACTAACATGGTCATTATCAGGACCTTCAGGCATCAGTAAGCAATCTCTATACCTTTTTCATGGTGATATCCACCCATTATCCAGATCTTGCTTTGCTTTTACCAACAGCTGGTTCCTCATCAGCGACGGCCATCAAAGCTCTGACAGTAGTGGTTCCTTCATCCTCTGATGTAAGAGGTTCATCATCCCAATTGAAGGAGGCAGCGATAAGACCCTTTTCAGTATTTTTGCTATCTTTTTTCTTTGCTGCTTCATCAACCTTTTGATTGAGTTTCACCAGCTCAGCTTTCAGTGCTTTATATTTGACCTTATAATCCTTTTTTCCCTCAGAGTCAGAGTGAGAAGTCTGCTTGAAGGGAGATGGAAAAATATCTTCTTGGTGTTGTGATTAGGGGTGTCGAAAAAGTTGACCCGACCCGAACCCGACCCGAACCCGAACCCGAAATAACTTATTCGGGTCGGGTCACTCGGGTTCAAAAACATATTCGGGTCAATTCGGGTTGACCCGAATTGACCCGAATTCTAATTAGCCTCGGGTTCGGGTTTATATTTTTTAGCCTTGACACGACTTGACCCGACCCGACTTGACCCGAACCCGACCAACCCGACTTGACCCGAGTTTTTTACCACATTTTACCTTGTAAATATACTTAAATAAATCAATTTTTAAATTTTTTACTTAAACTCGGGTTGACCCGAACCCGAGTTGACCCGACCCGAATTAACCCGACCCGAATTGACCCGAACCTGACTGACCCGAGTTCTAATTAGGCTCGGGTTCGGGTTTGATTTTTTTGAGTTCTGACCCGACTTGACCCGACCCGACTTGACCCGAACCCGGTTGACCCGACCCAATTCCCACCCCTAGTTGTGATCATTGCTGGACGAGGGGAAGCTTTGAGAGGAAGTCTTATTTGACCAACAGTCCTTTTAGAAATGACCAGCTTTACCACATGTGTAGCAAATCACTTTGGACTTGTCAGCTTTAGCTGCTCCGGCTCTGCCTGATCTCTTGTAGTATCTATTTTGATGAGTAAGAACAGCCCTGTCATGGAATTCTGCATGCAACTCATCAAGAAATTCTTGACTGCTTCTTGTATCTTCTTCTATGTCAGAGTCACTGTCCTGAAAAGAATGGTTAGCAACAAGAGCTTTCGAACCAGAGATATGGGTGGTAAACCTGTCAGTCTCTAATTTGTAAATAGAATCAATTAGCCATTCTTCATAGTTATATCTACCAAATAGTTGGGCCAGAGTATCATTCTTGATTGCATTATTTGCTCTTAAGGTCTGGTTTAAGCTAAGACATTTCCTAGGTAAGCTGTTTATAATTTTGGCATTAACCTCAGCCTTAGGTAGAACAACACCATTGTTTCCTAAATCATTCAACAAAATCTTAAGCCTAGTGTATGTTTGAGCAACAGTTTCAGTTTCCAAACTTTAAAAGCGTTAAACTTGAGTCTTAGGGCTTGGATTTTGGTTTCTTTTGTTTCTTCTGAACCTTCATACCTTAGAACCAATTCAGTCCACATCTCTTTTGCAGAGTTGCATTTGATAATGGACTTCATAATGTTCTTGTGTAGACAAGAGACTATGATACTTTTAAGTCTCTTGTCCTGGTTAGCCATACGTTTATCCGTTGGAGACCATTGCTTAACGGGATTCTTAATCGGTCTCTCAGGGGTAGAGGAAACGACCAATGGCACATAAGGCCAATTTCCTAATATTTCTATCAAGAAAGGTTCTAAGCCATCTAAATATATTAGAAATTCACTTTTCCAACTTGAAAAATCTTCTTCATCAAATGCTGGAACATTGGACACATGTGACCCCCCTCGAACATCAAGAAGTTGGGGAAGGTCATTATCATTATTACCAGGGCTTACAACAGGTGTTGGCATGGTAGTAGATGTGGTGGCCGGTGCATTGGTCGAAGTATTTGCTTGACTAGATTGACCAAAGGGTGGTGGTATAGGATTATTTGGATCTTGATTTTAAAAACAAGAACGGTTTATAAAAGTTTTATAAATCAGACCACTCTGATACCAACTGAAAGTCCCAAAATACAACAATTGTTGATACTATGACTCGTATAAAAACGAACACACAAAGAAATACTTTTCAAACGAGTAATGCTTTATTAATGTTATAAACAAAGTATTACAAAGTGCTATGAATACACCCGTTGAATGACAATAAGAAATGAACCCTAGAACATGTAAACTTGATTCGAGACTCAAGTTTACAAGAGAACCTTTGAGTCGCTGGTAGACAACTAAGTGCTCAGAGGTTCCAAAGGTAGAAAGAAACTTAGATAGTTTATCCAAGCACAAGGGTTGTGTTACTCTTCTTTCGCCCTCCTATTTATAGTGGTACGAGGTTGCTTCCTTAGTGGGAGTAGTTGATATGTGTCATCTTCTGAGTGGAAGAGTACAACGTATTAAATGCATGTCTATATTGAGACATACCTTTAAACTACTTTAAGTGAACAGTTCTGCCAACTGTTCACTTTTGTCCCACTAGGTCGTACTAGGCTTTATCTTGAATCTCATATTTTATCCCGCTCAAACTACCTTGGAGATTCTCCCGCCTAAACTATAAATGGTAAGGCAAGTCTCTGCTTGCATAAGTCTTCATAGGGTTGTAAGTGATCTCTGAGTATTGTCATCTCAAAGATCCTTGAATACTAGTACATTCCTTCTACTTACCAGCTTGTCTATAACTGCTGGTGAGTATGACTTCAGATAATCTTCGACTTCTCTGACGTTGTCTTTGACTTGAATGTTACTGGTGTGCCAGCTGAGGTTTTGCCATCCGCTGGTCTGGTCTCTGTCGCTGGTCTTCTCAGCGAAACGTAGCACTTAGTCTAATTTAAACAAATCTAGACTGGGCCATAGTTAAAACTTTCATTGGCCCAACACTTATAACTTTCCTTGATTTCATAATAATAAAACGCAAATCCTCATTGCAATTTCCATATTCTATAGCATATTATCTCCTTAAATGTTTTAATATCCACCAAGTGTTTGTGAAAATGTCTCAACCACAAAACATACATAAAAACACATCATCCTTTTCTTTACAAACCCATTTCATATATTTTAGTCATTCTATTTCAAATGACCAAATGGGCAATAAAGGGTTTGCTCATTTGTTTTCTCATTAACAGGCACCACTTTTCGAACGACGAACGTAAAGATGCATTACGTGAGGCTATTTCTACGGACCATGGTTTATATATGGCAGTCGATGAAACTTTGAAGGCATTTGAACAATGGTTATGTTGGAAATGTATGACTTTACATGTTGTGAGTTGGTCTTGTCATCACAAAGATGGTCTTGTTCGTCCTTCTAAGGAGCCTGACGACATGAATGGTTACAATGTTGGCATTTCCAAGCCTTCTTATAAGGCGTATGAGATAGAAATAACTAATGGGTTGGCTTTGGATGTTGAGTTTCTTTATTGTGTTTTTAAATTCCCTATCACGACTGTTAAGTGTATTCCTCGTGGATGTCGTCTTGCTTTCTCTCAGGCGTTAGAAATAGTTATTTACCAAGTGGTCGCCCGACCTGATTATGTTGATTCATGGGTTAAGTTGTTACTTTTTCCACGATGTATTTTGCAAGTGTGTAGGCCCAACACTAGACAATAATGTAGGTCCCGAAATAGAAAATCTTTGCTACATAGTTCTATGTTGAAGTCACTATCTACATGGGGAAAGATGATGGTATTCTATTGTTAGTTAAAAACATGTTGGATGTTGTTGTGTCAGGGTCCTTAGGCGAGGGTCGCGGTGATTTAATGGACGATAAAACAACATACAATACCAACATCAGGCAATGTCTTCGCAAGGTTGCAGATGTGCACTTCACAGCTGTAGTAAAATTGTTATCCTCTTCTGTTGTAGCTCCATTCTATGATGATACCTTTAAAGCATTTGAGGTTAAGCATCTTTACAAGCCACCCATATCCATGCCGAGTAACACATTTTCTAAGCCTCTGCTTGTAACAAAGAATGACTGTGTCTTTGGTTGCGTTAAATGTTTTCCTAAAGGCAGTTCACGTGAGATAGATGGTTTGAGGGCACAACATATCTTAGATGTTTTATGTGGAGAGAGGTCTGCTACAACCACAAATCTCTTAAAGGTCATCACCTCGGTCGTTAATTTATGGTTATCAGGGAGGTGTTCGTCTATTTTTGCAAGGTTTGTTGCATATGCCCCTCTCACGCCTCTACTTAAACCAGATAACAAGATTCGACCTACTGTAGTATGCACTATATGGAGATTTTTGGTGTCCAAGGTTGCTATGAAAGGGGTGGGCAAGGAAATGTCCAAGTACCTTGGTGATTTCCTGTAACATCCCGCCTACTTAGACTACAATATTGTCCGCTTTGCCCGTAGGCTCACGACTTTGCTTTGTGACACCCTAAGCGAATACTACATCGGCTGTGGCCAGAAGAGATCCATGGTTCATAAGATAATAGTCGCCTTCTCATGACACAACGCATTTTGTGGTCTACTGCGTGGGGTTCTTAGGAACTGGCAGTTAAGCGTGCTCGTGTCAAAGTAGTACTAGGTTTGGTGACCAGCCGGGAAGTACTTATAAGAGGGCCAAGCAAAGCCGTGAGCCTGCGGGCAAAGCGGACAATATTGTAGTCTGAGTAGGCGGGATGTTACATTTCCAGTTCGGAGTCGGAGGGACAGGTGGCGCTGAGGCTATTTTACATAGTGCCTATATGGTGTTGACAAAATACCATAATGATGGGTCTCTTGCAATGCTCACTCTTGACTTCTCAAATGCATTTAATATTGTGGATAGATCGACATTACTTCATGAAGTTAGGGTAAGGTGTCCCTCTATTTCTTTGTGGGTGAACTTCTTATATGGTCACACAGCGAGGTTGTATATAGGAGACACGCATATATGGTCTGAAAGGGGTCTGCAACAAGGTGACCCATCGGGGCCTCTTCTTTTTTCTCTTGCATTGCACCCTCTAGTACATAAGATCAGAGACAGTTGCAAGCTTCTTCTTCATGCTTGGTATCTTGATGATGGAACCGTTATTGGATATTCAGAAGAGGCACCCAAGGTGTTAGACATTATAAAGGCGACCGGTCTAGGTTTGGGGCTTTAACTTAACATTAAGAAAAAAAGATATTTTGGCCCTCTTATAATGGTACGAAGCTTTGGGAGGGTTTATTTCCGATCGATATTCGAAGGCCTTCTTTAGGTGTGAAGCTTCTTGGGGGAGCCGTTAGGAGAGATTCAAATTTTATTAATACGTTGGCTATAAGGAGAACCGTGAATGCTATTGAGTTGATGGGTCTTATTCCACAACTACATGACCCGCATAGTGAGATTCTTTTGCTACATTAATGTATGGGTATTGCTAAACTTTTTTTTGGTTTAAGGACCTCTGAACCTATACACGTGGAGGAGGCATAATTCTTTTTTGACAAAGGTTTGCGTCTGTCAATCGAGAATATAGTGGTTTGTGGCGGACCTTTCTTCGGTGACATTTGTCGTGGAGACTCGCTTCTTTACCGATCCATCTTGGTGGTTTGGGCTTGTACTCAGAAAAAACGGTCTCCTCATATGCCTTTGTGGCCTCAAGGGCTCAGTCTTAGGTGTTAGAAGACCACATCTTTCGTGACAGTGGCATATGTGATATAGATGATGATTATTACGTTTCTGCTTTGGCGTGCCTTCGTGATACGACTCCAAGCTTTGATTTTAGTGTTTTTGCTAATATGGACACCACCCCATCTAAAGCCCAAGAAATATTGGCGAGTGCCCTTTCTAGTGAGACGGTCAATGATATGGAAGCCCACTGTGACATGACGGTTAGACCTAAAAAGCATTTTCCGAGTGTCTGCGCACTCTACATTCTCAAGATTTACTCCTAGATATCCTTATAAATGGTCTCGGTCAACATATGTCGCCGGTAGAATACCACACTATCATTAAGTATCGCCTTATGACTCTTTTATTTCTGGTTGATGCGATATGACCTGTTTATCGTAGATGTTTGGATTCTTTTGGGAAACACGCGATTCATTGTAAGGAATTTCTGAGCTTCAAGTACTGACACGATTTTGTTAGGGACCTTCTTTTTGATATATTTAGGCGTGTCAGGATCTTTGCCAAGAAAGAGGCACCAATGAATTTCTTGACCGACCCGACAGATGAAAGATCCACACTGAGACCCGCTGACATTTTGATTTTTGAATGTGTCGAAGGTAAACACGCATGCGTTGATTTGACATGGGTTTCTCCTCTCGTAAATTAAGCATTCGAGGTTTTACATTAGGTCAGGCTATTATAAAAGTTGAGTCGTGCAAAGTGACTAAGCACGGAAAACATGTGTCGAAAATCAACACGTGTTTATTTCTTTCGCGTTTGATACTTTTGGTTTCCTTGTACCTGAGGCGGTGAAACTATAAACCAGAATAAAACGTGTTATGAACAGTAATATTTTGACACCAAAATCCTCAAACGTTCTATTTAATAAACTTGGTTTTATTATATAAAAAGTCCAGCGATGCAGTTTGTTACCCGTTTGCTTTCTCCTATCATGTAAATTATAATTTTTAAAATATAGAAAATTATATTTAAATATAAATAAGATACTTAAACCTGAAAAAAAAATCGATATCTCATGAGAGACAGAGATTGAGTACAAATATATTTGTATCAAGGAGAAAAAAACTTAAGACTCAAAAACATCTTCTTTCTTTTTTTAAAATGATTTGATTAGGGTCTTTACCAAAAAAGCCAAACCATGATTAATCGATTAATAGAAGGCAAAAAAGAATCTTGTCAATATGTCTTTATCAAATTAATCATGGTGGACATGTGATGTATTAAACACCCATCTCCATCAGACTTTTATTTTATTTTAGTAAAGACAATTACTTATGATTTTAAATCATGTACTTAAAACCAATAGTCCTTTTTGTCTATAAAGTATATAAATATTTGTTAAAAATATGAATACATTTGAAAACTCTGAACAATTGAAAGCAATGTATGCTGAAAAGTGAAAATAATGCTAGTACAATGGTTACAACTAGAGCTAATCATGGATCAGATTTGACTGAAAACCGATATGGTCTAAAACTCCAAATCGAGGATTAAACCGACATATTCGGTCCATATTTAGTTTGTCGATTCAAGCCGACTCACCAAAACATAATAGTTGATTGTGCGTAAGATAAAATTGGACACGACCATATCGATAACCGAAAATGAGTAAAAAGGTTGAACTGAATACCGAACCAAAATACGTTCCAATTTTATTCAAAAGTATTTCCATGCTGCATGAAAAGAAAGTATATTGATACTTCATTTGTTTCACAGTATCGATTTATGGTGTAATAAAAACATTTTTGCGAACAATATAATACGTACTTAGGATGGAGCCAGAAAATTTAGTTTGAGGATCAAACTTTGATACTTTTTATATACGACATCATAAAATGGTTTTTAAAAGGTCAAATTATAAAAAAAATCTAATATTTTTGAAAATTTACATTAAAATTTTTTCGCTAGAGGATCAGACAACCCTCTTGACCCCTGCCTACCTCCGTCACTTCGTACTTAAAAAACAAATACGATTTCAAAGTTTCAACTAAATTTTGGATGTTGTTGCTTCAAGTTTGTCCGATTAGAGAGAGCTACATTGGGCTTTAGTAATTCCAACATTTTGTATATCAGAAACTAAAGCTTAAAAAGCCAGTCATACTATGGGCCTTTAGAAGCCCATTAATATTTATGAAATTATTATATCAAGCCCATCAACTCATAAAAATAAGATGCATTTTTCTTTCTTCACATTTTACATTTGATCCATCTTTTGACGAGTATATAAAAAGAAAAAGAAGTATTTATACTGGTTCGGCCACAAAATTTAAAAGTAAGCTATAACAATGATACCCAATCCTGTTAGATTGGAGTATAAAGGAGGTAAGTTATAAACAAATCACACCCATAACCGAGAAACAGGGGCGAAGCGAGGATTAGATCATCAAGTGCATAATTTCTTTTTAATACGAGTACATATAAATTTGCGATTGGTTTCATTTTAAAGAAACTAAGTATTTAGCATATATATATATATATATATATATATATATATATATATATATATAGTAGAGATCCGGTGAGAAGATTAGTTAAAATAAGAAGGATAAGAAATGATATTAACCATTAGATGAAAAATTAATGGTCAGATTTTTTGGTGGCAAACTAGTAATTAATTATCAAAATTGTAACTGCTTGATAAAATATATAAGGGTGTATTTGTAAAATCTAAATATCAAGTACTACGTACCTTACAAATCGGGACCACATAGTCAAAGTTAAAACCATTTTTTTTCCAACGGTTGCATCAAAAACACAAAACGATTAACCAATGATGCATAAAAATTATTATCTACATGCAAGTATCATTTAAAATGCATCCAATTCACATATACGGTAGTTGGCAAAAGATGCATGAAACCATGAAGTACACATGCATCTAAGATGCAATTATTTTATTATTGCTCCTTTTTTGTTTTACAAAAGTAGATGCACCATGCTTTTATTCTTTTAAAAATGATATCTACATATGCATCTTACAAACAAAATGGTTCATTGACGCATGTAATTTTTTTTGTTTCATGACGTTTTAGTTGCATCTAAAATTGAACAAAATATGTTAGAAAAATAAGCAGATTGTGAATGTATCTCTAATTTAGCAATATCATGAAACAAATGCATCTTACATGATATTAACGTATACATCTATTTGAGATGCATATATATTTTTTTTCAATTCACGTGATCAACTAATACCTCAAGAGTAAGTCGTATGATGCCTTGTGGTTAAAAATGTCATTAGATGCATTTTATGAAATATGTGTTTGTCTTCTAAACTTATTAGATGCAAGTCACTTTGCTAGATGCATTTACAATTCAAAATTT
The DNA here is from genome assembly GCA_025667525.1 of Glebionis coronaria. NCBI lineage: Eukaryota > Viridiplantae > Streptophyta > Magnoliopsida > Asterales > Asteraceae > Glebionis > Glebionis coronaria. Next base: position 16,445,817 of record CM046874.1, on the reverse strand, counting down.
CAAATTATAGAAGTCGTAAGTTATGATGCTCTTCAAATGAAAAGTTAAAGTAAAAATAGATGCATCCGAATAAGTTAATAGGACATGATGATTCCATATGTTATATGCATCTATAGATCCATTCAACACGCATATCTATATATGGTTCACTGTCAAAATATGTTAAATGATTGCTTGTATAAAGCATTAACGAAATATGAATTCTGGGGTTTGGATATACCGAATAGCAAGTTTGCCATTATTGTAGGGATACAATCAGTTTTTATAATAACAAAGGACAAATATGCCCTTAAAATCATTTTTAATTTAATTGGCTAATATTACTTCTTATTCTTCTCATTATAAACTTTCTTCTTATTTGATCCTAACTCTATATATATATATATATATATATATATATATATATATATATATATATATATATATATATATATATATATATATATAGTACACGATAAAATTCAACCAGATTCTCGTGCACTCCAAAACCCCCTCGATAAAATTGGCCTTTATGTATGGAGATTTACCTATCATATAAATGCACATAGAGATACAAAAACGAAATTCATATATGGTTTTTCGACTCAATCCATATATTAGAATGTGCATTATGCGATTTTTATTATAGATAATTAAAGTTTACTTATAATAATGAGTCAAAAGGAGAGTAGTTAACTAATTTAGTGCTCCAACAACAAAATTTGTAATAGCGACCTTTTCAAATGCAAGATTTATAACACATTTCACATGTTTCATATGATGATTCAATTGTTTATTGAAACCAACCTCGCAGGATAAACTATCATATTGAATGACTTAAAATAATAAAATTGAAGTAGATGAAAGATAAAAATACTGATGATCTCAGATGATCGCGGTCGCTTATGACCTTTAGTGTCAATTCGCATTTCTCTCTTTAAAATCAAATGAGTGATTTGTGATAAACCTAATAGTAATTATTAATAATTATAATTTACATATTAATAATTAGAGTCCGGTTATTTAAGATACCTTGTATCTTTTAGATACAAGGGGACAAATATGGACCGTCCATCTCATCTCATCCAACAGCCCAGATTAAAAACAAAAAAAAACGGAGGGGTAGTTTCGTCATTTTACCCCTCCCACCTAACACCCCTCCCACTTCTACATCCCAAATCTGGATCGATCTCTTTCTTTTTCCTTCTTCTCTCTAAAACACACACTAAAACACACACATGTACACATATTTACATCTTAATTTATCAACACAAACATCAAACGCATCGATCACCCACTTTCGTAAATCGATCATCCACTTCATAAATAAGGTAAAGTTCATTCGATTTATTTTGATTAATCTTTTTTTAGCTTATTCGATGTGAATAAGCTTATAATTCATCTTATTCTTTTCTAGCTTATTTGAGAAACTACGTGAATTTAAAGCTAATTAATGTGAATAAGCTTATAGATTATCATCATCTTTATTATGATGAATTATAAACTAACTTATTAGCTTATTTTCGTGAATTATAAGGTTTTATGGCTTGATATCGCTGAACAGATTTAGTATGACATGTTTGTGAAGTATCATATATGATATACTATATCATATATGATATAAGCTAAAATATCATATATGATCAAATATATCATATATGATTAGTGCTTGAAAATTGAATTAAATCTTCTTTTTTTGTGTAGAGGAAGCTGTTTACAAGACATGTTGAATATTACAAGCATCCAAAAGGCCAAGAAGCTTAGTGAAGAAGAAAGAATTTTTTACGTTTATTGTTTGTTTTTTCTTTGTAATCTCCTAATGGAGTTTTGAAGTATATGGATAATTTTATAATCCATTGGTATCTGGTACAACGTCTTGTTAATATGATTAACTTTGTTGGTATTATGTCATTATGGTTTGATAAATTAAGCCATATATGATAATGCACTATCATATATGATAATGCATTATCATATATGATACTTAAAGAAAACTTGGATATATTAAACAAAGAATCTGATGAATTCATGATTACAACAAAAAGTATGCACAATTAATAACTAAACACTTGTTCATAACATAAAAAATATACTTTTGAACATAATCATATATGATAATTCAAACAGAACATAACCTAATGTAAAATCATATATGATATACATCTGATATCATATATGATAACCATTTATACAAAATCAAAAAATGCAAACATATTTCAAATGATGAATTCATTCAGAATAACGTCTACTTAATCTTGATCCTTAAAGCATATCCATGCACATCCTCTTGTAATAATCAACATCCTTCACTTCTTTAAAACATATTCGTGATGAATTCATGAACAACGCATACTCCGTCGTGATCCTTAAAATATATCCGTGCACATCCTCTTGTTATAATCAACATACATCTCTCCTTTGCTCCAAATAGAGCAATCACACCATCTCTGTTTAACTGCATTTATAAAAGAAGAAAAAAAAACATATTATGCAAACTTTTAATACCAAAATGAATTACTCATATATATGATAGAAGGTAGGTTTCAAGAGTTTATACAGATTTTCTAAAAGATACTCATACAAAATCTGTTTTTTCTTATGATTTTTATGATATATCATATATGATATATCATCAGTTATCATATATGATATATCTATCATATATGATAAGAAATGTACATCATCTATAATACCATCAGAAAGTTAAAAAAAATATCATAATAATACAGCTTATTAACATGAAAATAAGCTTATTCATAACTATCTTATTCACAAAAACGTATAGCTCATTGAAATAATCTAATAAGCTATCTTATAATAAACACAATAAATTCAAATCATCTAATTTACAAAGCTTATCCATAACTCTACTCTTATTAAAAAAGCTTATTCATAAGCTTATTCAAACTAACAAGCTTATTAATCCTACTTCATAACTTATTCATAACTTCTCATCTAAGAACTTAGCTTGTAATTAAGAACAATCAATCCAACAAGATTCGTTCACAATAATCTAATTAAAGGCTAATGATAAGCTTATTTAAACCAAATAAGCTAAAAATAAGAGTACATACTAATCAAACCTGCTGATGGATGAATCAATTCGTGATTATAGATGTTCGTGATGAATTCGTCATGGATTCATCATGATCACGTTTTGATGGATTCATGATTAATTAATGATGGATTAATGGTGGATCGGGGGTAGAGAGATAAAGTAATCAGGGGTAGAGAGAGAAAGATATATCCGATGTGTGTTTTTTGTGAGAGAAGAAAGAAGAAAAAACATTATATAGTAGATTGTGAAATGACCGAAATACCCTTGCAGTGTAAATTAGGGATTTAATCTCAGCCCTTGGATGAGATGGAGATGGATGGTGGGGATGAGTCCCCTCATATCTTAGATAAGTTTGGTATCCAAATGAACTTAAATCTAATAATTATAATCCAATAGTAATGATTTGTGATAAAACAAACTACAGTCATGACAAAAAACATAGCTCACAAAAATCAATGAAAAAAACATTCACTCGTCAATCATCTGGTCGAATCTTCAATTGTTTTCAAAAGAGACACGTCTGAAGATAATATGACTGATCACAAGATCGACCGCCCATTACGGAAGTTTAAAGCTTTAAGTGAGTTTCAATGCTCCTATATTTTCATGTTATCAACAAGACGAATTTTGATGTTGAATATATTGGTTTCAAGTTTGAACTCTATTGAAATGTTATTACACAACAAGCAACTTGTTTTTTTGTTCTTTCCATAATAACTAGGGTTTTTTTTTGTAATGGACCGAGTTAATATTAAGGCTGAGCATTTTACACCATCAATCGAATTGGATCAGAAAATCGGGTTAAACTGGATCATATGGAATGTCACCCATAAGACAAAAGCATAATATTTTTGTCGAATGTTTAAGTAATTAACATCATAAATAACCATACGATTTTGCATTACTACATGCAAGAGGCCTCAGCTTCAAGTCTCTCCGTAAGAATTTTCCTTCAAGATAGAAATCTATACGATTATACATTATAGATACGTCGATTTGAGACTAATAAGAATCGCCTTTCAAATAACTATTGTAAAATCAAATAACTAACTTAATAATTTTACTAATTTGACATTCCAAAAAAATTAAACATCACAAATAATTATTAACACCTAACAAACTCGTCCCAAAAATTTCTTAGTGGGATGTAAATAGTCGAGCCTATTATTGTGTTTGAAAACGAGTTGTTTGTTACTTGGAAATTAGCTAGAGAAAGTGGGAATGGGTGACAATCAAGAAAACTACATCAACAAAAAACATATCGTATCTTATTATCTCATTGTCCCTTTTTGAGTTAAAACAAAATAACTAAACAGTCAAAAGTTGTTAAAACTTTCTCAAACTACTTTTAATTATTGGTTTTGTTAAAGTACTCCAATACTAAGTGACACTATGATACAAGTTAGACAAACGAATTTTTTTAGTTGAGTACCTAAAAGCATAAAAGATTTTGTTGATAAAAAGTTAATAATACTAGTATAAAAAGATTTTATTGATAAAATGTTAATAATGCTTGTAGTGGATTAGAAGAATTATCGAAACTATTCTTTATAGTTTGTTACCTTTTTTTTTGAACGGAAATGATTTATTAAAAATTAGCAAAATGCTTTAAGAAACATTACAAGGATATCAAATGCGGAATTTGTAACCAATTCTCCCAAGAAAATACAGAATTACATCTATTACCACACCAAGAAAAGGAGCGAGAAACGATATCACCAAATAACACCGATCACTTTGGATGAGACTCACAAAAAGAAGTTGATTCCTATAAGTCCAAAGATGCCACCACGAAAAAAAAAACTTATTCTAGCAAAAGTTTAGACTTCGAAAAACGCCTAATAAAAAAGAACCAGACATCTCAATCAACAAAAGACAATAAGACCTGACTATCAAGCTCTCGCCATCGACATATCTTATGATCAAGGTTGCCAAAATCATGAATCGCTAGTCGGCTGGTCGACCATCTTGTAACTTGTAATCATTTTAGGCGGGATTAATCGGTGATTAATCGGATCCGCATGTTTAGCAAATTTTGAGTATTTTCGGCAAGTTTTGCATATTTATAATGAGTTTTAGGTATTTTGAATAATATTATTCTTAAAATCCATCTTACCATACATATAAATAGTTTTTAAAAGTGATAAACACAAGTTTACGGTGAGTTTTCGGTATTTTCAAAAAGATTTGCAGGTTTCTAGCAAGTTGACCTCTCTTGATCGTCATTGACCACACTTGAATGTCGTTAATCACTTTTACATTAATAGACAAACTTGATGACCTTATAACTGTAGAAAAATAAGGCTAGATGATTTAACAACACTTTCATTCACTTCAAACAATCAAAGGAACGAGAGAGTTTATAAGAATCAAAATCCACCACAGTATAAACTGGTATGGATCTATTATCTAACCTGATAATAGTTTTACAAATAAAACAAACTAAAAATACTAGATGAAAAACCCAGAGATGAAGTAGGTAATGTGTGTCGCCATTGATGGCTGCATAAGAGAAAACACACACACCCAGACTTAACCCTAACTCAAAATGAGTTAGGGTATTATAACCAAAACATAGCAACGTTCACCCAAACACACTTGGGCCTTCAACCCGAGAGCCCAATAAGTCCAACGGCTAGCTTAGATAAACTTCCCTTCACTTGTCCATGTTTACACCCTGAAAATAAGAGAAAAGACAAGTAAGTCCTTGTAACTTTTGAATATCAGATTACAAGGATTTTAACATCCCCCCTTAATCTGATATTCTATATAAGTCAAGCATTCCCAGTTTTCTAACTAGGTATGCATGCTGAGGTGTATCCAACCCTTTGGTAAAGATGTCTGCAATTTGATTTGCAGACTCTACCTTTTGAGTCCTAACCACCCCATTCAAGATCTTTTCCCTCACAAAATGTAGGTCAATTTCAAGGTGTTTAGTTCTCTCATGAAACACTGGGTTGGCAGCAATTTTGATTGCTGAGTTACTGTCACAGTAAAGATCCACAGGCAAAAGATTGCTGCATTTTAAATCTTTTAAAATTTTTAGGATCCAAATGACTTCACTAGTCACTGAGGCTAGAGCTCTATACTCAGCCTCAGCAGATGACTTAGAGAGAGTAATTTGTTTTTTGCTTTTCCAAGACACAAGGTTATCATTCACAAACACACAATACCCAGTAACTGATTTCCTAGTGACAATACACTTAGCCCAATCAGCATCAGAAAAAGCTTTAAGAGTCATACCTGTATGATTCTTAACATGAATACCCAAACCTGGAGCACCCTTTAAGTATCTAAGAATCTTAAAAGCAGTCTTCAAGTGAGACCTCAAAGGTGAGTGCATAAACTGACTAAGACAATGAACAGCATAGGAAATATCAGGTCTGGTATTGGTCAGATATATCAGCTTGCCCATAAGCTTTTGGTAATCCACAATGTTTTCCAACAAGGGATCATCATCACAAGGTTGATTAGAAATGGTCAGTTTGGAAGGTAAAGGAGTCTTGGAGGGTTTGCAAGCAAGCATACCATATTCAGATAATACATCAAGAACATATTTTCTTTGATTCAAACATATTCCATCTTTAGTATCAACAACTTCAATTCCCAAAAAATATTGCAGTTTTCCCAAATCTTTTATTTTGAAATTACTTTTCAAAAAAAGTTTGAAGTTGTCAATCTCCTTTTTGTTGTTCCCAGTAATTATGATATCATCAACATAAACAAGCACAACAATAAAACACTTATGGCAATCCTTAGTATACAAGGAGTAATCAGACTTGCTTTGCAGAAACCCATTCTCAATTAAGACAGAGGTGAGCTTAGCATTCCATTGTCTAGGGGACTGTTTCAGACCATAAATAGACTTTTTAAGCTTACAAACAAGCTTAGGATTACCAGAGTAAAAACCTTGTGGGGGTTTCATGTAAACAGTCTCATCCAATTCACCATACAAGAAGGCATTGTTTATATCTAATTGATAAATAGGCCAACATTGGTTAACAGCAAGATTGATCAAGCATCTAATGGTAACCATTTTAACAACAGGAGAGAAAGTTTCCTCATAATCAATTCCCTCCTTTTGACCACAACCCATGGCAACCAATCTGGCCTTATACCTCTCAATCTCACCACTGGATTTAAACTTAAGTTTCCAAACCCATTTAGAATTTAAGGCAGTCCTATCAGGAGGCAATTCAACTAAGTCCCAAGTGTCATTTTCAAGCAAAGCAGCAAATTCAACATTCATAGCATCTACCCATTCAGGACTTTGACAAGCCTCAAAAAAACTCCTAGGTTCACTACTCTTATTCAATTGAGTAACAAAGCATAACACATCTCCCTTAAGTTTGGAATAACCAACAAATTTTTCAATCCCATACTTGACTTTGGAATCCACAACAAAATCATTGTAATTTTTTGGAAAAACAGAAGGTCTAGAAGACCTTCTCACACCCTGATTACCCTGAGCATTAGTATTAGAGATACCACCCAAGTCATGTCCATGCAAAGGAAGGCTTGGGTGAAATTCTAAGTTTCCTTCAGATATTTGTGTTTCATCAAGTGTAGCAGCCTCAACACTTGGACTGGCATCAATGGTATCATTGCTAGAAGCAATGTATCCATTGTCACCTAGACCCAAGTCTGGGCTACCAGCACTTGGTGACTTACTGTCACCATTATGAACATTAATAACTCTCTCATCATCATTAGGAAGCTCAGGGTTTTCCAAATCAAAAAAGGTTAAAACTTTGTCATTTTGAGAAACATCAAAATCTTGGTCCTTATTCTTTTTATTCAAAACAGTATCCTTAAAAGGAAAAATAGACTCAAAGAACTTAACATCTCTGGAAACAAAGAACTGATGTCTATCAAGACTATAAAGTTTATAACCCTTTTGCAAATTAGAAAAACCCATCATAACACATTTTTCAGATCTGCTGGTAAGTTTATCATGACTATTCAAAATAGTAGCAAAACAAAGACAACCAAAGGTCCTAATATGAGAGAGATTAGGAGATGTGTTATACATCATCTCATAAGGAGATCTACCATTTAGAACAGAAGAAGGCAATCTGTTGATAAGATAAGTAGCAGTTAGAATGCATTCAGTCCAAAATCTTAAGGGTATTCCCCCCTGAAACATAAGGCATCTGGTCACATTAAGGAGATGCCTGTGTTTCCTTTCAACAACCCCATTTTGTTGTGGAGTATAAGCACAAGAGGTTTGATGTATAATACCTTTGTTATTACAGAATGTCTGAAAAGTATGGTTAACAAACTCAGTCCCATTGTCACTTCTGAAAATTTTAACATCTTTTTGAAATTGGTTTTTTAACAGATTATAAAAAATCTCAATAGATTTGCCAACTTCATCTTTGGTTTTTAGCAAATAAACCCAAACAGCTCTTGTGTAATCATCCACAATGGTCAAGAAAAATCTATGGCCAGTATGACTAGTCACCCTATAAGGACCCCAAACATCCAAATGAACAAGTTCACCAAGAGTTCTAGTTTTGTGTTCACTTAGAGGAAATGGTTCTCTCACTTGTTTAGCCCTTTGACAAATTTCACAAAACTCATGTTGATCAATGCAACTAATTTTTAAAGAATCTTTTAGAACATTTAGGGCTGGGTCAGCAGGGTGACCCAATCTACAATGCCAGTCATGTTTGGACAAAGAACAAGTAATCACATGAGAATCATTAACACATTTGTTACCTTCTACATCTAAATAGTACAAACCACCACACTGTCTACCAGTCCCCAAGATTTTTTTGAGATTGAAATCCTGATTAACAAAGAAACATTTATTTTCATCAAACACCACTAAGATTTTGTTATCCTTAGCTAATTTATGAACAGACACCAAAGTCACACAATAATCAGGAATAACAAGAACATCAAACAACACAAGTCCATTAGAGAGTTTAAGATTTCCAATTTTGGAGATAATGGCTTCAGTCCCATTTGGATGAGCAACTTTAATATTAAGGTGAGAAATATCAAAAACATTTTCTAATTCAGAATCATTATTGGTCATATGTTGATTTGCCCCAGAATCAACAACCTTCCCATTGTTCCCAATTTTGGACTTGATGTTTGTGTTAGAACAAAAAAACTTCTCAAAATTGTCATTAAAAATCTTACTATTGTTAAAATAAGTACCTGCCATATTGGCATGAACATTCCCAGAGTCACTAGTGGTCCCTTTGTTATCTTTAAACATAGAAAGTAAGGTAGCAAGTTGCTCATCACTGAATCCAGATGAAGAGGATGTTCCAACAGAATTGTTGGAAACATTTTTTCCCTTGTTACCTTGTCCTCCTTTTTTCTTACCAAAATCAGGAGGATACCCAATAATCTTGAAGCACCTATCAATAGTGTGCCCATTATACCCACAATTTTCACAAATCAACTCAGAATTACTAATACCAAAAGGTCTAGGACCAGAATTGTTAGGCACATTAGGTCTAAATCCAGTGGTGGGAGTGTTAGGTCTGAAACCCCCATTGTTGCCAAAATTAAAGTTGGGTCTAAAGTTACCACCATTAAAATTCCCTTGGTTATTGGACTGATTTCTTTGAGTATTATTATTTCTAGCAGGCCCATTAGAAAAGAAAGCAGAGGTCTGAGTCCTCTGAGAGGAACTAGCAAGGGTACCAGATGCCAACCTATGAGATTCCTCACTGGAAATTATGGCATAGGCACCTTTCACATCAGGCAAGGTCTCTCTAGAGAGAATAGAACTTCTAATGCTCATATAAGAATCATCCAACCCCATCAAAAATTGCATAAGCTTCAACAACTGATTATGTCTTTTAAATTCACCAGAAGCAGTACACACACAATTAGGTAACTCAATCATAGCATCATACTGTTTCCAATAAGCATTCAATTTATGGTAATAATCAGATAAGTTAGACCCATTTTGTTTGAGAGTGTTAATCTTGTGATGTAGGTTAAAAATGACAGAACCATCCACTTTATGGTAAGTTTCTCTCAATTCATTCCAAACATACTTAGCCTTTTTAGAAAAAATTTGTCCAAGGAATAATTCCTCAGAAATAGAGTTCAGAATCCATCCAAGAACCACGGCATTGACTCTATCCCATTGTTTTCCCAAAACTTCATCAGTTAAAGACCTTTTACAAGAAACATCTATAAAACCAATTTTGTTTTTTCCTTCCAATGCCAACAACATGGCATTGGCCCAAACTTGATAATTTTCAGTACCCTTAAGTTTAACACTCACAACAGTCAACACAGCAGTATCATTAGGGTGTAAATGCAAAGGGTCACTCAAGTCCAACTTGCTAATGAGTGTGACAGGATCTGTCACACTCAAGGTCTCATCATCACCATGGACTGACTCATTCTCATGATCAGTCATGGTGAAGGGTCAAAAAAGGTATAAACAAACTCACAACACTGCAAACAAAGTTCCCAGGCTTCCAAACCACTCAAGGGTGGCAGGTCAAGGGCAAGCAATGAGTGAGGATCCAATATAATGGGTCAGAAAATAAAAAAGACAACCAACCCAAGAGCACAAAACAAACAAAAAACAGGTAGCAAGTAAGGAGAGAGTCAAGAGGTGTTACAGTGATAGCAAACCAAGCACAATCGATCTGATATATCTAGATTCACTTAGTCTAGATGATATCAGAACCTCCAATTGACCAACCCTAATTTTCCTTCAAGGGAAAAAAGGGAAAATCAATTTCCGCAAGAGAAACCCTCCAATAAGCCACCTATGAGTCACAAGGAACAAACAACACAAGATCTAATCACAAACAGTAAACCCTAATTTTTGCAAAAAATTGGGGATTTACCACTTATGAGATAGATAATATAACCAGAGTAACAATAATCGCAACAATAAGTCACCGGAACCAAGGAATCAAAAGATCCCCAAAAAAGTCAAACCCTAATTTTTTTCAAAAAATTAGGGGTTTTGTAAATCGAGAGAGTATAATGCTATTGTAATAGCAGATTGACCAGAAAAAACACTTTATACCTTTGTATGAACAAAGAACCATAAAAATTTTTGAAAACAAAACTTTTCACAATAACAGAATCAGGTTTGATAACCTGGCTCTGATACCATGTAGAAAAATAAGGCTAGATGATTTAACAACACTTTCATTCACTTCAAACAATCAAAGGAACGAGAGAGTTTATAAGAATCAAAATCCACCACAGTATAAACTGGTATGGATCTATTATCTAACCTGATAATAGTTTTACAAATAAAACAAACTAAAAATACTAGATGAAAAACCCAGAGATGAAGTAGGTAATGTGTGTCGCCATTGATGGCTGCATAAGAGAAAACACACACACCCAGACTTAACCCTAACTCAAAATGAGTTAGGGTATTATAACCAAAACATAGCAACGTTCACCCAAACACACTTGGGCCTTCAACCCGAGAGCCCAATAAGTCCAACGGCTAGCTTAGATAAACTTCCCTTCACTTGTCCATGTTTACACCCTGAAAATAAGAGAAAAGACAAGTAAGTCCTTGTAACTTTTGAATATCAGATTACAAGGATTTTAACAATAACAATTAAACGACGATTAATCGACCTTATACATCTTGTTTTACAATATTACTTATGAAAAATTAAAATAACCATATCACACCAAAACAAAACATGAGCAATATCCTCTGTATATTTACACTTTGTAATTGTATATAAAAGTTAGGAAGAACCCTAACTTGTTTACTAATAGTGATTAACATATTTGGAATAAGAATCTAAAATCTTGTGGATTAGGAGTTGGATTTTTGGAAGTAATCCCCTACAAATCTTTGGTTGATGATACTATTAAATATTATTCCATATTAAACATGTGTATTAACTAATTGTATAGTGATTAAAAGTGGGTTTAGCTGGCTTAATCACTTTTTAGACCACTCCAATAAGATAATCCTCCTGATGTAACTTAATACTACAAAATACGAGACTTGATTTTTAACATACTAATCTCATTATAAGCATGTCTAATTAACTATATGAATTAACTAATGTTTTGAAATCCGGTTTTTAAATTGATCCGGTTAAATAATCAGGTTCGGATTAATCCAGGTCGATCCAGATCAGCTCAGTTTTTTATGAAAAACATTTTTTATATTTGTAACAATTAATAAAAATCATAAAACTTTCGTTTATTGAAGATATAAATTGTTTACCAACCAATATAATATGTAAAAATAAAATTACATCGCAAATACGTAAAATTTACATATATTTTTTTTAAAACCCGAAAAAATCGAAACCCGGCCGGGTCTCGAGAACCGGGTTGACCCAGGTCACCCCAAATCCAACGGATCTAGCCGAGTTTCGAAAATATAAAACCTGATTCAATATAACCCGTTTTTTCGATCAAAATCGAGTCAATCGATCGACCAAGCTGGGTCGACCCGAGTCTAAAAACATCTTAGTTAACAAAAAATTTTGACCCAGCTCCAATGGCATTTCTATTGCAAAGTAGATACTCATAATTGTGACAAAAGGTGATCACAGCTGCGTTCGTCTTGTTTTTACGTTTGATTTAACTAATCGCGTACCTTTTATCTCACATGATCTTAGACCTCTAAAACAAATTTACCCGTTCTTCAATAGTCAGGCCTCATTACTTTTATGAATCTCTTGAATGCTATTTTATTTTTAATGTTTCCAAAAGGATTTAAATAGTTGCTTTCGTGGTAATAGACTTTTGGGTAAGGTGGGTCATTTGTGCTACGACTTTACTTGACAAGTCTTTTGGTACATATGATCATCATGAAATATTGAGAATTTTTCAAATTTAAATTTAATTTACAATAAAAACAAACCATAATTGATATATTTAGAAAAATTTTAATCCGTTACGTTACATGAATTTTTTTCTATATATGTTTAAAAAACAAAAAAAACAAAAAGTTTTGAAATACGTTTGGATGATCGATGTTTCTTTGTCCGTTATTCCTAACGATTGATCGAGCCACGTTGTCGTGTTACGACGCTCTTCACAATAATTGAAACAAGTTTGAAATTCATGTCTTAAACGTGACAAAACATTACAAAGGTGACAAGACTACGTAAATGATTTTGTTGGTCATGGTTGTCATTGAAAAAATTATGAAAATTTGTCTAACATATATATGATGTATATTTGAAGATACAATGACAAAAGAACCATAAAGCAGTAGCGGGTGTAGAAAATTTAATAATAGAGTGTAAATATTTTACAATAGCAAAGCGAAAAGGTTATAATCTATATAAAATACCGAGTATTATAACTTAAAAATTAAAATTTTTAAGATTTACAACGTTAAATATCGATATTCAATAACGCCCATATTTATAAAAAAAATTACACTAAAATCTCGTCGTTTTAATCTAGCTATAAAAGACGCCTGTAATTTTAATGTAAGTCCGCCCTGCCATCAAGTATATATCGATAGAATTGGCACCGGCATGGCCTACCTTCACTGGATTCCTTTATCTTTATCGACATAAGTTTAAAGTCAAGTTTGATTTAAAAGTGAATAGCTTTTTTATATGCCATTTTTCCTACTAGAAATATGAGAAAATGGCATAAATCATTGAACTTAATTAAGGTCTATTGTCAGTCATGAGTAGGGTGTTAAAAAACTCGACTCGATTCGGATTCGAATAAACTAATTCGAGTCGAGTTAGTCGGATCAAAAATTTTATTCGGATTATTAAAGTCAACCCGATTAACCCGGATACTAAACAAGAGTCGGCTATTAGGTATAGAAATTTGAGCTAACTGATGCTCGGGTTAATCTGGTTGACCTAAATAAAGTTTATTTTTTTAAAATAAAAATATATATTTTCTATTTAAAAAGAGTAATAAGAAAAAAATATATATTTGACCTATATGTTAGGTTGACCCGATTCGAGGTGACTCGAGCCCAAATGATGCGAGTTCAAATACGATCGAGTTTAGATATGAAGTATTTAAAGCTTGACCCGATTCTAATTAACTCGAACCCGACCAATTTAATTATGGTCATAGCCAATTGAAAATCTCTTACCATCCCATAAACATAATGTAACATCTACTAGTAATAATATGTTGATGTTGAAAAGACTAATAATATAACGAAGGACCATACATTTATGTTTTTATTTATTTGTATTTATGTGGGACACTTGATTCATGCAAATGTATGATTGAAAGTGGAACCAAATATATAGTCCCAAGCTTCATGGCTAGTGCACCATGCCACCATGTACCACATAAATGGGTCCAATATTATTGAATTGCATGCATATGTAGGTCATAAAACAAATACTGCTTAATTACCCATCCTTGGTGTTTTAATCTCTTTTTGAATTTTCAGAACTCGGGTCGAGAGAATTGATGTCTTAATGACACGCAAGATACTGCACCAAACTGTCGTTAAAAAAAAACAAAACAAGATACCCGTCAAAACATACTAACAACAAAAAGATGATAGGACAAAAAAGAGTTAAAAGTTAGACATATTTTATTTGAATATAGCAGACTCGTTCAACTAAAAAGACTTTTTTTAGTATCAACATACTTTTAAATACAATGCCAATGATTATAATCCATATTATAATTATATGTATGACGATTAAGAAGATATTTTAAACAATTTTCAGACTAATGTCGATAATTTTGGAGTCAAAGTTTTTAAAAGCAAAAAATATTAGTTTTCGCTATGTCTTACGTGTCTTGTGCCTTTATGAGTTTTTTTCCGGGTAGAAAGTTGTTTGATTATGTAACGAACGGAGATGTAAGATTTATCTACGTTTTTTGTAATAAAATTTATCGGAAAAATCCTTTATCAAATACTTTTAAATTGAAAATATCTTTTCTATGTAAAAACATTTACCAATCGTGCTTTATTAAAATAGGTAACTTTTATTTTTTTTTCATTTCTTAGAATCAAGTATACAATATTGTTAAAAGAAGTGCTAGAATCACTTAATATTAATAAAAAAGTTTCATATAATGATGTGCAAAAACAATTAAACCAATTATTACTTCTTTTTTTCTCTATTAACTATTTATTTCATGACAAATCATATTGATACACCTTATATATATGAAAATTCTTTTGTGAAAATTATTTAGTTGTAGTATTCCTATAGTTAAATCTTTTTTTTCATGAGTAGAAATTTTGTTCCCGAGTTTAATGTTGTAGTGAAAAAGAAAGTTTTGGAAAGGTGTCAACAAAAAATTATGTTCCTAAGATTTTTTTAGGAGAGAAGATGGAAGTAAATGAGGGTAAATTACTTCATAATTGCACTCATAATTTACTTTCTAATTTGGGATAATTTGAAAAGAATGCGAGAGGAATGATCTTTTCCTTTATTTAATTAGTTTTAATTGTTTGTTTTTCACACATATTTCCAAGTTAGGAACACAAAAAGATTATGTCATCTTTCACACATCTTCTAACTCGGAAACTTTAAAAATTTAATCATTTCTTCTTCACTTCACTCGTTTTCTTCTCATATACTTCATCTTCTTTTCTCGTTAAACTCGGAACAAAGTTTTACAAATGGAAGTAAAAAAAACAAAAGAGCATGGATGTAATAATTGGAAATACTGTAGTCAAAGTTAACTGCAGGTAAGATGATGTCGAGTCAAATCCAGTTTTGGACAGAACAAAATGTCATTTTTATTTCACTGTTCAATATTCTCAAGGTACAATGTATCCATGTGCTACCTTTATTTTTGATTTTGACACTAATCATTTTCTTTTACCTATATATGTTAATTTACAACAAGGTTTTCAAAATCGAAATTTTAACTAAGCTTACTTTTTATTTTCAAGATTTAGATCGTAAAATTAGATCGAGATCATAAGATTATTGTATAATGTACTTTTTTCAATAATTTGTGTAATATTATATAAATTTATTAAAAATTATATAAACTAAAAATTATATGAATATTTCATAAAATGTGGTTATAAATTATGCTCACAAAACATTTAAATAAATTAATATATTAGTTTTTAAATTATATGAAATATAACCAATAAATTTATAATTTTTTAGTTTGTGTTTCGAGAAAAATAAGATTAGATCGTGATATATATCTTAAGATCTTAAAGTTAAAATCCAAATCTTAGAAAAATCTAGATCGTTTTCTTTTTACAGTATTGTATAATCGTAAGATTTTAAACTAAAATTAAAATCTTGATAACAATGATTTGAAGAGTCTTTGTCTCCAAGTTTAGGTATTTAGACTATAGTTTGGATTTAGACTATAAATATGTCAAAAGATAATAAGTTAATCTATATAACCAATTTTCACTTTACACTTCCAAAAATCTATTTTCAAATCACTAAACAAATCTAAAAAGTCATAAAGTGAATTAGTGGTACAATTTTACAAGCAATGGAGGAGATTCTTATTTATCCTGCTTTTTTCATAAGTCATTTTATAAAATTTATAGATGACTTTGTTGCAGACAATTATATATTTCTTCTTATGTAAAAAGTGGACTAATATTTTGATTTGGGCTATTTTGAAAAATGCCCCTTTTGTAAGGATGTAAGTATTGATTATCTCTAAACTTAAATTTTTTCATAAATATCCAGAGAGGCATATGAGGTACTTGCAATGTTTTAAAACCCGGGTCTTAGATTGACCCGGTCGAGTCGTCGTGTCCGGGTCAATTCGGGTCGATCTGGGTTAGCCCGGTTTTTTAAATTTTTTTTTATATTCATAATAATTAACAAAATTATACTTATAAAAATCATTAAAAACTTACGTATATTGAAAATATAAATTGTTTTCCAATCAATATAATATATAAAATATAAATTCTTCGCAAATACGTAAAATTCAATTTTTTTTTTCAAAAAAAAGCCGAAAAAATCGAAACCCGGCCGGGTCTTGAGAACCGGGTTGACCCGGGTAACCCCAAACCTGCCGGGTCAAGCTGGATTTCGAAAATATGAAACCCGGGTCAATATGACCCGGTTTTTCGGCCGGAACCGGTTCAACCGGTTGACCCGGCCGAGTCGACCCGCGTCTGAAAACATTGGGTATTTGAGGGAATTTGACACCATAGTTTGACATGTGTTCCGAGGTTATCCAAGGCAGCCTAGGCAACTCAAGTCAAACTAAGACATCCTGTATTTATATCGGATATGTGTCATTATATGATGTTAAGTTGCTTCGGATGCTTTAATTGCCTCAGAGTATTTACGAAAAAATTAAAATTTTAAAGCATTTATCACAAGTTCACAATAGTTAAGAGGTATTTTGCGAAATTTCTCTTTTTATTTTGGTTAGTTTACTGTTTTCAAAATTGGCGTATAAAACCAACCAGTCAATAATTGTTTTTTTAATAAAACAGGTACAGTAAATAAATTATTCCAACAACTTAACGTGTAATCAATCTTTTCAACTAACGTGGCAGTGGTCCTATCATAGTACTACTCAATTATTTCCATTTTACCCCCCTCATCTTTCACTTTTTACCACTTTTAACCCATATCCCTATATATAAACCCAACTCACCACCTCTCAAAAAACACATTAAACCCATATACTCATATAATCATATCCACCCGTAAAAATACACACGAAAAGGTTGTGAGTTCAAGTCTCGTTTAATAAAAAAAACATGGGTTTTCCCGTCGGTTACACCGAATTATTTCTCCCAAAGCTACTAATCCATGTGTTAACTATTTTAGGTCTGGTCAGAAAACTCATTTCCATCATTTTTCGCCTAGTGGGCCTAGGCGAATTTCTAGAGCCAGAGTTTTCATCTGACCAGACCCGTGACGTAGCTGATACTGAATACCGTTCAGTATCAGCTATGCTAATCCGGGAGCTTCTCCCTGTGGTTAAATATTCAACCCTAATAGACCCACCAGACAGCTGTGCAGTGTGTTTGTATGAGTTCGAAAGTGGTGATGAGATAAGGAGATTAACAAACTGTAGACATATATTTCATAGGACATGTTTAGACCGTTGGATGGATCATGATCATAAGACATGTCCATTGTGTCGTACTATGTTTGTGCCTGATGATTTGCAGGATTCGTTTAATGAAAGATTGTGGGCTGCTTCTGGCATTGGTGAGTATTATCAAGGTGATGATGAAGATCATGATGGCTCATTGGTGGTTCATAATTAGTCAATAGTGGAGACTAAATAATTCATTTTTTACTTTTTTTTAATATGGATTATGATGTATATATATGGTTTAGCAAAAGAAATGGATAAAAAAAAGTTAGTTCCATTGTTTGATGTTTTAGTGTTTTGTGTTTTTAAGACGTAAAATGTTATACGGTTAGATTTCAGTTCTTTAAATCTAACCGTCTAACATAAAACGCTGTGGTTTAGTGGTAAAAAGTACGTAACTAATAAGTTACGTACTTTTCATACAAAGTACGTGCAAACTTTAACCATTCATGTTATGATTATTCATAGTTCTTGGTAATTTAGCATTTGTAAGATGCCATTTAAGTTAATAAGCTCGATTTGAGGCATGGCCACTAGAGTGCAAGTTACACCTAAGGTGTTAATCGCGTTGGGTTAGTTGGGTTTTAGTTATTATGGATAGAGTCAAAGTCGGGTTAGGTCTACAAATAACCCGAAATCAACCTTGTTTGAATCTTGTTTAGTTAGGTTTGGGTTAAAATCTCAAATGTAATCAAAATTGTATAAAAATAAATTAATTTTTTTATTCGAATCAATCAAGTTAGCTAAACAGTCTCTACCGATACTCAATCCTAATTGAGTTCGGGAGTCAAGTTTTTTAACATCTCCAGTTGCAAAAACACCGTCATATCAACATGGAACCTATATTTCAAACGCGAAAAGAATAAACACGACAACCGGCATCCAAACCGACCATAATTGAAACGATGGTTTTATACGTATTTGTGAACCGTTAATCTGAAAATTTGGATTGGGCATAATGTGGAAAATGGTACAAATGTTTGTTGTATTGAAGTTAGTGTTTGTCTGGTGAATTTATTGTCACGTGAAGGAGGCCATAACATGGAGTATCCATTAATGCAAAATGTGCATACATGTGTCATCTGTGTTTTTTGACCTCATTATTGGTGGCGACACTATGACATTTCTAGATAACGGTTTGGTCTCAAACTAGTATATATGTTTTGTATTTTATCTTTAAAATTTATGAAAAAATAATTCTATGAAATATAGATTATATATAGAGTTAGAATTACTCCTTACTAAAGTGATATATAATTATAATATTTGATTTTTTAAAACGACGAGTTAGTACAATTTTAAAATAATTTAATGTTTGTTAATCACGGCTCGGGTTCACAAGCTATTTTTACTTTTATTTTGAAATCTAAGAGGTCACCGGTGGGTTTTGAGAATATAGAAGATATTTAAATTGTATTATTTTTTTTATAAAATATTTTGACGCATTTGTTTTATTATAATAAGATAATATGTATGATTCTAATGTATTAAAATTAATTATTAATTTTCTTTATTTGTTCCTCTCTTCAAAATTTACATTAAATCATAATCTTAATCGAACTCAAATTCAAATCCAACCCCATTTATAAATTAAACGAGCCTTTACGTTTACACAATGGTATATTCTGGTAAGAAAATTGATCGTTTTGTTACATTAAACTGATGATTAAGTTAGTTGTAAAAAATGAAACCGGATGTAATTATAAAGTAATGAACATATATGATTTTGAAATCTCCTTATAACACACAACTAATAGATGAGTACGGTACCAGTATTATACTGATTTCGTATCAAATTAGTAGTATCGTTTTTTTCGAGGATAAATTAATGATATCGTTATTCTACCGAACGGGATTGAAATATCGATACCGGTACCAAAAAATCATAATTTTTCTATTTTTTTCGAGAATTTTTTGATCTGATACCAGTCCCGAATTAATGGTATCAAATTTTTAGTTTATGTATAATGTCGTTTACCAGAATATCATTGGTTTAGCAAACGTTACATGTTGTATCATCACGTGGAATTGTCTCGGTACCTAACAAATTGTTTGACTAGATCAGTTATCTCTTTCAAAACATGAGCAATCAAATCAACCCTATGAGAAATTTATAAATTCTACGACCATTCGCATTCTCAAATTCAACTTTGACTAGTTCGATTATCAAGTATTTAGTACTTTACTCGAACAATTACTCTAAAAGATCTAAACCGGCAGAAAAATTCTAATCTGATGTGCTTTTTTAGACGTTTGACCTTTCTTTAAAGTTCAAGCCTCAAATAATGAGCATCTGTTTCGATAACCTTTTAGATGGGATTGACCTGTATGACCTATTTTTCAAAAACTTTTTTTAACTGATCAACTAAACGTTTATGGTGAAATAATCATACGCGAACAATTACTAGTTTAGTAAGCAGCACGATGAAACGACTTAAACCCGCAACCAGTTGAACGTATATCCAAGATTATCACACAAAAGATTATTACTGACATGTTTAAAGTTTAAACATTATTACGGGTTAAAAACTATTAATACCCCTCCTACCCTACTTAAAAGGATCAAAAAGTACAAAAAGATTCTTTTTTTACCCTCTCTGGTTCAGTCTAACACAGTTTTTATTAGTTTTTTTCCGTGTTTTTTATCAGTTTAATATTTTTGACCTGTTACACGTTATATTTTTCATTCCGTACTTTCAGTTTCACAGTTTTATAACAAAAATAATATTATAAAAATATAAAAAAATAAAAAAATGTCAAATTTTAAGAGAGATACCAATAGTGTTTTAAGGAGTCTTGATAACTTAGCCCTATTCTAACACAAATTCCTAACATGATTAGTATCTAGTAAAATATGATTACTCATTTGGCACTTATCACCAAGATGATTCTTGATTGTGATCTCTCTCTATTATACTAGTACTAATAATTATGATATTGTTCTTTATACTATTACTAACTAACCCATCAAAATCAAGTAATCAATCATCAATGAAATTCTGTGAATGTAACTAGCACAATAGTGATACAGTAATATATATTTTTTTTTTGCAACGTTGCAAAACAAAGTCTACAAGATCGATTAATCGTTGATTACACGTTATAAAGTCATCCATTTTACCGATTAATATAACAAGGTCAAATGTGTCAACTGCGATCAACAGTGATCAGACCTATAAGAAACCTTCTAATTTTGCCGGAAGTATCTAAAACTTTTGCAAATTTTTTGATCACCTATAGTATCAGAAACTTAAACTTTCACATTTTAGTAGTTCTAGTCACAAATCATTTCATATTTGACTAGAGTTTTAAGCATGTGAAATGTTACAAGTAAGAAGCAAGAAGGTTCTTGTTTTAGTTGAAAGTAGTATAAGTCCAATCTGGAAAGCTCATAGCAATCATCTCATTAACAAACGCGTAAAATGTCTACTAGACTTCTAGTCAATTTTCAACATCATTCACTTTTTTCATTTTCTCTTGTCTAGTTGTCTCTCTTTATTTAGTTCTCAATTATATATTCACGATAAGGTGTAAATTGACGGAAACACTTTAACTTCGAGTATTTTTTAACATCAGTTGTTGTGTATCTCACAAAAAGTAGCTCTGACTGGTCTAGTGAACCAAAATGGCAAAGGGTTTTCAATTATATATACTAGTGTAATACCCGTACATTACGCGGATCAGTAAGTTTCTTTACTAAAATCTGATATTAAATGTATAAACATATATTATAATCAACATTAATGTCGGTAAAGTAGCACGATTACTATTAATCAACATATTATAATCAACATTAATGTGCGTTGCACGGGTCACTAAGTTTCTTTACTTGGTTAACTTGAACACAAAGATGGCAAACTAATCAAAGTTAATCTCGGTAAACTAACACGATTACGATATAAAGACATATCTAAGTTGATCTTTGTCGTGTTCTTGAGGTTTTGCTCTAATGGTATCACTCTTTCACCCGCAGATATCAGTTAAATCGAGTTAATAAGCTAAACACAATCCAAATTTTGTTTGAAAACTGCATTACAATATTGTCATGTTGTCATTAAAAACAATATCTAGGACATTAAACAAATAGTGATCTTATGAGCAACCATGTTTGAGTTTAGATAGATTAGTTGACTTGAATTATGAAGTATGGACATTATTTTTGTCATTAAGTTCATGACCAGATCATCTTACGTAATTTCATTAAATTAATCCAAGCCACATGTTTTATTTCATTAAAATAAAACCTTGTTTACTTTCCGGGCGTGTGCAATTAATATTAATCTCATGCTCTTAATTAAGAAGCTAAGCCGCCACTAAAAGCTGTTTGTTTTAGCTTATACTGAGTAAGCTTATTCCGGTTTATATAACATAAGTTTTAATTTTATGTCTTATTCAGAGACTTATGGGCTTATACAAGTTTTTTTATTACACAATAAACTTATATAAACCCATAAGCTTCGAAATAAACTTAAAGAATTAGGGCTTATGAAATATAAGCCGAAATATATTTTGGCTTATATAACATAAGCTCTAATCTTGTGACTTATTTTAGGACTTACGGGCTTATATAAGCTTATAAACTCATATAAGCCCATAAGTCTCTAAATAAGCTACAAAAGTGAGGCTTATTTAGTGTTGAAAATGAGAACGAGATACGATAGTTAAGCCGCGTACATCTGAGTTAAAAGACTCGTTATTCGGAAGTACCTTAGCTAAACGAGGAAAACCTCATCGATTTAGCCATTTTACGCCGTTTTACAAGACAATAATCTTACTCTATATCCGTAAAAGAAACACTACATTTTACTGAATCTCGTAGATGTTATAACAGGATAACCGCGTTTTATTGTGTTGGCAGAAAACCTAGTATATGCTCTAATGTTGTTAACCATGGAATATTCGGGTCAAAATGGGTCGATAATGAGCTAAGTGCGAAATAGTTAAACTTGCAGAACCCAAATCTGTATCATTATTATTTGACCATGATTATGTACAAGTTCAGTAAGTAGTCGTTATGAGGATCGGACAAATCATGAGAACTTTACCAATTTGCTTGCGCGCAGAATAATGATTTTACTTGTATTGAGGTGGAGGTGGTGGAGAAGCATAAGGTCCGGGCGGGTATCCGTGTTGTGGTGGTGGGCCATACATACCAGGTGGCGGGTAGCCTTGTTGTGGTGGACCGTACATACCAGGTGGTGGGTAGCCTTGATGTTGTGGCGGTGGACCGTACATACCAGGTGGCGGGTAGCCTTGATGTTGTGAAGGAGGTGGTTGTACGGGGTAGCCGTAGTGTGGTGGTGGTGGTCCGTATTGGTATTGTTGCGGATATTGTTGATCAATCCTTGACATTTCTTGGACAGGCGGGACTTGCATTGGTCGGATACCGAATTTTCCATCTCTTTTGTCCATTTCGACCTTGTGTTGTGTCTGCGATATAACAGTGAGGATATTTGTTCTTAAAGATAAAACACGCAACTAATGGGAACGTGGACAATAATTTTGAGACGTATGTACCTGCATACAAGTGCAAACCCTACAAAAAGAAACCACGAGATTGATATCGCTTAGAATCAGTTTCTGTTTAATCAGATGTATAAAGTTGCAGAGATGTTTAAAGGGGACAGCTTACGAGCAAAAAACCAGATCAGCTAAGCAGTTCAGCAACTGAGATGCGTCATTGAGTTCATCGCTTCCCACAAGGCAAGCGATGATGGAGCATATACACGCAACTTGTTGAAGGCAAACCATACAACCCTACACGCCGACAAGTGAAGTTGATCAAATGATCGTTGGTGAATTAACTAACCAATTAAGTGTCAAATAAGTTAAAAGTTTCGTGAAGAGATTACAATGATACAGTTGTCGCATTTTGTTGTCTGTATGTTAAACTCGTCTTGCAACATAAACCGAGTGGATGCTACAGAATTTCCGAAACAGAAGAAGACCTAAGAAAACGCAAGACCAAAGTTTTAAAAAAATTGAAAAAATGCTAATTACGGATCTGAGATCTCTTTAAAATGAATATGCACCTCTGCGCAGAGGCAACATGTAGGACATTTACGTTCACAACACTTTCCACTGCAGGGCATATATCCGCCACAACATGTATACCTGCGTCAAGCAGACAAATGTATAACACAAACTCTCCATAGTTTCAGTTAGGCGGACGGAGTATTCAATAAGTAAGTACCTTGACATATCATCATAGAGAGCTCGCTTACGAAGCTTGTATGATGCACATGGGCCGCTGCCATTGTCAGATTTTAAGAACGAATATAAGCAAATGTGTAACACGATTTAACTGCAAAAACTTATCGCCATAGCTGTACTAAATCAAATGCAAATCAGATTACTGTTTAGACAGATAATAAGACTATAAGCCATCACCGACTGTAAGACTTATTGATGTGTTTGACATAGTACGACAGCGTTTGGATTAACTCGCATATATCAGTTTAAATTTCAGTTATGCGTGACCGTTAAGTTTATTTTCTTATCTAGTTTCCTTATCTTATGGGCTGCATAACAATATCGATTCGCCTACTATCGTGATCACAGATTCACAGATCAAAATCAGTCTCTTCCTTCATGTATTCTTTACGACATGCTATTTACATACTGATCTAACGGAACATAATAAAATAGATTCAATATCAACGTAACAAAAATAGAAATAAGGATCTTACCAGAATAACGCAAAGCAGCAATCTAGAACAACACAATTACACAACACACAAACAAAAAACAAGATAATTAGGAAACAAAACATAAATATATCAAATTTAACGAAATTCTGGATCAAAATGGAATAAATTACAAGGAGTATCTGCAGCCATGGTGCTCATGAGATCTGTATGCCAAACGTTCCGGTAGCTCTGTCGGCCCTTCATTTTGTGCACTTTCTCCTTACCTTTCGTCATTGTCGATTCCTTTCAAAGCCAACCAATGTTACATAAAATCTAATCTAATCAATAGAATTGTCAATTTTTGTTCGCAATGGATCGAGTTAGGAATCAACAAAAAAATTTGAACCGCATCGAAATCAAGAAAGGCCTAATTTCTGATTTCAACGATTGATTCCAAACGATAAATCGGAATTCTTTTGGAAATGAGGGAAAAAGATTAAAAAAAAATTATGAACCTAAATTTAGTAACTTCAAATTTGCACCAGATAACCACATTTTATTTTACATGTTTACAGTTTAGTCTTTCTAAAAATGTATTACAACTAAATACAACAAAGTTAAACTTCCTCAGTAACAAAATCAAAATATATACTTGCTGCAAGTTCAAACTGTGTAAATGGGGACGATACAATCATACAACGAACAAAACTATTCAGCGAAGAATTTACATGTTTTCTTTTTCGTTGTGTTTGTCATAGTCCCTAGTTTTTGTTCTGAACTGTCAACTTAGTGTGACAGTAAATTACTTGTAGCATACAACCCAAAAACATATGCACATCTTAACATGATTTCTAAGACGTGATTATGATTTACAGGAAACCTAGGAAACATGATGTTGATCATAATACCAGGCTACCAGCTGTATGCAAAGAGAAAGCCAGCCCCTTTGGTGACCCTGATGTTTGTTATAAGTATGACATGGCTATGCTTGACTATCTACCAAAGTATGTTATATTTTTCACTAATTTTTGGATATCGGTTAATAAAAATTCACGAGATTGATATAATATCGTGTCTGAATGCATCAGATCGGAATGATACTTTTGTGGACGAAGTCCACAAAAGTATCACTTCCATCTCATGCATTCAGGCACGATATTATATCAATCCTGCTAACTTAAATCAACTAACATTCAAAAATTAGCGAAAAATAACATACATTCGTAAATAGTCAAGCATAAGCCATGCTATACTCATCACAAACATCATGATCACCAAAGGGCCTGGCTTTCTCTTCGCATAAAGCCGGTACATGTTTTCTAACTTCCGTACGTGTAAATCATAGTTATCGAGTCTCAGAAAGCGCGTGTGTTAAGATGTGCATATGTGGTTGTGTGCTGCAAGTAATTTACCTGATGCACAGCAACCGAGGACGAGCGAGCCCGTTTGATATTGAGGTTGATGGTGTTGAACGACAACTAACAATGTTAGATGAATTTATAGTACAAACAACGCGATGTAACAATATGTTAAGGTTTTGGTAGGATGGTGTATGTTGAATCATGCATGTAAAATTTCTGTAAATAAATGACGTTTAGTTGTGTCATACAAAACAAATGCTCAAACAAACAACTTTCTATCTCGTTAACTGCTTTTACACCCTATAATTTAAACGAAAAGAACAACTAACAACGTTGGTAAACGAACTGAACGAACATTTAACTAGAGCTAGAACTGTAAACGAATCAAACAAACACGAGCGGAGTTTTTCGTTTTAATTTTAACCGGACAAATAAACGAAAACGAACGTTTAAACGGATGAATTTTCTTGTTCATGTTCGTTTATTGAAAAAATGAGGTGTTTATGTTTGTTTATGTCCGGTTATCATGAAACTAAACGGATATTAAACGAACATAAACGATTGATCATAAATGAATGAAAAAAGAAAAGCAAAGATTTATCAAATTATGCATAATATTTTGTTTTATAAGTATTGTTTTTTTAAGTATATCAATTCTAAAAATACATAGTTAAAAGAGACTATCTCGATAGAAAAAACATATACTTAAAAAAAACATTATTATTAGAGCTGTATGTCTCTTAAATATTTTGCTCTTAACTAGTTTAAAATTTCTTTAGTTTTAAACTAATTAGTTAATATTGTAAAATTGAATCAAATTCTATATTTATCTTTGGAAGTAAACCAGACGAAATCGGGTTGAAAATCTAGTTAGTAGTAAGTTGACAATTTTTGACACGACACGTTAAACGATACTAACCTAACACGAAATTAAACAGGTATAGGTTGAGGATAAATAGGTTTGGGTCAAAAACAGGTCAACTCGTATAACCCGTTTAATAATTGGGTCATGTTTGGGTTGAGTAAGTATTAAACAGGTCAACACGTGAACATGTTTAACTATATATAAGCCTCTAAAAATAAATATATAACTTTTGTCTTATATTAGATTTGGATTAAATACATTTTGTTAATGTAGTTAATAAGAGTATTGGCATTATAACCGCATAACTATTTGTATGTTATGTTTATCTTTTTACATGTTTATATCCTTTTTTGTATAAAAATTAGTCTGATTGACAAACATCAACCTTCGAGTTATAGTCTCCATGTGTGGGAGCTCAGGGGTTCGACTCCTGTCATTCCTCATGTGGGGGATTTTCTCAGAATTGGCAGCCGGGTTTGAATTCCAGCGCAATGCCTTGAAGCCCCTTAACGGGAAACTGAATGGCTAGCATGGGGGTTGATATTCTCTTCGTGAGATGATTCGAACTCGGGTCGAGAGACTTGGTGCCTTTGTGGCACACAAGATACTCCGCTGCACCAAAATACCGTTGAAAAAAAATATACCGCTTGTCATATTTACTTAAACATGTTAAACGGGTCAAGTAACACGCGTTATGCAGATGCGAGTTAGGGGGTTGAGTTTTTGACACGATTAATAAATGGATCATGTTTAGGTCAAGATTATAATAGCAGTCAACTGCGAACTCGAACATGTCGACACGAACACGACTCGATTGTCGGTATGCGTCATCTCAACCGGTTTGTTATAGAACCCGGTTCAATAAAAGCCGGTCGAACCAGGTAACCCGGCCGGGTCATGAGTCGGTCAAACGTTATAAAGGGTTATAAAATTAAGAAAACCACAACCAAGTTACCCGCGCCTCAGTTTCCTCCATCGCCGCCGCCACCACCACCACCACCATCACCACCACCACCGCCACGTCATCACCGGAAAAAATTCAGGTACACTTGAATTAGTTGGTAATACCTAAAAAGTGAATACGCTGTGAAAAAGCTCAGTTTTTTGTGGCTTATTTTGAATCTTTTCGGCTTATATTAGTTCTTTATGACGTAATGAACTTATGTATCAAAAGTTTCAAAATAAGCCACAAAAACTGAGGTTATGAAACTTAAGCCCAGAAACAAATAATTCATAAGCTGGCTATATAAGCCGAAAAACCCCCTTTTGGATAAGCATATTTTGTGGGCTTATCGCCTTTTTACAATTATGAAAAGCCCATAAACCTTACTTTTTTCGGCTTCTGAGTTTATGAACTTGAGCTTGTTGCTTATAAGCTTAGGTCAATAAACCCAAAAAATGAGCTTATGAAACTTAAGCCCAAAACAAAATAGAGATAAGCTTGTTATATAAGCCGAAACACACCCCTTTTGGATAAGCATATTTTGTGGGTTTATCGCCTTTTTAAGATTATGAAAAGCCTATAAAGCTTACTTTTTTTGGCTTGTGAGTTTATGAGCTTCAGCTGATTGATTATAAGCTCAAGTCAATAAGCCCAAAGAATGAGCTTTATGGGCTTTTCATAATCTTAATAGCGCGATAAGCCCACAAAATAAGCTAATCAAAACGCCCCCATAAGTTAATTATGTGATGATAAACTTATATAAGCCGAAAAGTTTCAAAATAAGCCACAAAAAGTGAGCTTATGAAACGTAAGCCCAAAATCAAATAAGCAAAAGCCGGCTATGTAATCCGAAACAAACACGGAACACCCCCTTTGGATAAGCATATTTTGTTGGCTTATCACCCTATTAAGATTATGAAAAGCCCATAAAGCTCGTTTTTTTGGATTATGAGATTATGAACGTGAACTTATTGATTAGAAGCTCAAATCAATAAGCCCAAAAAACGAGCTTATTGGCTTTTCATAATCTTAATAAGCTGATAAGCCCACAAAATATGCTTATCCAAACACCCCTGTAGTATGCAGCACCTTTATTTGTTATATGAATTTCTGCGTAGGCGTAACTATTTTGCTAATCAGCTGTTGTTGACAAATGGTTTTAACTGGAAACTGTATTAAGACTGTTACGTTCACGCTTAGGCTATCATATGGGCTTTTTTATAAAAAAACGGGGTTTCTTTGCAGTTCTTTGTTATTGGCGGATAATTTGTTACTTTAACATATAAGCGAGAAATGAAAAGAATGATAGCATTGGGATTTGAAGGATCAGCCAACAAGATTGGAGTTGGGGTAGTGATGCTAGACGGAACGATTCTATCAAATCCACGACACACCTACATAACCCCTCCTGGTCAGGGATTTCTCCCTCGTGAAACTGCACACCATCATCTTGAACACGTGCTTCCTTTAGTCAAAGAAGCCCTTGAAACTGCTCAAATTACGTTAAAGGACGTTGATTGCCTTTGTTACACCAAAGGTCCAGGAATGGGTGCGCCGTTACAGGTTTCTGCTGTAGTTGTGCGCGTTCTTTCACAGCTATGGAAGATTCCTATTGTCGGTGTCAATCATTGTGTTGCTCATATTGAAATGGGGAGGGTTGTTACTGGGGCTGAGGATCCGGTTGTCCTCTATGTTAGTGGCGGGAACACACAGGTTAGTTAGTGCAACAGTATTGTTATTGATATTTTGTTAAGCAGTACATGTCGTTGACTTCTTATTTTATTCTCATTGTATAGGTAATTGCATACAGTGAGGGCAAATACCGAATATTTGGTGAGACGATTGATATAGCGATAGGCAATTGCTTGGACCGTTTTGCTAGAGTTTTGATGCTGTCAAATGATCCTAGCCCCGGGTACAATATTGAGCAGGTATGAAATTGCTACACGTTACACAACATCCCTGCTAAATCTCAACCTGACTTGTTTTTGTTAATATTGTATCATCTAAGTACTTTGCTTATCTGGTATCACCATTGCAGTAAATGGATATTCTTATAAGTCCACAAAGACTCGTTTATTTTGTCATGTATTAAATAGTCTCGATGTACTTGAACTTATCGCTAGAGTATATTTGCTGAAATTGTTGGGAAACTTGATAGAAATATTATTCTATGCTTACTATCATCTCGGGTTTCTGCTAATGAAATTGTATCTGGTGTTTTTCTCGGCAGCTTGCAAAGAAGGGTGAAAAGTTCATCGATCTCCCTTATGTCGTTAAAGGAATGGATGTTTCCTTTAGTGGAATATTGAGTTACATTGAAGCTGAGGCCGAGCAAAAGCTTAAAAGTGGCGAGTGCACTCCTGCAGATTTATGCTATTCCTTGCAGGTAACTAATACAAATACGCGATCTAATCTTATTAACATATCTGCATTAGTCAAGGTTCTAACTCGAAGTACTGATCATGCTCAATAAGGAATATGACTACTCGCGGAACACTTTTTGTCCAAAGTTTGTAAATAACTACCGCTTTTCAAATATGATTTTAGTTCTTCGAGTATGTACTCTCAGGCCTGTTTTCTTGTAGTTGTTTTTGTTTTTTTACACGTTTGACCCGTTATGGATAATAACATACCCCTACTGACCCATCAGTAAGTAAATGGTCAAATTGCCGCCTCTAGTCAGTCCTTGCTGGTTTTAACTTCACAAATTGTTGCCAGGAAACACTTTTTGCCATGCTTGTAGAGATCACAGAACGAGCAATGGCTCACTGTGATAAGAAAGATGTTCTAATTGTTGGTGGTGTGGGGTGCAACGAACGATTACAAGCAATGATGAGAGTTATGTGTGGTGAAAGGGGCGGAAAGCTATTTGCAACTGATGACAGGTATTGCATTGATAATGGGGCCATGATCGCTTACACGGGTCTTCTTGCTCATGCTCATGGAAGTACAACTCCACTTGAGAAGTCAACCTTCACTCAGAGATTCCGAACAGATGAGGTGTGGGCTGTTTGGAGAGATGAACATGAACCGGAAATCAAGTCCACATAGCCCGTCAATGTTTGGTCTTATAGTGTGTTTACCTTATTAACGTATACTCATTATATCAAAAATTCTTTTCATCTTTCAATTTAGATGATGTATCAGTAATTTGATTATTTAGTAATATGAAAGATTCTCAATGTCTGCGTTACTTGGTAACATTAGTCTCTTTAATAAGCCCTCCCTTCTCTAGGTTACATGACAGTAAAAAGTCTCGGCCTCAGTTAAGCTGTAATGCGTGATTTGTTTGGGATGTTTCAGTCATAAAGAACTCGCTAAAAAGGTAAAAATGAAACATGTAAAACAACTATAGCTACTTCGGAATCTATTTTATGACCAAAGTTAAACTTATTTTTAGTCGGGTATTCAGGAAAAATGAACTTGTTTCAAACTTATAAAATTGTCAAAATATAAACAAAATTTCTGCAAGTGTAAAGTTTCATTTCTTTATAAATCGAATAGCATTTGATTAGAAGTATATGCTAATTTATAAGTAAAAGATGGTGGTTTTGCGTTCTTCTTGAAAATAACTTCTCGATGAGCCAAGATGTGTCAAAAATGGTATTAATGAGATCGAGTCATTGAGATATTCTCTCAAATCGACACAGAAACTGAAACAATGAAAGAAGTGAAATTTGTCCCACATTGGTGGGAGAAGAATCTTTTGACTGCTTTAAAAATAAGACAATCATTAAAGAAGATAATTTATTGTTTGTTTTTCTAAAAATGCGTATGCATAACTTCATATTCATATGCCTGGGAACAGAAACAACTTTTTAAAACATTGATGTAGCTATAGGTAATTGCTTGGACCGTTTTGCTAGAGTTCTGATTTTGTCAAATGATTCGAGCCCTGAGTACAATATTGAGCAGGTATGATATTGTTACACGTTACAGAACATCCCTTCTAAATTTCAGACATTCCCTACCGTTTATATTCTACTCCGTAAGTACTTGCTTGTCTGGTATCATCATTACAATAAATCGCTAATTTAATAAATCCTGGTTTTTGTCATGTACTAATGAAATTGTATCTGGTGTTTTTTCTCGGGCAGCTTGTAAAGAAGGGTGAAAAGTTCATAGATCTCCCTTATTTCATAAAAGGAATGGGTGTGTCATTTGCTAGTGTTCTGATGTTATCAAATGATCCGAGCCATGAGTACAATATTGAGTAGGTATGAATTTGCTACAGGATACAAAACATCCCTTCTAGATTTCGATATTCCGTGTACTGTTAATATTGTATTATCTAAGTACTTGCTTGTCTGGTATCCACAAACATTCGTTTATTTGTCCTGTACTAAATAGTCTCTGCAAATGAAATTGTATCTGGTTTTTTTCTCGGGCAGCTTGCAAAGAAGGGTGAAAAGTTCATAGATTTCCCTTGTGCCGTAAAAGGAATGGGTGTGTCATTTAGTGGAATATTGAGCTACGTGAAGCCGAGGCCAAACAAAAGCTTAAAAATAAAGAGTGCACCCTGCAGATTTGCTATTCCTTACAGGTAAGTAATACAAATACATGAGGCTGAGCCAAGATGTGCCTAAAATGGTACTATTGATTAGATTGAGAGACATTGTCTCTCAAATCGACAGAGAAATTGAAATAAGGAAAGAAGTGAAATTTGTCCCACATTGGTAGGAAAATAATCTTTCGAGTACTTTAAAACTAAGACATGCACTATAACTAGGAGTCGAGATATGAAGACTGATGGTGGTGAAAAAGTGATAATGTACAATGTGACGATACGTATGATCATTAATAACTAACTGAAATGGTTAGAACTTGAAAAAAATCGATAATTTTTTTTCGGTTGCTAAATCTAAAATAAATTATGTCTGAAATAGCCCCTGAATCACACAAATAGGTCAGATTTGGGTTCTGCTGTATCTAAAATAGGTCAGATAAAAGGGGCTAACGTGTTGATACACCCCGTGTCGAAAGGTACTAGAAACCGACTCATTTAAGTTCAACTCCAGATTTCATATTTCATATCCACGATAGTCGATACACATTAGTGAAGGAAAATGTTGTACCTCCTCAACCCCCACCTGCAGCTTTAGGGGGTGTACCCCGCACCTGCACTCGATATGGTTGCACCCATCAATCTTCTCTATGGTGAACCTACAAAAGGGGCAGTCTTTCATATCCACTTTATCCTTCATCGACTCCTTCAAAGACATATATGGGTTCCACTTATACTTGTACATTTCACACGCGGGATGGTTTCTAGGTGTCATCTCCATACTGTTTAGCAAAACTGATAAACATTACCGTGGGCACCCCTCGAGTCAAACATAACGTGTAAGCTGACAACTTATATTGTTTCTTGCTATGTTGTAGGATCAGGATCGTAATGTGCATTGCGGTTATGATGTTTAAAGTAGAATTGTCTCAAAATATAAACAACCCTAAATCTCTGTAAACTTGGAAGGGTATTGAAGTCAACACAACAAAACAAGCCTCAGTTTTGATTCTCGTACAAAAATGCTTCTTGAACAACGCTAAATCTCTGTAAACTTATTTTAGTCAGGTATTGAGGAAAAATGAAGTTACAAATTTTTAGAATTGTCAAAATATAAACAAAGCTAAATCTCTGTAAGTGTAAAGTCTCATTTCTTTATAAATCAAATAGCACTTGAAGGTTAGAAGTATGTGCTATATTTATAAGTAAAAGATAGCGGTTTTGCGTTCTTCTTGAAGATAACTTCTCAATGAGCCAAGATGTGTCTAAAATGGTATTGATGAGATTAAGATATCTCTCAAATCGACACACGTACTGAAATAATGAAAGAAGTGAAATTTGTCCCACATTGGTGGGAGTAGAATCTTTTGAGTGCTTTAAAAGTAAGACATGCATTAGAGAATATAATGAATTGCTTTTTTCTCTCAAAAATGCGTATGTTTAAGTTGTTGTGAGCTATTGGTTCACAAGTTTGGAATGCTATTGGGAAACAAAAGCAACTTTTTAAAACAATTTACATCGGTGGCCTTACTTTCCAGGATTTTGGTTTGGTCTAAGAAGTGTTACATTGGTGGCCTTACTTTCCGGGATTTTGGTTTGGTGCATGCAGAAGTTCTTGTGAGATATTGGTTCTCAAGTTTGGCAAAACTAAAATACATTACCGCGGGCACCCTCGGGTCAGACATAATGTGTAAGCTGACAACTTATATTGTTTCTTGCTGTGTTACAGGATCATAATGTACATTGTGGTTATCATGTTTATTGGTAGATCACGTGTAATTAAGTTACTGCGTGTACAAAATACACATGAGATTTAATTTTTGCGAATACTGCAGTCTCATATATACTTTGTAACCCAATCGGCCCTTGGCGTAGACTACATGTGTTTCATTACGCAATTAATAATGTGTTTTTGTTGATCAATATACTATGAACAAAGGTGCAAGATTTATTGAACACTTAGTCAAAGAAGCCCTTGAAACTGCTAAAATTACATTGAAGGACGTTGATTGCCTTTGTTACACCAAAGGTCCAGGAATGGGTTCGCCTGTAGTTGTGCGCGTTCTTTCTTAGATATGCAAGATTCCTATTGTTGGTGTCAATCATTGTGTTGCTCGTATTGAAATGGGGAGCGTTGTCACTGGGGCACAGGATCCGGTTGTTCTCTATGTTAGTGGCAGAACACACAGGTTAGTGCAACAGTATTGATAGTCACCCTTGCTATTATTAATTTGTGTTATGTTATAAATTCATAAATTCCTTTATTTTATTCTCTTTGTATAGGTAATTGAATACAGTGAGGGCAAACACCGAATATTTGGGGAGAAGATTGATATAGCTATAGGTAATTGCTTGAACCGTTTAGTCAGGCGCTTCTTGCTGGTTTTTAACTTTACAAATTATTACCAGGAAACATTATTTGACATGCTTGTAGAGATAATAGAACGAGCAATGGCTCACTGTGATAAGAAAGATGTTCTAATTGTTGGTGGTGTGGGGTGCAATGAACGATTACAAGGAATTATGAGAGTTATGTGTGGCAAAATGGGTGGAAAGCTGTTTGCAACTGATGACATGTATTGCATTGATAACGGGGCCATGATCGCTTACACAGGTCGTCTTGCTTTCGCTCATGGAAGTACAACTCCACTTGAGAAGTCAACTTTCACTCAGAGGCCGGTTCAGAACAGATGAGCTATGGGCAGTTTGGAGAGATGAACAAGAATCGGAAATCAAGTCCGCATAGCCCGTCAATGTTGGTCTTATAGCAAACTTTGGAAGATACGTAAAAGAATTTTTAATCTATTTTTTTTTCTTGGTTTTGATCTATTTAGTGATTGGGACTATTGTATATTGAAAATTTTGTTCTAACTACTAATAAGTTATCCCACATAGACAAGAAGTAAAAGTGGTGACATCATTATAAGCAGAAAGGACAAGCTATAAATAAGCGCCTCCACGGTTTTGACAAAACAACAAACAATGATTTGTCGAGATTATGGACTTGCTTTTTGCCTTCTAACTTTGCTAAGTGCATTTTATTTTTTTCTCGATTGAATGTATCATACACGATCATATTATAGAGTTGAGACTTGGTCATGATCTCATAATTTGTTTACTTAGGTATACACTTTATCAAGTATTACAATATGGACGAGGTTCGATGTTTGTAGCATGCAAGCAACTGAAATTGGCTATATAAAGTATGTGACGCGTTTACATGTATTCATCAAAAAATGCACTCATACTTTCACTTTTCTGGGTCGTAGACTTAAAAAAAACCTTGCATACATCTTTATATCCTCCCCCGATAGTATTTCTAATCTATTTGTTCTTCTTGGCTTTGATCTACTAGTGATTGGGATTATTGTAGAACCTGATTTAATAATTTGTCCCACATTGGTGGGAAATGAGTCTTTAGAGTACTTTCAAACTAAGACATGCATTAGAGACTCTCATAAGTTGTTTTGCCTTTCAAAAATGTTTATGCAGAGGTTCTTGTGGATATTGGTTCTTAAGTTTGAACCTTTTCCATAAGAGGATCTGTGGAAGCCTTATTAGGAAACGAAAATACACTTTTTAAGACCTTTTTCGTTAGCGGGCTTACTTTCCGGGACTGGTTGTTATTTGTATAAGTAGGAGTCGAGATATGAAGACTGATGGTGGTGAAAAAGTGACGATAATTATGATTATTAATAACTAACTGAAATGGTTAGAACTTGAGTTGATAGAAAGGAAGAGATATCATTCGATAAGAGTACATCTTGAGTTGTCCATGCATGCAGTCGCACAATTTGAAACATTACCGTTTAATATAATCTCACAAGTGCAACCCAACACCAAAGAAGCTATGCTATGAGCTACCCAATTTTCATTCTTTTAACAAATAATACGTAAGATCAATTACAAACGTTTGGTTTTCATAAAACCAACAAAATCTAAACGACAGATAACAAGAATCATAAGTCAAAACTATCAACTTGCAAGTACTGTAAGTCTGTAACTATTGAAATAAGTTATTTTTATAAACATTTTTTACATTAAGAAATATTAAAAAGGCTAAAAAATTTGTTAAAATATAAACAAAGCTAAATCTCTTAAAGTTTAAAGAGTCATTTCTTTATAAATCGAATAGCACTTGAAGGTTACAAGTATATGCTATATTTATAAGTAAAAGATGGCGGTTTTGCGTTCTTCTTGAAGATAACTTCTCGATGAGCCAAGATGCCTAAAAAATGGTATTAATGAGATTGAGATATTCTCTCAAATCAACACAGAAACTGAAATAATGAACGAAGTGAAATTTGTCCCACATTGGTCGGAGAAGAATCCTTTGGGTGCTTTAAAAGTAAGACATTTAGCAAATTAAACTAAGTATATCTTCTTTCTCTCAACAATGCGTATGCAGAAGTTCTTGTGAGATATCCACACGGTTTCTTCATATCCCTTGTTGGGACACAAAAATATACTTTTTAAAACATTTTACGTTGGCGGCCTTACTTTACGGGACTTTGGTTTGCTCTAGAAAATGCGCATGCAGAACTAGGTGGTTATCCATACTGTTTAGCAAAACTGAAAAACATTACCGTCGGCACCCTCGGGTCAGACATAATGTGTAAGCTGACAACTTATATTGTTTCTTGCTATGTTGCAGGATCATAATGTGCATTGTGGTTATGATGTTTAGTGGTAGATCAGGTGTAATTAAGTTACTGCGTGCACAAAATACGGATGAGCTTTAATATTTAGGAATACCGCAGTCTCATATATACTTTGTAACCCAATCAGCCCTTGGCTTAGACTACCTGTGTTTTGTAACGCAATTATTAATGTGTTTTTGTTGATTAACATACTATGAACAAAGGTGCAGCTTTATTAAATATTTAGTCAAAGAAGCCTTGAAGCTGCTCAAATTACATTAAAGAACGTTGATTGCGCTTTGTTACACCAAAGGTCCAGGAATGGGTGCACCGTTACAGGTTTCTGCTGTAGTTGTGCGCATTCTTTCGCAGCTATGGGAGATCCCTATTGTTGGTGTCAATCATTGTGTTGCTCATATTGAAATGGGGAGGGTTGTCACTGGGGCTCAGGATCCGGTTGTTCTCTATGTTTGTGGCAGAACACACAGGTTAGTGCAACAGTATTGATATTCATCCTTACTATAATTAATTTGTGTCACGTTATAAATTCAGAAATTCCTTTATTTTACAGTGAGGGCAAATACCGAACATTTGGGGAGACGGCTGATCTAGCTATAGGTAATTGCTTGGACCGTTTTGCTAGAGTTCTGATGTTGTCAAATGATCCGAGCCCTGAGTACAATATTGAGCAGGTATGAAACTGCTACACGTTACAGAACATCCCTTCTAAATTTTGACATTCCCTATCCTGTTAATATTGTATGGTATTATCATTACAGTAAATGGATATTCTAATAAATCCACAAACATTTGTTTATTTGTCCTGTACTAAATAGTCGTTGCTAATGAAATTGTATCTGGTGTTTTTCTCGGGCAGCTTGCAAAGCAGGGTGAAAAGTTCATAGTTCTCCCTTATGTCGTAAAAGGAATGGGTGTGTCCTTTACTGGAATATTTAGCTACATTGAAGCCGAAGCCAAGCAAAAGCTTAAAAATAAAGAGTGCACCCCTGCAGATTTGCTATTCCTTACAGGTAAGTAATACAATTACATGAAGCTGAGCCAAGATGTGTCTACAATGGTATTGATTAGATTGAGAGACATTGTCTCTCAAATCGAAAGAGAAATTGAAATAAGGGAAGAAGTGAAATTTGTACCACATTGGTAGGATAATAATCTTTTGAGTACTTAGAAACTAAGACATGCACTAAAAACGATTATATCTTGTTTTGCCTTTCAAAAATGCTTATTCAGAAGTTCTTCTGGAACTTGTTCCCAAGTTCGGAACCTTTTCCTGAATAGCCTTCTGAAAAGCCTTATTGAGAAACAAAAATATACTTTTTAGGACATTTTTATTCGTTGCTGGGCTCGAGTTTGTCAATGTCTGCGTTAGTTGGTAAAAAGCAATAATGTACAATGTGACGATAAGTAAATGGTTAGAACTTGAAAAAAATAGGTTTTTTTTTGCCTTTGATAAATCTAAAGTGACTCATGTCTGAAATTAGCCCCTGAATCACAAATAAGTCTGATCTGGGTTCTGCTGTATCTAAAATAGGTCAGATAGAAAAGGTTAACGTGTCAATCCACCCTGTGTCAACAGATATTCAAAACCGACCATTTTAGTTTAACTCCACATTTCATATTCATACCCACGATAGTCGATACAAGTTAGTGAAGGAAAACTTTGGACCTTCTCAACCCCAACATGCAGGTTTAGCAAAACTGATAAACATTACCGTGGGCACCCCTCAGGTCAAACATAATGTGTAAGCTGACAACTTATATCGTTTCTTGTTATGTTGCAGGATCATAATGTGCATTGTGGTTATGATGTTTAATGTAGAATTGTCCAAAAATACTAACAAAGCCGACTCTGTAAGCGTAAATTTTCATTTCTATATAGAGCAAATAGCACTTGGAAGGGTATTGAAGCCAACACAACAAAACAGGCCTCAGTTATGATTCTCGTACAAGAAAGTTATATTTGATAGTTATTGTTCATACAAACCGCTTCTTGAACAGGCTACGTCTCTTTGCTGGATCCTTTGGCTTGCTCTTTGCATATCCTTTTTGCCCAATCCTGTTGCAAAACAAAAGCTTATGTATCAATTCCTACGGAAACCGAACAACCGTGGGAAAACGAACTGTTTAAATGTTAGGTTTATGAGACAACCCGAAATGGACACTATCACATTTATTTTGATTATGATGCAACTAGCTTTCTAAATGACATCATTTGCTGTTCCCTTCAAATACAATATGAAAACATACACTAGGCTAGAAAAAAGTTTGATTGACGACAAGTTAAGAAGAACAAACTAATCCATATATAGATACAAACCTGTACTCTTGATACAGCATTCCTTTAGCTCCTGAAATGGCACTCATGAATTCATGGAGGCGACTAGCCTTCTGAAGTGCTATATTATTCGTATCATCATCCAGCACTCAACACCTGTAACAGAAATAGCAAACAAGCTCCCTGAATATATATGACTGAATGGCACAACATCAATAACGGACATTGCTCATTCCTTTTCTAAGTTGATGGTTTTATTCACACTTGATCGAAAGGAAGAGATATCGACTTGTCCATAATTTTGAACATTGCCGTTTAATGTAATCTCACGAGTGAGACCCAATACCAAAACGCTATAAATTTAGAAATTTTTTTCCAATTATATTCAACCGATTGAAAACACTTTTAGCTTTCAATCTCATTAAACATAACTCAGAAAACTGTGTGTTAGTTTATAGATGAATGTCCATATACGATGTAGTATATAACTATAGAACATTTCATTTTTTTAGCGATGTGGGACGCATATTATGTTGATTTCCTTATGTTTTTTATCAATGTTTTTTTGGACGCATATTATGTTTTTTTTATCAATGATGATCGATTCATGAATTCATAAAAGTACAAAATTGTTCATTGTGGAAACTGGCACACAAAGACAAAAAAATAAAATAAATAAATACTAGAGCCTGGGTTTCTACGTCAATCGTTTTCAACTTTGACTGTAAATTATTTTACTTGTGTTATATAATACTTGGTACACGTTAAATAAATGGATTGAGATCTAAATGTATTTTCATTTTTATAACTAGTTTTAATGCCTGTAAACGTACATGAATTGAACATAAAAGATAAATTAAATAATAATTTTGCTATTGCGATTTTGTTTATATATATATGTTTTTGTAAAAGAGAAGAGTTATTTTATATATCATATTTTTCCTTTGATATGAGGGGACTCAGCCCTACCATCCATTTCATTTTTATCCAATAGATGAGATTAAATATATTTTATTTTTTCTTCTTTTTTTATAATTTAAATATCTTCTAAACCGTTAAGTGTTAAACGAAAATAATTATACCATTGCGACGAGCGTTTAATTATCTTTTTACCAATATGCAACATGATATACTTTCGAAGAAATTCTTATTAAAATTTACGTGAAATATCATATATGATAATATTGGATCATCATATATGATAACAGCGTTAAATCATATATGATATTGGTTTCTATCATATATGATAGGTCATATCATATATGATACTGGTGTTATATCATATATGATACTTTTTGAAAACGTGAAAAAAAAGAAGAATTTTTTTTCGTCGAGAGTGTATCATATAGCATATCTATAGAAAGATAATTAAATGCTCTTCGTAACGGTATATTTTTTTTCGCATAACGATCAACGGTTTAAGAGATATTAATATTTAAAAAAAGAGGGTGAAAATATATTTTGTGTTTAATTTTATCCATTAGATTAAAATAAGATGGATAGTGGGGATGAGTCCCCTCATATCCAAGGAAAAATATGATATCCAAATAAACTTAAATCTTTTTAATAACATCTAATGTTTATGGGAGAAGATCCCCCACACACCCATATTTAGCATAGTCTTCATGTATCAATCCACACCATCCATCATAAAATGATCTAAGGGCTGTGATTAAACATACCTTTCTTATAACCTCCCTTTATTTAAAAAAAAAAACAACGGATCGTCGAACTCATCTCCCACCTCCACCACAACAGCCTCCACCTAACCGTCGACCACCACAACAACCTCATCTCTCACCTTTTTTCGGCGACCACCACAACAAACCCACCTTCATCCCACGACCACCACAACAAACCCACATTCTTCCCGCAACCACCATAATAAACCCACGTTTTTCTGGCGACCTCCACACCAAGCCACTCTTTTCTGGCGATCTCTACTCCAACCCACCTCTTCCATACATATATGAAGCTGATGCCGATGTTATTGAAGATGCATATGTAGTTGTTGTTTGTAATATAGGTAAAGTACATGCTATGATATTTTATGCACACCATGTGTTTGATGGAATGACACAATGATAATCACATGTGATGTAGCAAGTTCTAAGTTATGAATGAGCATTTTTATTGAATTTTGGTCGATTTTTGTAGTTGATAAGCTGATTACAAAAGTGGAATTTATGATTAAAGAACTGGAACTATGACTCGTATATGAGTCGTTGTGACTCATATATGAGTCGTTGTATTGGTGACTCATGTATGAGTCAAACTGACTCATACATGAGTCTCACTGACACATATATGATTATGTAACAGATGACTCATACATGAGCCACATAACTCATATATGAGTCAGTGTGACTCATACATGAGTCACAGTGACTCATATATGTAAAAGTGTTGAGATGGTTAAGGTTCGAGACACGAGAGCATGTACTTATAGAACACTGTTCGTTTATTAAGAAAAATGAGGTGTTTATGTTTGTTTATGTTTGGTTATCATGAAACTAAATGAACATAAACAATTGATTATAAATGAATGAAAAAAGAAAACATAAGATTTATCAGATTATGCATAATATTTTGTTTTATAAATATTGTTTTTTTAAAAGATAAATATAGAATTAGTTGGTAAATATAGAATTTGACACGAAGTTAAGCAGGTATGGGTTGAGGATAAATAGGTTTGGGAAAAAAACAAGTCAACCCGTATAACCCGTTTAATAATTAGGTCGTGTTTGTGTTGAGTAACTATTAAACAGGTCTGACACGTGAACTCGTTTAAATATATATAAGCCTCTAAAAATAAAACATATAACTTTAATTTTATAATAAATTTCGAGTAAATATATTCTGTTTATGTAGTTAAGATGAGTGAATTGCTATTATAATTTCATATATCATTGAAATTGTATCATAGCTATTTGTATGCTATGTTTATCATTTTTTACATCTTTATATCATTTTTTGCATATAAATTAGTTAGATTGGCAAATCATCGACCTTATTAACCGCTTGACATATTTATTTAAACAAGTTAAACGGGTCAAAAACGGGTAACACGTGTTATGCAGGTGCGGGTTAGGGTTGAGTTTCTTAACACGATTAATAAATGGGTCGTGTTTGGGTTAAAAATTATAATAACATGTCAACCCGCAAACCCGAACAGATCGACACGAACACGACTCGATTGTCGGCCTAGTTAGTAGTATGTGGCATCTCAACCGGTTTGTTTATAGAACCCGGTTCAATCAAAACCGGTTGAACCAGATAACCCGTCCGGGTCAAGAGTCAGTCAAACGTTATAAAGGGATGTAATTAAGTTACTGCGTGTAAGAAATACACGTGAGCTTTAATTTTTAGGAATACTGCAGTCTTATATATACTTTGTAACCCAATCAGCCCTTGGCTTAGACTACCTGTGTTTTGTAACGCAATTATTAATGTGTTTTTGTTGATTAACATACTATGAACAAAGGTGCAAGCTTTATTGAATATTTAGTCAAAGAAGCCTTTAAAACTGCTCAAATTACGTTAATGGACGTTGATTGCCTTTGTTACACCAAAGGTCCAGGAATGGGTGCGCCGTTACAGGTTTCTGCTGCTGTTGTGCGCGTTCTTTCGCAGCTGTGGAAGATTCCTATTGTCGGTGTCAATCATTGTGTTGCTCGTATTGAAATGGGGAGCATTGTCACTGGGGCTCAGGATCCGGTTGTTCTCTATGTTAGTGGCGGGAACACACAGGTTAGTTAGTGCAACAGTATTGTTATTGATATTTTGTTAAGCAGTACATGTCGTTGACTTCTTATTTTATTCTCGTTGTATAGGTAATTGCATACAGTGAGGGCAAATACCGAATATTTGGTGAGACGATTGATATAGCGATAGGCAATTTCTTGGACCGTTTTGCTAGAGTTTTGATGTTGTCAAATGATCCTAGCCCCGGGTACAATATTGAGCAGGTATGAAATTGCTACACGTTACACAACATCCCTGCTAAATCTCAACCTTCCCTGTTTTTGTTAATATTGTATCATCTAAGTACTTGCTTATCTGGTATCACCATTGCAGTAAATGGATATTCTTATAAGTCCACAAAGACTCGTTTATTTTGTCATGTATTAAGTAGTCTCGATGTACTTGAACTTATCGCTAGAGTAT
This sequence comes from Glebionis coronaria, assembly GCA_025667525.1. Taxonomy (NCBI): domain Eukaryota; kingdom Viridiplantae; phylum Streptophyta; class Magnoliopsida; order Asterales; family Asteraceae; genus Glebionis; species Glebionis coronaria. The sequence goes on along the minus strand of CM046874.1, from coordinate 16,402,396 downwards.
ATTTGCTGAAATCGATGGGAAACTTGATCGAAATATTATTCTATGCTTACTATCATCTCGGGTTTCTGCTAATGAAATTGTATCTGGTGTTTTTCTCGGCAGCTTGCAAAGAAGGGTGAAAAGTTCATCGATCTCCCTTATGTCGTTAAAGGAATGGATGTTTCCTTTAGTGGAATATTGAGTTACATTGAAGCTGAGGCCGAGCAAAAGCTTAAAAGTGGCGAGTGCACTCCTGCAGATTTATGCTATTCCTTGCAGGTAACTAATACAAATACGCGATCTAATCTTATTAACATATCTGCATTAGTCAAGGTTCTAACTCTAAGTACTGATCATGCTCAATAAGGAATATGACTGTACTCGCGCAACACTTTTTGTCCAAAGTTTGTAAATAACTACCGCTTTTTAAATATGATTTTAGTTCTTCGAGTATGATCTCAGGCCTGTTTTCTTGTAGTTGTTTTTGTTTTTGTTTTTTTCACACGTTTGACCCGTTATGGATAAAAACATACCCCTACTGACCCATCAGTAAGTAAATGGTCAAATTGCCGCCTCTAGTCAGTCCTTGCTGGTTTTAACTTCACAAATTGTTTCCAGGAAACACTATTTGCCATGCTTGTAGAGATAACAGAACGAGCAATGACTCACTGTGATAAGAAAGATGTTCTAATTGTTGGTGGTGTGGGGTGCAATGAACGATTACAAGGAATGATGAGAGTTATGTGTGGTGAAAGGGGCGGAAAGCTATTTGCAACTGATGACAGGTATTGCATTGATAACGGGGCCATGATCGCTTACACAGGTCTTCTTGCTTACGCTCATGGAAGTACAACTCCACTTGAGAAGTCAACTTTCACTCAGAGGTTCAGAACAGATGAGGTGTGGGCTGTTTGGAGAGATGAACATGAATCGAAAATCAAGTCCACATAGCCCGTCAGTGTTGGTCTAATAGTGTGTTTACCTTATTAACGTATACTCATTATATCAAACATTCTTTTCATCTTTCAATTTACATGATGTATCAGTAGTTTGATTATTTAGTAATATGAAAGATTCTCAATGTCTGAGTTACTTGGTAACATTAGTCTCTTTAAGCCCTCCGTCTACTAATGACACTAAAAAGTCTCAGCTTCAGTTAAGCTGCAATGCATGCTTTGTTTGGGATGTTTCAGTCATAAAGAACTCGCTAACAAAGGTAAAAAAAAACCGTGTAAAACAAATATGTAGATTATCGAAGTTAAACTTATTTTTAGTCAGGTGTATTCAGGAAAAACGAACTTGTTACAAATTTGTAGAATTGTCAAAATATAAACAAAGCTAAATCTCTGCAAGTGTAAAGTTTCATTTCTTTATAAATCGAATGACATCTGATGGTTGGAAGTATATTCTATATTTATAAGTAAAAGATGGTGGTTTTGCGTTCTTCTTGAAGATAACTTCTCAATGAGCCAAGATGTGTCAAAAATGGTATTAATGAGATTGAGATATTCTCTCAAATCGACACAGAAACTGAAATAATGAAAGAAGTGAAATTTGTCCCACATTGGTGGGAGAAGAATCTTTTGAGTACTTTAAAAGTTAGTCATTTAGAAAACAATAAAAATTAATTTGCTTTTCTAACGATGTGGATACCGAAGTTACGGTTTCTTCATATGCCTTGTTGGGAAAGAAAAATTAATTTTTTAAAACATTTGCGGCCTTACTTTCCGGGATTTTGGTTTGCTCTAAAAATTGCGCATGCAGATGTTCTTATGAGATATTGGTTCTCAAGTTTGGCAAAATGAAAAACATTACCGCGGGCACCCTCGGGTCAGACATAATGTGTAAGCTGTCTGCTTATATTGTTTCTTGCTGTGTTGCAGGATCATAAATCATAATGTGCATTGTGGTTATGATGTTTATTGGTAGATCAGGTTTAACTAAGTTACTGGGTGTACCAAATACGCACGAGCTTTAATTTTTAGGAATACCGCAGTCTCATATATACTTTGTAACCCAATCAGCCCTTGGCTTAGAATACATGTGGTTCATAACGCAATTATTAATGTGTTCTTGTCAAAGTAGCCCATGAAACTGCTCAAATTACGTTAAAGGACGTTAATACCAAAGGTCCAGGAATGGGTGCGCCGTTACACGTTTCTGCTGTAGTTGTGCGCGTTCTTTCGCAGCTATGGAAGATTCCTACAGTCGGGGTCAATCGTTCTGTTGCTCGTATTGAAATGGGGAGGGTTGTCACTGCGGCTCAGGATCTGGTTGTTCCCTATGTTAGTGGCGGAACACACAGGTTAGTTAGGGAAACAGTATTGCCATTTTGTTAAGCATTACAAGTCGTTGACTTCTTATTTTATTCTCTTTTATAGGTAATTGCGTAAAGTGAGGGCAAATGCCGAATATTTGGGGAGACGGTTGATAATTTGATATAGCTATTGTTTCTTGCTATGTTGCAGGATCATAACGTGCATTGTGGTTATGATGTTTATTCGTAGATCATGTGTAATAAGTTACTGCGTGTACGAAATACGTATGAGCTTTAATATTTAGGAAAACTTCAGTCTCATATATACTTTCTTACCCAATCAGCCCTTGGCTTAGACTACATGTGTTCCATAACGCAATTATTAATGTGTTTTTGTTGATCAACAAACTATGAACAAAGGTGCAAGCTTTATTGAATATTTAAACTACTCGTAGTGAAATGGGGAGGGGTTTTACTAGGGCTCAGGACTGGTTGTTCTCTATGTTGGTGGCGGAACACACAGGTTAGTGCAACAGTATTGATAATTAATTTGTTTATGTTATAAATTCAGAAATTTATTTAATTTATTCTGTTTGTATAGTTAATTGCATACAGTGAGGACCAATACCGAATACTGAATATAGCTATAGGTAATTGCTTCAACCGTTTTGCCTGAGTTCTGATGTTTTCATATGATCCGAGCCCTGAGTACAATATTGCGCAGATATGGAATTGCTACACGTTACAGAACATCCCTTCTAAATTTCGACATTCCCTACCTTGTTTATATTGTACTCCGTATTATCTAAGTACTTGCTTGTCTGGTATCATCGTTACAGTAAATGGATATTCTAATAAAACAAACATTCATTTATTTGTCACGTACTAAATAGTCTCAATTAGTAACATTGGGTCTCTGCTAATGAAATTGTATCTGGTGTCTTTCTCGGGCAGCTTGCAAAGAAGGGTGAAAATTTCATAGATCTCCCTTATGTTTTAAAGGGAATGGATGTGTCCTTTAGAGGAATATCGAGTTACATTGAAGCTGAGGCCAAGCAAAAGCTAAAAATAAAGAGTGCACCCCTGTAGATTTGTGCTATTCCTTGCAGGTAAGTAATACAAATACATGATTTAATCTTACATACATATACGCATTAGTCAAGGTTCTATGTAATCAACTACTCTTTTAACGCATTTTTCCAAAGTTTCTTCTGTAAATAACTACCGTTTTTCAAATATGATTCAAAATTTTTGAGTATGGTATTAGGCATGATTCCCTTTTAGCTGTTGTTGTTTTTTGATCCATTACGGATAAAAACATACCCTGTACTGACCCATCAATAAGTAAATGGGTCAAATTCTGCCTCTACTCAGTCGCTTCTTGCTGCTTTTTAACTTCACAAATTGTTACAAGGGAAACTATTTGCCATGCTTATAGAGATAACAGAACGAGCAATGGCTCACTGTGATAACAAAATGTTCTAATTTTTGGTGGTGTGGGGTGCAATGAACGATTACAAGGAATGATGAGAGTTATGTGTGGTGAAAGGGGTGGAAAGCCGTTTGGAGAGATGAACATGAATGGAAATCAAGTCCACATAGCCCGTCAACGTTGGTCTTATAGTGTTTTAGCTTGTTAATGTATACACATTATATCATAAACTCTTTTGTTCAATTACTAATAAGTTGTCCCACATAGACAAGAAGTAAAAGTAATTACATCATTATAACTATAAAGGACAAGCTATAAGTAATCACACATATATAATCTTGACAAAACAATAAACAAAGATTTGTCGGGATTATGTACTTGTTGCTTTTTGCCTTCTAACTTTGCTAAGTGCATTTTATTTTTTTCTCAATTTAATGTATCACATGCCCAAGATTTCCTACAAGCTATCCCCATAGACGGGCTCGGTCAACATATGTCGCCGGTGGAATACCACACTATCCTTAAGTATCGCCTTATGATTCCATTATTTCCGGTTGATGCTATATGCCCTATTTGTCGCAAGGCATGTTTGGATTCTTTTGGGGAACATGCGGTTCATTGTAAAGAACTTCCGGGCTTCAAGTATCGACATGATTTTGTTAGGGACGTTCTTTACGACATATGTAGGCGTGCTGGGATCTCCACCAAAAAAGAGGCACCTGTGAATTTCTTGACCGACCCGTCAGATGGAAGATCCACACTGAGACCCGCTGATATTTTGGTTTTTGGATGGGTTGGAGGTAAACATGCGTGCGTTGATTTGACAGGTGTTTCTCCTCTCGTAGGGCTAGGCAGTCGAGATTTTACAGCGGGTCAGACTGCTATAAAAGCCGCCTCGTGCAAAGTGATTAAACACGAGAAAGCATGTGTTGAAAATCAACATGTGTTTATTCCTTTCGCGTTTGATACATTTGGTTTCCTTGCACCTGAGGCGGTGGAGCTACTTACGAGAATACAACGTGTTATGAATAGTAATGTTTTGACTCCTAAATCCACAAACGTTGTATTTAATAGACTTGGTTTTGCTATATAAAAAGGGCTAGCGGCGCAGCTTGTTGCCCGTTTGCCTTCTCCTAATATGTAAATCTTATATCGTATAGTTATTTTTTTTTAAAAAAAAAAAAAAAAAATTGTATCAACACGACCTCATATTATAGAGTTGAGACTTGGGACATGATCTCATAATTTTTTACTTCTGCAAACGACATACTTGTCCTGTTTGTTGTGTATATAAAGGAACCAAAGTTTTGTTGCTTCCGTCGTGCGATACAATTATGGGATCAATGTTACTATTTATAATTCATTCGGTATACACTTTATAAAGTATTACAATATGGACGAGGTTCAGTATTTGTAGCATGTAAGCAACTCAAATTGGCTATATAAAGTATGTGGCGCTTTTAGAGGTATCCAACGAAAAATGCATCCATACTTTCACTTTTCTGGGTCGTAGACTTAATTAGCTTTGCATACGTCTTTATATCCTCCCCCGACAGTATGCCATATCCAAATAAGATAGATTTACACGCATGGTATGAAAGCATTTCTAATCTATGTGTTCTTCTTGGCTTTGATCTACTAGTGATTCGGATTATTTAAAAATTTGTCCCACATTGGTGGGAAATGATTCTTTAGAGTACTTTAAAACTAAGACATACATTAGAGAACCTCATAAGTTGTTTTGCCTTTAAAAAATGCTTATGCAGAGGTGATTTTGGATATTGGTTCTCAAGTTTGGAACCTTCCCCAAAATAGCATACTGCAAAGCTTTAGTGGGAAACAAAAATATACTTTTTTCGGTCGCGAGCTTACTTTCTGGGACTTTGGTTGTATAAAGTGATAATGTACAATGTGACGATACGTATGATCATTAATAACTAACTGAAATGGTTAGAACTTGAAAAAAATCGATAATTTTTTTTCGGTTGCTAAATCTAAAATAAATTATGTCTGAAATAGCCCCTGAATCACACAAATAGGTCAGATTTGGGTTCTGCTGTATCTAAAATAGGTCAGATAAAAGAGGCTAACGTGTTGATACACCCCGTGTCGAAAGGTACTAGAAACCGACTCATTTTAGTTCAACTCCAGATTTCATATTTCATATCCACGATAGTCGATACACATTAGTGAAGGAAAATGTTGGACCTCCTCAACCCCCACGTGCAGCTTTAGGGGGTGTACCTCGCACCTGCTCTCGATATGGTTGCACCCATCAATCTTCTCTATGGTGAACCTACAAAAGGGGCAGTCTTTCGTATCCACTTTATCCTGAAAGTTTATGGACTTAAAAATCGATTGTCGTGAGATAGGATCGAACTCGAGATCACGGGATTGCACACATTACGTGAAGAGTTAATTTATTTATTTATTAAATATATTTATTATATTTATTAAATCAAACCGTAGCTAACGATCGTTAAGTAATTAAAAGTTAAGTATTAAACGACCGTTATAGAAGGTTAAAGAAGCTAAAAGAAGGAGTCGGAAAAGTTCCGGAAACCTCTTTTGGAGCATGAATATATCCGGCCTAAATAGAGGAGACAAAGATAAGGAGAAAAGATTTTGTGGCTTTATCTTGTTTAACCTTGGAAGAGAAGTTTTCCAAGGTGTATATAAACAAACTTAATGCCTCATAATTTTTCACTCCACATCTCTCTTTTCTCTTGCTTTAGCCGCCGGCCAAACACCCCTAATTAGGGTTCTTCTTTGATTTTCAATAAAGCTATTCTAGATCTAGTCCTAGCCCCTCTCTAGGGTTGTTGGGTAGATTTTCCATAGGCTTGGAAGCTCGGTTTGTTCGTGCTAGACTCACGGTTAACTCGCCGTATCACGTGTGTACAAGAACGTGATATAGTCTTACTTTAGACTATATTCTTGGTGGTGTTCGTGATAAACCCTAGTTGCCGTTTGCTCCGTCGTCTTGTGGATCTTGCTAGGATAAAGGTATGTAACCCTAATCTTGATTAATATAATTGTGTTAAATTGATGATCTTGTTAATCGCTTCCGCTATGCGCTCTTTGATCCATATTAGGGTTTTAAATAATTGTTATGAACTCTATAAACCATCAGTGGCATCGAGAGCCGTTTTAACATGATTATAATTATCAAGATCTAAAGTTTTTTTAACTAATATTGATTTGTGTTAAAAATTACATGTTGTTTTTTAGGTTTTATAAAATTAGGGTTTTGTTTTTTTTTTTTAAAATCGGCTATGCCGAATTTTTTATAAAAAAAAAAAAAAAAGTTTTTTTGTAAACCCTAAAATTACATGGTAATTAACTTTAGATGTATGCATGAATTAATTGTTATGTCATGCGTGGTTACGATCCGTAGTGATTTAATTAAATTGTTAAGTGATTTGGGTGGAATTTTGATGAATTGCGTGATTAATTGTTATGTTGTGTAAATTCATGTTTCGATCCATAGATATTTAATTATTAAGATATGTGGGAGATCCGTGATGAACATGCATGTTTTTCATGGATCATATGTTTATGTGGTAATTGTTACGTGTTTTGCTATATGCTTTATTTGATTCAATAAATCTAAAATTAGGGAAGACTTTTATATGAATATAAAAACCTAGATTTGATATTATTTATTGAATAAATCGTATGCATGTGGCTATTTGATTTATTTATTGCACATATAAATTGTTATTATGTGTTTATGATTTAGTTTTTTTTTGTACCTACTTGTTTTCATACGTTTTTGTTTTAATTGTATGTTGTAAATAAGGGTAATTTTTTATAAGAAAAATTAACATGGACTAAATCATATCAAAATAAATGAATTGTTTTGAGATCTAAATTATATATGATTTGCGTTGATTAGAATTGCAATAGCAACTTAACGGCCTACTCAATTTTGACAAACTATAAAGTGGGTATAACGCACCGCTGGTCATGTACCCGGTTAAGGAAGGAGGTGTTATGCTTCAGCGCTGACCAAATACCCGGCTCGCCTGTGCGTCAAAATTGGAATTACCTACGGTTGTTATTGGTATAATTCTTTAAGGTTGATTTAACTACATTAATTCACATCTGAAACACAATGAATAAGGTTATTGCTTTGTGCTATAACTAAGTTCTAGAAAAAGTACGGTGTGAATTTAGTTGTGTGTAAAATCTTTAATTGGTTTAACCAATACCTCAACTTGCAAGTATATGATGAACTTTTAGTCTCAACAAAAGTTTACTAAACGTTTTATTAAACTTATGTTATGGAGATGTATGCATGCTTCTCCATACATGATTTTGACACCAAAATCTATACCCTAAAATTTAAGTCATATGCCCTCTAATTGACGAACACTTGAAGTTACAATTGTCGTCATATAAGATATCGGACGATGTTGTAATGGAGAGAAAACTTCATGACTGAATAAGATTGCACATGAAGGTTTTACGTTCTTTAGATTAGTCGACTTAATTGAGTTACTCAGTGAGATCTGGAAACTTAAGGCATAAAGAAGGGATGAAACATGTTTACAATGCAAAATGACTTTTGGCAATGTAAATCCCTTAAATATCTAGAAATTGCAAATTTGTTTGTCAATCCTTGTTCGACAAGTTACCATCTTGAATACTTTCATTGCTAGCAGATCAACTGATGTGATGAAATTATGTCAATTTGGATTCTAGTTTTCAAGGAAAATACTATGGTTATTATTACCGGGGTAATTTTATTTTCTTGAATGGTATTATCGAAAATACTAAAATTGAATTTTGTAAATTCTTTTACAAATGTATTAATGCAACGTTACACCGTAAACATGGTTTATTCATTTATTGATCTACAAACCGTATGGTTGAGGATAGAGTCAATTTACAAATGAAAGATAAACCTACAACTCTTTTTCATGAGTAAAGAAGGAGTAATAAGGATTTTTGAAATGTCAAATTCAAATCTGTAACTCATTGCAAACTTTAATAGTTAAGAAAAGTGCATATTTTGAGTTATTCAAAGTTACCGCTAATTGGTTATAAGGCAAACTAGCATATTTGTCTAGTAGTTGTACTTTGACCATTTATAGGCACTACATACCATTTTGGGGTTGGTAGACCTATTAAGGAAGAAATTGCATGTCAAGTCTTTCAAGTTAAAAAGCATTTGATGGGTAAGTCATCATTTACGACGTAGAATACACTCTTAAACACTATTAGTAATTGTTGCGAATGTGTTTTTTCAAAAGTGTAAGAAAGTAAACACAACACTAATTATTTTCACCGATTATGAAACATTTTCAATGTTGTCAAGTTCAGTGGGAGAATTGTGTTGTATGACTGATTTTGAGTCTATTAAAACATTCTCTAAGTCAGTGGGAGTTACAAGCTTTGTTGTCTTAGTAATAACCCATGTTATCTTTAGTATGTCCTAAGATAATTACTTTCGAATTGTTGACACTAATATGTTCAAAGATAGTTATGTACTGATTCTTGTTGATTAAGTGATTCTACATCTACTTGTAAAAAGCTAATATATGTGGCACAATCATATTTTGTATAGACGAACGTTAGACGTGATGTTTATCTTATATATGAGGTTGTTCCATGCACAAGTGGGAGAAATGAACATTGTGTACAAGAAACAACTCATAAAGATATGATTCTCTTAAGATAAGAGATTAAACAATCTAATTAATATTTAGATCATGTGTCAATATGATTAAAAGACTACTTAAAAGTATATATATCATTCACATTAAGAAACACTTGAAGTTTTGATTTAGTCATGTAAGAGCTTGGACTAAATTGTAAACACAAGGGTAAAATATCCACATGTCGTAAGATCGGGCGTGGAATGTTTTGAAGTTTCTTAAAAGGGACTAATTCCTGGAATGACATAAGATACATAGAGTAATCTTATACTACTAATGAAACCTAGTGGTGTTCATATAATAGTATATGATTGAATTAACTTGAAAAGATGAATGAAACCTAGTGGTGTTCATGATTTACTTTAGTTATACATGTTTATGATTTATTGAATAAAGTCACAAACATAAAGTCTTGGAAGACGTATAATATAAAGTAAGACGTTAATATATTGTCTCTATTTCACTAAAGACATATACATGTAACGTGTAATGGACTTATAACTTTTATGAAGTGACTTTGTATTAAAAGCACTTGAGTTATAAAGCATGCAAAATGGTTAGGAAATCTATTATACCATTAAGATGATTTAGTTGGTATATAGGTAAGCCTAAAGATATATATTTATGTAACACACGTGAAAGTGCCGTATGATGCTAAGTTATCGTCTCAAGAGTTGTTCAGTATGAGCATCTCTCTTAAGTTTCGACTCACTTGTGGATGTGATATCCCGAGCCCAACGTTATTTATTTAATCCTATTTTACGTATATTTTTGAAATTTTTAAGAAATTTCGTCTGCGATATATTTGACGGTTTAAGTTGAAACCAACGTTTACGGTCGTAATTTTAATGTTTGACGATTTAAGAAGAACCGATGACGACTACGATACCGACGGATGCCAAAATTTTATATTTTATTATTTTATTATCGATCGTTTCGATATTTAATATTTCGACGATATCGTTTTAAATTACGTATCGAGTCGTTATAGTATTTTTTTCGTGTGCGTTTAAACTCTTTAGTATTTTTACGGAACCCGAGTCCCGTAAATGTTTGTAAAATTTACTTTTACTCATTTCCCGCAACTTAAGTTATTATTTATATTTATGGCCCAAAAGAATGCATTTTGTCAATATTAACCCAAGACTTGGACTATATATAAAATTCCCACTAACACAATTTCAATTAAAAATTCATTTAAGCAAAATCTTCATCTTTCTCCTCTCTTTTCTTGTTTTGACCGTACACCCCAACCAACAAAACCCTTCAAAATCTTTGATTTCTAGTTTGATTCAAGAAAAAGTAAGCAAAGACCCATTCCTAATTTTTCAAGAGCTACATTTTGGTATGATTTTTATACACATGCATAAACTTTATTTTTCTTTCAAGTTTTTGATGATGAACACCATGTTTGATCCATTTTTGTGGAGAAGAATGTGTTAATATTATTATATTACATAGTGGGGTGTTTGCTAGTTGAATTTTTATTTTTGGGTTTTTGAATTTGAGGATGATATAGGTTAATTAGATGTGTTAGGATGATATTAGGGTGATATTAGGACCATAGGAATTGTTGGAATGGATTGAAAAATTGATTTGGTATGATTTTTAAGTAGTCATTTTAGACCAGTGGGTAAAACGTAATTTTTGGAAATCTTACTGTTTGAAAATGGTGAAACTAATAGGATGGACTTATAGAGAATTCTTCTAGCTTCGATTTGCCGCTTGAATGAGCTTCTAACTCATTACGAGTCAAAAGTTATGATGTTTTGATTTTCGTGTACCGGGAGATGAGAATCAACACAATCCGAATTTGTGTTTGGTTTTGGGTCAAATCCCGGGGACCATAGATAGAGTTTGGTAAATGATTGAAAGTTAATTTTTGGTTTCAAACCTGTGTATTTGAGTCTATTATTAGACTTAGGTGTCGTAGAGGTCAATGGTATATTTTAAATGGGTCAAATGAGTCCGACTTGGTCAAAGTGAAATTTCAGTCCGAAAAATGTAGGTTTAGTAATGTGTTGAGTAACTGGTCGTAAAAGCGAAAACTTTAGTTGGGATTAAAAATGGGTTTTCTACAGGTCTTAAGGTATTTTTGAGAATTTTCTTAATTTTTATAACAAGGGTTAAGTCTAGTAAAACAGCCCATACTTTTGGTAAGTATCGGCGAAGTCGTAAAATGGATAGTAACTTTAATAACATTGATAAATGGTATAAGTCTAGTAACAACTACTTGTTTGACTTTGGCGTGAGTTTTCATAAGCATTGAGTGTGTTTACATTTGCGTGTGTTTAGTACAATTATGTACGCGGAGTATTGATTTGGTTTACGTACCTTGACTTTTAGGTCAAGTGTTTGATTTTCCCGGGCATCCACGTCGTCGGTGACATTTCTCGTTACGTCTTCGCTAGAACCACTACTACTACGCAAGGTGAGTCTATAGCCTCGCTCTTTACTTTATTCAAATGTTTTTAACCCGCGAGGGGGATACATGCTATTTAAATGAAAATGAACGTAAGGCTTGAATGATTGTTGGACCCGAATGTTGCCTCGAAATTATGTTGAGTACCTAGTTGCAAAAGTCCCTAAATTCATGAACTATTAACTATTGTCCTGCCCTCGAGAAGGGGGAAATAGCCGCTTATACAATTTGTAGTACTACGGGGCTAACGACCCAATGCTAGCCGAGAAGCTGTACATTGAGTAAGTTCTGCGGTAGATTATCTTGTATGAGAGATAAGGTATAATTGCAACTGATGCCTTTAGAAGGGGCACTGGTTTCATCTGAATCACGCCGGTAATTATTACGCGGGTGATTGAGTTAACGGATTAGTGTCATGAGCTTAAACACAATTGTCATAACCTTGAAAATAGATTGTGAGTACGACAATGCTATTGAATGATCATGATTAGTTTTTAATACTTATGTTCAACTTATGGTTTGATAAACCTATAGATTCGCTCAACCTTTGTGTTGACGATTTTAAGCATGTGTTTCAGGTAACCAAGATTGATAGCAGCGGAGCATGCGAGGATGGAAGTTGTGGTGGCTTGGCGGTCTACTTTGTTTTCCTCCCTTTTTGCACTAAAAAAAAATAAAAAATTTTATACTATGTCATGTGAATGAAAATGTATTTTTGGGTTGAGATTCAGTGGGGACCTAAACGCAAACTCTGTATTGTATTCTTTTGGGGTTTGGAAAACAGTAGACATGTACATTTTAACTATGTTTAAATAATGTCAAGACTTTTACGTCTTTTGAGTCGTTTGATATATCTTGTGTGCGATGATAACTGTGTAGCACCCAAATGTTGTAGTTCCGCTGCGCATAGCATTTGTGGGGGTGTTACAGATTGGTAATCAGAGCCATGAGTTATAGAGAACTAGGTCATTTTGAAAAATCCTAAACTATAACTTTTGGTGTCGTAAGAAATTGTCCAAGCACACAACTATCCTGCATGGCTCTGGTAAGAATTCGTTAGCATTGCTTTATATTTTAGATGTATCCCTCGAAATTGATATGAATTCCCTAAGTATTTAGTAAGTAAATACTTTGAGATATATATTGAGATATATTGTTTTGTACGTTGAGTACTTATTATCGTAATTTACAAATTCTTGTAAGATTATATTATGTGTTGCATGTAATTGGCATAACGGGCTACATTGCATTACATGGCAACACCGTGTTGTAATCCTACGTGTATGTAGGAATGATTGTATGTATAAGTATGTATATACTATGATATTTAAAGGCATTACACGCGAAGCAATGGTCCTTGAGTGATTATCATATATGTTATAATGCGGTCTTGCTGAGAATTCGGCCTTACCGCTAATTATCAATCTTGATAATTAATATATTGTTCGGATAACCGAATATGAACCTTGTTTGATACTCTAGATACGTAAATAATGCTTCGTAACATATTTTATATCGACTAGGTCGATCTCGATTGTCGTTATCGCACCGTGATGTGTCATTTTGGACATTTTCTTTTGAAACGTAATTTACTTACGTATTACTTTATTTCCTTTATTCCTAATGGGTTTGATATGTTGGTTCACGTAACTATAACATAGACGAAGTATAATCGACGATGCGTACATTGGGGCGGCGAATCATGTGTGTATATTATGAAACGTGGTTGAGGCGTGTTGCCATTAAATCGTTGTTTACTATTCTACTTGAATTTTAAAGATGTGTTTTAAAATAGACTGGCGTTGTGATCAAGCGCGATAACTTGGAATTTGGTTGGTTTTTGTGTTAATTTTGTGGAGTACGATTTCGAGACTCATCCGAGGCCGATAACAACATTTAGTTGACATACGTATTCTCGTTCCATTTATTTCATTTTGTTTTGTTGATTCATTATTTTGAAGTTAATATTTTACATGACGAGGTCCGGCATTTGTGCAAGTTAAGTAAGCATCGAACTTTGTTGATTGAATGATTTAAACATAAAGTGTTTTATATATTTAATATTTGGTGAATGAAACTTTCGGATACAAATGACGTATGATGTGTTTTGTAACAAGTAAAATTCGTGTAGAGAATAAACGGACATTGTGAAATTATTTTCCTTCAACCTTGGTTGGTAAATCGTAATAAGTAATTATTATTACTCGTAAAATCCTTGTTTTCATATATTAAAATTTGATACTAAAAGATTGTGATGGACTTGTTAAGAATTTGTTTAAATTAATTTGAGAAAGGAGTTTATAATAAAACTTGCGATATGACTATTGAGTATATGTAGCTTCGGACTTGGTATAAATTAATTTTTGGGTCAATATAGTAAACTTTTGACGTATCTTGTAATATAAAACATGAGTAGAAGATGTGGACATGTGTTTTGGAGCTAGAGATTCTGTAAAACTGGTTTTATTTTAAACATAAGGTTATGTTTACGTATGCATTGGTGTAAACTAGAACTCGTCACTCGTTGTAGTAAATAAACTGGGATAAAATCGGAATACACACTATAAGTGATAATTTATAATGCTTGAAATAAATTATTAAAAGTTGATGGAACGTCATTTGAAATCATTTGTTTGTCTAATTGTCGTTATGGTGAATCACTATGCATAACTCGTTGATGCTTGTTTAAAATCGTTTGAAAAATCTTTTGTTTTATTCTGCTGCGAGATGCGTTAATTTTAAAATCATTTGATAATGGGCTAAGGATTAAAAGTTGAATTTTATATTTTAAAAATTATTGAGATAAGCATTTTGATTGTTTATCATATTATTATTATTGAGATTTAAGTCTCGACTAAAATCAGTAAGTATCCGAGATAATACCACGTGAAACATCTTTATCATTTGAGTCAAAGCGCGCGAATGTGATTTAACAAACCAGTTTTGGGGAAAACATGTGTGTAATAAAAGTCAAAGGTTGATTTTAAGAATTAATTGGACTAGTTTGAGTCATGTTGAATACGTGTATATTTGTGATAATATAAGTCGTAATAATAAAAACGTAAAACTTGGAAAATTCTTACTACGTATGTTTTTGGTACTTAAGATATGAACATTAATGAGGTTTTGACACAAGTATGGAGATTTTCAAACCTAATGATTTGTCAATTATGATAACCGAGTCACCGCATCTACTAATGTTAATAATTTCCGAGAGATTGAAATTTTTCCTGAAATGAAAGCGTTGTAAAGATTGGAAAATGAAAGGTATAAATTCTTTAATGGTGTAACACAAATTAAAAATGTGTAAATGTTCGGTTTTACAATGTACAAGGTAACACTAATTATTATACGCAACTGGATTACACAACACACGCCTACTTGTATATTAATTAATAAAGATGTATATATAATGTTTTGAGTCACGATGGTTCGATCGTCCGACATCCCTTCTTTGATTTTGTGAGTCTGTATATAAACTTGAGTCGTCATGTGACTGTTCATTTTAACATTTATCATGATATGAAACCATTATTGCTATATTTATTTTAAAACTACTATTTCGCTAGTACTTGAAAATGAGGGTATGTCACCCGGTGTATTTTTGTCATGTTCATGGACACCGTAACTTTTCTTCTTTCGGTTAATGGAACCTAAAATTCTGTACTTATTTGTATGATGCTATAAATATTCATTAAATTGGTTGTTTATTTATATTGAACGAAAAGCGAGGAGGCGAAGCCGCTTTACCAAATTGTAGAGGTGAAAGAACTCGATCTTCCTGGTGAAATTGTTTCTATTTAACCAAGTGATTATTTTCCTCTTCCCGTATACCCTTGGTGGAACGTGTGTGCAACTCGAGACGATGGGAATTATGATTGTTGTTTTATTTTTGGCGCTTGTGTTGATATTCTATTTTTATTCTATGTGTTCGTAGATCGCTGTTGTTATCCCGAGACTTTTGTCATATGTTTGAAGTATTTTCATTTCTAATGTAGTTAATTTCCGTTGGCAAATATATTGCTCGTTTACCTCGTTCGATCTCAGTGATTTTAATTTTATTACTTGTTGTGCTTGCAATGATCTTTAATCATGAACCACCTTACCGTTATTTTGTGAATAGTCTATTGTGAAAATAGGTATGAGTGTGTCAAATGTTTTGGGGAACTAAATGCAAATGGTGTCGATTTCTTTATTTAATTATTATTTATTTTCCTCACAAAAAGGCAAAGTAAAAGTATGTTTCCAAGGTGGACGAAAAATGTTTGATGTGTTTCTTAAAACGATGGTAGCAATATTTTCCCATTTCAAATTTCATTTCAAATGATTTAATTATTTTGAAGGCTAGGTCGAAAACTTCCATAGTCGTGTTTGGTATGTAATAATAATGTTTGTGTTGTCACTCGATCCTCAATTATGCACAGCTTAGCTAACTAGGCATAATTCAGGAAGAGTCATGTTTTGTTAATTGTCGTTGCTTGGTCCTTAAGTATGCATGATCTAGCTAGTTATGCATAGTTTTGGAAGGGCGATGTAGTTTCAAATAAATTGTTCATCTTTAAAAACCGGTAGTGTTTTTGATAAATGTTTGGATGAGAACGTTTTTAAAAAATGGTGGATCCTTATGCAAGTAATCGCATTTTCTTTGATTCCTAAAGAAAATTTTTGAATTTTTCTTGTATTCCTTGAAATCTTTTCTTTCGTTTGGTGTTGACTTGGTAAGTCACTGTGACCGAGTAGTTTTTGGAAAATGTTTTTATGAGTTGTGTGTAACGTGCAAATTTCATCGGAATCACGAGGGTGTTGATGAAATACCAAAGGGACTCGTATCGTCACCGGGAGAAGAGTTTTTAATAAAGATGGAAAAATGCCGAAGTAGAGGAAATCAGAGTTCGAATAACTCTAAGGGAAATAACGAAGACTTCTCCTACAGCGAATGTATCGTACTTTATTTATTATTCTTTTCTTGTTCTTTTGATATGACAACGACACATGATAAATTGTTGAAGTTTACCAACTGTGCATCGGTAATTGGAAGACCATTCCAATTGTCGTCTTCGTTTATTTAGGTGAGGAATCCTCTTTGCTTGACTCAACCATCCTTGATTATCGATGGTTAAACGATAGAGATCCCTAGTTGATGTTTTTGTGGTAAACCCTTGCCTTTTATGTATTTGTGTGGTAAGTAATCTGGTCGAGTGATCGTAAGTTGTGAGAACTTGAGACGACATTGTCCAATGAAGTCCGATCATGGAGAACACGTGCCATGTAATGTATTTTTTTTTACTGTGAACGATGATATTTATTAAGATTTTGACCACGTTTGGGACGAAAGTGAGATGGTGTTCTTGTAATATCTTTTGGGTATGGATCCGTGTGTGAGCACCCTGCGATGACATATGTATGTATTTTATTTCTTTTTGGATATGCATCCATAGCTAGCAAGCTCTTGAACCTTCTTTAACTTGCAATTTTCTTTTGACTGGACTCATCCGAGAATTATGTCAATATTCTTGTTTTATCTTGGCTTGGCTGATTAGCAAGCGTGGGTTAACTGATTGAACTGATTGGTTTGGCATGGTTTGGCTATGTTGCAAACATGTTGCAAACATGTTGAAATTTGGTGGTATGTGTTTCATAATGGCTTTCGTGTTTGTTTGGATTGTGATGTCTTCGAGAAAGTTATGTATACGCCAAATGGTTTCGTATCGATGAATTCGTTTTTGACGAAGTAGGTTTGTATGTACGTAATATCGTAATAAAGTGATTTGGTACGACTAGTATTGATTACTTCGTCTATTATATTTTGAACGTTTTTCTATGAGGTGATGTGCGACCCGTGTGATTTTCCTTGTGAGCAATTATCTTTATGAAATGATGAACCAAGTGAAAGGATGATTCGAAGGTTGGAAGACATACTCCGAGCGTGTGTGATTGATTTTGGTGGAAGTTGAGATCATGGAAGGGCGTGATTCGTTTGGGAGAATAAGAAAGGTGGGTCCAAAGGTATGTGGGACCAGTTGCTTACTAGTTGGAACTGCTGGATGAACTCCGTGGAAATAACAATACTCTTCATGCGTCGAATTTGAGGAATTATGTTGATGAAAATATAGATCGCGAGTTAGATGAAATGAAGTAGGAAAAAGTCAGTTGAATAGACCTGAAATGATTTGAGAGACTCCGGAGAAGATGGTGTAGATTGAGAATCACTTGTTGACCGCGAGAAGCTGTGAGAAGAGACGTGTCAATAACCGAAGGATGGATTTGAGAAATTGAAGTGGAGATCATGGATCAAGATGGTAAGAGATTGAAGCAAGGCATAATACCCATGGTGAATGTGTGATAGAACCCGAGACGTGAACCGAAGTCCACGTCGGAATGTGGAGACCTCTTTAGGAAGTAGTACCTTTATCTTCCTAGTAAGTACAAAATGCGAGTATAAGAACCAGAGAGCGCCGGGACGTCGCTCCTTTAAGGGGGGAAGGATGTAACACACGTGAAAGTGCCGTATGATGCTAAGTTATCGTCTCAAGAGTTGTTCAGTATGAGCATCTCTCTTAAGTTTCGACTCACTTGTGGATGTGATATTCCGAGCCCAACGTTATTTATTTAATCCTATTTTACGTATATTTTTGAAATTTTTAAGAAATTTCGTCTGCGATATATTTGACGGTTTAAGTTGAAACCAACGTTTACGGTCGTAATTTTAATGTTTGACGATTTAAGAAGAACCGATGACGACTACGATACCGACGGATGCCAAAATTTTATATTTTATTATTTTATTATCGATCGTTTCGATATTTAATATTTCGACGATATCGTTTTAAATTACGTATCGAGTCGTTATAGTATTATTTTCGTGTGCGTATAAACTCTTTAGTATTTTTACGGAACCCGAGTCCCGTAAATGTTTGTAAAATTTACTTTTACTCATTTCCCGCAACTTAAGTTATTATTTATATTTATGGCCCAAAAGAATGCATTTTGTCAATATTAACCCAAGACTTGGACTATATATAAAATTCCCACTAACACAATTTCAATTAAAAATTCATTTAAGCAAAATCTTCATCTTTCTCCTCTCTTTTCTTGTTTTGACCGTACACCCCAACCAACAAAACCCTTCAAAATCTTTGATTTCTAGTTTGATTCAAGAAAAAGTAAGCAAAGACCCATTCCTAATTTTTCAAGAGCTACATTTTGGTATGATTTTTATACACATGCATAAACTTTATTTTTCTTTCAAGTTTTTGATGATGAACACCATGTTTGATCCATTTTTGTGGAGAAGAATGTGTTAATATTATTATATTACATAGTGGGGTGTTTGCTAGTTGAATTTTTATTTTTGGGTTTTTGAATTTGAGGATGATATAGGTTAATTAGATGTGTTAGGATGATATTAGGGTGATATTAGGACCATAGGAATTGTTGGAATGGATTGAAAAATTGATTTGGTATGATTTTTAAGTAGTCATTTTAGACCAGTGGGTAAAACGTAATTTTTGGAAATCTTACTGTTTGAAAATGGTGAAACTAATAGGATGGACTTATAGAGAATTCTTCTAGCTTCGATTTGCCGCTTGAATGAGCTTCTAACTCATTACGAGTCAAAAGTTATGATGTTTTGATTTTCGTGTACCGGGAGATGAGAATCAACACAATCCGAATTTGTGTTTGGTTTTGGGTCAAATCCCGGGGACCATAGATAGAGTTTGGTAAATGATTGAAAGTTAATTTTTGGTTTCAAACCTGTGTATTTGAGTCTATTATTAGACTTAGGTGTCGTAGAGGTCAATGGTATATTTTAAATGGGTCAAATGAGTCCGACTTGGTCAAAGTGAAATTTCAGTCCGAAAAATGTAGGTTTAGTAATGTGTTGAGTAACGGGTCGTAAAAGCGAAAACTTTTAATGGGATTAAAAATGGGTTTTCTACAGGTCTTAAGGTATTTTTGAGAATTTTCTTAATTTTTATAACAAGGGTTAAGTCTAGTAAAACAGCCCATACTTTTGGTAAGTATCGGCGAAGTCGTAAAATGGATAGTAACTTTAATAACATTGATAAATGGTATAAGTCTAGTAACAACTACTTGTTTGACTTTGGCGTGAGTTTTCATAAGCATTGAGTGTGTTTACATTTGCGTGTGTTTAGTACAATTATGTACGCGGAGTATTGATTTGGTTTACGTACCTTGACTTTTAGGTCAAGTGTTTGATTTTCCCGGGCATCCACGTCGTCGGTGACATTTCTCGTTACGTCTTCGCTAGAACCACTACTACTACGCAAGGTGAGTCTATAGCCTCGCTCTTTACTTTATTCAAATGTTTTTAACCCGCGAGGGGGATACATGCTATTTAAATGAAAATGAACGTAAGGCTTGAATGATTGTTGGACCCGAATGTTGCCTCGAAATTGTGTTGAGTACCTAGTTGCAAAAGTCCCTAAATTCATGAACTATTAACTATTGTCCTGCCCTCGAGAAGGGGGAAATAGCCGCTTATACAATTTGTAGTACTACGGGGCTAACGACCCAATGCTAGCCGAGAAGCTGTACGTTGAGTAAGTTCTGCGGTAGATTATCTTGTATGAGAGATAAGGTATAATTGCAACTGATGCCTTTAGAAGGGGCACTGGTTTCATCTGAATCACGCCGGTAATTATTACGCGGGTGATTGAGTTAACGGATTAGTGTCATGAGCTTAAACACAATTGTCATAACCTTGAAAATAGATTGTGAGTACGACAATGCTATTGAATGATCATGATTAGTTTTTAATACTTATGTTCAACTTATGGTTTGATAAACCTATAGATTCGCTCAACCTTTGTGTTGACGATTTTAAGCATGTGTTTCAGGTAACCAAGATTGATAGCAGCGGAGCATGCGAGGATGGAAGTTGTGGTGGCTTGGCGGTCTACTTTGTTTTCCTCCCTTTTTGCACTAAAAAAAAATAAAAAATTTTATACTATGTCATGTGAATGAAAATGTATTTTTGTGTTGAGATTCAGTGGGGACCTAAACGCAAACTCTGTATTATATTCTTTTGGGGTTTGGAAAACAGTAGACATGTACATTTTAACTATGTTTAAATAATGTCAAGACTTTTACGTCTTTTGAGTCGTTTGATATATCTTGTGTGCGATGATAACTGTGTAGCACCCAAATGTTGTAGTTCCGCTGCGCATAGCATTTGTGGGGGTGTTACAATTTATCTTAAATGTTGTTAAGATTGACTTACAATATTTCACTAAATGAAATACATCATTGTTATGGTATGTTCATTAGGAGAATCAAAATTATCAATATGATGGTGATGTTTGATTCAAGATAACTATATCTTCCTTTATTCCAAAAGAAATCAAGGTTAGAAAGTTGAGTATGACTTGATCTAAGAAGATTAATAAGATACCATTGTATATGGAATGTGATGAATCACGTTACATCTTAAATGGAGTTCGGATTTTGCTAAACTATTTATGAAATGGATTGTTTAGAAAATAAAGAGTATGGAACGGCCATTGTGTTTTGTAATGTCCCATATAGATAACGTTGGAGTGTTGATCTATTTGCTATGTATTTAAAGAGTAATTTTAAGTTACTAAAAGCAAGTGGGAGTTTTGATCTTGAAAGATAAAATTACAAGATACATGATCTTCTAAAATACACTAGTAATTATCATGAGGTAGACGTGTAAATGCTAAACCTCAAGATAAAGGAATTTATGTCATATGTCCGTAAGGATATCTCGGATATGTGATTTATATGCTGAGAATTATGAGTTACAAATAATTGTTATGATTTATTACCAAATATTGTTTTGGGTAAACTACTCATACTATGATTGTTGTAGATGTTGTCCAACAAGATAATCAAATTTCGGTTTTGGGTTATCTTAAATAGTTTGACTAGAAATTGAAGATGAGTTTCGTCAAAGGAAGAAAAACGCCAATTGTGGTGGTTTAATCTTTGTGTCGAAATTATATGGACAAAATTGTACATATATTTAATGCATGTATTATGAATAGATTATTAATCACACTTAAGTAATTAATTGTGATTGAGTATTCTTTCCTAAACACATTAAATGTATAAAGATTTTGATGGTCATATTTTAATTGACAAATTTGGATATGTATGAACTATTTCTTGAATGACTACTTGAGAAAGGACTTAAGTAATCGAAGTGAGTTTATTACTTCAAAATATAAATCTTTGGAAAAGTACAAAATGCAATTATCCATGAATGGATAAAAGCATGCATCTAGGAGATTATTCTTATGTTTAATTTGAAATCCAAAATTGGATTTAAATTTGAATAAGATGGTTTCTGAGTATTCCTAAAAGCTAGTGGGAGTATTATGGTTATTTTCTTAAATTATATATGTCAAATAGACATGTAAGAAAGTAAGATTTCATTCAAATTAAATGTTGATTTGGTTTAGATTTGAGATGAAACTTTACTTTGAAGATTTAGAAAATAAGATATACACAACCTTGGAACAAATAAATTTATTTATTTATGCGGTGGAAATACAACGTGATATGCCATGTAGTAAGTTTACATGGATATTTAGGACATGAAGAAATCTAAATCTGGTTTGAGAAATTTTCATGTGTGTCGTGTTGTATTTATATCATGCTTAAAATACATGATGATTTGAATATATTAATCTATCTAAAAAGTTATTAAATAACTTGTGTAATGAATATTCTGAAGGAATATGTTTGGAAATAGAATAACATCCTAAATCTTGGATCGGCTTCCATATTCTATAGATGAATAAATTGTCAATCGTTGTGCAAATTATCATAGCCAACAAACTTTGAAGGTTTTGGTTGGAATCAAACATTACATAATAGATATTAAAGGTAACGTATTTATATCTTTTATGGCAAGTTGTAAAACTTGAAAAGATATAATTGAGGTAACACTCAATATTAGTCATGAGATCTTTTGGAGATGACATGTTGATTAAAGTTGCATTATACATTAAGGAATTAGAATACTTTGAAACTTCAAATGTGTTTTGGAAGTTTAGGAAATTGGTGATCAAGGATGTTTCACAATTTTGATACTATGTGGCAATATCAAATTATTTGAATGCACATGTACAAGAGTTTCGATGAATTGAATTCTTGAAGAAAGTATTCTCAAAATTTCAATAGGTCAAGATTGGTTATTTTATGCTTTGCCAAACAAGAATGAATGTCATTACTAGAGGCATGATACATGTACCAGTTTTATGCATTGATCTATTTTTAGTATTTGGATAAAGGATGTAAGACATTATTGAATTGATGAAATAAAGATTGGATTTCGTTTATTTTCTGTTATTTGATTTTGTATCCTATTTTACATGTTTTAATCCATGAGCATTATGATGTTTCTAAATGTCCGTTGTCGATTAATAATATGGGAGTATTATTAAACTAAGACAATTCAAAATAGTGACTGAGTATACTTGAAAGTATATTGGTCAATTTTGGATGATATTTGATGGATCAAATATTGGACTTATCCCAACTATATGATTTTACTTTATGGATCTTTGTCATCAAGTAAATCATAAATAGTTATCCTTAGACCTGAGATACCAGGAAACTGTTGTGGATCTAGTGCATTTCTGTGGAATAATCTAACGCTAAACGTAACTGGTAGCTATAAGGATTATTTCCGGAAGTGTTGCAAAGTTCATAAGTTTTGCTTGTAGTCAAAATGGGATTCGTTTCCTTCAAAATTTATTTTGAAGTATAACACAGCTGGGCCCCTCGGGGGAGTAGTAAGATATTTGTCCGGCCGCACCCAAATTTGTTTTGGTGATCTTGCTATATCCGTAAACGAGAAACAGAATAGTTAATGAAGGAATGACTAAGATCCATATCCTTATTAACAATGTATTTGAAATGAAAGGATAATAATAATGATATAATCATTAAAAGGTTCTTGTTCAGGAGGCCTTACTCGAGTTGTACTAGTGACATTGTTAGTGTAACTAGACGCTAATCAATGTGATCACGATATTCGAATTTTGTCCAAGTGGGAGCTGAAAGTTTATGGACTTAAAAATCGATTGTCGTGAGATAGGATCGAACTCAAGATCACGGGATTGCACACATTACGTGAAGAGTTAATTTATTTATTTATTAAATATATTTATTATATTTATTAAATCAAACCGTAGCTAACGATCGTTAAGTAATTAAAAGTTAAGTATTAAACGACCGTTATAGAAGGTTAAAGAAGCTAAAAGAAGGAGTCGGAAAAGTTCCGGAAACCTCTTTTGGAGCATGAATATATCCGGCCTAAATAGAGGAGACAAAGATAAGGAGAAAAGATTTTGTGGCTTTATCTTGTTTAACCTTGGAAGAGAAGTTTTCCAAGGTGTATATAAACAAACTTAATGCCTCATAATTTTTCACTCCACATCTCTCTTTTCTCTTGCTTTAGCCGCCGGCCAAACACCCCTAATTAGGGTTCTTCTTTGATTTTCAATAAAGCTATTCTAGATCTAGTCCTAGCCCCTCTCTAGGGTTGTTGGGTAGATTTTCCATAGGCTTGGAAGCTCGGTTTGTTCGTGCTAGACTCACGGTTAACTCGCCGTATCACGTGTGTACAAGAACGTGATATAGTCTTACTTTAGACTATATTCTTGGTGGTGTTCGTGATAAACCCTAGTTGCCGTTTGCTCCGTCGTCTTGTGGATCTTGCTAGGATAAAGGTATGTAACCCTAATCTTGATTAATATAATTATGTTAAATTGATGATCTTGTTAATCGCTTCCGCTATGCGCTCTTTGATCCATATTAGGGTTTTAAATAATTGTTATGAACTCTATAAACCATCATATCCTTCATCGACTCCTTCAAAGACATATCTGGGTTCCACTTATACTTGTACATTTCACACACGGGATGGTTTCCAGGTGTCATCTCCATACTGTTTAGAAAAACTGATAAACATTACCGTGGGCACCCCTCGAGTCAAACATAACGTGTAAGCTGACAACTTATATTGTTCTTGCTATGTTGCAGGATCGTAATGTGCATTGGGTTATGATGTTTAAAGTAGAATTGTCTCAAAATATAAACAACCCTAAATCTCTGTAAACTTGGAAGGGTATTGAAGTCAACACAACAAAACAAGCCTCAGTTTTGATTCTCGTACAAAAATGCTTCTTGAACAACGCTAAATCTCTGTAAACTTATTTTAGTCAGGTATTGAGGAAAAATGAAGTTACAAATTTTTAGAATTGTCAAAATATAAACAAAGCTAAATCTCTGTAAGTGTAAAGTCTCATTTCTTTATAAATCAAATAGCACTTGAAGGTTAGAAGTATGTGCTATATTTATAAGTAAAAGATAGCGGTTTTGCGTTCTTCTTGAAGATAACTTCTCAATGAGCCAAGATGTGTCTAAAATGGTATTGATGAGATTGAGATCTCTCTCAAATCGACACAGAAACTGAAATAATGAAAGAAGTGAAATTTGTCCCACATTGGTGGGAGTAGAATCTTTTGAGTGCTTTAAAAGTAACACATGCATTAGATAATCTAATCAATTGCTTTTTTCTCTCAAAAATGCGTATGTTTAAGTTGTTGTGAGTTATTGGTTCAAAAGTTTGGAATGCCTTATTGGGAAACAAAAGCAACTTTTTAAAACAATTTACATCGGTGGCCTTACTTTCTAGGATTTTGGTTTGGTCTAAAAAATGCGCATGCAGAAGTTCTTGTGAGATATTGGTTCTCAAGTTTGGCAAAACTAAAATACATTACCGCGGGTGTTGGAAACGACACCAACAAACCTGAAGATCGAAACGCGGAACCTAGATCCCTTAAAGAAGATCGCAGAGTTGCAACGACCAAAACCCAGAAGAACGACGTACAAAGAGGTAACCAAACGATTTACTTTATTAATCGATCGATTACTTAGAAAGAATAAAAGCTTGCGGTGTACCTTAGGCATTAGCATCACCCCCTCACCTCCTTTTATAGGGTGAGGGGGTCGGTAACATACCTACGTACGACTAAGTAAAGCCCGAGCCCAAACCTTAGTCGACGCATACACCTTCCTAATACAAAGCTATAAACATAAGGAAAACTACCCTAATCGACAAGCTAACTAGTTTGGAAACTATATTCAACAATTTCCACCTTAGTGACAAGACTAGTTAGCCCCGACACCAAGTATCTCCATGCAATACTTGAACTTCGGACCTGGAACCACCTTTGTAAACGCGTCAGCTGCATTATCCTTCGTGCCTATCTTTGCCACTTCCATCTCTTTAGATTCCACGATCTCCCTGATGAAGTGATACCTCACGTTGATATGATTCGTCCTCTCATGAAACATTACATTTCTTGAGAGATGAATTGCACCTTGATTGTCACAATTCACAACCACTGACCTTAGGTTTATTCCCAGCTTGATTAGTAGACCTTTAAGCCAAATGCTTTCCTTAACAGCTTCCGTAAGTGCCATATACTCCGCCTCTGTAGTAGACAATGCAACAACATGCTGCAGAGTTGCTTTCCAACTCACAACACAGCCATGTACCATAAACACGTACCCGGTTATCGACCTACCCTTGTCAGGGTCTTTAGCATAATCGCTATCCACGAAACCGTCAACATCCACGTGCTTCCCTTGATTTCTACCATACACTAGACCTACCTCAGCAGTGCCCTTCAAGTACTTCAAAATCCACTTCACCGCTTCCCAGTGATTTTTACCTGGATTCGCCAAATACCTGCTCACAATGCTAACAGCGTACGCAATATCTGGTCTAGTGCAAACCATCAAGTACATTAAACTACCTACAGCATTCGCATATGGGACCTTACTCATTCTTTCCACATCCCAGTCACTCGACGGACAATCCTTCAAAGATACCTTGAAGTGTGCTCCCAATGGCACAGAGACCGACCTGCCATTATCCACTCTGTAGTTATTCAGAATTTTCCGCACATATCCCGACTGAGACACCTTCAGGGTTCGGTTACCCCTATCCCTGACAATCTCCATACCAAGTATCTTCCTAGCTGGACCAAGTTCCTTCATATCAAACTCTTTCCGCAGCAGTCCCTTGGTATATTCGATCTCAGACTTGCTTTTACAAGCAATCAACATATCATCTACATACAGTAGTAGATATATGTACATACCTGGTGCAAACTCCTTGAAGTAAACACAACTATCATAGTTGCTACGGCTAAACCCATTGCTTACCATATACACATCAAACCGTTTCTTGCTGTGTTGCAGGATCATAAATCATAATGTGCATTGTGGTTATGATGTTTATTGGTAGATCGGGTGTAATTAAGTTACTGCGTGTCCGAAATACGCATGAGCTTTTTTTAAGGAATATCGCAGTCTCATATATACTTTGCAACCCAATCAGCCCTTGGCTTAGACTACATGTGTTTCATAACGCAATTATTGATGTGTTTTTGTCAACATAGCCCTTGAAACTGCTCAAATTACGTTAAAGGACGTTGATACCAAAGATCTAGGAATGGGTGTGCCATTACACGTTTCTGCTGTAGTTGTGCGCGTTCTTTCGCAGCTATGGAAGATTCCTATAGTCCAGGTTAATCGTTCTGTTTCTCGTATTGAAATGGGGAGGGTTGTCACTGTCTGGTTGTTCCCTATATTAGTGGCGAAACACACAGGTTAGTATTGCCATTTTGTTAAGCATTACAAGTCGTTGACTTCTTATTTTATTCTCTTTTATAGATAATTGCGTAAAGTGAGGGCAAATGCTGAATATTTGGGGAGACGATTGATAATTTGATATAGCTATAGGTAACTGTTTGGGATGTTTCAGTCATAAAGAACTCGCTAAAAAGGTAAAAAAAGAAACGTGTAAAACAAGTATAGCCTTTTCGGAATCTATTTTTCCTACTTCCTTCACCCTTGCAAACTGTTTTAATTCAACTTTATGATCAAAGTTAAACTTATTTTTAGTCGGGGTATTCAGGATAAATGAGAACTTGTTACAAATTTGTAGAATTGTCTAAAAATATAAAGAAAGCTAAATCTCTGCAAGTGTAAAGTTTCATTTCTTTATAAATCGAATGGCTTCTGATGGTTCGCTATATTTATAAGTAAAAGATGGCGGTTTTGCGTTCTTCTTGAAGATAACTACTCAATGAGCCAAGATGCGTCTTTAATGGTATTGATGAGATTGAGATATTCTCTCAAATCGACCAGAAACTGAAATAATGAAATAAGTGAAATTTGTCCCACATCGGTGGGAGAAGAATCACTTGAGTGCTTTAAAAATAAGACATGCACTAGAGAACCCAATGAGTAAATTTTTGTTTTAAAAAATGCGTATGGAGTTCATATGCCTTATTTTGAAACAAAATATACTTTCTAAAACATTTTACGTTGGCGGCCTTACTTTTCCGGGATTTTGGTTTGCTCTAAAAAAGGCGCATGCAGAAGTTCTTGTGAGATATTGCTTCTCAAGTTTGGCAAAACTGAAAAGCATTACAGCGGGCACCCTCGGGTCAGCATAATGTGTAAGCGGACAACTTATATTGTTTCTTGTTGTGTTGCAGGATCATAATGTCCATTGTGGTTATGATGTTTATTGGTAGATCAGGTGTAATTAAGTTACTGCGTGTACGAAATACGCATGAGCTTTAATTTTTAGGAATACTGCAGTCTCGTATATACTTTGTAACCCAATCAGCCCTTGGCTTAGACTACATGTGTTTCACAACACAATTATTAATGTATTTTTGTTGATCAACATATTATGAACAAAGGTGCAAGATTTATTGAATATTTAGTCAAAGAAGCCCTTGAAACTGCTCAAATTACGTTAAAGGACGTTGATTGCCATTGTTACACCAAAGGTCCAGGAATGGGTGCGCCGTTACAGGTTTCTGGTGTAGTATTATCTAAGTACTTGCTTGTCTGGTATCATCATTACAGTAAATAGATATTCTAATGAATCACAAAGATTCGTTTATTTGGCATGTACTAAATAGTATGTTGATGAAATTGTATCTGGTGTATATCTTGGCCAGCTTGCAACGAAGGGTGAAAAGTTAATATTGAGCAAAAGCTGAGGCCGAGCAAAAGCTTAAAAATGACGCGTGCACCCCTGCAAATTTATGCTATTCCTTGCAGGTAACTAATACAAATACGCGATTTAATCTTATTAAGATATCTGCATTAGTCAAGTACTGATCATGTTCAATAAGGAATGACACTTACTCGTGCAACACTTTTTGTCCAATAACTACCGCTTTTTCAAGTATGGTTCTAATTCTTCGAGTATGATCTTAGGCCTGTTTTCTTGTAGTTGTTTTTGTTTTTTTTACACGTTTGACCCGTTATGGAAAAAAACATAACCTGTACTGACCCATCAATAAGTTATAAGTAAATGGGTCAAATCCTGCCTCTACTCGATCAACCGCTTCTTGCTGGTTTTTAACTTCACAAATTGTTACCAGGAAACACTATTATCCATGCTTGTAGAGATAACAGAACGAGCAATGGCTCACTGTGATAAGAAAGACGTTCTAATTGTTGGTGGTGTGGGGTGCAATGAACGATTACAAGGAATGATGAGAGTTACGTGTGGTGAAAGGGTTGGAAAGCTGTTTTCAACTGATGACATGTATTGCATTGATATCGGGGCCATGATCGCTTACACATATCTTCTTGCTTATGCTCAGGGAAGTATCTAATAGATTGCCGAATTTGTGTATCACCAGCACTTGGGGTTATATGAGTTGGTTTTTCTTTCATAGGGCAGAAGGGATGTGACTTGAGAGCCCGAATGACTCAATATTGGAGTGTCGTTCTTTCTTTGTGTACCTTACGTGTACATATCATGTCGTTTGCTTGCGACAATTACACAAAACAATTAAAGGCTCAAACACACCAAATAAAAACCGGCATTCACTAGTTTTTATGATACCTCTAAATTAAAAGCACGTAGTCGGTCTTTTCTTCAGTATCAAACTTTGGAAGATACGGGAAAGAATTTTTAATCTATTTGTTTCTCTTTGTTTTGATTTATTTAGTGATTGGGATTATATATTGAAAATTTTGTTCAACTACTAATAAGTTGTCCCACATAGACAAGAAGTAAAAGTGGTGACATCATTATAAGCAGAAAGGACAAGCTATAAGTAAGTTTCTCCACGGTTTTGACAAAACAATAAACAATGATTTGTCGGGATTATGGACTTGCTTTTTGCCTTCTATTTTTTTCTCGATTGAATGTATCATACACGATCATATTATAGAGTTGAGACTTGGGACATGATCTCATAATTTTTTAACTTCGGTATACACTTTATCAAGTATTACAATATGGATGAGGTTCGATGTTTGTAGCATGCAAGCAACTAAAATTGGCTATATAAAGTATGTGACGCGTTTACATGTATCCATCGAAAAATGCACTCATACTTTCACTTTTCTGGGTCGTAGACTTAAAAAAAGGGTTTAAGGCATAAAATAGCTACATACTTTTCAAGTGTAACGATATAGTACGTGTACTTTTTTTATTATCTATATGGTACGTCTACTATTTAATTCGTGTTAGTATGGCCACTTTGTGACCGGTAACCGGTAAAACCGGCTAACGTGTATGACGTGGCGATATTTTTCCTTTTTATTATTTGTGGCTGCATACGTGTAAATTAAATATGACCATATATAACCCACCCTTTTCCCCAAATCATTCATAACACTTTTTCACCCCGATTTCCCAAATCAAACAAACCCTAATTTTTTCTAATGTTCAATTAATCTAAATTAACAATAGCAATGAAGAGAATATCAATCACCATATGTAACCCCACCCTTTTCCCCCAAATCATTCTAATTTTTTCTATGTTTCGTTTTTGTTAAAGTCTTCATCTAATGGTGAAAAAATTGAAATTAGAAGCCATAGAAATACGAAGTTTTGTTTCACAGTAGGTTTAAAGATCGGGCATCCTGCTCCGCTTGGTGTTTCATATTCAGCCGATGGTTCCATCAATTTTGCTCTTTTTTTCTAGAAACGCGAAAAATGTGATTCTTTGTTTGTTTGATGGCAGTTCAAAAGAAGAACCTGCTTTAGAGATTGATTTAGATCCGTATGTTAATCTATCAGGTGACATATGGCATGCCACAATTGGTGGTGACATGAAGTTTGTGTCATATGGGATATGGCTATCGATGCAGAAATGATGCTCAAAACAAGTCTCAGTTAAGCTCTGTTATATTAGATCCATATTCTAAGGTCACAGGAGAGAACTTTCTTGGGGAAATTTGTAAGGAGCGTACTTTTGACTGGAGTGGCGATATTCGACCTAACCTATCTATGGAGAAATGAATGGTTTATCGGTTAAACGTGATGGATTTCACTAGAGATACGTCAAGCAATTTACCAGATGGAATTGGAGGAACCTTTTCAGGTGTTGCTGAAAAGTTGTCTCACTTCAAAGATTTGGGT
Source organism: Glebionis coronaria (assembly GCA_025667525.1). Classification (NCBI taxonomy): domain Eukaryota; kingdom Viridiplantae; phylum Streptophyta; class Magnoliopsida; order Asterales; family Asteraceae; genus Glebionis; species Glebionis coronaria. The sequence goes on along the minus strand of CM046874.1, from coordinate 16,371,172 downwards.
GTGAATGTGATTTTATTAGAGCCGATGGCTCCGTCCGATAAGAAAAAAGGACCATATTTCCCATTCCATTTTTTGTCACCGCAGATTCGTATGGCCCACCTGGTGGGTCCATATCGACCATCGAGTCTATGAAAGAAATGATAAAGAGACAGTATTCTAATGGGATTGAGGTTTTGCTTGAAGTTGTCTTGTCCCATACCTGTGAGGATGCGTCACTGACCAAGATAGATAAACCGTCTTATTATTCTGACAAAAACACACTCAACTATACCCACCCTGTTGTTCAACAACTTATTTTAGACAGTGTTCTACATTAGGTGATTGAGTACCATATTGAATGGTTTTGTTTCATTAATGCTCCACCAGATTGGGAAGATCCCACAAGCAAGTTTGGATATGGTATGGGTACCCAAGATTCTTTTCAGTTACTGGTGGTGATCTGGTTGTAGAAAAGATAAAAGAGGCTAAAAGAGCCACGTCAGCCAACTAGCCAGTTAAAACGGTAGGAAATTGGGTACAAGTACCATATTAGCCGGTTTGCAAAAGTAGATGTACCATATAGATAATAAAAAAAGTACACGTACCATATCGTTACACTTTAAAAAGTACGTAGCTATTTTATACCTTAAACCCTTAAAAAACCTTGCATACGTCTTTATATCCTCCCCCGACACTAAGCCATATCCAAATAAGATTTACATGGTACAAAAGCATTTCTAATCTATTTGTTCTTCTTGGCTTTGATCTACTAGTGATTGGGATTATTGTAGAACCTGATTTGAAAATTTGTCCCACATTGGTGGGAAATGATTCTTTAGAGTACTTTAAAACTAAGACATGCATTAGAGAACCTCATAAGTTGTTTTGCCTTTCAAAAATGCTTATGCAGAGGTTCTTCTGGATAATGGTTCTCAAGTTTGAACCTTTTCCATAAGAGGATCTGTGGAAGCCTTATTGGGAAACGAAGATATACTTTTTAAGAGCTTTTTTCGTTGGTGGGCTTACTTTCCGGGACTTTGGTTGTCGGAGATAACTGCTGATCTGGGTCGAGTTTCTAAGAATACAAAAACGAAAAGTTATATATCCGAATATCTTATTAACAGTTTTATATAAAGATGCGAAGCTTTTGTTATTGAAGTTTGTTTGGTGCGAAAGGAACCTTTTGAGTACTATAGGAGTGGAGATATTAAGACGGGTGGTTGTGAAAGGGAAATAACGTACAATGTGACAGATAAGTATGAACATTCATAACTAACTGAAATGATTAGAACTTGAAAAAAATGGGGGTCAGATATAAAAGGTTAACGTGTTAATCTAACTCGTGTCGACGAGTACTAGAAACTGAATCATCTTAGTGCAACTCCAGGTTTCATATTCATACCCTGGATAGTCGATACAAATTAGTTAAGGAAAACTTTGGACCTTCTCAACGCCCACCCTACAGCTTTAGGTGGTCATTCATACTGTTTACCAAAACTGATAAAATTACCGTGGGCACTCCGCGGGTCAAACGTAATGTGTAAGCTGACAACATGTATTGTTTCTTGTTATGTTGCAGGATCATATGTGCATTTTGGTTAATGATGATTAAAGTAAAATTGTCTAAATATATAAACAAAGCTAAAATCTGTGTAAGCGTAAAGTTCCATTTCTTTATAGAGCAAATAGCACTTGAAGGGTATTGAAGCCAACACAACAAAACAAGCCTCGGTTATGATTCTCGTACAAAAAAGTTATACTCCATATTTGATAGTTTTTACTCATACTAAACGCTTCTTGAACAGGCTATGTCTCTTTGCTGGATCCTTTGGCTTGCTCTTTGCATATCCTTTTTGCCCAAACCTGTTGCAAAAGAAAAGCTTATGTATCAATTCCTACGGAAACCGAACAACAGTGGGAAAACGAACTGTTTAGAATGTTAGGTTTATGAGACAACATGGCATTTATTTTGATTATGATGCAACTAGCTTTATAAATGACATCTTTTGTTGTTCCCTTCATATGCAATGCGAAAAACATTAACTAAGCAATAAATAAGTTTGATTAATTGAGGGAAACAAGTTAAGAAGAACAAACTATGAAACTAAATACAAACCTGTCCTAGCATCCCTTTAGCTCCTGACATGGCACTCATGGATCCATGGAGGCGACGGGCACGAGCCTTCTGAAGTGCTATATCATCCGTATCATCATCCATAACTCGACACCTGTAACAGAAATAGCAAACAAGCTCCCTGAATTTGACTGAATGGCACAACATCAAAATCGGATATTGTTCATTCCTTTTCAAAGTTGATGGTTTTATTCACATGTGTTTTTTTATTGATAGAAAGGAAGAGATGTCATTCGATAAGAGTACATCTTGAGTTGTCCATACAGTCGCACAATTTGGAACATTGCTGTTTAATAAAATCTCACGAGTGAAACCCAACGTCAAAGAAGCCTTGATGTGAGCTGCCCAGTTTTCATTCTTTTAACAAATATAGGCAAGGAACTTTGAATGAACTAATGCGTAAGATCAATTACAAACGTTTGGTTTTCTTAAAACCAACAAAATCTAAACGACAGATAACTAAAATCATAACTCTTAGCTATTGAAATAAGTTCTTTTTTATAAACATGTTTTACATTAAGAAATATCAAAAAGCTATAAATTTAGAAACATTTTTCAAGGTTATATTTAGCAGAATGAAAACATTTCTCACTTTCAGTCTAATTAAACATAACCCCGAAAACTGTGTGTTAGTTTATAAATGCAGCGTTCATATACGATGTAGTATATAAGCATATAACATTTCATTTTCTTTAGCGATGTGGGACGTATATTATGTTGATTTCTTTATGTTTCTTTTTTCAATGTTTTTTTTGGATGTGATAATGATGATCGATTCATGAATTCATCAAATATACAAAATTGTTCATTGTGGAAACCATAGTGACCGGCACATAAAGACAGACAAATTATACTAGAACGTCGGTTATATTTTAGTAGTAGTATATTTTATGTTAGTTATGTACCCGTGCACTTACGAGACTTTGTTATGACTTAGATCATCTCCGATGCATAGTTGGTTCGCAAGTCTGGAACCTCTCCCATACGAATTCTTCTTATCCGCCCTATTGGGAAACAAAGATATACTTTTTAAAACATTTTCCGCTGGGTGGGCTTACTTTCCGGGATTTTGATTTTCTCTAAAAAACGGGCATGCAGAACAGCATAAGTTCTTGTCAGATATTGGTACTCAAGTTTGGCAGAACTGATAAACATGACCATGGGCACCCCTCGGGTCAACCATAATGTGTAAGTTGACAACTTTTATTGTTTCTTGCTATGTTGCAGGATCATAATGTGCATTGTGGTTATGACGTTTATTCGTAGCTCACGTGTAATTAAGTGACTGCATGTACGAAATACACATGAGCTTTAATTTTTAGGAATGCCGCAGTCTTATATATACTTTGTAACCCAATCAGCCCTTGGCGTAGACTACATGTGTTTCATAACACAATTATTAATGTGTTTTTGTTGATCAACATACTATGAACAAAGGTGCAAGCTTTATTGAATATTTAGTCAAACAAGCCCTTGAAACTGCTCAAATTACGTTAAAGGAGTAAAGGACCTTGATTGCCTTTGTTACACCAGGAATCCATGAATGGCTGGGTCGTTACAGGTTTCTGCTGTTGTTGTGCGGGTTCTTTCACAGCTATGGAAGATTCCTATTGTCGGTGTCAATCATTGTGTTGCTTATATTGAAATGGGGAGGGTCGTACTGGGGCTCAGGGCCCGGTTGTTCTCTATGTTAGTGGCGGGAACACACAGGTTAGTTAGGGCAACAGTAGTGTTATTGACATTTTGTTAAGCATTACAAGTTGTTGACTTCTTATTTTGTTAGTACTATCTTTGTATAATTGCGTACAGTGACGGCAAATGCGGAATATTTGGGAGACGATTGATATAGCCACAGGTAATTGCTTGGACCATTTTGCTAGAGTTCTGATGTTGTCGAATGACCCAAGCCCTGATATTAGGCATGATTCATTTTTTAGCTTTTTTGTTTATTGACCCGGTACGAATAAAAACATAACCTGTACTGACGCATAAATAAGTAAATGGGTCAAATCCTGCCTCTACTCAGTCGCTTCTTGCTGGGTTTTTAACTTCACAAATTGTTACCAGGAAACCAGCGGCGGACCCAGAATTTTAAAAGGGGTGTTGCACAAAAAAAAATTAGATCAACTAAAGTTATGTCATGAGAAACTAAAGTAGCACAAAAGATTTTAGGTGTTACACATACAAAAAAATGACAGTTTTCAAAAAAAATTGCACTTAGTGGCTTCAAAATGGGTGTAGCCCGTGCTACACCCGGCTCTTATGTGAGTTCGTCCCTGCAGGAAACACTATTTGCCATGCTTGTAGAGATAACAGAACGAGCACAACCCGTCAATGTTGGTCTTATAGCATGTTTACCTTATTAACTTATACTCATTTTATCAAACATTCTTTTCATCTTTCAATTTTTATTATTTAGTAATATGAAAGATTCTCAATGTCTGCGTTACTTGGTAACATTAGTCTCTTTAATAAGCCCTCCGTCTAGGTTACATGAGCCAACACTAAAATGTGTCAGCCTCAGTTAAGCTAATGCGTGCTTTGTTTGGGATGTTTCTGTGGAAACGGTGTATACTTTTATTAAAAACAATAATAAAATTAATAGATAAACAAAAAACAGAATTAAATAAAAAATAAATTGAAAGCAGTAAGAATCTAGAGACGAGGCACGTGTTTAACACGCTTCCCTTAAAACAGATTCACCGTCTGTTTCCCAGGGTACAACGTCCAAAGCTGTTGTACAGCCGGACTAGACAAACTTGCCTGAAAGATCACGGAAGCCTTCTGCGTGTTTCTGATCGATAACTGCTGGAAAAATCGTCTGGTAATGGAGTAGGAAAACCTGCGTTTTTCTGATAATTAAAAACTGAATGAGAATGGTTTATTTTATAGCCAATTCATGTCTTGGTCACCAAGACAGAATATATGCTCCTATAATAATCTGACATACAAATCTGTTAAAAATAAACACGATCTGCATATATTTTACATACACAAGAAAATGAAAATTCTGTCATGACTTAATAAGAAAGTCTATATCTATTCCTAAAATAGATGTACATAATTTTTCTGGAAAAATCCGAATTCGCAGCAAAAAAGATACTGAAATCTGCCCGCACCCAAGCCAGTTTTCGGAGCTGCATTCGTGTCCACATGTCGCGCGCTCGTGCACAAGTTCAGTAGCTTCGAACCCGTTTTTGTCCTAGAAATCCCACTTTCTGCACCCCCCCTGCGCGCGCGTAGGCGTGGGAGTAAAAACCCACAAATGAATATTGTAGGGTAGAAACTAGGATTTCCTTATAAACATGTTTTCACTTCATGTTTCAAGCGATGTGGGACAAAATATTTTCCAAATATTGTGTTTCACGTGACTCACTTTGAGACATGATATCTCATTCATATTAACTCCATATTGGACATACTTTAGCTCGTTACGAAGCTCTCTTCGAGGAGAACGCAAAGCTACTAAGTACTACGAATATATATAACATATACATATATAAAATTATGTCCAAAATATTGCAAAAACCATATTTTGCAAAACATTTTCCAACAATCCCCCACATGAATGGGAATCGGTCGAAAACACACGAAAGTTTTAGCAAAATTTCTGCGGTTAAGTCCTGCATAGGATAGGTAGGTGTAACCCTTTGAACCTTCCCCTATGAGATCCACTTAGTCTCCTAGATCTGAGTAGACGCGATGTCCTTGAACTCAGCCTCTGTTTACGTAGACGACAATACACACTCACACAAGACTCTCCCTGACCTTGTCAAGTCCTCATAGTCATGTTCGTTATGGTCAACACTCGCCTGGTTCTGCAAGAGCTCTTATAAATTGCGCCCCCATAATTTCCTTCGAAGCGACCCCACTTCTCTCTCACATAGGTGATTTCATCTTGAATCATTAAGAACATATGTTTTATGATTTCATCTTAAATCATTATGCTTTATGATTTCATCCTGAATCATTAAGCCATATGTTTAACCTCTCAACAAGTCACATTGTTATAGGAATGGACTAGGAAAGTTCTTGTATTAAGTAACCCCCCCACATTGACGTGACTTCCTCCATATTTCTATGATTAGGTTGTCCTATTGAACCCAGATCTTGGGATCTCCAGTCATTTGGGTTAGGTTTTCCTTCATAGAAACTCATTCCTTCAAGGGCTTTAGTCCCATTCCTTTAGACGACTTACTAACTAACTCTCTGCTTAAGCCTTTCGTAAGCGGATCCGCGATGTTATCCTTTGACTTCACATAGTCAATTGAGATAACTCCTGTTGAGAGTAGTTGTCATACCGAATTATGTCGAAGACGGATATGTCTAGACTTTCCATTATACATAGTGCTATGAGCTCTACCAATTGCCGATTGACTATCACAATGTATACTAATGGCCGTTACCGGTTTAGGCCACCTGGGTATGTCCTCTACGAATTGACGTAGCCATTCCGCCTCTTCTCTGCATTTATCTAACACGATAAATTCCGATTCCATCGTGGACTTAGCTATTACAGTTTGCTTGGAAGACTTCCAAGATATAGCGGCCCCTCCTAGTGTAAACACATATCCACTGGTCGATCTAGAATCCTTTATGTCAGATATCCAATTTGCATTACTGTATCCTTCAATAACAGATGGATATCTAGCATAATTCAGTCCATAATCACGACTGTATCTCAAATAATGAAGTACCCTAGTCATAGCTTTCCAATGTGCATCACTTGGATTACTAGTATATCTACTTAGCCTGCTAACAGCATATGCTAAGTCAGGTCGGGTACATGTCATCAAATACATCAACATGCCAATAATTCTTGAATACGCTAATTGGGCAACACCTACGCCTCTATTTTTATATAGATGCAAACTGGTGTCAATTGGAGTTCTAGCTAGGCCGGAATCCCTCGCATTATGAGTATTGAGAATTTTGTCCACGTAATGTGCTTGACTTAATGCAATTCCACTATGAGTTCGCATGATCTTTATTCCAAGGATCACATCAGCCAAACCCATATATTTCATGTCAAACTTTGATTTCAACATATCTTTAGTAGACTTGATCATCTTGTCGTTACTGCCAACGATAAGCATATCATCAACATAGAGACACAAGATTACATATCCACTATTCTTGTCTTTGACATAAACACACTTGTCGCATTCATTAATTTTGAATCCACCCTCTAGCATGGCGTGATCAAACTTTTGATGTCATTGTTTTGGAGCTTGCTTTAAGCCATACAATGACTTAACAAGCCTACAAACTTTGCTCTCTTGTCCAGGAGCCATGAAACCCTCGGGTTGGTTCATGTATATTTCTTCTTCTAAATCTCCATTTAGAAAAGCCGTTTTCACATCCATTTGGTGAACTTCTAAATTTCTTAATGCGACAATAGCAAGAATCATCCTAATAGAAGTTATTCGTGTAACAGGCGAATAAGTATCAAAGTAATCTAGACCTTCGTGTTGTCTAAAACCTTTGATCACCAATCTTGCTTTGTACTTATCAATGGTGCCATCAGCTTTCATCTTCTTCTTGAAGATCCATTTATAGGCTAGTGGTTTACAACCAGGAGGTAAATCCACGAGCTCCTAAGTATGATTTTGTAAAATAGACTCTATTTCACTGTTAATCGCTTCTTTCCATCGAGGCCCTTCCGAGGAATTTACAGCTTCTTGATAAGAAGTGGGTTCATTTTCTACCATAAAAGAGAAAAAATCGGGTCTAAATGATTTCTCGGTTCTCGCTCGTTTGCTTCTTCTAGGTTCAACCTCTTCTTCCTCGGGTTGATCTTGTCTCTCATCTTGGAGATCATTATCATATCGTTGTCTCTTATCTTGGACAACTACATCATCTATTCTAGATGTGCTCCCATTTTCCTTGTTTAAACAAGGAAATATGTTTTCAAAGAAGGACGCGTTCCTTGATTCCATAACTGTGTTCTTGTGTATATCTGGATTTTTCGAATCATGTACAATGAAACGATACACACTGCTATTCTTAGCATATCCAATGAATATACAATCCACAGATTTAGGTCCAATCATTTGAGCCTTAGGTGTCGGCACAGCTACCTTGGCTAGACACCCCCACACTCGTAAGTACTGGTATGATGGTTTTCTTCCCATCCACAGTTCATATGGGGTTTCCTCTTTATCCTTACGAGGTATCTTGTTTAAAAGATAAGTAGCCGTTAGAATGGCTTCCCCCCACATGTCCCGGCTCAAACCAGAACTTAACAACATGGCATTAACCATTTCTTTCAAGGTACGATTCTTCCTTTCGGCAATACCGTTTTGCTAAGGTGAATAAGGAGCAGTAAACTCATGTCTAATTCCATTTTTCGCACATAGATCAGCAAAAGGAGACACATATTCACCTCCTCTATCACTTCGTACAACCTTGATTTTCCTACCAAGTTGATTCTCAACTTCGGTTTTGTATAGAACAAACTTGTCTATAGCTTCATCTTTACTTTTCAACAAGTAAACGTAGCAGTACTTTGTGCAATCATTAATAAACGTGATGAAGTACTTATTGCCACCTTTTGTGGGTAGTGATTTCAAATCACATATGTCTGTGTGTATCATATCAAGTGGTTCGGTTTTTCGTTCAACCGATTTGAAAGATGATCTTGTAAGTTTGGCTTCGACACAAGTTTCACATTTATAATTTGAGTCAATATGAAAATTTGGTATGCCATTAAATTTAATCAAACGACGCATTGAATTAAAATTAACATGTCCAAGACGGCCATGCCACACATTAGAAGACTCAATCAAGTAAGCAGAAGAATTCATTTTATTGATAGCATTCTTAACAACTATTACATTGAGCTTAAACATACCATTCAGGGCATACCCCTTACCAACATACATTTGATTCTTAGAAAGAACAACTTTATCAGACTAAAAAACAAGACGAAAACCAAACTTATTCAAAAGCCATCCGGACACAAGATTCTTGCGAATCTCCGGAACATACAAAAATTTAGTCAACTTGAGCTCTTTCTCGGATGTCATCTTCAAAATAACATCTCCTTCGCCCTTGATATCAGCAGTTGCAGAGTTTCCCATGTACAGCTTCTCTCTATTCTCAACCGCTCTGAAAGAGTGAAACATACTCTTGTTAGCACACACATGACGGGTTGCCCCAATATCAACCCACCAATCACTATTATTAGAAGCTACCAGGTTAACTTCAGATATCATGGCAACGACATCAGACACCATAGCAATCATGTCCACATTATCATTCACCATATTAGCCTCGTGTGGAGTCACCCGCTTCGGCGCTTTGCAATTAGCAAAACGATGACCTGGCTTGTCACAGTTGAAGCAATTTCCTTGGAACTTTTGCTTCGCAATTCCAGCTTTAGGAGCAAGGTACTCAGACTTCCCTTTGCTCTTCTTTTCATTCTTCCCTTTCCAAAGCTCTTGCCTTTAGACTTTGAAGAAGACGAACCATGCTCAACCATATTTGCCTTGGCAGAATCAGGTGTATAAGTGTTTTTCTGAGCCAACTTGCTGTCCTCTTCAATATGAAGACGAACAACCAAGTCTTCAAAGGCCATCTCCTTTCGCTTATGCTTCAAGTAGTTTTTAAATTCTACCCAGCTTGGAGGTAACTTTTCAATGATAGCAGCAACTTGAAAAGTTTCACTCAAAGTCATACCCTCAGCATGAATGTCGTGTAGCAAAACCTGCAGATCTTGAACCTGAGTTATCACACTCTTTGAATCAACCATCTTGTAATCCAAAAAACGAGCTACCACGAACTTCTTTGTACCAGCATCCTCAGTTTTGTACTTGCGTTCCAATGACTCTCATAATTCTTTGGCAGTCATAGTCTTGCAGTACACATTGTACAAAGAGTCCACCAAACCATTCTGAATATAGTTGTGACACAAGAAGTCTGAATGTTTCCATGCTTCAACAGCTTGCACGGCTTGTTGATTAGAGGGTACACCTTCTTTAGGAGGTTCCACCTGAGGTACAGTCTCCTTTAAGAACTTCGCAAGGTTCAAAGTAGTGAGATAGAAGAACATCTTCTGCTGCCACCTCTTAAAATTCTGCCCATTGAATTTTTCTGGTCTTTCAGCATGATTAGCAACTGTGTGGGGAACTGGCGCACCAGTTACATTCACAGTAGTAGTTGCAGGAGTTACAGGAGTGCTGGTAGACATTCTGAAAGATCAAACAAGATCAAAACACAAACAGTTAGACAACTGTTATAAATCTGTATATATAAGAAATTCAATCGTGATCTCTATATACTTACAGTGGATCTGCTTCAAAGAAACTCAATCTTGGTTTCAATGAATCATATGCAATTATCAAACGTATCAGTTTAACAGAAACACAATCTTGGTTTCAATAAACTGAATAAAACAACTGCTAAAAAAACCCCTTAACTGTTAATTAAAATCTGTAAATTAAAACTGATTTCCAATGAAACTCAATCCTGGTTTCGGCAGAAACAGTTTATAAATAAATCTGATAAAATTATTAATCCGATTTAATAAAACTTTTAATTCTGTTAAACAGAATCTGTTTTAAGATTGTGGGAAACGGTGTATACTTTTATTAAAAACAATAATAAAATTAACAGATAAACAAAGAACAAAATTAAACAACAAATAAATTGAAAGCAGTAAGAATCTAGAGACGAGGCACGTGTTTAACACGCTTCCCTTAAAACAGATTCGTCGTCTGTTTCCCAGGGTACAACGTCCAAAGCTGTTGTACAGCCGGACTAAACAAACTTGCCTGAAAGATCACGGAAGCCTTCTGCGTGTTTCTGATCGATAACTGCTGGAAAAATCGTCTAGTAATGGAGTAGGAAAACCTGCGTTTTTCTGATGATTAAAAACTGAATGAGAATGGTTTATTTTATAGCCAATTCATGTCTTGGTCACCAAGACAGAATATATGCTCCTAAAATAATCTGACATACAAATCTGTTAAAAATAAACACGATTTGCATATATTTTACATACACAAGAAAATTCTGTCATGACTTAATAAGAAAGTCTATATCTATTCCTAAAATAGATGTACAGAATTTTTCTGGAAAAATCCGAATTCGCAGCAAAAAAGATACCGAAATCTGCCCGCACCCAAGCCAGTTTTCAGAGCTGCATTCGTGTCCGCAGGTCGCACGCTCGTGCACAAGTTCAGTATCTTCGATACCCGTTTTTGGCCTAGAAATCCCACTTTCTGCACCCCCCAGCCTGCGCGCGCGTAGGCGTGGGAGTAAAAACCCACAAATGAATATTGTAGGGTAGAAACTAGGATTTCCTTATAAACATGTTTTCACTTCATGTTTCAAGCGATGTGGGACAAAATATTTTCCAAATATTGTGTTTCACGTGACTCACTTTGAGACACGATATCTCATTCATATTAACTCCATATTGGACATACTTTAGCTCGTTGCGAAGCTCTCTTCGAGGAGAACGCAAAGCTACTAAGTACTACGAATATATATAACATATACATATATAAAATTATTTCCAAAGTATTGCAAAAACCATATTTTGCAAAACATTTTCCAACAGTTTCAGTCATAAAGAACTCGCTAAAAAGGTAAAAAAGAAACATGTAAAACAAGTATGTAGCTATTTTGGAATCTATGTTTCCTACTTCCTTCACCTTTGCAAACTGTTAAGTCAACTTTATGATCAAACTAAACTCATTTTTAGTCGTGTATTTAGGAAAAATGGACTTGTTACAAATTTGTAGAATTGTCAAAATATAAACAAAGCAAATCTCTGCAAGTGTAAAGTTTCATTTCTTTATAAATTGAATAGCATTGATGGTTGGAAGTATATGCTATATTTATAAGTAAAAGATGGCGGTTTTGCGTTCTTCTTGAAGATGACTTCTCAATCAGCCAATATGTGTCTAAAATGGTATTGATGAAATTGTGATATTCTCTCAAATCGACCAGAAACAGAAATAATGAAAGAAGTAAAATTTGTCCCACATTGGTGGGAGAAGAACCTTTTGCGTACTTTAAAACTAAGACATTTAGAAAGCCAAACAAGTGTACTTTATTTTCTCAACAATGCGTATTCAGAAGTTCTTGTGAGATATCCACACGGTTTCTTCATATGCCTTGTTGGGAAACACAAATATACTTTTTAAAACATTTTAAGTTATTGGCCTTACTTTCCGAGATTTTGGTTTGCTCTAAAAATGCGTGTGTAGAAGTTCTTGTGAGATATTGGTTCTCGAGTTTGGCAAAACTGATAAACATTACTGTGGGCGCCCTTGGGTCATATGTGTAAGTTGGTTATGATGTTTATTGGTAGATCAGGTGTAATTAAATTACTGCGTAAACGAAATACGCTTGAGCTTTAATTTTTAGGAATACTGCAGTCTCATATATACTTTGTAACCCAATCAACCCTAGGCTTAGACTACTACATGTGTTTTGTAACGCAATTATTAATGTGTTTTTGTTGATCAACGTTCTATGAACAAAGGTGCAAGCTTTATCGAATATTTAGTCAAATAAGCCCTTGAAACTGCTCAAATTACCTTAAAGGAGTAAAGGACCTTGATTGCCTTTGTTACACTAAAGATCCAGGAATGGGTGTGTTGTTACAGGTTTATGATGTAGTGGTGCGCGTTCTTTCTTAGCTATGGAAGATTCCTATTGTCGGTGTCAATCATTGTGTTGCTCGTGTTGAAATGGGGAGGGTTGTCACTACTAGGGCTCGGGATCTGGTTGTTCTCTATGTTAGTGGCTGAACACACAGGTTACTGCAACAGTATTAATAGTCATCCTTACTATAATCAATTCCTTTATGTGGTAAAAGGCATGGATGAGTCTTTTAGTGGAATATTGATCTACATTGAAGTTGAGGCCGAGCAAAAGCTTAAAATTGACGCGTGCACCCCTGCAGGTTTATGCTATTCCTTGCAGGTAACTAATACAAATACGCGATTTAATCTTATATCTGCATTATCAAGGTTACAAGTACTGGTCATGCTCTATAAGGAATGACTCTCTACTCGTGCAACACTTTTTGTACATAGTTCTTTTTTCTGTAAATGACTACAGCTTTTTCAAATCTGATTCTAATGCTTAGAGTATGACTTTAGGCATGTTTTCTTGTAGTTGTTTTTGTTTTTTTACACGTTTGACCCGTTAAGGATATAAACATAACCCGTACTGACCCATCAGTAAGTAAATGGTCAAATTTCCGCCTCTAGTCAGTCCTTCTTGCTGGTTTTAACTTCACAAATTGTTACCAGGAAACACTCTTTGCCATGCTTGTAGAGATAACAGAACGAGCAATGGCTCACTGTGATAAGAAAGATGTTCTAATTGTTGGTGGTGTGGGGTGCAATGACGATTACAAGGAATGATGAGAGTTATGTGTGGTGAAAGGGACGGAAAGCTATTTGCAACTGATGACAGGTATTGCATTGATAATGGGGCCATGATCGCTTACACAGGTCTTCTTGCTTATGCTCATGGAAGTACAACTCCACTTGAGAAGTCAACCTTCACTCAGAGGTTCAGAACAGATGAGGTATGGGCCGTTTGGAGAGATGAACATGAATCGGAAATCAAGTCCGCATAACCTGTCAATGTTTGTGTTATAGCGTGTTTACCTTATTAACGTATACTCATTATATCAGACATTCTTTTCATCTTTCAATTTAGATGATGTATCAGTAATTTGATTATTTAGTAATATGAAATATTCTCAATGTCCGTGTTACTTGGTAGCATTAGTCTCTCTAATAAGCCCTCCGTCTACTAGGTTACATGACCCAACACTAAAAAGTCTCGGCCTCAGTTAAGCTGTAATGCGTGATTTGTTTGGGATGTTTCAGTCATAAAGAACTCGCTAAAAAGGTAAAAAAGAAACATGTAAAACATGTATAGATATTTCGGAATCTATTTTTATGATCGAAGTTAAAATATAAACAATGCTAAATCTCTGAATGTTTAAAGAGTCATTTCTTTATAAATCGAATAGCACTTGAAGGTTAGAAGTATCTGCTATATTTATAAGTAAAAGATGGCGGTTTTTTGTTCTTCTTGAAGATAACTTCTCAATGAGCCAAGATGGTATTGATGAAATTGTGATATTCTCTCAAATCGACCAGAAACTGATATAATGAAAGAAGTGAAATTTCTCCCACATCGGTGGGAGAAGAATCTTTTGCTTACTTTAAAATTAAGACATTTAGAAAAACTAAATAGGTATAGTTTGATTTTCTAAATGCGTATGCAGAACTTCTTGTGGGATATCCACACGGTTTCTTCATATGCCTTGTTGGGAAAAAATATATTTTTTAAAACAAACGTTCGCGGCCTTAAGTTTGGCAAAACTGAAAAATATTACCGTGGGCACCCCTCGGGTCAGACATAATGTGTAAGCTGACAACTTATATTGTTTCTTGCTATGTTGCAGGGATCATAATGTGCATTGTTGAGAACAAACCAAAATCCCAGAAATTAAGGCCGCAAATGTTTTAGGAAATACGCATGAGCTTTAATTTTTAGGAATACCGCAGTCTTATATATACTTTGTAACCCAATCAGCCCTTGGCTTAGAATACACGTGTTTCATAACGCAATTATTAATGTGTTTTTGTTGATCAACATACAATGAACAAAGGTGGAAGATTTATTGAATATTTAGTCAAATAAGCCCTTGAAACTGCTCAAATCACTACAAGAACGGTCTTGTGTAGGGTCAAAATTTTCGACCCTAATCCTTAAGGAATTTCGACCCTAAACTTTAGGGTCAAAATATTCAACCCTAACCACACGACCCAAATCATTCGACCCTAAAAAATTAGGGTCGAAATACCCTTTGAATTTTAGGGTCGAAAAACGGGCCCCACTACTTTTCAACCAAATTGTTAATCAATATTTAGGGTCGAAATGCCTTTGCAATTTAGGGTCGAAATTTTCGACCCTAAATTTTTATCCACGTGTAAATAAAAAGACATTGCAAAAATGATTTTATTTAATTTAATTTATTAAATTAGGGTCGAAATTTTCTTTGTGACTTAGGGTCGAAAATTTCAACCCTAAACAAATTATTCATTTTATAATAGTTTTAATACCGAAACAAGATTTGCAGGTTTTAATTTGGGGTCGAAATTTTCGACCCTAAATATTAGGGTCAAAAATTTCGACCCTACATATCTTTTTAGGGTCGAAAATTTCGACCCTAAATGTCGCCTGGGCAAAAAAAACTGCATTAAGCAGCTTGTTTCCCGATTTTTTTCGGGAAAAAATCTATATTTCAATAAATCCACAATACTACAAATCACTAAACGGTACAATACTAATAATCTACAATACGATAAATAGCCAAAACGTTAGAATACATTTCACCAAATCCTTGTTTCACAAATGTAACAAGTCTAAAATTATTACACATCACAATAAATCCATGTTTCACAATTTAACAAGTCTAAAGTTATTACACATAAAAAAAAGTCTAAAACCAACAACAACTCCTAATCTGAATAGTCCCCCTCATCAGCATCCGAGTTTATTAGCTCATTATCGGACACGTTGTTGGCATTCTCAAGATCTTGAGCAAACTCTTCGCTGGTCCAAGTATCATTTTGATGAGGATTTAGGTTGACGGTATAGTTGGGACTTTCCCGAGAGTTAGAACTCGAGGGCCAGTGGTGTTGACAACGGGTCGATGAGAGTTCTTGAAACTGTTATTTTGGGTAAATGGAGGTTGGAGTGGGTTGAGTGGAGCATTAATATATGGAAATCCGTGAGGGGCCTGAGGCATACGGAACTGAGGCATAACAGGGAACTGAGGCATACCAGGGAAAGGAGACATGCCAGGCATATAAGAGAATTGGGGTAGCGGTACAAAAGGGTTATTAGGTCTGGAATACCCTCGACCCATGTCATGTGAAGTATAATGAGAAATTAAATGACTTAGGCGGGCGTTGTTTACCTCAACATTTTGTTGCGCCACACTAGCATACATATGGGCCAAATTAGCCCGTTGTTGCGCCTCCTCGGTTTGCTTCCTCAACAGCTCTTTTTCTTGCTCATGAATCCTAAATACCTCCGAGAGCTATTCTCGAGTCACTCCCTCATTATAAGAACTACTCCCGCATCCATATGAGCTACCACCACCCGGCAACTTCCTGCCCCTGCCGACGATATTTTGAGTGTTGTGGCTCGAATTTACTAGATCAATTATTTCTTGATCAGTTTTGAACTGCTCAGCACCGCAAAGAATCACATCTTTTATGGCCATCATTCTCGACTGTGAAAAAAAAGAGAAAAAAAGAAGTTAAAAACAAATAAAAATATGTTATTAAAGCATGTATAAATTAAATTACTTACATATCTGTCTTGATTTTCCTCGGACATAGTGCCATTCTTGTTTGTACGTGCCCTCTTCCAAGTTTGTATAAGGTCCTCGTTAACCCCATGCGCGACTTTCGGTACAATATCAAATAAATTAATAACAAGATACAAATAAACAATATAAAAACCTTTAAATGACACAAAAACTATAACGACTCTTACAAATTCGTTTCTTCCTTGAGCGAATGATTTTTTCCCTTGATGTGTGGAAACTTTGTTTTTCGAGCGGTTAACTGTATTAACTTCACTTCTCTTCACCCGATTCGGGTGGGACCACCAACGGCACAAATCAACCCACTCCGCTGCTGATCTGTTGGCCCACATAGAACTCGATGGGGGCATTACAAGCTCCGCCTCCTCGGGCGACTCATGGACAGAATAATATTCAGCCTTCAGCTTGTTCTTATTTTTGCACCAAAGTAGCCTCAACTTACAATTAATTCCAGTTTTTACCTTTTCTGTTATTGCATATGTTTTCCCGCTATAAGTCACACTTTCACGACTATCCAACCAACCCGTCAGGTTGAAATAGGTCTACATGTAAACATATGCATTTAAATAAACAAACAATTTTCAACCAAAACAGTTAATAAGACTAGATGTAACGCAAACAATTAATACCTCAAGTGTAGGAAAGATATGGGCTTTGAGGTGCAATGGCATCTCTTCCCACTCGCAAGCAAGTGGAAGTGGTCGGACTGTTTCCCCCATCAGAGAGGTCAACATCGCAGCATGAATGCCTAACGGATGGAAGCTATGGAGATCATAAATATCAAATGTAACTGGTAGAGGACCTCCGTGCGCCCTAACCGCCCTCCTTAGGTTCGTATTAACCGTAACCATATGTGGTATCGGGTCACCTACAAAGATTAGTTATTGAAGTTATTTATTCGTGAAAATTCAAGCAAAAAAATTTAACAATAAGAGTTGACATAAAATAAAAATAAATCACAA
Organism: Glebionis coronaria; assembly: GCA_025667525.1. Lineage (NCBI taxonomy): Eukaryota > Viridiplantae > Streptophyta > Magnoliopsida > Asterales > Asteraceae > Glebionis > Glebionis coronaria. The sequence goes on along the minus strand of CM046874.1, from coordinate 16,353,720 downwards.
TTTCTTACTTTCGCAATTGCCATGTACGGACCCTGTAGGTCGTCTAGGTGGAGTACCATCACCATCCCCACCGTGTGATCTACCACCTACACACGCCATCTATAATATAACAAGTACATGAACACACAATTTCGTGGACCAATTAATGCTAATACACAAATTCATAAAAATTTACACATTTAAACATATAAGAACACTTCCATTAAAAAAAATTACACATCTAAAGATTAAATCATTGTTTCATTCAAATTACAACTTAAGATCGATTATCACAATCTGAATCATCGCTAGATAAAACTTCTTCAACAACATTATTAGGGTTCACTTCATCATCATCAGACATTTCAGCATCATCATCATCAAGGGCATGTGCAACGTCATCATCTTCATTATTGATTAGATCATCATTGTCTTCATTAACCTGTGTGGCGAACACTTCTGCCGATTCGTCATTCAAACTCAAATTTGTATCCTCCAAACAAGTCAAACCAACATTCAGCGTAAATTGTGATGAACTGCTACCATGTATAACATCTTGATCGGACTCTTCAACATCGCCATGATAAACATGTTCGACCACCTTCCAACCCTTTGGTTTTCTAGTAATGTCTTTAAGGTAAAATACTTGTGATACTTGTGTCGCAAGAATGTATTGGTTATTTTTGTGAAATTCCTTATTAGTCAAAATATGATGTATGCCCTGATCAATGTAAGAACGTCTATTGCGTTTCGTACAATTTGGGGGTTAATGGTGTCAAACCATTTACATCGAAACAACACAACCTTGCGGTTGCTGATATAAGTGAGCTCCAGAATTTCTTCGAGTTGACCATAATACATCTCTCCATCAAGCCCGGCTATTAAAACACCGCTGCATTGAGTGGTGTGAAGTTTATCGCGTTCATGTATCACAAACCTCACACCGTTAACTATGCAAGCGGGGTATGTACATGCACTAGTATGTCCACATGCAAAAGAGAATAACTCTTCATTACAGTCGCCTATCGTTTTTTTCACGAATCTACGAAAGAGATACAAACATATTTAGATATATGAGCAATAACTCCAAGGTAATATATCTAATGTATTTACCTTGTGACTAAACCAGGTGGGAAATCACGTTTCCACGTTATCAGGCTATTCTCTGCAAAAGTTCATGATATTCGGATAAGTCATCCCGAAAGAAGATTTTTTAAAATATAGATAAGGAAGAAACATACTCTTTGTAAGCCAAGATGTCTGATTCGATTTCAGGACTGTTGTTAAGTATATACCATACAACTGCCCGCGTAACATCTAAACTCATATGAGCATCTTTGACTCTACCCATCAGTTTGCATGAGGACCGGAACACCTGGAATTTATCTTTTTGTTCAGGCAAACCGTCGTCATTCCTGTCAAGACGGTTAAATCTCGTCTCGACATCCTCAGCAAGATAACGCGAACAAACATTTAATGCTTCTTCTACAACATAACCCTCCGCAATAGAACCTTCAGGCTTTGCTTTATTTCGGACATAATTCTTTAGCTTATTCATGTATCTTTCAAATGGATACATCCACCTGCAACGAATGAGGGCACCTAGAATAGCCTCATCGGGTAGATGTACAACCAAATGAGGCATTATGTAAAAAAAAACAGGAGGAAAGATTTGCTCTAAATTAATCATCACACTGATCAATTGGTTTTTAGCATTTACCATGTCCTCCTCCTTCAAAATTCTAGAACAAAGCTGCTTAAAAAACAAGCAAATATGGATTATAGGATCTACAATGTTTTTGGGCAAGTATTGTTGTACTCCGTAAGGAAGTAACCGTTGCATCATTATATGACAGTCGTGAGATTTCATGCCCGTTATATTGTCATAATTAGCGGTGACTTTTCGCTTAAAGTTGGATCCAAACCCATCAGGTAGTCTAATTCCTTTGATGAATTTACAAAAAAGTTCCCTGTTAGCTTTGGTGAAAGATTACTTTGGATGAGGCTTCTCAAACTTCCCGTTTCCTTTTGGAACTAACCACAACTCGGGTCGAACTCCCAGTTTTTCCAAGTCTTGCTTTGCCTTTGTCGTGTATTTGGATTTGTCGTTTTGTAACAAGATATTCAGTATTGCCTCAAGCACGTTCTTTTCGATGTGCATGACATCCAAATTGTGTTTTAGTAGAAGAAAGGGCCAATACTCAAGCTCCTAAAAGATAGAACGCTGATACACGCATTTTCATTAGGTTCAATTTTCTCTCGATATCCTCTCGAATTGATCTCAGCCTTAAGTGGAATGATTGTTCTTGGTTACCAAATAAAAGGGTTTGGTTTTCTAATATACTAAAGGTTAAAATGTACTTAAAATTAAAACTTAAATCAAAGACAATTACTTTAATGATAATTAATAAAAACGTGAATTAAAATTGAAATTAAGATTAAAATTAAAATTGAAATCAAAGTTAAAATTACAGTTGAAATATAAATTGTGAAATAAACGTAAAGAAACAGTAGAACAGTAACACTAAAAGAAAATTGATTCGGAACTTTTTAACCTTGATTCGGAACTTTGCTCATGCGGAACTTTCGCTTGGAACTTTGGTTCATTCGGAACTTTGTGATTCATCCGGAACTTTGCTCATTCAGAAGTTTTTGGTTCATCCGGAACTTTGCTCATTCGGAAGTTTTTGGTTCATCCGGAACTTTGTGGTTCATTCGGAAGTTTTACTCATTCGGAACATTTAGACTCATTCGGAACTTTTGACTCATCCGGAACTTTGGTTCATTCGGAAGATTAGGTTCATCCGGAACTTTCAGTTCGTTCGGAACTTTTGTCTGATTCGGAACTTTTTTAAACAAAAACTCACTCGGAACTATTTTATTCACCCGGAACTTTTAACCTAAGCAGTTCATTTGGAACTTTTGTGCTCATTCGGAAGTTTGGTGTTCATCCGGAAGTCTGGAAGCACAGGTACAGTAACGAACCCCGAAGAACAAGGAAACTAGTTTTAATCCAAAATTTACCAAGTTTTTCACCAAATCTTAAATAAAATTAAACACAAAGCATCTACTAACTATAAACTACAAATCCCATCAACAAAAACACAAATCTCAACAACTTTTGAAGATCAAATTAAGAAAATAAAAACTTAAGAACTTGAAGATAAAGATAATGATGAACAAGATGAAATGGAAAGATTAAACATAGAACTTGTATTGAATGATTAATGTTTTAACAAGATCAAACAAAGATTAAAATAACAAATTTAAAAATCAAAGATCAAGATCACCAATCACCCTCATGGTGTTGGTGATGGGACGAACTAGAAGGAGAAAAAGAAGGAGAGAAGAAAACTAAAACTAAAACTAACTAACTCCTGGAAAGTGTGAGGGGATGGGCTTTATATAGCCTTGTCCTTTGGTTGATGAGTGGGCTTTCTCCCGTTCTTCTTGTCTTTTCGTCTTTTCAGAAAAGTTTCCGTTTTTGATTCTGATTCGGGATTTGTTGTCGATTAAATTCAACTCGTCTTTTAATTTCTTCGTTTAATAGACTTGAGTTTCTTCGACTTATGTAAATCTTCCATCTTTGGTCCTTTTCTTCGATAAATCTTCGAATAGGCCCAGTGACTTCAAATCTTTTGCATCTCTTGGACAATAGACTTTATCTTGAGTCTTTTTCTTCAGTAAAACCCGTGCAATCCCATGTTTTCTTTAATATTCATCCGGTTGGCTCTGAAAACACAATAAACACAAAAACCACGCATAATTCCAAACAAATGATATTAAATACGTGTTTTGGTCTCGTTTTTTAGCCAGAATTAAGTGGTAAAAGGATGGGTGTTTACACACCTATCAAATCCCCTACACTTAACCATTGCCATGCCCTCATGCAATGCTTAGTGATAAAGCAGTTTTACATTTTTCTCATAATTAATCAACCTTGGCCTTATTTAAATACTACTAAACAAAAATTAAAATACTAAAAGAAATTAAACTTTAAAGGAAACAAAAGAATGGAAATAACTTGCAAAGAGATCAATGACTTACATTAGGGCTTTGGTGTTGCGAAGATTTATCACCCTCAAGTTTCACGTTCCCCAAACTAAGATTAAAAACGAGATCATTGTTATTATAAGTTAGCAAATCAAACACTTACACACATGGCTTAATTATATGCTTAAACTCCCTTATTCCTAGGTGTATCTCTTATATTTTATTTTTGTCTTAGAATGATCATGAAGATGCATTTTTGGACTTATTTCGATAGTTTATTTAGGCTGAAAGCAAAGTAGGACGATTTGATCAATAGTTAGCTAAAGGACAAAATCTCTTAAAACTGCTTCTCGGGATATCAAAATGTTCATATCTTGGCATAACTTGGTTCACGATTTGAGACCTTTCTCGGGCCGATATTTGGCATGTACTTCATACTTCATATCTTGAGAGACGTGCTTGAGATAATGGTCTTCTCATCGTTCATAGAGTTTCTTCACTTGGAGACTTTTGAGAGGTACTCCAACTTTGTTGACCACGACTTCATGATTATTTCTTCAATCTCTATTTGGGATTTTGAGATACAACGATCCGCCTCCTTTTCGGACTTGGATCTATTTATCCTCATACCTTGTTAGGGTCTTTTCGGATAGACTTCTCCATCATCTTTATGGGAGTTGATTGCTTTTCGTCGTGAGTCTTGATCCTTCATATTGACTTTGGGAATAATGCTTTTCACATCACCTTGGATCTTTAGCAATAAAATGGAATCCTCATGCCTTGTTAGGGCCTTTTTGGACTCGCCAATCTTCGCGCCCCGCTTCATAAGTTATGCCTTGGCTATGAACTCTTATCATTACCGAGCAACTTTTAAACGATCTTGGGCTAGAAGCTAAGTAACCTTTCAAATCGTACGACCTTACTTATTGCAGATAATTATTAGCAAGTGATGGGAGAATAGGCAAATAATTACACCAAGTGAGCTTGCGCAAGAATACCGACTTATAATTGACTCTATCATTTCTCGTCCTCCACAATTTAAAATCTCAAGTAATGAGACTCGTGGACACTTAGCCTAATAAACCAATTAAGGTCTACATGGTTAAGGATACTAGCTAGAATAAACTTAGATAAGTCTATTCGGGTTGAGTCAAAATAAACGCAACGGGCCTAATATGTCAAAGATTTCTAAACTAGCTACACCACTTCATTAATATTTTTGACTTTTAAACAGGATATATACATATGAAAGCAACGATAAAAATTTAAAAATTACGACTAAATGGCCAAAGTTAATAAAAAAATTTGAAAAATGTTGAAAAATAGGATTTTCTGGTTAAATGAAGGCATTTTCATGGAAAAGTCCACTTAAAACTTCGATAGAAGTCCCCCCTACACTTAAGATAAACATTGTCCTCAATGTTTAAGCATGTGGGAAAAGTTTCCCCTACACTTATGACATTGTGCACGTTGGTTAACTCAAGTTAAGGAAGAGACGACTAAAGTGATCAATTTCAAATGTGAGTATGAAGAAAATTGAATCACGATAGTTGAGAGATAGAACCGGATTTTGGATAACACGGGAGCACGATTCTTCAAAGATTCCAAGAGTGCACTTATCCCTGTAATCACATCACCACACAAAGACAAACACGTATAGAAGTCCCCCTACACTTAGGAGGTTAAAACATAAAGGATAGATACTCGGGCTGCCTCCCGAGGAGCGCTTGTTTTTGATAACCGAGTCACGAGCCTGACTCGACCCAAAATTAGTTCATGGGGAACGTGGTGAGGGATGGAATCACCTCCTGAGAGGTGTCCTCACCAAAGTACAACTTCACTCGTTGGCCATTCACCTTAAAATTTGGTCCATCAGGTTGAGCGAGCTCGAGAGTACCATATGGAAAAATTTGGGCAATGGTGAATGTGCCGGACCAACGAGATTTGAGCTTTCCCGAGAAGATTTTCAACTGAGAGTTAAAAAATAAGACTTTGTCTCCAACATGGAACTCTTGGTTCTTAATCTTAGAGTCGTGAATGAGCTTAGTTCTTTCCTTATAGATCAAAGAATTTTCATAAGCCTCATTCCGAAGTTCATTGAGCTCATTGAGTTGGATTTTGCGTAGGTCACCGGCTTTGTTTATATCAAAATTAGCCCACTTCAAGGCCCAAGAAGCCTTGTGCTCCAACTCAATGGGGAGGTGGCACCATTCCTGTACACAAGACGATAAGGCGTACAGCCGATCGGGGTCTTGTAAGCAGTACGGAAAGCCCACAAAGCATCATCAAGTTTATCAGCCCATGAGGCACGATGCTCTCCCACGGTTCTTTCAAGAATTCGCTTCAGTCCTCGGTTGGATATTTCAGCCTGGCCATTAGTTTGTGGGTGGTAGGCTGTGGAAAGACGATGGTTAACACCGTACTTAGCCATGACTCTAGCAAATTGGTCATTGCAAAAATGAGTCCCACGATCACTAATAATGGCACGAGGCACACCGAATCTAGCGAAAAGAGCTTTCAAAAAGTTACAAACCACCCTTGCGTCATTGGTGGGTAAAGCTTTGGCTTCAACCCACTTTGAAACGTAGTCAACGGCTACAAGGATGTATTTGTTTCCTTTAGAGGAAGGGAATGGCCCCATAAAGTCGATACCCCAAACATCAAAGATTTCACATTCTTGAATGAAATTCTGAGGCATCTCGTCTTTATGTGTGATGTTGCCTTGTTTTTGGCAAACATCACATCGTTTAACCATATCGTGAGCGTCACGATATATGGAGGGCCAATAAAATCCCGAATCAAACACTTTTTTGGCGGTGTAGTTGGGACCAAAGTGACCACCGGTGGGTCCTTTGTAGCAAGCATCAAGGATTTCTGAAGCTGCCGGTCCATCAACACATCGGCGAATAATCAGGTCGGCACATTATTTGAATAGGTAAGGGTCGTCCCAAAAGTAAGTCTTGATGTCGGTGAAGAACTTTTTCTTTTGTTGGGACGTCAACCCTTCCTTGAGAATTCCACCCGCCAAGTAGTTTGCAAAGTCCGCAAACCACGGGGTTTCATTCGGCTTCGAGTTTATAGACATTAAGGTCTCCAAGGGGAAAGAATCATTGATTTCTTTATTCGGATGATCCCCTTGGTAAGGATCCTCAAGTCTGCTGAGATGATCCGCGGCTAGGTTTTCAGCTCCTTTTTTATCGCGAATTTCGATTTTAAATTCTTGGAGCAGCAAAACCCAGCGAAGAAGTCTTGGTTTGGAATCTTGCTTTGTCAACAAGTACTTCAGCGCGGAATGATCGGTGTACACAATTGTGGTAGAAAGGACAAGATAGGGGCGAAATTTTTCAAAGGCATAGACAACAGCTAAAAGCTCTTTTTCGGTTGTCGTATAATGCAATTGTGCCCCAGTCATTGTCTTGCTAGCGTAATGGATTGGTTGGAAATGTTTGTTCACTCTTTGTCCAAGAACCGCTCCAATAGCAAAATCACTAGCATCGCACATCAATTCAAAGGGAAGCTCCCAATTAGGGGTAACCAAGACGGGTGCCTTAGTTAGCTTATCCTTAAGTGAGTTGAAGGCTTCAAGACACTCTTTGGAAAAGATAAAAGGAGTATCTTTTTCCAAGAGGTGGGTCATCGGGCGAGCGATTTGAGAAAAATCTTTGATGAATCGACGGTAGAAGCCCGCATGACCCAGGAAACTTCTCACACCCTTCACGGTTGAAGGTGGAGGCAACTTGGCGATAACATCGACTTTAGCACGGTCTACTTCAAGACCGGCTTTGGAAAATCTTGTGTCCCAGCACGATGCCTTCTTTTACCATAAAATGGCATTTTTCCCAATTCAGAACAAGGCGAGTGTCTTCGCACCGCTGAAGCATACGTTCTAAATTGGCAAGGCAAGAAGAGAAGGAATCCCCGAAGACCGAGAAATCATCCATGAAGACTTCCATGGTTTGTTCAACCATGTCATGGAAGATAGCTAACATGCACCTTTGGAAAGTCCTGGGCGCATTACATAAGCCAAAAGGCATTCTTTTGTAAGCAAATGTGCCATAGGGACAAGTGAATGTCGTCTTCTCTTGATCTTGGGGATCGATGGGTATTTGGAAATAACCCGAGAAACCATCAAGAAAGCAGTAATATTTATTACCGGCTAAACGTTCAAGCATTTGGTCCATAAAAGGTAGAGGGAAATGATCCTTTCTCGTGGCATCATTGAGTTTGCGGTAGTCTATACAAACTCTCCACCCAGTAACGAGACGAGTGGAAATCAACTCGTTGTGTTCATTGGGAACAACGGTTATTCCGCCTTTCTAGGGCACACAATGGATTGGACTAACCCATGGTGAATCCGAAATAGGGTAAATCATACCCGCATCAAGAAGTTTGATAACCTCTGTTTTGATGACTTCATGGATTTTTGGATTCACCCTTCGTTGGCTTTGAATTGTGGGCTTAAAGTCGTCCTCCATGAGAATTTTGTGTGTGCAGAAGTGAGGATCAATTCCACGAATATCCGAAATCTTCCAAGCAATAGCCTTCTTATGATCTTTCAACACGGCGACAAGTCGGGCTTTTTCTTCTTCTTTTAGGTCCTTTGCGATGATGACTGGCGACTTCTTCTCTTCTTCAAGGAATACATACTCAATATGGGGCGGCAACTCCTTAAGTTCCAAATCCGGAGGATTTTCGACGGGAGGCGTATTCGAAGTCGGAGTATCGATAGCAATGACCGTGGGAGATGGAGGAGAAGGATTGTCTTCTTTGAGAAGGTTTTTAATGAAGCTGAGATCTTCATCCCAATTGGTAGTAGAATCGTCATTGTCTAAATTCACATCTCCCATGGTGGCTTCCAAATCTTTCCAAAGGAAATCACTTTCTCCAAATAGAGATAGTGATGAGTCGATAGAGGAAACGGTCTCAACATTGGGAAGAGAGGTAGGAATACTTTTACAAGCATCTTTGAAGTGTTCTTCACAAGCCTCATCAAGAACATCAATACAATTAATACTCTCATATGAATAAGGCTGTTTAGACAACTTTCCCATGTTGAAGACTACTTTATCGTCACCCACTCTCATGATAAGCTCACCGGCTTCAACATCGATGAGAGTGCGACCGGTCCTCAAGAATGGACGACCAACAATTAGTGGCACACGGGGGTCCATCTCGTAGTCGACGACAACGAAATCAGCAGGGAAGGTGAATTTTTCGACTCCTACAATGACGTCTTCGGCTATCCCCACTGGATAAGCAACCGTACGGTTGGCCAATTCCAAAGTCATTTTGGTGGGGACTAGCTCGGGGAGAGATGATTGCTTCCAAACACTTAGAGGCATGAGATTAATACTGGCACCTAGATCGGCTAGGGCCATGCAATTCTCTACTCCCGGGAAATTGCAAGGGATAAGAAAACGACCCGGATCACCAAGCTTGGTTGGCAATTTCCTTAAGAGTACTGCAGAACAATTCTCATTAAGTTGGGTGTTGGCAATATCGAGGAGCTTTTCCTTGTCGCTCAGAAGATCTTTAAACATTTTTGCATATTTAGGCATGTGAGCGAGAGCCTCAGCGAAGGAGATGTTAAAATTCAATTGTTTGAACATTTTAAGGAAGTTCGAAACCTGAATATCATCCTTGCTCTTTTGCTTCTCTTTCCTCAACCTAGATGGATAAGGTATATTGGAAGAAGAGGAAGGCTTTGGGAGAATAGGATCACTCACAACCACGGGTGGAGGAGGGGTAGAAGGAAGAGGTGGAGAAATTGGGGACGGGGAAGGATGAGGAATAGGAGCAGGTGACTTGTTCTCCTTAGTCACAACCACCGGTGGAGGTATAGGAAGCTCGGGTTCCTTGGTACCTTTACCACTTCGAGTGGTGATTGCTTTCATCTCCCCTCTTGGATTCGCAACGGTGTTACTCGGAAGAGTACCCGAAGAAGAGGGTTGATTACCTTGGAAGAAACCAGCCATAATGTTCCTCAAGTCATTAGTTTGGGTATCCAACGTATTTCTCATGTCGGCTCTCAAGTCGTTTCCTTGCTTGACCAAGTCTGCTTTCAAATTTATCACTTCACGCTAAAGATTTTCCACGATCACATCGTTTGTCCTCATGTAGGTCTGCACTTCTTGGTGTAGAGCGGTGGATTGGTTGGGAGGAGCATTGTATGCGGGTGGTTGATAAGCAGGTTGTTGGTAAACTTGGTTGTTACGTTGAGGTGGTTGTTGCTGCTTGTGAGGAGGGATGTATGGTTGTCGAGGTTGTTGTTGTTGTTGAGGAGGGCGATTGAAGTTTGATTGTTGGTTTGGGTTGGTTGGAGGAAAACCAGGTGGTGAAAGATAGTTGTTGCTGCGGTAGCTAAGTAAATTACGGTCACCTTGAGGTCTAGCTTGATAAGCAGGTTGAGGATAGGTGCCATAAGCTGCATTAACATTCTCAGAAGGGTAGTCTTGGGTGGCGGTACAAGTGGTGTAAGAGTGAGGACCACCGCATATCTCACAAGTTTGGCTGACAGCGTTAACTTGAGCGTTTTTAGCGTTGCTGCCGTTTTTGTTGACGGTGTGGGTGACAAGCGATTCAAGAAGCACAGTGATTTTGTCAAGTCGCTTGTCGCTGTCATTAGTGCTAACACTAGCGACATTGGTCCGAACACTCTTGGTTTGCACACGAGATTTGTTCTCAATGATATCCCAAGCAGCATTGGAAGTCTTAGCCAATAGATTACCCCCCGAGGCACTGTTCAGTGAATCTTGGTCACTCATGCTTAAACCATTGTAAAAAGTATTAATTTGATGTACTTTGGTAAAACCATGTTGTGGGCATTTTCTTAAAAGATCTTTAAAACGATCCCAAGATTCACTGAACGACTCATCGTACTTTTGTTCAAAATTTATGATTTCATTCTGCAAAGCGGTAGTACGAGAGGGTGGGAAAAAGTAATTGATAAACTTAGTCTCCATATCCGTCCACGAGAGAATACTCTGTGGCGGTTCCTTAGCAAGCCAATGCCGGGCTTGTCCCTCTAAAGAAAAGGGAAAAAGTTGTAACCTGGTAACCTCTTGTGGAACACCATTGAATTTGACCGTGTTAGTGAGTTGCAAGAATCTCTTGATGTGGTCATGTGGGTCATCAATGGTACGTCCCAAGAATGGTTGAGCGGAGACCATCTGGATAAAGCCTGATTTTAGCTCAAAGTTGTTGGCGGCAATTGGAGGTATGACAATTGGATCTGTGTTGCCATCTACATGAGCTTGCAGCAATTCAATCATCGGGCGATTATCCGGAAGGGGCTCATTGTTGTTGTTATTGTTCATGTTGTTGAAAGGCGGGTTGTTGTGGTTATTATTGTTGTTCAGAGGTGGTATGTTATTGTTGGCTTGTACACCGGCCATGTCTAGGTTATCGAGAGGCTCGGGCTCTTGATAAGACGTGGATCGAGTGCGCATACACCTGCAAAAGAACGAACAAAGAAAAACAAAGCAAAAATATTTTTGGTTTTTATGTTTTTTTGAATTTTTTTATTTTTTTTTTATTTTTTTTTTTGAATTTTTGAAAATTTTATATTTTTTAGTGTTTTTGAAATTTTTTTATGAAAAAGTAACGTTCACGGGGAACGGATCCCAAAATCCAAGTTCTCACAAAAAACTTTTGATCTTAACGAGAAGAGCCGGCAGCGGCGCCATTTGATACACGCATTTTCATTAGGTTCAATTTTCTCTCGATATCCTCTCGAATTGATCTCAGCCTTAAGTGGAATGATTGTTCTTGGTTACCAAATAAAAGGGTTTGGTTTTCTAATCTATACTACATTATAAAGGGTGTATCCCTTTGGTTGAAAGTTGAAAATGTTGAATGGTTGAAAAATATGGGTCCCACTAATCTATATCTATACTACATTATAAAGGGTGTCTCCCTTTGGTTGAAAGTTGAAAATGTTGAATGGTTAAAAAATGTGGGTCCCACTAATCTATATCTATACTACATTATAAAGGGTGTATCCCTTTGGTTGAAAGTTGAAAATGTTGAATAGTTGAAAAATGTGGGTCCCACTAATCTATATCTATACTACATTATAAAGGGTGTATCCCTTTGGTTGAAAGTTGAAAATGTTGAATAGTTGAAAAATATGGGTCCCACTAATCTATATCTATACTACATTATAAAGGGTGTATCCCTTTGGTTGAAAGTTGAAAATATTGAATGGTTGAAAAATGTGGGTCCCACTAATCTATATCTATACTACATTATAAAGGGTGTATCCCTTTGGTTGAAAGTTAAAAATGTTGAATGGTTGAAAAATGTGGGTCCCACTAATGTATATCTATAGTACATTATAAAGGGTGTATCCCTTTGGTTGAAAGTTAAAAATGTTGAATGGTTGAAAAATGTGGGTCCTACTAATATATATCTATACTACATTATAAATGGTGTATCCCTTTGGTTGAAAATTGAAAATGTTGAATGGTTGAAAAATATGGGTCACACTAATCTATATCTATACTGCACTATAAAGGGTGTATCCCTTTGGTTGAAAGTTGAAAATGTTGAATGGTTGAAAAATATGGGTCCCACTAATCTATATCTATACTACATTATAAAGGGTGTATCCCTTTGGTTGAAAGTTGAAAATGTTGAATGCTGGAAAATGTGGGTCCCACTAATGTATATTTATATTACATTATAAATGGTGTATCCCTTTGGTTGAAAGTTGAAAATGTTGAATGCTTGAAAAATGTGAGTCCCATTAAAAACTACTACATGCAAATCTTATTCATTAAAAAAGATATAAACTTTCGTTAATTAAACAAATGGCACCCTTTCATCCAATTGAAACATACTTATAAGATATTTTGAATTATAACATGTTACAACGCTTTGAAATAAAAGTTTAATCTTTTGACGTTATATTTTGAACTTCACCGAAACACTTACCACAATATCGCATCGTGTTAATTATCTGTTGCTAGACAATTTCCGCCGCTATGCGCGGGTACTCGTCTAGTATACTAAAGGTTAAAACGTACTTAAAATTAAAACTTAAATCAAAGACAATTACTTTAATGATAATTAATAAAAACGTGAATTAAAATTGAAATTAAGATTAAAATTAAAATTGAAATCAAAGTTAAAATTACAGTTGAAATATAAATTGTGAAATAAACGTAAAGAAACAGTAGAACAGTAACACTAAAAGAAAATTGATTCGGAACTTTTTAACCTTGATTCGGAACTTTGCTCATGCGGAACTTTCGCTCGGAACTTTGGTTCATTCGGAACTTTGTGATTCATCCGGAACTTTGCTCATTCGGAAGTTTTTGGTTCATCCGGAACTTTGTGGTTCATTCGGAAGTTTTACTCATTCGGAACATTTAGACTCATTCGGAACTTTTGACTCATCCGGAACTTTGATTCATTCGGAAGATTAGGTTCATCCAGAACTTTCAGTTCGTTCGGAACTTTTGTCTGATTCGGAACTTTTTTAAACAAAAACTCACTCGGAACTATTTTATTCACCCGGAACTTTTAACCTAAGCAGTTCATTAGGAACTTTTGTGCTCATTCGGAAGTTTGGTGTTCATCCGGAAGTCTGGAAGCACAGGTACAGTAACGAACCCCGAAGAACAAGGAAACTAGTTTTAATCCAAAATTTACCAAGTTTTTCACCAAATCTTAAATAAAACTAAACACAAAGCATCTACTAACCATAAACTACAAATCTCATCAACAAAAACACAAATCTCAACAACTTTTGAAGATCAAATTAAGAAAATAAAAACTTAAGAACTTGAAGATAAAGATGATGATAAACAAGATGAAATGGAAAGATTAAACATAGAACTTGTATTGAATGATTAATGTTTTAACAAGATCAAACAAAGATTAAAATAACAAATTTAAAAATCAAAGATCAAGATCACCAATCACCCTCATGGTGTTGGTGATGGGACGAACTAGAAGGAGAAAAAGAAGGAGAAAAGAAAACTAAAACTAAAACTAACTAACTCCTGGAAAGTGTGAGGGGATGGGCTTTATATAGCCTTGTCCTTTGGTTGATGAGTGGGCTTTCTCCCGTTCTTCTTGTCTTTTCGTCTTTTCAGAAAAGTTTCCGTTTTCGATTCTGATTCGGGATTTGTTGTCGATTAAATTCAACTCGTCTTTTAATTTCTTCGTTTAATAGACTTGAGTTTCTTCGACTTATGTAAATCTTCCATCTTTGGTCCTTTTCTTCGATAAATCTTCGAATAGGCCCAGTGACTTCAAATCTTTTGCATCTCTTGGACAATAGACTTTATCTTGAGTCTTTTTCTTCAGTAAAACCCGTGCAATCCCATGTTTTCTTTAATATTCATCCGGTTGGCTCTGAAAACACAATAAACATAAAAACCACGCATAATTCCAAACAAATGATATTAAATACGTGTTTTGGTCTCGTTTTTAGCCAGAATTAAGTGGTAAAAGGATGGGTGTTTACACACCTATCAAACGCTTAGTCCAATTCAATTCAACATCTCTATTAGCAGGTGGGTTGGTTTTCTTAATATCTGGATGCTTCCCCGACTTACGTTTCAAGTGTTCATTAATTTGTAACTGGATTTCCATTTCGTTAAACTTTTTCGGTTTAGGCTTCCGTTTGGCTTTACCATGGAATTGCCTAGTTTTACTCCTTAGATAATGATTTGTTTTTAACCATCTTCTATGACCAACATAAACGATTTTGTTATTGATAGCCATCGATGGAGTGTCCTTGTTACAAGTGGGGCATGCGTAGTAGCCTTGCCCAACCCACCCAGAAAGACTACTCCGAGCTGGAAAATCATTGATGGTCCATAAAAGCGCTGATTTCATATCGAAATAAGTACCCGTAGCAACGTCTTTCGTCCTGACTCATTTCCATAAATCTTTGAGTTCTTTAATCAAAGGCGCCAAGAAAACATCAATATCTTTTCCAGGTGATTTAGGGCCGGGAATTAACATCCTCAACATTAAAGAAGTTTCTTTCATACACATCCACGGTGGTGTGTTGTATGCTGTCAATATGACCGGCCACATGCTGTAATTTTGACTCATAATGCCATAAGGATTAAAACCATCAGCAGCCAACCCTAATCGAACGTTTATAGGGTCACTAGAGAAATCAGGTAGCATCATGTCAAAATATTTCCATGCTTTTATCGTCACACGGGTGATTCAACTTGCCATCCTTAGACTGTCCAGTAGCATGCCAAGTCATCCACTTTTCTATGTATTTTGTGTTGAACATCCGTTGAAGTCTAGGTTTTAACAGAAAGTAACGCACCACCTTGTTTGCAACCAACTTCCCCTTTGCTTTCTGTGGGTCTTTATATCTACTCTCTCCGCAGACTGGACAAATATCCCTCTTTTTGTTAACCTTTGATCCACAATATAAAAAACAATCGTTTATACAAGCATGAATCGATTCGTATCCTAACCCGATCTTTCTGTATGTCTTCTTGATTTCATAGTATGACGATGGGAAATTGAAACCTTGACTACGGGTACAAAACTTCTGGAGACAAGCTAGAATCTGGTTAAACCCGACATCACTAATTTTATTTAAAACCTTGATGTGTGCAATCTCTGTTGTAAATTCCAATGTAGTCAAATTGGTAAGCGTGTGCAACTTTTGGGTGGACCTACTAAGTAACTCTTCAAACTCGTTATTAGGACCCGTTGTTTGATCAGGTGGAGTTTGAGTCGGAGGAGTTTGAGTCGGTGGAGTTTCGACATTAGTTACAGAAATATCTTCTAAGAACGTATTCATGTCAAGGTGTTCAGGTGAATGTGATACTGGTGTAGGAAGCGGAAGAATCGGTTCACCGTGATATTTCCAAGCGGTATAATATTCGTCCCACCCGTGTTGGGATAAGTGTACCTCAAGAGTGTGGAGGTCAACCAATCTCTCACAGTTACAACAACGTTTACATGGGCAACGGATCATTTGTGTGATGGGCTGCACATATGTCTTACAATGCTCGATGAATCCAAAAAGACAATATAAAAATTCATCGGAATTACGATTGGATATAGTTGTCCAACTCTTATCAATTATCATAATTGCGTTGCAAATAAACATTATTCAAATAAATGATTTAATTAAACACCTTAAAACAAATAATCAGGAATGTTTTTTCACCTACTAGTGCACTATGGAAGGCAATCCTAACCCACTCTTTGAATGTTTCGTCTCATATATGAATGCGTATAACTGATTTACTATTTGAGAAAATTCGGCCGCATTTCCCCTCTACTCCCCAAATATGTGTTTAAAGACATATTCGTAGGAGTAAAGGAGAAACGCTGTCGAAATCATCTCAAATAATAAACAAGTTATACGCATTCATATCCTAAATAAGACAAAACATTCAAAAAGCAGTCCCAAAACTGGGGACTTTACGAAATTAATTTCTAATAAATTAATTTCGGACGGGTTTTCTAATGTTGATTAATTTCGGACGGGGCTTTTCCAAAATTAATCGACTAGAATCCTAAAACAATCCTAAAATTATTTACTACAAAAGACTAACAATATATAATATAATAAACATATGCATAATATTAATTACACACCTCGGTCACGACTGAAATAAACAAAGATAGAAAGATAGAAAAAAGGTCCGGATGAGGAAGTTGTCCCGACTGTCCCGGTGCTAACCAAACACAAACATAAAATAAAAAAAATCTAAATTAGTTGGTTTCCGAGATTTTATCTAATTTGAAACAAACACTAAAACAATTTCAAAAAAAACATTACCTTTTATACGACTGTGACTCGGGAATTCGGTTCTCGGCTGTGACTCGAGTCTTGGCTATGATAAACATATAAAAAATTAAACTCGTGCCTATATATATATATATATATATATATATATATATATATATATATATATATATATATATATATATATATATATATATATATATATATATATATATATATATATATAAGTCGAAATCCCTAAATAAATATTAAGTCATATATAAGCCGAAATCCCTTAAGCCTAAAAGAATTAATCCAAAGATCAACTATATATATACTAAGCGAAATCAACTAAGCCTAAATCTACTAAAACTAAATAAGCCGAAGTCAACTAAGCCTAAATATAATCTGAAATCAACTAAGCCTACATATAACACGAAATCAATTAAGCCAAAATAAGCCAAAAACAACTAAAAAATAAACACCCACCTGCTTCCGTGGTGGTGGTGGCTACAGTTGCTGCCGCCGGCGGTGCTGGTTGTTACTACTGTCGTGGCGGTGGTGGCGGGTGGTTGCTATCACATTTAGAAATAAGTAAACACAATTAATAAATAAAAAAATTAATAGATACAAAAATTTAATAGAACAAAAATTAAACAAGAATTGAATTACCTTATCCGAAATTAAACAAAAAACATAATTAGTGCGAGTGTGGTGATATGAGACGCTGGTGGTGGTGGTGGGATGAGACGGTGGTGGTGGTGGGATGAGACGGTGGTGCTGGTGGGATGAGACGAGACAATGGAATGAGACGGTGGTGGTGGATGAGACGGTGGTGGTGGTGGGAAGACGGTGGTGGTTTTTTTAATAAAGATGACGATGACAATGGGGTTTTTTTTAATGAAGATAAAGATGAATAATGATGCCCGTCTGTTTTAATTGTGGATAGAATTTAGGTTCGAAAGTTAGGGTCGAAAATTTTGACCCTAAATTACTTTAGTATTTAGGGTCGAAATTTTCGACCCTACATTTCGACCCTAAATATAAACCGCGAATTTTTTAATTTTGGTATGAAATTTTAAACTTTTTGTGAAAAATTTTGAAAATTAAACTTTTGGTGCCAAGTTTAGGGTCGAAAATTTCGACCCTAAATTTCGGAACTAGAATAACTTTAATTTTAAAATGCTTTAAAAAATTAATAAATAGAGTTTATAAATTACTAAATTATTTATATAAAATATTATCAAATTATTTTATTTATATAAAATATTAATAAGTATGACTAATATATTTTATTTATGTAAATTTATTTTCTAAATTACAATAATTACGTTTTAAAATAGTAAATTTCGAAACTAGAATAATTTTAATTTTAAAAAGTTTAAAAAAATTAATAAATAGAGTTTATAAATTATTAATTATTTATATAAAATATTAACAAATTATTTTATTTATATAAAATATTAATAAGTATGACTAATATATTTTATTTATGTAAATTTATTTTCTAAATTACAATAATTACGTTTTAAGATAGTAAATTTCAAAACTAAAATAATTTTAATTTTAAAAAGTTTTAAAAATTAATAAATAGAGTTTATAAATTACTAAATTATTTATATAAAATATTAACAAATCATTTTATTTATATAGGGTATCGTATTACATGATATGAGTCAATAGGGTATCGTATTATGAGTCAATAGGGTATCGTATTACATGATATGAGTCAATGTGGTATCGTATTACATGATACGAGTCAATGTGGTAACGTATTACGTAATATGAGTCAATAGGGTATCGTACTACATGATATGAGTCAATAGGGTATCGTATTACAAGATACGAGTCAATGTGGTATCGTATTACGTGATATGAGTCAATAGGGTATCGTATTACATGATACGAGTCAATAGGGTATCATATTACATGATACGAGTCAATAGGGTATCGTATTACATGATATGAGTCAATAGGGTATCGTATTACATGATATGAGTCAATATCGTATCGTATTACATGATATGAGTCAATAGGGTATACATGATACGAGTCAATAGGGTATCGTATTACATGATACGAGTCAATAGGGTATCGTATTACGTGATACGAGTCAATAGGGTATCGTATTACGTGATATGAGTCAATAGGGTATCGTATTACGTGATACAAGTCAATAGGGTATCGTATTACCTGATACGAGTCAATAGGGTATCGTATTACATGATACGAGTCAATAGGGTATCGTATTACGTGATACGAGTCAATAGGGTATCGTATTACATGATATGAGTCAATAGGGTATCGTATTACATGCTACTAGTCAATAGGGTATCGTATTACGTGATACGAGTCAATAGGGTATCGTATTACGTGATACGAGTCAATAGGGTACCGTATTACATGATACGAGTCAATAGGGTATCGTATTACATGATATGAGTCAATGTGGTTTCGTATTACATGATATGAGTCAACAGGGTATCGTATTACATGATACGAGTCAATAGGGTATCGTATTACATGATACGAGTCAATAGGGTATCGTATTACATTATATGAGTCAATGTGGTATCGTATTACATGATACGAGTCAATAGGGTATCGTATTACATGATAGGAGTCAATAGGGTATCGTATTACATGATACGAGTCAATAGGGTATCGTATTACGTGATACGAGTCAATAGGGTATCGTATTACATGATATGAGTCAATAGGGTATCGTATTACATGATATGAGTCAATAGGGTATCGTATTACATGCTACGAGTCAATAGGGTATCGTATTACGTGATACGAGTCAATAGGGTATCGTATTACATGATACGTGTCAATAGGGTATCGTATTACATGATATGAGTCAACGTGGTATCGTATTACATGATATGAGTCAATAGGGTATCGTATTACATGATACGAGTCAATAGGGTATCGTATTACATGATACGAGTCAATAGGGTATCGCATTACATGATATGAGTCAATGTGGTATCGTATTACATGATAGGAGTCAATAGGGTATCATATTACATGATACGAGTCAATAGGGTATCGTATTACATGATACGAGTCAATAGGATATCGTATTACATGATACGAGTCAATAGGGTATCGTATTACATGATATGAGTCAATGTGGTATCGTACTACATGATATGAGTCAATAGGGTATCGTATTACATGATACGAGTCAATAGGGTATTGTATTACATGATACGAGTCAATAGGGTATCGTATTACGTGCTACGAGTCAATAGGGTATCGTATTACATGATAGGAGTCAATAGGGTATCGTATTACGTGATAAGAGTCAATAGGGTATCGTATTACATGATACGAGTCAATAGGGTATCGTATTATATGATACGAGTCAATAGGGTATCGTATTACATGATACGAGTCAATCGGGTATCGTATTACATGATATGAGTCAATAGGGTATCGTATTATATGATATGAGTCAATGTGGTATCGTATTACATGATATGAGTCAATCTGGTATCGTATTACATGATACGAGTCAATGTGGTATTGTATTACATGATATGAGTCAATAGGGTATCGTATTACATGATAGGAGTCAATAGGGTATCGTATTACATGATAGGAGTCAATAGGGTATCGTATTACATGATAGGAGTCAATAGGGTATCGTATTACGTGATACGAGTCAATAGGGTATCGTATTAAATGATAGGAGTCAATAGGGTATCGTATTACATGATACGAGTCAATAGGGTATCGTATTACATGATACGAGTCAATAGGGTATCGTATTACATGATACGAGTCAACAGCGTATCGTATTACATGATATGAGTCAATGTGGTATCGTATTACATGATACGAGTCAATGTGGTATCGTAATACGTAATATGAGTCAATAGGGTATCGTACTACATGATATGAGTCAATAGGGTATCGTATTACATGATACGAGTCAATGTGGTATCGTATTACGTGATATGAGTCAATAGGGTATCGTATTACATGATACGAGTCAATGGGGTATCATATTACATGATACGAGTCAATAGGGTATCGTATTACATGATATGAGTCAATAGGGTATCGTATTACATGATATGAGTCAATATCGTATCGTATTACATGATATGAGTCAATAGGGTATACATGATACGAGTCAATAGGGTATCGTATTACATGATACGAGTCAACAGGGTATCGTATTACGTGATACGAGTCAATAGGGTATCGTATTACGTGATATGAGTCAATAGGGTATCGTATTACGTGATACGAGTCAACAGGGTATCGTATTACCTGATACGAGTCAATAGGGTATCGTATTACATGATACGAGTCAATAGGGTATCGTATTACGTGATACGAGTCAATAGGGTATCGTATTACATGATATGAGTCAATAGGGTATCGTATTACATGATATGAGTCAATAGGGTATCGTATTACATGCTACTAGTCAATAGGGTATCGTATTACGTGATACGAGTCGATAGGGTATCGTATTACGTGATACGAGTCAATAAGGTACCGTATTACATGATACGAGTCAATAGGGTATCGTATTACATGATATGAGTCAATGTGGTATCGTATTACATGATATGAGTCAACAAGGTATCGTATTACATGATACGAGTCAATAGGGTATCGTATTACATGATACGAGTCAATAGGGTATCGTATTACATTATATGAGTCAATGTGGTATCGTATTACATGATACGAGTCAATAGGGTATCGTATTACATGATAGGAGTCAACAGGGTATCGTATTACATGATACGAGTCAATAGGGTATCGTATTACGTGATACGAGTCAATAGGGTATCGTATTACATGATATGAGTCAATAGGGTATCGTATTACATGATATGAGTCAATAGTGTATCGTATTACATGATACGAGTCAATAGGGTATCGTATTACGTGATACGAGTCAATAGGGTATCGTATTACATGATACGAGTCAATAGGGTATCGTATTACATGATATGAGTCAACATGGTATCGTATTACATGATATGAGTCAATAGGGTATCGTATTACATGATACGAGTCAATAGGGTATCGTATTACATGATACGTGTCAGTAGGGTATCGCATTACATGATATGAGTCAATGTGGTATCGTATTACATGATAGGAGTCAATAGGGTATCATATTACATGATACGAGTCAATAGGGTATCGTATTACATGATACGAGTCAATAGGGTATCGTATTACATGATACGAGTCAATAGGGTATCGTATTACATGATATGAGTCAATGTGGTATCGTATTACATGATATGAGTCAATAGGGTATCGTATTACATGATGCGTGTCAATAGAGTATTGTATTACATGATACGAGTCAATAGGGTATCGTATTACGTGCTACGAGTCAATAGGGTATCGTATTACATGATAGGAGTCAATAGGGTATCGTATTACGTGATAAGAGTCAATAGGTTATCGTATTACATGATACGAGTCAATAGGGTATCGTATTATATGATACGAGTCAATAGTGTATCGTATTACATGATACGAGTCAATCAGGTATCGTATTACATGATATGAGTCAATAAGGTATCGTATTATATGATATGAGTCAATGTGGTATCGTATTACATGATATGAGTCAATGTGGTATCGTATTACATGATACGAGTCAATGTGGTATTGTATTACATGATATGAGTCAATAGGGTATCGTATTACATGATATGAGTCAATAGGGTATCGTATTACATGATAGGAGTCAATAGGGTATCGTATTACATGATAGGAGTCAATAGGGTATCGTATTACGTGATACGAGTCAATAGGGTATTGTATTACATGATATGAGTCAATAGGGTATCGTATTACATGATACGAGTCAATAGGGTATCGTATTACATGATACGAGTCAACAGGGTATCGTATTACATGATATGAGTCAATGTAGTATCATATTACATAATATGAGTCAATGTGGTATCGTATTACATGATACGAGTCAATGTGGTATCGTATTACATGATATGAGTTAATAGGGTATCGTATTACATGATATGAGTCAATAGGGTATCGTATTACATGATACGAGTCAATAGGGTATCGTATTAGATGATATGAGTCAATTGGGTATCGTATTACATGATATGAGTATCACTAATATATTTTATTTATATAAAATATTAATAAGTATCAGTAATATATTTTATTTATGTAAATAGGGTATCGTATTACATGATACGAGTTAATGGAGTATCGTATTACATGATATGAGTCAACAGGGAAAATATTGGAGGGAAAACATTAGAGGGAAAACCTTGGCGGGAAAACATTGGCGAGAAAATATTGGAGGGAAAACATTGGAGGGAAAATGTTAACAATTTCCCTCACTTTTTTAGCATACAATGAGAACCACACACACTCCTTATCATCACAACCAGCAGCAGATCACACACACTTATCATCATAAACAAATTGTTATTATGAAGATGTTGAAGCATGAAGCTTTTCCATGCAGGTGTGGACATGGATATGTAGTTCTTCGAGAATCGTGGACAACTGAAAACTTTGCTAGACTGTACTATGCTTGTCCACGTTCACGCGTTCAACATCCAGTTTCATATGAATGCAATTTTTTTTTATGGAAAGACGAACGCGTCCAACTACTAATCAATCCTCTTAGAGGTTCAATGAGCTTTTCTCCTCCAAGCTCTTCTTCATGACCTTCAACTAGCTTTTCTCCTCCAAGCTCTTCTTCAAGACCTTCAACGAGCTTTTCTCCTCCAAGCTCTTCTCCCAGACCTTCAACGATTCCAATTTCTTCTCCAAGCTCTTCTACGTGTGCAAAATGTGTGCGCTTGAATGGAATGATAAAGGTACTTGAGAGTACAGTAGAGTTGTACCGCAACTCCGATAGGCACACAATGGATTCAGCTGCACTACGTCACGACCTTTACGATGACATGGGGAACCTTAGTTTGAACTAGTTTGTGATGTGTTTTTTCCGTGTTTACGAGTCTAATATCGTTGTAATATCCATGTTTAATTAAGCGCGTGTTTAAGTGTCCGTGACGAATAAAATTATGTTTAGGAGTGTTTGTCTGTAAGTCTCCCATGTGATATTACAAAAGTTTTTATGTTATATTTGGAATAAATAAATATTTGTTTTATAAATGTCTCATTTTTATTATATAAACGTCGCAACTGTTCGTAAAGTCTAATGACTTTAAGTCCCCGTATCGAATAAAATGTCGTTAGGCGTTTTGTTCGTATCTTCTAACATAAAAGTTACATAAGTTATATATGAGTATAATAATAATAATAATAATAATTCAAAATTTATTTTAATAATTATGAAAAAAAATGCAATTAAAACACATTACCATTGAATAAAAACATATACTTAAAATTTAAATATATACATATATTAATATTTTAAAGGATTTAGATTAAAAGAAATTTTTTTAAATATAGTTAAAAATTTAGGGTCAAAATTTTCGACACTAAAATATTAACATATAAAAAACTAAACTTTTTGACTGATTTTAATTATTATAAATGTATTTTATATTACATAAATAATTTAAAATATAGTTAAAAATTTAGAGTCAAAAATTTCGACCCTAAAATATTAACTTATAAATATATAATGTTTTAAAATTCTTTTTAATTATTAGAAATGTATTTTATATTACATAAATTTTAGGGTCGAAATTTTCAACCCTAAATTTGTGGACCCCACTTTCTTTTTGACCAGCCATTTTGGGTTGAAAAGTTGTGGCCCCTACCATGTGTTTAGGGTCGAAATTTTTGACCCTAAATTTGCACCGACCCTAAATGGCAATTTTGTTGTAGTGAATGACCTTAAAGGAGTAAAGGACCTTGATTGCCTTTGTTACACTAAAGATCCAGGAATGGGTGCGTTGTTACAGGTTTCTGCTGTAGTGGTGCGCGTTCTTTCTTAGCTATGGAAGATTCCTATTGTCGGTGTCAATCATTGTGTTGCTCTTACTGAAATGGAGAGGGTTGTCACTGGGGCTCAGGGCCAGTTGTTCTCTATGTTAGTGGCGGGAACACACGGGTTAGTTAGGGCAACAATAGCGTTATTGACATTTTGTTAAGCATTACAAGTCGTTGACTTCTTATTTTATTACTATCTTTGTATAATTGCGTACAGTGAGGGCAAATGCGGAATATTTGGGAGACGATTGATATGCGAAATATGCTTATGCAGAAGTTCTTCTGGAACTTGTTCCCAAGTTTGGAACCTTTCCCTGAATAGCCTTCTGAAAAGCCTTATTGAGAAACAAAAATTTTTAAGACCTTTATTCGTTGGTGGGCTCGAGTTTGTCAATGTCTGCGTTAGTTGGTAAAAAGCGATAATGTAAAATGTGACGATAAGTATGATCATTAGTAACTAACTGAAATGGTTAGAACTTGAAAAAAATCGTTTTTTTCCTTTGATAAAACTAAAGTGACTCATGTCTGAAATAGCTACTGAATCACAAATAACTCTGATCTGGGTTCTGCTGTATCTAAAATAGGTCAGGTAAAAAAAGGTTAACGTGTCAATGCACCCCGTGTCAACATGTACTATAAACCGACTCATTTGAGTTCAATTCCACATTTCATTTTCATACCCACGATAGTCGATACAAGTTAGTGAAGTAAAACTTTGGACCTTCTCAACCCCAACCTGCAAGTTTAGCAAAACTGATAAAAATTACGGTAGGCTGTTGGGCCGATTTCACAGCCCACCAAGATAATCCCAAAAAAACCCGAATATAGAAGTTAGGATATAAACGGTTATTTGGCAGTTATTACAAACTCCAAAACCACTGCAACGGTTAACAATGAAACGTTACATCGTTTCATCGTACCGATTAGAGTAGTATATATAGAAACTCAATTGTACAAACAAATGAATGATGCATATTGATTATTAAACTTATATGAAAGATTGATTCCACAAAACAACTTTGCATATTTGAATATCTTGATTTTGGTTCGAAGATCCAAAACCTTAGATTGAAAAAAATATTTGGCATCAGAGCTTTTGGTTGGAGAACCAAATCATCATATACCAATTTTTCTGCTTTCGAATAAAAAACCAACCCACGAAATCATTTTCCAAAGATTTTTGCACAAACAGGAAAAACACGAATCACGATCTATCATAGTGTTTTTATCAAAGGAAAATCCTACCCACCACCTGAATCATTGATTCGGCAATAGGGGTTTTTCCCACAAAAACTTGCAAAAATCAAACCCACCGAAAATAGATTTTTGCCTAATCTAAGATTAGACAAGGATTGATTTTAAAATACACAAATTCGAAACAAGGCAGAAAACTTACCAAGGATTCGGATATCACAACTCTCGAAAATTGGGTAAACCCCAATCAAATCCAAAATTAGGACTTGATAACCCAATAGGAATCATCACGACTCGATATATCCGAAAAACATACCAGATCCCCAAATTTCTTACGAAAAACCTAATTTTCGCAAGAACACAATCAGGAGAATCAAACGGTTCAATCAATAGAACGTTTGAATAAATCAAAAGGAGGATTATTAAATCCGCCATTTGATTTACATAAGAACCATCACAAAACCAAAAAAAAATTTGGTTACAGTGAAACAAGAAAGAAAGGGGACGGGGTAACCAAGGAGAAAGAGAGAGAGACAGAGAGGCTTATTAAACACAGACTAAGTGAGTTAATAAGTGACAAGGAAAGCAAGGACCAGGTATAAGGATACCCAAAAAGGAACTGGATCGATTTTTTATCTGCACCAAAGGATCGACGGGCCTAAAGCCCAAACAGGTTTTTATTAAAAACCAAAATACCCATCTTATTATTATTTGTAAGTTTTAAAAAAAAATAAGAAAACTTATAAACTTAAAAAAAATTATTTAGTAAATCATACTTTTAAAATTATAAGTAGATTTTATTGAATAAATTTTGATATAATTTGTAGTGTTTTTCACTATTTATTATATTTTAGAATAATTTTAGGGAGTAATTAACCTTATTTTTATTCACTATTTAAACAATAGAAATTTCCAAGGAAAACTTTTTATATAAAAATGAAGCCTATTAGAATTAAAATAGCCTACTTGGCGATAGAGATCTCATTAGAAAAATAAATATTTTTTATGGACACTATAAGTGTCAAAATTATTTTAATTAGGAAATTTTTCAGTCACTATCATTAAGATAATTAATAATATGACTAAAGAAGATGGAGGAGGATCGAAGAGGGAGGTTAGTACCAGGAGTACACCTCACTTCCAATGTCCTATGCTTAAATCCTCGAATTATCCATTATGGGCAATTCGAATGCAAATCATTCTAGAAGCGAATGGTTTATGGGAAATGGTAGATCCAACGGATACTACCCAAACTGATAACAAGAAAGGCAAGACCGCAATGGCATTTCTTTATCAATCTTTACCCGAAGAACAACTGCTTCATATATTGAAGCACAAGGCCTCCAAAGAATTATGGGATGCTTTAAAATTAAGGCATATGGGGGAGGAAAGAGTCCAACAAGCGAGACTACAAACGCTCAAATCCGACTTTGAGATGTTACAAATGAAGGAAGATGAGTCAATAGACACCTTTTCTGGAAAAATTGACACAATACGCGAACAAAGCCGCTAGCTTAGGATACACTTTTGAGGATTCGACACTAGTACGGAAACTCTTAAATGCTGTACCTGATAGATTCCTTCAAATCGTCGCATCAATCGAGCAATACTCAGATTTAAATAAGATGACTCTAGAAGAAGCGATAGGCCGACTCAAGACCTACGAAGAAATAATTAAACATAAGAAGGGTAAACAAGTGGACAATCAAGAAAAATTGATGTTCACACGACATGAGAATAGGGGAAGAAATTTTAGAGGACGTGGACGTGGAAACTACAAGTCTTCACAAAATAAGAACCACGCAAAATTCAAGGATGAGAAGCAGAAAGAAGAAACTTCTCAAAATAACTATAGAAGAAACTTCAATACAACAAGGAATAATAGAATTACTTTCTTTAAATGCGACAAGCCAAGGCACATAGCATCGAAGTGTCGCACACAAATTAAGGCAAATGAACACTCAAACCTAGTCGAAGAAGAAGATTTAGAGCCAACCCTCCTGATGGCAATCTTAGAACCTCAAAATAAGAGAAAACGACTTAAGGATGTTGAAGAACAAGAAGTCTCGCTACACAAAACTGATGTAGGATATAAAGAGACAAACATGGATAGTCAATGGTACCTAGATAATAGGGCAAGCAACCATATGACTGGAATAAGGGAACACTTCAAGGATTTAGACGAGAAGGTTAGTGGAAAAGTAAGATTTGGAGATGGTTCATACATAGAAATAAAAGGAAAGGGTTCGATCATAATAGAGTGTGATGATGACGAACAAAGAATCATATCACATGTCTACTACATACCAAGCCTAAGAAGCAATCTATTGAGCCTTCGACAATTCACAGAAATTGGTTGTAAAGTAGTAATGGAAAACGATGAATTACGACTTTATGACATGGATAACAAGATCTTCTTAAAGGTCACAAGACAAAGGAACCGACTCTACAAGGCAAACCTAAAGATAGGCACACCTATCTGCCTTTTAGCAAACTTACAAGACACATCATGGTTATGGCACGCAAGATTAGGACACCTAAACTACAAGTCACTCACTATGATTACTCAAAAGAAATTAGTCCATGGAATACCTACCATTAAACCTACAACACAAATTTGTGATGTATGTTTAATTGGAAAACATAGTAGAGCGCCATTCCCAAAGAAAGCCAAAACTAGATCTACATCACCATTGGATTTAGTATATGGAGACTTATGTGGACCAATCACACCACCAACACCTTCTGGAAAGAGATACATATTCTTGCTAGTCAATGACTATTCAAGATTTATGTGGGCATATTTATTAAGTACAAAAGATCAAGCTTTTGATACTTTCAAGGAATTCAAGGAGACAATAGAAAAGGAGCTAAGAACAACATTAAAGATGTTGAGAACTGATCGTGGAGGAGAATTCACTTCAAATGAATTTATGCAATATTGCAAAGACAATGGCATAGCACGACAACTTACCGCACCTTATTCACCTCAACAAAATGGAGTAGTAAAAAGAAGAAATAGAATAATAATGTCTATGAAAAGATGTATGATGAAAGTAACAAACATGCCACAAGACTTTTGGGATGAAGCTGTTAGACACGCCATATACATCTTAAATAGTGCATCAACTAGGGCGCTGGAAGATATCACTCCATACGAGGCAATTAAACAAAGGAAGCCAAATCTAGAAACCCTAAAGATTTTTGGCTGCATAGCATACGCGAAGGTTCCATCACAACATCTAAAAAAAATTAGATTATAGAAGTATCAAAATGGTATACTTAGGAACCGAATATGGATCAAAAGCATATAGACTATTTGACCCAATAAGAAGAAATATTTGTGTTAGTAGAGACGTGAAATTTAAGGAGAATGAAACATGGGATTGGAGCAATTATCTAAACGAGCACATCAATGAAGAACCTGAATGGATCGACTTCATAATAGATAACCCTAACAAAGATGATCACCTTGATCATGAAACCGAACCAAGGGATGAAGACGAACCACATGACGAAGACGATGTCTTTAACAATTTTGATGATGATGGATATACATCACCAACAAATAGCTCACCCACACATTCTCACACGACTCAAACACC
Organism: Glebionis coronaria; assembly: GCA_025667525.1. Lineage (NCBI taxonomy): Eukaryota > Viridiplantae > Streptophyta > Magnoliopsida > Asterales > Asteraceae > Glebionis > Glebionis coronaria. The sequence goes on along the minus strand of CM046874.1, from coordinate 16,324,293 downwards.
ATCAACAAGATCATCTCGAGTAAATTCCCAAGTTACACCAAATAACTTGACACACTCATTCAATCAAAGAAATAGTGAATCAAGAGCATCTACAAGCTCTCACTCAAGATTTGATCATACACCAATAAGGGGCTATAGATCATTGAATGATGTTTACGAAGATACTAAGGAATTACTACTAGCAGAAGATGAATCCAAGAATTATAAGGAAGCTTCAAACAACCAAAAATGGATAGAAGCAATGAAGGATGAGTTAGATTCTATAAATAGAAATAACACATGGGAACTCACAACCTTACCTTATGAAATAAAGTAATTGGCTTAAAACGGGTGTTTAAGACAAAGAGAGACGCAAATGGGAAAATAATCAAGCACAAGGCTAGATTAGTAGCAAAAGGCTACATACAAGAGCATGGCATAGATTTTGAAGAAGTTTTTGCTCCAGTAGCAAGAATGGAAACCATTAGATTACTACTTGCCATAGCTGCAAATAGAAAATGGGAAGTGCATCACCTCGACGTAAAATATGCATTTCTACATGGAGATTTAAAGGAAGAAGTGTACGTTGCACAACCTGAAGGATTTATAAAGAAAGATGGAAAAGTCTACAAATTAAGGAAAGCACTTTATAGATTAAGACAAGCACCACGTGCATGGAACATAAAGCTAGACAACACCTTAAAGTCTTTAGATTTCAAGAAGTGTGCATTAGAACAAGCCATCTACACAAAGGCCACAAGAGACTCAATCCTACTGATAGGAGTCTATGTTGACGATTTAATCATTACTGGCACACCTAAGAAGGAAATTGACTATTTCAAAGCTCAAATGGAAGAAAAAATTGAAATGAGCGACTTAGGATTATTAGCATACTATCTTGGCATAGAAGTCACACAATCAAAGGGTCAAATATCTATCAAGCAATCTGCCTATGCAAACAAGATACTGAATGAAGCTGGAATGATTGACTGCAATGAAACATTGACACCAATGGACCCTGGAACAAAGCTAACAAAGAAGACTGAAGACACATTGGTAGACTCAACTGAATATCGAAGCATAATTGGATGCTTAAGGTATTTACTACATACAAGACCCGACTTAAGTTATTCTGTTGGATTACTTAGTCGATTCATGCAAGAACCAAAAGAGCAACGCATGAAGGCAATAAAGAAGGTACTACGTTATGTAAAAGGAACAAAAGATCATAGAATCACCTACAAACATAATGGAGAAAACCAAATACAAGGATATAGCGATAGTAGCTATGGAGTTAACACTCTAGAAGGCAAAGGAACTACTGGCATTATATTTTACTATGGAGAATCACCTATTAGTTGGAGTTCACACAAACAAGCCACTGTAGCACTATCATCATGTGAATCAGAATTCATAGCCGCAACTGCAGCAGCAACACAAGCATTATGGTTAAAAAGACTACTTAGCAAGCTCACTCATACGAAGGAAGAAAATATTACCATAATGGTGGTCAACAAATCAGCAATACAACTAATGAAAACCCCAGTTTTTCATGGAAGAAGCAAGCACATCGACACTAAATATCACTTCATTCGAGAATGCGTTTAAAGAGACGACATACAAGTGGAATTTATAAGTGGCGAATATCAAAAGGCTGACATACTCACAAAAGCACTACCGAAGATAAGATTTCTTACGATGAGGCAACTTATTGGACTACAAAATCTACAACAACATTGAAGACGGCATTTTGTGATTATCGGGGAGATGTTGGGCCGATTTCACAGCCCACCAAGATAATCCCAAAAAATCCCGAATATAGCAGTTAGGATATAAACGGTTATTTGGCAGTTATTACAAACTCTAAAACCATTGCAACGGTTAACAATGAAACGTTACATCGTTTCATCGTACCGATTAGAGTAGTATATATAGAAACTCAATTGTACAAACAAATGAATGATGCATATTGATTATTAAACTTATATGAAAGATGGATTCCACAAAACAACTTTGCATATTTGAATATCTTGATTTTGTTTCAAAGATCCAAAACCTTAGATTGAAAAACAATATAGGCACCCCTTGGGTCAAACATATTGTGTAAGCCGACAATTTATATTGTTTCTTGCTATGTTGCAGGATCATAACATGCATTGTTGACTTGTGGTTATGACGACTAAAGTGAAATCGTCTAAAAATATAAACAAAAAGTGCAAAGTTTCATTTCTTTATAGAGAAAATAGCACTTGAACGGTATTGAAGCCAACACAACAAAACAAGCCTCAGTTATGATTCTCGTACAAAAAAGTTATATTTGATAGTTTTTGTTCATACAAACCGCCTCTTGAACAAGCTACGTCTCTTTGCTGGATCCTTTGGTTTGCTCTTTGCATATCCTTTTTGCCCAATCCTGTTGCAAAAGAAAAGCTTGATCACTACAACTGAAATTGGCTATATAAAGTCTGGCACTTTGAGAGGTATCCAACGAAAAATGCATCCATACTTTCACTTTTCTAGGTCGCAGACTTAATTAACCTTGCATACGTCTTTATATCCTCCCCCGACAGTAAGCCATATCAAAATAAAATAGATTTACATGGTATGAAAGCATTTCTAATCTATGTGTTCTTCTTGATCTACTAGTGATTGGGATTATTGTAGAACCTGATTTAAAAATTTGTCCCACATTGGTTGGAAATGATTCTTTAGAGTACTTTAAAACTAAGACATACATTAGAGAACCTCATAAGTTGTTTTGCCTTTAAAAAATGCTTATGCAGAGGTGATGTTGGATGTTGGTTCTCAAGTTTGGGACCTTTCCCAAAATAGCATACTGATTTTGGATATTGGTTCTCAAGTTTGGAACCTTTCCCAAAATAGCATACTGCAAAGCTTTATAGGGAAAAAAAATATACGTTTTTCGCGGGCTTACTTTCTGGGACTTTGGTTGTTCTCAAGTTTGGAACCTTTCCCAAAATAGCATACTGCAAAGCTTAATTGGGAAAAAATATACTTTTTTTGTTCACGGGCTTACTTTCGGGGACTTTGGTTGTGTGAGATTACCGTTGTGTTGAGTTTCTAAGAATACGAAAATTGAGAAGGTATATAACCGAATGTCTTATTAATAGTTTTATATAAAGATGCGAAGCTTTTTGTTACTGAAGTTTGTTTGTTATTTTTATACAAGAGTCGAGATATGAAAACTCATGGTGGTGAAAAAGTTGAGTTAATTGTAAAAATGGTCCCTTTGGTCATCCGGGTTTAACATTTTTAGTCCTTTTACTTTTTTTCTCGGGTTTAGTCCCTGTGGTTGCAACCCATAATGGGTTTAGTCCCTTGACCAATATATCTGTCAGTTTCACTGTGAAGTGCATTGTTAAACAAGTAAAATGTCGATCATGCCCCTACATCCTTCACCAGGGGCTGTTTGGTTCAGTGTATTTGAGTGGTTTTGGAAGGTTTTAAATATAAACTACAATTTTTTTATGTTTGGTTGTATTTTTACACGGTTTTAAAACACTTAAGAGGTTAGTATTTGTGGGTTTAACAAAACGTGAGGTAAAAAGAAGTTTTAGAATACGGGCGTCAATGGGTCAAAGTTGACCACTATGCCCTTAAATAGTTGATATTCCCAAGGTGTTTTTACCTTCTTTTCCATCATTCTTTTCTTTTTTTTCTTGTACTTTCCAGTGATTTTCTTTTTTCATTTGCTTCAACATCCATTCATTCATTACCCCTTTAATACACTAGGATTGATGCCCTGCGCGTTGCCGCGGGTTAGACATAGAAGTTCTTGATAAAATAAGAATAGGGTTTGTGCCCGCGCTTCGCCGCGGCGTTGGAGGCAGCGATAACTGGGAACGATAGCTAACATATAAGTTATAGCATGTTGTTAATAAATACGCGTTTTAGTTACATTTTGACATAAGTGCCTAAAGTTGTTTCATTATATACATAATAAGAGTTATGCTTTAGAAGCGTTTAACAAAAAAAATAAGGTTGGTCGCAGATTGGATCTTTGCATGTGTTTTCAGGACAGGTAGCAGCGGACGTTTGGAGGTTCTTGTTTTTCCTTGCTGCTCTTTTCCTTTGACTGTGGTCATGATTGTTGTGGCAAGCTGTTCCACCACATCTGCTGGTGGGGTAGCTGTTTGGCCCAAAAAAATAAATAGTTAGTTGTATATATGGAATAGTCATGATCTTGTAAGGAACTGGGCATGTTTGGCTGCTCATTAAGATAAGCTAAAAAATTATAGTTCAAACACGAAGATCCAATGATAGTGAGAAATAATACCTATGCATTGGTAGTAGCAAAAACTTCAGGATGATAATGAAGCATCTCCTTCCAAATATACATCCTTAAAACTTCTTCTATGAAGAGGCACCATCACATTTTTGAAAGCAATTATGTTATCGTGTCTAAGATGACGAAGAAGCTTAAGTTTACGTAAAGTTCTCAATAGCATCAATCCGGTTATCAAATGCATTATGTATCTTCTTTATCGCAACCTTTTCATTTGTTTGACGATTAACAGACGAACATGCAATACCATAAGCACCGCTACCAATAGGCTTAATCGGAACGTATTTAGTATGGATTTCGAACAATGCGTTCCACATTCAAAAGTAATGCTTCACTTCCGTTCTAACCCCGTTTGGCAGCTCAACCGGTGTCGCCATGTTTCTATATCACAACAAAATCACACTTATCTTAATAAGACAGTACTCAATTTCAATTACAAACAAACAAATTGTATGTAAATCTTATTATACTTATAAGAAGGGATGTCAATCGGGTTATGGGATCAGGTTAGGGGTGTTATTGGGTCGGGTCTATCGGGTTTTGAAAATATAAAAATCAACCCGCAATCCGACCCTATAAGCTATCGGGTCTATCTGGTTCGGGTTGTCAGGTTGAGTTTATCGTGTTACATGTTAATCTCATTCCACAATTTGCTTATTTCATTATAATACAATCCAAATCGATTTTAAATACAAATTTGGACCAGTAAACCACCTATATTTTCTTGTCCCTGAGCAACTTAGTAATTATGAATTTTCCGTAAGCATGGAGCTTTTTTGCACAACATGTATGTTCCTATTTTACCAAAATATGGCATCAAATATAGAAAGTTAAGAACAGTTGTAAAATCTTGACCTAAACTTATGCTCTATATAATAGATATACCTACTACAAAGCTATGAGGAGTCTGCTTAACACATAATTCTTCTTTTTAGTAAAAAAATACGCATTTGTTAATGGGTCATAATTGCTTATCGGGTTTATCGGGTCAATCCGATAACTCGATAAAAAATTAATTAAGGCCGTAACCCGAGCCTATAACGTAATCGGGTTTATCGGTTGACTCTATAATGCTATCGGGTTTATCGGGTTGACCCGATAAACAAAGTTGGACCCTATAAAATCTTATCAGGGTCGGGTCGGGTCGGATCGAGTAAACTCATTTGACACCCCTACTTATAAGGGAGTGTTTGAAATACCTTATTAGAACTACTGATGATAAAAATGTAATTGCACTAATGTTTTTAGTTTTTATTAATGACAGGATATGAAGTAAAGTACCAAATTTTAGTACAGTTTAACGAATAGGTAATATTAGCCAATTAATATAACTAAAAAAAGGAATAGAAAGACGTATAATTAGTACCGTATAATTGTAGCCTCTCACAGTCCAAATACTCTCTGAGTCCTCCTCCTCCTCATACTTTCCGGCATTCAATTTCCATTGCAAAACACCCAGTTCTACACGAACCCCACAAAGAAAAATCAGAATTCACATCATCAAAGCCGAACTTAATTTTTATCTCTGAAACTATACAACATTCGAAAAAACAAAAATGATCCATTGATACCAGATAAGTAATGAGCGGAAACAAAAATGAGGAGCATTGTGAATATGAGAAAGGTGTGGGTTTTCAAGCACATCATTCATGAGCCACGCCTACAATACAAAACCAACAACATAAACCATAATCATGATCAACCCATTTGATTACTAAAAAAAGATTAAAAAATTAAAGTATTTATTATTTACCCGAAGATTAGTTTCTTGATAAATAAAGGCTTAATTCAATCTCTGATCAAGTTAAATGGAGTTACTTTCTTTACCATCACGATACCCTCCTGTGTATAATATGTTTTTAATACATGTTATTGCAAGAACAAAGATTATGTACTAATACAGGAATTGGAGATTGCATTCTTATTTGTTATACACAGGAAAGACAAAATGTGAATTCAAATGTTTTTAACCAAGCAGTACACATTACCTCTTCTTGGTCAAGATCTGACCTGAATGAACTTATAAGAATGAGTGACACCACTTCTACCCAAAAACAGCATGCAATTACCACGGACCTCAGTTGATTATACGACTTCCGGATTAAGAATTGGCAGCATGATTCTACAGGAGGCTCGGATTTGCCAATATTAAAAAAAAAGGATGCATCCGCCATGGCTGCAAACGTAGTTGGTCGCCAGACAAAGCTACGGATGATCTCTGTTCTTCAAAGGCATTATGACTCATCCTAGCTTTTCATAATAGATCTGTGTAAAGGCCCACAAAATAGAAACAGAGGCAAATAGCACATATTATATTTTGTTATTCCAAAAACACACACATACCATCCTGTCTTTCATTTTATATACAATGGTTAACGCATATTTATCAAGCTTCAAAGGCAACTACACACATAATGTATAAAAAGCGCTATGGCGGCAACCTTAGAAGGTCGCCTAGCATGAAACCCCTAAGCCCATCCATAAGCAGAAAATCTATTCGTAAATAAAAGAAATGTGGTGTACGCTAAGATACGACATTCTAACTTTAATAATAAAGGAGAATTATATAGATGGGCCACATAACCTAAAATCGATACTACCAATGTCAAATAGTTGTTAGTATCGCCACACGCCTTGTACAGCGGCACCGGAACCAATGGCGCATCAGATGATCATAAGATGAAACAACGAAAAGATTATATAAGAACGCGTCCACAAAATGATAGCATAAAACAAAAACCTTATAATTTATTACTGTAAAACCTTAATCTTATGGATTCCATAAACATGTTTTAGTAATAACAAAAACCCTCTTTCTCTTTAATACCATCAGCGGTCGTATTATCCAACCCATAAGCCTACACCCAACCGGCACATCATCACACGCCATGGATAGCGGCAACGAAGAGCGCGGTGGCATCGAAGGAGGATAAGGCAGAAGGTGTAACATAAATCGAAACATAAACAGAAACAATAGAGATGATGAAATCAAAGTGGAAACATATACCTCCTTATTTGTATGATTAATAAGGCGAAAACAATAGAGATGATGAAACCACCACCGAAGGCCCCAACAATCGCGAGAATCAAAATGTTAAGGCCCATAGATCGTGACAATCAGCAACCATCGCAGCACGTAATAGATCGACCAGAGATTAAACCGATCAAAAATGGCATGTTTAAATCGAAAAAAACTTAACCCCCAAAGACCGTGAGATTCAACAACCAAACTCAAAACAATTGCGAAAGAAACGCAATAGATCGAGCAGAGATCAAACCGATAAAAAAATGGCGTGGTTTTTCTTTTTGGGTATGGTGTGAGAGAGAGAGAGATAGTTTTCTTTTTAGGTATGGTGTGAGAGAGAGAGATACTGTTGACAATGAGAGAAGTGAGAATGGATGGGCAAGGCATGGGACGAACAGAGAAAGGCATGGGTGAGGGGTAGTTTGAACGGCTCCCATTAGATCTTGCTTATTTTGAACGGCTATAATTAGATCTGTCTTACAAAGTTATATTACTTTTTTATTCCATTTTTCCATTCTACCAAATGAATAAAGGGGGTAATTAAGGGGAATGAATAATTCAATAATAAACAATAATAAAAGTTATGTGAGGAGAGTAGTAAGCCTTTCATCCTCTCCATCCATTTGTAAATGTTGCATTTTTTACAACCGTTGTTTGTGATTACTTTTTTGCAATTGGATCCCAGCCACCCATTCATCATTTTTGTTGGATCCATCTCACCCGTTTATCTCTTTTGTTGGATCTCAGCAATAGAGTTGATTTCACATTGGTACATTTTCAGCCGTTGATAAGGGTTTGTGAGTAATGGGAGTGAAATACACTTTTTATTCGTTGATTTATCTTCCCCACTTTGTAACCATTGATGATGATAAGGGTTTGTGGAAATTCTTACCCACCCCCTCCCCTCTCACATAAGGACAGTTGTTTCATCTCTCCCCCTCTCTCTCTCTAAAGTAGATCTAAGATCTTTGTTGATATGTCCCTCTCTAGAAAACGATCAAACTTTCATCAAATCACTTATAGATCTCCTGATCATTTTGTAGCCGTAGATCTATGATAAGTGGTTGTTTTCATTCATATTCAGCCATTGATTTTCATTTGTGGTGTATATCTCTATCTGTTTCTATTTCTCAAATCTACCCGATCATCTCCACATAACGTAAAAACACACACATTTGATTGATTTCGTTTTGTAATTTCGTGTACCATTAGTAATTATGAATGAAGATTTTGAAGACTACGTTGCTTCCAATTCCAAATGTGGGGTTTCTTTTATTTTAATTTTATTGATTTTTTTTGTTTTAGTTAATTTTATTGATGTTCGAAATATGATTTTTTTGAAATATTGATAATTGATGTTATAAAATATTTGTTTTAATTAATTTGATTGATGTTTGAACTATGATTATTTTTGAAATATTGATACTTGATGTTAGAAAATTTCGCTTTTGATTATTTGTTTATTTTCAGTTTCAGGGTGGAAAAAAAGAATGAAAAACCATAACGTAAGTTTTGTGATATGTATTGTTTTTTTTATTTGTCTATTATGGAGTAGTGTTTAATTTTATTTGATTCATTGTTTGCTTTTGAAATTAGGGTTGTTTGATGGCGATGGTAATGGTTTCTTGTTTGGTCACTGTTAAGGAGCAATGAGTATGTTTTATCTATGTTATTCGATTGTATTTTTTAAAGTTTTGTTTAAGAGCACACTTTTATGTTTCTTTGTGTATCCAGGGGTTCTTGATGGTTTTTGATCTATCTTGCTGCAAGGAGGAAGAGTGTCTTCTTAGTGCACTTTCGTCGTGCGACAACAGTGACAAGTGTGTGAGGCGAAAAGGTAAAATAAGATCAGGAACGAGTCTTATTTTGGCCAGACGTCGGTTACTATTATTAGCTAAAGGGTAGTCGAATTATCATCTTGGTTTTCTGAATATGTTCACCGTGTTAAAAAGATTAGGCCATATTTCTTAATAAGTTGCATAAGGTTGGATTTTTCATTGTAATTGAGGTAATACACCATAACTGAAGTCTAAGAATAGAAGCCAATCTTCATGCATTACCTCAATTACAACATTTCTTCATAAACAACTATAGGGACCCATCCATTTAGAGTGAATATTTGGTGTTCATTCCACGTAATTCAAGGTTGGCGTGTTAGATTGGTTTGCTCATTTATGGGAATTAGAAAAGAAAGAATATTGAGGTTACATCACAAACTGCAGAATAGAAGCCAATCTTCATAACATATTAGTCAGGTTTGTAGCTACACATTTATAACTCATCTCTATGGTTTCTGCTCTTCGTGTTATGCTAATAAAAGACAATATTATTTTCTTACAAGACCGAAGTCTTTCTTGATTGGATTTTAGACGCTTCTTTGAAATCACAATATAATTTTCTTAAAGGACAGAAGTCTTTCCTAGATTGTGAATATGATACACATTGAGATAAATAAGTTGACACACGCTGAGATTAAAGAGGTTGATAACGAATGATCACCTAGGTACGTTTCAGATGCTATTAGGACGATAATGTAACATCATTTGGTATATAGATGAACGCACTCTAGCTGTTTTTTGTGATTTGTTTTTGTTGTTGCAGATATTGGGATACCAAAGAATCAGGGGAGGAGTTAAAAGTGATATCGTTTAGCCATAAGTGCATAAGGTATGAGTTATTCCTGTATATTTTTTATTTGTATATGTTCTAATGTTAATGTCTTAACATTAGAACATTACTAACAGGGTGAAAGATAATGAGAGTCTTGGAAACGGAAGTTTACAACTGTCCTCGACACAGCCAAGCCCAATGATGGTATTACAACAAGTGTGACGACACTGAATGTCGTATTTGATGACGCTGATGCAACAACAGATTCAGGGGCTAGGTCGTATCCAACTGTCTATTAGGCATGTGTAAGGATCTGCACCATGTCTCAACTTAGCTCATAACATATGAATTACAAATTTTATGTATTCTTATCAATACAGTCGAAACATGTCAACTTTAAAGAATAAAGTGAATAAACGGCCTCCTGCTGCAACAGGGACGTTTGTTTGCTGTCAAAACAGAATCCAAACACCCCTTATGCTGCACGAGAGTGTTTGGATGCTGTTAAACCAGGATCCAAACACTCCTTCTCCTACAAAAGGGGTGTTTGGATGCTGTTAAACCAGGATTCAAACACCCTTATCCTGCAAAAGGGGTGTTGGCTGATGTTGACTTCGTGTTATATCATCACTCAGAGTTTTTTAAATTCCAATAGACGATGATGATTATGGAATTTCACATCGGAGGAACCAAGACTTGCGACGACCCAAATAAGTTATCATATTGAGGTACATCAAATGTATATTTAACTTTTATTAGTATGGTTGATTAGTATGTTTGAAAAATAATTATGGAAAAAGATGTCATACTAATTGCAAGAAATAATCTTATCACAGTGGTTGCGGACGGCCTGATGATCAAACTATTTTAGTGACACCATTCGAGCGACTTGCAAATGCCCTTTATAAGGTACCTCCGAAATGATGCAGAAGTTTGTGTTGTTAATTTTTGTGTTATTTATGCTTATCATTTTTTGGCCATTTATATAAGACTGTATTCCATGTATATATCATGTTTCATGTAAAATCAAATTTCAAGTAAAATCGACTAAATAATTAGAATAGATGACTACCTTATTTTTGTTGAATAAGTGAATAAGTTAACATAATCACTAAATAAGCTAAATGGACATTCTGAGACCAGCGCGTGGACTAATGGTTACATGCAATGAGATGTATATTGAAAAGAACATTCTCACTTCTAATATAAAAATGACTTTGACTTTTCCAAAAACATTTTCAATCATTCTATTTTCACTCTTGAACACACAGTTGCATATTTCAAGAAAACAAGATGAAAAGAAGTTTGCCTATTTTTAATGAATATACTTTTTAGTTTATATAAGCGCCCTTTATATAAAGTAAGAAAAAATTCGAAAGAAGTTGATGAATTTAAGACAATGCATATTTTAACAAACTTTAAATGACGCTTATAGTTATGAAAGTCGATGGATATATCGAGCACCATAGTTTATAATGACCTGTACATTTTTTTGAATGATCTTATTCAAGTTGTGACGAGAAGTCAGTAGGGTGTCTTAGCTCTTTTGCTTGCATATTTTATGGGCAGCCAGCTCTTTAAGTTACGTAATGTCATAACTAGAAGAGGCAACTTGATCCATATACATATGACTTTGGCCTTCGCTTTCAGCCTATACTTCTAAGGCTGGTCCGAACGAGTATTATACGGTTACACATGAATTTGTTGAGGGTCTGAGATCTATTCCAGCCTAGCCAATGAGCCCCTCATCATTGAACGATGGCTGAAAATTGTACAAGTCGACACACAGGTAACATTACACCCAACATTATATCTTAGGTGCTCTAAGTTTCCTTCATACATATTGTAATAATTGTGTCATAGTTGTGTCGGAGTGTTCACACACAAAATGTATACTTGAGCTTTATTACTATTGGAGGTTAGTGTAGTTGTGTGAACTTGATTTTCTGCACATTTTCTTTAATAGGCCGATCATGCAGGTTTGGCGCAAGCGTAAGTTCAAGGCACGCTTTTAAATGGGTTCTTGCAAGAACAGTTCCCCTACCTTCTTTTGTCCGTGGTAGTGTAGCTTTCGTAAATGCGTGCGCAAAACCTGGAGGTTTGTGATATGTTTTTATTCTTGCATTATTCATACGTATACGACTCCTTTTTAAACTATTTACGAACACTTCATTTTTTGGACAGCTGCGGACACGTGCGACCTTCTTCTTTGAGTGGCCCGATTTTAATGCACGAAGTGTAAGGGTGCGTGTTGTTGTCCAATCTTTGACATTGAAATGTATCAAGAGATATGACACAAAACCTTAATAATAATAAGTGAATTATTATTGGCTACTATGATTTAAACTATGAAATGTATCAAGAGTGGTCAAAGACGTATCGGTTCAAACATTCAGTTGGATGAATGGGAAGAAACTGTAAGAGCCAAGGATGTACCACCTCTGACTGTATAAACATCGTTCTAAAATCCCCCACTGCGGAGCGCGGGCATTAATCCTCGTTAACTATATACATAAATCATATCTTTTTTTTTAACGGCTAAATTTTCATTTATAAATTGTAACACAAAGCTAGATAATACAATGAGAACGAGAATTCAATGCAAAAACGTATGGACTTTAACAATGGTTCTTTGATTTGTTTATGGGGAAGCAAAGACAAGAATTATTTTGATGCAAGATTATTTGTTCAAATGATAAAAGGATAATTATGTTATTTATCACAAGCTGTATAAAAATAAAATCTACTAACCAAACACACAAAAGGATTTAGATTCTCAGGTTTTGGATTTGTTCCAATTAATTTTTGAATTATTAATTATGTTATTTAAATGCTGAATTATGCTGTTAGCAAAACCTTTAAAAATAAGTCCAATTTATAAATATTGTATTTCAAAATTACGAACCAAACGGCCTTAGTACGAGTATTTTTGTAAACCCAGATTTTTTATTCTTCAACTTGATGTTTCTCCTAGTATCTTCTTCAACCTCACTTCAACAATGCATCTTCAAGCTAAAAACCTAGATTTACACTTAAATGTTAAATCTAAAAACCCATACTCACAACACAAAATAGATCTTGGATTATGAACCCAAAAAATCATATCTTTCAACCTCATCACAAACACCAATATCATCTTATCTAAAATCAACCCACTCTATAAAGTATAAACTTATGCCACGATTCTAAGGACAAAATCCATACATCTCTATCATCATTCTACTATCTAAGATGTATCACCCACAAAATCATTCAAGCACTTATCCTTCTACACGAAACTCGTTATCAGATATCACTCTCTTTTTCAATAGGCTATTATTAAAAACCCAAACACTAAAAACATAAACAATTATTAAACATGGTACGAAATATGCTTCTAAATTTATACGATCTATTTTGATCTAACCTTTTATTCTTCTGTTTCTGCATTTGATGTAGATACCGGAGTGATTCTTGTAGTTTTAGGTTTGTTTCTTCAGAAATGATACCTGTTAACGATTCCTCCAATGAACCGTCATTTGGAATCAACGCCGTGGTTAAATCTACCGGTTGATGAGAAACGTAAATCTGGAGTTTTCCAACAACTTTAGCAATGTCGTACATAACATCGATATCGTAATCGCTCTTTATTTTTTTCAGACCTTGTAAGTTGTTGATTTGTGGTAGTGCGTAGTATATGTTGTCAATTGTTATATGGGTGTAATATAGAACAGTTAGCTTTGATTTTATGTAACTAACCATATCTGCATACAACATTGGTGGAACGCTAACATCTAGTACTGAACCGTGTTCATATCTTAGGGGGTTAAGTTTGAACTGGCCATTGTGGTTGACTTAAAATTTGAATGTATTTTGATTTGAGGTAGACATGTTTTTTTTTGAGAAGATTGAAATAAAGATGAGTATGGATTGTAGTCTAAATGTAAGGACATATATATAACAAGAAGATGAAATGGAAACACTGGTTTATTTATTTCTGTTGCAGGATTGATAAGACTAGTCACTTTGAAAGCTACAAGTTGGGCATTCATTACAAAGTAGCGGGTTACAAATTCATACCATATAATAATGAAGATGTCCCAACTTGTTACAAATTACTCAAATAGTTTTCTTGAACATGAAGGCTTATCTTGTTTTCTCTGTTTGTTACCCTTGTCGATGTTTTGTTCCGCCACAACCAAAGGTGATAATTTGACACGAGACACATATACATGTAGTTCAGTTCGAGGAACATGCGTATATGTTTGGATAAATTCACGGTCTTGTAAAGCATCATGCAATGAGTGCAGGCCTGAATCTAGAGAACAATTAGGTTTTTTTATGTATAGAAATGTTGAGGAGGTAGGATCGTATCCTATATTGTTGGTCAAAATAAATTTTATTTTATTTGTTGAAAAAGTCTGAAGGTCGACTTGGTCTATTGTTGCAATGAGACCACCAACAAATTTTCTTCCAGGGGGTGAAGAGAACCTTCCATAATGGTGCAAGCGGATAGTGTATTTCATGTTTGGAATATGAAAATGGGTTACTAGAGATTGTGATATCTGTTTGTTTGAAGGTGCATTATATAGATGTGCGCATTTAGTCCTTTTATGTCAGAATGTAATGTATTGTCACCTTTTTAATCTATAATAAATGATATGGCAGGGTATAATTCATTGTGGTTGTTTGATTATATGAAATAAATTTATTCGTTAAAGGAAATATATTACAAGATACACCAAACAAGGCCAAATACAATTTGAGAATTCGGAAAACAAATTAGTGTCTTAAAAACCAAAGTTGTTGAACCAACTAGAGTTGTTAGGGTTTATATCATCTAGGTGTTGCGAGGTGTATTGTTGTGAATTGTATTGTTCGTTCGCAAAAGATGTGTTTTGATAGTCATTTCTCTGTGTATGATCATACTGTTGTGAGGGATGTATGTTGTGAATAAAGCTTTGTCCCCCATAAATGTTATCAGTATGTGGTACTTCAGGGTTATGTGATTGGAAATGATCTGTTGGGTATGAGTTATGAAAGCTAGGTTGAAATGGTTGTGGTACTTCAGGGTTATGCGTTTGGAAATGATCTGTTGGGTATGAGTTATTATAGTAAGGTTGAAATGGTTGTGAAGCGTTTTGTCCGAAATCGTTAAAAGTGTTCTGGTTAAATTCGTCGACGGGACTAGCATTATTTTTGTTTGTTGTTGGAACTTGTTGTCGGCGAATCTTTACTGGTGGTTGTGGGATGTATGATTTTTTGCACTGATCACACCTATGTCCCCCTTCATTGCATCTGGTGCAATGTATACCCTTTGGTAACTCACCTTGTGACAATATTCTGTTGGTGTTTTTAGGACGGCCAGGTTGTGGGCTATACATTTGAGGAGGTATAATGGGGAGTATATCTGAAGGAAACTCCCATTCATGCACATATCCAACAAAGTGGATGGATTCTGCGTACGTGGCTTGGTATTTTTCCTTTCTAAACCAATCTACTACAAATTGTACGTAATCTGTTGTATGCAAAAATCTAGTTACAGCTATCACGTGCCCACAAGGTATTCCTGAAATCTGCCATTTACGACATTCACATGTATGGTTTCCAAAGTCGACCAATCGGGTATAATGACCATCCATAACCTGGTACTGATATTGATTGACGCCGTGAACGATCCATGTTGCACTTTTAATCTTCCTTTTCTCCACCTTATCCGCCGCCCAATTTGTGATTTCGTACTTCATATTTGCTGGTAGAAAAAAGGCAGATTATTGATTATATATAATTTTTTAGACTTTTACATTTATAATTATGAACATTACTACCTGCAGATTCACGCCGATCGTAGTACCAATTTTGCACCATTTGCCGGTACGACTCTGTCAGCATTGTTATAGGTAGCCTTCTTGTCTTTCTTGTACAATTATTAACAGACTCGACACTGTTAGAAGTACAATAATTGTAGCGGGGGCGGGGAGAATACGCTCTTGACCATCTTTGAGGACCTGCTTCAATTAACTTCTGGTACGCATCAGGCTGAACTGCTTGAAGTATGTTCATGTTGGTTGTAAAGTCCTCTACCGTGTACGCCTTGCAAATCTTCCAGTAAATTTTTTTTGTCCTCTTCTTTTTCAACGATAGGTTCATCATCAGATGTCGACAACATATACCATGAAACGCTAATGGAAACACGTTTCGTACTGCCAAAGCTATAGCTGCATGTCTGTCGGATATGAAAATCATATTTGGGTTTTCACCAATACATTCTTTAAGTACCGACATCCACCACGACTAGTTTGTGCCAGTTTCACCTCGACATATACCAAAAGCGATCGGCACAATTTGGTTGTTTCCATCCATCCCCACAGCTAACAAATTTGCACCCTTATACAAACCCTTCAAATGTGCAGCGTCGATTATAAGCAAAGGGCGTAGTTGATTAAGAAACTTCGTCGATCAATGCAAGATTTCCATCGCTTAGATACAAGACGAAACCTGCACAAAGATTCTACAGGCAACCTAACCATGATTTCTCTTTGAATGTCAAAGGGAATGTAGTCAGACATTTTTTTATGTTTCTAAAAAGATTATGTGTATTTGTTTAACAAAAGCAATTTAAGTTGATACTTAAATAGATCCATTTAAATTGATACAATGAAGTCAGAATAAACAATGATATTTTTATAGTCGGGAAATAATCCCTGAGACAATGTAAACTGTCAGTGACTAGTCTAATCAACGTCAGAATAAACAATGATATTTTTATAGTCGGGAAATAATCCCTGAGACAATGTAAACTGTCAGTGACTAGTCTAATCAACGTCAGAATAAACAATGATATTTTTATAGTCGGGAAATAATCCCTGAGACAATGTAAACTGTCAGTGACTAGTCTAATCAACGTCAGAATAAACAATGATATTTTTATAGTCGAGAAATAATCCCTGAGACAATGTAAACTGTCAGTGACTAGTCTAATCAACGTCAGAATAAACAATGATATTTTTATAGTCGGGAAATAATCCCTGATACAATGTAAACTGTCAGTGACTAGTCTAATCAACGTCAGAATAAACAATGATATTTTTATACTCGGGAAATAATCCCTGATACAATGTAAACTGTCAGTGACTAGTCTAATCAACGTCAGAATAAACAATGATATTTTTATAGTCGGGAAATAATCCCTGAGACAATGTAAACTGTCATTGACTAGTCTAATCAACGTCAGAATAAACAATGATATTTTTATAGTCGGGAAATAATCCCTGATACAATGTAAACTGTCAGTGACTAGTCTAATCAACGTCAGAATAAACAATGATATTTTTATACTCAGGAAATAATCCCTGATACAATGTAAACTGTCAGTGACTATTCTAATCAATGTCATAATAAACAATGATATTTTTAATTTAAATAATCAACTTCACAAATATAAATTCTTAGAAGTTTTTGATTATTTCCAAATTGTGATATCTGGAATATTTATAATTTAACAATGTCTGATTATATACCGTTTGAAGTTCAAAGAGAAATAATGCTCAAGTCTGGTGTTGACGATTTAGTTCGTTTTCGCAACGTTTGTAGGAGATGGCGTTATGAGATCCAAGGTAGGGACTTCATACGTAGTTATGGTTCACGCACCACAAATCCTTTTTTTTATATTTGGCATATAAGCAAGGTAATGATGGATACTTGTATGCGGTGCATAATGATCGATTTTGCACACGTATTCATTCTCAATTAAATCTAAATGCTCTTAAGCCAATAGCGACTTCAGAAGGTATATGGTGCTTCGCGTATGCTGATGATATGGCTCTTGTATTGTGGAACCCTTCAATACAAAAGTGTGTTTCTATTATTCTACCAAACTTCGTGTCTCAACCAAATTCACCAAAAATGATATTTGGTTTTGGTGTTCATCCAAGAACGTTAGACACAACCCTTTTGAAAATAAACTACCCCCTATACTCACAGGGACCATGGTACGTTCATGTGTTTACACTAAGGTCAAACAGATGGACCAGTATTCCTATTGATCGTTTACCACGTGATAGCATTCGAATAAAAAGGAAAGGGCAAGCAGTGGTTGGTGGTAAAAAAATTTGGGTGGGCTCTGAATATTTAAATCCTGAGGGTATTTTTTCAGATAAAGTTTACTTAATTGTCTCGTTTGATTTACTTGCTAGACGATTTCATGTACAAAACATTCCTGAAACTATTTCTTCAATGATTCCCCCACCGTTTTATGTTACTAATCTTGGAACCTCACTTGTAATTTCTGGAAGTTACATTCATGAAGATGTGAGGATTATTTGTGCATGGCTATTAGGAATTGATGATGCCGGTTTTATTAATTCAACTACATTACTATTCACTCGTGTGATGCCCTATTATGATCTGCCAAAATTATTAGGCTTTACAATTGATGGAGAGCCAATAATTGATGCTGATGTCAACAGAGTAATGTTTCTTAATGTTGTGCAAGTGTACAACCAAAATTCGCAATCATTTCAAAACCTTGGAGCTATGCACGAAAATCGTGCCTCATTCATCGTTGGTCCATACAAGGAATCCTTAATTCTGGTTGACCGACCACAAAATGAAGTTATATACGGAAATTAGGTTTCTATTAAGACGTTATGTGTTTTTCAAATAATTTCAGTGTTTACAATATGTCTTTGTGTTTTGTGTTCGTGCAAGTTACTATGTTATGTACTGTACAATGTTTTCTAATCAATGTAATATATGGTTTGCAATGACACGCTAGATTGTTGTCAAACACCGTAACAATTATTAAATTTATTCAGCAATGAAACACTAGAAAACAACACAAATACAGCCATAAACTAAAAGTACACATACAACATCTCCTTATCAAAGAACACAAGGTAAAACATAAACTAAAAATAACCATAAATGACATTGTTGTCAAACACCGTAACAATGTTTTTCAAGGTGATGTTAAGATAATATTCCATTGGTTTGGGGTTAAACACGGACACGTTTTTTAGTATCAACACAGCTCCAACTGCTATTGACTTTTTGTATGCCTCTTTTTCAATAACTTTGTGATGATCTGTACCAGCAACAACACCAGATGTATCTTTAAGTGTTACACTTAGGTTGCCAATTGAATTTAGGTTACAACTTTTAACTACCGCAAAAACTCTTTCAAGTTTCCCTTTAGGTGTCATAAAACTTTTTATGTCACCTAAACAACCGATCACACTACTGCCTTCATCAGCTAAATACTGTATTGCGCAAATCCATGGGTCACGCGTAAAATGATCATCGTCACTTGTATCTTCAACTATTTTCTTCACATAATTTTGGGTAGATGTTCCAACAACATCACCAACTTCTTTTGTCATTGTTGCTTTTTTATACTTTGCTTGCTGAAGAATACCAGCCGGTCCTGGTATGATCCTCAATGGTTTTTCAACACTAGTTGGAAAAACAACCGGGGTCAAAGGAAGGGGCTGGTTGGGTTGTGAAGCAATTAGACGACCCGGGGAGGAAGTACGTGCCATATTAGGTTGTGTGGCGGAACCAACAAAATTGTACAAATTCTTTGGGTAACGAGAATTGTTATCTTCAGCCATACTAATTGATTTATTTAACAAAATATGTTGGCATTTAACATATGTATATATAGTGGTTAAAAAAATTAAGGTCGGGAATTTTTTTAGAAGACAAACATAAATTCATTGTATTGTCACACTAACAACTTTAAATGTCAGGGTTGTGTCACATCAATGTCAGTAGCTTTTTTTTACTTGATAAGTCACATCTATGCCAGGAGCTTTTTTTCTTAAAAACTTTGATTTATGAATATTACTAAATAACAACAAACATACAATTTCAACGAAATAAAATAAAAACCAGAAAATTTTATTTTTAACTCTTAGAGATTGAAAGCTAACATTCAAACAAGCAAATTCTGTGTATAGCCACAATCCCTTGTATCCTCGCAACGATGGGTATAGAAATTCTTCAACATTTCTTCTCTAACTTGGCGAAAGTATGCATTAGTTTCACCTAAAACATTAAGGACTCTACCTTGAGAAAGGTTGTATATCAACCAACATGTTATTACCCCACAATCCATATAGTTTCCTTGTTGTGGTACTGGAAAATTGACCTCGTTGTAGGATACTTTGAAATCATGTGGTCTACGTATGCGGTTTTTAAAATAACCTTGACGATACAAAAGGTCGTTCACCACAATTGACCATTCTGAAAATTGCTTCTGCAGGGCAACCTTTCAAATATTGCAATGTAATGAGTCTAAGATCAACACCTGGTCAGTAATTAAATTAATTATAGCGGTTACCCAGTGACTACTACCGCAATTGATTGGCATAAACACCTACAAATGTAAATCATTTTTATATACAATTGATTAGTAAAACGCATATCTTTTATATCAAATACTATTAAATGTATGTTACCATGATAACATATAAATGGAAATACTTACAGTTTGTACTTCATGCCACGCTGGGTATGGACACGTCGAACCATTCAAAGTTCCTATCAAGAACCTATCAAATAAAAGATAAAAAACATTTGATCCAGGGTAATACGTTGCAGTCCCAGTTTTAGCAAAAGTCCAATCAGCCCCACGCGGTCGACGCCTAACGATCAACTCAATCCAACAATTAATTTGCTGTTTCAACAAAAATAAAAATTTTATTTTCAATAGCTAGTAAATAAATTGTTAATACTTGAACACAAAAAAAAACTTACATCATCTGACAACCAACCAGCCATTACAGAACTACGCTTTGAAAGGCTTATATTGGCAAGGTGAGGAACCAGTTCATACCAGAACGTATCCATAACAAGAAAACCCTTGACATGACAATCCAAGTATATATCTCCCGGGTTCTCCATAAAATCCTCTTATGTTGCATACATTCCTCGCGTTACCTAAACATGGCAAACAAATAAAGAATCGATATGCATTAACATAACGTTTTAAAAATATTTAGCTAAAAAAATACCTTAGCGGGATCTACATTCTCAAACGAAACAAATTCTTTTGTGGCTTGACTTTGATTTTGAAGCTGAAACAATATTCGCCGTTCTCTTCATCACCCAGATTAAAGGTTGTAATGTTATCGAACACACTCTTATTTTTTGACTTTCCAACACGTTTTCCAGGACCTAATTTGGTTGTGGGCGGAAGAGATGTAAATAGACTCATTTTTTGTGGTCCTGGACGACGTGCTCTTCTTTCACGGTCTATCATTTCCTGACAATTATTTACAATTTAACAATTTTTAAATTAAACATTTTACATTATTAACTTGTATAAATAATATAATAATACTAATGATTTACTTACTGGGTGTATGTCACGAATATCACGATGTTGTGAAGAGCTACCCTCAAATGTTCGATCAACCTTAGACCATCGACCAAAACCCTCGTGGGGCATCGGGTTATTCATTTCATACATACTATGACTTGAGGATGGCTTAGCAGGCTGCCCGAACGAAACGTTTGGAGTCACTTTATTAGACGGCGTATATGGCGACGGAATTCGAATATCGTCAAAGAAGTGGCTACCAACTGGGGTAAAATTACCTAAACCATCTTGTTGTTGGTCCTAACATAGAATATATTCGAAGTAATTTTTAATTAACATAAAAGTAAAAGTAACATGACACTTATACTAAAAAATACAAATTACCTCAATGTTAACAAAACCACTATATTGAGTACCATTAAACTCATTACCGAACCCACCAAAATCAGATTCATTAACGTCATTTTTATTTGGTGAGACTTGGCCACAACCCTGTAATGCCTGCATTAAAATAGTTGGAATAATTATACGTCAAGTTTTCGATGATAGACATTTACATACATCATGTTAACCATTTACCATAATTTTTGCATTCAATTCTTGGATAATTCGATCCTTTTCCATCATAACTAAGTAAACGTCTGCTGGTACATCATCACGACTATATCGGTTATCAAACTCAGGTATTTGGGGCGGTTGATGAATCTCATTATTGAAATATCTAAGGCTATCAATCCACCAGTCTGTCGACATCTCAACTTCGTCGGGAAACAACCTTTCGTTTGGTATAACACCCTTGCGAAATATTATAAGATTAATTAAACACATATACAAATTATGAAATACATTATTGCCAAATAGGAATGTCTAAGTTTCGTAGAACTCACCTCAATTAAAGTAGGAATTTTTCTACGAAAAAACTTTTTTTCTCGAAACCACCGGATTGATCGGGGATAACCATCAAGCCGTGTGAAATATTCCGCCGCTTTAACGCTATAATTCTCCAACATCCAAGCCTGAAAATAAATGGTTTTCAAATTATACACGTAGTATATTTTAGTTACAAAAAACACAACATATTACATACCTTGAAAGCCCATGTAAAACCCATTAATTGATACTTGGGTGGTTCATCGTCTTGGTCTCTGTTTACATTCGCGTGGTGGTGTTCGGCACGTACGTATACGGCATTCCTTAACTGATTATACAATGTGGACCAAACATACGAACCCCACGGATACAAGTTCCATGCATCTAAATTTTCAACTAACCTAAAGCACCATTCTGGAACAACGTAACTAGACTCATGCCCAAGTAGCACCAACTCCAACACAGCTATCAACGCAATCCGTACAGCATCATAGTCATTTAGGTTTTCAAATGCA
The DNA here is from genome assembly GCA_025667525.1 of Glebionis coronaria. Lineage (NCBI taxonomy): Eukaryota > Viridiplantae > Streptophyta > Magnoliopsida > Asterales > Asteraceae > Glebionis > Glebionis coronaria. Next base: position 16,301,686 of record CM046874.1, on the reverse strand, counting down.
TCGCTTTTAACAAATCTATATAAATCCCTAACGAGTATATGACGAGTATCATAAGCTGATGAAAAAACACGTCTCCTAAAAGGCATTGGCCCCTTTAAATAACTACCATTAAACTGTACACCAAATTTTAAACTGGTCATTAAACAAAATTCTTCCCTGCCAAATTTTATAATATGACCACCAACATCATAACATAACGGAACATTTTCTGTCTCTTCTTCTATAAAATCCGTTTGACAACAAGCAAGGAAATGTATTAAAAGACCAGTCTCTACGCATTCTGGCAAATTCCACAACCAACCAAAACATGATTGCCTAAACAAACGTTCTTTTGGTGTGTTTGTAAATCTTTCTCTGAAAAACGGTAACAAGGATAACTTGCTTCTACACGTCAACGTAACACTATAATCCTAAAATTTTACAATAAAAACATATCAATAATGTATAACAAATAAACATAAAAATTTATTAATGAAATTAAAAATTCATTAAATAACATACCGCCATAAAGTAGAATGATCAAATAACCACCAACTAGACTCTAGCTGCTCCGCTATATTTAAATATGCTCGGGAGTATATAAAAGAGATTATGATTTAAACATAACCGAGTTGCTAAAAACTTCCATTTTTAATAAAACTCGGGTTTTTGGTATTGAGAGATTGTGGATTTGGCATAACCTAACTGCTAAAAAATTTGATTTTTAATAAAACTCGGGTGAAAGGTTTTGAGATATTATTTGAAAGGCTTTTGCTAGTAGCTATCAAATGAAGCTCGGGTGAAATAGGATTTATATACAATGAAGCTCGGGTTACACAACCACCGAGCATCACATTGTCAGACTATTAATTTAGACCAGGACCCGTCATTAACAGCCCAAGGCTGACATACACAGTGCTCTGTCCCTTCGATAATAACGAGGCTATTTTTTTTAACGAATGTAAAACTGACACGTGGAGAAAGGTACCTCGGCTTAATATTCTCCCGAGCATGAAGGCTGTTTTCGAAACCCCATGTATTCATGGCCTCTGCCAGACAAACACAGCCATTTAAGGCCCTGTGCGTAAATTTCGCCTCCAAAAATCATACCTAACACGAAAAACCCACAAATAAGTACACACGTATTGGTGGTAGTTTGATGACAGATCTAGTAATTGGTGTGACGCATATAATGATGCGTTCTTGATGTGGAGGTGGTGATACGGGGCGGCTTTATGGTGGTGTTGTTAGTGGAGCGGCGAAGACGTCGGTTGTTGTGATGTTGATGTTTAATTGGTGGTAGGGTGAAGTTATATTGAGGTAGGGGTGTTCGTGGTGAATGTTAGATGGTGGTGATTGTGACGGAGGTGTGATGGTAGTTGTAGTGTAGATAATAAGAAAGAGAGATGAGAAAGAAGAATATTTCTATGTGAGAAAGAAGGGGCTTGTGAAAAGAAAAAAGTATCCTTCCAGTTAACAGTAAATTAATACTAATACCTCCGTCCCATATTAAGTGTCCACTTTTGAATATTCAAAGTCTATGTTACTAAAGTTTGACCATATATATTTATATTTGTGTTATATAATACTTGACGAAAGTTATATGAATAGATTCGGTTTAAAAAAATATATTTATTGGTATAATTTTCGTCGAGTATTATATAACATAAATACAAATATTTATGATCAAAGTTTAGTAACAAATACTTAGAATATTCTATAGTGGACACTTATTATGGTCAAAGTTTTTTTGTCAAAGGATCAACCTGTTATGGGTTACAACCACGGGGACCAAAACCGAGAAAAAAAAGACTGAAAGTGTTAAACCCGGATGACTAGAGGGGCCATTTTTGAATTTAACTCTAAAAAAGTGCTGATGTACAATGTGACGATAAGTATGATCATTAATAAATACTAACTAAAATGGTTGCAACTTGAGTTGATAGAAAGGAAGAGATATTATTCGATAAGAGTACATCTTGAGTTGTGTATGACGTCGCACAATTTGAAACATTACCATTTAATATAATCTCACGAGTGCAACTGAACGCCAAAGAAGCCATGCTATGAGCTACCAGTTTTCCTTCTTTTAAAAAATACGGGCAAGGAATTTTAGTTTGGATGAACTAATGCGTAAGATCACTTACAAACGTTTGGTTTTCGTAAAACCAAGAATATCTATATGGCAGATAACAAGAATCATATATCAAAACTATCAACAATCGAGTTATCTTAATTTTTATTATATTATTAAGCATTTGAAATTATTCTATGAATTGAAAGTATGAAAATCACACATCTTACTTTTTTTATAGAAAGATTTGTTTTTGCTATAAACTAACAATGGCCACAACCACCCGGTGTCGGCCCTGGTACTGCCATCCAAATGTCGTGTGCATCAAATGTTCGTTGCAAGTTACACTCGTATTAGAAAGAAAATATGAAAATGTAGATCTGGACCTTTTTTCCGAATGCTAAGAGGACGAAGAATGTGCCAATAAAAGTACTTCAAAAATGGTTGTCTTTGGAAAATACAATTATACGGTACCCGGCGCTAGAGACGGAGCCAGGGGGTGTCCGCAGGTGCCCGAAGCACTTATGAATTTTTTCGATTTAGTGCTAACTTTTAAAAATCATCGATTTTTTTCAATTGAAATCTAAAAATGCGTTCATGAAAATGTGTTTTTAATCTTTATCTTAATTTATTTTTTAATTATGTTATATAACAGTTAAAAATACTTATGGACACAGTCATATTAAAACCTGACTTCGTCTCTGCCCGCCGTCGCATCACGTGATACCCGGCTCGTATATGAAATAAGTACTATGGAGTAGCAAGTAGTGTAACTATTGAAATAAGTTCTTTTTGTTAACATTTTTTACATTAAGAAATCTCAAAAAGTTTAAAATTTGTCAAGAAATTTTTGAAAATATATTTACATTAAGAAATATTAAAAGGCGAGAATTTGTTAAAAATTTAAAAAAGGTATAAATTTAGAAGCATATTTCGTACCATGTTTAAGAAATTGAAAACATTTATAGCTTTCAATCTCATTAAACATAACTCCGAAAACTATGTGTTAGTTTATAGATGCATAGAACATTTCATTTTTTTTAGCGATGTGGGACATATATTATGTTGATTTCTTTATGTTTCTCTTCTCAATGTTTTTTATGTGTTAATGATGATCGATTCATGAACTCATCAAAATTGCAAAATTGTTCACCGACAAAAAAAATATATATATACTAGAACGTGATTTTCGAAATCAATTGTTTTCAACTTTGACCATAAATTATTTTGTGTGTGTTATATAAATTATATGAATGGATTGAAATCTAAATGTATTTTCATTTTTATAATTTTCAACAAATATTTTAAAACACAAACAAAAAAATTTTGAGGTCAAAGTTGAAAAAAATAACTCCAAAATTAAAAATGAACATTTATTTAGGAACATAGAGAGACTATATCTTATGTTAGTCATGTAACCATGTGCACATACGAGACTTTGTTATAACTTTTAATGTACTTTCACGTAAACTAAACATATCAACTTTGAGTAAAATGCATATATGGTCCCTATAGTATGCCATTTTTGCAAATATCCTATCTGGTGTTTTGAAACTGCAGACATCATACCTATGAGAATAGTTTGAGTTTATTTTGATACCTTGACCTAACGGAACATATTGTTCGACCGTTATCATGATTTAACAAAAAGATAAAATTGTCTTTTCTTTTATTTCTTGTTCATAACATTTTTTCAACGAACTAATTCATTGGCCCGACCCATAACAACAATGCCCATCCTCCTTCCTTCTGTATAAGGCGTGCTTTTTCCCCAAATTGAATTTATCTAGATTACCCAGATAAACCCTAATCGGTTCAAACAGAGTTACTAGGATTAAAATGTTCAAGATTATAATCTGCTGCTCGTGTTCATAAGTGTCAGATTATTATGGGTTGATACCATAGGGGTATCCTGGGGAGTTTACTGATCCTCGTCCTTGTTATGTTAATTTAGTGACTCAAGATTCACGTCAAAGGAACCTGATGATCCAACACCTTACCTGTTGGGAATAAATATATGTATCTTAGTTCTCCCTGTTGGTTGGTCAAAGTTCCCCCTGCTAGAGTATGAAGACCCTGCTGGTTATTGAAGTCAGGGGGATTGGTCCCCCTGCTGGAAGTCAAAGACCCTGCTACTAAGTTAAACTTGGAAGAGATTATAACGCGTTTCAGTTACTACTCCAAGATAGTTTCCTAGTTTGTTAGTAGTGATCTTGTACGTGAGTCCTTGTGCTATAAAAGGACTCACTAGGTTATCATGTAAAGTATCTCTTTCTGTTCATTTCATTTCATAACTTTAAGGTTGTAGAACCTAATACCATTATTGGGTATTCGTATATCTTTGATATATTAAAGTTAAACGTTTGATTTGAACACTTTTTCTTGTGCTAAACATTATATTCCGCATCTTGTTTAGTTACTTTGTGTAGTGCAATGTTTCTCCAGTGTTAGACTGAATTCTATCACAACCCTTAAACAAGCTAAGGTTTAAGATCTATTTGGGATCAACAAGTGGTATCAGAGCTTGTTGAGAAACTTTGATTAAACCAAGAACAAAACATTCCTCACAACCAACCAATATCAACCATGTCTCAGATTCTCATTTATCCTCAAACAATAAAAACTCTCTCAAACTACCTATTCTAGATCCTGAAAACTTTAAACTATGGGAATTCATGATTTAACAATATCTCAAGATGGAACACTATGTTCTATGGGAGATCATAGAGTTTGGTGATTAGTTCCCTAAACTGTACCAGTTGAAGATAAGAACAAAGAGAAGGGAGAAGGTAGTTAAGGCACCAAGAGTGACAAAACCAAGTCTGATGCTCTTGCAGACAAGGAGATCCAGGCTAGAAGGCATGATGTCATAGCTCACAGCTCCTTGCTGTTAGCTCTACCTGATAGACTTCAGTTAAGGTTTAGGAAGCATAAGACAACCAAGGATCTCTGGGAAGTGATACAAGAGATTTTCTGTGGTGAAAAAGTTCGTTATTCTCGGAATCCTCTCGAATTGATCTCAGTTAAAAGTGGAAAGATTTGTTCTTGGTGACAAAAGGAGGGTTTAGTTTGATAATGTAAATAAGTGCAATGAATAAACAAGGACTAGAATAAAAAAAGTAAACGAATTAACACAAAAATATAGTTAAACAATTAAAACATGAAACTAATAAAAGAACCTTACTGAAAATAGTGCTATTCGGAAAATCACCCTTATGCGGAAAACATGCCTATGCGGAAAATCTTGCCCTATGCGGAATATATGGCCTATTCGGAAAATCTGCCCTATGCGGAATATATGGCCTATTCGGAATAACTAGTTTATGCGGAAAGTGAAGCTCTATGCGGAAAATCTCTATTCGGAAAATGTTGCTCTATGCGGAAAGTAAGGACCATTCGGAATATATAAATATTCCGAATAAGGACGGAATAAACAAGCAATTCGGAAAAACTGAAAAGTTCCGAATAAGAGAAAAGGAAGAAGAGCTATTCGGAATATCCAAGATTCCGAGTAAGACACACAGAAGTTTGTCTATTCGGAAAGTCAAAATATGAAGAACAGTAGCAGACGTTTCAACAGTGGACACGAATTAATCCAAGATCAAGCTTAATACTTAAAAAGGTTTTACCAAATCAAACACAAATCATTTAAATACCTTAAGTAACAAATCCCACCAATAAAACACTAAATCCACAACTTTTTAAGATCAAACTAGAATCAAGTAAAAACTTAGGAACTTGGAATAGATAATGATGAAGAAGAAGATGAATGAAAAGATGGAATTGATTAATTAATGGAAAAGTAACAAGAGTATTGATTCACACTTACAAAATTGAAAGAAAGAAGAAAAATCACCAAACTCCCTAATGGAGTTGGTGAAGGAACGAACCAACAAGGACAGGAAAAAAAGAAAAATGAACTAACTCCCTAAAATGTGAAGGGAGAGATCTATTTATAGTCCTAGTGGTTGGTTGGTGAGTGGGCTTTCTTCCTTTCTTCTTGTCTTCTCGTCTTTTCAGAAAAGTTGACGTTTTCGATTCTGATTCGGGATTTGTTGTCGATTAAATCCAACTCGTCTTTTAATTTCTTCGTTAAATAGACTTGAGTTTCTTCGACTTATGTAAATCTTCCGTCTTTGGTCCTTTTCTTCGATAAATCTTCAAATAGGCCCAGTGACTTCAAATCTTTTGCATCTCTTGGATAATAGACTTCGTCTTCAGTCTTTTTCCTTGATAAAACCCGTGCAATCCCATGTTTTCTTTAATATTCATCCGGTTAGTTCTGAAATCATATTAAACACAAAAACCACGCATAATTCCAAACAAATGATATTAAATACGTGTTTTGGTCTTGTTTTAGCCAGAATTAAGTGGTAAAAGGATGGGTGTTTACACACCTATCAAATCCCCTACACTTAACCATTGCCATGCCCTCATGCAATGCTTAGTGATAAAGCAAATTTACATTTTTCTCATAATTAATCAACCTTGGCCTTATTTAAATTCTATTAAACAAAAATTAAAATGCTAAGAGAAATTAAAACTTTAAAATAAGCAAAAGGATGGAAATAACTTGTAAAGAAATCAAAGACTTACATTAGGGCTTTGGTGTTGCGAAGATTTATCACCCTTAAGTTTCACGTTCCCCAAACTAAGCTTAAAAACGAGATCATTGTTATTATAAGTTAGTAAATCAAACACTTACACACATGGCTTAATTAAATGCTTAAACTCCCTTATTCCTAGGTGTATCTCTTATATTTTATTTTTGTCTTAGAATGATCATGAAGATGCATTTTTGGACTTATTTCGATAGTTTATTTAGGCTGAAAGCAAAGTAGGACGATTTGATCAATAGTTAGCTAAAGGACAAAATCTCTTAAAACTGCTTCTCGGGATATCAAAAAGTTCATATCTTGGCATAACTTAGTTCGCGATTTGAGACCTTTCTCGGGCCGATATTTGGCATGTACTTCATACTTCATATCTTTGAGAGACGTTCTTGAGATAATGGTCTTCTCATCATAATAGAGTTTCTTCACTTGGAGACTTTTGAGGGGTACTCCAACTTTGTTGACCACGACTTCATGATTATTTCTTTAATCTCTAATTGGGATTTTGAGATACAACGATCCGCCTCCTTTTCGGACTTGGATCTATTTATCCTCATACCTTGTTAGGGTCTTTTCGGATAGACTTCTCCATGATCTTTATGGGAGTTGATTGCTTTTCGTCGTGAGTCTTGATCCTTCATATTGACTTTAGGAATAATGCTTTTCACATCACTTTGGATCTTCAGCAATAAAATTGAATCCTCATGCCTTGTTAGGGCCTTTTCGGACTCGCCAATCTTCGCGCCCCGCTTCATAAGTTATGCCTTGGCTATGAACTCTTATCATTACCGAGCAACTTTTAAACGATCTTGGGCTAGAAGCTAAGTAACTTTTCAAATCGTATGACCTTACTTATTGCAGATAAATTATTAGCAAGTGATGGGAGAATAGGCAAATAATTACACCAAGTGAGCTTGCGCAAGAATACCGACTTATAATTGACTCTATCATTTCTCGTCCTCCACAATTTAAAATCTCAAGTAAAGAGACTCGTGGACACTTAGCCTAGTAAACCGATTAAGGTCTACATGGTTAAGGATACTAGCTAGAACAAACTTGGATAAGTCTATTCGGGTTGAGTCAAAATAAACGCAACGGGCCTCATAGATCTAAGATTTCAAAACTAGCTACACCACTTTATTAATATTTTTGACTTTACTGCGGAATATATACATATGAAAGCAACGATAAAAATTTAAAAATTACGACTAAATGGCCAAAGTTAATAAAAAATTTGAAAAATGTTGAAAAATAGGGTTTTCCGGTTAAATGAAGGCATTTTCATGGAAAAGTCCACTTAAAACTTCGATAGAAGTCTCCCCTACACTTAAGATAAACATTGTCCTCAATGTTTAAGCATGTGGGAAAAGTCTCCCCTACACTTATGACATTGTGCACGTTGGTTAACTCGAGTTAAGGAAGAGACGACTAAAGTGATCAATTTCAAATGTGAGTATGAAGAAAATTGAATCACGATAGTTGAGAGATAGAACCGGATTTCGGATAACACGGGAGCACGGTTCTTCGAAGATTTCCAAGATTGCAGTTATCCCTGTAAGCACATCACCACACAAACACAAATGACCAAAATAGGTCCTCCCCTACACTTAGGGGGTTAAAGGGATAGATACTCGGGCTGCCTCCCGAGGAGCGCTTGTTTTTGATAACCAAGTCACGAGCCTGACTCGACCCAAAATTAGTTCATGGGGAACGTGGTGAGGGATGGAATCACCTCCTTGGAGGTGTCCTCACCAAAGTACAACTTCACTCGTTGGCCATTCACCTTAAAATTTGGTCCATTAGGTTGAGCGAGCTCGAGAGTACCATATGGAAAAATTTGGGCAATGGTGAATGGGCCAGACCAACGAGATTTGAGCTTGCCCGAAAAGATTTTCAACCGAGAGTTAAAAAGTAAGACTTTGTCTCCAACATGGAACTCTCGGTTTTTGATCTTGGAGTCGTGAATGAGCTTAGTTCGTTCCTTATAGATCAAAGAATTTTCATAAGCCTCATTCTGAAGTTCATTGAGCTCATTGAGTTGGATCTTGCGTAGGTCACCGGCTTTGTTGATATCAAAATTGGCCCACTTCAAGGCCCAATAAGCCTTGTGTTCCAACTCAATGGGGAGGTGGCACGCTTTCCCGTACACAAGACGATAAGGCGTACAGCCGATCGGGGTCTTGTAAGCAGTACGGAAAGCCCACAAAGCATCATCAAGTTTATCAGCCCATGCAGCACGATGCTCTCCCACGGTTCTTTCAAGAATTCGCTTTAGTCCTCGGTTGGATATTTCAGCCTGGCCATTAGTTTGTGGGTGGTAGGCTGTGGAAAGACGATGATTTACACCGTATTTAGCCATGACTCTAGCAAATTGGTCATTGCAGAAATGAGTCCCACGATCACTAATAATGGCGCGAGGCACACCGAATCTAGCGAAAAGAGCTTTCAAAAAGTTACAAACCACCCTTGCGTCATTAGTAGGTAAAGCTTTGGCTTCAACCCACTTTGAAACGTAGTCAACGGCTACAAGGATGTATTTGTTTCCTTTAGAAGAAGGGAATGGCCCCATAAAGTCGATACCCCAAACATCAAAAATTTCACACTCTTGAATGAAATTCTGAGGCATCTCGTCTTTATGTGTGATTTTGCCTTGCTTTTGGCAAACATCACATCGTTTGACCATATCGTGAGCGTCACGGTATATGGAGGGCCAATAAAATCCCGAATCAAACACTTTCTTAGCGGTGTAGTTGGGACCAAAGTGACCACCGGTGGGTCCTTTGTGGCAAGCATCAAGGATTTCAGACGCTGCCGGTCCATCAACACATCGGCGGATAATCAGGTCGGCACATTGTTTGAATAGGTAAGGGTCGTCCCAAAAGTAAGTCTTAATGTCGGTGAAAAACTTCTTCTTTTGTTGAGACGTCAACCCTTCCTTGAGAATTCCACCCGCCAAGTAGTTTGCAAAGTCTGCAAACCACGGGGTTTCATTCGACTTCGAGTTTATAGACATTAAGGTCTCCAAGGGAAAAGAATCATTGATTTCTTTGGTCGGATGATCCCCTTGGTATGGATCCTCAAGTCTGCTGAGATGATCCGCGGCTAAGTTTTCTGCTCCTTTTTTATCACGAATTTCGATTTTAAATTCCTGGAGCAGCAAAACCCAGCGAAGAAGTCTTGGTTTGGAATCTTGCTTTGTCAATAAGTACTTCAGCGCGGAATGATCGGTATACACGATGGTGGTAGAAAGGACAAGATAGGGGCGAAATTTTTCAAAGGCATAGACAACAGCTAAAAGCTCTTTTTCGGTTGTCGTGTAATGCAATTGTGCCCCAGTCATTGTCTTGCTAGCGTAATGGATCGGTTGGAAGTGTTTGTTCACTCTTTGTCCAAGAACCGCTCCAATAGCAAAATCACTAGCATCGCACATCAACTCAAAGGGAAGCTCCCAATTAGGGGTAACTAAGACGGGTGCCTTAGTTAGCTTATCCTTAAGTGAGTCAAAGGCTTCGAGGCACTCTTTGGAAAAGATAAAAGGAGTATCTTTTTCCAAGAGGTGGGTCATCGGGCGAGCGATTTGAGAAAAATCTTTGATGAATCGATGATAGAAGCCCGCATGACCCAGGAAACTTCTCACACCCTTTACTGTTGAAGGTGGAGGCAACTTTGCGATAACATCGACTTTAGCACGGTCAACTTCAAGACCGGCCTTCGAGATCTTATGTCCAAGCACGACGCCTTCTTTTACCATGAAATGGCATTTTTCCCAATTTAGAACCAGACGAGTGTCTTCGCACCTCTTTAGCATACGTTCCAAATTGGCAAGGCAAGAAGAGAAAGAATCCCCGAAGACCGAGAAATCATCCATGAAGACTTCCATGGTTTGTTCAACCATGTCATGGAAGATAGCTAACATACACCTTTGGAAAGTCCCGGGCGCATTACATAAGCCAAAAGGAATTCTTTTGTAAGCAAAAGTGCCATAGGGACAAGTGAATGTAGTCTTCTCTTGATCTTGGGGATCGATGGGTATTTGAAAATAACCCGAGAAACCATCAAGAAAGCAGTAATATTCATTACCCGCTAATCGTTCAAGCATTTGGTCCATAAAAGGTAGAGGGAAATGATCCTTTCTCGTGGCATCATTGAGTTTGCGGTAGTCTATACAAACTCTCCACCCAGTAACGAGGCGAGTGGGAATCAACTCGTTTTGGGAACAACAGTTATTCCGCCCTTCTTAGGCACACAATGGATTGGACTAACCCACGGGGAATCCGAAATAGGGTAAATCATACCCGCATCAAGAAGTTTGAGAACCTCTGTTTTGATGACTTCATGTATTTTTGGATTTACCCTTCGTTGGCTTTGAATTGTGGGCTTAAAGTCGTCCTCCATGAGAATTTTGTGTGTGCAGAAGTGAGGATCAATTCCACGAATATCGGAAATCTTCCAAGCAATAGCCTTCTTATGATCTTTCAACACAGCGACGAGGCGAGTCTTCTCTTCATCTTTCAAATCCTTCGCAATAATGACGGGCGACTTTTTGTTGTCGTCAAGGAACACGTACTCGAGATGTGGCGGCAACTCCTTAAGTTCCGAATCCGGAGGATTTTCGATGGGAGGCGTTTGCAAAGTCGTGGCATCGATAGCAATGACCGTGGGAGATGGAGGCGAAGGATTGTCTTCGTTGAGAAGATTGTCAAAGAAAGTCATGTCTTCATCCCCCTCGGTGGAAGAATCATTAGTAGCTAAATTCTCATCTCCCATGGTAGCTTCAAGATTGTTCTAGAATAAATCACTATCTCCAAATAGAGACAACGATGAATCAATAGAGGACACGGTCTCAACATTGGGAAGAGAGGTAGGAATACTTTTGCAAGCATCATTAAAGTGTTCTTCACAAGCCTCATCGAGAACGTCAATACAATTAACACTCTCATATGAATAAGGTTGTTTGGACAACTTTCCCATGTTGAAGACTACTTTATCGTCACCCACTCTCATGATAAGCTCACCGGCTTCAACATCAATAAGAGTGCGACCGGTCCTTAAGAATGGACGACCAACAATAAGTGGCACACGGGGGTCCAACAAAATCAGCAGGAAAGGTGAATTTGTCGACTCCTACAATAACGTCTTCGGCTATCCCCACTGGATAAGCAACCGTACGGTTGGCCAATTCCAAAGTCATCTTGGTGGGGACTAGCTCTGGGAGAGATAATTGCTTCCAAACACTTAGAGGCATGAGATTAATACTGGCACCTAGTTGTAATATTATTATAATACTATTACTAGTTGTAAACTAATTTTACACTAAAATTCAAATGTTTAAAACAATCACGCTAAGGAAAAAAAAACATTCTATAAACGAAAGTATGGCAAGCAATGGCCCATCAAAGCCCAACTAAAACTAACTGTCCACTAAACATTTAACGGAAAGGACTAAATGCTCTAACTGACTTAATGACACTGGACTATGACTGAAAATTGACAATACAAATTCAGGGACTAAAATTGTTTATTTAATAAACTTGTTATAAGGTGCAATGAAAAGAAACAGAGGGTCGAATTCCCTATTATCTTGCTGCTCACTTTTATTATTTTGAAAGTTCTAAAAAAAAACTCTTACTGCTAATTCAAATACTTAACGAAATTAGAAGCCCATTAACCATTCTGGCCCAGATTTAAAACGCAGCAATAAACTAGACAAAGACTGAAGGAACCCAAACAATATGAAACAAATACAAGATATATAATGAGACAAAAACTGAATAACATACTACGGAGTACTTAGCTAAAATGGAAATTTATGCATTCTTAATGCTCAATCTTGAAACAGTTTATGCAATAGCTACTAATTAACCACTTCAACAAATCCAGAAATCTTATTACAAGATCTGCTCAAATTCTAAATTCTTAACAATATTCTGAACAGCTTATTTCAAAGGTTTATAACAGCTTATTTATAGGCCTATTTTCTAAACTAATTTTATGACCACAGTTCTATTTTACCCGCTTATCTAATACTACATAACATTCAACAAGAACATGAATAAATTGCAGCCAAATTACACTACTATTACTCCAATATAGTAAGATTAATCCTACAAATGTGAAACTTTAAAAACAACTAGCAGAACAAGCAGAATACTCAAGCAAATAACAAGAAGCTTATAACAAGAAGATTAAAAACCAGTAACTAGTAAATTTATTCTATACTAAAACGTCTAGCAGATTATTCTAAAAATGTGCAGAAATTGAAAATGAGACAACCTTTATTCCAGGCCAGCCCGTTGACGATGAATATGCTAGCTGCTCGAACCGACTGCTACAATGAACCGAAACCTGAAATCGAAGCCTCATCCGAACCAGCCCGCTGATGACGTGCCATCGAACCGAAAGTAAGCTAAACTATAGCCGAGCTGAACCTAGACGAAACTGATTTTTGAGCACTCGAAATCAAGAACAAACCAAAACTGAGATGATATAGAAGCTAATTGTACCCAGCTCGATGATTAACTTGTACCAAAATCACCTCAACACTAACTTTTAATGAACCAAAACTTAAATCTGACAGCTACTCAAATCAAACCAAAAACTACTTTAGTCATATACCGACATCAACATAACCGAATCCGTGCTTTATTCATAACACCAACTACATCAAATCAACCGAATCTGTGATCATCTCCAAAAACGTCGTCAGGCTCCGATTCAAAAACTAAAACACCAAAACCCAGCTACGAATCCAAAAGCATTCTTCATCCACTGATCTTCATCCGAACATAGTAACACAAACTAACCGAATTGAAAAGAACATAAACTTCTGCTACAAAGACTATGAATCGAAACAACTATCGAACCGATCATCTACCGAAACAACTATAACTGATTCAAAAACACTTGCAATAATAGAATGAGATGAACCGATACAACAACCAATTCTGATATTTAATTTCGAACTATATAAATGAAAGAGTCTGCGTGAAATTTAAACTTCGAACAAAAAAAGGGAAAGTAAATTGAAAGCTGCGTTTATTCTTTTGTAAAAATCTAAATCTAACATAAGTATACTACTACTACTCTACGAATTGAAAAATGGAACAAAAAGAAAAAAAATGGAACAGAAAGAAGAAGATGTGTGTTGCGTATTATTGAAGCTGCCCCTTTTCTATCTATATCTGATATTCTGTTTATTTTTGGGCTTCAAAATCGGGCTGGGCTGTAGTGTGAACAAAGTGGGCCTGGAGTAGCAAGGGCTTATGTATCAAACTGGTCCAGCAGCTAGAGGCTGGACAAACTAAGCCCAATAAGTGTTATTCGGTCGGTTCGACTCATTTAAATGGTGTCGGGCCGACCCAATAAAAGATGAAGGCGCCGTCGAACTCGATCTTTGTCATCTTTTTATAATTCGGCTCGGGTTTTGACTTTGACTTCTTGAAAATCTTCAAACTTTGTCGAGTTGATTGATTTTGATAGATATAATTCCGGCTTCGGTCTTGTGCATTTCTTCATTTCTCGTGTCCGTTTTGGCTCTTTGGCTTCGTTTTTGCTCATTTTCTTCATATCCGTACCTACAATAATAAATAACACATTTAAACGATATATGCACTAAAAATACACGTTTTGCTATTTATTATGTCATAAATGAAGGGATATTACTACTAAAAACACGAATAATTACGTGTCTAACACACCCCTACACTTAAGACGTTGCTTGCCCCCAAGCAACTATTATCACAAACGTTAAATCCAAAAACAATTTAAAACTACTTTATTTGAAATTGCTCTTAAAAATAAAGACTCATAGTGACCCGCCATGCTCGACTTTTTATTCAAGGTATAAGGATCATAGAACGGGAAACACGCAAACTGGGTGTCTCCAGGGAATAAATATCGTCATCCTCTTTTTATTACTCCCAACTAAGCTAAGACTCCTTGTGCAAACGTTTTGTTAAAATGCTAACACTACTTATACTAATAACCTATGTAAATATAACTTTTTACTCCTATAATTATAACGACTAGGCAAGTGTGTTCATTTTCAAATTTTTGATCGTTCAAATCGACATTTGTCATGGTTGCTAATCATCTAAGTGGAATATTAGACTCACCGAAAACGACGAGATTTAAGTTTCAAAAATGGCCTTTCCCATGTAGCGGCTTTCTTCTCGGAACATCCCAACCTAATCGGTTAAGTGCCCGGGCTTTTGACACCCCACGGAGAATAGTACCGGGATTGGCGGGATTTTGAAATCAAAGATCTTGAAATCACCGCTAAGCTAATAAAAGACACTTAGATGAAAAACAACGACGGTAATTATAGAATGAAGATTCAAAGGAGAGATCACTCCATGTAGCGACTTTCTTCTCAGCTTGTCCTTTAGCAAAACTTAGGAGGCTAGGTTTTTACACCCTCGAGAATAGTATCGGAGCTCACGGGACCTTTGACTTCTACATTCTCAATTACCGTCTAAACTCTTATACAAAATTGACGAATTATAGTTCAACTTCGGATTTAAATTTGAGAAAAAGCAAGTTTCTCACAATTATAATTGAAGAAAAACAAAAACATAAAACTCTTATTCATTTTTTTTTCTTTTTTTTTTCTTCTTTTTTTTTTTGGCTTTTTTTTTTTTTTTTTTTTCCATTTTCATTTTTTTTCAACATATTTATTCACGCAACATTATTTCAAATTTAAGAAAGTATGCTTTCACTCAAATTTAAATAAAAAGTTGAACTAGGACTCTATATCAAAATTGCATAAGAATTTATTTTTCGCATATCAACTACATGTTTGAAAACCATGCCATGGTCTCCCACACCGAACGCAAGACGAATCCATGAAGAATTATAAATAAGAGGGGTAGAGAAAAGAATTAAACACAATAGAGGATAAAGAAGATATTTTTAAAACTTTTTTTTTTTAATAATAAAATAATAATAAAGTAATATAATATATAATATATAGCGAAAAGAAAAATAAAGTCGAAAGAAAATATTTTTGGTTTTTATAAATTTTATATATATTTTTTTTCTTTTTTTTTTTTTTTTAGAAAATATTATAATATATAGTTAAAGAAAAATATAATGTAAAAGAAAAAATATATTTTATTTTATTTTATTTTATTTTTTTAATTTTTTTAAAAGGGTATATATAGTAATAAAGAAAAGAATATAAAATAAGAAAATATTTTTTTTTTTTTGATTATATATATATATATATTTATTTTTTTTTTTTTTTTTATTTTTTTTTTAACAAGAAAAATAACGTTCAAAATCGAACGGATCCCAAAATCCAAATCGTCTCACGAAAAATCGTCAATCGTAACGAGCACGAACCGGCAGCGGCGCCATTTGATACAAGAGATTTTCTGTGGTGAAAAAGTTCGTTATTCTCGGAATCCTCTCGAATTGATCTCAGTTAAAAGTGGAAAGATTTGTTCTTGGTGACAAAAGGAGGGTTTAGTTTGATAATGTAAATAAGTGCAATGAATAAACAAGGACTAGAATAAAAAAAAGTAAACGAATTAACACAAAAATATAGTTAAACAATTAAAACATGAAACTAATAAAAGAACCTTACTGAAAATAGTGCTATTCGGAAAATCACCCTTATGCGGAAAACATGCCTATGCGGAAAATCTTGCCCTATGCGGAATATATGGCCTATTCGGAAAATCTGCCCTATGCGGAATATATGGCCTATTCGGAATAACTGGTTTATGCGGAAAGTGAAGCTCTATGCGGAAAATCTCTATTCGGAAAATGTTGCTCTATGCGGAAAGTAAGGACCATTCGGAATATATAAATATTCCGAATAAGGACGGAATAAACAAGCAATTCGGAAAAACTGAAAAGTTCCGAATAAGAGAAAAGGAAGAAGAGCTATTCGGAATATCCAAGATTCCGAGTAAGCCACACAGAAGTTTGTCTATTCGGAAAGTCAAAATATGAAGAACAGTAGCAGACGTTTCAACAGTGGACACGAATTAATCCAAGATCAAGCTTAATACTTAAAAAGGTTTTACCAAATCAAACACAAATCATTTAAATACCTTAAGTAACAAATCCCACCAATAAAACACTAAATCCACAACTTTTTAAGATCAAACTAGAATCAAGTAAAAACTTAGGAACTTGCAATAGATAATGATGAAGAACAAGATGAATGAAAAGATGGAATTGATTAATTAATGGAAAAGTAACAAGAGTATTGATTCACGCTTACAAAATTGAAAGAAATAAGAAAAATCACCAAACTCCCTAATGGAGTTGGTGAAGGAACGAACCAACAAGGACAGGAAAAAAAGAAAAATGAACTAACTCCCTAAAATGTGAAGGGAGAGATCTATTTATAGTCCTAGTGGTTGGTTGGTGAGTGGGCTTTCTTCCTTTCTTCTTGTCTTCTCGTCTTTTCAGAAAAGTTGACGTTTTCGATTCTGATTCGGGATTTGTTGTCGATTAAATCCAACTCGTCTTTTAATTTCTTCGTTAAATAGACTTGAGTTTCTTCGACTTATGTAAATCTTCCGTCTTTGGTCCTTTTCTTCGATAAATCTTCAAATAGGCCCAGTGACTTCAAATCTTTTGCATCTCTTGGATAATAGACTTCGTCTTCAGTCTTTTTCCTTGATAAAACCCGTGCAATCCCATGTTTTCTTTAATATTCATCCGGTTAGTTCTGAAATCATATTAAACACAAAAACCACGCATAATTCGAAACAAATGATATTAAATACGTGTTTTGGTCTTGTTTTAGCCAGAATTAAGTGGTAAAAGGATGGGTGTTTACACACCTATCAGGAAGCCATTGGGAAAACCTTTGGAGGAAATGAAGCAACTAAGAAGAAAAAGAAGAACCAGATGATAAAACAATTTGCTTCCTTTAAAGCAAATGGTGATGAATCCATTGGCTTTATTTATAACAGGCTTCAAGATCTGGTGATACAACTAGAATTCTTTGACATAGAAGTGTCTGCTGAACAGGTTAATGCAAGATTTCTTGACAGTCTTAAGAGAGAATGGTTTGTTTACAACTCCATTTGGCAGAACAGAGATGATGTTGATGATAAAAACATTGATGACATCTACAACAATCTGAAAGTTTTTGAGCCTATTGTCAATGAGATTAAGGCATGAGGGACCATTCCTACCAATTCAAGTGGAACTGCTGATGCCCTGCTAATATGGATTTTATTTCTCACAACAGTAGAATCTATAAAGGCAGTGGGATTGAAGGTCCCTCTTCTACACATTCCCCTGCTTCAAGGTCAAGACCTTCAAATGATGAAGAGAGGCCTGCAACATTCAGCCTTGACACTGCTTGTGCTTTCATTGCATCACAAGGATCTCAGGGCTCCACTGTCTTACATGAAGATCTGAATCAAATCAGTAAGCAAGGGCTGGAGGAGATGGATATTAACTGGAACATGGCTTTACTAAGCATGAGGGCCAATAGATTCTACAAGAAATATGGGAAAAAGATTTCCATCAATCCTTCTGATGTGGCTGGGTTTGACAAGTCAAAGGTGGAGTGCTACAATTATGGAAAGAAATGTCACTTTGTAAGATAGTGCAGGGGTCCTAAGAATGGTAGCAGTTATAGGAGGGAAAGCAGGGATGATGATTCTGAAGCAAAGGCCATGGTTGATGTACAAGGGATAGATGGAGTTGGATTGGACTGGAGCTCTATGACAGACAGTGTGGAAAGAAACCAAGATCTAGTTGCTGAGGAGGAAGAGAAGGAATTTTCTCTTATGGCCATGTCCACATCTAGCTCAGATAATGAGGTATATGATGATTCTTACTGCACCAAAGCATGTAGAAAAAATACTGAATCATTAAATAATCAAACCAGAGAGTTAAATGTTAAATGCATTAATTTTGAGAATGAGTTGGACAGTTATAAACGTTCTTTAGAATGATTAGAGTCCACCATAAGAGAATATACACAAAGAGAAAATGATCATACATATCACATTAGCATATTGGAAAGAGATGCTAGGGAGAAAGATGATTCCATCAAGGAATTAACTGCTGAAGTAGAAGTCTTTAGATCTAACAAAAAGATAGATGATCAAACTGTTGAAAATTTTGGAAAAGCTTCTAAAGATCTCACTAAGGCAGTTGAAATTGGACAATCTCCTAGTAATAAAACAGATTTTGGGGTCAAAATGAACATGCAACAATTCCACCACCACCTGCTAATATACATGGACCAATTGCCAGGAAAGATCTTTCTTGGTCTGGTCTCCCTTGTTTCAAAAAGTAGGAGGACATTGAATTTGACCTAAATGCCTACATACCAAAGAATCTAGAACCAGAAGAACCTATAGTGAAAACTAGTGCTGTTAGGGACTTTGAAAAGGAACAAATTTCCTTAAAATAATGGAAAATAGATAACCCATTTCTATTTTTAAGAGAAGGGCTATTTGGAAGTGATTCCAGCTCTAAAAGTAGTTCATCCAGAACCTCTGATAGATCTGATTCAGCACCAACTAGTCCCAAGCCTCTCAAACCAATTATCAAATATGCATGTATGTACATACATAATAAAAGAAATGAAGTTAGGGGTAACCAAAGGAACTGGAATGATCAAAAGTCCCTTCAACTAGGAAAGGACTTTGTCAAGAACACCAAACCTTGTTTTACTTGTGGCAGTTTTGATCATACCTATCAAAACTGTCAAGCATCCATGGGAATAGTGGCTGCAAATCCTTTAAAGGAAATGCAACCACAAGCTATTCTATTGAATGCAGGGGCAAAAACTTTTTCACATGCTAAATATGTTCCCCCTGCTTTGAGAAACAAGGTGTCTGACAAGTATGTGGTTCCAGCATTGAGAAAGGTAGTTAATGTGACCAGACCAACACCTCATATTGCATGTACATCTGTCCATAGATCCTACCAATGCACCTATAGAGGACAAAACAAAAGATGGGTTCCCTCTGCTAAGCATAGGAATTCCCATGCTAAGCCCAGGGTATCCCCTGCTGGCAAAGTTTTGCCCTCTAGAAACATGGGTAGATGCGGGAAAGCTGTGAAAGCCTCAGCTCGTTGGGTATGGGCGCCCAAAAAGGATGCTCAACCCAATGGTGTATCTCTAGCCTTTGACAAACTATCATACATTGATACACGAGGTAGATCCAAGTCAGTAATGGCTTGGGTCCCCAAGAAAAACTAAATTGTTTTTCTTTTTGCAGGTGAATAAGCAGACCAGGAATGATAAGGCTTACTGGGATAGTGGATGTTCAAGGAGCATGACTGGGCATAAATCTTATCTGTCAAATTTTGTGCCCCTGCATGATAATGATGGTGTCTCATTTGGAGATGGGCATGGGACTATCACAGTAAAAGGAACCATTGTCACCAATGGAATGACATTTGATAATGTCTACCTGGTGAAGGAGCTGAAATACAATCTCTTCAGTGTGTCCCAAATGACTGACAACAAGAATTTTGTCCTCTTCACTGATACTGAGTGCTTGGTGTTAGGAAAGGAGTTTTTTTACCACCAAACACTCCAATTGTGCTAAGAACACCAAGACAGAAGAACATGTACACCATTGATTTAAAGGACATCTCCCTTCAAGACAATGAGAACTGTTTCATTGCAAAAGCCTCAGTAGATGAATGCAAGAAATGACATAGAAGACTTGGTCATTTGAACTTCAAACATATGAACAAATTGGTTAAGTTCAACCTTGTTCATGGTCTTCCCTCCAAGACCTTTGCTAATGATCATACTTGTGTTGCTTGTAGAAAGGGAAAGCAACATAGAGCCTCTTGCAAATCCAAAACAGTTCAATCCACCACAAAGCCTTTGGAATTGTTGCATATGGATCTCTTTGGTCCTACTTCTGTGGCAAGCATAATGAAGAAATGGTACTGCCTAGTGGTCACTGATGACTTTTCAAGATTTACATGGACTTTCTTTCTGTTTGAGAAGAGTGACACAGCAGATGTACTCAAGGATTTTATTACTCAAATTGAACTTCCCAAAAGCATGAAGGTAGTGACCATCAGATCAGACAATGGTGGTGAGTTCAGAAACAAGAAGCTGGATACTTTTTGCACCAACAAAGGCATAAGAAGGGAATACATCATAGCCAGGACACCACATCAAAATGATGTTGCAGAAAGAAGGAATAGAACATTGATAGAAGCTGCAAGAACTATGTTGTCTGATTCTAAGCTTCGAGTGATATTTTGGGCTGAAGCTGTAAGCACTGCTTGTTATGTTCAAAATAGGGCCTTGGTGGTAAAGGCACACAATAAGACTCCTTATCAGTTGTTCAATGGCAGACCCCCCCCCCCCCCCCCCTTGATTGACTTTTTAGACCGTTTGGATGTCATGTGATCATTCTAAACACAATTGACAATTTAGGTAAATTCAATGAAAATGGGGGATGATGGGTACTTTGTAGGTTACTCATTGAACAGCAAGGAATATAGAGTCTTCAATAAGAAGACAAGCAAAGTAACAGAAAATCTCCATGTAGATTTTCTTGAAGATAAGCTTAAAGATGTACAAACAGGTCCTGCTTGGTTCTTTGACATTGAAATTCTTTCTAAATCAATGAATTAGGTACCTGTTGCTTTGGAGAATACTAATATTTCAGGTATAAAAGAACCACCTGCTGTGGAGGATCCACCAATGAGGTACATGACTCTACCTTCATTCTTTCCTGCTGATGATGCTGTTACAGGGATGGAAAAGGAAGAAGACCTCTCTGAAAAGGATGCACATCCAGTCTCTTCCCCTTCTAAGTCAACTCATGACAGCAGTGGAATGTCTGAAAGCAGTGGAATCATGGATTCCCCTGCTGGGCCATATGTATCCCCTACTGTTGAAGAACCAGTTATACACGATGTTAATGATGAATACAGAGAAACTCCACTCTTCTCTTCACCCATTAACTTATCAAGCAGTGGAAGCAAAATACTCAGACATGGAGGTCAAAGCTCATCAGATTTTCATACAGCTCCCTCACTAACCAATGTTGTCTCTTTGGGAAATTCACTTGAAGATCCTTTTCCAAATCATGACAAACCAATAGAAGCTGATATGAACAACCTGGAATCTGAGGTTATTGTTGACAAGCACCTAATCCACAGAGTCAACAAGGATCATCCTCCATCACAGATCATAGGAGATATTGGGACACCCAGGCAAACAAGATATACAACAAAAGAGCACAACTTTATTGCCAACATCACAATGAAGTACAATCATGAGAATATGCAATGCTGCCTCTTTGCTGCATTTTTGTCCCAAGAAGAGCCTAAGAAGATTTTTCAAGCATTGAGTGATCCAAGTTGGGTTCAGGCCATGCAGGAAGAGCTCTTATTGTTTGATATTCAAGAGGTGTGGATTCTGGTGGATTGTGGGCAAGACCCATTGGGACAAAATGGGTGCTCAGGAACAAAAAGGATGAGAGAGGCATTGTGGTCAGAAACAAAGCAAGATTGGTAGCTCATGGGTATACTCAGGAAGAAGATATTGATTATGATGAAGTCTTTGCCCCAGTTGCTAGAAATGAAGCTATTAGATTATTCTTGGCCTATGCTTCTTACATGGACTTCACAGTCTATCAGATGGATGTTAAGAGTGCCTTTTTATATGGAACCATTGATGAGGAGGTGTATGTTATGTAACCTCTACGTTTTTAAGATCTAGAACATCCAGACAAGGTCTACAAGGTGAAAAGGGCCATGTATGGGCTTTATCAAGCCCCTAGGGCCTGGTATGGGACTCTATCTAAGTACCTGTTGGATAATGGCTTCAACAGGGGGAAGATTGACCAGGCCCTGTTTATCAAGAAACACAAGGGGGAATTTATTTTAGTACAAGTGTATGTGGATGGCATCATCTTTGGATCCAGAAACTCTCTGCTTAACAAAGAGTTTGCCAAGTTGATGCAGGATAAATTCCAGATGAGTGCTATGGGTGAACTCAATTTTTTCTTAGGGTTACAAGTTCAGCAGAGGAAAGATGGGATCTTCATCTCACATGACAAGTATGTTGCTGAAATTGTGAAGAAGTTTGGAACGTGTGAAGGAAAGAAAGTCTCCACTCCCATGGATAAAGATAATCCTTGGGGAAGGGATGGCCCTGGAAAGCCTATTGATTTCAGGGCCTATAGATCCATGATTGGATCTCTCATGTATCTTACAGCCTCAAGACCTGACATCATGTTTGCAGTCTGCTTATGGGCAAGATACCAAGTGAATCCAACAGAATGTCATCTCTTTGTTGTTAAGAGAATTTTTAGGTATCTAAAGTGTTATCCCACTTTAGGACTTTAGTATCCTAAGGAGTCACCTTTTGAGCTGGTGGCCTATTCAGATAGTGATTATGCTGGTGATAACAATGATAGGAAGTCCACTACAGGTGGATGTCAGTTCTTGGGAAGCAGGCTCATATCTTGTTAGTGTAAAAAGCAAACCATTCTTGCAACTTCCACAACTGAAGCTGAATATGTAGCAACTGTTGCATGTTGTGGACAGGTTCTTTGGATTCAGAATCAGCTGCTTGATTATGGGTATAACTTTCTTAAAACCAAGATATTTATTGACAACAACAACACAATTTGCATTATTAAGAATCCTGTTTTTCACACTAAGACTAAACATATTGAAATCAGACACCATTTTATAAGAGATTGTTTTGAAAAAGGGTTAATTGTGTAAAACCTCTGATTTTACCTTATTGACTTTGTCAGCTGTAGTACTATTTATATTTGGAAATTATATAATTTCACTTTTATATGACTTATTATTATCATATACCTATTGTCATACTACCTTTCATATTTATTTTACATTTATATGAACCTTTAGTCATTTATTGACTACTCTGGCAACTGACTGACCACTTGATTGAATAATGAAATTCATCACCTCAGTACATATTTTGAGATAAACTGTGACCTTACTTAATTTATTTATTAAGTACTTGGATTATTTTTATATGTACATATTTACATATATTACCTAAAAGTAATAAATACCTAAACACATTAAAAACAATGTACATTATTTTACATTGTCACTTATTTACTTTATTTAAGTAAATTAATTTTAGTGATGTATTTAATATACACTTTCACTAAGTTACCTAAAAGCTTCAACAAAAATACCTACAACACAACAAGTACCTATAATAATATACAAGGACTATTATTATCATACAACACTTGGCAAAATTTACCAAAACCCCTTTCCTATGCATATATAAAACGTGTGGGTGTATGCATGCATGCACTACCATCATTTGCTACCTAACCTACAAGTAATCATGTTTACTCCACTAAAATACTATCCTAACCATACTTTTGCTTACACAAAGCATACTTATACACTTACACACTCAAGCCTCATGCATTCTACTATGCCTTGTAAGGTTTTGTCCCCCATTGACTTATGAAACACATGGCTACAAACCAATTTGGGAAGGAAAATGAGTTTGCTAGTTTTGAACATGTGGGAAATCACAAGCATATCCCAACTAGATATGACATATCTTATGAAGATACTTGAGTACAAGGTACTTGATTTGATTGGATATCTCTCTCTTCCTTGTCTTAAGCCGAAACATACACTCCTCACACAACACAAAACATTTCCAATCTCACTTCACTCTCTCCTTCTCAAACTCACGGCTAAATATCAACATCCACCATTTTCAAACCTTCAAGTTTAACTACTAATCCTATACTATGTCTTCTACTATCTAAAGGTTAATCCTAAGCTCATCCTACAAGAAACCTTGATCCTTGAAGCAAGAACAAGAACCTTAGAAGTTTTGTGAAGCCCACGGCTTGTTTTGATCTCCTAGACCTCCATTGTTGAAAGCTTGTCACTTGTTTCTACTCATTCTCATATCATTCCTAAACCTATCCAAACAAGTAAGTCCAAGTTAAAACCTATCTTTTCTAATACATTACTTTCATACATATAAATGTGTACATGGTTATTCTTGGTAAAGTTAACACTTAAACAAGTATTGAAACCCTAAAAACCTAATGAAACCCACGGCTTGATTTTAAATATAACATAAAATGATGTAAAAACTTGTCAACCTTGAAGAACACATCAACATGATCTTGTTTAACTTGAAAAACTATGAAAACCTAACCATGCATGTAATTTTGGACGTGAGCTATTAAGCTCATAATATTATTTTGGGTAATCTTGTAATGTTTAGATATAACTAGAAACATTAGATTTATGTTTTTAGGTGCCCAAAAATGTTAAGATCACTATTATGCCTCATAAGATTAGTTTAAGCTCACTATAATACTTTGCCTTGATAAATAATCATTTTCACTAAATAAATGTTTTAGTGTCAAAAATATGATTTTATAAAGTTTTATGTTGAAAATATAAATCTATAATTGTTTTGGATTTAAATAATAGATCTACTAAATTTTTGGATTAAATATAACAAGTATAAACTTTTGGGTTGGATTTATAAATTTACAAAGTAAAAGGGGTCTAAATAAATAAGTGTAGAAACTTATATTTCAAAAACGTAAACTTTGGATCACTTTTAATTATTTCCGAGAGTATAAGGGTGTGTTTTGAACATATCCGAAACTTTATAGGGTTAAAAAGGACTAAAAAGAGATTAATATAATATTAGGGTAAGTTGTGTAAACTTTAGAAAACCTAGGGATTGTTTTGGACTCTAGCCGAGACTTGATATAAACATTAGGGACCAAATATGCCAAGATACTAAACTTATTTATGCCCTAAGTAACCCTAGGGACTAAACTTGCCATTTTCCGAAACATATTCAATCCCTAGGGGGCAATAATGTAACTTGTATTAGAATTAATTATAAACCGCAAGTTAGAGGACTAAAATTTCCAAGTTACGAAACTTTAATAAACCCTAAAATGAGCCGTATACCTTAGGGACTGTTTTTGCCAATTAATGAAACTTAAAGAAACCCTAGTTACACGTGTAACTAGGGAGGGACCAAAACTGTAATTACTTGAAAGATTTAGAAACCCTAGGGGTATAAAAGTAATTTAACCACGGGTATTTATTTAATTAAAAGGACTAAAACGTATTTTATACAAAGTATTACGAACCTTAAAATCCTATATATTTAAACTGCTATTTAAAACGTAAAACTTAAATAAACGTAACAATTGTTATTTTTCCAAACTTATAATTTAATAAACATAAACTTTACATAAACCTGGATTTTTAAATAAAATGTTATACATTTATAAACCTTATTTATATATTAAATATAAATTAAAAATGATTAACTTATAAAATAAATATATTAACTATATTTATTTCCTATCACTTTAAATGTATATAAAACTATCCTATATAAATATTTAAAGTGTTTTATAAACAACGTAAGTACAAAATATTAATTAAATGAATTAATTAATTAAACCTTATTATTTATTTTATACCTAAAATAAATACTATTAGAACTTGTACAACGATGAACAAAATACAAGTATTGTAATTAAATGCTTAAAACTAGTTTAAGCATGTACAGATTTATTCTGGAACTTTTATGCATTATGTTATGCATTTACTGAGACCTTATAATTATTTAGGTCGTTGATTGTATCGTGAGCATCCTTATCAGATTTATCTACTGACTTATTGTTGTACTACTGAGGTGAGTTCATGGCCCCACTTTATATATTGACAAACTTTTAAACCTTTTAATGGGGAAGAAAACATGCAACATATTTGATTTTATGGACATGGATTGAACTGTGAAACTTTTGATTACATTGCCTATTGTAGATGAACCCGCATGACCCCTGCATCCGAAACTGTTAGAATTATTGAATTACCTGAATGTTATAAATAGATCTATTTGAGATTGACCGTCCCCATCTGGGTGAGTCATGCTCACTGTGCCTAGGCCAGGACAACAGATGTTTCACATGTCAGCACTTATTATTTTTGTTATGGGTGCCTTGATAAAGATAAGGCGAAGGGTCCTTATTTGTTAAGGACTTAACTGTCAAGTTTCAGTTTCGGGCAATATGGAAAGGTAATTACTTTTAAGTATTGATGCTTTGTGCATTACTACTTCAGGGAATATTTAATGTCCAAACTTATTTTAATTAAACATGTGAATTCACCAACTTTATGTTGACTCTCTAAGCATGTTTTTTCAGGAAACTGAAGCAGGTATTGGTGTGCATGGAGTCAAGCATCATGATAGGCTGCATTTATAGAGCTCATCTGGGGTTTTATAAATTGGGAATAATTCAAACTTTCAAACAATGTTAAAGACTACTGTAATACTATTTGCACTTTCAATCATGTAATAAATGTAAGGATAATCTTTTATCTATTGCTCTATGTTCTGTCTACTGTTGATCCACCTACGTGACACCCAAATATTATTTCCGCTGCGTTTGACTCAATTTGGGGGTGTCACAAATTGTCCCAGATAGAATTGACACAGAACTTAATGTTGCTGATCTGTTACTTGGTTGCAAGTATTGGAATGGTCACTCCCTAAAATTGATGTCTGGATTGTCTTGTGTATTTAGGATTGTATTATTGTTGTTGTTGTACATGTGTTAGTCACTTTTTCCATTATTCTTCATTCTACAGCTTTTGAACAAAGATTCCCCTGCTAGGGTTAATCCCCCTGCTAAGGAAATTTCCCTTATTTGGGTCTGTTCTTTTTATAAGTGGTTATATGTGGTTTTAGACTAACAAATGCAGAGATTCCAATAGAGCATACTATATTATGGGAGAATCAGGTACATGCTCTGTTTTTCAGGGGAGGTTAGGTCACATCTTTAGGATTCAGGGTATCCATAGGATGCTCATGTATGATATTAGATCATACCCACAGGTAAGTGGGGGCTTTGTGACAGTGAAGGCTTGCTGCAAGGCAAGTTGGAGTCCTTAGACCTTGAGGCACTGTGATATGCACTCAAAACTCTTGATCGTGCAACTGGTTGTATAAAATGGAGTTCTTGAATGTATGTTGCCAAGACCTATTGACCATAGGAATAAATTGGTTGGGTGGGAGACCTGGGTATCTATGTTTTTGGGTTGACCTGGTGCATGGCTACTTGTGTATGGACTTGTTTGTTTGAGACTCTGTTGACTAGAGGACTCTTGAGTCCTATGTATCTAGCTTGCTTTTGCAAGTTTGTGCGTTAAGACAGTGTTGGTTAGCGTGAACTTATTCAGGAAAATCTAATACCCTTAGGAAAGTTTCCCCTGCTTTTACTTTTTGATACCCCTGCTTTCACATCTATCCCCTGCTTTACCAACATTACCCTGTTTGACCGTTGATCGATAATACCGTTAACCTGTTTATAGCCGTTGGGCCTACTTGCTAGTTTTTTTATTAAGGAATATTTTATTATTTTCAAAAGATATTTACAGGGATTACTTCGCGGATTGGTAACCTTATTTTACTTATTTCAAATCTTTATCTTTCTTAGCAAGATTTACTCCTGATTTTTCTCCGATTTGAAAATTTGGTCCAATCACAGCCCTCTAATTTGTCTATATAAACTCAATTCCTTCAACCAGCAGGCCTAACTCATTCAGTCGATCATATCACACCTCTCTTGCAAAGTATAAACCTTCAATATTTTTCAAAGCTTATAATGTCTCTCAAAATTTCTCCTAATCATAATCAAATTGCAATTCTGCATGATGAAACCACAGAATTCACTGATGCAGTAGCTTACCTAAAGTCTTGCTATTTTAGGGTGGCTCTTGTCATTAGTCCCAGGATTTACACCTCACATATCCAAGAATTTTGGTCTAGTTCTATGACCGAAATAGTGGATGGAGAGGTAACAATTAGAAGCATGGTAGACGGCCATCCCAAGGTGCTTACACTTGCCTCCATCCGAGACAAGCTTGTTTTGGATGATGAGGATGGGGTGGTTACCCTGCCAGATGCTGAAATCTTTAAGGGTCTTGAAACAATGGGGGTACACTCTTTCTGAAATCATAAGTGTAAATTTGCTAAAGGTCAGTTTGCCCCACATTGGAAATAGTTGATTCATACAATTGTATAATGTTTGTCACCAAAATTCACTGCTTTTAATGAATTTGGAAGTGAAGTTGCTTCTGCCTTGATCTGATTGGCAACAGGTTGAAAGTATTGTTTTTCTCAAATGATTTTTAAAGGAATGGTAAAAAATGTTACAAGCAGCTCTAAATTTTATATCTATCCAAGGTTTATACAGCTTTTGTTGAATATGAGTCAACATGGTCCTATCAGACACAAACGCCATTTCACAGCCAACTCCCATACTACCAAATTGTTTACCACACTTGTTGCACCATCTCCATAATTTTCTGGCAGGGCAGTCCCACTCACTCCTATCATGATGATACAGATCAGACGAGAAGCAGCTAAAACAAAAGTAGCCAAACACAAACCATCTGCTTCCCCTGCCACAACTGATGATTCCCCTGCCAGTTCTCTACCCACTGCTGATCTAAAACAAGAGAGGAGAATAAAAGCCAGGTGAAACTAGGATTTTTATTCCTTTTTAAAGTTCGTTTTTCCTCGATTCGACTCGAATTTGATTTCCGGTTTAACGTTTTGACTTAACTTGTTTTTGGTAGAATCTATTTTTCGAATTTTTTAAACTAACTTAAATCTATTTAATTAAATGAAAACTATTTTAGTTAACTATTTTAAACTATTAATTTGAAAATAAACTTAAAACTAATTAAAAATTGTAACTAATTAAAAATAAAAGTAAATTTATTTAAACTAATTTGAAAGTAAATTTGAAATAAAAATATTTAAACTAAATTAAATTTAAAAAATAAAAGTAATCTATTTTAAATAAATTGGAAACAAATTTAAAGTTAAAAGAATTAATAAAAATATTTTTTGTCTTTTTATTTTTTTATAACAACTGAATTTAAATCGAATTTTAATTAAAATATTAAATTGAAATCAACTTTAAACTAAACTAATTTTAATTAAAATAAACTGCAGGAATTATCTAATCTATATTAACCTAATGTTTCGAAACAATACACAAAAGGAAAGCTAGCTCAAGTGGTTGGGACGTATGGTTGTGATACGAAGGATCTGGGGTTCGAATCTCACCCCAGACAGATTTGCTTAATATTTTTTTTTATTTTTTTTTTTGGATACTTTTTTTTGCTGAACTTTTTATATGGACAGTAAGCAAAACTGATCAATTGGATCAGTTTCTCAGCATTGAACTAAAATAAGTAAAGCTCAGATAGCAGTCAAATATCAAAGCAGACTTTAAAAAAATGATAACAAATATTACAAAATTTAACCAAAATAAACTGATAATTTCCACAAATCAGATATAAGCTAACTCAACACTAGCAAACAAAAAGCTAAATCTAATAAAGCATAAACAAGCAAGAAATAAGCTCAACCTAATAAGCTGATGAAAATAAGCAGATTAAAGTGAATAAGCAGAAATAGATAAAGTTGAAAACAAACAAGGCAACAATTATTCAGACCAAACAAACCTCACGAGAGCAAACATTAAAAAGAAAAATAAGGCAGATACGAACTACTCCTAACTCAATACTACTGAAATTAATAGCAGTTTTAAAAATTGAACAAATATCCAAATAATACCACTTAAGCAGATTAAACTAAACAAATAATCAAAGCAGATCTAAAACACCTCAAACTAAACAGATTACCAATAAACTAAATAAACATTAACTTTAAATTTAAAAGAAGATCAAAACCTTTTGATGATCCGTTGGGAAGAAGACAAGCGCTGAGCCGTCTTATGAACCGAAACGAACACCAAACAAACACCACCTTGAATCGAACCCAAACAACTTCTCGAACCAAATAATTACTGACGAACCAAATCCGGAACAAAGATTGCCAAACAGTAACTTAAATATAATTATTTCCCAGTGGGGGAAATAATTTACTTTCCTTTATACTTTTTTTTCTTTTTATTCTTTTTTTTTATATGATAATAATAATATCCAACGAACAGTAACAAATAATATAGAACAGATTCAATTTGAGAATAAACAGTAACTTAAATTAAAGAAGAAATTTAATAAGAAAAATTACTTTCCATTAATTAAACTCAAGATTACAAACTGGAATTTAAAAGATTACAAGATTAAATATCCTAAAGCTATTTTACTGAAAATAAAAAAATAAAAGAAAAGCTACAAATTACATGATATGAAGGGGTTTTTATAGAGGAACCCCATGAAACCCTAATCTTTGCTTCATTAGTAAGCATCCATTTTGATCCGCTGATTTCTTCATTCTTCTCTCTTTCTCTTTTCTTCTCTTGATCAATGGCTAAGATTTATCCTTGTGCACACGGATTGCCACCGTGGCACAAGGATGTGTTTGTTGTGCTAGTTTACAGCCTAAGTGGCTCCTTCTCATTGGTGGGTTGGTAAATGGAGAGGTGGTATAGCCAATCGGATTTGGCCACGTAGGAGAGAGAGGATCATCATAGCTTGGTGGATTGATCCGAAAACTGGGGGGATTTAATCCCCTTGGTGTGAATTAACCATTTACACAAAAAGCCCTAATATCTTTTGTGTAATTTTTGAGATGGTAAATTTAGGGTTTGTGAGTAAATGGGGATAGCTGTGAAAATGGGAGAAGAAGAAGGGTGTGGGTTTTCACATAGAGTGTAACGAAAAATTAAAGGGTTGTGGGGTAAAGGAAAAAACGTTTTATTTATTTATATTGGGAAAAGTGGGTAAATGAATAGACACGTGGGGTGGGTAAATAAGGGTGTTACATGTGGGGATAGCTAACCAAGTTTGGGTGTGGTTGACCAAAGTAAATAACCATTTACTTGTTTGTGTGTATGGTGAGTTGACTGGGTCAAACAAAAAACAAGGCAATCTTGATTTCGTTTCATTGTTTGGGCTTAAGCCCATTCTATCCTTTAGCTTAATACATCCGTCCCAACATAACTTGTTAACATTTGGGCCTAAAATGGGCTTATGACTTATTAAAAAGTATCTTGGATATCTTCATGGGCTTTTAGGCCCATTTCCCAAATATAGGACCCACAAAGCTCGAAATCTTCGAAAAATATTTAATCCACTAAAACGAGCTTGATTTCAGCTTTCTTGAAATTACTTTCAAAATCTCGTGTCGGTTAAGCCGGTTTTCGTGATCTTCGGCACACTTTAGGTCTTTTGATCTTTGATATGAGTGTTTTTACTCATATCATTAGTAGCTTAAAACATTGAAATATTGCATTAAATGTTTCGAATATGCTTTGGAAATGCTTGTTTCTTGTTTTCATGTGTGTAGGTACCAAGTTCGCGAAAACCGGCAATAATCGACACGAGAATGAAGAAAAAGATCATAGAAGCCGAAATCAAGCTCGACATGAGTGGATTTAATCATTTGTCGAATAAATGGGCCAAGTGGGTCCCCACATAGGCTTATTGGGCCTGAAAAGCCCAACAATAGATATTAAGTGGAATAAATTTTGGACAAGTCCATTGAATGGCCCAATTGAGGAGGTGAATGGGACGGATGTTGTGATTTGGGCCTAAAGCCCAAAGGTTTACTCAACAAAATATATGGAACGGATCATGGGCTTCTAGGGTTTTGGTAACTTTTCCATTAGCCATACAATAAAAACTTCCCACTTCACACGTTTTATATAAAACGTGTTTTCTCACCACAAAGACTTACCAACCGTTCCATTTAATTTATTTTTATCACCCACTCACAATAAACAATTCTCTCGATACAATCAATGTCTTTCTTCTTCCCCATCTCACTTTTACCCTAAATAAACAAAACCAGTGATTTAGAGTTACTGTTCCTAACCCTAAGTCAAAATTAACTCATCATAATTTGGGGATTTTTCTCAAACAATTAATTCAAACCAAGGGGAATAAAATCCCCATGGTTTAAGGAAGAGAAGGAATGGTATGCCAAGGCTACGTGTCAACTCATCATTTGAAGAAACAACGCATCATTCCAATCCCACCAATCACAGGCCAAAGAAGAAACACAACTAGCACACGGATGCCACGTTGGCAATCCGTGTGATAGATTGTATATCCTCATCTGTCCGATCAACCCAAAACAAGAGAGAGAAGAAGGATTTGAAGATCAAAGGCTACAAAGAAAAGGGAATCTCCCATGGAATATTCGGATATTCTTCTTCATCAGCAGCCTTGTGAGGCAATAAAAACCCCCCAATCTATTGTAATTTTTATCCCTTTTTTAGTTTTTAAAGTTATTATGCTTAAATTAGTTTAGAGTAAATTTGTATTTCTTTTCCAGTATTGTACTAATTTTTGGTTATAAATGAAAGATAAACTTTGATTTTAATTGCGTTCATATTTACTTTCTGCTTAAACTTTAATTTTGCAATTTATTCTTTACTGTTTAAAATAATAATTAAAGAATGTTTAAAAAAGCTAAATGATAGCTTATTTTGGATATTCTGAAAACTAATTTGGGAGTAAAACTTTCTAATTGAAAGTTTTAGTTAAAAAGGTTCGGTTATTACTGTTAGAGTAAGATTATTGATGGTTCGGTTGGTGGTACAAATGGTACGACTGGTGGTTAATGGTGAATGGTGGTTGTGGTTCGGTTCTTAGACTGCTAAGCGCAGATCTACTCCTCAAAGGATTCTTCAAAAGGTGCCCAGTCTTTTTCACTGTTGTGATAATTCGTTTTCCTGTTGATGGTTCATGTTTGTGACGTTTTAATTCTTTTCTGCCTGATTTATACCTGTTTTAAATGTATTGTTATATTTAAATAATAATGTTAGATTAGGGTTGGAGAGTTGTTTAGTCAGAAGGTGTGTTTAAATGAATATCTGGTTTAATTGGTTATTCTATTAAGTTTTGAATTCACATGGAATCTGCCTTTATTATCAGTGATGTATTGCTTGATCTCGATTGGTATAGCTTAAACTGAAGGGATTGAGGATTAAACTTGTTTAGAGGTATCTAATTTTAGTTGTAGGGTAATCTGAGTTAATTATTTTTCTTTTCGTATTATAGATTTAATCAGTCTGGTCCAGGTTTAAACTTGAATTGGTTTCTGCTATATTTGTGTTGAAGTATCTGATAAGCTAAGATATCAGTGTGTTAATTTTAGAATTGGTTTAAAGCTGTGTAACGATTTGCTGTAAGGTTTATAATTGACTGCTATTATTGTGGAGCATTTCTAGCTGAATGTGATTGTAGTTTAAAGTTTGAATCATAGCTTTTGTTAATCTTAGCTGCCATTGTGTTTGTATGCTTTTTCTTGCTTTAATAATGTGAATGTGCTGAATGTTGATTTTGCTTGAATCTGTTATGGATTTGCTGAATATAACATGTTGCTTATTTGATACTGTTATTGTTTAACTGATATTGCTTCTTGATATATCTGCTATATTGTTTTGGTTTAAGGCTTATCAGATTCACTTTTCTGATAAGTCTCATATAAGCTGTTTTCCTAATCAGCTTAAACAAATAAGCTCAAAAGCCTTTCCTAAGGTTTCTTTTTAGTAATCTGTCTAAAAAGGGAAATTAATTCAAAAATAATGTCCCCCATGGGTTTCGAACTCGTGACCTGAACTGTGTATACCCAACGTGATAACCACTGAGCTCACAAGCTCTTTTGAGTTTATTTTCAGTTAAGTAATTAATATAGGGTATTGTAGTAGAACTGTCAGCTTTTATGTTTACTTTAATACATAGTTTAAACTTGTTTATTTAATTTAATTAGCTTAGAATAAATTTTTTTTATAAGGTTTAAATATAAAAAAAAATACATAAATAAATAAAATAAAATAAAAAAAAATGTTTTTATTTAAAAAGTTTAATTAGTTTAATTTTTAATAGATTTTAACAATTTTTAGATTTAAATAAATTTAGTTTTTAAATAGATTTGTTTTAAAGTAAATTTTAATAATAAAGTAAATTAGTGTAAAAGCTTTTTCATTAAGTAGAATTATTATTTTTAATTGGTTTAATTTTTAAATAGTGTTTTAATATTTTAAGTAATATAGTGTTTGTAGACTTTAAAATAGGCGGGGTTTACGATTCATGCACTTTAGGTTTATTTTAAATAGCTTAAAATTTGTAGATTTAATCTTTAGTTTAAAAACCAAAAACCAATTCAAATCAGTTGTCCATATCAAAGTAAAACGTCTCAAATTCATAAGATCTTCGTGTACAACGAACTCGACTCACTCACGTGTTTAATTGAATTCGTCATTGGTATTATTAGACTATTACTTTTTCCTAAAGGTAATTGTCTAATTTACCCTATAACGTATCTAATTATCACATATACTATCTCCACTACATCAAAAATTTTGGCGCCGCTGTCGGGGATCTTGTGTACGATTCGCTTTTGTGGAGATTTGTTGATCGTTGATTTGAAGATCCTTTCCGTCCTCGGAAAGTTTTGTTATTTTTCTATTATATAGTATGTATCGTTTTTCTCGTTTTTTGTGAATAATATATTGTATTACGTAGAACAATAATTTTAAATACTTTTCAAATAAGCCTTAGTTGGGATTTCATCACCTAGCTATTGTATTCGAACCCAAAACAAAAATAAAGGCAAAATAGATAAATACTAATAAGAAGTTTGAACTCGATTTATACAAACTATAAGGTGGGTATAAGGCGACGTGCTATAAAAGGCCGTCTAAGGAAAAAGGTTTTTAAGTGCTTTATGCCACCTCGTTTCCCCGCTTGCTTGTGCGTATATTGAGAGGGACGACCTATTATTGGTTTGCCGATTCAAGTAGTAATAAATCTTATTTTTGTTGTTTACTTATTGAACCTCGAGACGTTTAGGTTTTCACCTATCGTTTCAAAGTCGACCGAGGGTAATTTACTTCCATAGTAGTTATCCTTATTCCTTGTTTTTATCGATCATTTTTGATTGAGCAATACCAAATAAAATACCAAAAATAATCTTCTTTCTTGTCTAATTTCTTTTCTTCAATCCTCTATATTCTCGTCTTTGTAGTGTATGCAATTACTTTCTTCTCGTCTTGTGATTGATTTTAATAGGCTTGAAAATATTCCTCGTAGAAATAGAAATCGTCAACAACGAATAGTGGAACCCGAGATTCCACCTATTGTTATAGAAATGGCCGATAACCGAACAGTGGAGGAATTGCTCCGTGCACCCACCGAAGGGTATGGGGAAGCAATCGTTGTGCCGGCTATTTTGGCGGATCATTTTGAGATTAAGACGGATCTTGTATCGCTCATTCGTGCCGACCAATTTCGTGGCAATGAGGCCGATAGTCCGCATTCTCACATTCGGAATTTTAATCGGATTACCTCGACTCTCAAGTTTAGAGATGTGCCGAATGACGTGATTAAGCTCATGCTTTTTCCGTACTCGCTCGAGGGTAATGCTAAGCTTTGGTATGAAAAAGAACCACCGGGTTCGATTTTAACTTGGGATGATTTAGTGTCAAAGTTTATGAATTATTTCTTTCCACCTTCTAAGACAACACACTTTAAAAATGAGATCACTAGATTCGAACAAAAAGTGCATGAATCGTTTGGGGTTGCTTGGGAAAGATTTAAGGATTTGTTGAGACAATGTCCACACCACGGTTTCTCGGAATTGCATCAAATAAGTACTTTTTATAATGGGCTTAATATGATTGAACAAGATTCTTTAAATGCCGCCGCGGGTGGTAATCTTTTAAGAAAAACACCGAGAGACGCGTGGTGTATATTTGAGAATAAGTCTAGAGCACAATATTCACGAAACATACCGAGTGTTTCTAAGGTGAACACCGAGATTGCTAGATTGGATTCTAAGATTGACACGCTTTTGAGTGAGATTAGGAAGAATCCTCATGGATCAATTAATATGGTTGAGAGTTTTTGTGTATCATGTGGTGGAGCACATTCTAATTATGCTTGTTTAAACACGGGTTTTGATCAAGCTAGTGCTTTTGCCGCGACGGGAACTTATGGCTCCAACGGTCAAGTTCCTCGTCAAAATCATGTTGCTCCACCGGGTTTTCCACCGGTTCAAAATAGGTACAACAATGGAAATAATGGGAATAATTTTAACCGTGGTAACCAAGGGAATTTTAATCAAGGAAATGGTTTTAATGCTAATCAAAACAATCAAGGTTTTCAAGGGAATAATCAAAATGATTTGTCAAGCTATATCAAGTCAAATGAGGCAAATATGAAAGCTTTTCAAAATAATATTCAAGGGCAAATTAATACTTTGAGACTCGATTTTCAAAATACGATTAAAGGGCAAAACAACAAGATTGAGCTTAATCAACAAAGGCTAGAGCAAAACCAAAATCGTATGCACCAAAGTTTGGAACAAAGTCATAATAAATTGCTTTCGATGTTTGAGGGATTCATGTCTAAACCGTCATCCTCTTCGGGTTGCTTACCTAGTGATACCATTCCTAACCCGAGGGGAGAGCTTAAGGCCATAACCGTTTATGATGATGATAATGTGGCAAGAGTGATCGAGAAAATTTATGTTCCACCTAAGCAAAGTTTTCTTAAAGTCACCAAGGCTACTTTGAATGTGATTAGTACTTCGGATTTCTTTGATTTCATTCCTAAGAAATATGAAGATCCGGGTCAATTTTTGATACCTTGTGATGTTGATGAGCTTGGGTAATACAAAGCTCTAGCCGATCTAGGAGCTAGTATTAACGTAATGCCCCTAGCCCTTTGGAAGACCATTGATTATGAACCACTTAGGCCTACTCGAATGATAATTGAGCTTGCTAATGGTACTACTACCCATCCGGTTGGTATAGCGGAAAATGTCATTGTTAAAGTGGGGGAGTTCATTTACCTATCCGATTTTGCTATCATTGATTATGAGCCAAATCCTCGTGTGCCTAAAATTTTAGGACGACCATTTTTGTGTACAGCCGGTGTTTTAGTTGATATGAGGGAGAAGGAGATTAAAATAAGATATGGGGATAAACATATGATTTTCAAACCGGAAAAAATTCCAAGATTGGTTTCTAAGAAATTGGAAATTGTTGAACTTGATAAACCTAATTTTGTTGAATCATGTTGTAATGTTACCTCATCTCCACTCAATCCACACGAGGATGATAGTGCTAAGATTGAAAAACAAATTGATGATTACTTGAGTGAGTCATTTGATGCTAGTGAGTTTATTAGTGAGAATTTTGATCCCGAGAGTGATATTGCTTTAATTGAACAATCTTTGAAAATGGACTCGTTTTCACTCTCTTCTAAGGATCATGTTGATGTTCCTAAGGCACAATCTTCTATTGAAGAGCCTTTGATTCCTAACTTCACACCGAGTGAGGTTAGTGATTATTCATTCGATAATTTTGCCGATGAACTTGTTGATCCACTTCCACGGGGAAGTGAAGACGTTTCCGATCTCGAGATCGAGCGTGATTCTTGTGTTTTACCTACCATTCTCGAGGAATTCGTCGATGAATTGCCTTCTAATGAGAATGATGATACTTTAGTGACTTGCTCAAATCCTCTCTTTGAAGTTTCATTGAACAATAATCCATTGTTTCAAGAGGATTTTGAGAACATCATACCTCCTACATCTCACAACCTTTGTGATGATGATCTTTTAATTAGGGAGTTTGATAAGTTACTTTCCATGGACCTTCCTTCGGAATTTGAGGAAGAGTCTAATGACGGTGATGAAGACACTTGGTTTGATCACCCGATTTATGATGATGACAATGTTGACCCGGAGGGAGAAATTACTTTTGCTCCTATTATCCTTCCCACTCACTTTGATCTTAATGTGCGGGTTTTTCATGCGACTCGTTTTGAGTACCATGACCCCTTTATTCACATTCAAAAGAGTGAAAAGGTCAACAAAGTCATGCAAGTTGAAACCGCTATGGTTGAGACTTTTGTTCCACCATTATTATGTGCTTTATATGATTTAGGATTAGCATGGGGGGACGACACCTTGTTGTCCATTCCTTTCTCTACCGAGGACGAGGTATTTGACCCCGGAATCGTTGATTTAGGGAAATCTCGGCCTTTCACCGATGTAATAATTGAAAGACTTTTCGATCATCTTGGTGCGAGTTTATCTCGTGGAGCACGCTTTATCCATACCATTCGTTGTGATTACCATCTCTTTTTAGAGATTTGTGTTGGAGTTTTATCCTTTCGTTTGTCATCCGACAACGAGGATGAGATCTTTGACCCCGACATCGTGCTTCATGTTGGTTTTTACTCTTATATGCCGGTTTTCACCACTTTCCCTAAGGACTAATGAATGCGGGGATCGAGTCGAGCTCATGACTCGGTGAACAAAAACGAGTTTTTCTATCTTCTTTCTATTTTCTAACACCTAATAAGGCTTGATCTTTCAATCTTGTGTTCGTGATTTGTTGTGTTGTGATCTTAGGTACGACCCTAATATTTGAAGACTCTCGTGTTCGGTTTTTGTCGGTCCACTTGATCTTCCATTCTTTGAATGCCAAAAAGGGGCACACTTTCTACCCTTGATTATTATTGACTAACGTTTTATCTTGAGGCATAATTAATAAACGGCTTATAGATTTGCGTGCTCTTTCCATGCTAGGAATTTGCATTAGACTCTTCGTGTTTTAGCAAGGGGGTGTTACTCTTGAGCTAAGAAACATTGAGGACAATGTTTGGTTTTAGCATGGGGGAGTCAGTCGATATAATCGCTTGTTATTGCTTTTGTCGTGTCCAAACGTAGTGTTTTTCTCATTTTTCAATAAAATTTTAAATTTTTTGTGTTATTTTTAAGTTTTAATAAAGAAAATAAGTGTTTTTGACACAAATGTAGGCTTTCAATAAGAATAGTTTTTGACTCGACTTGGTTTTTAACCTTAGCTTTTCCTTAACGTATTTGAATTAAGTTTTGCTAGGCTATTATATAGGGAGCTTTAAAACGCGAAAGTCTTAATTCATACGAGTTAAGGACAAGAACTTTTCGCAAGCTCCTATAATTGATCCTAGAAAGTCGTCTATCAAGGGAACTTTAAAACGCAAATTCTAAAACTTGCAAAAGTTTAAGAAGATGCAAGATCCTATAGATGACTTGAAAACCCAAAACTTTAATTTAATAGGCTAAGTATCCATTGATTTCATTTTTGGAATTTTACAATATGGAGAACAAGAGATGATAGAGCCAATTATAAGTTCGGTATTCTTTC
This sequence comes from Glebionis coronaria, assembly GCA_025667525.1. Taxonomy (NCBI): domain Eukaryota; kingdom Viridiplantae; phylum Streptophyta; class Magnoliopsida; order Asterales; family Asteraceae; genus Glebionis; species Glebionis coronaria. Next base: position 16,261,868 of record CM046874.1, on the reverse strand, counting down.
GGGAATTTATGTGAGTTAATTATGAGCCTATTCTCCCACCACTTGTTAATAATTTTATTTGCAATAAATAAGGTTGAACGATTTGAAAAGTTACTTAGCTTCTAGCCCAAGATCGTTCAAAAGTTGCTCGGTATGGATTAGAGTTCATAGCCAAGGCATAACTTATTGAAGCGGGATGCGAAGATTGGCGAGTCCAAAAAGGTCCTAACAAGACATGAGGGCTATGTTTTATTGCTAAAGATCTCAAGTGATGTGAAGACTCATTTATCAAAAATCAATATGAAGGATCGAGACACACGACGAAAAGCAAAATACTCCCAAAACGTCATGGAGAAGTCTATCCAAAAAGACCAAAATAAGGTATGAGGATAAATGAATCCAAGTCCAAAAAGGAGGCGGATCGTTGTTAATCAAAATCCCAAATAAAGATTGGAGAAAAATGAAGAAGTCGTGGTCCAAGTATGAATCTCTCAAAACTTCAAGTGAAGAAATATTATGAAGAGAAGACCATTATTTCGTGAACGTCTCTCAAGGTTGGAAGTATAAAGTCACTGCCAAATATCGGTCCGAGAAAGGTCTCAAATCGCGAAGCAAGTTATGCCAAGATATGAACTTTATGAAGTCCCGAGAAGCAGTTTTAAAAGATTTTGTCCTTTAGCTAACTATTGATTAAATCGTTCACTTTATTTTAGGCCTAATAAACTATCGAAATAAGTCAAAAATGCATCCTCGTGATCATTCAAGACAAAAATAAAATATAAGAGATACACCTAGGAATAAGGGAGTCTAAGTGATTAATTAGCCCACATGAGTTCGTGTTAGTCTACCAACTTATAATAACAATGATCTTGTTTTTGTACTTGGCATGGAAAAGTGAAAAGTCGAGGACGATGAATCTATTTGAGTTTTTATGATCTTTAAAGTTATTTTATGTCTTTACAAAATAAATTGTCAAAATGTTGAATAATGGTGTAGTTCATAGTTTTATTTTATCATTGCGTGAGGACACCGCAATTGCTTAGCATGGGGGAATTTGATATGAGTGTTTTTACTCATATCATTAGTAGCTTAAAACATTGAAATATTGCATTAAATGTATCGAATATGCTTTGGAAATGCTTGTTTCTTATTTTCATGTGTGTAGGTACCAAGTTCGCGAAAACCGGCAATAATCGACACGAGAATGAAGAAAAAGATCATAGAAGCCGAAATCAAGCTCGACATGAGTGGATTTAATCATTTGTCGAATAAATGAGCCAAGTGGGTCCCACATAGGCTTATTGGGCCTGAAAAGCCCAACAATGGATATTAAGTGGAATAAATTTTGGACAAGTCCATTGAATGGCCCAATTGAGGAGGTGAATGGGACGGATGTTGTGATTTGGGCCTAAAGCCCAAAGGTTTATTCAACAAAATATATGGAACGGATCATGGGCTTCTAGGGTTTTGGTAACTTTTCCATTAGCCATACAATAAAAACTTCCCACTTCACACGTTTTATATAAAACGTGTTTTCTCACCACAAAGACTTACCAACCGTTCCATTTACTTTATTTTTATCACCCACTCACAATAAACAATTCTCTCGATACAATTAGTGTCTTTCTTCTTCCCCATCTCACTTTTACCCTATATAAACAAAACCAGTGATTTAGAGTTACTGTTCCTAACCCTAAGTCAAAATTAACTCATCATAATTTGGGGCTTTTTTCTCAAACAATTAATTCAAACCAAGGGGAATAAAATCCCCAAGGTTTAAGGAAGAGAAGGAATGGTATGCCAAGGCTACGTGTCAACTCGTCATTTGAAGAAACAACGCATCTTTCCAATCCCACCAATCACAGGCCAAAGAAGAAACACAACTAGCACACGGATGCCACGTTGGCAATCCGTGTGATAGATTGTATATCCTCATCCGTCCGATCAACCCAAAACAAGAGAGAGAAGAAGGATTTGAAGATCAAAGGCTACAAAGAAAAGGGAATCTCCCATGGAATATTCGGATATTCTTCTTCATCAACAGCCTTGGGAGGCTATAAAAACCCCCAATCTATTGTAATTTTTATCCCTTTTTTAGTTTTTAAAGTTATTATGCTTAAATTAGTTTAGAGTAAATTTGTATTTCTTTTCCAGTATTGTACTAATTTTTGGTTATAAATGAAAGATAAACTTTGATTTTAATTGCGTTCATATTTACTTTCTGCTTAAACTTTAATTTTGCAATTTATTCTTTACTGTTTAAAATAATAATTAAAGAATGTTTAAAAAAGCTAAATGACAGCTTATTTTGGATATTCTGAAAACTAATTTGGGAGTAAAACTTTCTAATTGAAAGTTTTAGTTAAAAAGGTTCGGTTATTACTGTTAGAGTAAGATTATTGATGGTTCGGTTGGTGGTACAAATGGTACGACTGGTGGTTAATGGTGAATGGTGGTTGCGGTTCGGTTCTTAGACTGCTCAGCGCAGATCTACTCCTCAAAGGATTCTTCAAAAGGTGCCCAGTCTTTTTCACTGTTGTGATAATTCGTTTTCCTGTTGATGGTTCATGTTTGTGACGTTTTAATTCTTTTCTGCCTGATTTATACCTGTTAGTGTTTTAAATGTATTGTTATATTTAAATAATAATGTTAGATTAGGGTTGGAGAGTTGTTTAGTCAGAAGGTGTGTTTAAATGAATATCTGGTTTAATTGGTTATTCTATTAAGTTTTGAATTCACATGGAATCTTCCTTTATTATCAGTGATGTATTGCTTGATCTCGATTGGTATAGCTTAAACTGAATGGATTGAGGATTAAACTTGTTTAGAGGTATCTAATTTTAGCTGTAGGGTAATCTGAGTTAATTATTTTTCTTTTCGTATTATAGATTTAATCAGTCTGGTCCAGGTTTAAACTTGAATTGGTTTCTGCTATATTTGTGTTGAAGTATCTGATAAGCTAAGATATCAGTGTGTTAATTTTAGAATTGGTTTAAAGCTGTGTAACGATTTGCTGTAAGGTTTATAATTGACTGCTATTATTGTGGAGCATTTCTAGCTGAATGTGATTGTAGTTTAAAGTTTGAATCATAGCTTTTGTTAATCTTAGCTGCCATTGTGTTTGTATGCTTTTTCTTGCTTTAATAATGTGAATGTGCTGAATGTTGATTTTGCTTGAATCTGTTATGGATTTGCTGAATATAACATGTTGCTTATTTGATAATGTAATTGTTTAACTGATATTGCTTCTTGATATATCTGCTATATTGTTTTGGTTTAAGGCTTATCAGATTCACTTTTCTGATAAGTCTCATATAAGCTGTTTTCCTAATCAGCTTAAACAAATAAGATCAAAAGCCTTTCCTAAGGTTTCTTTTTAGTAATCTGTCTAAAAAGGGAAATTAATTCAAAAAATAATGTCCCCCATGGGTTTCGAACTCGTGACCTGAACTGTATATACCCAACGTGATAACCACTGAGCTCACAAGCTCTTTTGAGTTTATTTTCAGTTAAGTAATTGATATAGGGTATTGTAGTAGAACTGTCAGCTTTTATGTTTACTTTAATACATAGTTTAAACTTGTTTATTTAATTTAATTAGCTTAGAATAAATTTTTTTTATAAGGTTTAAATATAAAAAAAAATAAAAAATAAATAAATAAATAAATAAAATAAAATAAAAATGTTTTTATTTAAAAAGTTTAATTAGTTTAATTTTTAATAGATTTTAACAATTTTTAGATTTAAATAAATTTAGTTTTTAAATAGATTTGTTTTAAAGTAAATTTTAATAATAAAGTAAATTAGTGTAAAAGCTTTTTCATTAAGTAGAATTATTATTTTTAATTGGTTTAATTTTTAAATAGTGTTTTAATATTTTAAGTAATATAGTGTTTGTAGACTTTAAAATAGGCGGGGTTTACGATTCATGCACTTTAGGTTTATTTTAAATAGCTTAAAATTTGTAGATTTAATCTTTAGTTTAAAAACCAAAAACCAATTCAAATCAATTGTCCATATCAAAGCAAAACGTCTCAAATTCATAAGATCTTCGTGTACAACGAACTCGACTCACTCACGTGTTTAATTGAATTCGTCATTGGTATTATTAGACTATTACTTTTTCCTAAAGGTAATTGTCTAATTTACCCTATAACGAATCTAATTATCACATATACTATCTCCACTACATCAATCTTGTCTTTGACTTTTTCTTGACTTTTCTTCGACATTTGACCGTGAAATCCCGTGTTTTCTCTTCTTTTGATCATTTGTACCTATTTAACACACAAAACACAAAACCACGCGTAATTCCGACATTTATGATATAAAACACATGATTAGGTCTTGTTTTTACTTGATTTTAGTGGCAAAAGGATAAGTGTTTACGCACTTATTAAATCCCCTACACTTGACCATTGCAATGACCCCATGCAATGCATAGTTTTAAAGCATAAGTTACATTTTCTCATAATCAATCCATCTCGGCCTTTATAATAATTACTACTACTACTACGACGAAAAGATAAAAACTTTAAAGGAAACAAAAGTTATAAAAATTTATTAACTTTGAAATTATTTGATGGAAGAAAACTCGTAAAGAAATCTAAGACTTAGATTAGGGCTTTGGTGTCATAAATATTAATCACCCTCAAGTTTCACGTTCCCCATACCAAGCTTAAAAACGAGATCATTGTTATTACAAGTTAGCACAACAAACACTTGCTCATGTGGTTTAGTTAATCACTTAGATCCCCTTATTCCTACGGTGTATCTCTTGTATTTTATTTTTGTCTTGAATGATCACGAGGATGCATTTTTGACTTATTTCGATAATTTATTAAGGCCGAAAATAAAGTGGGACGATTTAATCAATAGTTAGCTAAAGGACAAAATCTTTTAAAACTGCTTCTCGAAACCTCAAAAAGTTCCTATCTTGGCATAACTCGTTTCACGATTTGAGACCTTTCTCGGACCGATATTTGGCTTGTACTTCAAACTTCAAATCTTGAGAGACGATCTTTAAATTATGGTCTTCTCTTCATTTTGGTTCACATCTTCATAAGGAGTGAAAGATGCTTCAAACGTTGACCACGACTTCTTCATTTATCCTCTTCTTTATTTAGGATTTTGATATACAACGATCCGCCTCCTTTTCGGACTTGGATCTATTTATCCTCATACCTTGTTAGGGTCTTTTGGATAGACTTCTCCATGATCTTTAGGGGAGTAATTGCTTCTCGTCGTGTGTCTTGATCCTTCATATTGATTTGGATTAATGATCTTCACATCATCTTAGGATCTTTAGCAAAAATTGAATCCTCATGCCTTGTGAGGGCCTTTTTGGACTCGGGTATCCTCATGCCTTGTTAGGGCCTTTTTGGATAAGCCAATCTTCGCGTCCCGCTTCAATAACTTATGCCTTGGCTATGAACTCTAATTAATACCGAGCAACTTTTAAACGATCTTGTGCTAGAAGCTAAGTAACCTTTTAAATCGTACAACCTTATTTATTGCAAATATATTTATTAACAAGTGATGGGAGAAAAAGATCATAACTAACTCACATAAGTTAATGAAAGAATACCGAACTTATAATTAACTCTATCATCTCTCGTTCTCCACAATTTAAAATCTCAAGGAATGAGACTCGTGGATGCTTAGCCTAATAAACCAATTAAGGTCCATATGGTTAAGGATACTAGCTAGAGTAAACTTAGATAAGTAAACTCGGGTTGAGTCAAAATATTCACGACGGGCCTAATATATCAAAGATATCTAAACTTATTAAAACCATTTTATTTATTTATTTCATTTTTGACTTTATTTTTGAAATGGAAATTATTATGATGCGATAATAAAAGGAAAGAAATTAAACTACAAGGCCAAAATAGATCAAAAATTTGAAAAACGTTGAAAATTTTTAAAAAATTTCCAGTTAAAATAGGGTCAAATTCATGGAAAAGGCCACTAAAATTCGATAGAAGTCCCCCCTACACTTAATATAAACATTGTCCTCAATGTTTAAGCATGTGGGCGAATAAACTCCCCTACACTTAGGACATTGAGTATGTTGTTTTAAAATCGAGCTAAGGAAGGGACAACTAAAGTGATTACATTTATTCGTTTTATTTATATACAAGTATGAATCACAATAGTTTTGATAGAACCGGGTACACGGGAACACGGGATCACGGGTCTCATCAAAAGTGGATCATCAAAGCACATGTCCCTGCACACAATCACCACACACAAACAACCTACTTGGCTCCCCCCCCCCTACACTTATTAGTGGACAATGGATGAAGGTGAAAAAGGGTGGAAAGGATGGAAAAGGTAAAAATCTAACCTAGTTATATGATGCTTGATTTATTTATCACGAGTCTCTAGCTCGACTCGATTTCCCGAATTAATTCAAGGGAAATGTGGAGAGGAATGGAATCATCTCGTGAGAGATGTCCTCTCCAAAGTACAACTTAACCCGTTGGCCATTCACCTTAAAGTTGGGCCCATTTGGTTGGGATAACTCAATGGTGCCATAAGGGAAGACTTGGGCCACGGTGAATGGACCAGACCAACGGCTCTTAAGTTTACCCAAAAAGATTTTCAACCGAGAGTTAAATAGTAAAACTTGATCACCAACATGGAACTCTCGGTTTTTAATCTTGGAATCATGAATGAGCTTAGTTTTCTCCTTGTAGATTAATGAATTCTCATAAGCCTCATTCCTAAGTTCATTGAGTTCATTGAGTTGGATTTTCCTATGATCACCGGCTTTGTTTATGTCAAAATTAGCCCATTTCAAGGCCCAATAAGCCTTATGTTCCAACTCAATGGGGAGGTGGCATGCATTTCCGTACACAAGGCGATAAGGGGTACAACCTATAGGTGTCTTATAAGCGGTACGGAAGCATCATCTAATTTATCGGCCCATGAGGCACGATGCTCTCCCACGGTTCGCTCTAAGATTCTCTTAAGACCACGGTTAGAAACCTCGGCTTGTCCATTAGTTTGAGGATGATACGCGGTGGAAAGTCGGTGATTGACACCATACTTAGCCATGACTCGTGCAAATTGATCATTACAAAAATGAGTCCGGCGATCACTAATAATAGCACGAGGCACACCGAATCGAGCAAACAATTGTTTCAAGAAGTTAACAACCACCCTCGCATCGTTAGTAGGTAAAGCCTTTGCTTCAACCCATTTGGATACGTAGTCAACGGCTACGAGGATGTACTTGTTTCCCTTCGATGATGGAAACGGCCCCATAAAGTCGATGCCCCATACGTCAAAGATTTCACATTCTTGGATGAAATTTTGAGGCATCTCATCTTTATGTGTGATCTTGCCTTGTCTTTGGCAAGCATCACAATATTTAACCATTTCATGTGCATCATGATAAATGGAGGGCCAATAGAATCCGGAGTCGAACACTTTTTTAGCGGTGTAATTAGGACCAAAGTGGCCACCGGTGGGTCCTTTATGGCAAGCTTCAAGGATTTGTAAAGCCGCCGGCCCATCAACACATCTACGAATGATTAAATCCGCACATTGCTTGAAAAGATAAGGGTCGTCCCAATAGTACGTTTTAACATCCTTGAAGAATTTTTTCTTTTGTTGGGACGATAACCCTTCGATAAGAACACCACCCGCCAAATAGTTTGCAATGTCGGCAAACCATGGGGTATCATCAAGATTGGAATTAATAGACATTAAGGTCTCAAGGGGAAAGGATTCATTAATCTCTTGATTTGGAGATTCCCCTTGATACGGATCCTCAAAGTCTACTAAGGTGATCCGCGGCTAGGTTTTCCGCTCCTTTTTTATCACGAATTTCAATTTTAAATTCTTGTAGGAGCAAAACCCAACAAAGGAGTCTCGGTTTAGCATCTTGCTTGGTCAACAAGTATTTCAAGGCGGAATGGTCGGTGTAAACGATGGTGGTGGAAAGCACAAGATAGGGGCGGAATTTCTCAAAAGCATACACTACAGCTAAAAGCTCTTTTTCGGTAGTGGTATAATGCAATTGAGCCCCCGTCATTGTCTTACTAGCATAATGAATGGGTTGGAAATGTTTGTTAACTCGTTGACCTAAAACCGCTCCTACCGCAAAATCACTAGCATCGCACATGAGCTCGAAAGGTAACTCCCAATTTGGGGAGACTAAGACCGGTGCCTTAGTTAATTTACCTTTAAGAAGTTCGAAAGAGTCGAGACATTCTTGAGAGAAGATGAAAGGAGCATCCTTTTCTAAGAGATGAGTCATTGGACGAGCTATTTTCGAGAAATCTTGGATGAAACGTCGATAAAATCCCGCATGGCCTAAAAAACTTCTAACTCCTTTGACGGTGGTAGGCGGAGGTAACTTAGCAATGACGTCAACTTTAGCACGGTCGACTTCGATACCGGCTTTGGAAATTTTATGACCAAGGACGATGCCTTCTTTTACCATGAAATGGCATTTTTCCTAATTAAGAATGAGACGAGTGTCTTCACACCGTTGGAGCATACGTTCTAAATTAGCAAGGCAAGAAGAGAAAGAATCACCATAGACCGAGAAATCGTCCATAAAGACTTCCATAGTTTCTTCAACCATGTCATGAAATATCGCCATCATACACCTTTGGAAAGTCCCGGGAGCATTGCATAAACCGAAAGGCATTATTTTGTAAGTGAATGTTCCATAGGGACAAGTGAATGTGGTTTTCTCTTGGTCTTTTGGATCGATAGGGATTTGAAAATATCCGGAAAAGCCATCTAAGAAACACTAGAAATCATTACCCGCTAAACGCTCGAGCATTTGATCCATGAAAGGAAGAGGGAAATGATCCTTACGAGTGGCATCATTGAGCTTACGATAGTCGATGCAAACTCGCCAACCCGTTACGAGTCGAGTAGGAATCAACTCGTTGTTTTCGTTGGGAACAACGGTGATTCCGCCATTCTTAGGCACACAATGAACGGGACTAACCCATGGCGAATCCGAGATAGGGTAAATCATTCCGGCATCGAGAAGTTTGATAACTTCTTTCTTAATGACTTCATGAATTTTAGGATTAACCTTCCTTTGATTTTGGATTGCGGGTTTAAAGTCATCTTCCATGAGAATTTTATGAGTACAAAAATTAGGATCAATTCCACGAATGTCGGAGATTTTCCAAGCAATTGCTTTCTTATGATTCTTAAGCACATCGATAAGTCGGGATTTTTCATCTTCTTTTAAGTCCTTAGCAATAATGACGGCAACTTATTATCCTCCTCTAAGAAAACGTACTCTAAATGAGACGGCAAATCCTTAAGCTCTAAATCCGGCGGATTGTCAATGGAAGGCTTAGTCAAAGTAGGATCATCGTTTGTAACTTCTTTAGGAGTGGGTGGAGAAATATTGTCCTCATTGAGAAGTCTCTTAATAGTACGAATGTCTTCATCCTAATTGGTGGGAGAATTATCATAGTTAATCTCGAGAGGACCCAAGCTAGCTTCAAACTCATCTAAGTCACTTTCTCCAAAAGGAGTCAATGAAGGAGCAATAGAAGCTACGGTCTCAACATGAGGTAAAGGAGAAATCCCGCTCTTACAAGCCTCATGAAAATGTTCTTCGCATGCTTCGTCGAGCACATCGATGAAATTCACGGATTCGGGCTCATCGGGAAGTTTGGAAAGTTTACCCATGTTAAAGACGATTTTGTCATCCCCGACCCTCATGATAAGTTCACCCGTGGCTACATCGATTAATGTACGCCCGGTTCTCAAGAAGGGTCGTCCCATAATTAAGGGAACACGAGGATCCATTTCATAGTCGACGACGACGAAATCGGCGGGAAAAGTGAATTTGTCGACTCCTACAAAAACATCCTCGGCTATCCCCACCGGATAAGCAACCGTACGGTTAGCTAATTCCAATGTCATACGAGTGGGGACTAGCTCGGGTAAAGATAATTGTTTCCATACGGACAATGGCATAAGATTGATACTCGCTCCGAGATCCGCCAAGGCCATACAATTCTCAACACCCGGAAAATTACAAGGAATAAGGAATCGACCGGGATCTCCTAACTTAACCGGTAATTTTCTCAAAAGAACCGCGGAACAATTCTCATTCAATTGGGTATTGGCAATATCAAGCAACTTTTCCTTATCACTTAAAAGATCCTTAAACATCTTAGCGTACTTAGGCATGTGAGCGAGCGCCTCGGCAAAGGTGATATTAAAATTCAATTGTTTGAACATTTTTAGGAAGTTCGAAACTTGAATATCATCCTTATTCTTCAATTTCTCTTTCCGCAACCTTGAGGGATAAGGTATATTGGGTTGAGATGAAGGCTTTGGAGTGGATTGCTCACTCACATCCTTTGGAGGAGGAGGAGGAGGAGTAGAAATAGAAGGTGAAGGAACCGGTTTTGGAACCGAAGGTGTGGTAGAAAATTTGGGTATCGGTGGAACATAAGGTGTAGACGAATGCATAACGGGGGTATATCACAAGTGGAAGAAGAAGGAGGTTGTGTCGAAGAAGAAGGAATCTCGGGTCCTTGGTTAGGTGGGGAAGGTTCTACGGTGGTCTTACCGCTCCTAGTAGTGATAGCATTAACATTAGCCCTAGGATTGGTCACGGTGTTCGAGGGAAGGGTACCTTGGGGACGAAAGGTTTGAATCATAGTCAAAAACTTCTTATCGGTCGATTCTTGCATCTCTCTCATCATTCGTTCATGGTCGGATAATTTTTGTAAAACCAAGTCCATTTGAGGATTATGCATGTTCATTTGATTATAACCTTGATTAGGAAAACCTTGGTTTTGATATTGATTAGAACCTTGATTAAATCCTTGATTTTGAAAACTTTGGTTATTATATCCTTGATTATTTAACCCTTGGTTTTGCCCTTGAAAATTCCCTTGATTTTGATTAAAACCCCGTTGATTAGTATTTCCTTGAAAATTACCCCGTTGAGGACCTTGGTTCCTATTTTGGGCGGGTGGGGATGGTCTTTGTGGTGCTACAAAACCCGGGGGAGCCAAATAGTTATTAGATTTGTAAGACAAATGGTTAACAACAACATTTGGTTTGAATTGAACCCGATCAATTTCATTGTTATTATAAGCATAAACTTCTTGTTGATCATTGTAAACCTTGTCACAATTAAAGTATGAATGTGGTCCACCACAAGTCTCACACGTCTCACTTTTTTCTTTCACGGCATGCACATGTGTAGTGAGGGCGTCGGTTTTTAAAGCGAGTGTCTCAACAAGCGAAGTAAGTTTATTAATTTGATCATTCACCTCAATATTACTCGTACTAGCACTTGCCATATTAGCCCTAACACTTTTGGTTTGCACTTTTTCTTTGTTCTCAATAATGGCCCAAGCCTCATTCATGGTTTTCACAAGAATATTGCCCCCCGCGGCACTATTAAGTGAGTCTTGGTCGTTTAGAGTTAAACCATTATAAAACGTGTTGATTTGATGAACTTTAGTAAAACCGTGTTGTGGACATTTTCTCAAAAGATCTTTAAAACGATCCCAAGCCTCACTAAACGTTTCCCCATATTTTTGCTCAAAGTTGATTATTTCATTCCTTAAGGAAGTGGTCCGTGATGGTGGGAAAAAGTAGTTAATGAACTTGGTCTCTAAGTCGATCCATGTGGTAATACTTTGGGGTGGTTCCTTATCAAGCCAAATCCGGGCTTGTCCCTCGAGGGAAAAAGGAAAAAGTTGGAGGCGAACGGCCTCTTGGGGCACCCCATTGTATTTGACGGTATTAGCTAATTGGATGAAATGTTTGATATGAGCGTGTGGGTCATCATTAGTACGGCCTAAAAATGGTGTAGCGGAAACCATTTGAATAAAACCCGATTTAAGTTCGAAATGATTAGCTCCAATATTTGGCACCACAATCGCGTCATCGTTTCCTTCAACGTGAGATTGTAGAATCTCAATCATTGGTCGATTATCCGTGGCCATCGGATTGTCGAAAGCTCGATTCTCGGGATCGGCTTTAATGACGGTCTTTTTGTTTTTCTTCTTCTTCTTTTTAGAAGAATTAGAAGTATTTGGTATACCAATCGGTATGTATGTATGCGCGCGAGTGCGCATACAATTAAAACTTTGGAATGAGGTAGGTGACCTCGGTCGACTTTGAGAGGAAAAGGATTTTCCCTCTCGATGAGCAATATGAAAAATCTACAAAAATATATACGTAAATACTACTTGAGTTGGCAAACCAATAATCGGTCGTCCCTCTCAATATACGCACAAGCAAGCGGGGAAACGAGGTGGCACAAAGCACTTAAAAACCTTTTTCCTTAGACGGCCTTTTATAGCGCGTCGCCTTATACCCACCTTATAGTTTGTATATGTCGAGTTCAAACGTCTTACTAGTATTTATCTATTTTGCCCTTTTTTCTTGTTATGGATTCGAATACAATAGTTAGGTGATGAAAGCCCAACTAAGGCTTATTTGAAAAGTAGGTAATTTTATTGTGCTACGTAATGTATTATAGTAAAAGGAAAAATCTTTTTGTATTTTTTTAGGAAAATATATATTCACAAGAAAAATCGAAAGAAATCGAAATAAAAAATTAACACTAATACGTAATATTTTTGGTGTAATACTTTTAGGAAAAAGTATTACTTTTGATTTTTTTTAATTTTTTTTGTTGCAATTCTTAGGAAAGAAATTGCTTTTGTGATTTTTTAATTTTTTTGTAATTTTATGTTTTTGATTTTTTTTTGTATTTTTGATTTTGTTAACAAGAAACGTAACGTTCAAAGGATGAACGGATCCCAAAATCCAAACGTCTTCACGAAAAAATCGTCAATCGTACGAGAGAAGCGGCAGCGGCGCCAATTTGAAACTAGGATTTTTAGTCCTTTTTAAAGTTCGTTTTTCCTCGATTCGACTCGAATTTGATTTCCGGTTTAACGTTTTGACTTAACTTGTTTTTGGTAGAATCTATTTTTGGAATTTTATAAACTAACTTAAATCTATTTAATTAAATGAAAACTATTTTAGTTAACTATTTTAAACTATTAATTTGAAAATAAACTTAAAACTAATTAAAAATTGTAACTAATTAAAAATAAAAGTAAATTTATTTAAACTAATTTGAAAGTAATTTTGAAATAAAAATATTTAAATTAAATTAAATTTAAAAAATAAAAGTAAATCTATTTTAAATAAATTGGAAACAAATTTAAAGTTAAAAAAAATAATAAAAATATTTTTTGTCTTTTTATTTTTTTATAACAACTGAATTTAAATCGAATTTTAATTAAAATATTAAATTGAAATCAACTTTAAACTAAACTAATTTTAATTAAAATAAACTGCAGGAATTATCTAATCTATATTAACCTAATGTTTCGAAACAATACACAAAAGGCAAGCTAGCTCAACTGGTTGGGACGTATGGTTGTGATACGAAGGATCTAGGGTTCGAATCTCACCCCAGACAGATTTGCTTAATATTTTTTTTTTTTTTTTTTTTGGATACTTTTTTTTGCTGAACTTTTTATATGGACAGTAAGCAAAACTGATCAATTGGATCAGTTTCTCAGCATTGAACTAAAATAAGTAAAGCTCAGATAGCAGTAAAATATCAAAGCAGACTTTAAAAAAATGATAACAAATATTACAAAATTTAACCAAAATAAACTGATAATTTCCACAAATCATATATAAGCTAACTCAACTTTAGCAAACAAAAAGCTAAATCTAATAAAGCATAAACAAGCAAGAAATAAGCTCAACCTAATAAGCTGATGAAAATAAGCAGATTAAAGTGAATAAGCAGAAATAGATAAAGTTGAAAACAAACAAGGCAACAATTATTCAGACCAAACAAACCTAACGAGAGCAAACATTAAAAAGAAAAATTAAGCAGATACGAACTACTCCTAACTCAATACTACTGAAATTAATAGCAGTTTTAAAAACTGAAGAAATATCCAAATAATACCACTTAAGCAGATTCAACTAAACAAATAATCAAAGCAGATCTAAAACACCTCAAACTAAACAGATTACCAATAAACTAAATAAACATTAACTTTAAATTTAAAAGAAGATCAAAACCTTTTGATGATCCGTTGGGAAGAAGACAAGCGCTGAGCCGTCTTATGAACCGAAACGAACATCAAACAAACACCACCTTGAATCGAACCCAAACAACTTCTCGAACCAAATAATTACTGACGAACCAAATCCGGAACAAAGATTGCCAAACAGTAACTTAAATATAATTATTTCCCAGTGGGGGAAATAATTTACTTTCCTTTATACTTTTTTTTCTTTTTTTTTCTTTTTTTTTTATATGATAATAATAATATCCAACGAACAGTAACAAATAATATAGAACAGATTCAGTTTGAGAATAAACAGTAACTTAAATTAAAGAAGAAATTTAATAAGAAAAATTACTTTCCATTATTTAAACTCAAGATTACAAACTGGAATTTAAAAGATTACAAGATTAAAAATCCTAAAGCTATTGTACTGAAATTAAAAAAATAAAAGAAAAGCTACAAATTACATGATATGAAGGGGTTTTTATAGAGGAACCCCATGAAACCCTAATCTTTGCTTCATTAGTAAGCATCCATTTTGATCCGTTGATTTCTTCGTTCTTCTCTCTTTCTCTTTTCTTCTCTTGATCAATGGCTAAGATTTATCCTTGTGCACACGGATTGCCACCGTGGCACAAGGATGTGTTTGTTGTGCTAGTTTACAGCCTAAGTGGCTCCTTCTCATTGGTGGGTTGGTAAATGGAGAGGTGGTATAGCCAATCGGATTTGGCCACGTAGGAGAGAGAGGATCATCATAGCTTGGTGGATTGATCCAAAATCTGGGGGGATTTAATCCCCTTGGTGTGAATTAACCATTTACACAAAAAGCCCTAATATCTTTTGTGTAATTTTTGAGATGGTAAATTTAGGGTTTGTGAGTAAATGGGGATAGCTGTGAAAATGGGAGAAGAAGAAGGGTGTGGGTTTTCACATAGAGTGTAACGAAAAATTAAAGGGTTGTGGGGTAAAGGAAAAAACGTTTTATTTATTTATATTGGGAAAAGTGGGTAAATGGATAGACACGTGGGGTGGGTAAATAAGGGTGTTACGTGTGGGGATAGCTGGCCAAGTTTGGGTGTGGTTGACCAAAGTAAATAAACATTTACTTGTTTGTGTGTATGGTGAGTTGACTGGGTCAAACAAAAAACAAGGCAATCTTGATTTCGTTTCATTGTTTGGGCTTAAGCCCATTCTATCCTTTAGCTTAATACATCCGTCCCAACATAACTTGTTAACATTTGGGCCTAAAATGGGCTTATGACTTATTCAAAAGTATCTTGGATATCTTCATGGGCTTTTAGGCCCATTTCCCAAATATAGGACCCACAAAGCTCGAAATCTTCGAAAAATATTTAATCCACTAAAACAAGCTTGATTTCAGCTTCCTTGAAATTACTTTCAAAATCTCGTGTCGGTTAAGCCGGTTTTCGTGATCTTCGGCACACTTTAGGTCTTTTGATCTTGTCTTTGACTTTTTCTTGACTTTTCTTCGACATTTGACCGTGAAATCCCGTGTTTTCTCTTCTTTTGATCATTTGTACCTATTTAACACACAAAACACAAAACCACGCGTAATTCCGACATTTATGATATAAAACACATGATTAGGTCTTGTTTTTACTTGATTTTAGTGGCAAAAGGATAAGTTTTTACGCACTTATTACCAGGTTTGCTAGGTCTCCCTTACCTAATGAATCTTCATCAGATGCAGAGAGGAGAGCCTCCATGGGTATGGAGCAACCTGGGGATTTGGCTGCCACTACTGACTCATCCTCAGGGGATGAGCATGACAGTGAAACCATAGGTAAGTCCACTTCCTCACTCAGTGATACCCAAAAAGGAGAGAAATCTTCTCCTAGGGTTGGGAGCAGACTGAAACCTCTTACTAGAATGGGATTGACGAATATGTGCCTTAGCTTGCAAGAGCAAAATGAACAACTTGTACAAACTGTCACACAGCAAGGCCTGGTGATTACTACCTTAGAATCCAGGGTTGCTAAGCTTGAGGGGTGGAAAAAGCCCCAACTGGTCCTAACAACAGATGAGGATGCTTCCAAAGGGGAGGAAGTACCTAAAGGAGATAGTTCAGTGGAATGGCATTCATTTCCTGGTGGACAGAATCTGGAAAAAGAGAAGGTGGCTAGTGAAGAAAAATGTAGTGATAAGGGGAGTGCAACAAAAGATGTAGCCCAAGCATTGCTAAATATGGGTGATCAAGAAGAAGCCCCTGCTTCAAAAGTTTCCCCTGCTATTGTTGATCCCCCTGCTGTAAGTCCTTCCTTTGCTAAACATATTTCACAAACATTTGCTAGAAAGAAGAGAAGGCAACGAGCTCAGAAGGGGATACAAATTGGTAAGACTGCTCCCAAAGTAACACCAGTAGTAGATCCAAAAGATAATGGGAAAGGGATAATGGTTGAACAACCCAAAAGGAAGTACAAACGCAGAACTCCTGAAGAGATAAGGGCTCGGACATAATATGATGAATATGTAGCTCAGAAAATGCAGGAAGAAGAGGTACATATGGAGCAAGAAAGGGTACATAAGGAGATACAACAGTAACCAGCACAAATGAAGCCAAGAGAAATGCTAAAACAGATAGAGATAATGCATAGGGAGCTAGATGACCGGGTTCCCAATGTCAAAGAGTTCCTGGAACAATGGGATAGTGAATATGTGCATGCTTCCTTGAAGGAAAGGTATGAATTAACTCTTCTGATCTTTAATTATCAAAAGGAGTTTTTGGAGAGAAGAATACTGTAGATTCAGAAGGAGAAGTACTTGAAATCTGAGAAAGGGAGGCTCGCACATTACAAAGTCTGGCTTAAAAGACACAAAAGGTGGAAAGATGCTCACTTCAAGGGTATGACCTTTGATGAGATAGAGAAGGAAGCTCAACCAGTGCTAAGGGAGACAAATGTTGAAAATCTTATTGGTATAGGCACTCCTAAAGATGTTGAGTATATGAGAAGGCAAAAGGAAATGGTAGAGAAAGCCATAGGTACTAGAAAGAGAAAAGCAGAAGGAGAAGCAGGTGGATCATCACAAGCATGTGCATCAACTCAAGCAGGTGCAACTTTCCAAGCAGGTGAAACCTCATTATATATTCTTAATTCACAAAGAACAGCCAAAAGATTGAAGAGGATGGAGAAGATTGGCACTGTTACTAAGGAAAGTGAGCACCCCTCCAATGATGAAATTGATAAACACTTGGTAATGGAAGAGAATGATGACATTGCACCAAGTGAGCTTGGGAAGAGGTATGCTATAGTGGAATATGCAGTTTTTGAGCATGGAGGGATGTTCTGGTGGAAGCTTACTAGAGCTGACAACACAGTACATACATTTCTAGGTCTAGATGCATTATTCCAAACTCTGGATAGAGAAGACCTAGATGATCTGTGGAAGATTCTGAAGGAAGCATTTGAGGAAAAACCTCCCACTATAGAAGGAGTTGAGAAGGACTGGGTTATTTGGAACTGCATGCACAGAATGTATGAGCCTGAATTGCAGGACCCACTCTTTGATGCACAGAATGGGGCAAACATGTTATATTGGAAGCTGTTCACAAATGATGGTGTTCATGAGGTGGCCATGGAAAGTGTTAGTATTTATCTATTCAACAATCGTTTTTATCCTCTCTCTCTCAAGAGACCTTGAAGAAGATGGCACAGACTGGTTTGATTGTGGATGCAAAGAAGCCTGTTGTATATGATCTAGTTAGGTTTATTCATAGGCAAATTTGGCCAGAAAGTTTGTAAGCATCCTCATCAACCAGCATTTATTCAGAAACTTGTCTTCAGGGTAAAGCACAAGTTTAGGGGAGGATTGTTGGGAATAAATATATGTATCTTAGTTCCCCCAGCTGGTTGGTCAAAGTTCCCCCTGCTAGAGTATGAACACCCTGCTGATTATTGAAGTCAGGGGGATTGGTCCCCCTGCTGGAAGTCAAAGACCATGCTACTAAGTTAAACTTGGAAGAGATTATAACGCGTTTCAGTTACTACTCCAAGATAGTTTCCTAGTTTGTTAGTAGTGATCTTGTACGTGAGTCCTTGTGCTATAAAAGGACTCACTAGGTTATCATGTAAAGTATCTCTTTCTGTTCATTTCATTTCATAACTTTAAGGTTGTAGAACCCTAATACCATTATTGGGTATTCGTATATATTTGATATATTAAAGTTAAACGTTTGATTTAAACACTTGTTCTTGTGCTAAACATTATATTCCGCATCTTGTTTAGTTACTTTGTGTAGTGCAAAGTTTCTCTAGTGTTAGACTGAATTTATTCTTTCTATCACAACCCTTAAACAAGCTAAGGTTTAAGATCTGTTTGGGATCAACATTACCTCCTTTCGTTATGGTTTCCAGGTATTATATTATATTGCTTAATGTTGATGACAATCTTCCTTAAGTTTATTGACCTTATTGATACACCAAATGTTGTTCAAAGTGAGTGTGTGCACAATTTTTTTTAAACTGTAGTATAAGAGAAAAAAAAGAACAATAATTTTCTCACGAGTGCAACCCAGCGCCAAAGAAGCTATGCTATGAGCTTCTGAGTTTTCCTTGTTTTAACAAATACATGCAAGGAACTTTTGATGAGAAGAACTATACTATGAGCTGCCAGTTTTAAGAATTATCAAAAAGCTATAAATTTAGAAACATTTTCCGAAGAGTGTGCTCAATGGAGTGAAACATTTCTAGCTTTGAATCTCATTAAACATAATTTCGAAAACTGTGTGTTAGTTTATAGATGCATGGTCCATATACGATGTAGTATATAACCATAGAACATTTCATTTTTTAAGCGATGTGGGACGCATATTATGTTGATTTCTTTATGTTTCTTTTTTCAATGTTTTTTTATGTGTTAGTGATGATTGATTCATGAACTCATCAAAATTGCAAAATTGTTCATAAGACAAAAATGTGACTTTCGAAGTCAATTATTTTCAATTTTAACCTTAAATTATTTTGTTTGTGTTATATAATACTAGATGCAAATTACATAAAGAATTGAAATTTAAATGTATTTTCATTTTTATAATTTTCAACAATTATTATATAACACTAACAAAATAATTTGAGGTCAAAGTTGAAAAAAAAATGTCTCTGAAAGTCGAAAATGAACATTTATTTAAGGACGGAGAGCGCATATCTTATGTTAGTCATGTACCCACCGGACATACGAGACTTTGTTATAACTTGTATAGTGCAATACGATGTTTAATGTTCTTTCACGTAAACATATCAAATTTTATACAAAGTTTTTCATAATGTATTGAACTTAGGTTAAAGAGAGTGATGACGATAAACTGTAGTGGTAGTGAAAAACTCACCACCATCTCATACCCTACTTTTATTCTTAATTACTTTAATTCGTAAACTAAAAAGGTAAACATACAAAATTAATAAAAACGTTACTCGTACTAAAAACTTTTGTTATACTTAATTGATAGTTTTAACTAAAGTACTACTCAATAAACTTTTAAAGTCGAATAAATTGATTTTGATATGACGATGACGTGACATTGTATTAATGCATATGTGATAACGGTCAAATCCAACATAATTTCTTGAGCATTATCCGTATATTTTGCATGGTTTTTGGTTATACTAACGGGCTATTTAGCTCAAATATGTGTGAAGTTGTGTTTTGTGTTGTTAGTTAGCCAAAACAAGAAAAGTGAAGAAAAGAAAGAATAATTGACGATTCATGCATATACGAAGGAATCCCGACTAGCTACAAGCCTTTGAAGATCAATTCCAGATGCAAGAACAAGTGTTTCAAGACAAGTACAAGTCACTCAGCATGGAAGTTTCCACTGGCAGAATACAAGTTGCCACCATCAAAACACATCAAACTTGCCACCATTACATTGGAGCTGATTTGCCTCCATCATGAGTGAAGTTGCCACCATCAAATTGGAGTTGATTTGCCACCAACATTTGTCTAGACAAAATTGTGTCCACATTCATGTAATCTTCTTTGGAGCATTCTAGGACAACTTTGGCTCCAAGAATATTTCTTTGGCTCCAAGCCAAGCATTAAAGACAAAGGCTTGATTCCAAGCATAAATAACACCCTTGGGGTCATTATAACATATCAATCTCATAACCAACTCTATTATTCATCAAAGGAATTCTCCTAACCTTGGTGAAGACCCCATTCCCGGATTTAATATTGAAGTGCCAAAAAGTGACATTTTTGGGGCTCCAATCATCAAAATAACCTTGCCAAACTTTAAGGGATCATTACCCTTATTATTGGTAGTGTTTCTTGGTACCTAAATCACCACCAAGCTTCACCAAATCTCTCCAAAACCAGCCTCAAATATCAAATACGAATTTCAAATACATAACCCGAAAGACCACATAACTTGTAGTCAATTGGAGGCCTAAGGATTGCTCTAATTCCTTCATTTACTTATTGTATTAGCAATTTGGTAAAACTCTTTTTATTATTTCAAGAATGATTATGAATGTTATGAACATTGTTCGTATGAGTTTTGTTGAAATAATTATGGAGTAGTGTTCTTATACTTGTTTGGAATAATGTAAACATGGATATAGAGTGTTTATTATTTTGCAGTGTTGAATTATGATTTTGTTAATAAGTTTGTTTGAATTGATATGAGTCTTGATAACTTGTTGGTAAACCATAATCGGGTCTAAAGTTCGAAAGGATTCCTTGTTATGTTTTGTTCCAAATGTTAATGCGCATATATGTCTGGTGTATCATGATTGACAACCATGAGTAAACAAGTTAAATGGATTTATAAAGATTTAATCTAGAGTATAGGTCGAAAGGGCTCTAATGAACAAGTTGGATAAAATCATACTTCTCACAAATGGATTTAATTACCGGTTTGTAATATTGATCATAGGTCAAAAGGGTTCTTTAATCTAATCCGTGTCATGTGCAATTTCATGATATTAGACATTGAATTGGAATTGTATACTTATAATTTGTGTGCTATTGCTTAAATATCTACCCGATAATCTATTCACTCCATTGAAATGAATACTAGTTCCAAGCAAGTATCTTTATTATTATTGTTATCTCATCTTGTTAGCTTAATCATCACCATAGTGTTACTTGTTTACTTATTTGCTTATTTGCTTTATTGTTACTTGTATGGTAATTTTGGGAGTGACAACCATCTTTACCAATAACGTTAAATTGTTACTTAGATTCTTTACAACCGAAAACACCCAAATCCTAGTGAACAACCTCGGCTTACCACAACAAGCTAGCTACAAACGAAAGGGTCATACTTGCCCGTGTGTTCTTAGCTTATTCGGTAATCCTTGTATAAATTTAAAACTTGTGTATACTCACAAAGAACGCATCAAGTTTTTGGCGCCGCTGCCGGGGATTTGTGTTTTATGTTTTTCATGTTTTGAATATTTGTTGCATATCATGATTCGTTTAATCTCCTTTGTGCTTATTTGTTTTGTGCTTATTGTGTTTTAAGAAAATTGAAGTTTGTTTACATTAAGATTTTTAGTCCTTATTTCACCAACCCCACAAAAGTTTTTTTTAAGTGTTCTTAGTTTTTAGTTGCCAAAATTTACAAAGTAAAAAAAAATCAACAGCCAAGTTGCCGCCGGCATACCCACTCTGCCGCCAGCAACAACAAAACAGTAGCCACTTTGCTGCCCGACAACCCCTTTTTGTCGGCGGCAACCCTTAACTTTGTAAAAAAAAAAATTACAAAAATTCCAAAAAAAAAAGAAAAGAAAATTGCCGACCGGCAAGCATCAAACAGAACCCGAAAAGTTGGCCGGCAACCCCCTTTTGCCGTCGACAACGCTAAAAAAAATAAAATAAATAATTAAAATAAAATTTTTTATCTTCTTTTTAACCGAGCCTTACTCAAACCCGTTCCTATTTGTGTTTTAACTTGTTTAACATCCGTTTTTCGAGTTTATAACCAATTGTCCTTATTTTATCATAACCTACCCAACCACCCCGTTTAATTGTTTTGTTCCTCGTTCGTATTTCTATTCGCTCCGGTTTATTCCCAAACCCCGTGTCTAGAACCCGAAGTCATTCGAACCATCCGGTTTGATTGATTTGGTACAATATATCATTTACGTTTTCATTTTATTTTCTATTGTTTCTTTGTTTGTTTTGTTTAGTAAAAAAATGCATAAATATTTTCTCTTTGAGTTCCTTTATATTTTATTTATTTTTTCGTTTTTATTTTTAGTTGTTAATAAATTTTTCGAAGTATTTAAATTTTCCATAAACCCACGTCTTAGAGTTAAATGCCTCGTTAATAAATTCTATGAACTTAAACGTAAGTTCAAGAAGAAGACTCGTGAACCCGATAAAACCATATTTGACATCGAGTCACCCGAACCGTTCACCGAGGAACGTGTTGTCATAATCGACATAGTCGAGTCGAAATTCGAAAACCCATTCCATATTGAAGGAATCTCATCCTACGAAACCGAATCCGATTCCTCAGCCGTTATAATCGTTGATCCCGATGATCAACCGATGTGGTCAAACACTAGGATTGTTGCTCCAACGCCTAGTTCCTCTATTGTTCAAATCCCTATTTTGAACAATTTCACTATCAAAAGTAACCACATACAAATGATTCGGGAAAACCAATTTGATGGAGAATACCTATCCGATCCTCACCAACATGTATTTGATTTTCTTGAGATTAGTACCCTTTTCCAATATGGTGAAAATCAAGAGGAAGCGATTAACTTGAGGATATTCCCATTCTCATTAACCGGAGAAGCTAAGCCTTAGTTGAATGAACTAAACGAAGGAACAATTACTTCGTGGAATGAATTAAGAGAAGCTTTCATAAGCCGATTCTTTTCATCTACAAAGTTTAAGCGTCTCCTAAACGATATCCTTAACTTTCACCAACTAGATGACGAATCTCTCGTTGAAGCTTGGCTTCGAATGAAACATATGCTTCGCGCTTGTTATGGACATGATCTAACCAAGAGAACGATAATTGAAACATTTTATCATGGTTTAGACAATCCAGCTCAAGTATCCCTCGACGCCAGAGGAATCTTCCTCTACAATACTCCGAACGAAGCTTTTCAAATCCTCGAGGACAAAGTCCTTCTCAAACTCGATTTTTCGAAGGATTCTCATATCCATCCCAAACCAAAAACCGTTGTTTCCGCCGGTGGAAACAACCTCATCTCCGATCACACCATGTTGATGGAGAAATTCGAAGCTCTCGCTCGATTTATCGATTCTCAATTCCTAATCATAAGGAATGAACTAAAATATATGCGAGACAATCGTAAAGACGATCACGACTCACAAACCACCATGAAGGATGACACGCCGATGTGTGAACCTCATGAAGTGAATTATGTCGAAGAATATCACCGAGGATATCACGAACAAAATTCGAGGAATTTGTATTCCTATCTTACCCTAAACCCGAACCATCCCATTCCTCAATCTCGACCGCGAGATATGACGCCATACTCATCACAGTATCACCCAAAACCCGAAGCCTTAACGGAGGAGACGATGAGAGAATTTATGGCTTGGAAAACGGAAGAAAACAAACGTGGTAAGAACAATTTGGTTGACTTGGATTTTCAAATCAATCTAAGGTTCCGAAATCACACAACCATGATCGAAGACTTGGAGAGACACTTCGGTTATCTAGAAGAGGACATACAACGTACCAAGCCCCTTCCTCAAATCACCAACACCAAAACAAGAGATAAAATACCCTCTATCCGAAACGAGAGTGATAAGGGTGATGTTGCATTTATTGAGGAAGAAGAAGAAGAACCTATTCCAACCGTGCCAAAACCGAAACCTATCATTTCTAACTCAACTTTTCCCAAGGATTGCACCGTGCATATCCCAAACAAAAAGGAGAAGACGTTTGAACATGATGATTTGTCAAGTAATGACGCGGAGTTGAAATCAATAAATGACGTTAGAAGTAGAAGAATGAAAAAGACGGTTAACAATGGTGTGCCAAAGAAGCCTTTCAAAGTTTGGACTATAAATAGAGAATTGCTTTGGTTCAAAGATGATAATTATCAAAATCAATGGCACCCAACCAAAGTTCCCCATCTTAACTATATCATAAAAGAATCCTAACATCGAGGGGAAGAGTCTAGCAAACGACTCAATAATAAATTAAGCGCTTCTCGGGAGGCAACCCGTGCTTTAAATGTTTGTATGTTTCATTTTGTGTGTTTTAGAATAAATGCATACACCCTAAAAGTATTTTTCTAACTTGGAAAATCTTAAGTGTGAGGGGGTGTACTCTGCTAGTAGTGTTTTTATATATCTATGTGTGCGTGTTTGTTTGTTTGTTTTGTTTTGTGTGTTTTGTTTGAATAAATGCAGCAATAGGTAATGGAGGATGCATACATGGAGAAGGAAGGAAGTACCAAGAAATCGATTGATCTCACAAGCTTATGTTCGAAATGGTGTAGCATTGCATCACATGGAGATCAATTTCAATTTACGCGGGAAGTTTCGCTTCTCTTTGACTATTTATTTATTTCCTCACTTTTCATACTTTGAAGTTTACTTTTAACATTGAGTGTAATCCAAAACTTAAGTGTGAGGGGAAATAAATGGGAAAACAAAACCAATTTTTGTTATAAAAAAATTAATAAGTAAAAAGAATAAAAGAAAAAAAAGGGGAGAGTTGTACACTTGTTTGCCCTTAAAATTCAATTTTTTTCTCACACGTTTGTTTGTAAATATATTTCGGTAATCGTTCCCACGAAAAAAAAAATATATAAAATAAAAAGAATTTTCAAAAATAAAATAAAATAAGTTTTAGTGAGATCACACTTGTGTGATATAAGTGTATATGCGTGACAAAGAGACAACCTTAGGAATAAAACCAAATAGCCTTTTCCATTTTTTTAGCTAGTTACATCGATTAGCTAACCTCCCATATTAACCCTTTTGTTAGCACTCTCGTCTAGTGCTAGATACCCTTAGAACACCCGTTGAACCATTCATTTCATTTTTGTTAAATCCACTAAAAAATATAATATATATATATATATATATATATATATATATATATATATATATATATATATATATATATATATATATATATATATATATATATATATATATATATATATATATATATATATATATATATATATATATATATATATATATATATATATATATATATATATATATATATATATATATATATATATATATATATATATATATATATATATATATTTAACCTTACACCTTAGCCTAATCCTTGTCGAAGTCCAAATGGTGGGTTGCTAGTTGCATGGTATGGTGGAACGTTTTTGATGATTTATAGTTGCCACATTTCGCTATGTGTGTGTGTGCCATTCCAACAAAGATGAAGTAGGCCGCTTCTATTTTTTGTGGTGTATGTGTATGCGAAGTGTGAGGGGAGCATGTGATGTATGTTGAAAAAAAAGGAAAAAAAAGAGGAGGATGAGAAAAAAGAAAAGAGAAAAAGAAAATAAATCATCGAAAAAAAAGTAAAAAAAATGATGACAAAAATAGCCAATGAGCTATATATATTATGAAGATGAAGGAAGATGAAGTTTGTTTGGATATCGATTAGCCAATGTGCTAAGACGTGATATATATTTGTGTTGATCGATATGTGTTGAATAAAGCTCTTAGCTATGATTGTTTTTGGGATTGTGATTTGTTCGGTAACTAGCAAAATGAGACTTAGACTTTTAACTTGTATATTCTTATTACACCTCTCATAAAAAAACCCCATGTCTTATCCATACCCGTTAACCCTTAGCCTTGTAACCTGAATAAAAGTCCTCTTTAGATGTATATACGTGGTGCTCACGCCATTCAGTTTAATTTTGTTTGTAATTTGTAGCTTTGAATCTCATTTTTCTAACCATTTCATGCACAATGTGGTAAATATTTTCTTTTAATTGCTTGAGGACAAGCAACCTCTTAAGTGTGAGGGGGTTTGCACCTTTAGCCATTTTCTATAAAAACCAAAAATATTTTTAAATTTTCATAGATTTTTCAATTTTTCATAAAATTTTAAAAAATTTCTTTTCTTTTAGAACTTAGTTATTTTGTTTATAACTTTATTTTTATTTTATTTGCTTGAGGGCAAGCAAAGTTTTTCTTTTCCTTGCTCGAGGACGAGCAAAACTTAAGTGTGAGGGAATTTGATAACGCTCAAATCCAACATATTTTCTTGAGCATTATCCGTATATTTTGCATGATTTTTGGTTATACTAACGGGCTATTTAGCTCAAATATGTGTGAAGTTGTGTTTTGTGTTGTTAGTTAGCCAAGAACAATAAAAGTGAAGAAAAGAAAGAATAATTGACGATTCATGCATATACGAAGGAATCCCGACTAGTTACAAGCCTTTGAAGATCAATTCCGGATGCAAGAACAAGTGTTTCAAGACAAGTACAAGTCACTCAGCATGGAAGTTGCCACTGACGGAATACAAGTTGCCACCATCAAAACACATCCAACTTGCCACCATCACATTGGAGCTGATTTGCCTCCATCATGAGTGAAGTTGCCATCATCAAATTGGAGTTGATTTGCCACCAACATTTGTCTAGACAAAATTGTGTCCACATTCATGCAATCTTCTTTAGAGCATTCTAGAACAACTTTGGCTTCAAGAATATTTCTTTGGCTCCAAGCCAAGCATTGAAGACAAAGGCTTAATTTCAAGCATAAATAAGACCCTTGGGGTCATTGTAACATATCAATCTCATAACCAACTCCATTATTCATCAAAAGAATTCTCCCAACCTTAGTGAAGACCCCATTCCCGGATTTAATATTGAAGTGCCAAAAAGTGACATTTTTGGGGCTCCAATCATCAAAATAACTTTGCCAAACTCCAAGAGATCATTACCCTTATCATTGGTAGTGTTTCTTAATACCTAAATCACCACCAAACTTCACCAAACCTCTCCAAAACCAGCCTCAAATATCAAATACGAATTTCAATACATAACCCGAAAGACCACATAACTTGTAGTCAATTGGAGGCCTAAGGATTGCTCTAATTCCTTCATTTACTTATTGTATTATCAATTTGGTAAAACTCTTTTTATTATTTAAAGAATGATTATGAATGTTATGAACATTGTTCGTATGAGTTTTGTTGAAATAATTATGGAGTAGTGTTCTTATACTTGTTTGGAATAATATAAACATGGATATGGAGTGTTTATTATTTTGCAATGTTGAATTATGATTTTGTTAATAAGTTTGTTTGAATTGATATGAGTCTTGATAACTTGTTGGTAAACCATAATCGGGTCTAAAGGTCGAAAGGATTCCTTGTTATGTTTTGTTCCAAATGTTAATGCGCATATATGTTTGGTGTATCATGATTGACAACCATGAGTAAACAAGTTAAATGGATTTATAAAGATTTAATCTAGAGTATAGTTCGAAAGGGCTCTAATGAACAAGTTGGCTAAAATCATACTTTTCACAAATGGATTTAATTACCGGTTTGTAATATTGATCATAGGTCGAAAGGGTTCTTTATTCTAAACCGTGTCATGTGCAATTTCATGATATTACCCATTAAATTGGAATTGTATACTTATAATTTTTGTGCTATTGCTTAAATATCTACCCGATAATCTATTCACTCCGTTGAAATGAATACTAGTTCCAAGCAAGTATCTTTATTATTATTGTTATCTCATCTTATTATCTTAATCATCACCATAGTGTTACTTGTTTACTTATTTTCTTATTTGCTTTATTGTTACTTGTATGATAATTTTGAGAGTGACAACCATCTTTACCAATAACGTTACATTGTTACTTAGATTCTTTACAACCGAAAACACCCAAATCCTAGCGAACGACCTCGGCTTACCACAACAAGCTAGCTGCAAACGAAAGGGTCATACTTGCCCGTGTGTTCTTAGCTTATTCGGTAATCATTGTATAAATTTAAAACGTGTGTATACTCATAAAGAACGCATCAGTAGGACATGACAATCCTACAATACATTGATCTGTTAATGGCTCTATTATATCTATGTCATTTGGCCCATTGTGAATGGCTTACCATTTGTTCATAAACACACTCTCATTCAATCCATGACGAGACTCGCCCATTGTGGATGGCCTTATGAGGGTTTCTTAATATGTTTTAATTTTTTTCTTATGAAAAAATGTTTGTTACCGGGAAACGCCGTTTGCCATGCTTGTAGAGATACCAGAACGAGCAATGGATCATTGTGATAAGAAAGATGGTGGGTTTGCGTGCTTCTTGACGATAACTTCTGAATAAGCCAAGATGTGTCTAAAATGGTATTGATGAGACCGAGACATTGCCTCTCAATTCGACGTAGAAACTGAAATAAGAAAAATAGTGAAATTTGTCCCACATTGATGGGAACCTTTTGACTAATTTAAAACTAAGGCATGCATTAGAGAACCTCATAAGTTGTTTTGCTTTCAAAAATTCTTATGTAGAGGTTCTTGTGGATATTGGTTCTCAAGTTTGAACCTTTTCCATAAGAGTATCTACAAAAGTCTTATTGGGAAACAAACATATACTTTTTAAGAGCTTTTTTCGTTGGCGGGCTTACTTTCTGGGATTTTGGTCTTTGGAGATAATCGTTGATCATTTCCGAGTTTCTAAGAGTACAAAAAATGAAAAGGTATATATCTAATTATTCTATTAATAGTTTTATATAGAGATGTGAAACATTGTTGGTTATTTGCGCAGGTATAAGTAGAAATATGCAGATTGATTGTGGTGAAAAAGTGATAACATACAATGTGATAATAGGATGACCAAGTCCTCTTGGTCCACTTGTATGTGTGTTTCCTACCAACCTGGCGGTCTTGACATCAAGCCTCGTTGGAGGCATTTGTGAGATATATCTCGTGAGATAGGTGGTATAATGTGCAAAAAAACTGTCGTAAAAAAGTAACTAGCTGAAATGGTAACTTGGAAAGTATCGACAATTTTTTTGTGTTTTCTAAATCTGAAATGAATTAGAAAAACTTGTCTAATATATATAATCCTAGAATCACAAAGTTTTATTTAGTAAATTTTGAGTTATGACCTATAAAGTGTGAATTGGTCCATTTGGGTTCTCCTGTATCTAAAATAGGTCAAATAAAAAAGGTAACTTGTGTGGGCAAGTATTAGAAACTGAATCAAAATATTTAGGATTAAGACGGGAAGAAAGTACATGGATGCTTTGCATTTTTAGTTTGTTGGAATAATCTAAGAAACTTCTGCCCCATATATTTCACAACAAAATAATATATTCGAAAGGAAAATTATAGTATTGAAAGTGATGGTTAATTTCATGTTTTCCTATTAGTCCAGGTTTCTGAAGTGAAACTATTTTAGCCGCTTGCTATTTATTAAATAGGATTTCTAATAAAAGAATCATAATTACCCATTATGAACTTGTAAATAGAGTTGGGGGAACAATAGAAAACTAAATACTACATTGTATTGATGTGATAATAATGAAAGAGTTACAATGGAATTTATAGAAAACATATAGAAAACCTAATATCTAAAAGGGCCTAAGCTCGAGCCTAATAAAATTACTATTATTTCTAACATTCCCCTCAAGCTGGAGCACAGATATTGATCATGCCCAGCTTGTTACAGATATAGAACGTAAAACAATAAGCAGAAGTCTTCAACGAAGTAATAATCCAAATCTTCAACAAACATAATAGATCTCACTTGGGATCGAACTAAATACGAAGCTACCAAAGGTCTCAACTAACACGGAGCAACCAGGAGGTCTCAACTAATCAAATTGCCGATAAACAAAGCAACCTGTCGAGGAAAGGCAGGTCTCAACTAACAGAATTCGAAGCAACCAGAACATACATGTTCGGGTCTTAACAAACCAAAATTTCCAAAAGAACGAAGCAACCTGCAAGGCAAGGCAGGTCTCGACTAAGAAGAATTCTCCAAATGACGAAGCAACTGGTCAATGCAGGTCTCAACTAACAAAAGAACTCCAAAAGACGAAGCAACGTGTCGAAACACATCTCACTAACCAAAGAACTCTAATAGACGAAGCAACCCGTTGTTGTAACAGGTCTCACTAACCAAAGAACACCAAAAACGAAGCAACTTGAGTCATCAGGTCTCGACTAACCAAAAAGCTCCAAAAACGAAGCAACCTAGACTCACATGGGATCGAACTCCTCATGATCCGAATAATAATTTAATCTCACGGGGATCAAACTAAGACCCAATATCCGCAACGATACCATGCAGAAGTAAACAAACTAGTCAGATCCCTAAATCAAAGATTCTCAAGATCATTATCATTTGAATCACCAGAACAAATAATCCGATACCTCATAACTAATTAACAATAACCAGCCACCAAAAAAACGAATGAACCCTAACAAAAATCGAAACACGAAACTTCACAAATTGGACCAGAACACACCAGGGATCCGGTCGTAATTGCGGATCTGGAAAATGATATCTAGGGTATCTCCAGGTACCATCTTCGAAACTGAAATCAAAAACCCTAATTGGAACTAACCCTAATTTTATTTATTGATCCAAGCTCTGATACCATGTAAACAGAGTTGGGGGAACATTAATAAACTAAATACTACATTGTATTGATGTGATAATAATGAAAGAGTTACAACAGAATTTATTAGAAAACATATAGAAAACCTAATATCTAAATGGTCCTAAACTCGGGCCTAATAAAAGTACTAAAAGAAACATGATTACCCATTATGAACTATGGATTAAAAGGAAACGAAACTTGAACTACTTCAGGGTTTGGGGTTGTAGGGTAGTTGTTAAGACTCCCCGATCCAAATGTGAAAACCTTGGGTGAAAGAGGCATTGAATGCATCTTTGTTGGATATGTTGAGCATTCCAAAGCTTATAGGTTATATGTTATGGAACCTAATGATCTGATTTTAATAAAATCAATCATTAAATCAAGAGATGCTTACTTTGATTAGACTATATTGTCATCAGTCCCTATACAAAGCCTTAGGACTCTTGTTGGAGTTGAAGACATTGGTGTTTCAGTGGAATATGAACAATTCAGAGGAGAGGTTGTTCAGCAAACCAAGCCCGGGCTTAGAAAAAACAAACGACATAATACCCCAAGAGCTTTGGATACGAATTTCAATCATATTTCATTGGAGGTACAATGAATGAGGTCTTGGAAGAATACTCCTATTACATTAATGTTGCGAATGATCCCAAAATATTTGATGAAGCAATGAAATCTCAAGATGTTGCTTTCTGGAAAGAAGCAATAAATTATGAGATGGATTCTATCATGGGCAACAACACTTCGGTGTTAGTTGATCTACAGTTTGCAATCCACATGGTTGCAAATGTATAGAAAAAATAAAGGTAGATAAAACTATTGAAAAGTTCAAGGAAATGCTAGTTATTCATGGCTTTACACAAAAGTCACGAATAGACTACTTTGATACTTATGCTTCAGTTGCACGTATCGGTACCATAGGAATGTTAATTGCTTTGACATCAATTCTTAATTTGATATTCATCAAATAGATGTGAAGACACCTTTCTTGAATGGTGAATTCGATGAGGAGGTACCAACCTCAATGCTTGATCATGCCTAGAAATGAGACTAAGGTGTGTAAACTGATCAAGTCTCTTTATGGACTGAAGGATGCACCTAAGTAATGATGTCAACAATTTGATGAAGTTGTTTTGTCTAATGGTTATTACTTAACCAATCTGACAAATGTCTATATAGCGAATATGAAGTATCTGGTAAATGAATCATCATTTGCCTATATGTTGATAACATGTTGATCTTTGGTACTAACCATGTTTGACCTGATCCATGACCTTACCCTCCCAGAAAATCACCTACGGCAAAAAGAAAAATCTGAAATGCTGGGAGCACCAGTGGAAGTAACTCAGGATCTGCCTCGGATTTTTCAGCAAGATTATCGCCGAAAATGTGTAGCTGCGAAATATGTTTACATTGCGAAGAAAAAAAAAGTGGTGTTGATGCAGTGTATAGAAAGTTGGAGTTCGATATTGGATCCCGAGACACTGCCACCAAATAAAACCGTTTATCTTCGAAAGAAGAAGAAAACAAAATGAAAAAATATCCAAATGCACGATTCTCGAACGAGCAATAACGCATTTTTAACCTCGAACGGGCAATAACGTATTTTTAACTTTCTCAATTTTTTTATTTTCATGTTTTTTTTTGCTTTTTTTGTTTTATACTCACTCTGTCTCAAAATTATTGTTCACCGACAAAAAACACACAATTTAAGAAAAATACTATCTTTACAGTTTTTTCTCTCTTGTTTTTTTTTTAATAAAGATAGTTTTACCTTTAACCAATTAATTTAAAACATTTTTAAAGTTTATAATTATAATTTCAACTAAGGGTAACGTAGTAATCTTGATCTAAATTTTCTATCTATTTTTAAAAGTAAACGACTAATATGAAACAACCTAAAAAAGAAAGAAAGAAAGATCGACTATAATTTTAGGACGGAGGCACTAGAAAACCCTCTCTCTCCATTACACATAGAGCCATAGAGGTCTCACCGCTACTACTACTAAACCCTAGCGTATTTCAGAGTTAAAATCACTTACTACACCTGGTACAATCCACGCCTCTTGGGAGTGACGCCATCATCTAAGAAAACCGTTTATCCCCGAAAGAATAAGAAAACGTAATGAAAAAAATATCTAAATGCATGATTCTCGAACGGGCAATAACGTATTTTTAACTTTCTCAATTTTATTTTATTTTGTTTTATATTAACTCTGTCTTAAAATTATGGGAGGTGATTTGCACACTCCTCTTATTGATTAGGACACTCAAAAAGTCATGTATTTTGACATATATATCCTTAAATCATGTACTATCTTCTATGTAATGTCTAGAAAACCCTCTCCATTACACATAGAGGTCAGTCACCGCTTATTTCAGAGTTACAGTCACTTACTAAACCCTGGTTCAATCCACGCCTCTTGGAAGTGACGTCATCATGTAAGAAACTCTCAGATGTACCAGAAAAGACAGATCCGGTACCAGAAAACTCAGATCTGTCCGTCGTGGTGTTTAATTAGGTTAGCAATTGTTAGTATTGAATTTGTATAGCAATATCACAAATCTTTCTATATATAGGATCTGATGGTTTAATTAGTTAGCAATTGTTACTATTTGGATAGCAATATCACAAATCTTTCTATATATAGGCTTATAAGTTATTCGATCTCCTCCCAACAACGAACAATATTATGGCGTCCATGCCCATAATCCCATAGGATATCATCACCACCCACATTCTACACCGTCTTCCATCCGAATCCATAGGTCAGTTCCGATGCGTTTCAAAGGAATGGCTATCTTTACTTACAGACCCCCAATTCATCAAACGGCATCAAAATACGCTTAACAAAACTCACACCTACAGATCGAGTATCGAATTTCATGGATATTCAACCCGTCCACTATCTTTTTTACAAAACAGGCCTCACTTAGGAATATTTTCTCTTGATGTTTACCATGGTTCTGTCAATGGTCTTGTGTTAGGTTCTACCTGTGACATGCATGAAGTTTATACTCTTACTGTTTTAAACCCAACTACTAATGACTATGTGGATTTGCCATTCCATAAACGAGTTAGCGTTTTTGATGATATGCTGGGATTTGGTTATGATTCTGTCACAGATGATTACAAGGTTGTTAGTATCACTTGTGGTTATGATAGGAATAAAGTGCATGTATATAGCCTTAGAACAAATACTTGGAACCGGGTGACGACTGATTTACCTTATTATAATTATCATGAAAAGATGTTGCCAGGTGTTTTTGTTAATGGGTTTCTTTATTGGATTGTTAGCCGCGGATATTCTGAACCGTGTAGTATTGTTGTTTTTAGTTTAGCAGATGAGAAATTTAGTGAACTACAGTTACCCAATAATGAAATAAATCTCAAGCTTGTTGCACTTGGTGAAAAGCTTGCTATGTTCAGTAATAATAAAGGCGGCTATATTTGGTTGATGAATGAGTCTGGGGTACATAATTCTTGGACAAAGATTGAAGTCGTCCCTGGGTTTAATGAAATTCCAGTACACGACGATTATCCAGCAATAACCAATGTAGAGTATGACAAGGGGAAAGTTGTGTTTGTAACCCGCGGTCTAGTGTGGATATACTATGTTGAAGAACAAACTTTTCGTAAAAGTGTTGATATTTCTAATGGAGGTTCTTATAAGTTACTTAGGCACATGTATATTAGATCTTCTTATGTGGAAAGCCTTGTCTCACCAAAATTTAGCAGTTCCAAATAGAAATCGTCAAATTCACCGAAGAGAAGGTTAAGAATGGAAGAGAAGGTTCAAGAATTATAAATCCCGTTTAGATTATTGGTTTGCTAGGTGCAGTTTTCCTTTTGTTTTTATTAAATATGGGATGCTTTAGGATGTTATGCTGTACTTGATCCTTGTTCTCATGTTACACTTTTAGACTTGTTTCCGAATCATGCTCGTGTTGTTTTATCGCTTTATATACTAGGCTACCAGCTAGCACTCGTGCGTATGCACTTTCAAACTTTGCAATTTCGGGTATCCAGCAGCAACAAGACTTGTTGAAGTGATTGGAGATGATCGTTATAAACAGGTGTAGGGTGGATTGATTTGTTTGGTTACACACATATTGTAGAATATTGATAATCAATGAATCTATGAAGGGGTTTGTTAATTTCTAGAGAGAGAAAGTTAGAGAGAGAAAGTGAGAGAAACTATGTGAATTTTATTAAGTGGAAATTAAGAAATGATAACAACCAACCCCTTTCCTTAGTGGAAAGGGGTATTTATAGTTCCAAGTCATAAGTGGACTTGGGCCGGTCCATGACAAGCCCATGGACCGGTTCTTACTTAAGTTAATAAGCAAATAATAACTAAATACTAACTACGAGCTATTACAACATAAATCATATTGTGGAGTGACCGATACTTCTAATATACGTTAAAACGTATTTCTAACAATCTCCCCCTAAGGGAGGTCACTCCACGTTACAAAGTTCTAAACCTAGCATACTATACTAAGTCTTCGTTCTTTAGCTCGTAGTCTTTTCTTCTTTTCTTTCTTTTGTTGTGAATATGTTGATTTGATCTTTTTGGCTTTGACTTGAGAGCATTGTTCTTTGGCCTTTCACGTGCGATCTTTGCCTTTCTTGTGAACTTTGCCTCCTCGTGACTTCATGTTCCACACACTTATGTCTTTTTGTTGAATTCTCGAAAGCTTCAGAGTTTGGTACAGCGGAAGACTTCATCTTGTACTTTCTTGAATTTTTGTTGCAAAAGACATAAGCATGTGGGAACGACTTTTTCAGGTACACCGCAACACCACCGTCTTTACTGGTACTCAGCAACGCCACCGTCTTCAACAGGTACACAGCAACGCCACCGTCTTTAGCAGGTACACAGCAACGACACGAATAAAATGGCTTTGAACATTTTATTCTAATTCGGTAGCATTTTACCTCCGGTCGGTGAAGACCGTTGGACGATATTAGATATCGTACCCGTGACGGATAGTTTCAATTAAGTAACTTCCTGACAGGATTTCGCGGGTAAACCCGTTCTCTTTATTCGACCGTCCAAAGCTGACTGCGAACATAAAGAGTGAATCACTTGGATAAATTATCCTTGTGATTTAAAAGCCGTCAATTCATGAAACCTGGAACAAGTGAATTTCAATTAAGATTTTCACCATCGTTGCTTTCCAGTTGTCACGAGCTCGATTCATAAAGAATCTTGCACGTTACCTACCAAGTGCTGTTTGATGTTGACACTAGAAGGATTTCCACTCGTCACTGTGGTCAATAAAGAGTCACTCTGAGTGTTCTGGCAAGATCATATGATAATGCGAAGAGGCCTGGAACGAGTTTAAGTTCAATTAAGAATTAAACCACTGTTACCTTCCAGTTTTTCACAAGATTGGTTCTAAAAGAACCGCACGTGTAACCTACCATGAGCTTGTTTGATGTTGGCTCAAGCAGGATTCCATCTTCATTGTAATACTTACGTATTACTCGGATGTTCTGGCAATATTACAAGAATATTGCGTAGGACTCTTGAAAATCTCTTACTTTTCACAGTGTGTGAGAAAGCAAGGAATAAATGGAAAGTGTCCTAATGAGACTTTTGATGATCTCTTGGCTCTAGACTCGATTGTGCGTTTTGATTTAGTGAGCGATGGCTGGAGAGGAGTGCCACCTTTTCAATACCAGTTTATTCGGAGTGAATAAACCAATAGATAACGTGTTGATCTCCGTGTGATTAAAACAAATACCTTTTGAGAGATATTTGAGTTAGCTGGGGAAGGGTTGTGCATTGCATCACTGGGTCCATGATGTCTTTCTTCAATACCGAGAATCATTAGCAAAAATGACCTCAATAGCATATGTATTGACCCGGTTTCTGCCTAAAGTTGTAAGGAGGGCTTCTTTCTTTACACCCTTTATCTTTACATTTCTTTTTCATTCTTCAACCCCTTCAATGCTTACCAATACGTCATCACTAGCACCTTGTTGTGATTGTTCCAGTGCTAGCTTAAGTACTTGGTCGGCATTCAGCTACGTTCACATTCTTTCTCCATCTTTCCTAGGACTTCTAATTCTAACTAGGGAATTGTCCTTGGGAAGATTCCATCGGCTCTGATGAATCATTGGACTAAACCTATTCCTACCACCCTTTTGTCACCACATCCGTCGTGAATTAAGCGTGTTTTGGGAAGGAATTGCCACCATGAAAACATCATTGAAAATCACCTAAGGTACTTGTGATATTAAAATCAAAAGTTTTGTACCTTAGGTGTTTTGATCATCAAAAACGCTCCCCCTTAACACGTGCTTAACACATATTAAGTTGGATTATCATTAAGTCTTTTTCATTTTAGCCAAGTAACACTTACGTCTCCTTAATCCCATTTTCTCCCCTTATCCAAAATGTTAACCATTAATATTTGGGATATTGAATGGATTAACCGGTCTTTGGGTAAAAATGAAATCAAAGTTTGGCCATAGAACAAGTTATTGCTCCCCCTTAAGTTAATAAGGGATAGTTGTAGTGCTTTAGTATGATATATTTTGAAAGATTTAGAATCTCGTGAGAAATTCTTGAAAAATTATCATACCTTAACACTACACCAAGCCATTCAAGCACATTATTCACAAATTTACATATTCACAATTGAAAACCAATATAAAGTGACCTGAGATGTACGACCCATCAGATGGATCGTTGCAGTAGCTTGTGGTGCACTAAATACGGTCTTCCACCCACGAATCTTTCCAAGCTCCTCATCAATCTACGTTCCCGGAGCTTTTGATCGATCTTTTTGATCACATACTTTGCCATCTGCCGGTAACCCGGATGCCAATCCTCCGTCATCTCTGGCAAAGTCCCACCCGAGTTCAGATGCTCCAACTTATCTCTGACTTGTATAAGAGTCCCATCACTATACTTGTGAAGCTCACCCACCCTCATAAACTTCATCAAACCTCGACTGTTCAAGTAGAAAATGCCGGAATTCGGGACAGAAATGCCGGTATAGGGACATCTTTCTACATGTTGAGGTAGCACTTGATTCACAGGACGGGTTAAGTTGAGCCTCCTCTGATAGCTTTCGACTCCCAACTGAAGATCCTCAACTCGTGACTTGATGACAACGCTTCGTGTGAACATACGAAGTGCTGTATTCAAAGCAATCAAATCTTCACGAGGAATGTGAGTAAGTTGATCTCGGGTCATCAGAAGCAGCATATCTTCAATATCCTCAAGGCGAATGATGGAAAAATATCCTTGCTGGATTTTGTATTCCCTGTCATCTTCCCTTTTCAAGCGAATCGCCGTCACATGATAGTAGCCGTTCTTGGCTTCAGTTTTCATTCCTAAGATGCTGGAGATGCGGATATCGGATCTAACATTGCTTCCAGACTTGACCAAGCAGCAACCCCTGTACGCCCTTCGGACTCTTTCGTCCCAATGAGATGCACCTATGACAGCATACATATCATAATTACGATTCATTTTAGGGACCCAGAGTCGATTTACCTTTTCCTCGATATAGGGTATTGTCCCCCAGTTGGCAGCTTTCAGCAATGTCAGGGAGGTTGCGTACTTTGATGATCCCTTCAGTAGATACTCAAGATCGTTGGTGACGAAGAAGTCATGAGCAATCTGATTATCTTGAGCAGGATCCATTGGAGGTGGAGCTCTTTCTGATGCATGAAGTCCTGGCCTTTGAACGGTTTTCAAAGCCTTTATGATCTCATCGGCATAATACTCGAACTCCATTCGGGGTAATCGGGTTTTGGCACGCATTCTTTTATCTTTCATCGCTTTCTTGACCAAGGATGGAGTAACCGAAGTCTTATACTCATGAGCAAAAAATGCACATAAGTCAATCGGACTTCGGATACGCAGATACAGCACATCTTTGTCAGCATCTGTGATCGGATCATATTGAGCTGCTGCCGTGATCCAAGCTTGTGGTGGTGCAGACTCGTCTATCTCCAACGTGTCTTCCCAGGCACGAATGCTTGGTTCAGGAACCGTAGATTGTTGAACCTGTTGTTGAGGAGTGGAAGTGCGAACATCTACTGGTTCAGTTTCAGGCATTTCAGCAGTGTCTTGAACTGGAGAGTGTTGTGCAGCTTCGGGTTCTGTCACTGATTCTGCAATCACAGGAGGAACAACAGTAGAACTAATGGGGTTAGTTGTAATAGGTACAGACACAGCGATAGAAATACCAGGAGCCGAAGACGCTGTAGTGGCATTCACATCGTGGCGCCACTTAGTTCGTCTTGATTCCGAGGATGTCGATTTGTCCTTCGGTGCTGCATCTTTTGTGGACTTGGTTCCAGTCTTTGTAGCAGTCTTCTTGGAGCTGGTAACCTTGTCCCCCTGTGGTTGTTCACCCTCATCATCATCCTGATTGTCGTCCCCGTTACTACCCCTTGCACTCTCCTGATTCTCATCACCACCATCATCGCCATCATCATCATCTTCATCCTCGTCATCATCCTCATCATCCTCATCATCATCACCACCTTCTTCATCGTCTTTCTCCTTTTCACCTTCCTCTTCTTCTTCTTCCTCTTCTTCACCCGTACCCTCTTCTTCACTCTCTTCCCTTTCTTCCTCAGGTAAGATGTGATATGGTACCACACTTCCAAACATTTTGAATAATCTATCATCCTCCATGATAGCATCATTCAGGGATTTAAATAGAGCCCGTTGAATCCTCGATTTATCATGCGACCCGAGTTCCACCATTCGAGCCTTAAGGATCTTCTTCAGTTCAAAATCCGTCAGGTCATAAGCAATCTTATAGGCGGCTTCGGAAGGGTTGGATGATTTGACCATCAAGTTGTCAGCAGCAAGTGTCTTCAACTCGTCACGAAGCTTAGGCATTAAGGATTCAACGGATTCTTGCACTCTTTCTTTCACAGATACTTCGAGTGCTTCTTTCTGTTCCTTATATTTATCCCTCATTGCTTGAAGTCTGGTAATGCGTGCAGCATGTTTATTAGCCTCAGCCTGCTTAACCTGAGCAATTTCCTCTGCATGAGCCTTTCGTGTAGCTTCCAAGTCTGCAGCGAACTTGGCAATCAACTCTTCTTGAGCTTTCCTTGATGCTTCTTCACTTTGAGCTCTTCTATTTAACTCTTGGCGGAGTTCATTCATTTCTCTCTTGTGAGCATCCGTATGTTTATCCAACATCTCGCCCAATACTATTGCTGCCATTGCAGATGTTGCAGATGTTGCAGATGTTGATGGAATAGGCTCGGTTGTAACTGCTGTACTAAGGGTAGGGATTATGGGTGGTGGAAGAAATGGTGTGGAAGCCGGTCGGGTTGGTCGGGTTGTTAAGGGTTGGATTGGTGGTGGAAGAGTTGCCAAAGGTTGAGTTGTCACCATGATTGTAGAAGCAACAGGTTCCTTTTCCACACTCGTTGAAATAGGAATTGATGGCTCCTTCGAAGTAGAGTAGTTTTCAGGTGACCCAAACTCATCAACATCATCCGGTTCGACGTACTCATCCTCAATATCTACCCTTGCCCTTGAACCACTACCTCCTGTATCTTTCCTACTCCTTTGAATAGCAATCTTCATCAGTTGTTGCTCGGTTTTACCAAGAGTAGGATCAACAATATCTGCTTCATCACGTAGACGCATCAAATCCTTACCCTTTCCCTTCTTACCCTCTGACTTCTTCTTCTTTGGTTCGGGTTCAGGTAACGCAGCTGGTTGTTTGCGTTTACCTTTACTCTTAACAGTTGTGGATGAGTCTTCTCCAGTTTGAAGGTTTGCTTTCAGCCTTTCGATTTCAAGCTGCAGTAGCTTGTAATCTGCAGAACCTTTGATTTTGTCTGACAGAAGGTAATCAGGAACAGGACCCGGAATCACACCAGTAGACGGTCCTTCATGCCTCAGATCTACAGTATCATCAGCTTCTTCAGTGTGATAGCGACCTCCTGCTCGCCTATCAATAGTAGCATCAAGCTTCATAAAATAATTTATGATAAGCTTAATAAATCGAGGATAAGGAAAGAAGTTTGTCTTTAGCTTCTTGTTGTGGAAGAGTTGAAAGGTGAATTCTTCCCATATCAACAAAGCATAATCTGAATTCGCAGCTTTGTACATGCCATAGAAGAGGTTCATTATCGGACTTCTCAAAGCATCATGTCCGCTTGTTTTTGGTGTAAGGCATTTACTGAGAATACCCATCAAAGCTCTCCAGGGTTGTCCTACCTTAGCAGTGGTAAACTCAGATGCAACTCGTATTTCCGGACATCCAAGTGCGTCAAATAACTCCGCGAGTTCATCTTTAGTAGGATCCCTTGAGAAAGACATGCCCTTGGGTGTATCCCGTATACCAAGCATCTTACGGAAGTCTGAAACGGTGAGTGTCTGCTGCTTGTTGTCTATGGTGAAGGTGATTTTGTTCGAAGTGAAATCCTTGGTTGCCCAAAATTCAAACATATACTCATAAGGCACCGAGGCTGTACTCCTAAGGGCGTTCTTGAAATGGGAGTTATCAAGAATGGCTATGGCGACCTTAAAGCCATGGTGAGTGGATTTAGAAACTTGCTTCAGCCTATAGTTGTTGGGTATAAACTTAAGGGTTCGGGCTTTAGCAATATCGGCTTCCCTAGATTCTTGGATAGCTTGTACTGTTGGATTAGTCATTTTATCTGCTTAAGATAAGACATGAAAGGTTGATGCACAAAAACAGATAGATATATATCATTCTTACTTCTAAGCATAACACATTTCATAAGATAAAAGAACAAGTACATAGATAGCATGCAAACAATAACAATCAAACAACTCATCCGGAACTTTTCCTCATTCGGAACATTTTCATTCGGAACTTCTCCTCATTCGGAACTTCTTCATCCGGAAGTTCTTCATTCGGAACTTCCTTCATCCGGAAGTTCTTCATTCGGAACTTCCTTCATTCGGAACTTCTCCTCATTCGGAACTTCTTCATCTGGAAGTTCTTCATTCGGAACTTCCTTCATCCGGAAGTTCTTCATTCGGAACTTCCTTCATTCGGAAGTTCTTCATTCGGAACTTCCTTCATTCGGAAGTTCTTCATTCGGA
This sequence comes from Glebionis coronaria, assembly GCA_025667525.1. Taxonomy (NCBI): domain Eukaryota; kingdom Viridiplantae; phylum Streptophyta; class Magnoliopsida; order Asterales; family Asteraceae; genus Glebionis; species Glebionis coronaria. The sequence continues at coordinate 16,220,165 of CM046874.1, read as the reverse complement.
ACTTCCTTCATTCGGAAGTTCTTTATTCGGAACTTCCTTCATTCGGAAGTTCTTCATTCGGAACTTCCTTCATTCGGAAGTTCTTCATTCGGAACTTCCTCATTCGGAAGTCCTTCATTCGGAACTTCCTCATTCGGAAGTTTTTCAGAAGAAATCCTTCATTCGGAAGTTTTTAACCCATGTTCATCCGGAACTTTTGCACACGAAACTCAGGTGTTTATTCTAACGCGTTTGTGAATTTCTAAGGCAAACTAAGGCAATATAATCATCATTTAATCTATTCTTAACAAAACCCACCATAAATCCTTTATCAATTAACCCTAATTAAGGCAAAACCCTAAATCTGATTAAACTGATGAATTGAGCATGTTAATCAGAATAATATGATAAGAACTATGGATTAAAAGTTAATCATGTTGATGTATATACCTTAATTTAGCAGATGAACAAAAACTAGAAAGATTAAGCAAGATATTTGATTGTTTGGATCGTGTGTGTGAGGTTATGCAACAATGGCGGCAAAAGTGTTAGATAAACAGTGATTAGAAAAATTTTGGGGGCGGGGGGGGTGTGATATTTGACTTAGGTCAAAACCAATTTTGCCAAGTTTCAATAAAACACACTTTTAGTCCCTACATTTTCTTAACTTTTCCTTTTTGTTTCTAATTTTTCCAATTCACTTAAACCTTGTTTAAACGTACACACAACTTTAGCAAACGCATCTATTAACATATCCTCAAAATCTAAAAGCCATGCCTATCACTTAGAACAAACACAAGTCGTTTTCTAAAGCAAAACCACTCAATTACCATGAAGCCATGAAGCCCTTAATTTTCACAATCACTTTTGAAAATCAATTTTAATGACAAAGATGATTTTACTATTTTCTCCCCCTTAAACGATGACCCGTTTTCTATTTAAAGAGCTGTAGTCATTGTTTAAAGAGTCAAATAGTGATGAAAGCAATTCCAATTTATCTCTTGAAAAATTTTGATTCGTGGTTTTAATAAGATTTCTCTTATTTTAACAAATTAATGCACTGAGACGTACACCAATTCGTGTCAGACCAAGGTATAAAGTAACCTTGATCCCTTTGCATGATTTGGCTTGTAAATCACGCCCGAGAAAATTAATTCCCGTTCTGAGTCAACGTTTTCCAAGGAAATACGTGACTTTAATATGAAAACCGGGTTGCAGTCTGAAATAACTACAAGCCATAATGGGCATGTTTTAAAAATGTACAACTTTTATACGGACTCTATTTATGGCACCGTGTCAATATTGATCGACATTTCTAAGGCCGTAAATATTACCGTACTAAAAGACATGCCCGTTTTAAAAACAAAAAATATTTTTGGTTTTTCTTGGTTTTATATTTTTTATGGTTTTTCTAGGTTTTATATTTTTTATGGTTTTACTTGGTTTTATATTTTTTATGGTTTTTCTTGGTTTTATATTTTTGTATTTTCTTTTTGTGGTTTATATATTTACGATAATATACATGATCACAACCAAAGGATACTCTGAATAGTTTACCACGACTATTCAGCTGATTCTTCTGCCAACTCTTTGAGAGTCGCTGGGGTGAATGATTTCATGCCAAGCTTGTCGATCAAAAACTCGATTCGTCCTCGATCTAAGGCTTTGGTAAACATATCCGCCAGCTGGTACTCAGTAGTGACAAAATACAGCTCGATCACTCCGTTCTCCACCTGCTCCTTGATGAAATGGTAGCGAATGTCTATGTGCTTGGCCCGGGAGTGTTGAACATAGTTGCAGCAAAGGGCAATGGCGCTCTTGTTGTCACAATACATCGGGATTTTGTTAAATCCAAGACCGTAGTCAGTTAATTGTGATCTCATCCAAAGGACTTGAGCACAACAACCGGACATGGCGATGTATTCAGCCTCCGTGCTTGATATTGCAGCGCTTTTCTGCCTTTTTGAAGACCAACTGATCAATCTATCTCCTAGGAGTTGCACAGATCCAGAAGTGCTACGCCTCGTATCTTGACATCCAGCATGATCGGCATCTGCGTATGATATTAAAGCAATCGAGGAATCTTTCGGATACCATAGACCACGATGAAGTGTTCCTTTTAGATACCGAAAGATCCTTTTCACAACATGTAAGTGCTTTTCGGTAGGCCGAGCCTGATACCGGGCACACATGCATACAGCAAATTGCAAATCAGGCCTGCTAGCAGTCAGATAGAGAAGGGTGCCAATCATTCCACGGTAAAGTTTCGGATCGACAATAATCCCATCCCTATCTTCATCTAACTTGGTTTTCTCAACCATTGGAGTGTCTACGGGGTCACAATTCTCAAAATTATATTTCTTAAGAGATTCTAGAGCATATTTGGATTGATTAATAAAGATGCCTCTGGGATTCTGAGAAATCTGTAATCCTAAGAAAAATGATATTTTTCCCATCATCGACATCTGAAAGCGTGTGGACATTATCTTCTCAAATTGTTTAGACAATTCTATGTTAGTGGCAGCAAAAATTATATCATCAACATAAATTTGTACCAGAAGCATGTCGTTGCCGTCCTTGAGAGTGAATAGAGTGGGGTCCACTTTGCCTTTGGAGAAACCTTCCGACATGAGATATGTTGAGAGGAGATCATACCACGCGCGTGGAGCTTGTTTCAACCCATAGAGAGCCTTCTTAAGCTTGTACACATGGTTAGGAGACTCCGTACTCACGAACCCATCCGGTTGGCTAACATAAACCTCTTCCCTTAGTTCACCGTTCAAAAATGCCGTCTTCACATCCATTTGATAGACGATCATGTTCATATGAGCAGCAAATGCAAGGAATAGTCTAATCGCCTCCAATCTAGCCACAGGAGCAAAAGATTCCTCAAAGTCTATACCCAAGGCTTGTTTATATCCTCTAGCGACCAATCTTGCTTTATTCTTTAATACCGAACCCATTTCATCAAGTTTAACCTTATAAACCCATAACAAAGTAAGGATGTTAACCTTGTCAGGGCGAGGAACCAATTCCCATACTTCAAGTCGTTTGAATTCATTGAGTTCCTCCTGCATAGCTTCAATCCAAGATGATTGGGTCATAGCCTGCTGCCAATTTTTGGGTTCAACTTCAGAGAGAAATGCATCAAAGTAACAATATAGTGCACTCTCTTGTAGTTGATGGCGTGTAGAGACTGGTCGGTCTAGATCTCCAATAACATTCCTAATTGGGTGATCTTTTGTCCATTTAGTGCTATGGTTTTCAATCCTAGGTGGTCTGGAGTGAACAATAGATGGAGCTTCTTCTGAGGTCGAGGCGGCTGAAGGGTTTTCAGGGATCGCAACACCAAAGAAAGGAAGCTCTTGCAAGTGAGCATATTCCAAGTCGTGATCAGTAGTATCCTCTTCTACATCATTAGGCACAAGTAGGGGTGATGATTCAGGTGTAGTTTGTGAATCACTTGGTGAAGGTGCATCAGGTTCAATGTGAATTGTAGATGCATTAGATAAAGGTTCATTAACTTGAGCAACCACTTCAGGTATTGGAGCAATTACTACAGGTGTTGGAACTTCATCAGTCGGGGGATCGAAGAATTCATCAAACAACGGTTGAAACAGTTTATCCCACTCAGGCCTAGTTGGTGGTAAAAATGATGTAGAAGTAGGATTGTTGGGAACTAATCCGGAACTTATAGCACCGGGTCCCATCTCATGAAGCGCGGGTTCAGAGCTGTGTTGCTCAGAAGCCATCGCTGTCAGCTCGTCGAAATCAGCGTCCATAGTTTCTACAATCTTGCCAAGACGACGGTTATAGATTCGGTATGCTCTTTTGGACGGTGAGTAACCAATGAAAATACCTATGTCTGCTTTTGGTTGAAGCTTACCCAAGTTCTCACTATTGATGTTTGGATAACACAGAGCACCAAACACATGGAAAAATGAAACATCGGGTTTGCGATCATGTAGAAGCTCATAAGGTGTTTTTCCATGGCGTTTCCGAATGATAGAACGGTTTTGGGTAAAACATGCAGTAGAAATAGCCTCTGCCCACAAGAACAATGGAGCGTTCGCATAAATAAGCATGGTCCTAGCAGCTTCCATAAGTGTGCGATTTCGTCTTTCAACGACACCGTTTTGTTGTGGAGTGCGTGCAGCGGATGTTTCATGTGATATACCAACTCCTTCATAATAATCACAAAGAGTCTGGTTGACGAACTCTGTACCATTGTCTGTACGAATACGGCGAACAGTGGTATTCAAACGTACCTGAATGAACTTCAGAAAAGTGATGATAGCTTTCGGAGCTTCATCCTTTGTACGTAGAAATCTAACCCATGTAAACCTTGAGAAATCATCCACAATGACGAGAATGAATTTCTTACCGCTCACACTTTCAGTTCTCATCGGTCCACAAAGATCCATATGCAAAAGATGAAGTTTTTCTTGATTAGTGTCTTCAGCTTTGGGTTTGTAAGATTTCTTGGTGCTTTTCCCCCTTGAGCACGCGGAACATAAATGATCCTTGTGAAATTTAAGCTTGGGAAGACCACGAACTAACTCGTTTTTAGCCAGATGATTAATAGCATCAAAATTAAGATGAGATAATCTGCGATGCCATAACCATGACTTGGTCTTAGAAGCTTTAGAGAGAAGACATACTGGAGAAGCGGCCATCATGTCTTGTAAGGACAAAGTGTAAAGATTTGCACCACGAGATCCCTTCAACAAATCTTTTCCTTCCAAGTTGCGGATGAAACAAGTGTGTTGTCGAAAAGCAACCTCAAGGTTGGAATCACAAAACTGTCCCACTGAGAATAAGTTATGACCAAGACCTTCAACATAGTAAACCCTAGAAATCGTCACGTTTCCAATCTGATATTCACCATATCCCATAATCTTTGCTATATGATCATTCCCAAATTTAACCGTACCAAGAAACTTGCTGACGAAATTTCAGAGCATCGAGCGATTTCCGGTCATATGTTTTGAACAACCGGAGTCCAAATACCACAGGATGATTTGGACCACCTGAAAATATCACCACACAAAGACAATGTAGAGGTATCGGAATCTGAGTGTTCCTTGTTATTAGCAGGTACAGATTTAATAATCTTAGATTTGCTAACTCTAGGTTTCTTAGATTTCCTAGCCTTTTTCTTCTTAATTAGTGGTGTAGATTCTAATTGGCTCAAATCCTGAGGTATTTCTACACTGATAGGCACTACAGTGGGGGCTGACCTAATTAAAGGGCGCTGTTTCCTTACTTGAGTGCGAGTGTTCCTAACTAAAGGACGCTCAGACCTAACCTCAATGGATGCATTCCTAGTTAAAGGGCACATTTTACCATCGAGAGTAAAAGTCCTACCAGTGGGACGCCATTGCCAGCCAACTTGGGCACGAGTTCTACCCGTTGGCTTCCATTCAAGACCATTCTTAATAGCATTCATTTCATTAACGTGATCAATCAGACACAAATCATGACGCTGTGAAAACATACATTCATTACAATTCCAGCAATTTAAATCAGAATTCACGAATGGTTTAGGCTGCTGCACAGGCGCAGAGCTTTTAGTCTTAACATGATTCGTTTTATTTAAAACTGAACTAGCATTCCTATTGTGGACTTCTACTTTCTTCTTTGTGGCACTACTAGTGGCGGGCTTGATCTTAGCTTTCTTGAGTGGCGATCCTTTAGCCTTAGTAGTCTCTTTTAATCCTGTAGAAGGCAAATTGGGAACATTAGCAGCAGATTTTAAAGGTGTCTTACTTGATTGTGCCAATGACGGTTTCGCTCCTGGAGTCTTATTAAATGGAGTGACAGCAATGGGCCTATTGTTAAGTAGTGCTGAACCTGGTGTACCTATGTATTGTAAATAAGCCAAGCAATATTGAACTCGCTTAACATATTCATGAGCCGAATAATAGTCGCTACTTGAGGGATCTAAGGCATAAAGATCGTCTAAAATATCCCTAAGAAGATCGACATGCTTAATGGCATTCCTCATATAATCATCGTATACAGCCGGGTTTCTCTTATGAAGCGGATTCTTATAAAGCACTACTTTCTTGGTTGTTGGAGCACTAGTGGACGGTGCAGAGTCGGTAGCTAAGTTATCAACTACTTCTTGTCGGGTGAGAAGAAGTGTCTCCTTTAACTCGGCCAAAACCATATTTTTGTCTATGAGCAGGATGTTCAAGTCAGAGATTTCTTCGCACTTTTGGTTCAGTTGTTCAATATAATATTGTTGCTGTGTCGCATTAAAAGCGAATCGATCTTCTAGTGAACCATAAAGAGCGGATAGTCCCTGCCTTGTCCGATCCATCTCCCCTAGAACAGTTGATAGTCTAATTTCTAAGACTTGGTTTTTAGACTCTGCGGCCTCTAGTTCCATTCTTAATGTTTCCTTTGATGATATCTCTCTCTTCAATCTCATGATTTCTTCCTCTAATGTCTTAACAATTGCAATCATCTTGTCACTTGTCTCAACACCGTTTTCACAAACATTTGATATCAAAAAATTTTCATTTTGAGCTTGTTGTTTTAATTCTAAAGATATACAATGTTGTTCTAGTTGATTAAAGCGTTGAGAAAGTAAATTATAAGAATCTTGTAGCTTTAAAAACTCAGCGTTAGATTCGTGACAAGAATGACTATCTACCTCATTTACATTTTCAGCAACATTTACAGAAATATCACAAACATCATCACAAATATCCTCACAAATATTCACAGCATCATAATTCATCATAGCGGATGTAAGCTCATTCGAATATTTAACATTTACAATAGTAAGCACATCACACGAGATTACTTCGGACAAGAATCGGTCATATTCGGTTAAAATCTTTTCCTTTTCAATTAGTTGCAGTTCGTAAGCGGTGTCCATTTCATAAAACACTTTTTGAACTTCCCCAATTTCAAACTGAAGATTTTCCTTAAGAGATGCAAAACTTCCTTTTAGACTTTCGACAAACGGATTGATCTTAGTTTTAAACACCTCGTTCATGTGTTCGAAAGCCCATTCTCCGGCGTTTAAGCCATTTGAAGTCGTACATTCCAAAATGACCTTGTCAAAGGTAGTAAAGTATCGGTTAATCTCTTTTAAGTTTAACCATACAGTGCTAACCGGTGGAAGATTCTTTGGAATTTCCTTAGGATCTTCCATGTTGACAAGTGTAGGAAATGTACTAGGGCGTTCTTCCTCTAACATGTAGGTCGGTGCTGTGATGAGATCTTTATCCATATGGAAGCGAACTCTAAAATCAGTTTTAGCAAGCTCCTTATTCATTTTAAAATAATCACATTCGGGATATTTTGCAGAATTGTATGACCGATCCTCATCAACTAGAGCCTTACTTGTTCTATCATTGGGAAAAACAATCGGGTCTAAAGCCAATCCTAATTGAGTTGCATTATAAAGTCTAGGACTATGTCGTAAAGCTTGTTTTGCATATCGTGGATTAGGGGGAAGGCCTTTTAGACGTGATAAGTTAAACTCTTTAAACGAAGCATCAAATAAGTGAACTAGTTGTGAAGCAGCGTATTGTCTTAACAGCAAGTAGTCTAGACTTCTAATCTTATTAGTAGCATTAATCTCCATTTCAGTCTTCTTAGATTCGAGTAATTCAAAATCAGTTTGAAGTTTTTGAAAATTAGTGACCACTAACTCCTTTTCTCTAAGTTCACTAGACAGATTTGCTCTTAAGTTCTCGATTTCTTGCAAGTGACCCATTTGTTTGTTTCTAAAATGATCATATTCGAGATTTGTGAGAACACTAGACGAAGGCACTAATTCCAAAGTTTGTACTTTCTCATTGCTTAAGGCAAGCTCATCAGACAAATTCTTATTCTTAGCTAAGGTTTCTAAGAGTGCAGCATTCATTTGGCTAAGTAGTGTAGCAGGAACCATGACCAAATCTTGTTGAGCATGAGTAGGCGTATGCGAATTGGGTCCCGGTTGTGATTCACTCAAAGTCTGGGAACTCACATTGATATTGCTATCATTGTTTGTCTCCTCGTTTGAAGGACTCACCACCGAAGATTCATTCGAATCAGCATTCTCTTGCCCAACTTGATGTGGTTGAATACTAGCATCAGTGGCATTATCGGTGTTATCAATAAGTACCTCAGATTTCTTATCTGGCCCTAAGCTGGAAAAAGTTGCCATGAAAGCCGCCTTTGCAGTCTGAAAGTCATCACAATCGGAATCATACGCATCAAGATCATCGGCTTGGTAAGCTGCATTTTGAGTAGTGACAACGTCTTGTTCAGCAATCCCTGGGTCAGCAAGAAATGCAAGCTCCTCTTCATCAAGTTCCCTTCCTTGCGCCTGAGCATTTACCAGATAGATCTTTTCTGCAAACCACTGTCCATCCCTTCTCCTCTTGGGTTTCTTACAATCCCTGGACATATGACCCTCTTCCTTGCAGTTGTAGCATGTAATCATTCTCAACTTGCCTGTATTAGCCCGTGGAGGGTTGTTGACCATTGGAGCAGGAGCAGGATTGGCGGTGCGAACATTGGTTGATGTGGAAGTTCTCCCCTGATATGGCTGAATTGGCTGAACCATTACTCTGCCATTCTCAATTGTAGCTTGTTGGCGAGAATTGGATGAATTCCTCAACTGATTGTTGGTAGGAGCTGATCCTCTGAATCCTCGTTTGCTTAAAGTTCTTGTGAGGTAAGCAGACATAGTAGTTAGCACTTCAACTGGGTCAGCTCCTTGTTGGAATACAGGAACTGGGACTTCCTCATCATCACAATATAGTGCTTGATCTGGATGAGCTGCATAATCAGTATAAGGAAGACTCATTTGATCAGGGTAGCTTGTTGGATATGCTGCATTCTCTTGATAAGAAGAATATGATGGCTGAGCATAATGTGCAACATTTGCTGGATGAGGTTGTGAAGCATACTGTGGTGAGGGTGCATTGAACCGATATTGTTGCTGATGTGAGGTGGGTGGTTGTGGTAGAATCGAGTATTGGGGAAAGGCTGGTGTCATGTAAGGTGATTGATGATAAGCTTGATGTCCCAAGATATAGGGTGTGTTGTTGTGAGACAAGCTTGGTTGATTCGCCATCAATGCTAAAGAATCTGGGTGCATACCACGAGGAGAACGGTGCATAATCACATGCTTCTCATGCTGCTGAAGGAAGGCATAGATTTGATCTAAGTTGCACTTGTGCAAATCCCGGGTTAACTTCACATCAGTAATGTACTCACCCCATTCAGCTTGAGGTAGAGTATTCAAGAATTTGGTGTTAACCTGGAATGGTGCGATCACAAGATTGTATACATTCAGATCATTCATAAGTGTGGTGAATCTGAAGTAATAATCGTGGAGCGTTTCCCCTGGGTTGTAGGTGAATCTATCAAACAAATCATACAGCTGACACTCCCTTTCTTGTTTGGTGAGAGACGTGCCTTGTAGCAACACCTTAAGACGTTCCCATAGATCCTTTGCCACCGTATACTGACTCACCATCCTATAGATGTCATGGGGAAGTGCTTGGAGAATTGTTTGAAGAGCTTTTTCATCTGCATCTGCAACGAGTTGTTGGGCTGGAGTGAGTTCTTCAAATTCTCGTGGTCTAGTCACGTTGTCAACCGTAATGGTACCATAGTCGAGTGGACCATTCAAAATTGATTTGACCATAAGCCTTCCGTATGTCGGTTTCCCCTTTAGATATTGCATCATTCGACCTTGCCATGCCTCAAACACCTCTTTAATGAGCATCGGTGGACGGCTATCAGTTCCCGTTATGATTGATATATCCGTAAGAGATGTCATCTGAGGCATTACTGAATTTGGATTCATTTTGTTTTTCTTCAAAGAAACAGAGATTATCGGTTGATCGAGCAGTGAAGTAAAGCTTGTGAATTGTGTTGTGTTTTTGTTGTATGAAACCAAGATTAAATCCTCTAAAAAATCGTCGAAAAAACAAGCAAAATCACCCTTGATTCGGAACTTTTTGTTGATTCGGAAGTTTGATTCGGAAGATTACCTTGATTCGGAACTTTGTGTTGATTCGGAAGATTACCTTGATTCGGAACTTTTGGGTTGATCCGGAACTTCTTGACTCGGAAGTTCTTGGTTCGGAACTTTGGCTTGATCCGGAACTTCTTGACTCGGAAGTTCTTGGTTCGGAACTTTGGATTGATCCGGAACTTCTTGACTCGGAAGTTCTTGGTTCGGAAGTTTCTGATCCGGAACTTCTTGGTTCGGAAGTTTCTTGATTCGGAACTCCTTGACTCGGAACTTCTTGGTTCGGAAGTTTCTTGATTCGGAACTCCTTGACTCGGAACTTCTTGATCCGGAAGTTTCTTGATTCGGAACTCCTTGACTCGGAACTTCTTGATCCGGAACTCCTTGATCCGGAACTTCTTGATCCGGAACTCCTTGATCCGGAACTTTTGCTGAATAAACAGTAAGTGTTCCGATGAACAGTCGAACCCCAAAAAATGAAGATTAAGCCCAGATTTTGACCAAATAACCCAAAAAGTTTTGTGCTTTCGACTAAAATAAGTAACAACTAATACTTATCCACTAATCCCAATCACAAAAACATCAAAAACACCAAGAATCAAGATGATTTTTCTAAAAGAACACTAATACAATCAAAAACTAAAAAACCACACAAATCACCACCTTAAATCACCCCATAGCTCTTGATACCAAATGTAGAATATTGATAATCAATGAATCTATGAAGGGGTTTGTTAATTTCTAGAGAGAGAAAGTTAGAGAGAGAAAGTGAGAGAAACTATGTGAATTTTATTAAGTGGAAATTAAGAAATGATAACAACCAACCCCTTTCCTTAGTGGAAAGGGGTATTTATAGTTCCAAGTCATAAGTGGACTTGGGCCGGTCCATGACAAGCCCATGGACCGGTTCTTACTTAAGTTAATAAGCAAATAATAACTAAATACTAACTACGAGCTATTACAACATAAATCATATTGTGGAGTGACCGATACTTCTAATATACGTTAAAACGTATTTCTAACACATATCTTATCTTGAAATTGATATATTTTTATCGTGCCTGGCCGAACCCTTAATTTCCATAGTTTCTAATGTTTGCCATCTTTCGAAGACAATTCAACGAGTACCGTGTTAGTAACTATAGAAGCTTTTTTTTAGAGCTTAATATTATGTTTTGTAGATAATCATATATTCAAATTAAATAAGATTCAGCTATACTTAATAGGGCCGAACTAATTCTTCAATCAACTTATTAGTTTGTGAAACTCGATAATAGTCTTAGGCCTACACTAGCATTTTCAAATCAATAAACTCAGGTTTGTATTTGGTTCATCTCTAGTTTGAGACTGAATGTAGGTGCTGTTTGAGTGTTTGATATCATTTTATATTTTGGTTTTGCCATGGTTACGTCGTTTAGGCCTGGCAGAGAAGACGGAATCATAAAAGTATTATAAATGTTATACTGATCATCATATAGACTCCTAAACTGTAAATTTGGATATTTTAACTGTTACATTGATCATAACAATGTTTTTGCAATCATTAGTTAAATAGTCTTTTCTAAACTATTATCAACCATAGAGTGCTTCTCTGTCAGCACAACCTGGCTTGACCCGTTTTAACCCTCTCAAAGTCACCCATTACACGTCTCACCCAACGTCTATCCTGCCACTTTAATAAAGATAATGTCAGCACATTAGCATACGGGCAGACAGGCACAGGCAAAACTTTTACCATGATACGCATGTCAATGACTTGGATGGTTGACTGGGAGAAGCGAGCGAATTCTAAAAATAAATGTGTCAGGAAGAAGATTTGAAGAAGGAAAAGCTATGAATCTCACTTTCTGCCGCATAAAAAATTTGGTAATTAAAGTAAAGTATTGTTGTGGATTAGACTTTTAAAGGAACAGCAAGTTGACAGAGTGCTTAAAGATTCATTAGGTAATCGTATTCAAACTAGCAACCCACTTTTTTCGTAGACATATGATTATGCTATGACGAACTTATTTACGCAGGATAGAATTTCAAACACCAAACACTGATGCTTGTTCAGGTCAGTCCGACAGAAGATGATTTAGGTGAGAAGTATTAGCTTAGGGAAGACAATCAAATGTAAATTTTGTCTTTTGACCCATCTTCATTTTAGCTTAATTTAGTAACTTTTGTCTTTTGACCCAAAGAAATACTGTATATATAAGCCATAAATTTAAAACTGGAAGCAAGGGCAATGAGGAAATTAGCAATGAATAAACTGCAACTAGAGATGCAAGAGACTGAAAACAACCGTGACAAACTCACAAAAGAAATTAAGAAACTGAATCAGAAGTTAAATTCTCTGACGAAGGCATCGCCAAATTCAAATGAGATACTTGAAATAGGCTTAGAACCAAGCACATTGGCGTTAAACCCCGTCATCAAAGGTCCCAAGGTTTATGAGGCTCACAGTATGCAGTACAAGGAACGGGTCATCAAACTTCGCTTAAAAAGGAAACCAGACCCACAAGAAGAAAACCATTACCAGTATATCGTAACTTTCGTTTAAAGAATATGATAGAAACCAGACCCACAAGAAGAAAACGATTACCAATACCTAGCCAGACGACAAGGCCCAGAATCCATGAGAAAGCCCGGGAACAAGCATCCGGTATTCTAAGAGGATTGTCTCCTATTAGACCTGCAATCGCCCGACAAAAGCTCATGGGTCGATGTGACAACCCTAGATTTTGGATTTTTCACTTTTGACTGTTTGATGTTGATCATGTGCTTGGTGTGCGTTTATGTGTTATGTGCTCATATTTGAGACTTTATCATGATGTTAGACAATGTTTATGTAGTACATGGTACGTTATATGATGATGTGATGGGGTTGGTTCGTGCTCATGAGTTCATATGAATGTATAAATCATGGTATAAGTTGGAAATGAAACGAAATGAAATGAAATGAAATGAGTTCAGAAATGAACTGCAGAAAAGTTCGGGTATCGTTTTGATAAGGTTTCGTGTACGTATCGTATGTTGTATGTATGTATTAAGTATATATAATATGGTTAGGATAAGTTTTATAGTTACTTTCTATATTTAGAAACTTTTAGAAATGAAGGCTAGTTCAAAAATCGCGTAAAAAGTCGAAAAATTAGCAAAAGGGTACCCGGTTTGGTCCCGAAAGTGTATAGGAGTATAAGTAAACATAAAATAGAAGGGGGAGAGTGTAAGTATGATAAAACACAGAGAGGAGTCGAATTTGTGGGTCCCATAGCCTTAATTTTAATAATTAAATTAATAAAATAGGATAATTACCATTTAAAAGTCCTAATTGGGCCTAAACTTGTCCAGAAGGTTACCAAGACCTATATAAACACCCCTAGACCCCTAAAAACGACTAATAACCCTAAATAAACCTAAAATCAGTCTAAATCTTCCATGGATATCAAGAGAAGTCGAAATTATGATTAGGGTTCATTAATTTTTCTTGTTTCAAGGTAAGTGATCAATTAAACCTTAATATAATTTATGTTTTTATTAATTAATCATAATTGTATGGTTAATTAACCATCATTGAGATGATTAGGGTTTTATTAATTTTATGGAAAATAATATTAATTAAGATCCATTAATGATTTTAGGGTTTGTGTTATAAATTTAGGGATAATTAATGATGTTTAGAGGGTTAGTGCATAAAGGCGTAAAACAGTCTGATTTTTAAGGCTGTCTTGTGTCGACTGTTCCGGGCAGTAGGTAGCACCTTTGGTCGAGTTTCTTTTTTTTAAAATTAAGTTCAGGGAGTCTACTTTTCAAAAATGTAAGGTTGGTCGAAAATGGAGTTCGGGAAAGTCGTCAAATAATTTTTACAAAAACAGTGCGCTGTTCAGGAATAAATTTTGATTTCGGGGATTTGAGTCGAAACCTAACCAAACGGATGAGATAGCCAAATATTTTTGATTTGGGAACTCTTTATAATGTATATAAAAGGACTGGAGGTTTTCAATAAAATTTATGGTGTTTAGGTCGGGGTTTTGGTGTCAAACATTTAGCATGTACGGAAAATCAGTTTTGGTGAAGACGACTTTTGGCGTAGAGACTAAACGAAAGGGTTAAACGTGTAATTAGAAAGTAAAATTGGTTTTTGAATTTCTTAGATCATATAAAAACATAACTCCAGTAGGTTAGGAGTCAAGTGTGGTGTTAAGTTCACTTCATGTGATCGTTTAGTGACTAGTAAACCGTACCGGGGAAAAACTGGAATTTTACGTATAGAATAGCTTGTAGTGGGAGAACTAGATAGTGGGGATTGGAGGATTAGATTCATCTCCTTGATTGTTACTTAACTTGGGTGTTAAGACCTGAGCTAAGGGTGTCGTGTATGATTTTATAGGTTTGCAGGAGTGCTAGCTTGCTGTACTATCAGGTGAGTTCATAGTCCCGTTTTGCTACGTTTTTAAATGTTTTTCCAGTATGGGATGGAGATGACACTTGCAATGTTCTTTAACATGATTTAGTACTATGTTTTAAAATGTGTGGACATACATGTGATATTGTGTGACTTGCGTGCTTATGTGTTCTCATATGTGCTTTGATATGTGTTCTGATATGTGAATCTTGATTGGGTTATGATTGGGATTGGTACGTAGATGTATGGGCGTCTATGGGACCAGTTGTGATGTGTGTGGAGCGTGGGGCACGATCCGTCCTGAGTTCTTGGTTATGAGTTCTTGGTTCGTGGGACACGATCCGTCCTGAGTTCTTGGTTCGTGGGGCACGATCCGTCCTGAGTACTTGTGCATCGTCTCTTCGGAGGCAAGATATCTCGACGGGGATATAGTTTATCTTCCACAGGTGGTGTGGGAAAGATCCGGATAGTGTGGTGTGTATTCTTGTGTGTGTGACGGGATACTTCTTGATTGTTATAGTGTGCTTTGTGAATTGTAGATGTGATCGGTACTTGGTTTATGTTTTGTTGTGGATGCATGTAACATGATTATCATATTATGGTCCATTACTATAAATTGTTTTCCTTCAACTTATTTGCAGCGGATGTAAAGGTTTCTTATGATGTTCTAGATAACTTAAACCTATGTTCTCACCAACTTTATGTTGACAGATTTTAGTGTCATTTTCAGGTGAGGTAGTTGAGGAGGATGATGTTAGAAGTGGCTAGAGTGTAGACGCCTGCATTGTTGAGATATTGTTACGACATTTGTGTCGCCATTTATGATATTTCAATTTCATTTAGTTCTCTCTATAGACACGCTGTTGTTGTGATGATATCTATACGTCGCGCCCCATATTCCGCCATGGTGGGGTGTGACAGAATGGTATCAGAGACAATGGTTATAGAGAATTAGGTTGCTTTGTCGCGTAGCCTAATCTATAGCTTAAGGGTCCCTGCATATAGGCGTCATAGGAGTATGTGTGCATTTTATATTAATTGATGTGTTTGGATGTTATTTATTGCGATGTTTTGACTAGTATGAATTGAACCATAGTAAGTTCATATTTAGCTACATTTTATTTTCTTTACGAGTTTTGACTATTGCGGGTAGAACTATAGTCGTATACGCTAGTCATTGTTGGATTTCGTTTAATTACGTTTTCATGTTATTTATACATTTTGAATTTAGTCTACGCTGGTTCAGCTGGACTACGAGTTTATTTGTTTCATGCATTGGCTATTTTATTTTAATACATGTGATTTTGGACCTTATGTTATGTTGTGGATTATGTGCTTATATGAGTTGTAGGATCTATGTAATTATTTGAGTTGGTAGACTGATGTGTTATGTGTAGTATTAATTCTTATAAGTGTCATCATAGGAGGGAGTGCATTAGTGAAAGGGGACTGGTATAAGTATGGTGGCCAACATAGTTATACAAGTACCACGACATCAGTGGATTCCTAAGTATGGTTGCATGAAAGAGGGTTAATACATGCTTGTATTGTATATGTTGTATGGACTTGAGTGTATGTACGTGTATGCCTATATATATATGTATATATCCCTTCTACTTATCGGTTGTATTCTTAGGATGGTTTTATAGCTCTTCATTCTTTGGGATGTTCAACTTCTGTAGTAGCGCATTTATCGAGTCCTCATTTCACGTATTTGTTTGTACGGTACTTTTGGTGTAGAGGCTATTGAGAGGGTGGAGAATTCTTTTTGGGATCACGGTATCTTTTAGTTTGTATCTTATGTGGTAAAAGAAATGGAATTTGTAAATAGTTAAAATAGTTGTTGGTAGTCGGTGAAATAAGGGTTAAGTGTCGTAAGCGTGTTTGAAATAAGATGGGATATATTTTTTTTTTAACATATAAGTATGGATTGTTTATTTTTTTTTTTAAAAACTAAAATTGGTTTTGATCACCTAAAGCTAATGATCTTTAGTTAAATTCTTGTTCTTATTTAATTAAATATGTTAAAATCATGTAATTACTCATATGATGGGTAAGGGTTTCTAATTTTCTGGAATTAAAATAAATTAGGTCTTGAATTTGGTAATTAATGAGGGGTTTTAGGGTTTCAAATCGTTTTTTTTTTTGTTATAAATCGGAGTAGGCAGAAATTGTCGCTAAATTGTCAGAATTCATCGCTAAACTGTCAGAACTGTCGCTAATGTCTGGGCAGATTATAGGTAAAAATCGTTTTGGTTATAACTTATTCGTTTTTAAAGATTTTTGGGTGATTCAAAAGCCTAAAGTTATGTACTCGGAGCGTACTTTTCAAATATTTAGAACGTATTGTCAATGGAAGTCAGTAGCTTGGTCGAATTAATTGTACAACTGTCGAGTTCAAGATTAATTTTCGGACAACATGGTTTAAACTCGTGTTTTGGGTATTTTGGGATAGTGGACACTTAGAAGGCTAACATAGGGCTTCTTTGGGATAGGATTTTAGATGTATCCATCATAGAGATTGTTACATTAATGAAGAACGTGGTTCTGGAGTCAATGTTGACGCGTGATATTGTGTTGTGTGCTTTAGACAACTGATCGTTCGTGAATAGACTATAGATTTTTTTTCGTCAAATGATTACATAAATTACTAATGTGATACCATGGTTTTAGAACAACTAATATACATTAAGGTACAAAATCTATTCTGGGGTAAAATTTGGTTTTGCACAAGGTTTTAATAGTATGTCACCGGTCGTAATACGTTTCGGTTGTCGTTGGGTGCTTCTCGTGTCATTGGTCCGTTTTCATGGTTCGTTGGGAGTCGATACATGTTTTATGTTGAGTATCTTTTGGAGTCTCAGGTTTTGGTTCATATTTTTAAATTCTTTCACGTAAACGTCCGTTAGTTGTCCATGGGCTTGATCGTTTATCCGAAGTAGGGGGTCCTAAAATTTGTCTTGAGCTTATATTCATTGAGGGCGTTGTTGTAGTCATACGGATGATCCGGTTACGTTCTTATGAGAGAGATAGCGAGTTGGTTGTGAAATGAAGTTTTTTGAGCTTATGGAGTAAATCTCGGGACGAGATTTCTATTAGGAGGGAGTGATGTGACAACCCTAGATTTTGGATTTTTCACTTTTGACTGTTTGATGTTGATCATGTGCTTGGTGTGCGTTTATGTGTTATGTGCTCATATTTGAGACTTTATCATGATGTTAGACATTGTTTATGTAGTACATGGTACGTTATATGATGATGTGATGGGGTTGGTTCGTGCTCATGAGTTCATATGAATGTATAAATCATGGTATAAGTTGGAAATGAAACGAAATGAAATGAAATGAAATGAGTTCAGAAATGAACTGCAGAAAAGTTCGGGTATCGTTTAGATAAGGTTTCGTGTACGTATCGTATGTTGTATGTATGTATTAAGTATATATAATATGGTTAGGATAAGTTTTATAGTTACTTTCTATATTTAGAAACTTTTAGAAATGAAGGCTAGTTCAAAAATCGCGTAAAAAGTCGAAAAATTAGCAAAAGGGTACCCGGTTTGGTCCCGAAAGTGTATAGGAGTATAAGTAAACATAAAATAGAAGGGGGAGAGTGTAAGTATGATAAAACACAGAGAGGAGTCGAATTTGTGGGTCCCATAGCCTTAATTTTAATAATTAAATTAATAAAATAAGATAATTACCATTTAAAAGTCCTAATTGGGCCTAAACTTGTCCAGAAGGTTACCAAGACCTATATAAACACCCTAGACCCCTAAAAACGACTAATAACCCTAAATAAACCTAAAATCAGTCTAAATCTTCCATGGATATCAAGAGAAGTCGAAATTATGATTAGGGTTCATTAATTTTTCTTGTTTCAAGGTAAGTGATCAATTAAACCTTAATATAATTTATGTTTTTATTAATTAATCATAATTGTATTGTTAATTAACCATCATTGAGATGATTAGGGTTTTATTAATTTTATGGAAAATAATATTAATTAAGATCCATTAATGATTTTAGGGTTTGTGTTATAAATTTAGGGATAATTAATGATGTTTAGAGGGTTAGTGCATAAAGGCGTAAAACAGTCTGATTTTTAAGGCTGTCTTGTGTCGACTGTTTCGGGCAGTAGGTAGCACCTTTGGTCGAGTTTCTTTTTTTTAAAATTAAGTTCAGGGAGTCTACATTTCAAAAATGTAAGGTTGGTCGAAAATGGAGTTCGGGAAGGTCGTCAAATAATTTTTACAAAAACAGTGCGCTGTTTAGGAATAAATTTTGATTTCGAGGATTTGAGTCAAAACCTAACCAAACGGATGAGATAGCCAAATATTTTTGATTTGGGAACTCTTTATAATATATATAAAAGGACTGGAGGTTTTCAATAAAATTTATGGTGTTTAGGTCGGGGTTTTGGTGTCAAACATTTAGCATGTACGGAAAATCAGTTTTGGTGAAGACGACTTTTGGCGTAGAGACTAAACGAAAGGGTTAAACGTGTAATTAGAAAGTAAAATTGGTTTTTTAATTTCTTAGATCATATAAAAACATAACTCCAGTAGGTTAGGAGTCAAGTGTGGTGTTAAGTTCACTTCATGTGATCGTTTAGTGACTAGTAAACCGTACCGGGGAAAAACTGGAATTTTACGTATAGAATAGCTTGTAGTGGGAGAACTAGATAGTGGGGATTGGGGGATTAGATTCATCTCCTTGATTGTTACTTAACTTGGGTGTTAAGACCTGAGCTAAGGGTGTCGTGTATGATTTTATAGGTTTGCAGGAGTGCTAGCTTGCTGTGCTATCAGGTGAGTTCATAGTCCCGTTTTGCTACGTTTTTAAATGTTTTTCCAGTATGGGATGGAGATGACACTTGCAATGTTCTTTAACATGATTTAGTACTATGTTTTAAAATGTGTGGACATACATGTGATATTGTGTGACTTGCGTGCTTATGTGTTCTCATA
Source organism: Glebionis coronaria (assembly GCA_025667525.1). NCBI lineage: Eukaryota > Viridiplantae > Streptophyta > Magnoliopsida > Asterales > Asteraceae > Glebionis > Glebionis coronaria. The sequence goes on along the minus strand of CM046874.1, from coordinate 16,200,839 downwards.
TGTGCTTTGATATGTGTTCTGATATGTGAATCTTGATTGGGTTATGATTGGGATTGGTACGTAGATGTATGGGCGTCTATGGAACCAGTTGTGATGTGTGTGGAGCGTGGGGCACGATCCGTCCTGAGTTCTTGGTTATGAGTTCTTGGTTCGTGGGACACGATCCGTCCTGAGTTCTTGGTTCGTGGGGCACGATCCGTCCTGAGTACTTGTGCATCGTCTCTTCGGAGGCAAGATATCTCGACGGGGATATAGTTTATCTTCCACAGGTGGTGTGGGAAAGATCCGGATAGTGTGGTGTGTGTTCTTGTGTGTGTGACGGGATACTTCTTGATTGTTATAGTGTGCTTTGTGAATTGTAGATGTGATCGGTACTTGGTTTATGTTTTGTTGTGGATGCATGTAACATGATTATCACATTATGGTCCATTACTATAAATTGTTTTCCTTCAACTTATTTGCAGCGGATGTAAAGGTTTCTTATGATGTTCTAGATAACTTAAACCTATGTTCTCACCAACTTTATGTTGACAGATTTTAGTGTCATTTTCAGGTGAGGTAGTTGAGGAGGATGATGTTAGAAGTGGCTAGAGTGTAGACGCCTGCATTGTTGAGATATTGTTACGACATTTGTGTCGCCATTTATGATATTTCAATTTCATTTAAATCTCTCTATAGACACGCTGTTGTTGTGATGATATCTATACGTCGCGCCCCATATTCCGCCATGGTGGGGTGTGACAGTCTAGCATTTTAAGAACCAAGAGCAGTATAAATATCCTCTCACGATTCAAGGTTAAGGTAACGCATTCTCTATTATTATATTTCATTATTATACCCTACTTTATTCTGCCTTTCGGCATATATCACACACTTACTCTCACGCCGGAAGATCAGGCTAACGCGTTTACTTTGTTTTCACGATATCCGAAGGACAAGCCCAGTCGAAGTCCGAAGGATCCTTCTATCCGGACCAAAGCAAGAAATTACCTAAACATGTCCCACATTGGTGGGAACGGAACAATTTGAGTACCTTAAAAGTAAGACATGCATTAGAGAACCTCATAAGTTGTTTTGCCTTTCAAAAATGCTTATGCACTTTTTAAGACTTATTTTGTTTTACTTTCCGGGATTTGGTTGTCGGAGGTAACCGTTGGGATTTTGGTTGGCGGAGGTAACCGTTGATCTGTGTCGAGTTTCTAAGAATACAAATAATGAAAAGGTCCATTTCGGATTATCTTGTCGACAAATTTATATAAAGATGCGAAACTTTTTGATAATGTACAATGTGACTATTAATAACTGACTGAAATGGTTAGAACTTGAAAAAAATCCATAATTGTTTTTTTTGCTAAATCTTAAAATGAATCATGTCTGAAATAGCCGCTGAATCACACAAATAGGCCAGATTAGGTTCTGCTGTATCTAAAATATGTCAGGTAAAAAGGTTAAAGTGTCAATCCACCCCGTGTCTACAGGTACTAGAAACCGACTCATTTTAGTTCAACTCCAGATTTCATATGCATACCCTCGATAGTCGATACACATTAGTGAGGAAAACGTTGGACCTTCTCAACCCCCACCTGCAGCTTTAGGTGGTCATCCATACTGTTTAGCGAAACTGATAAAATTACCGTGGTCACCGCTAGGGTCAAACATAATGTGTAAGCTGACAACTTATATCGTTTCTTGCTATGTTTAAAGTAAAATTGTCTAAAAATATAAACAAAGCTAAAATCTATGTAAGTGTAAAGTTTCAATTCTTTATAGAGCAAATAGCACTTGAAGGGTATTGAAGCCAACACAACAAAACAAGCCTCAGTTATGATTCTCGTACAAAAAGCTTATATTTGATAGTTTTTGTTCATACAAAACGCTTCTTGAACAGGCTATGTCTCTTTGCTGGATCCTTTGGCTTGCTCTTTGCAAATCCTTTTTGCCCAATCCTGTCGCAAAAGAAAAGCTTATGTATTAAAATAAAAACCACCATTTCGAAAACCAAAAAACAGTGATAAAACGATTTGTTACCGAATGACATGTTGCATTTATGAGACAACCCAAAATGGACACTGTCACGTTTATTTGAATATGATTCGACTAATTTTCTAAATGCGCAGTACAATACAGAAACATACACTAGGCTAGAAAAAAGTTTGATTGGCGACAAGTTAAGGACAAACTAATCCATATATAAATACAAACCTGTACTCGTGATACATCATCCCTTTAGCTCCTGACATGGCACTCATGGATCCATGGAGGCGACGGGCACGAGCCTTCTGAAGTGCTATGTCATCCGTATCATCATCCAGTATTTCCAAACCTACTAAATCATCACCAGCACTCATCACCTGTCACGAAACAGCAAACAATCACCGTGAAATATTGACATTGGGAATGAAAAAAAATAAACATTCTAGTATGACAAGATATGACCGAAGTAAAACCTTTCCAAGAAGCTGAAGTTGATCACTCAGACGATGATAACTCAACTCTGCACCCGTGTCTGCTGGAGGCAGGCTTGTAATCACCTGTTAATTACGTAGCAAAAAAGACAACATAATGAGAAACACGACATTTGATGCCCCTTCGCAAGAAAAGTAAAACTAAAGAATTACAGTACCTTAAAACTATAACCTTGATCAATCAGAAACTGCTGCCTTTTAGTTGAGTAGTACATTTCCTGCATCCCCAAAAAAACAACTCAGCTTACGGATTTACCATAAGCCAATCGCAAGAACTAGATATTAAGGTTGATAATAACATCCGATCCGAACTGTACTCGCAAATTTTAGTGATATATTCACCTTTATAACATTACCTGCGTATCTGTAGATACTAGAGAGTAGAAAAACGCATTATACTCCTCTTTTCCTCCTGCCATTCTATCTTGGAGACGACCCTATACTCCATAAAAACATAAAAAAAGTAAATGACCATAATTTAAGAGTGGCCAACTTTATAGGCACGATAAGAATAAAAAGAAATAATACTAAACATACTTTTGCCCTAAGAATACGCCCAAGACGTTGGGCTTCTTGACGTCGTGAACCGGCATGGGATGATATTTGAATAATTACATTTGCCTCAGGAATATCGATAGAGTTATCACCAACCTACAAGGAAGAACAGTAATAATTTCAACAATCAGGAGACATGAAACAAACATATGATATACTGATCTACTAGGGTATATTGGGGAACGTACCTTTGAAAGGAAAACAGTGTTGACGTCCTTACTGGTTTTGAATGCCTCTAATATCTTTGTCCTTTCAATATGGCTGCACAAGAAATATAATGTTTCTCACTCAGGACATGTGAAAGGAATAAAGATACAAAAGTGTCGCTTTAGAAACTATAAGCAAGATAGGACCTTGTGGCACCATAAATCATGGGTTTGCGAAGTTTCATCGCATATTCCGTAAGTGCAAAAAGATTATCAGCAAAGACTATAATCTTATCGCCACGTTGTTGTTCATGGAAACGAATAAGAAACTCACAAGCTCTGAACTTGTTAGGGTTCATCACATATAACGCCTGCAATTAATAGAAAAAAAATACAAAATTGTCCATAAGAATTAAGAAGTCCCCATACACACGACGCATTTAAAAAAGCATAAACATTTTCTATAGCCGCACATACCTGTTTCTTCTTAGAATTTTCCTTCTTTAAATATTCAGCAAAGAACTCTTTCGTCATTGGACACCACACTTCAGCACATTGGACATTTGCAATAAATCCTCCCTTAACAAGATCCAGCCAATTTGCCTCATACAGCTTTGGACCGATAAGAAAATTTAAATCCGTAATCCTTTCATCCTCTCTTACAAGTGTAGCTGCAAATTAATAAGAAGTCCCACCTCAGACAAGATATTAATAAAACAAACCTGTGCATACATCTTAGTAAAAACTTGGAAGCATACCAGTGAGCCCAAGCTTGCAGTGAGATTTAGTAATGCTAATAACTTTACGAAACATGTGTGCAGGAACCACGTGCACCTGTACAATCCCCACATATAAGAAAAAGGTTTCGATTTACCCAATTAAGGTGAAAACTAGCACACAAAAATTAAATACTTACCTCGTCCATGAGCAGCAAACCCCATTCTCTATTTCTGATTTCTTCTATGATCTTTTCAGACTCTTCAGATCGCTTACCACCAAAAGCAACCATGTTATAAGTTGTCACGACTACTCCAGCATTTCCACGAAACCTTTCTTTACTATCAGATGTAAACCGACAAATATGTTCATCGCGAATGTTTGACCACAACTTGAACTGAAAAGCCCACTGATCCACTGATACAGCATTTGTTGCTAAGCAGAGGCAACTTTTCTTGATCCGGCAAGCTGCAGACACACCGACTAGAGACTTTCCAGCACCACAAGGTAACACAATGATTCCTGATCTTGCTCTACCTGCAAAAGAGAAACGGGTCAAATGGGTTGAAAGCTTCCCAATCAAATTTTTTTGCATATGTCCTATATTGTATGCATTCTAAAGTATCAGATTATTACTAAAAGTCTAGAAAGTGTCATTACCATTTCCAAACATCTTACTAAGACTCTTCTCTTGATAAGGTCGTGGTTGTGCTTGAGGTTTTAGTTCCATCTCAAGGTCCGGATTGATCTGCAGTGTGCAAATGGGCGGTTATCAATTGTAGAAAAGACTAAACATCCCGGAATTACTCTTATTCCAATGAAAGTTCAAGTACAACTCAAAAGATGACTCACCGTGTCATTCCGAAAATCATACTCTTCCAACATGGGATAATTCAAAGCATTTGGCAAGCATCTTTGCTTTACATTTTCAACCTGTCAAGTATATTGGTAAAAACAATGTAACGTTAATGAAAAGCCATGTACATATCGAGAAATCCTACAGCATTTACTGTTCCTATCTAATAACCCCTTTTTACAGCCGAGAGAAATGCCATTAAAAGACGAGTAAAACTGGCCAGTCAAAGCGACTTAGAAAGATACCTGAGCAGGATCAATTTCAAATGAATGGGCTTCTTTTTCTTCAGCTACGGCTGCCAATTGTGCTTCGTCTAGCAGCTCATCATGTGTACCTTCAATTTCACCAACCGTTTTACTAATGGTAAATACATCTCCTGCCTACACGTGCAAAGTAGAGCCAAGATTAATGCCAATAAATAGAACGAAATGATAGAAATTCCTTTTTGAATGTGAATGCAGAAGACAAAGTGACAAACCTCATTGGTGACCCTAGCCCGAGAGATCACTTCATCACTTAACAATCTCTTCAATACCTGCAGATAAGAGTCAAATAAGAAACTGATAGCCAGATATCATCATATATTATGCAGATGAGAACAGACGAGAAATCTTGCCTCAGGGAAAGGAGATTCCACTAGGTATCGATTTTTCTTTAGAACAAGCTTTACTTTTCCGTAATTTGCTGTCGACGCATGTATAAAGTCGATCATCTCCTTAGGGAGCTTGGTCTTTGAAAGCTTGTTCAAGACATCTATGATAGTCTCGGTTTCTAAACCCACCGACACAGCCGCATAAAGGGAGTGCGGAGTGAGGTTGTATTCATGCATAGACTCCGGTCTATAAGTATTAAAACCTTAAGGCCATATGATCTCGAATTTTATTGACAATATTATACGAAATATTAGTGAATATGCAGACATATATTACCTGCAAACAGGCTCTGCGATGGCAATTAAGAAATCATAAGCTTGTTTATACAAAGTTGAAAAGGTCTCTAGAAAGATGCGCCCATCTGCACAAGCCCATAACGGTCGATTGACATGATCGGGTTTAAGTTCCAATTTGGTGAAATCCCTCTTTTTTCCTTCTCCGTCACCTTAGAAATATCAAATAAATTTGTTCTCATTTGCACATGCCCATAGAAACGCAACCCACATAATTTTACGAATAAGATAGAAAAAAAAGTACCATCTCGTTCCTCTTCGCCAAAGTCTTCAGCATAATATGCTTCCTCTTCTTCGTCATACGCTGGCTCCTGGATAATAACACACACATAGATACACCCTCATTCAGTCGGTACCTTATGAAATATCAAACTTGTCCAAGTATAACGTATCATCAGCTAAAGAACATTTGTACTCGAGTTTTCAATTGATCACTTGTTAAACTCTGTTACCGACTTGCCATAACCTATTTGTTATACACATACCAGTTCTTTCTAGGAAATGTTTTGGGGGTGTTTGTTAAGCTTATTTTTGGCTTATGAGCTTACTTGGCTAGGATTACATTTTATACGCCATTTTACGGGTTAAACTCTCATTTGTGAGCTAATAATGACTTTATTTGGAGGGGTGTTTGTTTAAGCTTGTTTTTGGCCTTACGAGCTTATCTGGTTTCATATTATGTTTCATAAGCCTATAATTTCCGGCTTATATTGAAACTTGAGAACATTTGTACTCGTGTTTTCAATTGATAACTTGTTAAACTCTGTTACCGTAACCTATTTGTTATACACAAACCAATTCTTTAGGAAATGTTTCAGGGGTGTTTGTTAAAGCTTATGAGCTTACTTGGTTTGGCTTATATTTCTTCATAAGCCATTTTCCGGGTTAAATTCGCATCTGTAAGCTATCTATAATGACCTAACCTTGGGATGTTTGTGTTTGTTTAAGCTTGTTTTGGGCTTCCAACCTTATCTGCTTCCGTCTTATGTTTCATAACCCTATACTCTCCGGCTTATATTGAATCTTATGAGCTTAACTATACAAGTTTATTATGTCATAATAAGCTTGCTTATATAAATCCACAAGCTTCAAAATAAGCCGGAAAGTATATGCCTATGAAACATATGGCGAAACTAGATAACCTCGTAAGCCGAAAAATAAGCTTAAACAAACACCGCATCTCATACGCTGAAAAACGAGGTAATGAATATAGGTGAAAGGTTAAACATCCTAGTAGTGAACAAACAAACAGTCTGTCAAAATAGAAAATGAAATACCATTGTTCGAAACGGGAATGATAGTGATGAGAAACAGGTAGTAGTCCATCATAATATGAGGTTTATTAAGCAGTTACAATGACCAAATCACATATATAAGCTAAAACATCCGACAATATGCCGAACGACAACACGAGGTTGAATTATCAGTAATTAGAACAATAACCTATATATATATATATATAACACATAAGGGGGTGTTTGGTTAGCCTTATATAATGTAAGCCCATTTCGGCTTATACAACATAAGCCTTCATTTTGTGGCTTATTTGGAGACTTATGGGCTTAATAAGTTTATAGATATAACAAACTTATATGAGCCCCTAAGTCTCAAAATAAGCAACAAAATTGGGCTTACGTTACATAAGCCGAAAATAAGCCATATTTCGGCTTATACTTGATAAACCCCAATTTTTTAATCTTATTTGGAGACTTATGGGCTTATATAAGTTTAATACTATATCATATCATAATAAACTTATACAAGCCCATAAATCTCCAAATAAGCCACAAAACTGGGGCTAAAACTGGGACTAATGTTATATAAGCCAAAATGAGCTTACGTTATATAAGCTATTCAAACATCCCTAAGTTAAACAAACACCCCCAAATTATGTCATTATTGCCTCACAAATGAGAATCTGACCCGGAAAACGGCTTACAACGAAAAAAGAGGTTACGCAAATAAGCCTCCATAAACAAATTAGGTTAAAACATCCTTCCTAGTACTAAACTAACAGTAATTAAAACAATGACATATATAATTATACAATTTCCGGCTTATATTGAAACTTATGAACTTAATTATGTAAGCTTATTATGTCATAATAAGCTTGCTTACATAAGTTTCAAAATAAGCTGGAAAATTTCGGCTGAAATTAGATAAGCTCGTACGCCCAAATATAAGCTTTAAAGAAACACCCCCAAATTAAGTCATCATTACCTCACGAATAAGAATCTAACCCGGAAAACGGCTTACGACAAAAAAAAGAGGTTACGCAAATAAGGTTAAACATCCTTCCTAGTAGCAGTGAATTAACAGTAATTAGAACAATAACCTATATATATATAATCAAATAATTCATAAAATATTTATAAAAAGAAGAATAATAAGAATATATATATAAACCTTGGATTTGTGTTTTTTGCTAGGTCTGCCACTTTTATCACCTGTAACATATAATTATATAAAAATAAACAAACATTTATATAAATATTGATAATCATAAATTATAAATAAAAATATATAAATATTAAGGATGATAAATACATACCACCGTGGTGTCCCATGATCTGATTTAATGTATCAATAATTGATAATTAATCAAAATTATTTTGTTAATTTGATGATCAAGTGCAATACAACACCAGCAGCAGGAGATGAGAGGAGGTTATTTATATACTTTTTTAATAAATTAATTGGATGGGGACCGAACCAAAATCAAATTAAAAGCCGAATTGGCGAACCGAAATATTCGGTTCAAGCCGGCTTCAATAAAATGAAATTAGACCAAGCACCGAATGTAATAAAAGAGGAAATTGAGGACCAAACAAAAGTATGTTCGAATATATATATATACGGGTAGTGTAAGGTCCTTTTCGGAACTAAATAAATGTACAGAATTATGAGAACTATTTTTTACTCTTAACAAAGCACTAGACGAGTACCCGCGCATAGCGGCAGAATTTGGTTAGTGGCAAATAATTTAAAGTATTCGATATTGTGGTAAGTGTTTTGTGTACGTTAAAAATAAAGCATGAAAAGATCAAATTGAAATTATAGAATGTTTTAACATATGAAAATATAATGCTAGATAAAATATTAAATAAACATGTATCAAAAAGCCTATAAAAACTTTTAGTAAAGCTGAAAGTAAAACATTACATCACAGTTTATGAGCTAACTAATAATACACGTTACTCGTTACGTAAACCCTACATATTATATTAGTTGATAAACAATTTAGAAAACCGGGTTAATCCGAGTTTACCCGATGACTCGACCAGGTCGATTTAAAAACCGGGTTTCAAAACATTGAAAAATGGCATCGTTCATAACTTCATATGTTTATTTATTTTCGTTGCACGTCAATAATTCATCTCCAAATGACTTTAGTGTGTTCACATAATATAATTTATATATGCATTAAGATGTTTGAATTATAAATGTAGTATAAATTAGTGGGACCCATATTTCTCAACCATTCAATATTTTCAACTTTCAACCAAATGGATACACCCTTTATAGTGTAGTATAGATAAATATAGTATAGGTTAGTGGGACCCACATTTTTCAACCATTCAACATTTTCAACTTTTAACCAAAGGGATACACCCTTTATAATGTAGTATAGATAAATGTAGTATAGATTAGTGGGACCCATATTTTTCAATCATTCAATATTTTCAACTTTCAACCAAAGGGATACACCCTTTATAATGTAGTATAGATATGTATTTTCATCGGTATGTTAAAATTAAACGTTTACTAATTGTTTTATTTAGATACGAGTATGGTGATTGATATGAAGAGTGCACATGTGTTTTCTAGCTATTCACCGAGAAGGTAGTTATGATACATACGAAAGAAAATGCATGTGCATAGTCCTAGAATACATGTAGATAGTGACCTAAGATGATAAAAATTCATGTACGTCTACTTTGTGCATTAACACAATGAAAATACATGTACATTATTAAGTAAGAGAGTGGTTCTCGCGGTTATTTACATTTATTTGGTTCTGAAAAGAATCTCACCCTATATGGGTAGTGTATTTCTATTTTTAGACTACAAGAAGGTGTGGTGGTAAACTCATTTTTATATCAGCTTGACCTCAATTTTCTTTTTACATTAACATAATTTATTTTTCAAACGTGTTACACTGAGAAACTTACCTTTTATTAAAATATTTAATTTATATAAATAATATTATAATATATATTAATTGTCGTCGCTAACGACGTCGTAAAAGGCATACCAATGTCGTTTCATTCATATATATTTGTCGTTTTGGAAACATTCACCAAAACAAATTGTCCCAGCACATGAATAAAAAACAAAATTTACAAACCAACCCATTTCATTATCAGGAGTGTTACAAAAATGACCTTAATCTTTTAATTATATACACCTTTTTGGTATAACAAATTTTATTTATCAAATATGAAATGTATATATATACAGATTCTTTTGGAGAAAAAAAAAACACCGTTGAAAAGATCGTTTAATTGCAAACCTAACGAGTCCAATATTGTAATGCTTCTGACATACATTTAGTTTTGTAAAAAATGTTGAAACTCAACGCATATAATTTTTTTATCGAAATAATCTTTGAGATATTCATAGCCTTCAAGACGAGTAATTAAAGCCAACAATCTTTACTATTATTGGTCCACTATAATCGTTGACCATGGACCTTTCGTCACGAAACATGAGCTATATACCATATATAATAAATATCGTCCTAAACGACGTCGTGTTGTCCAACATAATGTTTTTTTGTTCAATTCTATTTGTCATTTAAAAACCCGACGTAAAAAAACAAATTTACAAAATAACATCTTACACTATATGACGTATTACAAAAACGACCTTAACTTTTAACTATTTACACCTTTTACGTATAACAAATTTTATTTGTCAAATATAAAGCATATATCTATCGATTCTTATAAGAAAAACTACCGCTAGAAAGATCGTCGAATTACAAACCAAACGAGTCTAATATTGCAATGCTTCAGACAACGCATAATTTAAAAAAAAATTAAATTAAATACTCATTCCATATATCTTTTTACCAAAATAGTTTTTGAGATTATTCGTTCTATGTAGGATCAGTCATTGACACATACAATCTTTCGCATTAGCGATTTACCGCAAGCATTAGTTCTGCATCATTCGCCGCGAAGCGCGAGTAATGATTCTAGTTTTATTAAACCTTCTTACACACTAATAAAGTAATAAAATATTAAAAAAATCAAAAACCTTACTTGTATGTAGTATTATAAAAAGCGGGCTGAGCGACGCCCGCCTTGATTTATAGCTAGGCGGTCAAACATCAACCAAGGCGGAGCTAGAGAGTCAATGAAGTCAACGAAAAGTAAATAAATAGTCAATATTTTTTACAAAAAATTAAAAGATTTCTTTGTAATATATTGCTCGTATTTACTTTAACATAACATCTTAAAATAAAAAATAAACCAATGATTGTAAACATATAGTAATGGATTTTTCGTATGAATTAGATACAATTAAATTATATGTTCACATTTGAAGTTAAATACTTAAATTGTTATGTTTATTTGTCTATTTTGCAACTTCAAACTATGTGACCTTTGAATTATTGGAAGTTAGAAGTATTTTATTATGTATACGTATTATTTATAATATTTATATGTATAAAATTTCAACCCGCCTAGATAAATTCCGCCTCGAAGGTAGCCGACCGCTCGACTAACGTCTAACGATTTTTGCAACCTTGCTTGTATGTGACTCGCGTATAGTGAGAAACCACCTCTTTGTCTAGAACTCATGGTGAGTATAAGGGTGGGGTGTAACTCACTCCACGTGTAAACTCATCATGCCAAAGTCACTACCATTTCGCTCAGCTTTACGAGTACACGTCTCAGTCTCAAAATTACACTAGTCATTTACATTTTTGTATGTCTTAAAATCAATGTTGCAAAAATCGTGAATCGCTAGTCGGCCGGTCGACCACCTTGTAACCTGTAATCGTTTTAGGCGGGATTAATTTGTGATTAATTGGATTGGTATTTTTAGCAATTTTTTGATATTTTCGGCAAGATTTGGATATTTCTAATGAGTTTTAGGTATTTTCAGCAATATTATTTTTAAAATACAACTTATCACACTCATATATAGTTAATACAAGTTATAAACACAAGTTTTGAGGGAGTTTTAGGTATTTTCAATAAAATTTGTAAGTTTTCGACAAGTCTGACTTCCCTTGACCATCGTTGACCACAATTGACCGCTATTAATCGTCTTTTCATTAATCGGCAAGGTTGAGGGTCTTGTAGCGATTAAACGGTGATTAATCGGTCTTGTAAACCTCTTTTTGCAACATTGCTTAAAATAATAGTAGTAAACTTCTTGTGTCATCTGATTAAAAGATAGTTTAGTGAGTAAAAATAATATTTAATTGTTTTTGTTTTGTTTTGTTTTTATTGTTTGTTTGTATATAAATAAATGATTGTTCGTTTGTGTGTTAATTGGATAAAAGTAGTGGATAGTATATATGTAAAAATAGAATAGGGCGACACCTCATGTTTCTTTCTTTACTCATTTAAAGCACTTTTCAATAGTAATGGTGAGCGAAAAATCATATTTTATTAAAATATTATTTTATATAAAATATACCTATTAAATACTCAACACACTCGCATACTAATAAAATAATTAAAAGAAATGAAAGATGACCTACTTTGTTTAAACTCATGGAAAATAGTAACCCACCTTTTATCCACAAAGTCGTGTGCAAATTTTATGGCCAAGGTGATTGTCGCCTGTGAGTTTGGATAACTCACCGTGGCTTTGAGGCCATTCCGCCTAGCCTTAGCCACGACACGACACTATCACATGGTACCAAAAACCTAATTCATCGTATGCATGTCGTTTAGTAGACTTACCTAGTTTACTAGACCCTCTATCCGACCCTAGTATCAAGTAAGGAGAGTTAGATTGTAAAACCCGCATGCTTTTATCATGAACAGTACACTAATAATCATACTACAAGATTAAAACTTTCCTTTTATACATTGAACACGCGTCACGAATACTAATTACGTTGGATTACGTATATAAATGCACACAATAATTATTACGTATTATAAATATAACATGAACATTTAAAACACGAACTACACGAATATTTAAAATACACGAACACGTTATGTAGTTAATTAAACACGACAAGTAATTGCGTAAATTAATATTACGTATAACATGTGAAATTACTACAAAGATAATTCACGACATAAAAATACACGAACTCGAGTACGTATTTAATTAAACGCGAATTATAAAACAAATGTTTTACGTGTTGTCGTTTGGGCCGATTAGACAAGAGAGGACAAGAGGAAAGACTTAGGCTCAAGGCCCAAGTGGGTTTAGATCGACTAAAAGAAACAGACGGGGAGGGAGTATGTATTTTTGGACAAACATAAAATCACACATAAAACCCTAAATAAACAAGAGTGGCCGCCGCTTGTTTTCTTTGGTGTCTTCTTCCAGCCGTCGACTTAAACAACAAAAACAAGGAGAATCAGACGAGGGTTGGATCTAGAACAGGATTGGTGTTCGTGATATTTTCAGTCCTAAACCCTAACACGCGAAACTAGGTAATTGAATCTCGTTTCTTTTTCTTTTGTTTAATAGATCGCGAATCAAGGGTTGGGCTTAATACATGTTAAAACAAATTAGAATAGGGGAGCAGTCGTTAGTGTTGTTTAGAATCAGTTGCACACTAACCGAGACACATATGTGTCTCGGTGGTAAAAACCAGTCACCAGTCGCAACCCTTAATGGGTGTGGGCTTGGTTTGTTCTGTCAATGGCAACCCCAACAGGTGGTTTGGTCAAGCAGTGGGAACCGAGACCCTAGTGGTCTCGGTGGGAAGATGGTTCAAGCAGGGGGGAGTATAGCCACTGTCGGTGGGATATTGGCTCGTGCAGGGGGAACTGGCCACTGCCGGTGGGAAAACCAGGCCAGATAGTGGCAACCAGCAGCAACACAAACATGGACAGGGGGTGTTTGGCTGCCGGTTTTAGTCAGGGTGTTTGGATGACAGTTTTAGGATTTTAAAAGGGATGTTTGGTTTATCACTTTTCAAGTTATTTTAATTAATTTAATTAGGGTATTAAATTAATCAAGCAATATTAATTTTATTTAATCTAACTAATATTGATTTAATCTTGTCAAGTTAGGCTATGTTATTTAAACCTTAGTTATACAAGAATTATTAAATTAATTCGGTCCGGTTCATGGGGTTTCGGGTCTGGTTCACGATATGTTTTAATTAGATAACACACGGGTTCGGTTCATGATTATTTTTCAAGTCTATATAATTTTACAAGTATATTATTTTTACAAGATAATTAAATTAATTAATACATGACTTATAATTAATTTAATTAAACATGAAACTTAGGTTATTATTATTATTATTAAATAATACATGTTTTAACCTAAGTTTTTATTTATTTATTTTACACTATAGTATTAATTAATTATTAAACATGAAATATAATCAATTAATAATCATGACTTATATTATTATTAATATAGTATTAATACATGTTTTAACCTAAGTATTTTATACACTTTAATTTAATTATATCATGCTTATATTTAATTAAATCGTATAACCTATAGTTTATTTAATTAACAGATTATTATTCCACAAAAAGGTGAAGATTGGCGGGAACACCTTAACCCCGGGTGCCTTCTGGCACCAACCATTGTCCACCCCACAAGGAATAGCTCCGACAACTCTCCTGGCCCAGAGGAGCAACACTTGGAGTGAGATGAGCCGAGACTCGACCCTCGATCTCTTATTCCACAAAGTCTCTCCAATGTGCCCATAGGTTTTGCGGAGGCGGGTACCTATTTGAAACATATGCCAAGGATGGGAATTGAACTTGGGTCATTTGACTCAAGCACAAGAGTTCCACCCATTGGACTAATTCAGCTTAATTCTAAATATATTATAATTACATGACTTATTATATTAATTCAGCTTAATTCTAAATATGGAAACTTTCTATTTTTAGAAACTGATCTATTTTAAGAAGTTAATATGTTTTTGAAAACTTTCTATTTTGGAAATTTCTATTTTTAGAAACTTTCTATTTTAGGAAACCTGCTATTTTTAGAAAGTTACTTATTATTACACACAAGTATAATAATACAAGTAATACTTAATCAGAATATACAGAATACATGATAAATACAGCATAACGTTAAAATCGGTAAAACAAGACATGAACATATAAAACAAGTTAAGACATGATATAAAATTAGTTACGTACTCAGTAATCAGAATACTTATACACGTATACTATTTATGTAGCATTAGTGAGATCGAAGTAGGACTCTCTTCCATTCGTCTTCTTCGTTCACTGGACATAAGGTACGGATTTCCCGTCCTTCAGTAAGGACAATCTTTTCCTTCATTAGGATCTCCCGTATGCAGCCAACTGTTTTCCCCAGTAGTTACAAATTAAATGCTTATGTTTATTAGTTACCTTAGCCATATACATACATGACCAGTTTCACTTATGCTTTCATATACTTATGCTTGTTTAGTCTTTCATTCATTTCATTTACTTTATTTATGTTTTGGGATTATGTTTGGGAACCGATGTTTGATTCCGGTTTTCCCTATGGTCATGTATGTTTTACTACATATTACCTTGCATGATTTGATGACACGCCATAAATACGCGTAGCGGTCTACTTATCAAAATGGGGTGTTACAATTATGGTATCAGAGCCAAGGTTTCGACCTGTAGGCTCTAAAACTCGACCTGTGACTAGTGTGTAGTCACTAGAAGCTTCCTAAAGCAACGCTTGTTATTCCATGTATTAATGTTTTCAGCACCTTGTTGTTTTAACGATGATGTTTCATCGGTATTGTTTTACTAATGTGGATGAACAACCGTCATTCATACTTAGTTATGTGTCATTGTTTCATGTATGATGTTCCTTGTGAACTGTGGCTAATGTGGACTGAACCACAGTAGTTCATAATTGGTCACATAAAATTTTTTCTGTTAAGTTTTGACAGCTGAGTTTCACTCATTTATTCTATGTATCATTGTCGCAGGTTTATGACTAAGTATTGGTTGGTACATGACTGGCCCTATTTAGTCGCATGTGCCTTTATTGAAACTTTTAACTTTAGGACCGACCCATAGGCGTCCCCTCGCCATGTCTTTTGTTTTGGGTAAACTGACCATAGACGTTTACCCTCACGCATATAAAAGTTTTCATAAACTGCATCATGTATTCACACACTGTTTTTATGCATAAAAATTTTCACATGATTTATTGGCATAATATTTTTTTTCATGTCCCCTCATAAGTTACTATGTCTTTATGTCAAGTATGTTTTCATACTATCATGGTTAACTTCATTGTCATGCTGATTATGTTGCATACTCCTTCATGTTAAGTTGTTTCATGTTTCTTCATGATGATTTCGTCTTCATGTTGATTACGTCTTACGTCTCTTTTGTTGTTTATGCTTTCATGAAAGACATTGTTGGATTTCATTTAATCCTGCTTTCATGATAATCATGGTTGGTTTTCATTGATCATGCTTTCAGGCAAATCATCCTTGAATTTCATTTAACCACACTTTTAGCTTTTCTCTACGCAACCAGAATGATGTCTATACTGGCATTGCCAGGTTTCTATGATGGTTTTCTAATTGTTCAACCGATTATTTCTCCTTTCAAATCATGTCAGATGATCGACCCCATACCGATCATTTCATGTGCATTCCATGGGTACTCCATGCACCGTATGCCATGTGTATTATACATACTGTAATCCATGTGTATTTCACTTGCAATACTTCACGAGTATTCGCTTGTCGATCCTAAATCATCTCAGGTGTACTCTACTTGGTGATACTCTACAAGATTGCTGATGCCGCTCATAACTTGGAGATGCTACGAAAGTTGATGCTGCTGATTATTTTAGAGACGCTACGAGATGTTGATGTTGTTCACAAACCTGGAGATCTTACGAGACGAGGACAAAGGCGTTAGAGCAAAGCGATCGGATGAAAAGATGCTTCACCACCAGATGATTCCCGTTAATCAATGTCCCTAATTCTTAGTTACATGTCATACGTCATTCAATGTCGTTCAGTCATATAAGTGAGAACCGGTACCAACCGGCCACTCAGCTGAATGGTTGCATGAATCACAGTAATGAGAATGACCGTCATGGAACTGACAGACAAGATGTTAGTAACCACTACAATGACAACAACTATCCTAGCAATCGCAATAGAAGCTCCGGCCACGGACGTGGTCGGAAATACAAGGGTTAGTAGTCCAACCGATCCGCCAATTCTGGCATAATAATCTAAGAGTTTCAATTTTAATCGTTTTACACCTAGGGACACATGTCAAGACATCAGTCAAGACACATGTCTCACGTACTTTTGCTAGAGACACATGTCAAGACATCAGTCAAGACACATGTCATAAGCACTTTTTCTCAAGACACGAGTCAAGACACATGACTCACGTCTTTCGGGAACATCCCTAAGAAATTATGGGTGCCCTCCAAAGGGTATATCCATTTTGTTGTGCCATGTATTAATTAGACCACAAGAATTTCAGTACCATCACCGGCGTATCAGTGAAAACTGTCACGTTGCTCGATGACACTTTCATTTCTTGTACCCATATTTCATATATTCATGACCATAAAGGATGCCATTCGTATCACCCATGTATACGAAGGTTTTCCTTTAGCCTAATGATAAGATCCAAGCTGCTAACGCATTTCTCGGACAGATGCGAGTTGAATTTAATCCTAATTATGGACTACAAACAACACACCATACTACGATTCATGATTATGTACGATAATGTGCAGGCTCCTGAATACGTTCAGCATGGTTTTCCATCAGGAAAATCTATACAAATTATGTATGCTTTACAAGCATGTGTTTGTTATTCCATGGCTGCGAAGATTTTCCAGCTATCAGTTGTGACACAATTCTGAAGTTCCTTTTCGTTTATGATCTGCTGATCATTTCAAATTTTCCGATATAAATTCCAGAAGAACCTTCAAGGAGGAGGACGGTAACATGAGATTATGTGTCGACTACCGTCGATTTAAACAAATCACCCTTCATGACCGTTATTTCCCTCCACGTATTAAAAATGGGTTGGATCAACTATAGAGTGCTAACCACTTGTCCTAGATCGACTTATGATCATGCTGCCATCATTCACAAGTGAAAGAGCAGGACATTTCCATGACTGCTAATTATACATGACTTGATCATGTTAAATTAATGATTCTGTTTAGTCTTATAAATGCTACAACAGCATTATGGACTTAATAAATTGAGTTCCACGAACTCATAAACAAATTCATCAGTATTCCCATCAAAGACAACCTGATCTTCTCCGGGTCTAGAAAAGGGCACAATGACCATATTCGCACTATGTTACAAATTCTATAACAGAAGAAATTTCACCCTGAAATTCTTCTAGTCTGAATCCTGGTTGATTACAGCGACACGCTGAATCACATTGTTTCTCATGGCTAGTCTTACCACGACTAAGCTTACACATAAAGGAGAGAATCCTACACTATAGTATGTGTTCTAGAGGATCCTACGCTAAGAGAAGTCTAATGTCAGAGACTCATGGTTTTCCAAACTTCTATATATCCAGTTTCTATGAAACCAGATGCAATTAAGTTCATATCTAAATACCTGTCACACCAGCAGGTTAAGATAGAACACCTACTTATTAGTAACTATCTCTACCGGGAACACTTTCTGAATGGAAATAGTCCAGTATCTCTATGGATTTTGTCAACAATTTGAACAAGTCAGCAAGATCCTTGTATCCACAAAGATTTCACCATAGCAGATTTTCACACATTTTCCTGCCAGAGATCACACGATCACTTGGCACTCCTTCAGCTAGCAGATCAAATAAATTTTCGCGTTAGTGGTCAGTATTACGTTCTCGTCGTTATTTCATTTCATGACTTACTTTTCACTTCCACGTTCATGACATCGTTCACATTCATGACCGTATTCTGGCTTAAAATTTTCGTTTCGTTTCGTTCTAGGAAGTTTGCAGAAGCTTGGGAGACCAGACTCAAGTTTGATAAACTTTCCATCCTCAGGCAGACGTTCCACGTCACATTTCACGTTTTATTCATACCGTTTAGCATTATCATCTAAGTTATTCTATGTTCACGATAGAGGAACCGTTCCGAGAGGGAAGTCACTTGGAAACGGAGGAATCCATCCGGATTCCATCCTCTCATCCTTCCATAATTCAGTCATTTTCTTTTCAGGCACGTCACGTTCCACGTCCATATTCTTTCAGTTTACGTTAGCTATAATTCGGGGACGAATTTTTCTTTTTAGGGGGGAAGAGTTGTAAAACCCGTATGCTTTTACCATGAACAGTACACTAATAATCGTACGTACAAGATTAAAACTTTCCTTTTATACATTGAACACGCGTCACGAATATTAATTACGTTGAATTACGTATATAAATGCACACAATAATTATTACGTATTATAAATATAACATGAACATTTAAAACACGAACTACACGAATATTTAAAATACACGAACACGTTACGTAGTTAATTAAACACGGCAAGTAATTACATATAACATGTGAAATTACTACAAAGATAATTCACGACATAAAAATACACGAACTCGAGTACGTATTTAATTAAACGCGAATTATAAAACAAATGTTTTACGTGTTGTCGTTTGGCCAATTAGACAAGAGAGGACAAGAAGAAAGACTTGGGCTCAAGGCCCTATTGGGTTTAAATCGACTAAAAAGAAACAGACGGGGAGGGAGTATGTATTTTTGGACAAACATAAAATCACACATAAAACCCTAAATAAACAAGAGTGGTCGCCGCTTGTTTTCTTTGGTGTCTTCTTCTACTCGTCGACTTAAACAACAAAAACAAGGAGAATCAGACGAGGGTTGGATCTAGAACAGGATTGGTGTTCGTGATATTTTCAGTCCTAAACCCTAACACGCAAAACTACGTAACTGAATCTCGTTTCTTTTTCTTTTGTTTAATAGATCACGAATCAAGGGTTGGGTTTAATACATGTTAAAACAAATTGGAATAGGGGAGCAGTCGTTAGTGGTGTTTAGAATCGGTTGCACACAAACCAAGACACATATGTGTCTCGGTGGTAAAAACTAGTCACCAGCCGCAACCCTTAATGGGTGTGGGCTTGGTTTGTTCTGTCAGTGGCAACCCCAGCAGGTGGTTTGGTCAGGCAGTGGGAACTGAGACCCTAGTGGTCTCGGTGGGAAGATGGTTCAAGCAGAGGGGGAGTATAGCCACTGTCGGTGGGATATTGGCTCGTGTAGGGGGAACTGGCCATTGCCGGTGGGAAAACCTGGCCAGACAGTGGCAACCAGCAGCAACACAAACAGGGACAGGGGGTGTTTGGTTGATGGTTTTAGTCAGGGTGTTTGAATGATAGTTTTAGGATTTTAAAAGGGATGTTTGGTTTATCATTTTTCAAGTTATTTTAATTAATTTAACTACGGTATTAAATTAATTAGACAATATTAATTTTATTTAATCTAACTAATATTGATTTAATCTTGTCAAGTTAGGCTATGTTATTTAAACCTTAGTTATACAAGAATTATTAAATTAATTCGGTCCGGTTCATGGGGTTTCGGGTCCGGTTCACGATATGTTTTAATTAGATAACACACGGGTTCAGTTCATGATTATTTTTACAAGTCTAATTAATTTTACAAGTATATTATTTTTACAAGATAATTAAATTAATTAATACATGACTTATAATTAATTTAATTAAACATGAAACTTAGGTTATTATTATTATTAAATAATACATGTTTTAATCTAAGTATTTATTTATTTATTTTACACTATAGTATTAATTAATTATTAAACATGAAATATAATTAATTAATAATCATGACTTAGATTATTATTAATATAGTATTAATACATGTTTTAACCTAAGTATTTTTTACACTTTAATTTAATTAAATAATGCTTATATTTAATTGTAAAACCCGCATGCTTTTACCATGAATAGTACCTTTAAGATCGTACGTACTAGATTAAAACTTTCCTTTTATAGTATGATTACATTTACGTGTTAGGATTTTACGTATTACGTACGTGTTAGAACACGATAAGTATTTATTACGCACGAACACGCAATAATTATTTAAACAATAATTAATCACGAACATGCGATCATGAATTCACGAACGTAATTAAATCACGAGCTAATATTAATTAGGTATATATATTTATTACGAACACGAATAAATATATTAGGTCACGATCGATAATTAATTAAAACACGTAAATTACGAACACGAGAACGCACGAGAACACACTATACTATTTAGACTCAGGAAATGTATGGGTTACCCCATGTGGGCCCCATACCACAAAATTAGGGAGGGAAGATGGGATTAGCCCATCAATTTTTATTAAAACAAGGAATTAGGAAAGATTTTGGTTATTTTTCACTTTAAAAGAAAACACCAAAAACCCTAAAAAGTTTTCTCCTTCTCCTCTTCTTCTTCTTTTTGGCCGCCACACATAAACACACCAAGGAGGGTGTTTATTTGATTTTGATCTTGGTTTTTGGTGCAAGTGTTCGTGTTTGTTCATCCTCGTTTAGATCCATGCATTCGGTATATTCTTTTTACCCTTTTTCTTTTTGGATTTGATCTAATAATTAATTAAGAACAAGATGTTTTAAAAACCTAATAAAAAACATAGATCTAACATGAAAATGGTTATTGGGTAAATAAAAAAGGGATGTTTTTAGGGGTGTTTGTTTGGCCGGCGCCTAAACCGAACCCCAAGGGGGTCTCGGTTTGGCTACTCGACCACCACCGAGACCATATGGTCCCGGCTGGGTGGTGTGGGTCCCACGGCAGCTGCAAGACAAGGGGAACCCCGAAGTGGTTCGGGGTATGGTGTTGATTTCATGTCCGGTTCATAGTTTCTAGTCAAGATCCGGTTCACGGTTTATGTTAAGATTATTTTTTATATAATCATATGTTAAAATTAAATTAAAAAGTATGACATGATTAATTTAATAACATGACTTAGGTTATAATTTAATTATTAGATCATGAAATTATTAACCTAAGTATTTTATATTTTTAGACTTATAATTAATTAATTATTTAAAAACCATGGTTATAATTAATTAATTAACATGACTTAGGTTATATTATTAATAAATAATAATACATGTTTTAACCTAAGTATTTAACTTTATTTAATTAAAAACATGATATATTTTAATTAAATACTTTTAACCTATAGTTTATTTAAATTACATGAAATAATTAATAAACTATACATTATAGCATTATGACTTAGAAAATAATCAGAAAAGCACTTAGGCTTATATACTTAGCTTATTTAACCAGCTTATATCTAATTATGGAAACTTTCTATTTTTAGGAACTTATTTAATTAAGGCAGCTAATCTATTTATAGAAACTTTCTATTTTTAGAAACTTATCTATTTTAAGCAGTAATTCTATTTTTGGAAACTTTCTATTTTTGGAAATTTTATATTTTTGGAAACTTTCTATTTTTGAAAACTTTCTATTTTTGGTAACTTTCTATTTTTGGAAACTTTCTATTTTAGGAAACTTGCTATTTTTGGAAAGTTACTTATTATTACACAGTAAGTATAATAATAAATGAAATACCAGAAATACTTAATCAGAATAGACAGAATATAAGATAAACACAGTTTAAGGCTTTAAACAGTGAAATATGATATGAACATATAAAATAAGCTAAGACATGATATAAAACTAGTTACGTATTTAGTAGTCAGATACTTATTCACGTATGTATTCATGTAGCATTAGTGATACGGAAGTAGGATTCCTCTCAGTTCGTCTTCTTCGTTCACTGGACATAAGGTACGGATTCCCGTTCTTTTAGTATGGACATTCTTTCCTTATTAGGATTCCCCGTATGCAGCCAAATGTTTTCTCGTAGTATAAGTTATGTGTTTGAATTGCTTATGTTTAATTTAGAATACCTATAGCCAAATACATGCATGACCAGTTTCACCTAGTTATGGAGGTACCATAACCATAACATAAGAGGCACTGTTGTTATGACTTCACCACGGCGGAGTGATTGCTCGTAGCGTCCCTTCAGCTTTTGGCCATTTATATTATATTTATCATGTGGGGCGTATGGGTGCATCCTAGTTACATGTTTTCAGTCAGGATTTCATGGTGAATGTGGTGTGTGCCTTGCATCCTTCACAAGGAGCTGATCCCTCCTACCCAGAACTAGTATATTAAATTAGAGGCAGCCCCTCTAATTTGCATGATGAGGTCACCCCTCCAAGTATTCATGCACGGTGGATTTTCATGACCTATATTAGCCAATGGTAAAATATGTTAAACAGTTTTCATAAGATAAACATAAGGCTTTTCAAACTATAAAACCAGTTTTATGAACATGTTCCAGGTTTTCCAGGACTTATACATTTCCGCTGCTATTAAGTCTCTATTATGTTTTAGTCACTTATACTATGTCTATATCCGTGCACTGAGCGTTTTGCTCAGCCGTTACTTTCCTTTCCATGTCCCAAAACGGCAGGTACCCTAGGAAAGACTCGAGCATTTGGAGGACGTGTAGAGGATGGAAGTTGCTAGAGACTTCTTTTCCTTTTTGCCTTCATATACTTATGCTTGCTTAGTCTTTCATTCATTTCTTTTACTTTATTATGTTTTGGGCTTATGTTTGGGAACCGATGTTTGATTCCGGTTATCCTTATGGTCATGTAATGTTTCAGACATTTATCCTTGTATGCTTTGATGACACGCCATAATTACGCGTGACATTCCATTTATCAAAATGTGGTGTTACAATTATGGTATCAGAGCCAAGGCTTCGACCTGTAGGCTCTAAAACCTGACCTGTGACTAGTGGGTAGTCACCAGGAGCTTCCTAAGCCAGCATTTGTTATACCACGTATTGATGTTTTCAGCGAATTGTTGTTTTAACCATGATGTTTTCAGCACCTTGAGGTTTTAACCTTGATGTTTTCATCGATATTGTTTTACTAATATGGATGGACAACCGTCATTCATATTTAGTTATGTCTCATTGTTTCATGCATAATGTTCCTCGTGAACTGTGGCTATGTGGACTGAACCCCAGTAGTTTATAATTAGTCACATAAATTTTTTTTCTGATAAGTTTTGACAGATGAGTTTCATTTATTTATGTTTCATGTATCATTGTTGCAGGGATTATGACTAAGTAATGGTTGGTACAAGACTGACCCTATTTAGTCGCATGTGTTTTTATCGAAACTTTTAACTTTGGGACCGACCCATAGGCGTCCCCTCGCCATGTATTTTGTTTTGGGACCGACCCATAGGCGTCCCCTCGCACATATAAAGGTTTTTATAAACTACATTACGCATTCATGCATTGTTTTTCATGCATAAAATTTTTCTCATGATTTATTGGCATAAAAATATTTTTTATGTCCCCTCATAAGTTACTATGTTTTTATGTCGAGTATGTTTTCATACTGTCATGGTTAAACTCAGTTTCATGCTGATTATGTTATACACTCCTCCATGTTAAATCGTTTCGTGTTTCTTCATGATAATTCCGTCTTCATGTGGATTACGTCTTACGCCTCATTTGTTATTATGCCTTCATGCAAGACATAGTTGGATTCATTGAATTCTGCTTTCATGATAGTCATGGTTGGTTTTCATTGATCACGCTGTCAGGCAAATCATCGTTGAATTTGCTGTAACCACACTTTAACGTTTCTCGATACAACCAGAATGATGTCTATGCTAATACTGCCAGGTTATCATGATGGTTTTTCCTAACCGTCTAACCGATACACCTTCCTTAAATCATGACAAATGATCGACCCCATACCGATCATTTCATGTGCATTCCGTGTGTACTCCATGTACTGTATTCCATATGTATTTCACATACCTTAATCCATGTGTATTTCACTTGCAATACTTCACGAGTATTCGCTAGTTGATTCTAAATCATCTCAGGCGTATGTTCAATTGTTGATATTCTACAAGGTTGCTGATATCGCTCATAACTTGGAGATGTTACTAAAGGTTGATGCTGCTTACGTTCGGAGACGCTACGAGATGCGGATGCTGTTCACAACCTGGAGATCCTACAAGACGAAGACAAATGCATCAGAGCACAGCAATTGGACGAGAAGATGCTTCACCATCAGACGATTCCATCAATCATTTTCCCTAATTCTTAGTTACATGTCACACGTCATTCGGTTGTCATTTCAGCCATATGAGTGCAAACCGGTACCAGTCGGCCACTCAACTGAATAGTTACATGAATCACGGTCATGAGAATGACCGTCATGGAACTGACAGACAGGACGATAGTAACCACTACTATGACATAAACTATCCTAGAAATCGCAACCGAGGCTCCGGCCTCGGACGTGATCAGACATACAAAGGATCAGTAGTCCAACCGATCCGCCAAGTCTGGCATAATAACCTAATATCGTATTTCTATTGTTTTACGTCTCGAGACACATGTCAAGACATCGGTCAAGACACATGTCTCACGTATACTTTCTGAAGACACATGTCAAGACATCGGTCAAGACACATGTCTCACGTATACTTTCTGAAGACACATGTCAAGACATCGGTCAAGACACATGTCTCACGTATACTTTCTAAAGACACATGTCAAGACATCAGTCAAGACACATGTCTCACGTATACTTTCTGAAGACACATGTCAAGACACCAGTCAAGACATATGTCATGCTTATAGTTCCAAGACACGAGTCAAGACACATGACTCACGTCCAACTATGGAACATTTCTAAGAAATTCAGGGTACCCTCCAAGGGTATATCCATTTTGTTGTGCCATGTATTAATCAGGCCACAAGAATTTCAATACCATTATCGGTGCATCAGTGAGAACTGTCGCGTTGCTGATGTCACTTTTATTCCTTTCACCATATTTCATATGATTCATGACCATGAAGGACGCCTTTCGTATTCCCACATATACGAAGGTTTTCCTTCAGCTTAATGATGAGATCCAAGCTGCTAACGCATTTCCTCGGACAGACACGAGATGACTTTTATCCTAATTATGTACTATGAACAGCACACCATGCTACGATTCATAATTATGTACAGTAATGTTCAGGCTCCTGAATATATTCAACTTGATTTTCCATCAGGAAAATCGGTACAAATTATCTATGCTTACAAGCATGTGCGTTGTTAGCAATGGTCGTAAAAATATTCTAGCTGTCAGTAAGACACGACCACTTAAGTCTTTTACGCATTGCCAGTTGATTTATTCCAAAATCTTCATATACATTCCAGAAGAACCTACAAGGAGAAGGATGGTACCATGAGATTATGTGTCGACTACCGTCGAATTAAACAAATCACCATTCATGACCGTTATTCTCCTCTACGTATTGACAACATGTCCAATTGAACTTATAATGTTAATCATTTTTCCAAGATCGGACTCATGATCATGCTGCCAATAGTGACGAGTGAAAAAGCAAGACATGTCCATGACTGCTATTCGTGCACGACTCGGTCATGCTAGATTTATGATTTTGAATTAGTCTCATCAATGCTCCAACGGCATTATAAGAATGAGTTTCAATGAACTCATAGCAAATTCATCAGTGTTTTCATTGAGGATAACCTAATTTCCTCTAAGCCTAGAGAAGAACAGGAAGACCATATCTGCACTATGTTGCAGATTCTATGACAAGAGAAATTTTACCCTGGAAAATTTTCCAATATCAATTCTGGTTGATTACAGTGACACGCTGAATCACATGGCTTCCTACGATTAATCTTACCATGACTTAGCTTATGCGTAAAGGAGAGAACCCTATACTACATTAGGTGTTCTAGAAAATCATACGCTAGGAGAAGTCTAGATTCAGAGACTTAGAGTTTCGCAAACTCCTATGTATCAAGTTCTACGAAGCAAGATACAGTTACGTTCATATCTAAGTACCTGACATACCAACAGGTTAAGATAGGACACCAACAAACTAGGATGTTTTCATCATCTGAAATTGTTAATTGAAATGGGACAAGATCTCCGCGGATTTTGGTTACCAGTTTAACGCAAACTCGGAAGAAGCATGATGTTATCTGGTTTATTACAAACAGTTTGATCAAATCTGCAAAATCCTTACATCCGTAAGGATTTCAGAACCAACAGATTGATCGGACATGTTCCAGCCAAGGCTCATCCGATCACTTGGCAATTTCTCAGTTATCGGGTCAGACAAATATTCGTAATTGTGCCCTTATTTACTTCACGTCCTTGTCCTAATTTCACGACTTGCTGTCGCGCTCGCGTTCATGACATTATTAACGTTCATGATGGCATCTCGGCTTACGATTTTATGTTGTTTTTCTTATTCTGGGAAGTTTTGCAAGAATTTGAGAGACCAGACCCAAGTTTAGTATGACTCCCTATCCTCAAATAGATGTTTCTTGTCATATTCTATGTCTCACCTTGTAGCGTTTGGCGTTACCGCCATTATATTCTATGTTCACGATATGTTTCCCATGTCATGTACATTCCACGTTCCTCATATCATGATCAAGATATGTTACACGTATCATGGATCACGATATGTTTACTCATATTACACTCATCATATTTCCACGTATCACGTTCAAAATTTTTCACGTATTACGTTCAAAAATTTTCACGTACTACGTTTCTTTATGTCTCGCGCATCGTTTCTAGTTATCAGTTAAGTCAGATTGTCTTGCATCGTAACGTTTCAGTTACCCTAGCACGTTAACTCTTATTTTCCTCGATCGAATTTAGGGGTTCTACCTTCCGTTGATAACCAAGAATTTCTTCGTATTCCAAGTCAAGGTCAGGAGGACCAAGATTTATCATTAGTGTCAAGATCTTCTGAAGGAACCGTTCCAAGAGGGAGGCCACTTGGAAACGGACAAGTTCATCCGGACTTTTATCCTTTTTCTCTCATCAATTAGATATGTCCTTTCAGTCACGTCAAGTTTCATGTCCTTTCAAGACATGTCACATTCCACGTTCCTTCTACCATGTCACCTGTACGTTCATTAATCTTAGATACCCTCTCAGTTTGATTCGGGTATGTTTCTCTTTCAGATACGTTATCTATAATTCGGGGACGAATTATTCTTTTTAGGGGGGAAGAGTTGTAAAACCCGCATGCTCTTACCATGAATAGTACCCTTAAGATCGTACGTACTAGATTAAAACTTTCCTTTTATAGTATGATTACGTTTACGTGTTAGGATTTTACGTATTACGTACGTGTTAGAACACGATAAGTATTTATTACGCACGAACACGCAATAATTATTTAAACAATAATTAATCACGAACATGCGATCATGAAATCATGAACGTAATTAAATCACGAGCTAATATTAATTACGTATATATATTTATTACGAACACGAATAAATATATTAGGTCACGATCGATAATTAATTAAAACACGTAAATTACGAACACGAGAACACACGAGAACACACTATAATATTTAGACTCAGGAAATGTATGGGTTACCCCATGTGGGCCCCATACCACGAAATTAGGGAGGGAAGATGGGCTTAGCCCATCAATTTTTACTAAAACAAGGAATTAGGAAAGATTTTCGTCATTTTTCACTTTACAGGAAAACACCAAAAACCCTAAAAAGTTTTCTCCTTCTCCTCTTTTTCTTCTTTTTGGCCGCCACACATAAACACACCAAGGAGGGTGTTTATTTGATTTTGATCTTGGTTTTTGGTGCAAGTGTTCGTGTTTGTTAATCCTCGTTTAGATCCATGCATTCGGTATATTCTTTTTACCCTTTTTCTTTTTGGATTTGATCTAATAATTAATTAAGAACAAGATGTTTTAAAAACCTAATTAAAAACATAGATCAAACATGAAAATGGTTATTGGGTAAATCAAAAAGGGATGTTTTTAGGGGTGTTTGTTTGGTCGGCGCCTAAACCGAACCCCAAGGGGGTCTCGGTTTGGCTACTCGACCACCACCGAGACCATATGGTCCTGGTTGGGTGGTGTGGGTCCCACGACAGCAGCAAGACAAGGGGAACCCCGAAGTGGTTCGAGGTATGGTGTCGATTTCATGTCCGGTTCATGGTTTCTAGTCAAGATCCGGTTCACAGTTTATGTTAAGATTATTTTTTATATAATCATATGTTAAAATTAAATTAATAAGTATGACATGATTAATTTAATAACATGACTTAGGTTATAATTTAATTATTAGATCATGAAATTATTAACCTAAGTATTTTATATTTTTAGACTTATAATTAATTAATTATTTAAAAACCATGGTTATAATTAATTAATTAACATGACTTAGGTTATACTATTAATAAATAATAATACATGTTTTAACCTAAGTATTTAACTTTATTTAATTAAAAACATGATATATTTTAATTAAATACTTTTAACCTATAGTTTATTTAAATTACATGAAATAATTAATAAACTATACATTATATCATTATGACTTAGAAAATAATCAGAAAAACACTTAGGCTTATATACTTAGCTTATTTAACCAGCTTATATCTAATTATGGAAACTTTCTATTTTTAGAAACTTATTTAATTAAGGCAGCTAATCTATTTATGGAAACTTTCTATTTTTAGAAACTTATCTATTTTAAGCAATAATTCTATTTTTGGAAACTTTCTATTTTTGGAAACTTTCTATTTTTATAAACTTTCTATTTTTGGAAACTTTCTATTTTTGGAAACTTTCTATTTTTGATAACTTTCTATTTTTGGAAACTTTCTATTTTAGGAAACTTTCTATTTTAGGAAACTTGCTGTTTTTGGAAAGTTACTTATTATTACACAGTAAGTATAATAATACATGAAATACCAGAAATACTTAATTAGAACAGACAGAATATAAGATAAACACAGTTTAAGGCTTTAAACAGTGAAACATGATATGAACATATAAAATAAGCTAAGACATGATATAAAACCAGTTACGTATTTAGTAGTCAAATACTTATTCACGTATGTATTCATGTAGCATTAGTGATACGGAAGTAGGATTCCTCTCAGTTCGTCTTCTTCGTTCACTGGACATAAGGTACGGATTCCCGTTCTTTTAGTATGGACATTCTTTCCTTATTAGGATTCCCCGTATGCAGCCAAATGTTTTCTCGTAGTATAAGTTATGTGTTTGAATTGCTTATGTTTAATTTAGAATACCTATAGCCATATACATGCATGACCAGTTTCACCTAGTTATGGAGGTACCATAACCATAACATTAGAGGCACTGATGTTATGACTTCACCGAGGCGGAGTGATTGCTCGTGACGTCCCTTCAGCTTTTGGCCATTTATATTATATTTATCATGTGTGGTGTATGGGTGCATCCTAGTTACATGTTTTCAGTCAGGATTTCATGGTGAATGTGGTGTGTGCCTTGCATCCTTCACAAGGAGCTGATCCCTCCTACCCAGAACCAGTATATTAAATTAGAGGCAGCCCCTCTAATTTGCATGATGAGGTCACCCCTCCAAGTATTCATGCACGGTGGATTTTCATGACCTATATTGGCTAATGGTAAAATATGTTAAACAGTTTTCATAAGATAAACATAAGGCTTTTCAAACTATAAAACCATTTTTATGAACATGTTCCAGGTTTTCTAGGACTTATACATTTCCGCTGCTATTAAGTCTCTATTATGTTTTAGTCACTTATACTATGTCTATATCCGTGCACTGAGCGTTTTGCTCAGCCGTTACTTTCCTTTCCATGTCCCAAAATGGAAGGTACCCTAGGAAAGACTCGAGCATTTGGAGGACGTGCAGAGGATGGAAGCTGCTAGAGACTTCTTTTCCTTTTTGCCTTCATATACTTATGCTTGCTTAGTCTTTCATTCATTTCTTTTACTTTATTATGTTTTGGGCTTATGTTTGGGAACCGATGTTTGATTCCGGTTATCCTTATGGTCATGTAATGTTTCAAACATTTATCCTTGTATGCTTTGATGACACGCCATAATTACGCGTGACATTCCACTTATCAAAATGGGGTGTTACATTAATTAAATCGTATAACCTATAGTTTATTTAATTAACAGATTATTATTATTAAACTATATTATAACTACATGACTTATGATATTAATTCAGCTTAATGCTAAATATAGAAACTTTCTATTTTTAGAAACTGATCTATTTTAAGAAGTTAATCTGTTTTTGGAAACTTTCTATTTTGGAAACTTTCTATTTTTGGAAACTTTCTATTTTAGGAAACCTGCTATTTTTAGGAAGTTACTTATTATTACACACAAGTATGATAATACAAGTAATACTTAATCAAAATATACAAAATACATGATAAATACAACATAACGTTAAAATCAGTAAAACAAGACATGAACATATAAAACAAGTTAAGACATGATATAAAATCAGTTACGTACTCAGTAATCAGAATACTTATACACGTATACTATTTATGTAGCATTAGTGAGATCGAAGTAGGACTCTCTTCCGTTCGTCTTCTTCGTTCACTGGACATAAGGTACGGATTTCCCGTCCTTCAGTAAGGACAATCTTTTCCTTCATTAGGATCTCCCGTATGCAGCCAACTGTTTTCCCCAGTAGTTACAGATTAAATGCTTATGTTTATTAGTTACCTTAGCCATATACATGCATGACCAATTTCACCTAGTTATGTAGGTACCATAACCATAACACTAGAGGCACTAGTGTTATGACTTCACCACGGCGGAGTGATAGCTCGTGGCGTCCCTTTTCAGTTTTTGGCCATATTATTATGTTATCATGTGGGGCGTATGGGTGCATCCTAGTTACATGTTTCAGTCAGGATTTCATGGTGAATGTGGTGTGTGCCTTGCATCCTTCACAAGGAGCTGATCCCTCTTACCCACTTACCAAATAAATTAGAGGCATCCCCTCTAATTTGCATGACGAGGTCACCCCTCCAAGTATTCACGCACGTTGTTGACCTCATAACCTATATTGGCTTTTGGTACATTAACTAATACAGATTTTCATAAGTAACATAAGCTATGTTTTCAGAACTAAAACCAGTTAACATGACAAACAACTAGGTTTTCTAAGACTTATACATTTCCGCTACTATTAGTCTTATTTATGTTTCAGCCATTCATACTATGTCGTATATCCGCGCACCGAGCGTTTTGCTCAGCCGTTACTTTCCTTTCCATGTCCCAAAACGGCAGGTACCCAAGGACAGAATTGAGCATTTGGGAGGACGTGCATAGGATGGAAGCGGCCTTAGACTTCTTCTCCTTTTGCCTTCATATACTTATGCTTGTTTAGTATTTCATTCATTTCATTTACTATATTTATGTTTTGGGCTTATGTTTGGGAACCGATGTTTGATTCCGGTTTTCCCTATAGTCATGTATGTTTTACTACATATTACCTTGCATGCTTTGATGACACGTCATAATTACGCGTAACGGTCTACTTATCAAAGTGGGGTGTTACATAGTTGGGTCTCGTGAGTTTACACATATCTCACTAAAATACAAATAGAACACAAAAAGAAAAGAAAAAAAAGGAAAAAGGCCACAACATGGTGTTAGGAATTAAGGGGCACATATCAAAGGCAAAACATAAACAATCAAAACATCAGATTATGGCAATAAGAACAAGATCAAAACATAGAGTGTTTAGGAGCAAAAATTGGTATTCTTATTATCAAAGTGGGGTTACAAAAAAAAACTATTACAGATACAACTTATATAAGTCATAAGCCGACTAACAAAATCTTAAGCATAAAGAAACTTAGTACTTAAGCTACTATTATAATAACCAAACTACCCTTACGGCCCAAATTACCAAATTGCCCTTAGGAGGTCAAGTCAAAACAACTAACAATCTCCTCCTTTACTTTAGCAAAGTGACACTTTAGCTCCTAAGTGACACCAAAATTTCAAATCAAATTCTAATCTTCAAAAGCTAGACAAACTAGCCTAATTCAAATGATCGAATCCGAAAACGATCCAAAACAAAACCAACTAAATCAAACGCCGATATCTTTAAATGCGAACAACAACCAAATGTTAACCGAGAAATTTCAAACTCGGCCAACCAAACAACCAAATCGGCTCAAACGATCTTCAAGAAAGACAACCAAATTCGGGCAACCAAATTTTAAACGCCCAACAAACGAAGATCCAAATTTCCAAATTTCAAATTCTAAATGATCGAACAAACTTCAAACGACGACATGATAATAATCAAGTCTTCAAAAACACCAAATCGATCTTCAAAGTCCAAATACCAAATTCAAATTATAATGGTCCACTTATATAATAAGAATTACGACCGAAATACCAAATTCAAAGAACATCGCATTCGGAACCCGTGTAGCACGAGTTGTCTTTACCAGTAGCCACTACCCGAGCTTTTCCCTTCAGTTTAGGACAATCGAACTTCCAATGGCCTTCCTCATGGCAATAGTTACAAATATTTCTCGGATTAGGACCCAGAGAACTCGGCGATGCTCCACCTTTTTCTTTACCTATTTCAAACCAATATCGACCCCTATCACGGCTTGTGGTCAATAAACACATGGCTTGGGACTCATAACCATTACCACTTCCCGACGCTTGTTGGCGACGTTCTCTTGTATGCAAACTAGATCTAACATCTTCTAGAGTGGTAGTGTCTTTACCAACAACAAATGAGCTAACAAAACTTTCAAACGAAAGAGGTAACGACACTAGAAGAACAAGTGCCGCATCTTCATCTTGAATCTTCACTTCAACATTTTTTAAATCTATCAAGATTGAATTCAACAAATCAAGATGCTCTTTCAATGACGAACATTCTTTCATTCGAAGCGAGAACAAACGTTATTTCAACAACAACTTATTCGTCAACGATTTTGTCATATACGACTTTTCTAACTTCTTTCACACCGGCAGTCGTTTCCTCACTAGCAACCTCGTAAAGAACCTCATCCGATAAAGAGAGCAAAATAGTGGAATGAGCCTTTTCATCTAGTAAACTATATTTGGCATCGGTCAAATAAGTCGGTTTGGGACCCGCTAAAGGTGCCCAAATACCTTGTTGTTTCAATAAGGATCAAATTTTAATTCGCCATAAACTAAAATTACTTTTCCCATTAAACTTTTCAATAGTAACCACTAACCAATGATGATGATGATTGAGAAGACATAATTTATTCAAATGGTTTTTATAATTTATCAATGTTGTAACCTAATATTCTGATGTCTAACCAAACCACCCACAACAAATAACAAATTCTAATCCTAAATCTCAATTGACAAACACCTTTGATCAATTAAATAAGCGGAAGTAACAAAAACGATTGAACAAAAAAACCTGATGTTTCCCCAAATCGGCAACAACCACCAAACCAACAACTAATCCAAACAATATCAAGATATTAATTCTTGAAATCAAACAAAAGGTGAAGCTGTCTCACCAATCAAGAAACCCAAAAAGCAAATCCAAAACCCCAACCAATTCCAACTTGCTTCTAAGATCGAGAAGCTATTGATACCAATTTGTTAGGAATTAAGGGGCACATATCAAAGACAAAACATCATCAATCAAAACATCATATTATGTCAATAAGAACAAAATCAAAACATAGAGCAAAAATTGGTATTCTTATTATCAAAGTGGGGTTACGAAAATAAAACTATTACAGATACAACTTATATAAGTCATAAGCCGACTATCAAAATCTTAAGCATAAAAAAACTTACGGTGTGCTTGGTTAGATGTTTTAGGGGGTAACGAATGGGAATGATAATGATTACTAGTGCTTGGTTAGGAGAAGTATAAGTAATCATTACCCATTACTGGGTAATGAACCATTCCCCTGTAAATTGGGGGTATAGGATTTGAGGTAATAGATTCAAGTATGTGTGTGTCTCCACCGACCACCACCACCATCACTGACCACTACCGTTGTCGCCACCACCACTCTCCGCCGTCATCACCACTCTCCGCCGCCACCACGACCACTACCATCGTCGGCCGATACCACCTCACAATGGATTCAAGTGTGTATTCGTCCACCAGCGACCACCACCTCTACTGATGCCGCCACCATACTCTACCACCATCATTAATGGCTACCGATGGCACCACCGCTACCACCACCACACCGTTGATCATGACCACCGCCTCAACCTCTAAATTCCGTCGCTACCTATACCATCTACCACAACCACCAACCGTCAGTAACCACCCAAAAACCACCAATCATTGCCGTTACCACCACCTCCACCTCATATCGCCACCTCTGCCGACTACTACAAGTTGACAATCCCTGTTGCAATGGCTACCTTCCTCAGCCACCATTAGCCGCCACTTATTTTTTATTAATTGCTTCCTCTACGTATATCTCACTAACGACCACCATTGTCGCTACCACCACCCTCCCAACGCCACCACCGCTCTTCGTCGCCGCCGCCTCCACCACCGCCACCGGCCTCTACCACCTAACCATGGTTTCAACTATGTATATGTACAACAACGACCACCACACTCTACCACAATCATTAACGGCTACGGATGGCGCCACTGCAACCACCACCACACCGTCGATCATTGCCACCACCACAACCTCCATATCTCGTTGCTACCTGTACCATCTACCACAACCGCTTATCGCAACCACCACCGTCAACCACCAAAAAACCACCGATCATGACCGTTACCACCACCTCCACCTCCGATCGCCACCTTTACCGACTACCACAATTCTGTAGTAATCTATTGCAATGGTTGTCGTTCTCAACCACCACTAGCCGCCACTAATTTTCATTGCTTCCTCTACCAACATCGTCATCGTCGCGACCATGACTATCACCCTAGCCGTTGTCACCATCTCTAATCACCACCGCAACTTATATTAACCATGCAATAATAATGGTAATAATAATACTAAGGAATGCTCATTGCATTCTTTTGTATTCCTTTCCCTTACCCATTCAGTTTAACCAAGCGGCCCCTTAGTACTTAAGCTACTATAATATGACCAAACTACCCTTACGACCCAAATTACGAAATTACCCTTAGGAGGAAGTCAAAACAACTAACACATGGGCTGGTGTTCTTGACGCTAGAAATGATGGCACCACATCCCGTATGATTGGCACGAGCAAATGGGTTGGTATTCTTGGCGCTATAAATTATAGAAATGGGGTATCTCGTGGTCCCCGGGACACATATGACAATTGTTGAAAATATAACACTTCAACAATTGTATTACAATCTTAAGCATAATTAAACATATGCTTAATTCGGTTTGTATCTATGAAACACAGTCAGAATGTTACATATGCAAAGAGTCGAATGTTATGTTTTCATTCAAATGTTCTGAAAAAAAGAAACGATCAAGGATGTTGAACACGTCATCACACACTCGATTAGTATAACATAGAGAGTATAATGTTTTATTCAACCAATTACTGATGCATGAAGTAAGACTTTCGGTTAGTTATTACTGTTGTTCGGTACTAAAACGCTGAGTACACAGTGGAACCAGTGGATGTATCTTTGCTGGAACCTCGGGCTTGCTCTTTGCTAAAGCGACCTTTTGTCCATTAAGCACCCTGATAGATTCAGCATTACCAGCACTTAAAACCTGTCATAGACAAAAGTAAGGACCCTAATAGATTCAAGCTTCAAGTCACTATTTCTGTTTTACAAGATATGATTAACTGAAACCTCGGCAAGAAGTTGATTCTGATCCTCCTGACTATGATAGTACAACTCGGCCCCTCTGTCTGGTGGAGGCAGGCTTGTTATCACCTGTTGATCAGACAGTATACATTTTTATGAATCAGATGCGTGACATTGGGTGAGACTCGCTTGAACACTAAAACTAATGAATTACCTTGAAACTATAACCTTGATCGATTAGAAACTGCTGGCTCTTAGTTGAGTAGTACATTTCCTGCGTAAGAAAAACCATCTTAGACGATGGCTTTGAAAATTCTAATCACAACAAAAACGTTTTAAGATTAACAAGTTCATTAATAGTTAACCGTTACTTATTTTACCTTTGTATTTGTAGATACTAAGGAGTAGAAGAAGGCATTGTTATCTTCTTTTCTGGCCATTCTATCCTCGAGAGTACCCTATGTTCGGATTAAAACATTAAAGAAGGTCAATGATTTGAATTCACTCGACCGGGCAACTTTATGTGTAAAATACAAATTTTGGAGATCAAGACGAAAAGTACCTTAGCTCTAAGAATACGGCCGAGCCGTAGGGCTTCTTGATGTCTTGAAAACGAAATCTGAATAATCACATTTGTCTCAGGAATATCACCAACCTACAAGAAACAAGAGTACTGATCTCACCATTCAATAGCCATGAAACAAACATATGATCTACAAAGGAATGTTAGGAAACTGATACGATTCTGGCAGAGACAACAATTATTATTTATTTTATTAGCTTATTTACTTTCCTTTTATTATTTCTTGATGAATAAGTTTATTTTCTGTTATATATAGAGATTAGGTCTGTAATGTTATTATGCAAGAGAAATATGATTATTGTTTATGTTTATTATGGTTTATTGTTTTCTTAGTTAATTAGGTAGTCGGTTTATCTCATTAATATAAGCCATCGGGGGTCAGGTTATCCCATTATTATAGCCTGTCTATCCTTTTATCTCTATAATCGATCCGGTTCATATCAATTGGTATCAGAGCCGTTTTGATTCTAGGTTTTAAAAAAAAATAAAAAAATAATAAAATCTACTGTTCATCCGAACAACTATTCACCAGCAGGAAATACTATTCATTGTCGGAGTTACTGTTCATCCAGAAACACCACATTAATGGAGGTGAATCAGAAACAATACAAGTTCGATCAGCAGTTGGCTGAACTTATGAATGCTATCAAAACCCTACACCCGACGACCATCACACAACCGCCACTCTTTACCGCCATGGAGCTGCAGTTGTACACCCAACCGCTGCAATCATACATCACCATGCCGCTGCAGTCGTACACAACCATGTTGACAATCACCACGCCACTGGCCACCCTACAGCCGCCTCTCCACATCCAACCGCTGCAATCATACACCACCATGCAGCGCACCACCATGTCGTTGCAGTCGTACACCGCCATGCCGCTACAACACCCTTATACCACCACTACATCGAAGCCGCCAACCTTTGCCCTCACCACTTCACCTACCACTAAGGTACCCACAACAACTCAATGTGCACTAGTGAATGATGCTACGGGTCGTTTGTTGCTGCATGTTCTTGTTGAGTGCAAGACTGTAACGAAAAAGGAAGATATTGAATCTCAGGAAGAGGCTAAAATAACAGTTAAAACGCCTCAACCAGTGACACCCAAGGTACCTGCAGTAATGACCACGGTGCCGGTTCACAATTCTTCATGTTACTATAATTTGCCATCTGATCAAAACAAAAAGACTACGGGAAAAGGAGTCGGTAACGAGGGGTTTGATTGTGCCTTAAATAAGAGTAAGGGGTCTCATTTGGGTCTCCGACACTGTGCTGCCAATAGAAAGAGAAAGAAAACGAAAGGGCCTTTCGTGTGGAAGAAATCAAAGTCTCGTGTTGTCATCAAGGTTGGGCAAACTGAAGCTATCGAAGGCACGCTGAATTGTGATAATAGATTAGCAAATTATGAACATTCATGCCAACACTTTTTGATGTTTGATGATGCCCCGCAAGAGGGAGAATTACAAGTCAAGACTTGGGATCCCGGAATCACGCGAGGCAAAATTTTGGAACAACACCTTGAGGACAAGATGTTTTTGCGGGGCAGAGTAATGATACGATTCTGGCAGAGACAACAACTATTATTTATTTTATTAGCTTATTTACTTTCCTTTTATTATTTCTTGATGAATAAGTTTATTTTCTATTATATATAGAGATTTGGTCTGTAATGTTATTATGCAAGAGAAATATGATTATTGTTTATGTTTATTATGGTTTATTGTTTTCTTAGTTAATTGGGGAGTCGGTTTATCTCATTAATATAAGCCATCGGGGGGTCGGGTTATCCCATTATTATAGCCTATCTATCCTTTTATCTCTATAATCGATCCGGTTCATATCAATTGGTATCAGAGCTAGCCATACCTTACGAGGTTCCAACACTCGGAGTGGTGGCCTATGGAGTGGTATTAATTGATAACAAGGAGCAACCATAGTCGGATGCTTAAAGACAAATTGTTAAAGAAAATAAACTAACAGACAATGATAAAAGTAAAATACGATTTTCCTCCCCTAAACCCTAAGGTGATCCCCTCCTGATATAGGAGCAGATTACTTACTCCTCAAAACAATACCAAAAATAAACCAAAATAACATAATAACCATTAACTAATAGTTAATGGCAGTTAGCCCCCTCAACTGTTGTTGTAGACTTCCCAACGATTCATATCATTACCCCCGCCCTGAAAAACCACCTTGTCCTCAAGGTGGAGCTTGTTCCTCGTCACCCCACCTTCTTTCTCTTTCTCCTCATCATCATCCACGAGAAGAACCTGAAGTGTTTTCTCCGGGCACCGATGTCCTGGGAAGTACTTCTCATCACAACGATAGCAAAGTCCTTTAGCTCTCTTATCCGTGAACTCCGAGTCGGTCATACGTTTAAACGGGGCCTCCCTCGTACCTACCCCTTCAGCCACAGCTAGAGGCCGAGAGTTATCACCAATGGTTCGGTTTGCAGGTTTGGGGGTTATCTGCTTACCCGTTTCATCAATGATTAAGGTTAAATCCATGGCTTGGCTCAAACCCGTGGGTTTCTGAGTTCGCACTGCCGTACGTAGCTCGTGTTTTAACCCCTTCATGAAGACCCACTCAAGTACCTCCTCTGGTAACCTTGGTAATTGTGCAACCATATTCTCAAACATAGTTATATAGTCCTGACCCGCTCTGGCTAATGGCGAAAAACTGTTCGTATAAGCTACCCCCTTGTGAGGATTGAAAACAAACTAGCATCCGTTGCTTCAACTCTTCCCAGCTCCGGAATGGTTCCCTGTCGTCACTCTATCGAAACCAAGACAGGGCTGGACCCTCTAGACACATCATGGCAGCCTTGAGTCGCTCCCCTGACGTCACGAGCCCTTGGATGTCAAAAAATCTCTCAGCCTGGTAAACCCATTCATATACATCATCCCCGTTAAAAAGAGGCATCTTAAGTTTTCGCAATCGATAATCAGCACCTGGCACCCACCCCCGTTCGTTCCCGTGAACCGGTGGCAGTGGTATTGTTCGGTTTGGCCCCGGAAAAAACCCACCAGTGTTTCCCAATGAAGCATCTGTGAAACTTTGGAACATCCCTTCGGTACTCACCGGTAGCCTGTGGTTATGGCTACTACGCTGCCCTGTCTGAAACGACCCAATAAGATCACCATTCGACCCATAGGGAATCGGAACTCCCTGCGAGTCAAAGGGAAGGCCAGAAAAACTTGTATACGCGGCTGAAAACAGTAGAGTTGGATGTTGTTGTTGTGCGAGAAACGGCTGGGTGAAGGCAAAGGCTGGCTGCGTGAATGTAGTGGTGGTGTGAGGGTGTTGCAGCGGCATAGTGTGGTAGGGCTGCAGCGGTTGGGTGTGGATGGGCGGCGTTGTGGTGGTCGGCGGTGTGGTGGTCGGCGGTGTGGTGGTCGCCGACTGTAGAGTTTGCAGCACCCGCATGATCTCCGCAAATTGTTGATCAGATTCAACCTTATTTTTGTCCATCTTTTCTTGTAACATAATCCTGTGCTCCATGGCGTCCGCTTGAATCGCTGCCTGTTCCGCTTTGTATTGTTCGAAACTGGCTTCCAAATCGGTAATTTTTGTCATCGTGGATCAGAAATTCCCACAGGTAGCAGAATGAGAGGCTCTGATACCAATTACGGCCCAGATCTTGCTCTGATGCCAATTTGATACGAACTTGCTGATACTTTTATTAATAATAAAGAAAAACACGAAAACAAAGAACAATAAACCCTAATCTAAAGCTGTTCCAAGTCCGAAGACCGGTTCTATTCCCCCCCCCCCCCCCCTCCCTACAAAATACGACCCTCTCCCTATTTAAACTCTTGTAGTCTTGATAAGCAAGACAACATTATTAGGAAATTACTTATTAAAAAAGAAACTAAATAAATAAATAAAACAAAATATCCCAACAACTTATAGTATTAACACTTAGACCCCTTAACTTATTCCGATCGTATCAATAGTCGGTAACGAGGGGTTTGATTGTGCCTTGAATAAGAGTAAGGGGTCTCATTTGGGTGTCCGACACTGTGCTGCCAATAGAAAGAGAAATAAAAGGAAAGGGCCTTTCGTGTGGACGAAATCAAAGTCTCGTGTTGTCATCAAGGTTGGGCAAACTGAAGCTATCGAAGGCACGCTGAATTGTGATAATAGATTAGCAAATTATGAACAGTCATGCCAACACTTTTTGATGTTTGATGATGCCCCGCAAGAGGGAGAATTACAAGTCAAGACTTGGGATCCCGGAATCACGCGAGGCAAAATTTTGGAACAACACCTTGAGGACAAGGTGTTTTTGCGGGGCGGAGTAATGATACGATTCTGGCAGAGACAACAACTATTATTTATTTTATTAGCTTATTTACTTTCCTTTTATTATTTCTTAATGAATAAGTTTATTTTCTATTATATATAAAG
This sequence comes from Glebionis coronaria, assembly GCA_025667525.1. Classification (NCBI taxonomy): domain Eukaryota; kingdom Viridiplantae; phylum Streptophyta; class Magnoliopsida; order Asterales; family Asteraceae; genus Glebionis; species Glebionis coronaria. The sequence continues at coordinate 16,159,310 of CM046874.1, read as the reverse complement.
ATTAGGTCTGTAATGTTATTATGCAAGAGAAATATGATTATTGTTTATGTTTATTATGGTTTATTGTTTTCTTAGTTAATTGGGGAGTCGGTTTATCTCATTAATATAAGCCATCGGGGGTCGGGTTATCCCATTATTATAGCCTATCTATCCTTTTATCTCTATAATCGATCCGGTTCATATCAGAAACATACCTTTGATAGGAACAAAGTGTTAAAATCCTTTCTCGTTTTGAAAGCGTCTAATATCTGTGTCCTTTTCTCGTGTCTGCGCAAGTAATATTACGTTCATCACTGGGACACATGCAAGGTAAAAGGTTTAAAAATCTGTAAGCAAGAATGGACCTTGTTCCACCGTGAACCATTGGTTTGTGAAGCTTCTTGGCATATTTTTCAAGTGCAAAAATATTGTCTGAAACAACGATTATCTTATCCCCACGCTCCTGTTCATGGAATCGTATAAGAAACTCGCAAGCTCTAAACTTGTTGGGGTTCATCACACATAATGCCTGCAATTTATAACAAAATACACACTTATGAGCTATCAGATAACAATCACCAGAAATCATTTGATAAGATAATAAGTATTGTCAATTTTAAACATCTTACCTGTTTCTTCCTCTCGAAATTTTCTTTTTTTAGATATTCAGCAAAAAACTCTTTTGTCATTGGACACCGCACTTCAGCACATTGTACATTTGCAATATACCCTCCTTTGATCAAGTCCATCCAATTTGCCTCGTATAGTTTAGGACCAATAAGAAAATTTAGATCCGTGATCTTTTCATCCTCCCTAACAAGTGTAGCTGCAAATGTAATAATCTTAGCCTCAGAAAATGACACCATACATACATTTAGGTATCTCGTACAACTTAAGTGCATACCAGTAAGCCCAAGCTTGCAATGGGATTTAGCAACACTAATGACTTTGCGAACCATGGGTGCAGGAACCACATGCACCTGATCAAGTGACACAATCAAGAAAAAAGTTTATTTTCGCAAAAATTAAGGTGAAACCTTACACAGGTGAAATGATATTTTTACCTCGTCCATGAGTAGCAAACCCCATTCTCTATTTCTTATTTCTTCTATGATCTTTTCAGACTCTTCAGATCGCTTACCACCAAAAGCAACCATGTTATAAGTGGTCACAACAACTCCAGCATCCCCACAAAACATTTTTTTGTTATCCAATGTAAACTGACCAATACGTTCATCCGGAATGCTTGACAGCAACTTGAACTGATTAGCCCACTGGTCCACTGACACAGCATTTGTTGCTAAACAGAGGCAACCTTTCTTTATTCGGCAGGCTGCAGAAACGCCGACTAAAGACTTTCCAGCACCACAAGGTAACACGATGATACCAGACCTTGCTCTACCTGCAAAAACGGGAATGGGTCAAATGGGTCAAACTGATCAAACAGGTTAAGCTTCTCCCGAAGGATATTTTAATGCAAACATCATATATCATTCTTATCCAAAGATACGAGATTATATTCCAATAGGATCTGTCATTACCATTTCCAAACATCCTACTAAGACTCTCCTCTTGATAGGGCCGTGGTTGTGTTTGAGGCTTTAATTTTATCTCAAGGTCCGGATTGATCTGACGTGTACAAGTAAACAATTACCAATCACAGAACATGACTACAGATTACGCAATCTATATTATCTATACAAGAAGACACGTGCAGCTTTGAGAACTCACAGTGTCATTATCGAAATCATACTCCTCCAACAAGGGATAGTTTAGAGCATTTGGCAAGCATCTTTGCTTTACGTTTTCAACCTGTCAAGTAAATCTTTCAAATCAACGAACTATTGTTCTGATTCGACTAACCACTTTTACAGCCAAAAATGCAGAAGATGTGTCAAACTTCTGAGTCGATGAGATGAAGAAAGATACCTGTGTAGGATCAATTTCAAATGAATGTAATTCTTTCTCTCCAGCTGCAGCTGCCAACTGTGTTCCGTTTAGCAGCTCATCATGTGTACATTCAGTTTCACCAATCGATCTACTAAAAGTAAATTCATCGCATCTCTGAATACAAAAAGTGCACCAAAGATGAATGCCATAGAATAGCAGGAAAAAATAAATAGCGCGCGACTTTTCATTTCTGTATCTACCTCAGCACAAGAATAACCAGATAAAAGAATCATAATCATCACATAAAAAATATAAAGGAAAAACAAACCTCGTTTAAAACTCTAGCTCGAGATATCGCTTCATCACTTAACAATCTCTTCAATATCTGCAAATAAGCATCGAATAAAAACCTAATGACTATATATCAGCATCCGCTATGTAAATTGTAAAAAGATGAGCAACCTTGCCTCTGGGAAAGGAGATTCAACTAGGTATCGATTTTTCTTTAGAACAAGCTTTACTTTTCCGTAATTTGCTGTTGAGGCACGAATAAAGTCGACCATCTCCTTCGGGAGCTTGTTCTTTGCAAGCTTGTTCAAATCAGCTACGATGGTCTCAGTTTCTAAACCCCCCGACACAGCCGCATAAAGTGACTGGGGAGTGAGATTGTATTCATCCAAAGACTCCGCTCTATAAGTACAAAAACCCAAGCCCATAAGAACTCAAACCTTACGCACACAGATATAAATTATCAGTGATATGCATATGTATATTACCTGAAAAGAGGTTCGGCGATAGCAGATAAGAAATCAGAAGCTTGTTTATATAAAGGCGAGAAGTCCTCAAGAAAGATCCGACCATCTGCACAAGCCCATAATGGGAAATCGGCGTGATCTGGTTTTAGTTCCAATTTCCTACAATCTGTCATTTCACCTTTGCATAATGTACTATAGTCCTCCTGCATTATGGCCCATAAAACATTCCCTCAGTTAACTCAGCAAACCAGTACCATACATTATAACCACGATATCATAATCTTTTTACTTGAAGATCTCACGCGGTAAATTTGGCTATCCAAATATTTCTAGGATCTTTTAACTAAAATGAAAGTCGGAAACTAGTACATATAGATTGGTGATGGCTAAACTAACGCATCAAAGGTGACCTAACGGCAAGGCATATATCCTAAATGTACGTAAGACCTGAGGTGCTGCAGCGCTATATAGTCCACCTGCATTATGACCCATAAATCATTCCCTCAGTTAACTCAGAATACCAGTACTAATCGGAAACTAGTACATTTATACAACGTATCAAAGGTGACCTAACAGGAAGGCGTATATCCTAAATGTACGTGAGGTCTGAGGTTTAAACACATAGGGAACGTCCGGCTAACTCGCGTATGTATGACAAAAAAACAGATATGAAAAAAAGGCTGGAAAATGAGAAAGCAATGAACCTGATGTGATAAAAATTTGTGTTTCTTGTTAGGGCTTGAACTTGTCTCACCTGACATTCAAATTTACAAACATAATAAATTACTGCATTTTTTTTAACTTTTTACTGTTATTGAAATTAGAATGTATGGTAATAGTACCGTGTTCCATGATTAGATTATTGGATCAGTTAATAAGAAATCGAAAGAGTGTGTTCATTTTAGGGGAATGTATTCTATTTATAGGCTTTGGTACTTCTTCCATCAGTTCCGGGTCGGGTTCGAACAGTTCGACCGGAAGACCGAGTTGAACCGGTTCAACCGATCAGATCATAATCGGTTCGGTTTTTAGTGGCTAGGTTCGTTTCGAGTCAAAACCGAGAAAATCATGCCTAAACTGAACCGAGTTACTTGGGTTCGATTCATTCTTTTCAAAAAATCATTTTTTATTCGGTTTAGTTCTAGTCATCTGGTCCCTCCTCTCTAAATTTAATTGTTTAAGTTTCTTTTATAATAACAGGATCAATCAAATAACTTGATTTTAACATGTAAGTAAAATCGAACGATATAATTGGTTGAAAAAAGTTAAAATTAAAAATTTGAAGGAAAAATTTAATGAAAACACACAAATTTTTTTGTCAAATTTATGAAAATAAAAACTTAAAAAAAGAGGAGATGGATTAATAAAACCTTAGTGGTTAACCAACTGGCTTAGCTCAGTTGGTCACCAAGGTTCCACTAAGTGGTTTCCTTGGGGAAGGTTTCTTGGAGGTCAAGGGCCTTTCAGGCGAAGCGGATGAGGAGTCTAACATAACTAGGCGAGGGTTCGAAGAAGACATTCTTTCGCTTGAATGTCATTGCACGACTTGACCCACTAACCACTAACATTTGCCGTTCTAAAAAAAAAAAAAAAAAAAAAAAAAAAATCTTAGTGGTTGAATTTTTAATAAATTAGATGAAATTAAACGTAAACTTATAATTTTTCATATTTTTTAATAACTTTAAAAAATAAACAAAATACCCATTTAAACTTTATATCATTTAAGCTTTATATTTTAAAAATACAACATATATCTTATATTAAAAAATCAACAAATAACACGATTATAAATATTTAAATAAAAACACAAATTGGTGTCTATTTTTATTTTAACACTTAACAAAGTCAAACAATATATTAAAATGAATACATGACCTTAAACATCGCTTTGCTTCAATTCAGTCGAGAATAACATATGTAAACCGAGTCACGGGTTGGCCATCGGGTGTATCTGGCCGAATTACTCGGTCAAGAGTTTGATGATCGGCTCAACCCGATGAAGTCACCGGGTCAATGGTTCGATCACCGGGTTACCGGTTCGATCACCAGATCAATTATCATATCCTTAACAATCAGACACGATGCACGAAAAAATTAATAAATTATAACTTTAATAGCACAAAATTTAATAAAAAATTATGATAAAATCAGAATAGGAAAAAAAAATTATTTTTATTTAAAAATATATGTGTTTATCTTAATAGATTGTTAAAAAAAACATTGTTACTTATAACTGTTTTACGAAGCCTGTTGGAATATTTTATTAATACTGGGTCTTTTTGGCGGGAAAATAAAAATGACGCGTGTCTGTGTGTGTGCGTGGCTTCTACGTGTGTTTGTGTGCCCACTAAAAGATTATCACCATCTCATTTTTTTCATGGCTACTAAAATGTTATCACCTTCTCAATTTGTGGGAACCATAGAATAGATCTGAAAAAGCACATACACATTTAGTTGTGAAGCTGATGGGTTGGTGATGATTGGCTTAGGCTTAATCGTTGCCCCCAGTCTTTAACATCATGATTTATTGGGTTGGTGATGATTGCCTAAGGGTTAATTGTTGCCCCCACTCTTTTATATGGCGTCGTTGGTTCCGATCTTTTATGGGTTCGTGGTTTATTTGGGCCACCATCGTAGCTCTGAATCATCGACGGGTTGGCGACGGTCAACCAGATTTTTTTTATGTTTGATACAAGGTACATTCGGTTGTTTAACTTAATTAGTTCTTTTAATTAATAAATTGTTTCATTTAATTAGGTTAGGGTTTTGGGATTTTTGATAATCAATTGATTCAATTAATTAGTTCTTATGTTATTTATTCATCTGCGTTAATTTTCTTTGACTCATATCCATTCTCCGGTGTTTTTTCTTCCATCCGATTCTCAGATCCGACGACAGGTTGATTTGCCCCCTTTTTTGGCGTAATTTTTTTCAATTCGTGGTTATTATTGTTATTCACCCATCTTTTCTTATTGATTGATGTTCGTGTTTGGGTTTAGGTGAATAATAATTGGGTTCTTTAGTCAGTTTGTTTTTGGCAGCTAAGGGTTGGGAGTTGATGTGTATGGTGGATGGATGGTAGAAGACGTAGACACTTTCTCGATTCAGCAACCTCCACATATGCATTCACACGAAAAACCCTATGAGTAAGGTTGTTTTTCTATCGCTTTTGATATAATTGTTGTTTGTTTCATTTGGTACGGTATATGGTGGCGAAGGTTGAAGTTATGTTGAACGTAGTGCCCTTTGACACAATAGTAGATTATTGTTGTTCTAGCCTTGGTAAACTATTAGCTTCATAGGCCCACTGTTTTTATTGTTGATTTGAGTGGACAAACGGTGGAAGTTGACATTTTGTCGCCTCAACAACCTCCACAAACGCAGTTTCCCGTGTTTTGGCAGAGTAAATTGTTTAGTTTTCAACCATCACAGCCGCCTGCGTTTTCCGAAACTGGAATGGGAAAAATGTACCGCCAAAAGGCGTTCTCATTTGTGAGGTTTGATTCCGTCTTTCTTTGACATGTTGTCTTTGCATTCGTTGTTTTGGATTGTTGATTTAAATGATTCACTTGACTGCTTTTACTCGACTATTTCAACAGCTTCTGCTACAGACTTAGACATCCGTGCTTTGGCAAGGTAAACAGTTTGTTTTGCAACCATCGCGGGTTCCTGTGCTCTTTGAAACTCTGTGTTTCGGTAGGGATACTGATAACTTCCTTAGCTTCTAGGGCAATGATGATTTTGATAGTATCAGTGACATATGTCGCTTAGCCTAAGCGGGTATGGCAAAGCCCGGACGGCATGGTATACGCACCCTTAGTGGAAGCGATAATTCTATGATCTGATTAGCCTGTACTATCTGAGCCCAATCGTGCAAGTCTTCGGTAAGGCCTTTAAAGGCTGCCTTTTGGAAATGAGTCTCATTGTGTTCTTACCCGACGCGTGAAAATTTTTGTTTTGGTAACAAGGCACTGTGAAAAAATGGGTCTTGCGAGACGATGAAAGGCATATGTCTATTTTTTTTATACATCTGTTTCGATACGAAACATGTCACTGGCCACGTGTAAATGGCTCAGAATGAGTACCTTATCTCCGGAAAGGTTTAGGTAAAAAGTAGGAGCTTTAAGTTAAGCGGAATATGTGATATTTCTAGAGAGAGAACCAAGATTAGTGTCATAAGATTTTTAGAGAGAAAAAAAATTGAGACGGTGAGATCTGGGTTTAAGGATGAAAAGATCTTATCTATTGGAGTAGCCACATACACACGTAAGGGGCACGTGTCGTTCTTTTTTTCCCGCCAAAAACATCCAGTTGTGTTTGAAAAGTCGCCAGGTGGGGTTATCTTATTTATGTGTATTAAGTTTGTCTTTATATATGAAGAATTAGGGGCGCTTATATCTGTATATCTTTAAGTTTTGTAAATTAATAGTTTAATACTATTGTTTGTGTTTGCAGAAAAACAATTACTAGAAAAAGGAAAGGAACAAGTTTGAGGAGAAATATTAGTGGTTTGTGGTCTTAGAAAGAAGGTAAAATCCAATCTAATCTTTGCAGCGTTTTTTAAATAACCTACACACATCAAATAAAGGATACCGTGGAGTCGAGTGATAGTTTTGTTTTCTGATTTTTCAAGGTTCATTCATTGAAAGCTTTAATTTTTTTTAATTCTTAGCAAGGTTTCTGTGTTAAATTGGGGTTACAATATATATTTCACCTTATGGGCTTCTTAAGAAGCTAATAAGTTCATTTTATGGAGTTGTATGTTCTGCTTATTGTACATATTTAGGTGATAAAATAGTGATAAAATAGATAAATGATATAGGTGAACAATGCGGTGTATAAATTGCAGACTCCATAGTCCATATTGTTAGCAAGAATAATATAGAGAGTAGATAGGATACATTTTTAGGAATTAAAGTAGTTGCCCTGAAGGTATAGGCATACCTACTTCAAAGTCAACTATAAGGTCTACTTTCTGTTTGTATTTGATTTGCTAGATGCTTTATTTATTGTTTTGTATGATTCCATACATAGTCCGTGCTTCTACACATATTGTTCTAGCCTTGGTGACCCCAAATAATCACTTTTTTTGTCACGGGTCAGAATAAACAAGACGTGCGCACATCATATCACTTTGTGTAGACTGACCCATATAGGAATTGAGGCTGTGTTTGGCTTAGGAAGAATTTCTTCAAGTTCCATGTGCTTATCAGATAGACTTCTTTCGTGTGCCGTTGGTTAGATGAGGATGTTAGGTTCCGATTTTAGAACTTGTCATAGGCGACATGTTGTAGAAGGTGAACCTGTACTTAAGGCTAAACGGCTGAGTGTGAAATGCTTGGCAGTGCCCATCGTGAAGGTATATAAACCTTCTTTTATGATGTTATCCCGTTCTTAGTCTTCATTTATTTATTTCAGTCTTATATTTATACTCTTATTTACAGGTGTGACGAGGGCGGAAGACTTATATTGATTTACCATATTGCACTCTGTAATTCGACTCTTCTTTATGTATTTCGATTGCTTAAAATTGATTTCGTTTCTTTTTCAGACTTTTGGGTTTTTAATGATGCTTATTGGTTTGGTACAGGTTGTTTGGGATTTGGAATTGTTAACTTGCTGCGTTTATGTTTATGATATAGTCACGGCATTAGTCAAATGAGCAACTCAAGAGTTAGCTCTCAAAAGTATAACAAGTGAGTAACACTTTCGCTAAACTTACGCAAAAAAAGGCGATCTCTAACTTTTCATGTTGCCGCAATAGCTATCTTTTATATTTAGTTGGTTTTGTGTTACGAAACAATGGGATAACCACATTTGACATCGTTTTTCTTTTCTTTTTTCAGTTCTACAACGACAATGGAAGAGGACATAAGACGTGAGATGTATCCGAGGATTGTAAACTTGAATTTGGGTATGTCATATTCGACATTGTTGGATTTACTACTGTGGAAATAGCCTCGATTTAGTCTGAGAAGGAATATAATCAGGGAGGTACAATTAATATCTAGCAACAAACATTTGTTTAATACTGGCCCATTTTATCACTTCAATCTTCATTCTCTGATTATACATAGGTGCAAGTATAGTAACAATGATAGGCAGCAAATTAGGGATGTGATAAAATGAATACTCAATGTCAACTTGCGTATGTGCTGCTATGCTTACAATTATAAACCACTCTTTTGTATGGATACTTTTTTGCAGCTTGGTATAAAGCTAAAATGATATGAAGACACTTAACCCTCACAACGCTTCTGTATAATCCTCATGTTACAGAAGACGTTGCATATTGTCAAAACAAAAATGCATACCTGGAACCCCGCACAACATTTTGTACAACTACCCCGCACAACATTTTGTACAACTACCCCGCACAACATTTTGTACAACTACCAAGTTCCAGGCATATATGCTTCTATGTATTAAAAAACTACGCTACCCTTTTGTACAACTACTTTTATGCAAACGGAGCTTTTCCCGCAGCGAAGCGCGGGTGTGCCCATCTTGTTTTTTAACAAATAATGATTATTACCCGCACTTTTTATCTAGACAAATGATGGAGGGTGAATTTACACCTTTAAAAAAGCAATCAATTGTGCTATGTGGGCTCGATCATGCAACATTTTGACAAAAGTTAGTAGTATATAGTCTAGTAAATTTTAATTCATTGGTGGTAATGGTTTTTAACCACTTGATCGAAAATTCAAGGGTCAATTTTTTTATCTCATTCTCTTTGTCATGGGTAACTGTGTAACTAGATGTGACAAATTTGCTCATTTTTAATCTTTTTTAGTTTTTTTAATGTAAAAAAACACCTTTTATCATTTCGTTTATTATTAATGGGCTAAATAGGCACATATAAGATATTAGATGAGCTCTAAGGGAATATATAAAACACTAGATTGGACACTCGACGGATCTTTTTTATTTAATATTTTTCTCGACTTTAAATAAGTATTATTATTTTTTTTATTTTTACGTTTTTATATGTTTTTTATTCGTTTTAACCCGTGCCCGTTTGCCTGCGTCCTTTGGGTCCGCTCTGTTTAACCCGCCGCCTGTTTAGCTCGTCGTCCGTTTTGCCCTCTGCTCGTGTCCGCTAGGCCCATCCATTTTGCCACATCTATGTGTAAGTATTAAAGTTGCAAAAGTCGTGAATTTCTAGCCGAGGTGGTCGACCCTCTTTAGTTTTTAATCAATCCAGGTAAAACTAATCACTTTGATATTGTTTATAGTAAATTTTGAGTTTTTGATATGAGTTTTGTAGTAAATTTTGAGTATTTGCTATAAGTTTTGAGTATTTTGAGTATTTGATATAGTTTAAAAGTAAATTTACGTCGAGTTTTGATTATTAACGTCAAGTTTGATCACCATTGGTATTCGTTGATTACAATTGCACGGCTTATACAAATGAAACTAAATGACACATTCCACTTTTTAATTGGGACACTCAAATATACAATCTGTTAAAGCAACAGTACAATTGTTTAAAATCGACAAAGGCGGTGATCAAATAAAAGCATTTAAATTTGGGAAAATAATACTACTATTTATATAAAGTGGTTTAGTGTGAATAAAGTGGTTTAGTGTGAAGTGGATATAGTTTTAGCAAGCCAGGCCCATTAAGAAAAATCAACCCAATATATCCCAGGTAGTATAAAAAAGAATGAGATATGGGTTAGAAACAAAAACAACGTACAAACAAAATGCCGTGTTGTATCTGCCCCGAGGGCGAATGCCCTCCCGACTGTCATTTCTTGGAGGTCTTTTCGATTGAAGCACCTTTCAAAACCGAACAACAACTTTACGATACAGGAATTGAGTTTGAGTTTATCAGGAAGTGCTTGTTGAAAGCTAAGACCCCCGATGAGCAAAAACGTATAGTTGAAGACATGATTATAACAAAAGCTCGTTCGGACTTGGTGAAATTTGTTTCTGCTGGTGGCCAGCTGTAGGAAGCTGCTGGTGTGAGCCGTACAGCTGTGATGAAGGCTGTTTTGGATAGAACCCTCACTCGATATTTAGGTGGCTTTTATTTATTTATTTATTTGGTTTTATCTTAAATTCATATGTCTGAATGTAAGTAAGATGATATACTCTTGGTGATGTTTGTTTCGCCTTATGGTGGTTTTCGCCTTGTTTTTAAACTTTTTCGAGGGTCTTTTGTTGCTGTTGATTTGGTTTTTGTCGTACTTGTTTCGGCTGATGGCAGTTTAGGGCTTTTTGCTTATAAGTTGGCTTGTCTTTATACTTTTAGGGAGTGTTGTTTTTTTATTTGGTTTTAGGTGTGTTAATTTCGGCTTATGGCTTATTTGGTGTTGGGCTTATATTTCATAAGCTCGCCTTTGTGGCTTGTATTTTTAAACTAGATAAGGTTATAGCTTATTAAGCCTTAATAATGAGCTTATTAGACTTTTCAAATTCATGTAAGCTCATAAGCCCGAAAAGTAAGTTATTCCAGACACGAGATTGGTTGTCTAAGCTTTTTCCATTGGCTTATGAGCTTATACACCTCATAAGCTCATGTGGAAAAGCTCATAAACTCGACAAATCAAGCTTGTGAGCTTCTTTAAATTTTAATAGGCTTATAAGTTTATAAGCCTATTTATGGAGCTTAGAGACAGTTTTGTATGTTACTAAATTTGATTACTTGCCTAATCAGTTTGTTTAGGTTATGGTTTTTGGGTTTTGGGAATATTAGGGGTGTGATTCAGGTTAACCCGTTCGGGTTCGGGTCAACTCAGGCTGAGGCTAAAGAATTAATACCCAAACCTGAGCCTAATTAGAACTCGGGTCAATTCGGGTTCGGGTCAATTCAGGTATGGTCAATTCGGGTCAGGACAATTCGGGTTTAGGTCAACCCGAGTATAAGTAAAAAGTCTAAAAAGTGGTTTATTTAAGTATATTTACAATGCAAAGCAACATGGAAGCATACCAATTTCATGTCGAAAAACCATAAACAAAAATTATTTTTTTCCATTAAACACAAAGTACATCCACATATCCACAAACAAACCAGTTGCAACTAAACACTATCCTATCATTCCGTCCTTCAATTTCTTCACAAGGTTGAAATCTCACGCACACCAAGATGGGATTGGTCCTTCGTAATTTGGAGATCCACTGCCTTCCCCCTATCCCTCTTTTTAGCATGCTTCAAGACCCTTGCAGTTTGGTATGCGTCATCATTATCCTTAACCCGTAGAAAACTTTCCATCTCCTCAGTGAACCTTGATCTCTTTCTGACAGTCTCCTCTACCTCAGAACATAGAGTTTTGAATTTCTCCTCCAGTTGCAGCTCCTTCTCCAATTCCTTCTCCATGACCCCAATTAGGTGTACGGCCAAGTTAGTGGACTTTGAAGTAGATTCAGATTGAATGTTTGCCATTTTATGCTAGAAGAAAATATGTTTGGTATAATGAACTTTGGGCAGAGAGACATGGATATATATAGACGTGAAAGTTGAAACAATGTGCAATTTTGGTCCTTAAAATAAAGGGGGCACTTACAGTGCTTTCATTGATAAACAAAGTGGGTACAAAACACACCCTGATAAAAACATGGTAATTAAAACAAGATCAACAAAAACAATAAAATCATGGTCGATATCCTAATCACTATCTTCCATAAGATCCACATAAGCTTGCTTCTGGCTTATCGCATCCCTACCTTTCTCAATCAATTTGGTCACATGAGTCAATTTTTGCGTGTCACTGTCACGCATTTCCTTCAAACAATCGATCCACCCATCTTCATCTTCGTCAACCTTTATCTCAAACTCGTCGATCAGCATTCTGATGTTTCCTAGGGAATTCCTTAGTTGCTCACACTTACCATGCAACACATCAACATAACCTTGTTCGGACGCGACCATTTGACCTATGTACAGACCCATACATCCGTTCACATCAGAATCTTCGCATACTTCTTTGAGTTCGTTAAGGATTAGAGTTCTTCCAGTCATTTTACTTAATAAAAATGAATAGTTGAAAGTGTTTGTGAATGAGTTAGGGTTACAGATAACTGAAATTGGGGGAGAATGTTGATTAACCACCGAGTGTTAAGAATATATAGAAGTCTGAAAGGTTGTGGAATTTAAGTCCCTGAAAAGTTTTAGATAATGAAAGGTCGTGTAATTTAAGTCCTTGAAAATGTGTTAGAATGTGGCTCACCAACTTTTATTTGCGGGAAAACGGTTTCAGGGATCAAAAATGCATAACTCTAAGGTGGCATCAATCGTGGCGGGTAGTAAATACTTCAGGGACGTTTTTTGCATATGATAAAAGGTGGGGAGATGGGGTGGACAAGGAAATGACGAATATACCCTCACGTGTCAGGCACGTAAGGAAGTTAACGGCAGAACGTTAGGAAAAGTAAAAAAAATCGACTCGGGGGCATATTTGCAGGCGAATTAAAAGTTCATGGGCAAAAATGCTTTGGATTCAAGAGCATATTTCGGAAAATTTAAAGACGTTTTTTTGCACTTTACCGCTTTCATTAATATGCATGCATGATAGCGTCAGACACGTTTTAGCAGGGCCTCAGATGTTCACAGCCAGGGGCGGAGCCACTTGCAAGGTAGGGAGGGCACTTGCCCCCAACACTTATTTCAATAGTCCTGTTTTTCAATGGAAATTTTTATATTTTTTGAAAATTTATTGGTGTTTCCCTCAATAGAAAATGGATCGTGCCCCCTACAAATTCGAAGGTTTTTCTAAAATGAGTTTAAAAGGTTTAGAGAAGATGATAGGTATTTGTGCTAGAAGAGAGAAAGAAATTTATTATTTAAAACAAAGTTAATTGAAAGTCAGATGAAATTGAGATTGGGAGTGAGAGAGTCAATATGATGTGACTACTACTAATGTTTTATGGTTCTTTTAAATTAAATATGTGTTGTTATTTTTAACTATGGGTTAATATACACAAAAGTTACTAAAGTTTGACAAAAAATTCAATTTGGTTATTATAGTTTAAAACGTTACAAAGAGGTTACTTAAGATTGGATGACCGGTTATACAAGTCACTCGTTATTTTTTAACCTTTTGGTGCCGGTTAAGGCTCTACGTGACATTATTTTTCTATTTTTCTTTCATAATATCTGGGATTTAAAAAGAAAAGACCGAGCATTCTTTTTCATATTATCTACAACTGGATACAAAGCAAAACTACAACCAGCTTGACATCCTATGATTTCTAAACATGCTAGATGCCATAACTAATAAGCATCTACAATAGGCATAACCACAAAACAAAGAACCACAAAACACTACCAAAAACTGTAACATCATAAAAAACTTTTCTGATTCTATGATGGATTCGATTTACAGGAAGGAGTTGCAAAGTGTGTTTGATGGGAAAGGGTTTAGTTTGCCATAAGTGTTATTAGGAGGGATCATATTTGTGGGACGGATGAGATCAAACAGCTTCATGAGGATGGGGAATTCTTTGATTATATGAAGGGGTTTCGTGTAATTGATCTGGGACTTATTTGTGATGGTTACTGGTGATGCACGATTTGTTCCTTGTCCGAATTGCAATGGAAGTAGGAATGTGTTTGAGGAAGATGAATGGATGTCGGTTAGGTGCCCAAATTGCAATGAGAATGGGTTGATCCGTGTGCAACTTGTTGTTCTTAATTGATTTGGATAAGATCATACATACATATTGGCTTGGTATAGTAATCGTTAAAGTTATGATTACGATAATTAAACTTATTTATTGCTGCCACCACAAAGAGAAAATAATGTGACATGGCATACTCCTAAACCATTCGATCATTAGTAAAATAAATCTGAGCCACCTAAATTCATGACAAATTTTCAGTGGTTTTCATTGACTTATTCTCAAGTAATTGTTACACGTTTTTATTTAAAGATGTGTGAAGATAACTACAAAAGTGTAACAAATATACTCCAGCTAACTTCCATAATATGTGGCCTTAAGATTAGCACTTATCTTGCTCAACAAAGATTATAAAAACCAACCATCTCACAAACAATAAACAACCGGTCATTAACTTCAAATCAAAAATCTAAAATCATTCCACTCAAATAAACATGACAAACAATCAAGGCACTACCTTTCCATCTTTATTCACCTATGAAGATGAAACAACATCAACGTTATAACAACTTAATGAGCTCAAAGCGAGATGCCGTCATTGTATGAATGATTCACACGACTATATAGGATAAAGAAATGAAGATAAAGATTAAACCAAAAAAGAAAGATTAGATTAGATGAAGGAAAAGAGAAAAACAAAAGGTTGTGAATTCCTAGTGAGAGAACACAAATATTTCTCTCTCTACAAACTATGGAATGGAAAACACACACACTCAAATGAAGTGCTATGGGCCTTTTATACTACAAGTGTAAAGTATAGAAGGCCTTCCTCATTTGAGTGTTCGGGACTAATTCCTGTTACATACATAACGTTATACCAGAACTCTCAACACCATTATGTAGCATTTTCCACGAGCTTCGCAACGGTATATTATATGACCATCACTTTAAATACTTCTAACAATCTCCCCCTAAGCGGTGGTCATGTAATATGTGACTTCACTTCTTTGATGTTGTTGACTTTGAAGCTCGCTGTCTTGAGAGTTCCTTCATAGTTCCTTTCATGACTTGTGATCTTGGATCTTTTATCTTTGCCTTGAATTGATCTTAAAACTTTGCCATCTTGTGTTCTTGTGTCTTTCCCCACATACTCGAACTTTGATTTGATATGAAAGCTTGTTAAACAATCTCCCTTGATCATCAGAGTAGCGGAAGTCTTTGTCTTTAGATTTTCTTTAGCTTTCTTCTTTTACATGAGCATGTGGTCTTGAATTACGACTCTTGAGGTTACTCCACCGTTTTCATTCCTCCGGTTTCCCGTTATAAAGTACGAATACTGTACCTGTGATTAGGTAAGTTCAATGAACTTCCTTGACAGGGTTTCCGGCTGTGGTAGCCGTTCTCAATACTTGAATATATCGAAAGATACTTCATAGTAAGGAGTGAATCATGCAGTTCCATTCTGCTGATTAAGTCATCAATTCAATCTCCTGGAACACGTTTGAATCAATTAAGAATCAAACCATTGTTGCTTTCCAGTTGACACAAGTTAGATTCGTATGGAATCTCACAAGTCACCTACCGCAGTGCTGTTTGATGATGACACTGGAAGGATTTCCATTCGTCACTGTAAATACTGAGGATTATTACTCTGAATGTTCTGGCAAGATCATAAAGATATTGCGTCGAGACCTAGAACGAGTTTGAATCACAAAAGAATCAAACCACTGTTGCTATCCTGTTAACATATGTTCAATTCAAGTGAATCTTACATATGACCTACCGCACTGCTGTTTGATGTTAACACTAGAAGGATTTCCATTCATCACTGTGAATACTAATGAGTATCACTCTGAATGTTCTGGCAATGTCACAAGGATAGAGCGTATGACTCTGTAAATTATCGCTTGCGTTCTAGAGATGAACAACAATTGATATATGGAATAAGTGTCCTAATGAGATTTTATGATGAATCTCGTTGGCTCTAGACTCTATAAGTGCACGTTTATTTGGTGATCGGAGGCTGGAGCAGACTGCCACCTTTTCAATATCTACTATCTCGGAGTGAGAAAGTTGATAGAAATGAGTTGAACTCCGTGACAATAAAACAAACTTCTTTTGAGAGAAGCTTGAGTAGACTGGGAAGGGTTGTGCATTGCATCACTGGGTCCATGATGCTTTGTCTTCAATACCAAAAATCATCAACGTGATTCTGATAGTAGATGTATTGACCCGGTTTCTGCCTAAGTTGTATGGAGGGCTATTTCTTTTCACCCTTTATCCTTACATTTCTTTTTCATTCTTCAACCCCTTCAATGTTTACCAAGACGTCATAACTAGCACCTTGTGTGATTCTTCCAGTGCTAGCTTAAGTCATTAGTCGGCATTATTCCCGTACACTCAACTACACCATCTTTCCTAAGGACTTCTAAGTTCTAATGGATTGTCCCTGGGAAGATCCCTCCGGATCTGGTTGGATCATAGGACGAATACCTAACCACCTTTTGACACCAATACTGTCGTGAATTAATGTGTTGAAGGGTATAGATATCGTAACCAGAAAAACTTGTTGAAAAAGCAATCAAGGTGTTGATGAAATCAATGTTTACACCTTGAAGGTTTTTTGTATCACCAAAACGCCCCCCTACATATGTGCATCATAAAAGGAAAGGTTTTTGCACATATTAGGAAGAGAAAGCACTTATATCAAAGATTTTATCCAAGATAACACATTTTAATCACTATTCTCCCCCTCAAAAATTGCATGACATTGAAATTTTTGTGAAACTAGTGATGAAACATGGAGAGAATAATGTTGCATGAAAGTTTGTACTCCCCCTCGAAAAGAAATTCTATTTAAAAACTAGGGGAGTATATGAGCACATAGTTTTGAAATACTTTGAAAAATTGTGCTCAAAAACTCGAGAAAATTTACTTTCCCGTTGTTAAGAAATAATGTACATAAATGAACATTTTCCTTGTTTTCATGAGCTTAAAACTTTGAATGTTTTGATATAAGCCCATGACCGAGAAAAATTAATTCCTCGTTGTTGAGGATAAGTCAAAGACTTTCCTTTCTTTGGGGACCAGGTTATAGTCTGACATGTGCCTATAAGCCATTATGAGAAGAAAGTAAAAGACATGTTTTGAAAACATTTGAACTCTCATTCGAACTTTATGTACGTACCCGTGTCGTTATTGAGCGACATTTCTAAGTGCGTCCATATTATCGATGCTCAGAGACATGTCGGAGAAGAATTTTTTTGATATTTTTGAAAGATTTTCTCATTTTTTATTTTGTTTTTATAGGTTTTATATTTTTGTATTTTGATTTTATGATAGATATATACAAGGTTACTGTGAATGTGCAAGACGTTCAAGTTCATCTGGAGTGAAACTACGCATACCAAGTCGACGAACCAAGAATTAAAATCTTTCTTGAGAAAGAGCTTTGGTGAAGATGTCGGCTAGTTGGTAGTCCGTCTTGACAAAATACAGCTCGATCGTTCCTCTTTCCACATGCTCCTTTATGAAATGGAATCGGACAGCTATGTGCTTGGTCTTGGAGTGTTGGACCGGGTTGCAAGATATGGCTATGGCTGATTGTGAATCACAATAAATAGGAACTTTGTTAAAGTGAAAGCCATAATCCGTGAGTTGTGTTCTCATCCAAAGGCTTGAGCACAACACACAGACAGAGACACATATTCTGCTTCCACAGTGGACAACGCCGTACAGTCTTGTTTTCTTGATGACCAGCTCACTAGCTTCTCGCCTAAGAATTGTGCTCCACAAGAAGTGCTCTTGAATGTATCATGACACGCTGCATGGTCGGCATCTGAAAAACCAGTGAGATTAAAACCAGAATCCTTCGTATACCAGAGACCCATGTTAATGGTTCCCCGAAGATAACGAAAGATCCTTTTAACCTCCTTGAGGTGCTTCTCGGTTGGCTTCGCCTGGTACCGAGCACATAAACAAGTAGCATGCACAATGTCCGGTCTGCTTGAGGTTAAGTACATAAGGGACCTGATCATGCTTCGGGTAGCATCTGCAAATGTCCCTTTCTTATCCAAATCAAGCTTGTGTTTGGTGTCCATTGGAGTACCAGTAGGATCACAGTTTTCCATGCCATATTTCGTTAGAATCTCAAGCACATACTTGGACTGATTTATGAAAATACCACGGGGGGATTGGTGAACTTGGAGACCAAGAAAGAACGTCATTTCCCACATCATGGACATTTCGAATTGACTTTTCATAAGGTCGGAAAATAATATGGAATATTTTGGGTTAGTAGAACCAAATATAATATCATCTACATAGACCTGAGCCACCAAGATGTCGTTGCCGTAGTGCTTGATAAACAACGTTGGATCAATGGTTCCTTTGCTGAAGTGATTTTGGAGAAGAAATGATGATAATTCGTCGTACCATGCCCTCGGTGCTTGTTTCAAACCATAAATTGCCTTTTTCAATTTGTAGACATGGCTTGGATGTTCGGTGTTGATGAAACCTTCAGGTTGACATACATACACATCTTCTTTTAACGGCCCATGCAAGAAAGCCGTCTTCACGTCCATTTGATACACTATGAATGATTTGTGTGCAGCGTATGCCAAGAAAATCCTAATAGCTTCCATCCGAGCAACCGGGGCAAAGGATTCTGCGAAGTCAATTCCCTCCTGCTGTTTATAACCTCTCACAACTAACCGAGTCTTGTTCCTAATGACCGTTTGCTCCTCATCCATCTTGTTTTTGAATAACCATTTCAGAGTAAGGGGATCGATATTGTCCGGTCGAGGTACTAACTCCCATACATCAAGCCGGATGAACTGATTGAGTTCTTCTTGCATAGACTCAATCCAAGATGCATCGGTCATTGCTTCTTTCACACTTGCTAGTTCCATTGTGTTGACAGATAATGCATAGATACACATATCACCGTGGGTACGTAGCTGATTTCGTGTAGAGACTGGTCGTGAGAGATTGCCAATCACTTGAACCAAAGGATGATTCTTAGTCCATTTGTGTTCATGTGGAAGTGTATGAGAAACTTGATGCGAGCTCGACGGATCCACATATGGTGTTGAAGGTTGAGTAGAACTTGTGGAAGCCGCAAATGGATTAACAAACTCGTGTTCGTTGAGCATCACATTGTTTGCATTTTCAGCAACTATTTCATTCTGAAGACGAACATGAGTAGGAATTTGTTGAGAATGTTGTTGAGTTGCATCAGCAGTCGGAGAGGTGGGTGGAATATTTGGAGGCAATATGGTTGAGGTTGACGTAGATGGTGCAGAAGTAGATGCCGTTGGTGTAGATGCAAACGGAGGTTCTTGAACTACCATAGCAGGTGCAGCCGGGGCATTTTGAGGAACACCAAATGACGAAGGACCCTCCATATATTCATCATAAATTGGCCCAAATAAAACTTCCAAGTCACGTTCCGAAGGTTGTAACGATGAGATTGCTGACAGTGCAAATTGAAGCGCGAGTCCTGAACTTACGTGTCCAGAAGTCTGACCTTGAAGCTCGGGATGTGAACTTCTATGCTGAAAGGCCATACCCGAGATTTCATCAAAGGTAACGTTCATAGTCTCCATTACCTTTCTTGTCCTTCGATTATAAATCCTGTAAGCACAAGCAGTTGAAGAATAACCAATGAAAAAGCCAATATCACCTTTAGGTTTAAGTTTACCGATATCTTCACAATCATTCTTCGGGTAACATAATGCACCGAAGACATGTAAAAATTAAATATCCGGTTTTCTTCCATTAATGATCTCATAAGGTGTTGTGTTGAAACGGGTGTGAATAATGGAGCGGTTTTAAGTATAACATGCAGTTGCTATCGCGTCGGCCCAAAGGAATAACGGTGCACTGGAGGAGAGAAGCATCGTCCGAGCAGCTTAAACTAACATACGATTCCTCAGTTCCACAACTCCACTCTGCTCTGTAGTTCTTACAGCCGAAGTTTGATGAGAAATCCCAACTTCGTCAAAATAAGCTTTCAATTTCTGATTGGTGAATTCTGTTCCGTTATCCGTTCTCACAATAATAACAGGGGCTTGCAGTAGTACTGATGTTTTCTTCAAGAAGTTAATAATTACATCAGGGGCTTCATCTTTTGATGCAAGAAAATGAACCCATGTGTAACGAGAATAATCATCCACAATTACTAGGACATACCGCTTTCCATTAATGCTTTTGATTCTCATTGGGCCACATAAATCCATATGAAGGAGATGCAACCTATTCGTTGAATTTGGAACAGGTTTGGGTTTGTGAGGCTTCTTCTTACTTTTTCCTTGCTCACAAGAAGGACAAAGATGGTCTTTTGTATATTTAAACTTTGGAAGACCGGTAACGAGATGATCTTTCGCGAGTTGGGTGATGGCATCAAAATTAAGATGAGATAACCTTTGATGCCATAACCATGACTTTGTTGATGTGGCTCGGGCCATGAGACAAATTGGAGAAGCAACAAACATTTGAAAAAGATCAATGGTGTAAAGGTTGGTGGTACGATTTCCTTTTAACAAATCAATTCCTTCAAGATCTCTTACAAAACATGTATGACTTCTGAAAGCAGCCTCCAAGTTTGAATCACAAAATTGCCCAACCGAGAACAAATTATGTCCTAAGCCATCAACAAAAGAGACTCTGGTGATGATTATATTTCCCTAATCAAGATCACCATAGCATAGAATTGCCGCAACATGATCATTTCCAAATCGAACAGTTCCCATGAAACGCCATACAAAGTTTTTGAGAAGGCTTCGATTTCCAGTCATATGTTTGGAACAGCCCGAGTCCACGCACCAGAGACAAATTTCAACAACATGCCAATGATAAGAGAAGAAAATATTTTGGCAACCGATGAAATAGGTTCCTATAGGGTTCGATGATAATTAAGCCATATCACATACCGACGTTTCACTGTCAGTATGAGATCTACTAGTGTCGATAATTTTGCCACTACAGTCAAAATTTCTACCAGTAAGCAACCATTTAGAGGTGAATCTAGGGCTACTAGGCTTAGCAAGACTTTCTGTGGACCCTAGATGCGTACTTTTTGGAACATACACCTTAGCCTTAGGAGTGCGTTGTTGTTCACTGACAGCCAGCTTGTCAATTCAAGTATAACCACCATAATTCAACCCATTCATAGTCAAACCACAAGCATCATGACTAAAAGTAAAGAAACATTTATTACATTTAGCACAAATAACTTCAGATTTTTCATTCTGAATAGCAAGCTTAAAGTCATTACATTCAGATGAATTAGGTTTCTGATTATGATTAAAAAGCGGTAAATTCCTAGGGTGTTCTTCTACTTCCACATTATTGACCTTGGGGCGACTACTTCTAGAGGCAAAAGGGACCCTATCATTCCTTGTATTGCTCGTAGGTTGTGGCCTTCTACTCTTAGTGTAGTTGTTTATTCCTGTAGAAGAAGACACGCGTCTATTAGACTTAGCACTTTTTAAATCAATAACTTGTGGTTGAGTTATGGTGATCGGTTTTGTCCTAACGCTTGCTTTACGTTGTTTGCTAGGCACAGAGGGAGAACTAACACGAAACATTCCTGGGGCAATCACAGCAGTTTTCGTTCCAGCAACCTTGGGAAAAGCTGACACATCAATACGAGTGGGTCCCGAGGTTGCTGGTTTCTGGATTATCGTATCCACAATTGAGCTAGGTTCAGAAGTCTTATCTTTTAACAAGGCTTTTAAGTTACAGTTCTCACAGATTTTATCAATAAGTTTTTGATAGACAGACTTACTTTGTTCAACAGCCCGCTTATATGAAACAACAACAGATTCTAAATCTGCAATCTTAGCCTTAAGCTTCTGAACATTACCATCACTAGCACTCTCTAACCCTGAAGAGGCCAAATTCGTTTCCGTAACCCCTCCTAACTGAGCCTGCAACCGTGCGATTGTTTGTTGCATTTCATTGTAAGCTTTTTCATACGAAATCTTGTCATATTTGCATTCATCACATTTTTTGACAAATTTATTCCAAAGATCGGTGAATTCTTTATCCTTTTTAATGACATAAGATTCTGGTTTCTCTTTCATAAGATCAAGCTCAGTTTAGAGGTTTTCATTATGCGACATAGAGGTACCTAACTCAACAGGGCTACTATCAATACAATCATGAGCTTTAGAGACGCGTTCAAGATCATTTTCCAAAACTTTGATTTTATCAAGAGATTCATCAGCTTCCTTCGTCAAAGATTTAAAGTCTTCAAAAAAGTTGGCTAATTCTTTTAGAAAAGCGTTTTCCAAATTGCCTAACCGAGCATCAACTTGATTAATAATCGGATTAATTTCGTTTTGAAGAATTTTCTGAACCTCAATCTAAACAGGTGATGTAAAATTTCCTCCAGTGATTTTGGAATTAACAACATGTTTAAGGATGACAAAGTTATCTTTAAGCTCGTTTAAAAATCGGCGTGTGATACTCGGTTTAGGAGGGTCATCAGACAATTCCTCACTTGGTAGCAAAAGAATTTCAGTACTCGTTTTAGACCGAACAAAAATAGTTGGAGGATTAACTTTTGGATAATAAACGGGTGTCACTTCTCTATCAAGCTTTTTCATTCTTAAACGAGTCTCTAATGCAAGGTCAGTAGTTTCCTCGGAATCATGCACACTAGGAGGATCATGCTCATCAGATTAGAGCACACTACCGTTATATAAGGTTTCATTAGTGGCCTGAACTTGCTTAAGATATCCAGGGTTAGGGGGAAGAGGACAACCTAAAGCCAATTTGTATCGAGTGTAATTTATCTCATTCACTTTTGGTGCGAGCATATTTATTGTCTGCATAGTTTGGCCACGTTTTACTAAGAGGTTGTCTAATTCTCTAATCCTATCCTGAGCTTTGCAAAAATCCTCAAGAAGCCCATCTTCTCGAATTTTGAAATCATGTTTCAGCTTCTTTCATTCTTCTTTTAAATCCAAAATAGTAGATTTTTCTGTTGAAAGTTGTTTATTAAGAGAAGTGATTTCATCATTTAATTCGCTTATCTTTTTAGCACTACTTAAGTGTAAGGCATTTAATTTCTTAGTTGTGCATTTTTCTTGATAAACAGATGTAGCATGAGCTTGTTCAAGTTCTTTAATTTTAGCCTGATGAATTTCAAAACTTTTCTCGCGTTCCTTATATCCCGCAAGCTCAGTGGTCAATTTGGCATTAGTTTCTCTAAACTTATTATTAACCACCGTAGCATGGTCAACATCCTTAGCAAGCTTATCAAATAGAGATTTATAATACGCATGTGCCGCATCAGGAAGGTTTGTAGGCTGGGCAACTTGATCCACACTAAGGTCCACACTGGGCTCATTCGAACTAATATTACTATTATTCGTTTGATCCCCGTGTGTCTCAATGTAGGGCTCAAGCATCTCAGTATAATCCTCCTCCTGATTAGACGTACTATATATATCATTATCATCAAAACGTGTATGTACCTCAGAGGGACCGTCTGAATCATAAACGGGAGCTCTGTCAACATGCATTCCTGAGGTAGAGGCTTGCTGTAAGTTAGCCATCAAGATGTAGTTGGCATTCACCTCTTCTTCCTCGTCATATTCTGCAGCAGAAGCCATACGATCAAATTCCTCAGCTTGAAGTGGAATCCCTGCCTCTTCTTTTTGTGATATGAGAAGCTGAGTCTGAAGATAAGCAGCATCCCTCTTCTTTTTGGCTGTGCAATCTCGAGCATAA
Organism: Glebionis coronaria; assembly: GCA_025667525.1. Classification (NCBI taxonomy): domain Eukaryota; kingdom Viridiplantae; phylum Streptophyta; class Magnoliopsida; order Asterales; family Asteraceae; genus Glebionis; species Glebionis coronaria. The sequence goes on along the minus strand of CM046874.1, from coordinate 16,135,380 downwards.
TGACCAAATCCGCTGCAGTTGTAGCACTGAACCTGATGATTGTTGTTTCCAATTCCCGTACCAGTATTCTTAGCCCTTGCAGCCACAATGTTTCCCATCTGGTTACCAACCGCTGGCACAACTATTAACCCATTCTGATTACCCGCATTTGAAACACCCGGATTTTGACCACGGTTTTGACCATAGTGATTTCCTGCATTGCCAACGGTCTGCCCAGCATTCTGACCATATTGTTGAAACTAAGTCCCCGTGTTTCCAGCAACTACCAATTGGCGATCCTGATTCGCATTCATGAAAGGTTAAGCAATCTGCCTATTTCTAGTGTTCGAGGAGATTCTCTGATTGTTGTTGGTGGGGTTAATGGTGAATTCGAATGCCTTTGCAAGAAGGGCAAGACCAGTATTAATAGCATGAGTAGGATCGGTAATGTCATCAAAACATGAAATGAGTTGTTGTAAGTAATTCATGGCAGCAGGAGGTTGATATCCATAAGCAGTGAGTTGTTGTTGTTGTTGTTGTGGCATGAATTTACTTGATGAGGGTTGATGGTAGGGTACCATGGGATATGACATAGATGATGGAGAGTTTGCCATAAAAGCCAATGGATCTTGTGTCTTGGCACGTCTTTCTACCCTAACTTTGTTAGCTTCATCTTGATTCATCTTCAAATAGTCATATACTTGAGTGTAGTCCACGACATGAAGATCCTTGGTTTGATTGACAAGAGTGACATATCATGACCATTCAGAAGGAAGATTATCAAGAAATTTGATGTTGGCAGCAATTTGTGCAGGTTCATGTTTGTTTCTTCTAAGATGATTCATGAGAGTTGAGAACCGATGATAATAAGGTTCAATTTGTTCCCCTTCAGTAGACGTAAATTTCTCCCATTCACGAAGCAACTTAGTTTCCTTTTCTTGTAAACCGATTTCACTGCCCTTCATCATTTTCTGAATCCTAAGCCACATCTCGTGTGCTGTTTCACAACTATCGACAGCAGCATAAACATCTTCAGGAAGTCCCATAAAATGACTTGAATTGCTTGATCATTAGCGTCGAGTTGTTTGGATTCAGCTTCAGTTAATTCTTCATCCGTTTGCTCATGACTAGAGTCAGCCACTGGGTTAGCATTCGTAGGGTCCCCAGGCACAATAATTGTTCTTCTAACATAAGGACCCTTTTGAATCGAGTTGACAATCAACTTTCCCATAGGTTTACATTTTGCATAACGAAGGAGACGACTAGCCCATGTAGTGTAGTTCTCCTTAGTAAGCATGGGTGGACGATTCTCGGTACCCGCAGCATAAATATCTTGTTGAGACGTCATCGTAGAAGTCGTGTGAAAAACAAGATCTCAATTCTTAGAAAGCGTGTGATGCTGTTGAAATTCCGAAACTTCTGATTTTTAATTTTTTTTCCAGTCCGACAATAAATTCCTCAGTCCGACAAAACGGTAAGCTGAAAAATTTTGTATCGCCAAATTTTGAAATTGAGTTAGAAATAGCCATAAACTAGTAGGGAAAAAATTTGATTTTACTTGACCTAAAATATTTTAACTCTTTTTTTAATCTTCGTGTAAACTATGTGTCGGGACTAGTCTAGATGGTGGCTAAGTCTAAAAATTACTCAAGCAAAATTTCCATCGGAATGCCCATCGAAATATTCTATCGGAATGATCTATCGGAATGGTATCGGAATGTTGATCGGAATGATCTATCGGAATGTTGATCGGAATGATCTATCGGAATGATCTATTGGAATGGTATCAGAATATTCTATCGGAATGTGGATATGTCGGAATACCCCTTCTATCGGAATGTCTTCTATCGGAATGTCCTTCTATCGGAATGTCCTTCTATCAGAATGTCCTTCTATCTGAATGTAGGATCTGTCGAAATGCACCAAGTATCGAAATGTGATACTATTGGAATCCTGATCGCAATATGGCTAAAAACATTTGGACAGAGTAACGTCTCAATAACCCTTAAAAACCGTTTCAATCCTCGATCGCAATGAGCGATCGGAATAATCGTCGGAATAAGGTGTCTGAATCCTTGTGATCGCAAAGTAAAACCCTTGGGTTATTGCGATCGAGCCTTACTTTCTCGTACTTTCCGATGAAATCAGTTGCAAGAAATTCGGAAAGTTGAAAACAAGAGAATACTTAACTTTTGAACCAAAAGATTTGTGTTTTAACCAATCCAAGATACTCAAATCACTAATACACGAATAAAGAAGGTATACGACTTAAGAACACTAAAAAACACGAAATTTTTTTGAAGCTTTGGTAAAAAACAATCAAAAACTCACGAAATGCTTAAATACGAATCCCTTGGCGAATGATACCACTTGTATGAATGATTCACACGACTATATAGGATATAGAAATAAAGGTAAAGATTAAACCAAAAAAGAAAGATTAGATTAGATGAAGAAAAAGAGAAAAACAAAAGGTTGTGAATTCCTAGTGAGAGAAACACAAATGTTTCTCTCTCTACAAACTATGGAATGGAAAACACACACACTCAAATGAGGTGCTAGGGGCCTTTTATACTACAAGTGTAAAGTATAGAAGGCCTTCCTCATTTGAGTGTTCGGGACTAATTACCGTTACATACATAACGCTATACTAGAACTCTCAACACCATTATGTAGCATTTTCCACGAGCTTCGCAACGGTATATTATATGACCATCACTTTAAATACTTCTAACAGTCATTGTTATCGAATATTCAGATGATGACATGGACCTTTTTTAAGTATGCATGAATGTGTTTCTATTTTGAAAGAAGATACTAACAACACTAACAATGGAATTGTTGCCGATGGTGATATTGTTGCTGATGAAAATGTTGATATCAAAGCATTGTTTACACTAAATATGTTTCTAAATGTATATTTGTCGCATGCAAGAAATTTTTGATGAGGAAATTGTTGCTTACGAAATTATTGATGAGGAAATTGTTGATGGTGTGCTCAAGGAAAGGGTTAAGTCAACCAACATATACCTTCCGTCAAAATAATTGTTAAAAAAGGTTGTATGGACTACTTGAAGAAGAAAACTATGAATACATTATGGACATGCTTGAGTTTTATTAACACATGTAAACGTTAATACTTTTAAGTATTATGGTATATTTAATACTATGTTTTTTCATTGTTTTATTCAGGTTTTTATTTCCAAGTATAATAGATCATTTATCAAGATAATGTCTTTTCATATGTATCGTAAAGTTTATTTGTGTGGGTGTTTGTGTTTATGTTTCAAACAAACGACCCTTCTACTTCACAATGACTAGAAAGGTTTTCACGTGTGGTTGTTTTAGCAGATTGCCGAATTATGGGTTTTGCCAAAGTATAGTCGTCATTTTTGGTATAAAATATCGTCTTGGGTTGTAGTTTATCAACTTGACGATTGTAATTTATCAAATTTTATGTTGACAAGTCATATAGTTTATCACAATTATGTTAAATGATGCTCCATATTTAATTTTTTGTTTACTCCAAGTGTTACCCATATACATATAAGTTATATGTATATAATATGTTTGTGAATGTCTTTACCTTATATATTAAAAATATAATTCACGTATTACTCAACATTGTGATTATTAACCACTGCACTCATATTTGTTTAAGCACTTCCACAATCTTGATTTAACTATGAATTGATATGTTTCTATATTTAGCTCTTTAAAGATCATCACATTCATCTGGATGGTTACGGGTTCTACACATAAGTCAAAGCTGGAAAGTCTACTAAATCCTATGTAAAGTGTTTTAAACGCATCATGTGATCAAGGGAACACATGTTAATGAGGCTAATGGCGGACATAGCCTCGAGCTGACTTAATAGTTATATATAGCTACAATTTTTGGTACTTTTTACCTTTTTTTTATAACCGTCATTTTCGACTCACTGGCCGACTAATCCATGGGGTTTGAGTCCACCGCCACACATACTCAAACCAGGTAAAGCCCTCTTTTTTCAGGAGGTTGGTGTGGCCACTTCAAAGTTGTTTGCATATAGTGGGAATTGAATTTAAGACCTCACACACTTTGTAGTGATAGCCACAAATCTTTTTGCCACTAGGACTTTTTACCTTTTCTGTGTAGGCAGATGTCTTTTTCATTGTGAGACTTATTCTTAGCGGTGTCACTTTGACCAATTTACTTTATAAAGTGGTTATTTCGGATTTTGATAATCCAAAACAGTTCATATATAAAGCTCAGCTAAAACGGGATTGGGTCACATGGCCAAACGAGTTTAAAATTGCTAAAAAGACGCAATATATGGTACAACCTCAAAATTATTATCTTAAATATCTACCATATTTTATTTAGTTCAATATTTTTTTAAATTGTTGTCATCACAACAAACAAAAAATTATATGAAATACCGCAAACATGTCTCTGTGGCTCAACCTATGTTAGACATGTTTTTTCCTTCATAATATTGTTCGTATAATTATTGAAGCTCGGAAAAAAGACCACTTCTTACACATTGAATCTCTTTAAATATTTTTTTCTCATTTTAAAAGTTGGTTTTTATTAGAATTTTCAAGTATTTAGTTCAACTCTTTGACTTATTAAATTGTTATTGGAATTTTCAAGTATTTAGTTCAACATTCTATGTTTTTTTAGAATTTGTAGGTACGTATCATGAACCATACATATCAAAAGAATTCGCTATTTTAAGCTTTTTTTGTTATAACAATTTCTAACTTATAAATAATTGTGTACTCGTGCAACACACGGGTATTATTGTTGTTTTTATTGTTATAGTAGCATTGTTTATGCTATTTGTATCTACGGAGATGAAGTGGGTGAGAAAGAAGGTGATGGTGGTGGAGATGAACTGAATATAGGAGTGGTACCTACTAGCATCCAACACAGCAGGTCAATTGGGCTCTCAGCCGGTAGCCTCTCCAAAGAGTAATGGTTGTATAACTTTTATAAACATTAAGTAACCTAAAACACAAACCCGTATACTTAGGTAACCTATCTGTTAGGTTTTAAACTATAGTAATCAAATCGAATTTTTTGTCAAACTTTAGTAACTTTTTTGTATATCAACCCTTTAACTATTGCGTTGTTAATTTGTTATCATGTGGATGTACAAACTAAACATCTGTTTGTGAACTTTTTTACGTGTTAAAATCGCAATTCGTGCTAAATAAGTGTCTAACTTTTCTTGGGATGAACATAAACTATTTTTATGGAACCTAATAATTAGTTTGTGTTTTGCTTAATATTAGGTGCTACAGTATCTTGTTTTTTTCCTTTTAAATATAGGGATAATTCCATATATACCCAATTCAAACATGAAAATGTCATATTTACCCAACTAAATATTATATTGTCATATATACCCAATTTGAAACACAATATTGTCATATTTATCCAATTTGCTATAAAAATCAACTAAGAATGAAGTTACATCCTAAAATTCCTGTTATACCCTCTTTTAACATATTCAAATTATCTTGTAAAGCTAAACGAGACCATACCAAAAGAGAACCGTAGTCGAACTCGAACCTCCAATAAAGGATACATAGATCACTTTCCTGAATATGAAGTGGTCCTATTAAACCTCAACAACTAGGAACTTGAAACACAAACATGAGCCGATCATGAACAGTGGTTTAACTCGAACATGAACCAAAAATTCCACCCGTCCAAAACGCAGACCTCGAGCAAACAAAACCGAACATCTAACCCGAGCTCGTTCTCATCGCATTCGACCACGATGATTGATCATTGTTGCTATGAGTAAGACAACAACGCACCGAAACCATGAGCACCAACTCAAACATGAACGCTAGAATTCAATGAAATGCTATCGAAATATAGTTGCCACCAAATGCACCTGAACCATCTTCCAGACGTAACACGGTTGACCTTCGCATACCCCAAGATCGAAACATGCCTCTCTCGTCAGTTACGAACTATAACAGGGACCACTGTTTAGATTTATGAAACACAATACCAATACAAATGAATCACGAGAATACATGGATGCACCTTAAGATGGTACCATGAAAGTTTATGGACATAAAATTAATATTCGTGTGATAGGATCGAACTCGAGATTACGGGATTGCACACAATACGTAAAAGGGTTAATTTTATTTATTAGATATATTTTATATATATTTATTAAATCAAACTGAACTTAACTAACGATTGTTAATAATTAAGAGTTAAGTATAAACGACCGTTATGGAATTAAAGAGAAGAGAAAAGTAGGGAACGGAAAAGTTCCGGAAGCCCCTTTGGGTGGGCTATAGTCGACGACTACAAGGACCAAAAAGGAAAGAAAAAAAGATTTTGTTTCCTAATTTAATTATTACTTTGAAACCAAGTTTTGCCAAGCCCTATATAAACAATAGCCTTCATAATTTTATCCATCTCTCTCTTTTCTTCTCTTTGATCGTCGGCCAAACAAACACCCTTTAGGGTTTTCTTTGGTTTTTCAATTTTGCTTATAATTCCACAAGCGTTGAAGGTCCGGTTTGCAAGTGCTAGACTCACCGTTAGACTGTTGCATTACGTGTGTACAAGAGCGTAATATAGTTTTGCTTTAAACTATATCTTGGTATTATTCTTCACAAACCTTAATTGGTGATTCGTCGGTTATCTTATGGATCTACGCTAGGATAAAGGTATGTAACCCTAATCGATTAATTATAATTGTGTTATTAATAATCTTGTTAAATCGCTTCCGCTATAACGTGCTTTGATCTTTCTTATGATTATATAATTGTTATGAATGCCATAAACCATCAGTGGCATCGAGAGCCGTTTTAACATGTTATAATTATCGAGATCTAAAGGTTTTTTTTAACTAATGGTGATTTGAGTTAAAATTACGTGTTGGTTTTTTAGGTTTGAACAAAAATTAGGGTTTTGTTTTTTTTTGTTTTTTTAAATCGGCATAGCCGAATTTTTTTTATTTTTTATTTTGTAAACCCTAAAATTACATGGTAATAATCTTTAGATGATTGCATGAATTAATTGTTATGTCATGTATGGTTACGATCCGTATTTTTTTTAATTGTTAAGAATATGTGGGAGATCCGTGATGAACATGCATGTTTTTTTACGGATTATGGGATTTTATATGCTATTTACTTTATTTGATTCAAAGTTTTAAAATTAGGGAAGACTTTTTATGTTCATAAAAACCCTAGATTTTATGTTCTTTGAATAAATTGTTATGCATGTGGCTATTTGATTTAGTTTTTTGTACTTACTTGTTTTTTCATACGTTTTATATTAATTGTATGTTGTAGACAAGGGTAATTTTTTCCAAGAAAAATTAATATGGACTAAATCATATAAAAATTAATGAATTGTTTTGAGATCTAATTTACATATGATTTGCGTTGATTGGAATTGCAATAATAACTTAACGGCCTACTCAATTTTTACAAAATATAAAGTGGGTATAACACACCGCTGGTCATGTAGGAAAGAGGTGTTATGCTTCAGCGCTGACCAAATTCCCGACTTGCTTGTGCGTCAAAGTTGGAATTACCTACGGTTATTATTTACATAATTCCTTAAGGTTGATTTAACCGCAAATTCACATCCGAAACAGAATGAATAAAGTTATTGCTTTGTGCTTTAGCCAAGTTCTAGGAACGTGTGGTGTGATTTGTTGTGGGTAAAATCTTTAATTGGTTTAACCAATACCTCAACTTGCAAATATGTGGGGAAATTTTAGTCTCACCAAAAGGTTTACTAAAAGTTTTTATTAAACTGATGCTATGGAGATGTATACATGCTTCTCCATACATGATTTTGACACCAAAATCAATACCCTTAAATTTAAGTCTTATGTCATCTAATTAACGAATACTTGAAGTTACAATTGTCGTTAAATAAGATTTTGGACGATGTTGTAATGGAGAGAAAACTTCATGACTGAATGAGATTGCACATGAAGGTTTTACGTTCTTTAGATTAGTCGACTTGATTGAGTTACTCAGTGAGATCTGGAAACTTAAGGCAAAAAGTAGGGATGAAACATGTTTACGATGCAAAGAGACTTTTGGCAACGTAAATCCCTAAAATATCTAGAAATTGCAAATTTGTTTGTCAATTATTGTACGACAAGTTACCGTGTTAAATACATTTGTCACTCGCAGATCAACTGATGTGATGAGTTTATGTCAATGTGGATTCTAGTTTCAAGGAAAATACTATGGTTTTATTACCGGGGTAATTTTATTTTCTTGAATGGTATTATCAAAAATACTAATGTTTGAACTTATTTATGTAGAAATGGCTCAACCCGAAAACAATATGACTATGAGTTCTGCGTTCAAAGGTTTCTTTGATCGTCCTGAACTTACTGGCCCTAACTTCAATGATTGGGATCGCTCACTAAGAATAGTTTTGAGAGTAGCGGGTACTATCGATATCTTGACTACTCCTTATCCGAAGGATCTTGCTGAAGGAGCATCTGATGCGCAAAGGCTTGAACACGCTGCTAATGTTAAGAAGCACTCCGAGGTGGTTGCTTTAATGTTAGAGAAAAATGGCTTCTCCACTTCAACATAAGTATGAGCTATTTTCTCCTAAGCGAATGCTTGATGAGCTCAAGGCTATGTTCGAAAATCCGCTAGTTGTGGAAATCTACAACTTGGTAGATGCTCTGTATAGTTGCAAGCAAGCTCCTGGAAAATCTGTAAGTGCCCATTATATGGAGATGAGGGGTTATATGGAACAACTCATTGCACTAGAACAACCCTATGATCATAATATGGCTATCAACTTGATCAGTAGGTCCCTTAACAAGGACTTCAGTGATTTTGTTCGAAACTATAATATGCATTTCACGTGGAAGACAGTTAATGATTTGCATGCAATGCTCATTGACCATGAAAAAGGGTTAAAGGACAACGCATCTACTTCTACTCCTCCTGTGCTTTATGTACAAAAGGGTGGAGTGAGTAAGGCAAAACCGCACAAGAACAATAAGAAAGGCAAAGGCAAAGGCAAGGGTGATAAGGGCAAACAAGTTGCGATTTATTCTAAACCTAAGCAAAACTTTGTCAAGAAGAATCAATCTCAGAAGGATGAGACTTGTTTCCATTGCAAGGCAAGTGGACACTGGAAGAGGAACTGCCCTATTTATCTCAAGGAGTTGCGAGAAATAAAGAAGAAGGTTGAGCTTAGTGCTGTAGCATCTTCAGGTAACTTATATTTGATAGAGTTATTTAATCTTACATACAAATAAAATTCTTGGGTATATGATACGGGATGTGGTATTAACATTTGTAATACCATGTAGGGATTTGAGTTGGAGAGGAAGCTTACCTATGGGGAATAATTTCTGCATGTGGGCAATGGCGCACAAGTAGCGGTTGAAGCTATAGGAACATTTAATCTAGTTTTACCTTCGGGTCTAGTACTGAGATTAAATAATTGTCATTTTGCACCTAATATTGTTAGGGGTGTTATTTCCTTTTCTTGTATGTTGGATCTTAGATTTATTCACACTATTGATAATAATAAAATTTATGTTTTCAAAGATGGTTTATTCTATTTTGATGCAATTTCTGTGAATGGTGTTTTTGAAATTAACATGCATGATAATAATTCCAAGAGAAAGATTAATTCTGTTTTTAGTATGAATAAGAAGAGGAAGTTAGACAAGAACTCTTCTTATCTTTGGCATTATAGACTTGCACATATTGGGAAGACTCGCATACAAAAGCTTCAACGTGATGGTCTTTTGGAAAATATCAATGATGAATCATTTGATAAATGTGAGTCTTGTATCTCTGGAAAGATGACCAAGAAACCTTTTAATAGCAATATTGAAAGGGCTACTGAACTACTTGGTTTCATACACACTGATGTGTGTGGACCACTTAGACATGTGTCAAGGAAAGGTGATAGCTACTTCTTAACATTTACGGATGATTATAGTCGTTATGGTTATGTTTATTTACTTAAGCATAAACATGAGGTATTTGAAACATTCAAAGTGTTTAAAGCGGAAGTAGAATTGCAACTAGGAAAGAAGATTAAAGCTCTTCGTTCTAATCGAGGTGGTGAATATTTAAGTCAAGAGTTTAAAGATTATTTAAGTGAAAACGGAATTGTTCAGAAACTTACTTCTCCATATAATCCACAACAAAATGGTGTATCCGAAAGGAGAAATCGTACATTATTGGATATGGTGCGATCTATGTTTAATATTACAACTTTACCTTTATCCTTTTGGGATTATGCTTTAGAATCTGATGTTCGTATTCTGAATATGGTTCCCACAAAGAAGAATGATAAGACAGCATATGAATTATGGCATGGCAAAAGGCCATATTTGTCTTATTTGAAAATTTGGGGTTGTGAGGCCTATGTGAAACGTGACTCTGGAGATAAACTCCAACAACGCTCTGTAAACTGTATCTTTGTAGGTTACCCTAAGGAAACTATGGGTTACTACTTTTATTATCAACCTGAGAACAAAGTTATTTTTGCTAGGTATGGAGACTTCCTTGAAAATGATCTTGTAAATCAAGAATCCAGTGGGAGAAATTATGATCTTGAAGAAATTCAAGAAGATACATTGCCTTTTGAAAATACTAGCGAAGAAATTCCAATAGAGCCAGAAAGTCTGAGAGCTCCACCGGAATTAATTCCTCCACGTAGGTCTAAAATAACCGTGCGTGCGCCAAGCAAACTATGTCTTAACATAGAGGATGATGAGGAGGAGGTAGGGGATCTTGGTGAACCTGCTAACTATCGATCCGGAATGCTTGATGTAGAAAAGTCATAACGGATAGTTGCGATGAATGAGGAAATGAAATCCATGAAAATCAAGGATGTTTGGATTCTTGTTGATGCGCCTAAAAATGCTAAAGTAGTGAAAAATAGGTGGATCTTCAAGAAGAAAACTGATATGGATGGTGAAGTACAATTCTATAAAGCACGATTAGTAGCTAAAGGTTTTACTCAAACTTTTGGCGTAGACTACGAGGAGAAATTTTCTCCTGTAGCAGACTTACGAGCTATTAGGAATCTCATAGCTATAGCAGCATACTATGACTATGAGATATGGCAAATGGATGTTAAAACTGCCTTCTTGAACGGTCGCTTAGATGAGGAAATCTATATGCAACAACCAGAAGGGTATGTTGATCCTAAATATCCAAAACGCGTGTGCAAACTTCAAAGATCTATTTATGGTTTGAAGCAAGCATCACGTCAATGGAATAAACGATTTGATGAAGAAATAAAAAAGTTTGAATTCATTCAAAATCGAGATGAGCCATGTGTATATCGCAAAGCTAGTGGGAGTGATGTAGTGTTCCTAATTTTATATGTCGATGACATATTAATCATGGGAAGTAACATTCCAATACTTAAGGAAGTTAAGGATTATCTTGGTAAATATTTTTCGATGAAAGATTTAGGAGATGCTGCGTATATTCTGGGAAATAAAATATATCGAGATAGGAAAAGACGGTTAATTGGTCTTAGTCAAGATGCTTATATTAATAAGATATTGAAGAAGTATCATATGCATAATTTCAAGAAAGGTTTTCAACCTATGGAAGTTAAGCATAATCTGAGTCATGAGATGGATGCATCAACTCCTGAAGAGGAGGCATACATGCAGAAGGTGCCTTGCGCTTCGTCTGTAGGATCTATAATGTATGTTGTTAGATGCACAAGGCCTGATGTAGCGTTTGCTCAGAACTTTATCAGTAGATATCAATAGAATCCAGGGAAGCTCCATTGGACTGCTGTTAAACATTTTCTGCAGTATTTGAGGAATACGAAAAGAAATGTTTTGGTATTCAAAGGGTAGCCATATACATAAATAAAAGAGGTTTGGATTAGGAATCTTATTGGAGATCTTGGGATGATGTTTTCAATTAAAGAACCTATTGATATATATTGCGACAATTCTGCGGCAATTATATTCGCCAATGATTCTGGAGTCATGAAAGGCGCCAAACACTTTAAATGTAGATATCATTACGTTCAAGAACAAGTTGAAACTCGAGAAACAAAATTAATAAAAGTTCACACAGATGATAACGTAGCTGATCTTTTTACTAAGGCTTTGCCTAGACCAAAGATAGTTAAGCATGCCAAAGCGATTGGGCTGCAACTAGCTAGCGAATTCATGCAATAAATCTGTGATTAGTATTTGGATAAAGGATGTTAGACATTATTGAATTGATGAAATAAAGATAGAGTTTCGTTTATTTTCTGTTATTTAATTTTGTATCCTATTTTACATGTTTTAATCCATGAATAATAGTTATGTTCTAAATGTCCGTTGTCGATTAATAATATGGCAATATTATTAAATTAAGACAAATCAAAATAGTGACAGAGTATACTTGAAAGTATATTGGTCAATTTTGTATGATATTTGATGGATCAAATATTGGACTTATCCCAACTATATGATTTTACTTTATGGATCTTCGTCTTAAGTAAATCGTAAATAGTTATCTTTAGACCTGAGATACCAGGAAACTGAATAGAATGTAGTGCATTTCTGTGAGATAACCTAACGCTAAACGTAACTGGTAGATATAAGGGTTATTTTCAGAAATGTTGCAAAGTTCGTGAGTTTCCCTTGTAGTCAAAATGGGATTTGTTTCCTTAAAATTACTTTAAAGTATAAATACAGCTGGGCCCCTCGGGGAATTAGTAAGATGTTTGTGTGGCCACACCCAAATGTGCTTTGGTAATCTTGTTATATCCGTAAACGAGAAACAGAATGGTTAATGAAGGAATTACTGAGATCCACATCCTATTAACGTTGTATTTGAAATGAAAGAATAATAATAAATGATGAATCATTTAAAAGGTTTTGCCAGCAGACCTTACTCGAGTTGTGCTAGTGACATCGCTAGTGTAACTAGACGCTAGTAAATGTAATCATGATATTCAATTTTGTCCAAGTGGGAGCTGAAAGTTTATGGATATAAAATTAATATTCGTGTGATAGGATCGAACTTGGGATTACGGGATTGCACACAATACGTAAAGCGTTAATTTTAGTTATTAGATATATTTTATATATATATTTATTAAATCAAACCGAACTTAACTAACGATTGTTAATAATTAAGAGTTAAGTATAAATGACCGTTATGTAATTAAACAGAACATAAAAGAAGGAAACAGAAAAGTTCCGGAAGCCCCTTTGGGTGGGCTATAGTCGACGGCTACAAGGACCAAAAAGGAAAGAAAAATAGATTTTGTTTTCTAATTTGATTATTACTTGGAAACCAAGTTTTTTCCAAGCCTATATAAACAATCTCATAGCCTTCATAATTTTATCCCTCTCTCTCTTTTCTTCTCTTTGATCGCCGGCCAAACAAACACCCTTTAGGGTTTTCTTTGGTTTTTCGATTTTGCTTATAATTCCACAAGCGTTGAAGTTCCGGTTTGCAAGTGCTAGACTCACGGTTAGCCCGTTGCATTACGTGTGTACAAGAGCATAATATAGTTTTGCTTTAAACTATATTTTGGTATTATTATTCATAAACCATAATTGGTGATTCGTCGGTTATCTTGTGGATCTACGTTAGGATAAAGGTATGTAACCCTAATCGATTAATAATAATTGTGTTATTAATGATCTTGTTAAACCGCTTCTACTATAACGTACTTTGATCTTTTTATGATTATATAATTGTTATAAATGTCACAAACCATCATACCCACCCGTCATCAAAATAGGAGACTAAAAAATATTAGCCAACAAAAACGTTCATATATACATATGGAACCGGAATATAACACATCAAAGCAAAACACTAAATATATGGAATTTACCCTTAAATATATATGAACTTTCATTTTGACATTCCAAGTACTGAAGCGACAAAATAGCCTGAAATTAGAGCATGTAAACTTTCATGGCCATTTATGTTGTAGTTTTTTCTTATAGTGCAAAGTGCATGGTTTTTCTTTTGCATTTTCCACAAGATTAGTTTCTGTTGCTGTTTTTTTCCCATGATGTAGTTTCTTACTGTAATTTTTTATTTAGCACTAGTTAAGCTGCTCTTTTACATAATATATTATATTATTATGCAAATTAAGCTTTTCACTGTTCACAGCCTTACAAATAGTTAAGCTAGATTTGATATACTATAAGCTGACCACGGTGTTCTTGAGACAAACTCAACTCCGATCCGGTCAACCACCTTATTTATACACTAACTTACAACAAGAACTAGAATTTATGATGTTATTGATTTATTTTGAAGTTCATCAATGAGCTCATTTAAACTCCGCCACGACGAACCATCTTCTTCCACCGCCTTCATGGCGGAGTTCCTCAACTCTGCCACCTTTTTCCGCACCTGTTTCCCTTTCTCACCTTCCATCAACTCCTTCACTTTCTTTTCCAACCCTTCACCCTTCACAAAACCATTAACACTACCATCACATGTTTCCACCCGCACGCCAATCTTGATTTCATCTACTACGAATTTTGCATTCAACGGTTGCTCTGCTGACAAAGGCCATGCAAGAATAGGCACACCCGCACATATACTCTCCAACACCGAGTTCCATCCACAATGACTCACGAACCCTTTCACTATCTCATGCTCCAGTATATCTCTTTGGTTAACCCGTTCTTGAACCACAATTCCCTTCTCCTTCACTCTTTCCTCGAACCCGTCATCAAATCCGTTTTCTCTTCTTCTCATTACCCATAAGAAACTGACTTCAGATTTCTCAAGACCGAACTTGATTTCTTCAATTTGGTCTTGAGATATCTCACCTTGTGAACCAAAAGCCACGTATAAAACCGGACTTCCAAGCTCAAGTTTTTTGTCCAGCCAAACCATCCATGATGGTTTTTGGCTGGACAAAACTTTCGTCTTCGTCGCTTTCTCACCTAGACAGAATGGGCCCACTGACCATGATTTTGGTCCTAGTTTTGTGTTCCAGTATTCCATATATACCGGTTCTAGCTCAAAGAAGCTATTGGTAACAATTCCATAGCTTTTTGATGTTGCTAGAACAATGTCTAAGGCTAGGCACAACGCTTGGGGGTCGCGACCTAGTTTTTTCGGTCGGCGACCTAGTGCGACCTATTTGCCAACCCGGCGACCTAGTGCGACCTAGTAAAAAATTTTTTTTTTTTTTTTTTTTAAAATCAATATTTTTTCTTTATAAATACCATATTTTCACACACAGTTATTTCACACACAACTCAACACACAACTCTGTTTTTTCACACACACATTCAGAAATCAAAAATGGCATGCTCATTCCCACATACCGAAGCCGAGATTAAGGCTATAGTTAACAGACAAATACTTCAACAACAACGCCGTTACGAGCAGCTTACTAAGTTAGGTGATGATTTCGATGCTGCGTCCGAAGAGAATAGGGAATTGAGCTCGGCATGTAAGAAATGCCGTGATCTCTCCCCACAGGAGCGTCAGTTTATCGACACGTATCTTAGTAAGCAAGCTGAATTGGATTTTAGCCTCCGGAGATCTTGCGCAAGAAAGGCGACAAAATTTGAGGCCAGAATTGAAGAAAATACTAAATGGTTGAATAACTTTGGTTCTTCGTCCCGATATCAAACAACACATATCGGTCTTTCGTCGCAACAACACCGAATAAGAAATGAGTCGCCCGATCTACCCTTTCCAATTCCAAACCTCACAGATGGCAGAATGACTGACAATGAGGTGTATCAAGAATACCTAGATCAAAAAGTGTTGAGACAAATGCAGGAAGAAGAAGAAAGGGAAAGAAGGGAGCGGGAGGCGCAAATTATGGCCGAAGAAGATGAAGAAGAAACATTGCGTTGGGAGTTTCCTTGTGGTCTGTTATCGGATTCGGATCCGGGAACTGACTAATCGTATTATGTAATTTTATTTTTATTATCGTATTGCATTTCCTATTGTATTTCAGTATTTTCAAGTTTTATTAGTATTAAATAAATTTTTAACTTTCGAATATAAGATTTTTACATTTACAAATTATATAAAAATTTTTATTTTTTTTAAACAGAAACAGTGCAGGTTTTTTTTTTTACACAAACACTTTCTCACAATTGAACCGATTGCGACTAGGGTCGTTTTGCCTCGATTTTCACCGGCGACCGAATCGCCGCAACACGACGACTCGGTCGCGACCTACTGGGGACCGATTAAAACACGACGCGTTGCGCCCAGCCTAAGACCCATTTAGCATAAGGGCTATCTGTGTCAAGACCATTAAACGCGTCATTGAACTCGTTTCTTGTTACCATCAGCAAGGGAAATTCGGGAACGACGACCGGTTCTCCGTCCGGCTTTCCTTCAAATAAATAATGCTTGTGAAATGACACGACTCGGTTAATCGTTATGGCATAGTTACTCATGCCATAATAAACAAGTCGCGGGATATTCAGCTTATTGGCTGATTCAAGTGTCCAGCCAAAGAAGCCGTCAGTGATCATAAAGGTCACTGGTGTCTTCAAAGACTGGACAGCCTCTTCAAAGACGGCTTGCATGAGTTTTGTGGACGATACAAACGGAAAGAAGAGGGACAAAGAGGGTAGTTTGTCGATGCTCTCGACCCCCGGAGGGACACCGCCAGGGATGTTATTTGGAAATGGTAGTGAGACGATGGAGGTCGATGTGTCCGAGAGTGAGGTGGAGATGTAAGGGTAGTTTGCTGGGGTGGTGAAGATAGTAACTGTGGCGTTACGACAAAGCAATAGGCGGGCTAGTTGTAGGATTGGAATTGTGTGGCCTTTCGCCATGAACGGAAACAAAACAACATGAAGAGATGATGGAAATGTGTCGTCCATGGCTCTCGAAGCAAAATGTAAAAATCCGAGTGACTATAACTATGTGCTTTTGGACTTATATATAGCAATCACAGTTAAAAAATTATTGCTATATTTTTCTTAGAATATTCACATACTTTGATATTTCCTTATACGGAAATACCAGTTAACTTAACCTAGAAAAAGATCTCATTTTCGTTTATCACTACTATTTTTGAAAGTAATATAGCAAATTTATAATTATGAGATTTTTTTAACCTCTTCGCCGAATCCATAGCTTGTTTATTTTTATTATTTACAAACTCTAAGCTTCCATCTCAATTCTCAAGTAATCGAACATCTCTTGTTGTCACTGGCGGACTCACATGAGAGCCATGTGTAGCACGGGATACACCTTATTTTAGGTTACAAAAAGTAATTTTTTTAAAAATAGATATATTTTCAACATGTGCAACACACATTTTTCTTAATGTGAGACAACTTTAATACTAATAATCGTAAAAAAACATATGCGACACACTATTTTAAATCCTGGGTCCGCCTCTGTTTGTCGTTTGTCTCCATTTGTGACTTGTTATTTCCGTAAACCTTTATTTTTGCCGATTGTTGTTGTGCTCTTGGCTGCCCAATTTTGAGTGTTTATGGGTGTGTATGTACGTCGGTTCGAGTGTCATTGACATATGGTTGTTCTCGATTTGAGCTTCTAATTTGCGGTGTTCCACTTCTGTTCGTTTTTCATTTACTACCCCTTATGACAACAACTAGAATATCTAACGAAGTACGAGATAGGTGAGATTAAGTGACATTGATACCCGAAAATAAAAAATAACTAAATCTAAAAAAACTTTCGGCTATTTAATTTATTTTTTCAGATTGTACGTAATAAGTGGTTGTGTAATAACTTCAACCTGCTATATTGTTGCTTCTAGACGCATACGATATGATGCTCATAAAATATTTAGGTAAGACATACTCAATACTTAAAAAATTTATACCAGTCTACCTAACAGCTAGGTTGTTTTTTCACACAGAAGTTTGATTAAACAATAATGTAATGTTATTTGAAACTTAATAACGTACGTAATTAACCAATGATTTACTTCTAACGTGACTCTTTGACGGTAGCAAACTTAACACGTTTATTCATGTTTATATGCGTAATTGCATACCACAAAAAGAGTCCACTAATGCATGCATCTAGAGTGGGACCTTGACTACAGAAACACATCGCCATCATTTACGATTCTACGACCATAGTTTCTATTCACCTATGTTCTTCTCGAAGGTTAAAGTGTCGATCATGGAAAATATATATATGGTTGTAATTAACAAAATCAATCAATAAAAATCGTCGATCACTACTTTATAATTTTAAAAGCTAATTATAATTCAGAACTATGTCGCATACCACAAGTTCTTAAAGTTCCCTTTTCGCATGATGTTGATATATATGTGTTTTTTACAAAATTTAGTTTTGACCAATGTTTTAAAATTCGGATTGATTCATCCGGTTGAATCGATTGACCCTTGAACCGGCTCGAAGACCGGTCTAGATGTGACTGAGTTTTTGTTTATTTGAGAACCGGATTGAACCGCCGGCTTTTTTTATAAACCCGGTCGGGTCGCAATTTTTTTTATTAAAAAACTATAACAAAACTTCTTTCGATATATATTTCAAAGTTTAATCAATAAATTGAAGGGGTACAGTGCAAAAAAACGTCCCTAAACTTTCTGAAAACACGATGTTCGTACAGTTTTCTTGACTTGTAAGTTGCGACTATTTATATATTCAAGTATGTGGTCGAATTAAAAGTGAAATAGAAAAATTATAAATTAGAAAGTAAAATGAAGTCGATAGTTCCAAATAATAACGAAGATATATGTGTCCCACTTGAATAATCAATCTAATATGATCATGTGAAAACAAGACTAACATGAATTTTACAAAGTCATTCTATTTAATCAACTTAAAACATTTATTAAATATCAATTTGATGTGTATCGTCTATTGCATTGCTTGGTTAAGATATATAGTAGTGCATTATGTTTTATTGCAATTTTTCCAAACTCTGTTGTTTTCAAAAAGATATGTGCAATTGAGTACTTCTTGGGATTTTTTCGTTGTTTGATCTTTAACCAATCTGAAAATAGGAGCTCCAAACTGAATAAGATCCCCTTGGTTGCCTTTGACTTATGGTTGTACATGCTAATGCTACGATCTGATCACAGAAGGCTAAGAAAGAATAAAAAACATATTTCTATAAGGCTTGTGTCGCACACTCACTTAAGTAAGTTGCCATATTACACAACTCATTGTGTATCAACATGACCTAAACGTAAATTAAATTCTAAGTCTATATAAAATAGATCTGGAGTTAACATCAAAAGATGGAATCGGATGAACTTACTTTAACTAATACGTACTTTTTCCTACTGGATTACTATCACATCACCGATGAAAAAAAAATTAACAACATCAACACATTGGTTGTGTAAAAATAAATGTTTCCATCTTATGCTTATACAATCAACCTTTCAAATGATGGCATATACTGTAACTATATATTATGTGATTCAGGCTCAATAAATAGAAATCCTCACATCATGATCAAAATAAGTGAATGAAGCATTTGATCTAACCTGAAGTGCGATATCAAATTGATCACAAGGGACACTTTCTCGCAACTTGAATATCTCACTAACCCAAACGCTTTTACCATGGTTTTGGCTGTTAAATAACTACCACCTATGTCTAGTGTAGTCACTATAGAAGTTGTTAAACCTGTATAAAGACATACACATTTAAGAAGTTAACTTTCAGATCTTGTTTTATAAATTTTTAGAGGATGCAAAAAAGTAGAGACCTTACCAAGGAACCCAGTAACGATAGGCATTGTTGGATTAGTAATCCAATCACCATGAACTGTATCTGCTATAGCCACATAAGTTGTACATATTTATTTCTTGAACTGAAAATTTAAGCAAAAGACAATAATAGCCATTGATTCTCTAATAGTATTTTTGCCGCACAAATTAAAAACAACTTATTGGTTTGAGCAATATAAGATCAATGAACATGCAAACCTGGTCATATGATTATTGCTTACTGTATAAGAAGTTTCAGAAAAAGGAATTCACATTATTAACCCGAAAACAACTTATTTCCCATGAAAACAATTACATGCCTTATTTATAATCAAAGCTTAAATCAGAAATCCCTCTTTGGTTGTAAGCAAAAAGTTATCTTCAATTAGAACCTAGTCCATTCACTCAGGCATTTAATCAAGCACTTAGTATGCACATACAGTAACATTATAACTTTTTGTGAAATATATATCCTTTAAAAACAACAAACTAAACCTATTTTATAAATTATCATAAAAAAGTATGATGAAATTGAGAGTATACCTGGTTGAATCGAAGATTCATATACATGAATATTAAACTATATTCTTATCCGATTGTTAGATGACCATGGTTATGAATCCGATTTCGAACTGATAATGTTTTGTTAAGGTTTTTTTTGTTCGTGTGATTTTCTGGAGGCAGTATTTTTGATTGAAAGGTATCACACGATTAGGTTGATGAAGATGATTGATGTGGTGTTCTTGAATAAGGGTTTAATTGGAGAATTTTATTTCTAGAAAATAATTGTGTGAATGTGGTAGATGTAAAATGAAGTAAATGAATTGTGTAAATGTGTTTTTTGATCCTACGGTTCAAAAAATAGCATGACATGTGTCATTTTTTAAAGGGTTTTGGGGGAAGATTAAAAAATAAAAACCTTTCTTTATATAGGAGGTAGATTATATTTTTATTTTTAGACTACAACGTGTGGTGGTAAACTCATTTTTATATCAGCTTGACCTCAATTTTCTTTTTACATTAACATAATTTATTATTCAATCGTGTTACACTGAGAAACTTACTGATGAGGGTCCATTTACTCATCATTTTATACCCGTTTAACACCGACTAAAATATGCTTAATTATATTGCAAATATGTGTGTTTTGTGTTTTATGTCTCTTAGGTACAAAAGATTGAAAACGGAGCAAAACCGGGCATTTTCGGAATGACTCGACTACGTTCGTGAATTTAAAGAAGTCAAGACAAAAAGAAGTCAACTCGAGACCCGACAATGGAATGGGCACGAAAAAACCAAACCCGAAACTTAAAATAATTATTTTACGTGCTAACCCGCACCCGTTTAACGGGTCGGACGAGCCATTGTTAATAATAGATCGAAAACAAAACCCAATGTTTTGTAACAATGTTTCACGTCTATTTATTGACACTCGGATACAAGGCCCGAGCACACCACAAGCCCAGTTTTTTTATTTGATCTATTTGGGATATAATGGGCTTTTTACATCACCACAGCCCACTTAAACCCCCAACCCAATCCTATTATCATATGGAAGGAAAATAACAAGATCAGTAGGGTTTTCATCTCAACATCACAGCCTTCACCATTCTCAAAATCGAGTTCCCCCCATTTTTTCCTTTTTTGCATCAATCCAAAACCTCTCAACCCCACACCATAGATTCGAATTCAAATCATGTGAGGACAAATTGATGAATGTGATTTTACCAAGATGAGAAGGCAAAGTTATCAAGAGGGATAAAGACATATCAATGCAAACCCACGTGATGTCTATAGAGAATCAAGATTCGAGATTTGTTTTTGCCTATAAAAGGGATGAAGAACATGAAGACCAGGGGGTGTATTTTTTTTAATAGTGTAGGTTTAAATTTAAGTTTTATTTAATTTTGCAGTTTTAATTTAATTCAAAGTTGTACTTTTAAGATTCTTGTTTTTAATTTAAATTCAGTAAGTTTGATTAAATTGTTTCTTGTTCTTGAATTATTCTCAAGTTTTTCTATTAATGCTGAAAGTTTTATTGTGCAAATCTCTTTTTCAAAGTCTGCTAAAAAATTTCTACTACTGTTCCGATGCTGAGAGAGTTATTGTGTCCTTGATTTGTTTGTCGAAGAAAAAAAGTTATTAGTTAATTTAATTTAAGTTATATGTTGTTGTTACTGTTCGATGAAAGAAAATAAACTGAAGAAGATTGGTTTGAGGTGTTGTATGATTTAGTTTGATGCAGTTTATTGGTATTATTGATTCCGATGGGTTTAATGGGTTGTAATGTCAATTTTGGTTTAATGCTTTCGTCGACGCTGAGTTGTAAGTTTTATACAAATCCTTTTTCATTTTTTTGCATATTTAAAACTATGTTGATGAATCTGTTGTAGTATTAGAAATAATGTCACTGTTAGTTAAAAAAAATCAAGTGTGATTGTTTATATCAGTTTCTGATCTTACTATTGATGTTGTTTTTATTTTTCATGTGTTATTAATATTGTTGATGCTTTGTTTGTCTTGTGTTAAAAGGATCAAAATTATTATTGCCTCTTTGTTTATAATCAATATTTTTAGTAGTAATAATAGGTTGAATGGATTGCTTAATGTGAGACTTGCTTATTAGCTCACTACAATGTGTTAATGTCACATTTTGGTTTATAGATACTAATTGTCAATTTTTACTCTTTCATCGTAGTCAATTATTTAATATACTTTGTTCTTCCTAAAAGAAAAAAAAATGTTTTCAAAAAGAGTGTCAGGTAATAGATTCGAACACCTCACCTCCCACAATCCCAATCAAACGTCTTATAAACAGCATCTCAAACCAACTGTGCTAGGACTTTTCTTTGTTGTTTGATTACAATATGCTTTATTTAAACCATGTCTACTTTTTTAGTTTATTAATTTAATAGCTTATTTACACCTTATTATGCTTAGCTTTTCATCCGTCTTTTTTTATTACGATCTTTACAACATTAGCTAGTTTCGATAATGTTTTAGTTTTTTTATAAAAAGTTTAATATTTTTAAATTATTTAATTAGTTAAAATTGTTTTTAATTCATAAAAAAATGTAATTCTTTTTATAAAATTTTATTTTGTCATTTACTAGTACTTAGGAAAATTAGATGTGTTTTCATAAGCTTAAAATTTGTTAATTTGATTTAAATGTCGCGTTTACTTTCGTTATTATTCGTTTGCTTTCGTTAATTATTTTATCTTTCTTAGTTTAATTTTCTCTTGCCTTATTTATGTTTCTTAAGACTTATTTCGATGCCTTATTTATGATTACTCTTAGTTTTAAGTTTAATTAGTATGCCTTAGTTTTATTTCCCGCGCTTTAGATTAAATTCCCGTTCTTTATTTTAAATTCTCGTTCTTTATATGTTGTTTAGTAGTTTAGAAACAAATCTAAATCTTTGTTTATTCAAGCATCCAAAAGTCAAACCAATAACGTAACCGTCAATTTCACACTTCGTTGGGAAACGAATCGGGTGATCACTTGCCCGATATATATATATATTATATATTATTTTGTAAGTTTTGACTTTTAATTCTTTTTCCTAAAGGAATTGTTTGTCGAGTCACTTACGTTACAATATATTTTATATATGTATTATTATACTTTACATCAAATTTTTGGCGCCGCTGCCGGGGAAGTGTGTTGCGACAATATCGTTACGGTTTGACGATTAGTGACTTGGAGATCCTTCATCGTGAAGTTATTATTTTGTTTGAGAATATTTAAAAAAAAATACAAAAATATTTTTCTTTTCTTTTTATTATGTATATATAAGACAAAAAAATAGAAAAATAAAAAAATAATCTTCTTTATCCTCTCTCCATCTAATTCTTTTTCTTATACCCTCTATTTTGTTTAATTCTTATGACGTCACTCTCCGGTTTTAAAGAGTGTTCGTCTTGTGGATCTTTGTATAACCGACAATGTATTTGTTCTAATGGGAAAGTCGTCGGCAAGATTGACCGTGTTCTATCCGCCTCACCTCGTCTACCTCGTTGTCGCCATTGTGGAGACCCGGTGGAAGGTATATTTGTTGATCCCAAAGTCAGATCTTAAACCTTAATAGCTTGTTTAAGGGTTGTGATAGAGAGAAAGAATTCAATCTAACACTAGAGAAACTTTGCAAAGCAAAGTAACTAAACAAGATGCGGAATGTAATCTTTAGCACAAGAACAAATGAGATTCAAACGTTGCACTTTAATATATCAAAGATATACGAATACCCAAAGTGGTATTAGGGTTTACAAAACCTTAAAGTAATAATAATGAAAAACGAAATGAGAAAGACACACTTTGCATGCTAACCTAGTGAGTCCTTTTATAGATGCAAGGACCCACGTACAAGATCACTACTAACAAACTATGGAAAGTATTAAGGAATAATAACTGAAACGCGTAAATATCTATTCCATGTTTATCTTGACAGCAGGGCCTTTGAATCCAGCAGGGGAACGGATCCCCCTGCCTTTGTTATTTAGCAGGGGGAACTTACTCTAGCAGGGGTATGAGTAATCAACTAGCAGGGGAAACAAATAAGCATAGATTTATTCCCAACAATCCTCCCCTAAACTTGTGATTTCCCTTAAAGACAAGTTTCTGAATAAATGCTAGTTGATGAGGATGCTTACAAACTCTCTGGCCAAATCTGACTGTGAACCATTCTTACCAGATCATAAGCAACAGGCTTTTTGGCATCAACAATTAACTTAGCCTGTGCTAACTTCTTCAAGGTTTCCTGAGAGAAAGGATAATACCTATGATTGAGTAAATAAACACTCACACCTTCCATTACTACCTCATAAACCCCAGAATTTGTAAACAGCTTCCAATACACCAAATCTCCTTTATTCACTGCATCAAATAGAGGATCAAATAATTCATGCTCATAGATTCTATGCATGCACTCCCAGATTACCCAATCCTTCTCAACACCATCCATGGTAGGAGGTTTTGCAGCAAACGTCTTCTTCAGTATTTTCCACAGATCTTCTAAGTCTTCACTATCCAAAATTTGAAACATGACATCTAGGCTTAGAAAAGTCTGTGCTGTATTGTCAGCCCTTGTAAGCTTCCACCAAGTTCTCCCTTTGTGTTCATAAACAGCATACTCTATAATAGCAAACTTCTTTCCAAGTTCACTAGGTGAGATTTCATCATTTTCCTGTAAAATCAGCTGTTTGTCAATTTCCTCATTTGATGGCCCTTGAGACTCTTTAGTGATTATGCCCACTTGCTCCATTCTCTTGAGTCTCTTTGCTGCTCTTTGTGCATTAAGTACTGACTTCTCAAGTACTTCTGGAAGACTTTCACCTGCTTGGTGTGATTCCCCTACTGGGGATGATGCACCTGCTTGTGTAGTCTCTCCAGCTTTTCTTTTCTTTGTTGCTCTAGCTTTCTGTAGCACTTCACTTTGTCTCCTGAGATACTCAGCTTCCTCAGGAGTGTTGATTGTCATCCAATCCTCCACATCATACAACTTTAGAACTGGTCTGACTGCTCTCTTTATGGCTTCAAAGCTCATATCTGTGAAGTCACCATCCTTCCACTTTCTATGCCTTTTAAGCAGAACTTTGTAGTGATCAAGTTGCCCTTTCTCTGATGTTCTATACTTCTCACTCTGAATTTGCATTGCCCTTCTTTCCAGATATTCAGTTTGAAATTTGTAAACAAGGCAAGTCAACTCATACCTGTCTTCCAAAGGAGCATTTTTCAACTCCTTCTCCCATTGATTAAGAAATTCTTCAACATGAGGTACCCTGTCATCTAGTTCCCTATGCATAATTTCAACCTGTTTTAGCATATCTTTGGGCCTCATCTTCTCCATCCTTTGATCCTGCATATCCATTTCCTCTTGTTGTAGCCTGAGAGCTACTTGTGCATCATGAGCTTCTTGGATCTTCTGCTATTCAGGAGTCAGATGCTTGTATTTTCTCTTGGGCTGTTGCACCATGATTCCTTTTCCTTTATCTTTTGGATCCACTGCTGGTGCTGGTTTTGCTTTAGTTGCAGGTTCTTTGATTGTTATCCCCTTCTGAGCTGGTTGCTTTCTGTTCTTCCTAACAAATGTTTGAGTTATGTTCTTAGCAGGGGATAAACTTACAGCAGTGGGATCAGGAATGGCAGGGGAAACTTTTGAAGCAGGGGCTTCTTCTTGATTTCCCATGGTGAGCAATGTTTGAGCAATATCTTTGGTTGCACTTCCCTTGTCACTTCCTTTATCAGCACTTTCCCTCTCCATTCCTTCCTTAGTACCTGTTATCTTTCCATGCTCCCTACCAGGATATGAATAATACTCAGTAGATCCTTCTTTGGTTGGAATTTCCTCCCCTTTGGAAGCATCCTCATCTGTGGAAAGAATCAGTCTGGGCTTTCTCCTCCCCTCAAGAGTAGCAAGTCTGGTTTCCAAATGAGAGATAACCAGACCTTCCTTTTTGACATCTTGTACAAGTTGTGCATTCTGCCTTTTCAGGCTCATGCACATTTTCGTCAATTCCAAGTTTGTCAAAGGTTTCATACTGCTCTTAATCCTAGAAGGGAATTTCTCCCCTTGTTGGATATCATGGAGTGGGGGAGAGGACTTATTGATGGTGTCACTATCATGCTCACCCCTTGAGGATGAGACAGTAGTGGCAGCCAAACCCCCAGGTTGCTCCAAACTCTTGGAGACTCTCCTCTCTGCTGCTTGTGAAGATTCACCAGGCAAGGGAGACCTGGCAAACCTGGATTTGGAACGCCTTTCTTGGTGTGGATCAGCAGGTGGTAGGTTCTTGGCAGGGGATTCAGCAGGTGGATTTATGGCTGTTTGATGTTTGGCTTCTTCCCGTCTGATTTGGTCTAGCATGATTGAAGTGAATGGAATATTTCTGCCAGAGAACAAAGGTGATGGTGCAAGTAATGTGGTGAAAAGTTTGGTTGTGTGTTTGGTTGCTGAAAAATAGTTTCTGTGTGTAATGGGACCATGATCACTCATATTCAGCAAAACTTCTATAAACCTTGGATACATACAAAACTTTGAGGTGCTTGAAACATTTTTCACCATGCCTTTAAAAATCATTTGAGAAAAACAATACTTCCTTCCTGTTGCAAAGCAGATCAGGGCAGAAGCTATCTCACTACCAACTTCATTAAAAGCAGTGGTTTTGGGTGACAAACATTGCATAATAGTATGAATCAAAAGTTTCCAATGAGGGGCAAACTGGCCTTTAGCAAACTTTAATTTTTGATTTTCAGAAAGTTTATACCCCAATTTTTCAAGACCTTCAAAAATTTCAGCCTCAGAAAAGTTGGTTATTCCATCCTCATCATCAAGGAGGAGATTCTCCCTGATGGAGGCAAGTGTGATTACCTTGGAATGACCATCAACAGTGCTTTGAATTATGACCTCTCCATTCACTGTTTTGGTCATGGCTTTAGACCAGAACTGTTGAATGTGTGAGGTATAAATGCGAGGATTGATGAGAAGGGCCAATTTGAAGTACGAAGACTTTAGAAAGGCCACAGCCTCAGCAAACTCGGCTGGTTCATCATGAAGCAAAGCTATTTGGTTATGATTAGGAGCAATTTTAAGGGTCATGATGAATTTAGAAAAAAGTTTAGAGGTTTATAGAGATGGGAGGTAAGTGGGATTAGGTCGAGAGAGATTTATGGACCTGCTGGTAAAGGGAATTTAGTTTATATAGGCGAATTAGAGAGCTGTGATTGGACCAAAATTTTCAAATTGCAAAAATATCAAAGATAAATCTTGATAAAAAATTAATATATTTGAAGTAGAAGGAAAAGATTACCAATCAGCTAAGAAAGCGCCTTAAATATCTTTTAAAAAGAATAAAATATTCCCTAACCAAAATTTAAGCAAGCAGGCCCAACGGCTATGAACAGGGTAACGGTATTGTCGGTCAATGGTCAAACAGGGGAATGTTGTGAAGGCAGGGGAATAAAAAATAAAAGCAGGGGAAACTTTCCTAGGGGTATTAAACTAGTCATGAAGGGACTAATGCTAACTAGCTCTGCTCTAATGCACACACTTGTATACACAAGATAGATACATAGAATCTCAAGAGTCCTCTATTCAGCAATGGTCCCAATACAAAAAGTTAATACATAAGTCCCCCTACACCAGGTAATCCCAAGAAATCATGCATACCCCAATCACCATCCCAACCTTGTCCCTTACCTATGGTTAGTTAGTCTTGGCAATGTGTGCCACATATCTATATTTTGAACAGCAAGCTGTTTGAATAAAAAAATGCAAACACACACTACAGTGCCTCAAGGTTTCAGAGTTTAGACAAGCTGTGCAGCAAGTCATCATTACCCTGAACCCCCACTCACCAATGGATATGATCTAAGACCATATATGAGCATTCTAAGAATACCCTGAATCCTAAAGGTTTGACCTAACCTCCCCTGAAACATAGAGTATATACCTGATCCACCAAGGAGAGTAGTATGCACCATATGAACCTCTGTACTGTTAGTCTAAAACCACATAAAACCACTTTTGAAAACAGAACACACCCAGCTTAAGAGAAAAATTCTCTTGGCAGGGGAATGAACCCCAAGCAGGGGAATCAGTGTTAAAAAGCAGTGGAATGAAAGAAATGGTAAAATTGACTAACAATTATACAACAACAGCAATGAAGTAACCCTGATTACACATGACACAAATAGACATCAGATTTTAAGGAGTAACCATTCCAATACCTGCAACTAGATACTGAAACCTCCCTACCTCAAAAGCTTTTATTAAAAGATCAGAAACATTAAGTTCTGTATCAATTTTCTCAGGGACAATCAGTCCTTTTTCAAAACAATCTCTGATAAAGTGATGTCTAATTTCAATGTGTTTGGTTTTGCTATGAAAAACAGGGTTCTTTATGATGCAAATAGTGCTGTTGTTGTCAATAAATATCTTGGTTTTAAGAAAGTTGTACCCATAATCAAGTAATTGATTTTGCACCCAAAGAACTTGACCACAGCATGCAGCAGCTGCTACATACTCAGCTTCAGTTGTGGATGTTGCCATGATAGTCTGCTTCTTACATTGCCAAGATATAAGCCTGCTCCCCAAAAATTGGCATCCCCCTGTTGTAGACTTCCTATCATTGTTGTCACCAGCATAATCACTATCTGAATAAGCTATCAGCTCAAATGGTGACTCCTTTGGATACCAGAGTCCTAGGGTGGGATGACATTTGAGATACCTAAAGATCCTTTTCACAGCAAATAAGTGACACTCTGTTGGTGATACCTGGTATCTTGCACATAAGCAGACTGCAAACATGATGTCAGGTCTGGAGGCAGTGAGATACATAAGAGACCCAATCATAGA
The DNA here is from genome assembly GCA_025667525.1 of Glebionis coronaria. Classification (NCBI taxonomy): domain Eukaryota; kingdom Viridiplantae; phylum Streptophyta; class Magnoliopsida; order Asterales; family Asteraceae; genus Glebionis; species Glebionis coronaria. The sequence continues at coordinate 16,106,374 of CM046874.1, read as the reverse complement.
CCTGTAATTCCTGACATCAATGGGCTTGCCAGGACCATCCTTGCCCCATGGATGATCCTTGTCCATGGGAGTGGATACCTTCTTCCCATCAGACATGCCAAACTTCTTTACAATCTCAGCTACATATTTGTCTTGTGAGATAAATATCCCATCTTTCCGCTGCTGAACTTGTAACCCCAAAAAGAAGTTTAGTTCTCCCATAGCACTCATTTGAAACTTATCCTGCATCAATTTGGCAAAATCTTTGCTAAGCATGGAGTTAGTTGATCCAAAAATGATGTCATCCACATAGACTTGTACTAGCAGAAGGTCACCCTTTTGTTTCTTTGTGAACAGGGTCTGATCAATCTTCCCCTTGCTGAATCCATTGTCTAGGAGATATTTGGAAAGAGTACCATACCAGGCTCTGGGAGCCTGGTGAAGGCCATACATGGCCTTTTTCACTTTGTATACTTTGTCAGGATGTTCTGGATCTTCAAACCCTGGTGGTTGCATGACATAGACTTCTTCATCAATGGTTCCATATAAGAATGCACTTTTCACATCCATCTGAAAAACAGTGAAGTCCATGAATGAGGCATAAGCAAGGAATAATCTAATAGCTTCAATCCTTGCTACTGGAGCAAACACCTCTTCATAATCAATCCCTTCTTCCTGAGTATACCCTTGTGCTACTAACCTTGCCTTGTTCCTGACAACTATTCCCCTTTCATCCTTTTTGTTCCTGAGCACCCACTTGGTCCCAATAGGCCTTGCCCATTTGGGACAATCAACCAGAATCCAAACCTCTTGTATGTCAAATTGTAAGAGCTCCTCTTGCATAGCTTCAACCCAGCTTGGGTCATTTAAAGCTTGAAAAATCTTCTTTGGCTCTTCTTGTGACAAAAATGCAGTAAACAGACAACATTGCATGTTGTCATGATTGAACTTCATGGTGATGTTAGCAATGAAGCTGTGCTCCTTTGATGTATACCTTGTATGTCTGGGAGCTTCAGGATCACCAATAATCTGAGAGATAGGATGATCTTTATTAATTCTATAGGTAGGCTGCATGATGACTTCTGTTTCATCTTCTTCCAAATCAGAATTGATGGGGCTGTTTTGATTAGGAAATAAGTCCTCAAAGGAACTTACAAATGTGACAGCATGACCTAAAGATGGGTGCTTGTGAGCAGAATGAAGCTCTGAATAACTAGGACCTCCACTCCTGATGATTCTGCTTCCACTGCTGGATATGATAGGACCATCATTTATGGGTGTAGATGATGAGATGAGTGGGGATTCTCTTTCTGCATCAGAAGTCTCATTAGCATCATGATCCTTTGTGAGAGAGGAATCAATTCCTCTAGCAGGGGAATCCAGGATTCCACTGCTTTCAGCCATTCCACTGCCTTCAGACATAGCAGGGGATGAGATTGGCTGTTCTTTTCCTGAAGCAGAATTATCCTCTTGTTTATCAGCTTCACTAGGAAACAATGAGGGTACATTCATGTACCTCAGGGGTGATTTCTCAGCAGCAATTGTTTCTTGAGTACCTGAAATGTTAGTGTTCTGCAAGACAACAGGTACATAATTCATGGACTTAGAAAGTACATCTATATCAAAGAACCAGTCAGGACCTGTTTGAACATCTTCAGGTTTGTCTTCAAGAAGGTTCACATGAAGATTTTCTGTGATTTTGCTTGTCTTCTTGTTGAAGACCCTATATCCCTTGCTGTTTAAAGAATAACCCACAAAGTATCCATCATCACCCTTTTCACTAAACTTACCAAGATTGTCAATGGTGTTCAAGATGATAACATGACACCCAAAAGGTCTGAAAAAGTCAATTAAGGGAGGTCTTCCATTAAACAGCTGATAAGGGGTCTTGTTGTGTACCTTGACTACCAATGCCCTGTTTTGCACATAGCAAGCAGTGGATACAGCTTCAGCCCAAAAGATAACTGGAAGTTTGGAATCAGACAGCATAGTTCTTGCCGCTTTAATGAGTGTCCTATTCCTTCTTTCTGCTACTCCATTCTGTTGAGGTGTTCTAGCAATGCTAAATTGCCTCTTGATGCCTTTGTTTATGCAGAAAGAATCCAGCTTGTGATTTCTGAACTCACCACCATTGTCTGATCTTATGGTAACTACCTTCATGCTTTTTGACAGTTCAATTTGATTGATGAACCCAATGAGTACATCAGCAGTGTCACTCTTTTCAAATAGAAAGAATGTCCATGTAAATCTTGAAAAATCATCAGTAATCACTAAGCAGTACCATTTCTTCATTATACTTGCCACAGAAGTAGGACCAAAAAGATCCATATGCAGTAGTTCCAATGGCTTGGTGGTGGACATACTTGTTTTTGACTTGCAAGATGCTCTGTGTTGTTTCCCTTTCAGACATGCTGCACAAGTATGTTCAGTGACAAAAGACTTGGAAGGAAGACCATGAACCAGATTATGCTTTACCAGTTTGTTCATGTTCTTGAAATTTAGATGACCAAGTCTTCTATGCCATTTCTTACATTCATCTGCTGAAGCTTTGGCAATGAAACATGTTTCATTGTCTTGGAGAGAGATATCCTTGAGATCAATTGTGTACATGTTCTTCTGTCTTGGTGTTCTGAGTACAATAGGAGTGTCTGCTGGCAAGACAAACTCCTTTCCTAACACCAAGCATTCAGTGTCAGTAAACAAGACAAAATTCTTGTTGTCAGTCATCTGTGACACACTGAAGAGATTATACTTAAGTTCTTTCACCAAATACACATTGTCAAAAGTCATCCCATTTGTGACAATAGTTCCTTTCCCTGTTATAGTTCCATGCCCATCTCCAAAAGAAACACCATCATTGTCATGCAGGGGTACAAAATTAGACAAATAAGCTTTGTGTCCAGTCATACTTCTTGAGCATCCACTATCCCAATATGCTCTATCATCCCTTGTCTTCTTTGTTACCTGCAAAAGGAAAAACAATTTAGTTTTTCTTGGGGACCCAAGCCATTACAGACTTGGATCTACCTCGTGTATCAATGTAGGATAGCTTATCAAAAACTAGAGATACACCATTAGATTGAGTACCCCTTTTGGGTTCCCAAACCCAACGAGCTGAGGCTTTCACAGCTTTTCCCCATCTTCCCATGTTCCTAGAAGGTACAATTTTTCTAGCAGGGGATACCCCAGTTTTAGCAGGGGAATCCTTATGCTTAGCAGAGGGAACCCACCTTTTGTTTTGGCCTCTGTTCATGTGTTGGTAAGGTCTAGGGTCAGATCTATATGCAGTATAAGGTGTTGGGGTGGTCACAGAAGTGTTGGGTTTTGGCTGAGCATCATTTTCCTTTCTGAGAGCTGGAGCAACATATTTCTCAGTTACTCTATTTCTCAAGGCAGGGGCAACATATTTGGCAGGGGAAAAGGATTTTGCTCTTGCATTTAGAAGAATGGCTCTAGGTTGCATATCCTTTAAGGGATTTGCAGCCACCATCTCCATTGATGCCTTACACTCTTGATAAGTGTGTTCAAAACTGCCACATGTGAAGCAGGGCTTGGTATTGATCACAAAGTCTTTTCCTAATTGATGAGACTTTTGGTCATTCCAATTTCTTTGATTACCTCTGACATTCCTGTACATACCAGCATATTTAATAATAGGTTTAGGAGATTGTGGCCTAGCCTTGCTCTTAGAGTTTGGATTGCTGCTAGAACTTCCTTCTTTTGAAAATCTAACAGGGTTGTCAATTTGCTTTAAGCCAACCTGTTCCTGTTTAATATCCCTAATGACACTAGTTTTAACTAGAGACTCTTTTGCATCAGGATTATTAGGTATATAAGCACTCAAGTCAAACTCAATGTCATCCTGTTTTTCAAAACAAGGGAGACCAGTCCATGACAAGTCTTTTCTAGGATAGGGAGCATGGATGTTAGCAGGGGGTGGGGGTATAGTAGCATTCATGTTCTTAATTCCAAACCCTGTTTTGTCCTTAGGAGATTGACCAATTTCAAATGCCTTGGTTAAATCTTTTGAAGCTTTTCCAAATTTTTCAACAGTTTCCTCATCTATCTTTTGGTTAGCTTTAAAAATTTCAAGTTCAGCAGTTAAAACATTTATAGATTGGTTATTCTCCTTGGCATCTCTTTCTAGAATCACAATGTGATCCCTATATTCACTTTCTCTTTGCCTATACTCTCTTATGGTGGACTCTAGTTGTTCTAAAGCACGTTTGTAGTTATCAAGATCATTATCACAATTTATATAGTCAGCTTTTACCTTTCTGATTTGATCATTCAAAGATTCAGTATTTTTCCTACAAGCTTTAGTACAGTATGAGTCATCATATACCTCATTGTCAGAGCTGGAACTTGACATGGCCATAAGTGCAAAGTCTTCTTCCTTTTCCTCAGCCACCAAAGCTTGGTTTCTTTCCACACTTTTTGTCATAGCGCTCTAGTCCCATCCATTAGCTCCATCTATCCCCTGCATTGCTACCATAGCTTTAGCACCAGAATCCTCATCCTCTCTATGGCTATTTCCAGACTTAGGTCCTCTGCATTCTCTAGCAAAATGACCCTTCTTGCCACAATTGTAGCATTCAACTTTTGCTTTATCAAACCCAGCCACATCAGATGGATTAATTGTGATCTTCTTCCCATACTTCTTGTGGAACCTGTTGGCTCTCATGCTTAGCAGAGCCATATTCCACTTGATATCCAATTCTTCCAGTGCTTGCTTACTGATTTGACTCAGATCTTCATGCAACACTGTAGATCCTTGTGGCCCTTGAGATGCTATAAAGGCACATGCAGTATCAAGGCTGAATGTAGCTGGTCTTTCTTCATCATAGGAAGGTCCAGACCTGGTAGCAGGGGAATAAGTAGCAGGGGCTACTTCTATTCCACTGTTCTTGGAGATTCCACTGCTTTGTGATATGAATGCCATGTTAGCAGGGGAATCAGCAACTCCACTTGAGTTGGTGGGAATTGTCCCTTTTGACTTCATTTCATTGACAATAGGTTCAAAAACTTTTAAGTTATTGTATATATCATCAATATTCTTGTTGTCCAAGTCATCCTTATTCTGCCAGATTGCCTTATAGACAAACCATTCTTTCTGGAGGCTGTTAAGAAACCTGGTATTTACCTGCTCTCTTGATACCTCAATATCAAAGAATTCCAAGTGGGCCACCATGTCTTGAAGCCTATTGTAAATAGCTCCAATTGATTCATCACCTATTGCTTTGAAAGAAGCAAAATCATCCAGCATTTGATTCTTCTTCTTTTTCTTTGTGGCTTCATTTCCTCCAAAGGTTGTGCCTATGGCTTCCCATAGTTCCTTAGTTGTCTTGTATTTCCTGAATCTGAGTTGATGTCTATCAGGTAGGGCTAACAGCAATGAACTATGAGCCCTGACATCATGCCTTCTAGCCAGTATTTCCTTATCACATAGAGCAGCAGATTTCTTCTTGTCCTTACCTTTGGAACTTTCACCTTCATCCTTGCCTTCTTCAACTGCCACCATTTTGTTGAATTGATCACCAAACTCTATGATCTCCCAGAGAACATAGTGTTCCATTTTCAGGTATTGTTGGATTCTGAATTCCCATAATTCAAAGTTTTCAGGATCCAACATGGGTAACTTGAGGGTATTGTGATTGCTGCTGTTTATGGATGATTCTGAAGACATGTTTGCTATGAGGATTTTGTTCTTGATTTAGACAAAGTTTCTCAACAAGCTCTGATACCACTTGTTGATCCCAAAGTCAGATCTTAAACCTTAATAGCTTGTTTAAGGGTTGTGATAGAGAGAAAGAATTCAATCTAACACTAGAGAAACTTTGCAAAGCAAAGTAACTAAACAAGATGCGGAATGTAATGTTTAGCACAAGAACAAATGAGATTCAAACGTTGCACTTTAATATATCAAAGATATACGAATACCCAAAGTGGTATTAGGGTTTACAAAACCTTAAAGTAATAATAATGAAAAACGAAATGAGAAAGACACACTTTGCATGCTAACCTAGTGAGTCCTTTTATAGATGCAAGGACCCACGTACAAGATCACTACTAACAAACTATGGAAAGTATTAAGGAATAATAACTGAAACGCGTAAATATCTATTCCATGTTTATCTTGACAGCAGGGCCTTTGACTCCAGCAGGGGAACGGATCCCCCTGCCTTTGTTATTTAGCAGGGGGAACTTACTCTAGCAGGGGTATGAGTAATCAACTAGCAGGGGAAACAAATAAGCATAGATTTATTCCCAACAATATTTTGTAGACCGTGTGCTCTTGTGCGTAAGATGCTTTACGAAGATAGTTTTGCTAATGATGATGAATCTACGTCTTCTAAGGACCGCACTAATGATGATATTGCACCTTCCGAGCCACGTGCCTTCGATAAAGACCCCATTAAACCTACTTTACAAAGTCTTCCTCTTGTTATCCACCATTGTTGTTATGAGTGTGGTGACTCGATGGATGGTATTTTTTGTCGGAAATGTACTTGCAAGTCTTGTGGGAACGGTGCTCATCACGGCTATAATTGTCCGCCGCAAGTACCGATTATTTCTACTCCGGGACCTTGCTACACTCATACCGTTGAAGAACTCCCACAGACTTCAAAATCCACCACAACCCACTCGTTTGCCATACTCGTGTGCGCATTGTGGAAATGATTACCATTTTAGTATTGATTATCCGTCTCATCCATCGCTTAATTACGAGCAAGAGCCGGGATGCAATTATGACTACAATAGGAAGAGTTATCCACAGAAACCGAGTTTTCCACAACAATATCCTTGTTGTGAGAAGTGTGGGGGCCCTCATGATACTTATTTATGTCAAACGACGATTTTTTATGAGCCAAATCCTTGCTATGATTCCGGTTATGACCATTTTGAGCCCCATATCATCCTGTCATTCATCATCAATCCCTTGCTTCTGAAAATGAGCTTAATGAACATGAGCTATTCATTCACGAATTAGTTCAACAAAAAATGAAAAAATATAATAAAACAAGTATTGAAGCTTTGCTAGATAGAGATAACGTTATGAACTCTACAGAAACCTTTTTAAAGAAGTTTAATCGTTTTTCTTTTAGAAAGCCGAAAGTTTTATTGGTAGCGTGGGATAGATTTTTTGAAATTAAGCATACTCGTGAAGAAAACCAACAACAAGAGTTGCTTCGTAAACTTCTCGAGGATGTAGAAAATGTTAAGGAGGAGTTGAGAGAATATATTAATACTCCTAATTTCAACCGTCCTACCTTATACTATGATGATGATGACGAGGATTGTACCATTGCAATCACACCCGAGGAGCCCGTTGACTCTCTCATAATGGAGGATGAGCATCTTGACACTATTTCGGTAACGAAATTGGACGAATTCATAAAGTCTAGTGTTGAGGACCTTGTCCTAATTCCAAGTGAGCCTGAGGGTATTCCCAACAATTTGTGTGATGTTCCTATTTGTGATCATCCTCCGCCTCTTGACATTTTAAAAGATCAATTTGAGATTTTCTCCGATTCTAATGATGTTTCTACTTCGAGTGATGACGGTTCTTTCTCTATTGAGGATATCGATTATATTGAGGCATCACCTTCCCATTCCAAGCCCATAAGCTTAGAGGAGGTGAAAGATTTTGACCCAAAAGTGGGAGAAATCGAGGATGTTGGGCTTCGTGAAAAATTATCGAAAATCAATGTTCTCATTTCTAAAATTGAGGCATTAAATGTCGATTTTCATGAGCCCGTTTATGAGAAGTTCACGGATGAACTTACTCTTCTTCATCCATTTCCACCGGGAAATGAGATTGATTTTGATGATACCACATTCGAGAGATTCACTTTTGAATCTACTCCATTTGTTCCATCTCCACCGGGAGATGTTGATTACCATCTTAATGATCCCGGTTATGATCAATTCACATTTGATCCGGATCCTCTTAAGAATTATGGTATGACCATTCTTGATCCCGAGCTCGATAAATTTACTTTTGATATTTCTCTCGTCGACTTGGTGATCATTCATGATACTGATATTCCCACCCTCCCACCTGTTGAGAGTAGTGATCATCCATCTTCTCTCGTGATGAGTTTAGTTTCCATTCTTAAGGGGTTCACTGATGAACCACCTTTTGAAGAGAATGAGGAATTTTATAAACTCGTTATCCGGACCTTTCTTCTATTTCTTACATATTCTCCTCCATATCCTCTCTCCTCCGGGAATGAGGATATCATTTTTTACCCTGGCATCTCCCTGTATCGGTTTTATTCTTTTGAGCCGGGTGTATCTCATCGGTGTGGAACTTTCGTGAAATTCAATGTTTATCCAAAATTCTTGAATGAAATTCCGATGGAGATTTGTTTTCCACTTGCTACCCCATGACCATTGAATTCGGGGCGAGTCAAGCTAACGACTCGTAAATAAACAAGCGCTTCTCGGGAGGCAACCCGAAGGTCTTTTGTGTTCTTTTTCTTGGTTTTTGCTAACACTAAGTGTGGGGGAGATGCCTCTTCCATTGTTTGTTGCCATGTGTTTGCTCCTTGTTTTAAAGGATACTCGTGATTGTGATGATTGAAGCGCCCGTTTTTAATCCGGCCGCCCAATATCCTATCTTGTTACTAACGTTTATCTAGGGATATCTTATAATCCTTTTTGTGAAAAAAGATTTTCGTTCCCACACTTGGCTAGTAGTATTATTCTTTTACGTTCTATAGTGGCGGCTTCGGCCGGTACTTTGAATATTGAGGGCAATATTCAATTCTAAGTGTGTGTGTGGGGGGGGGGGGGGGGGAATTCTAGCCGAATTTGATCACATTTGTACCTACTAGTACCCTAGCACCCCCGTTTTGACCAACTTTTTTTAATATGTTTTTATTAAATAAAAAGAAGTCCTTTGCACATTTTGTTAGTATTTTTGTGTCTAGGTTTAATTTTGACCCGACTGGGCGTGTTGAGCCCTTAGCTTTGTTCCTTAACTACATTAGGCTAAGTCTCTTTATTGAGGACGAGAAATGATAGAGTCGATTATAAGTTACTATGCTAAACGTAGAGTATTCATATTCTTTCAAAAACTCATGTGTTTTAGTTGTGTGCTTTTTCTCCCAATGCTTGTATATAAATAAATTGTTAATAAATAATGTTTTAGCGGTTTGATCATTATTGTTGATTTTTAACTAATTCTAGTAGTTTCCGTGTAATTAAATTGGGAAGACATTTAAGGTTCGCCAGCGTTACGGATTTGAAATATTGGCACCCCAATAAAGCTTAAATAAATTTTTTTTAGTCATTCACAAAAAAATAGCAAAAATTCTATGCTCAAAAGGCTAAAATCGATGCGAAATATAAGTGAATGGCTTAAAAAAAATATTCATAAGCTCTTAATAAATCCAATTTTGGACATATCGTCTTGCTAATAAAACCACCGATAATGAGGCGGATAATAAAAGGCAAGGCAAGACCGAAGCTAATAAAACCACCGATAATGAGGCGGATAATAAAAGGCTAAGGTAATCCATGATAATAAAACTTCCGATGATGAGGAGGATAATAAAAGTCATGGTCAATAGGTCAAATATTCAAATCCGTTATAAAACCGTGTTTATCGATCTTTCTTGTTAACTTAATTTTTTGACACCGTTACTATTAGGAAAGGTTACTAATTGATGGGTTTAGTTGCACCGTTATAACTCTATTTTTGGACCTAATCTCTTATCAAAATAAGTCAAATATGAATCCTCGTGATCATCATGACAAAAATAAAATTTAGAGATACCAATTAGGAATAAGGGAGTTTAAGTATCATGATTAACACATATGAGTAGTGTTAGCATTACTAACTTGTAAAAGACAATGATCTCATTTTACGCTTAGCATGAAATGAGTGAAAATCGTGGACGATGAATGAACCTTAGTAGTTTAAAATTCTTTGTCTTGTCCTTTTAAATGTTGAATAAGAGTCGAAACGGGGTGTATACTTTTGATCCTTTCATTACTGTATATGATCGGATTGCTAGGGACTAGCAATTGATAGTGTGGGGGGATGATGAGGGTCCATTTACTCATCATTTTATACCCGTTTAACATCGTAAAAATGACCATAAACACTAAAATATGCTTAATTATATTGCAAATATGTGTTTTTGTGTTTTATGTCTCTTAGGTACAAAAGATTGAAAACGAAGAAAAACCGGGCATTTTCGGAACGACTCGACTACGTTCGTGAATTTAAAGAAGTCAAGACAAAGAAAAAGTCAACTCGAGACCCGACAATGGAATGGGCACGAAAAAACCAAACCCGAAACTTAAAATAATTATTTTACGTGCTAACCCGCACTCGTTTAACGGGTCGGACGAGCCATTGTTAATAATAGATCGAAAACAAAACCCAATGTTTTGTAACAATGTTTCACGTCTATTTATTGACACTCGGATACAAGGCCCGAGCACACCACAAGCCCAGTTTTTTTATTTGACCTATTTGGGATATAATGGGCTTTTTACATCACCACAGCCCACTTAAACCCCCAACCCAATCCTATTATCATATGGAAGGAAAATAACAAGATCAGTAGGGTTTTCATCTCAACATCACAGCCTTCACCATTCTCAAAATCGAGTTCCCCCATTTTTTCCTTTTATGCAACAATCCAAAACCTCTCAACCCCACACCATAGATTCGAATTCAAATCATGTGAGGACAAATTGATGACGTGATTTTACCAAGATGAGAAGGCAAAGTTATCAAGAGGGATAAAGACATATCAATGCAAACCCACGTGATGTCTATAGAGAATCAAGATTCGAGATTTGTTTTTGCCTATAAAAGGGATGAAGAACATGAAGACCAGGGGGTGTATTTTTTTTAATAGTGTAGGTTTAAATTTAAGTTTTATTTAATTTTGCAGTTTTAATTTAATTCAAAGTTGTACTTTTAAGATTCTTGTTTTTAATTTAAATTCAGTAAGTTTGATTAAATTGTTTCTTGTTCTTGAATTATTCTCAAGTTTTTCTATTAATGCTGAAAGTTTTATTGTGCAAATCTCTTTTTCAAAGTCTGCTAAAAAATTTCTACTACTGTTCCGATGCTGAGAGAGTTATTGTGTCCTTGATTTGTTTGTCGAAGAAAAAAAGTTATTAGTTAATTTAATTTAAGTTATATGTTGTTGTTATTGTTCGATGAAAGAAAATAAACTGAAGAAGATTGGTTTGAGGTGTTGTATGATTTAGTTTGATGCAGTTTATTGGTATTATTGATTCCGATGAGTTCAATGGCTTGTAATGTCAATTTTGGTTTAATGCTTTCGTCGACGCTAAGTTGTAAGTTTTATACAAATCCTTTTTCATTTTTTTGCATATTTAAAACTATGTTGATGAATCTGTTGTAGTATTAGAAATAATGTTACTGTTAGTTAAAAAAAAATCAAGTGTGATTGTTTATATCAGTTTCTGATCTTACTATTGATGTTGTTTTTATTTTTCATGTGTTATTAATATTGTTGATGCTTTGTTTGTCTTGTGTTAAAAGGATCAAAATTATTATTGCCTCTTTGTTTATAATCAATATTTTTAGTAGTAACAATAGGTTGAATGGATTGCTTAATGTGAGACTTGCTTATTAGCTCACTACAATGTGTTAATGTCACATTTTGGTTTATAGATACTAATTGTCAATTTTTACTCTTTCATCGTAGTCAATTATTTAATATACTTTGTTCTTCCTAAAAGAAAAAAAAATGTTTTCAAAAAGAATGTCAGGTAATAGATTTGAACACCTGACCTCCCACAATCCCAATCAAACGTCTTATAAACAGCATCTCAAACCAACTGTGCTAGGACTTTTCTTTGTTGTTTGATTACAATATGCTTTATTTAAACCATGTCTACCTTTTTAGTTTATTAATTTAATAGCTTATTTACATCTTATTATGCTTAGCTTTTCATCCGTCTTTTTTTATTACGATCTTTACAACATTAGCTAGTTTCGATAATGTTTTAGTTTTTTTATAAAAAGTTTAATATTTTTAAATTATTTAATTAGTTAAAATTGTTTTTAATTCATAAAAAAATGTAATTCTTTTTATAAAATTTTATTTTGTCATTTACTAGTACTTAGGAAAATTAGATGTGTTTTCATAAGCTTAAAATTTGTTAATTTGATTTAAATGTCGCGTTTACTTTCGTTATTATTCGTTTGCTTTCGTTAATTATTTTATCTTTCTTAGTTTAATTTTCCCTTGCCTTATTTATGTTTCTTAGGACTTATTTCGATGCCTTATTTATGATTACCCTTAGTTTTAAGTTTAATTAGTATGCCTTAGTTTTATTTCCCGCGCTTTAGATTAAATTCCCGTTCTTTATTTTAAATTCTCGTTCTTTATATGTTGTTTAGTAGTTTAGAAAACAAATCCAAATATTTGTTTATTCAAGCATCCAAAAGTCAAACCAATAACGTAACCGTCAATTTCACACTTCGTTGGAAAACGAATCGGGTGATCACTTGCCCGGTATATATATATTATATATTATTTTGTAAGTTTTGACTTTTAATTCTTTTTCCTAAAGGAATTGTTTGTCGAGTCACTTACGTTACAATATATTTTATATATGTATTATTATACTTTACATCAAATTTTTGGCGCCGCTGTCGGGGAAGTGTGTTGCGACAATATCGTTACGGTTTGACGATTAGTGACTTGGAGATCCTTCATCGTGAAGTTATTATTTTGTTTGAGAATGTTTAAAAAAAAATACAAAAATATTTTTCTTTTCTTATTATTATATATATATAAGACAAAAAAATAGAAAAATAAAAAAATAATCTTCTTTATCCTCTCTCCATTTAATTCTTTTTCTTATACCCTCTATTTTGTTTAATTCTTATGACGTCACTCTCCGGTTTTAAAGAGTGTTCGTCTTGTGGATCTTTGTATAACCGACAATGTATTTGTTCTAATGGGAAAGTCGTCGGTAAGATTGACCGTGTTCTATCCGCCTCACCTCGTCTACCTCGTTGTCGCCATTGTGGAGACCCGGTGGAAGGTATATTTTGTAGACCGTGTACTCTTGTGCGTAAGATGCTTTACGAAGATGGTTTTGCTAATGATGATGAATCTACGTCTTCTAAGGACCGCACTAATGATGATATTGCATCTTCCGAGCCACGTGCCTTCGATAAAGACCCCATTAAACCTACTTTACAAAGTCTTCCTCTTGTTATCCACCATTGTTGTTATGAGTGTGGTGACTCGATGGATGGTATTTTTTGTCGGCAATGTACTTGCAAGTCTTGTGGGAACGGTGCTCATCACGGCTATAATTGTCCACCGCAAGTACCGATTATTTCTACTCCGGGACCTTGCTACACTCATACCGTTGAAGAACTCCCACAGACTCTTCAAAATCCACCACAACCCACTCGTTTGCCATACTCGTGTGCGCATTGTGGAAATGATTACCATTTTAGTATTGATTGTCCGTCTCATCCATCGCTTAATTACGAGCAAGAGCCGGGATGCAATTATGACTACAATAGGAATGGTTATCCACAGAATTCACCGAGTTTTCCACAACAATATCCTTGTTGTGAGAAGTGTGGGGGCCCTCATGATACTTATTTATGTCAAACGACGATTTTTTATGAGCCAAATCCTTGCTATGATTCCGGTTATGACCATTTTGAGCCCCCACATCATCTTGTCATTCATCATCAATCCCTTGCTTCTGAAAATGAGCTTAATGAACATGAGCTATTCATTCACGAATTAGTTCAACAAAAAAATGAAAAATATAATAAAACAAGTATTGAAGCTTTGCTAGATAGAGATAACGTTATGAACTCTACAGAAACCTTTTTAAAGAAGTTTAATCGTTTTTCTTTTAGAAAGCCGAAAGTTTTATTGGTAGCGTGGGATAGATTTTTTGAAATTAAGCATACTCGTGAAGAAAACCAACAACAAGAGTTGCTTCGTAAACTTCTCGAGGATGTAGAAAATGTTAAGGAGGAGTTGAGAGAATATATTAATACTCCTAATTTCAACCGTCCTACCTTATACTATGATGATGATGACGAGGATTGTACCATTGCAATCACACCCGAGGAGCCCGTTGACTCTCTCATAATGGAGGATGAGCATCTTGACACTATTTCGGTAACGAAATTGGACGAATTCATAAAGTCTAGTGTTGAGGACCTTGTCCTAATTCCAAGTGAGCCTGAGGGTATTCCCAACAATTTGTGTGATGTTCCTATTTGTGATCATCCTCCGCCTCTTGACATTTTAAAAGATCAATTTGAGATTTTCTCCGATTCTAATGATGTTTCTACTTCGAGTGATGACGGTTCTTTCTCTATTGAGGATATCGATTATATTGAGGCATCACCTTCCCATTCCAAGCCCATAAGCTTAGAGGAGGTGAAAGTTTTTGACCCAAAAGTGGGAGAAATCGAGGATGTTGGGCTTCGTGAAAAATTATCGAAAATCAATGTTCTCATTTCTAAAATTGAGGCATTAAATGCCAATTTTCATGAGCCCGTTTATGAGAAGTTCACGGATGAACTTACTCTTCTTCATCCATTTCCACCGGGAAATGAGATTGATTTTGATGATACAACATTCGAGAGATTCACTTTTGAATCTACTCCATTTGTTCCATCTCCACCGGGAGATGTTGATTACCATCTTAATGATCCCGGTTATGATCAATTCACATTTGATCCGGATCCTCTTAAGAATTATGGTATGACCATTCTTGATCCCGAGCTCGATAAATTTACTTTTGATATTTCTCTCGTCGACTTGGTGATCATTCATGATACTGATATTCCCACCCTCCCACCCGTTGAGAATAGTGATCATCCATCTTCTCCCTAGATGAGTTTAGTTTCCATTCTTAAGGGGTTCACTGATGAACCGCCTTTTGAAGAGAATGAGGAATTTTATAAACTCGTTATTTGGAACTTTCTTCTATTTCTTACATATTCTCCTCTATATCCTCTCTCCTCCGGGAATGAGGATACCATTTTTTACCCTGGCATCTCCCTGTATCGGTTTTATTCTTTTGAGCCGGGTGTATCTCATCGGTGTGGAACTTTCGTGAAATTCAATGTTTATCCAAAATTCTTGAATGAAATTCCGATGGAGATTTGTTTTCCACTTGCTCCCCCATGACCATTGAATTCGTGGCGAGTCAAGCTAACGACTCGTAAATAAACAAGCGCTTCTCGGGAGGCAACCCAAAGGTCTTTTGTGTTCTTTTTCTTGGTGTTTGCTAACACTAAGTGTGGGGGAGATGCCTCTTCCATTATTTGTTGCCATGTGTTTGCTCCTTGTTTTAAAGGATTCTCGTGATTGTGATGATTGAAGCGCCCGTTTTTAATCCGGCCTCCCAATATCCTATCTTGTTACTAACGTTTATCTAGGGATATCTTATAATCCTTTTTGTGAAATAAGATTTTCGTTCCCACACTTGGCTAGTAGTATTATTCTTTTACGTTCTATCGTGGCGGCTTCGGCCGGTACTTTGAATATTGAGGGCAATATTCAATTCTAAGTGTGTGTGTGTGGGGGGGGGGGGGGGGGAATTCTAGCCGAATTTGATCACATTTGTACCTACTAGTACCCTAGCACCCCCGTTTTGACCAACTTTTTTTAATATATTTTTATTAAATAAAACTAAGTCCTTTGCACATTTTGTTAGTATTTTTGTGTCTAGGTTTAATTTTGACCCGATGGTGGCGTATTTGAATGCATCTCCACTACGGTATGCACTTTCTCATGCTCCTCTTATCCCTGTCACTCATATTAAACAGTTTTGGAACACTGTTAGTTCCTCAACGCTTAATAATGTGACTACATTAACTGCTATTGTTCATGGGCGTCCATGGGTGGTTACTGAAGCCTTGGTTCGCCAGGCTTTGCATCTTAATGATGCAGATGGTATAACCACTCTACCCATTGGTGAGATAGAACAGGGACTTCAAGCTTTGGGGTATCCTTTCCCTGAAGAGGGTACTTTAAATAAATATAATAAACAGGAATTTCCCCCAGCTTGGAAGTACTTAATACATGTCATCCTTCAATGTTTAATTCCCAAATGTACTGTACATAATGAAATTAACAGATCTATTGGTAGTGCTATTGTGTGTATTGCTAATGGGCAAAAGTATAATTTTTCTAAACTGATTTTTGATGGCATGTGTAAAAACAATGGTAGCAAGATGACTCTGGCTTACCCAAGATTTTTACAAATGATTTTTGATGAACAAAGGTATTGCACCAGGGATCGTGATGATTTTTATGCAATCCATGTGCAAAAGAAAGCTATTTTTAGTAAGATGAATTCACCCCCTCACAGAGATTTACCCCTTACCCAAGCCATGCTTGCTGTTATTGCAGCAACACAACCTCAACCTGACCCACAACCACAACTTGACCCATTACCTGAACCATCACCTTCACCTCAACATATGAAACTTGACCAAGATCCCTTCAACGCTGACACATTAAATGTTGGTGTTGATACTTCAATTCCAAACGTTGACACTTTTCTACAACAGACCCAAACACCCCTTAACCTTCAAACTACTACCCAATCCACATCATTTTCTTCACCCCCAGACTATAGGATGGAAAAACATCAAAGGACCATTGGAGTGTTCTCCTCTGGTGGTCCTAGCCATGTTGCAGAGAGAACCACCACCACAAGTGTGGTTGGTGATATGGGTGAGGCTACGATTATTGGTACTAGCTTAGATGCAGGCCAAGCCAGTCCTAACATCATTAAGACCTCATTCATGCCCCATGACTCTATTTTGGGAGGTCAAATCCCCATTCTAGAGGAGGGCAGATTGGAACCATATACAATGTTGGAATTGACGGTTGTCTGCATTAGCTTGCAAAAGCAAAATGCAGATCTGGTACATACTGTCATTACACAAGGCCTTGAACTCAAGCAATTGAGGGAGATGATTGTTCTTCTAGAAGGTGCTAACAATATGCGTGGTATGGAGGATTCTTCCAAAGGGGAGGATGAGCAGATACATGTGAGTGACAAAGGCTCACATGATGAAGAATCTTTGGGTGTGGCTGAAGCTCTTATAGATTTGAAGAAGCAACCAGGTTTTGATGTCTCTTTGGTTACTCCTACAAATTTGAATTTATCCTTTACAGCAATGATGGAGCAGTTCACAAGAAGCGTTGACAAGAGTAAGGTGAGCGTTGACAAGCAGATTTTTGACGCTGACAAGGCAAGCGCTGATAAGAGTAAGTTGGGCGTTGATACACAGGTTTTGGACGTTGATAAACCTGCAGATATGGTTGATGTATTCTAGTCATCAGCTATCATCAAGGAAGTGTCTTCACAGGTACCATCATCATCTTTACCCATCATTGATGCATTAGATAGGGGTAAAGGAATTATGGTAGAAACAGAGGTTCCAAAGGATGCAACACAAGTAAAATTTGATTCAATGTTGGCTGCACAACTTATGGAACAAGAAAAGAAGAAGGTTGTTGAGTCACCATTTGTGGTTACTTCTGAGGAACAAGAAGGAAGTAATGTTGAGAGCACAGATTCAAGTGTTATGATTATTGAAGAACCAGAAAGACTTGGATATGGTGATGTGTTGGCAAGAGAGAAACTTGCAGAGTTAAAACTGAAGGTGGATTATGAGATGCCAGAAGTTGCCCAAATGTACTTTGCTTGGGAGAATAAGATCATAGAGAATCCAGATATGTCTTTATCAGATCAGATTTGGGGATTGAAGATTCTTCTCAGGATTCAAAAGGATTGCCAGGTAATCCTAAAGTATAAGGCTAGCAAAGTTTTCTCACAGTCTAAGAGAGATAGAAGGGAGCTTTATTATATGTTGCTTAGATGTCATCAAGGAGGTTGGAATTTTCAGAAGTTACAGGAATTGTCCTTTGATGAACTGGAATATAAGGCTTATCCTATTTGGGCAAGAGTGCAAGAGATGAATACTATCAGACTTCTTTCAGATGAAAGGAAAGAAGAACTTACAGAGGAGATGGAGATTCAAAAGGCTATGATTGTACCAAGACCATTAAAGAAGGGAGTTCCACTTGAGTTCCTTCAAATTTTAATAGAGTGAGTCCCAGTGAAGCTATTATTAGAAAGAGTATTAAACTCTCACCCATGGAAGCTTCAGATATGGTAAAAGTATTACCTCATGGTTCCAGAAACCCTATCATTAGTTATGAAGAAGATGCAAGTGGGTTTTGGATGATTGGCACATATGGGAAAGAGGTACATACTTTTACTACTCTTATGTCTTTGTTTGCAAGTATGGATAGGGAAGACTTGGCAGATCTTTGGAAGTTACTGCTGGCCAAGTATGAGACTGAAGCACCTACTTCAGTCAATGGAATAAAGCTTTGGTCAACATTCAAGAGAATGTGTGCACCAGAAGAAGAAGATCCAGTTTGGAATGATCTTGAGGATGATATCAGTGGACTTCAATGGCGTCTATGTTCAGCAGCTGGTGTGTATCATTTGAGTTCTACAAAGTTTTCTGAATATCTTCTTGTGGATGCTGAGTATCCTATGTCCAAAGAAGTTTTGAAGAAAATGATGATAACACATCTAGAGATAGACTACTCAAGTGACGTGGCCAAAGATTTAATCAGATATATTTATTTCCAATATAATGCAATTTGTAAGAATCCTCCTAGTTCTTAGTTTTTATTCAGAAACTTGATTACTAGAGTAGATATCAAGTTTAGGGGAGGATTGTTGGGAATAAAATGTAGCCAGTACACTTGGACGCTGACAAGAGCAATCTAGACATTGTTAAGAAGAAATCAAGCGTTGACAGGACAAGCGTTGACAGGAACAAGTCAAGCGTTGATAAGAAGAAGTCAAGCATCGATAGAAGACTTAGTCTATACGTATTATGTTTCTAGTATGCTTCTAGTAAAGATATGATCGACAATGTATTTCTTATGATTATCTTTACCTAAAATAGCTGATACGTAGACTCTTGTACAAGGCTCCTTATTCTATAAAAGGAGGCCTTTAGGTTTTAGTTTGATATACGTTTTACACTTTCATTGTACGCAAGTTTGAGTTATCAATCAAAGTGAAAGTTTGGTTTATACTGTTTGTGTGTTCTTGTTTGAGTATTAATTCCGCATAATACTTAAATTGTTTTATACACAACAAAGTTTCTCTACGTGTTTAACTTGATTTAATCTCGTTTACACAAGCTGAATCGATCTAAGTTTGGGATCAACAGTTACGATGACTTTTTGCTATTTCTGGCGATATTAACCTATATACCTCGGTCATGGCGGCCGATCAAAATCAAAATCAAAATCAATATCGATCAAAATTAGTTAAAAATCGATCATAAATCAGTCAAGCTTGAGGTTTTGGTCAAAATCGGTCATGAATATTAATAAAAATATGATAAGGATATAAATTCTGCAGATTTATATTAAATAAATATTTAAAATATTAAAAATAATGATAAAAATACAAAATAATGATAAAAATATATAGTTTAAGGTACCCGCTGAGAAATCGGTATATCTACGTCAAGACCGATATATCATTTGGCAGTGGTTGACCGTCTATACCTCGCCGAGCGATATTTACAACTTTATTAAAAAAGCATAGCAGAAAATGCCAAAATAGCTTGAGTTTTTCACTAGGCTTATTTTCCTCCAGTTTTGTGCTCGAACAGGTTGACCCAACTACATTATTTGCTTTCTAGGCTGCAACTTTAAAATGTAGCAAATACTTTAAAACATACACAATTGGGTTTAAAAATAGCAGAAAGGGCCAGGCCTAGTAATAAAAAAAGCCCAATAGATCCAGGGTAGTATAAAAAAGAAAGCGATCATGACATACACAGATTAGGGTTAGGGTTAGAAAAAAAGAAATGACGTGTTGTCTCTGCCCCGAGGGCGAATGCCCCCCCGACTGTCATTTCTTGGAGGTCTTTCCGATTGAATCACCTTTCAAAACTCCAGAAGAACTATCTGATACGGGATTTAAGCTAGAGTTTATCAAGGAGTGCTTGTTAAAAGCTAAGACCCCCGATGAGCAGAAGACTATCGTTAGAGGCATGGTGATTGAAAAAGCTCGTTGGGATCTGGCGTTGTATCTTTCTGCCGCTGGGAGTCTCTGGGAAGAAGCTGGCATAAGCAGCTGCCGTATTGCTATCATGAAAGCTGTTTTGGATGGAACCCTCCCTGGTTATTTTGGTAGCTTTTCTTTATTTATTAATTGTTGTTTTCATTTGGTTTTATCTTAGTTGCGTATGTTCGAATGTAATTGGGGATGTTTGTTTCGCGGTTTTTGCCTTATTTTTTTGTTGCTGTTGATTTGCTTTTAGTGATCTTTGTTTTTCGGCTTATGGCAGTTTATGGCTTTTTGTTTCATAAGTTCGTCTTTAAACTTATAGGGGGCGTTATTCTTTTTGATTTGGTTTTAGGCGTGTTTATTTTCGCTTATGGCTTATTTGGTGTTGGGCTTATCTTTCATAAGCTCGCCTAATTTATGACTTGTTTTTTTAATTAGATAAGGTTTTAGCTTATTAAGCCTTAATAATAAGCTTATTACACTGTATTATTAAGATTTATGCGCCTTAATTTCCTTAAAATTTATTGCAATTTTTTTATATGTGGGTTATAAACACAAGATTTGTTGTTGTTGGTGATGTTGTTGTTGTTGTAATTGGGGGTGTTTGAATTAGCCGTCTTATCAGCTTATTTGAATTTGTTAATAAGCTTACTTGTTAGAGCTTATGAGGTTGTCAAATATTGTCTATTAAGCCTTAATAGTGATCTTATTGGTCTTTTCAAATATATTTATTAAGTCTTAATAATGAACTTATTGGCCTTTTCAAGTTTATGTAAGCTCATAAGCCTGAAAAGTAAGCCATTCTAGACACGAGATTGGTTGTCTAAGCTTATTCCATGGGCTTATGAGCTTATACAGTTCATAAGCTCATTGGAAAAGCTCATAAGCTCGATGAATTAAGCTTGCGAGCTTCTTAAAATTTAATAAGCTCATAAGCCTATTTATCGAGCTTAGACAAACACCTTAGGACAGTTTTGTATGTTACCAAATTTGACTAGTTGCCTAATCAGTTTGTTTAGGTCATGGGTTTTGGGTATAGGGATACCCATTCTGTTTGTTTGCTTAGGATTAAAATTCAGAATTTTTACACCTTTTGGTGCCCACAAACAACCCACCTTTTAGGGTTCGTTTTTCCTTCTTTTCAACAAACATAAACACTCGTTCCCTGCATTCATTTAGAATTTTAAATTCAGTTTAATGCACTAGCATTAGCTTGTATGATCTGTTTAATTTGTAGTAGTTATGCAGCTTATGCTTATGATGTGAAAGTTAGTTTATATAAGTGTTTAGAATCGGAGTATAGGTATCGGTATGTGGACTAATTGATTTAGAACAAGTGAAAACAAACTACCAAAGAGTATTTGTGTTAATATGAGTACTGAAAACCGGAGTTTAGGTAAAAACAAACAGCCAAAACTTGGCTTTAGTTGTTGTTTAGTTGCCAGTTTTGTAGACTTGTGCTTTAGTCTGTCATTAAGCTGATATCCGGTTACATTCTTTTGCAGATGTGAGCTCTGAGGGTCCTTTTGCTTTTGCGGATGGAACACCTCCTCCTCCAAAGGATGATTAGGTCAGTTTCTTTTTTTAGTAACAAATATTTGTTTTTATTGCTGATTTGGTTTTGGGTGATTTGTTTCATCTTAAATAGTTGGGTTATGGTTTATTTGGTTAAGTGGGGGTTTGATTCAGCTTATATAGTCGGCTTATGGCTTATTTGATTAAGTTGGTATTTGTTTCGGTATATATAGTCGGGTTATGGCTTATCTGGTTTTGGGCTTATGTTTGATAAGGCTACAATTTATGGCTACTTTTCGGCCTATATAAGTTCATTATTTCATTAACTCACATGTGGGGGTGCTTGTTTCTACGGGTTATGATGGATTATTTGGTTTTGGGCTTATGTTTCAGAAGAAGGATTATTGTTAAACCTTCCGGGGTTGTTTGTGGTTGTGGATTTGGTTTTAGGGGGTTTTTCCGAGTAAGATGACCCTTAGGAGGTTGTTGTTACTGATTTGATTTTAAGGGGTGTTTGTTTCGGCTTATGGCTTATTTGGTTTTGAGCTTATCTTAATTAACCTCGTTTTGGTGGCTTGTTTTTAAAACTAGATAAGGTTATAGCTTATTACACCGTATTTTTCTTTTTTGTCATTTTTTGGCGCGCAGTGCTTTTAGAGATTTGCCATCCCTGATTTTCATAATATCTTTGATTGCATATTTTTATTTTTCGTGTGCTTGCCGTTTGTTGTTAGTTTATTACCATGTATTTGGCTATTTTTGTTCTTATTTTTTTAAATGAATATCGGTTATTGGGGGTGTTTGTGTCTGGTTATGCGGGCTTATTAGCTTTGACAACTCAAATAAGCCCTCATAAGCTATAACAAGTGAGCTTATTAGCTTTGACAACTCAAATAAGCTAATAGAACACTTATTGATTTAGAACAGTTGAAAATAAACTGCCACGAACACCCCCAATAACCAATATCAGTATGTGGACTTATTGATTTAGAACAGTTGAAAATAAACTGCCACGAACACCCCCAATAACCGATATCAGTATGTGGACTTATTGATTTAGAACAGTTGAAAATAAACTGCCAAAGAATATTTGCGTAAGTATGAGTACCGAAAACCAAAACTTGACTTTAGGTATTGTTTAGATGCCAGGTTTGTAGATAGTGCTTAAATGCAAGTTAGTTTGTATTAGTGTCGAAATATGGAGTGTAGGTATCGGTTAATTGGTGGTCTTTTTGACAGGTTTGGTGAACTCATTGAGCTATTGATTTAATTAGTTGTTTAATGAAAGGGTGTATAAGAAGGAAAACAAAAAAGTTAGTGTATGTTACGTGTCAAACAGTATTTGTGTAAGTATGGGTTATGAAAACCGGACTGTAGATGTCCGTGAGAGGCCGGTTTTTGAAACGGTTTGCTAGTCGTGAGCTTTGAGCTGGTATTTAATACATCGTTTAGTTGAAGTAATAGTAATTAGATAGTGCTGAACACGCGTCCAGTAGTATGTATTTAATTAGTACTTTCACTACCCAGTATTGTATGCTGATCGAGTTTAGTATAAGTATACAGTTTTCAGTTTAGTCATGACTTATGAGTTTTGCATATTACAGTGTAATATTGTTTCTAAACAAGTTAAAAAGTGAAAAATGTTAGTGTTGAATGAAACTTTTGTTGTTAATATTCGGTTACACTCTTTTGCAATAGTTTGAACTTTGAACAATAGAAATAATCTTGGAGATTTGTTGCTTTTTCAGTTAGATGGATTGGTTATAATCGAGTCTTTAAGTTTAGGAATTAGGATCATAAGGATATGATGCTTAATATTTTATGTTTACTAGAGATAAATCTACTTCGTGTCATGAGATATAAATGAGAGTATGCTATTTGGACTTTATTTTGATGTTATTCAGTTTCCAGTTTCGGTACTCGACAGGGTATGTATTTTCATTTAAAGTAAATTTCTGATTCCGAATTTGAACCAACTGCTCAAAGTGTTGTTGCTTTTGCTGAACGAGATTTGGTTTTTAGAAGATTTAAAAAAAGTTTTAAGACCATAATAAAAAATGAAGCTATTACAAACCAAACAACATAGTTTAATGTAATGCCAAAACTAATGCCTATATAGACTATTAAACCAATTCTGATTGTGAACCAAACACACCCTCAATCGTTCAGTCGGATGCTCTTGCCTACAATATTTGCAAATTGTACTTAAAGTATTCCTGACCTCCCTTGAAAATGTTCACTTTTCTCCTATTGCCTAAGTTTGTATATATTCATTTACTGTACCGTGTTCTTTTTTCTGATGATCTAACTCATGTAGTCATCAATTATTTTGCAGGACTACAAACAATCTGCATATAATCTGACAAGCAACATGTTGCATTATCATCTATGTGGATTTAATTTGTGGTAATGTAACGATGGACATCTAGTATTAGGACTAAGATTTGGTGATTTTAGTTATGTTATGATCAAGTATACGTTTATGTTAAGGCTCAAGGGCCCAAATCGAGTTCTGCTACTCGTTTAAATCTAGAGTTAATTACTTTCCTGTTCCTTGTGGTTTGCTGTTTGTTTCACTTTTAACTTAAATCTGAAATGAAACGCCATTACGGGTTTAGTCCAATTCTACAAACGGTCAGTTTGACTATGTTTGACCACCGAGGCAATGTGTACTCGACTAGCATAACATATAGACTTTAATGTTTATTCAACTAACTGATGATGCATGAAGACTTTGTCACCCAGACTTTTGGTTGCTAGAGGTGTTGTGTACAAAAGTTGAACGTAGGTTTGGAATAGCGGAACAGATTTGGGTACGCCAACTATTATGGTATTTACAATGCCTACTGCATCACTTAAAATTTGCCATAGAAACAAGTAAGCACCCTAATACATTCAAGCTTCAAGTGACTAGCTATTTTAGTATATGATAAGATAGGATCAAATGAAACCGCGTCAAGAAGTTGATTTTGATCCTTCGACGATGATAGTAGAGCTTGGCCACTCTCTCTACCAGATGCAGGCTTGTTATCACCCGTTGATTAGACAGTAAAAAGACAACAAATTAGATACGTGATATAGGGCGACACTCGCGCAAACGCTTATGATGCATAAAGACTATAAAAAAGAAGGGGATAAAACTATGAACATGATTTTATTCCAAGGTTTGGATGTGCATTTGATGAGCTTATTAGACTCTGAAAACTTATGTAAGTTGACATTTCCTTGTGCTATTTTTGGTCTAGCTTTTAATGATATAGAGTACTAGCTGCCAGTATAAGATTTGAGTTTTCATCTGATAAAAGATCGATTGGACTATTCTTTGTGCACTTAATACATCTAGTGTTGCTTTTAGCTCTAGCTAGCTTTATCCAACTACCTTCCTCAAATCTATTTAATTCACACATAGGTAGGTCTCGAAGACATGGATATTGAAACTTTCAAGGTGAGCAAGACATCCATGTGACTTCACTAAATGGTCATGTAAAATTAGCAAATACACTGGATTAACATATTGTGTGTACATGTCTAATGTAAGGGAGAAGGGTGTCACAACACACCGGTCCCTCAAATTTGCCTAGTCAGCTATCAACTCAGCGTCACATCACACCAACATAACTCACAAAAATACCCCTCACTTACAACACACCCAACTACTCATCACTTGGGCCTCACCATTATCTTTTTTTTTTCTTTTTTTAATTTTCACACAAATTAAAATTCATTTTATTAAATTAAAAATACAAATAAATAAATTAAAATACATTACAAAAATAAAAATACAATCCTAAATTAAAAACATTCTAAAAATACAAAAATTAGATAGGTGATATTGGGCGACACTCGCTCAAACGCTTATGGTGCATAAAGACCATAATAAGAAGTGGAGAAAACTATGAACACCTCTTCTTCTTGTATACTGGTTTGTAGATGAAGAGTTAAAATCTCTGAAAAAACAAACGAAGCCTTAATGTATTAATTTAGGGTTTTGGCTTTTTTTAATTAGGTTGTGAGTTTGTTTTCTTGTGCTTTAATTGATGTGGTGAGATTTGTGCTTAACTACTGTAATTTATGATAAATTCGTGTTTTTGTGCTTATTTTTTTATTAAAGGTTCTGGGGTACGTGGATTAGGAGGTTGAGTAATGGGTGAAAGTATGTGATTTTTGTATAGTTCGGGTTAGGTTGTGTAACGGGTGTTTGGCAACTTATTTTCCGCCCTAAGTGCTTATTTGGTTTTTGAAAAGCTCATAAACCTATTTTTATAATGGTTATGAGCTTATGAACATGCTATAATTAATACTATCAAAAAGCTTTTCAAAATCTCTCTACGCCTTGGTTACAAGATTATGCCAAATCAGGAAAAGCTTAAGATTGTTAGCTAAAGAAGTTACACTAAGTAAACATATAATGAATCCTGACCATATTTTATCAACTATATAAGTTGGAAAAATAATTTTAATTGAGCTTTAAGATACGTTAAATTTATGTAAAAAAACATGTACGTATATGAGTATTATAACTAAAGACAATCAACATGTTAAGCTATATATAATATTTATAGTTAAATTTAATGAAAAAAAATTGAATTGTAAAATAAAACCATGATTTGTTTATGCAAAACCCGTATGTGATTACAAAACGGATGTTAATAAACAAAAAAACGTTATTATAAAATTTAGAAAAAAACCCATGCATGCACAGGTATTGTAACTATAAGATTTGAGTTTTCATCTGATAAAAGATCGATTCGACTATTCCTTGTACACTTTATATATCTAGTGTTGCTTTTACTGTAGCTCTAGTTATATCCAACTACTTCTTCAAATCTATTTAATGGGTGCTATAATAAAGACCCTACATAAAAGATAAAAAAAAGTATCATCTACTAGGGCTGAGTATGGCAGAACCAAAACCTACTCGGACCAGAAAACTGGACCGGATCGAACTGAACTGGACTGTACAGTTTCGGTTTGGTTTTCGATCCAGGGTTTTGGACCATTTTGGTCCTCAGTCCGGTTCGATCTTACAAATAATCTTGTCAATTTTGCTTAATAGGACCGGACCGAGGACCGAACCGGACCGGACTATTTCGGTCCGGTCTCGGTCTAGGGTTTCGAACCATTTCGGTCCTCGGTTCGGTCCGGTCCTGGACCGATGCTCAGCCCTACCACCCACTAGTGTTTGTCCCTCAGTTTACAGTACAACGCTAGGTTTTTTTATCAGTTTGTGTTCCGTAGTTTTTGACAGTTTAATATTTTTGGCCTATCAGATATTATAATTTTTGTTCCGTATTTTCAGTTTCCTAGTTTTATAACATATACTAAATTATAAAAAAAAATAAATAAATAAAAAATCAAAAATGAAAAGATGTACATTTGGTGATTTTAGGGGTACGTGTATCCTTGCCCCTATTTAATTCACACATAGGTAGGTCTCCAAGACAGTGATATTAAAATTTCAAGGTGAGTAAGGGGGTATTTCTTTTTCTTTTTACGTCTTTTAGTGGGAAAGATTGTAGGCTCAAATTCTTTTGAACATCTTGTTCCACACTTATACAAATATCTCTCTCTTCCCACTAAGAGGCTAATTAAAAGTCTAATATTAAAGCACTCAAAAAAAGAAACAAACCCAAGACATCCATGTGACTTCAATTCACTAAACGTTTATGCAAAAGTTAGCAACGTAGTGTAATAATGTAATGTATGTTAGTCACTATGAACTTAGTTTTAAAATAAGACAGCAAAAACTGAGCTTTTGAAACATAAGCCCTAAAATACTAAAGTTATATAAGCAAAATAATGCAAAAAAAGTGAGCTTATGGAACATAAGCCAAAAACCAAGTAAGCCATAAGTTCCAAGTTCGCTATATAAGCCGAAACAAACAAACAGTTACATATTCAAGCTATGATTCAATATAAGTCTCAAAATAATCCAGAAAATTAAGGTTTCTAAAATATAAACCGAACATCTAAAGAAATAAGAAAAGAAAAAAGACAAAAAAAAAAAAAAACCTTTTACATTAGATAAGGCTTTAACAGCTTGCTCTAAGTTTGAAAAACAATATTATATGTTGAAACAATAATCTATGTGGGCATAATTATTGTCACCAGACAAAAATCACACAGTTAAAAAAAATTACATTTATTAAAGCTTTCTCTCTTTTACTTTTTATAATAATGACAATTTTACCATTAGCTAATTAATTAATTTTTTTTTAAATTTTGTAATAACAATTTGAGACAAGGATAATATAGTAAATTTATCTGAGTTTCCTATCTATTTTTTGTATTGGACAATAATTTTGAGACAATCCAAAATAGAAAGATAGATAATAATTTTGGGACGGAAAGAATACCATTTATAAAAATAGTAAGGACAAAAACTTTGTGGGCATAAAAAGGGTTTGTAACTATACGTAAAATATAACCTTGAATTGATGAACAATTTAATCAGTACGTAACAACTAAATTTTGAAAACAGTTTTATAAAATTCTAAAAAATAAAAAGACGTGATAGGAGAAATTGGTATTGAAACACAAGCTCAATACCAAACCTTCTAAAATCACATCTTAACACATTTTAAAGATCAAGTTATCTAGAGTGGGCGTTTTTCTGAAAACGCAGCACGACATTGCGACATATTTTAAAACATGTTATCTTAAAAAATTTATTACAATATAACATACACGAGTAGAGGTGTCAAATTTTGCTAAATATGACCATTTTTTTTAAAAGATTGAGATAATTTTTGTTCATTCAGTATTATTAATGGGTTAAATGGTCACACATGTAAACCACTAAATGAGTTTAACAGACGGACATATAAGACACTTAAGTAGGCTACTTGGCGGATCTTTTATATTTAATTTTTCATCTTCGACTTTCAAACAAGTATTATTATTTTTTATTTCGACGTTTTTATATGGGTTTTTTTTCGTTTTAACCAGAGGCGGACCCAAAGTTTAAAACTGGGTGTTGCACAATTTTTTTTACGATTATTAATATTAAAGTTGACTCACATTATGTAAAAACGGGTGTTGCACGTATCGAGAAAAACCCTGTTTTATAACAAATTTATCCTTCGTGACCTAAAATCGGGTGTAGCCCGCGCTACACCCGGCTCCCATGTGGGTACGCCCCTGGTTTTAACTTGCTCTGTTAGCCCGCATGTTTAGCCCGTTCCTGGTTACCCTGCCGTCCGTTTTCCCTGTCGCTCATGCATGCTTGCCCGTCCGTTTTGTCCGTCGCTCATGCCTGCTTGCCCGTCCGTTTTGTCAACTCACACGAGTCTCAAAATAAAATTAGGAGGTTATAATAAACGCACAAGTGGCCAAATAATTAGATCTTATAAAATATAAGTCGAAACAAAATTTTATATGAAATATAATATTAAAAGATAAAGAGTGAACTTTTTTTAATTAAAATAAACAAAAAAATTTCATGTGAGTTTAGCAAAAAATAACATCTGTTTTAAAAAAAAATTATTCTAATCTAGCAAAATCCATTAACTTTTACATACGCGTAAGTGATTCTATGAAATTACACAAGTCTAATAGATTGTAGAAACTAAATTTGAAAAACTTTTTTTTTTGTCTAGAAAGGTGAAAAATGAACAATTTATGAAAGAATAGAAATGATTCATGTTGATATCGAAACGTGTAAATCTGGCAAGCAAAGTTAGCCCCCTACCAACTCTTAGCTACCAGCAATGGGGAGGGAAAGTATCGGTCGCGACCGGATCGTGTATCGGTTGACCCGTTGCAGGGATTCGGTCGCCCTTATTCGATCGATGTTATTCGACCCCCAAAGCGATCCACTTTGTTACCGTTGGAAAAATTGGGCTGTTGGTTTTCAAATGTTTTTTCTTTAAATTTAACCTTTATCCCTATAAAAACCTCATTTAATCCTCCAATTTTCACACATTAAACTTACAATTCTCCAAACTTCAATTTTTATACAATCTTAGAAAAATGATTTCTCAATTTTCCTGGACTACCGAAGAGGAGGTAGTTTTATGTAAAGTTTGGGTGCACGTTACAGAGAATTCACTTTCAGGCCGACATCATAAGTCGAAAGCGTTTTGGTCGGAGGCACGTGACTTTTTTTATCAAGAAACAGGTGAGCAAAAAAGAGGTTATGACTCAATTATTAGCAAATGGAAAAATTCGATTTGTCCTAAAGTTGGTCAATTTACTGGGATTTACAATTAAGTCGTACGTAGGCACCCGGTTGGGACTTCAGAAGATACTCTTTATCACGAATCCGCACTTGAATATCACAGTCTTCGTCATATAAATTTTGAATACAGTGAATGCTGGAAAATTTTGAAACAAAGTCCCCATTAGAGCACCATTGAAATGTCACACTTCGATAATCGAAGAGTTTAAGTTTTACAACTTAAAAATTATTATTATGTTTCGTAATATTTTTTAATTTATGTAATGTTTTTTTATGTACTATTTTTTTTATGTAATGTTTTTTATTTATTGTAATGTGTTTTTTATGGAATAAAATGTTTTTTTAATAAAATATTATTTTATTAAATATAAAAAATATAAAAAAAAAATAAATTAGGTCGCATTAAGTCACCTTATTGGGGCAAATAGGTCACATTAGATCGCAGGAGAAAGAAAACTAAAAAATCAAGATCGTTGTTGCAGATAGCCTTACATCTCCCATTTTGATGTACTTTAATTACTACTCCATATAATCTTATACATTATAAAGAATAATGCAAAATATCATTAGGTCGGTACCTTTTCTAAATACAATTTCTTGAGCAAAGTCGTAACTATCATTGACAAGATGAAAGAAAGATAACTCAGATGATTTCGAACTTGGTGCTGACTAACTTGACATATGGGTTGTATTTTTTGATCCGACATGAAATTCGACTTTGAATCGATACAAAAATTAACAGGTTTGGGTTGAGCAAATTAAGATTAAAGTCAGGTTTGGGTCGACCTATCTGACCCGTTTACTCAAAATTGCAACTTTAGTCCCTCGACTTTCAAAGTTTCATGGCACGTCCTAACTCTTAAACTAATAACACCGTTGGTCCCTCCACTAACGAGTCGTTGGTTTTGTTAAAAAAACATGGTCACGTGAGTAAACGTGATGGGCTTTTTTGTCTTTTGGCAGCAAACACAGGGACCGTCAATGAAACTTAAAACTTCCACCAATCTCTTTATATAATTACCCAACCCCCCCCCCCCCCCCTGTCTCATCCACTCATTTACTCATCTTCATCTTTTTCACACCCACCATGAGCCCTAATTGTTTTTGTGGAAGGAGAACAAATGTCATCAGTTCTTGGACAAATGAAAACCATGGGAGACGTTTTTATGGATGCTCCGATCATGTAAGTGTTATACTTTATTAGTGTTACATTTTTTTATTAATTTGATTTGTTTGTTAATTAGGGTATTGTGGATTGGGTTGATCCCCCAATTTGTCGTCGTTCAATTATGATAATTCCAGGATTGTTGAGGGCAAGAAGCTCAATTGTTGGAGGCTCAAAGGGGTCGTCAAAGATTGAAGAAGATGTTCATTATTACATGGGGCTTTATTTTAGTGTGTGTGTTTGGTAAATTGGTTGCTTAGTTTAGGTGTGTTCCAGAAGATGTATCTTTTGCTAGTAAGCTATGTTATATTTTGTAATGGATGTTATTTGTCTTTGCAATGAAAACTGGATGTTTATTTTCACACATTTATGTCTTATTATTTTGTGTTCAAGCATAGTCAAGCATAAACTCAATTTAGAAGTCATTAAGACCCATTCCATAGGGTATACATTAGCATAGCGATAACAACATTGTCATAATATCAAGACACAGTCTAAAATAGAAAGTCTAAAACATAACTGATCACACAAGATCAAGACACACAGTCTAAATAAAACACAAAAGATGACGCATAAGATCAAGACACATAGTTGATCATTCTTCATGCTGGTTCTTACCCTTCCAACACCAATTCCAACAACATTATTACCCCTACCTGTAGCAACATTCTTACCCCTACCTGTAGCAACACCAATTCCAACACCACTCCTACCCCTACCTGTAGCAAACCCACCACTCCTATACCTGTAGCAACCCCACCACTCCTACCCCTACCAACTCCAACTCCAACTTCACCACTCCTACTGTTAGCCTCAAAATATTGAGTCACACAAGAATGCTCGGTCATAGTTTATTATTGTAACATTTATTAGAACGTTGTAATAGGTAGTATAATAGTCGTGACATTACGGGCTTGATGGCTTAGCTTAAAAGGTCTCTTTCAAGGTACTAAGCATTTATTCAAGCCCGGTCCAATCAAACATATAGCCCATTATGCCAGATGTAGGCAAGGCTATAAATACCTCTCCTAGCATGTTAGGAGAGGTGGTGTTGGTTGTTCATTTTCTAATCTAATCTTCCATAAGTTTCACACACTTCTCTCTCTTTTCTCTCTCTACTTTCTCTCTCTAGAATTCATCTACTTCATCTATCTTTCTTCTTTATTTCTTGTTTGATCATCACAAATTAGAGACAACAATTGGTATCAATCGCCATGGGGTAGATTTGTGATTCGTTGTTGATATATTATTTGGTTCGTATGATTTAAACCGTAAATCATCTCGGATTCAAATTTTTCTTGTGTTTTTCGTGCTCTAAATCTTGCTCTAAATTTCCTACATACTTGTGATAAGGATTTGGTTATTTTGGTTTTCTTATTATCACGGATTTCTTGTACAAATCTCAAGTTTTTACCTAAAGTCTCAGAAGTGTTCACGTATTGCGATCGCCTCCCATCGCAAAGCTTAAGGGATTATGTATTCCGATCCAACATTACGATCGAGTATTCTGATCCAACATTGCGATCGAGTATTCCGATCCAGCATTGCGATCGGTATTCCGATCAGGACTACGATCTACATTCCGATAGAACATTGCGATCTACAGTTCGATAGCATTCCGATCAGCATTCCGATAGCATTCTAAGCAGCATTCCGATGGCATTCCGATAAGAACATTCCGATAGCATTGCGATAGAACATTCCGATAGCATCCCGATTGCACATTCCGATAGCATTCCGATCGAAGTACTTTGATACATTGCGATAGGTTTGGACATCGCGACAATTGGAGGATTCCTTGAAAAATTCCAAAAATACACTTAAAAAATTCGATTTTGGTTTTTGGAGAATTTTTTGGTTTTTTCGAGAACATTTTTTAAGGGATTTCAACACTTTTCAAGTCAACAACAATCACTATAACATCTACTTAAGATCCATATTCATTTCTAAATTCAAAGCTTATCAAGATGGATTCTACTATAGAGTATCGTGTGACGAACAACAACATCATGGTGGAGGGTAACAAAGAGAGACCACCAATGCTTGTGTCAGGTCGATATGCACAATGGCAATCACGATTTCTTTGATATCTTGACACAAAACCCAATGGTGATGTTCTTCGCCGTTTCATCATAGACGGACCCTATACTCCCACTACAATCACTATTCCTGCAACTCCAGCAACCGACTCGACGCAAGGTGCCGCTGAGCAGACTATTAAGGAAACATATGAGAATACTTCGAAAGAGAACCGTGCTTGGATTGATGCAGAGAAGGAAGCAATCTATCTGATTCTTAGTGGGATTGAGGATGATATTTACTCAACGATTGATGCATGCTCTATTGCTAAAGAGATGTGGTTTGCAATTGAACGTCTGCAATAAGGAGAATCATTAAACAAACAAGATGTAAAAACAAACTTGTTTTGGAACTTTGGGAAGTTTACTTCATTGGATGGGGAATCAATTGATTCACATTACTCCAGATTCTACAAAATGATGAATGATATGACAAGAAACAATTTTGAAGTCTCCACCATGCAAGTCAATGTGCAATTTCTACAACAACTTCAACCATAGTGGACAAGATTTGTAACTTTGGTAAACAACAAAATAAGTTGGATGAGGTCAACTATCACACGCTCTTTGACATTTTGAAACAATTGCAAAATGAGGCAAATGAACTTCATGCTGAACGGGTAGCAAAGACTGCTAATCCACTTGCTTTGGTGTCTACCAATCACCATGTCCAAGATCATCGCTCTCATGCTCCAAAGTCATACTCCACTACATCCTCCTCACCAAAATACTCCACTTCATCCAAGTCTTCAGCTCCTACAATATCACGAGACAAAGAACCAAGAGCACCATCACCATCATCTGAAGAGGACAGTGATGAAGAACTAGCTCAGAAGGATAGGGAGATGAAACAACAAATTGCTTTCATTATGAAGACCTACAAGAAAATCTTCAAACCCACCAACAACAATCTTCGAACATCATCAAATACAAGGAACCAATATGTTGAGAGTACTTGAAGGTATGACACACGTCAACGTGATGAAAGTCCTCCTAGGTATGATCGATGTAATCACTCATGTTGAGGGTTCTGCAAGGTATGATCGACAAACTGCTAAGTATGATACTCAGAGGATTACTATTGTTGCTGGGAATAGGGAAACTGTTGGCACTCAAGTGGTTCAGCAAAGTGGGATTCAGTGCTTTAATTGTCAAGGTTATGGGCATATGGCAAAGGAATGCAGAAAGCCGAAACGGGTTAGGGATTCTGGTTATCATAAAGAAAAGATGTTGCTTTGTAAGAAAATGGAAGGTGGGGTTAAATTGTCGGCTGAGGAAGGAGCAATGCTTGATGATACTGATGATGAAGCCTCCGACCAATAACTTGAAGCACATTACTCGTACATGGCAAAGGTTGAAGAAGTTCTCAATGTCACTGAAGATGACAACGGTCCTATCTTTGATACTGAGCCAATCGATAAGGTACACACTGAAGAGGAATATAATGTGTCTGGTAATATTCATGAGCATTGTGAGCTACCCAAAGCTATTACTAACACATGTATGATGGAAACGTTTGATAGCAATACCACACCCGATTCATCAAACATGTGCAATAATGAGTCTGAGGATGATCAACATGCAAATGAGTATGATGATGATGAGGAGCGTATTGCGCTTGCTAACTTAATTACTTCTTTACAAAAAGATGTCAAAGAAACTAGAAAAAGTCAAAAGCAATTAAAGAAGGCAAACGCTACGCTCACTCAAAATTTTGAAGAAAGCAAAGCTGCAGTCATAAAATCTAGTGAGCTTCTTGCAAGTTGCAGAGCTTAGCTTATTCAAAAAGACAAAGAGCTTGCAAGGTACAAAGGGGGTGTTGTTACTACTGTAAAGGATGTTTTTGAAACTAAATACAACGAAACTCTTAAGCTTTTAGAACAAGAGAAACGTAACTATAACACCTCTTTAAGTACGGAACGACACAAAATGTATCTTTCTACCACCAAAGTGAATGAGTTAGCTCAAAAGATTGATTTTCTTAAAGAGGATAAAACTAAACTAGTCACTGCGAAACGGAAAAGGTTGCTAACTTGAAAAAGGATTTCAAAATTAAACAAGCTAAAGACATTGACAAAGTCGTGGAACTTGAAGTTCAAATTGATTTTTATAAGAAAATTTTTTATAAAACAAATCAATCAATTCAAACCATGCGAATGTTGGCACCTCGTTCGTTTTTCAAGGGTAACGCTAGTTTTGCTATTCCTAAGTACCTCGAGCAAACTCAATCTGAGAACCCGTGCCTATATCTTGAGGAGTCCCAATGGACCGACGTTGATTGTTTGATTGCTAGGCCCGATAGTTATGAGTCATTAATTTTTATTGAGGAGAGTAGATCACCAGTGAATAAAGCCTTTGTGAAACCATATAATTATGCTTATGAAAATAGTCTTTATGAAATTTTCAAACCACAAAAACAGAAGTCTCGTGAGCAAATATTTTACGAATGTGAACAAATTAGAATTAAATGGAGACAAATTTTTGCCACTAAGAAAACTAATGTTTCAAAATTTATTGAGTACTTGCCATATAAAGCTTCTGTAAGCAAGAGTAAGCAAACACTTAGTTTTCTTAAACAAAACATCGAAAATATCAAAAAGGTTGTTGACGACGAATGGAAAGAACGTGAACGTTTGAAAGGCAACAAATAAATTCCTCACCATATAACTGTGCTTGTGAAAAGTATTTTGATTCCGCTTGCGGAAAGAACGCAAAAACATTTTTTAGAATTTGAAACATTAATTAAGCAAGAAATGTTTGATGATTTAAAATATGTGGAATCTCTTGAACAAGAAGTGAACGACCATCAACCTGAAAGAGATGAATTTTATATAGCATATGATCTACTCTTGCAAGAATGTCTCTCAAAAGATATTATGTGTGCTTATGTTACATCATGTGCTGATATTGATGAATATTCTGATGTTGCATGCAAATATCTTGATCAAGTCAAAGAGTGTGAACGTCTTGAAACTGAGCTTTTGAATAAAGTTGACCAAAAAGAGTTTTCGTTACTTCAACATAGATATGATTATCTTCAAAAACATTGTCATTCACTTGAACTTGCTTTGCAAAACAAAGTTAGCAGCTTTTCAAATGATACACCTTTGGAAGTAAATTATATGATTCATGTCGATTACTAAACGAAAAAAGTCTTGATATTTTGGATTTGAAAGCTCATTTACAAGAAAAAGACATAGCAATAGCAGAGTTGAAGAAACTCGTTACTAAGATGGGTGGGAAAGTTGTGGAACCTAGCGTTAAGAAACCTGTTGTTAGACAACCCAATGCCTATAAAGAGAATAAATCCTCTATCTTGGGAAAACCATCCGCTTTTTCAAATTCTTCGTTTGCAAAGCCTATGTTTACCCACAAGATGGATGGAAAGGGAAGGTTACCACAGACTCAACCCATAATGAATACTCTAGCACCAAGCGTTAAGCATAATAATGTGATTAAACCAGGGATGTATAGAATGACCACTAAACCCACAAACAAAGTTAGTCAATCGCCTCAGACTTCTAGAAACACTAATACTCGTGTGTCTTCTACTACAGGAGTAGTCTCCACTGCTAGTGTTAGCCGGCCTCAGCTTAAGCGCACTCAAGTGAATGATAGGGTTTGGAAACACAAGAGTCAAGGGAAGATGAAGGAAGTAGAAGAACACTCTAGGAATTTGAATGTTTTTAAGAATAAAAAGTCTATAATCGCGTGTAATGATGATTTGAATGCTTTGAATGTTAAATTTGTTTGTGTCAAATGTGGAAAATGTGATAATGCTAATCACTCTATGTGTGTTATGAATAATGTCAAAGGCGTAGATACTAGAACTGAGAAGCAAGTTGCGATGCCTATTAGTGCTAGTAAACCCAAACGCAAAGTGAACCATTCTGGTGCAACCCCCCCTAAGAAAAGTATTGCATCAGACTCCACCACTAAGAACCCTAGAAACAGAATTAGGAAATTATATGAGTTTGCTAGCAAGTCTTGGAAATGGTGGTTTGCTAATCAATTTACTCCAGTATATCAATGGATGCCTATAGTTAGGACATAAAATGTGACAATGAGTGTTAGTATGCCTTTAAATGTTGCTACGGACACTAATGATTCTGAAATCACAACAAACGTGGTATCCAATTTAGCAAATGCTCCATTGTGTTCTAATTCTTCTA
Source organism: Glebionis coronaria (assembly GCA_025667525.1). NCBI lineage: Eukaryota > Viridiplantae > Streptophyta > Magnoliopsida > Asterales > Asteraceae > Glebionis > Glebionis coronaria. The sequence goes on along the minus strand of CM046874.1, from coordinate 16,069,171 downwards.
CATGTGACACAAATAATTCTCTTCATTCTGGACTCTGGATGCACGAAGCACATTACAAGGAATCTCAAGCTTCTAATTAACTTCGTGGTGAAGTTCGTGGGTACGGTCCAATTCGGAAATGATCAATTTGCACCGATCCTAGGATATAGAGATTTGGTTCAGGGGAATATCACGATCAAAAGGGTATACTACATCGAAGGACTCAATCACAATCTTTTCTCGGTTGGTCAATTCTGTGATGCAGATTTGGAAGTTGCTTTCAGAAAGAAGGCATGTTATGTTCATGATTATGATGGGAATGATTTACTCACCGGTTTACGGGGTACCGATCTTTACACAATTTCACTTCAAGACACAACTTCCTCAACACCAATTTGCTTTATGGTTAAAGCTTTAACGACTTAGGCATGGCTATGGCATCAACGTTTATCTCATCTCAATTTTGATACCATCAACTTGCTTTCCAAGAAAGATATTGTGAGAGGCCTTCCAAGCTTGAAATTCATCAAAGATCATCTGTGTTCTTCTTGTGAGCTTTGTAAAGCTAAACGGAGTAGTTTCAAGACAAAGACTACACCAAGCTCTAAAGGACGGATAGATCTTCTTCATATAGATTTGTGTGGCCCCATGCGTGTTCAAAGCATCAATGGGAAGAAATACGTTATGGTAATTGTCGATGACTACTCAAGGTACACGTGGACTCACTTCTTGAGGTCCAATGATGAAACACCTGAGGTTCTCATTAACTTCCTTAAGCTGATACAACGTGGTCTTCAAGCTCAAGTAAAAGTGGTACGTACTGACAGAGGCACATAATTCTTGAATTCAACTCTGAAGAATTATTTTGAAGCCAAAGGGATTGAACATGAAACATCTATTGCTCGAACACCCGAACAAAACGGTGTTGTTGAAAGACGAAACCGTACTTTAGTTGAGGCTGCTCGAACATTATTATCCGCTTCAAAACTACCATTATTCTTTTGGGCCGAAACCGTGTCAACCGCATGCTACACACAAAACCGATCCTTAATTACCCCAAGACACGAAAAGACACCATATCACATAATTCATGATCGAAAATCTTCACTCAAACACCTTCATGATTTTGGATGTACGTGTTACATTATTCGTGATGGTGAAAATCTGGACAAGATGAAAGAGAAAGGTGATGCATGCATTCTTGTGGGATATGCAACTCACTCTAAGGGATATAAAGTTTACAAAAAGAGAACAAAATTGATAGTCTAGACTATTCATATCAGATTTGATGAATTACAAGAAATGGCACTTGAACAAAACAGTTTAAGTCCCGGTCAACAACGACAAAAGACTTCTATGCACAACCGCATTGAACTCGGAACTCAAGACCACAGCAATGAACCGTCAAGTTCAAAACTGGTTCCTGAATATGTTTAAAGAGCAGATATGATAGTGGACATGACACTTGAAGAGTTGGAAATGTTATATGGATCAATGTTTGATGAATATTTCACGGGGGAGAAACATGATGTATCAAAGTCTTCCGTTATCACTCATGATAAGAATGATGATATCGATCATCGTCAACAAAAGGATACAACTTCATCTACTTCAACACGGGTTGCTGCAGATTTACCTCCTCAGAATATCACTTCAACAATCGATCCTACAACATCCACAACTACTGTCATTGCTCCAGAGAACACAAATCAAGCAGACAATGCATTATCTGAGATGACGATTTTCACAACCCATTTGGTACATCGGTACATGAAACTGGAGAGTCTCGCCATGTTGATCCGTCAAATATGCATACGTTCTACCAACGACATCCTTCAACACATCATTGGACCCGAGATCATCCTTTGGTTCAAGTAATTGGAAACCCTTCACAACCCGTTCGTACAAGACGAAAACTTGACACCGATGGCGATGTTTGTATGTTCGCACTCGCCGTGAGTACAACTGAACCAAAAAACATCAAAGAATCCATGGCTGATCATGCTTGGATTGAATCGATGCAAGATGAACTTCTTCAATTTGAAAGACTTAAAGTCTGGGAACTTGTTGACAGACCATACGATGTAATTCCATTAAATCTTCGATGGGTCTAGAAAAACAAAATGGACGAAGAAAACACAATCATCAATAACAAAGCTAGGCTAGTGGCTAAAGGATATGGCCAGAAAGAGGGAATTGATTTTGAAGAATCATTTGCACCAGTTGCTCGTATGGAAGCAGTCAGGATTTTCCTTGCTTATGTTGCACATAAGGGATTCACTGTTTATCAAATGGACGTGAATACAACATTTCTTAACGGTCCTTTGAAGGAAGAAGTCTATGTCACGCAGCCGGAAGGATTCGTCAATCCTCATTATCCTGACAGTGTGTTTCTTATCCACAAAGCACTTTCTGGACTCAAGCAAGCTCCAAGGGCGTGGTACGATGAGCTCTCGAAATTTCTGGTATCCAAAGGTTTCTCAAAAAGTTCCATTGATCTAACTTTGTTCACTTATAAATATGGGGATGACATTTTGCTTGTGCAAATTTATGTTGATGACATTATTTTCGGGTCTACAAACCCAAAACTTTCAAAATGGTTTGAAAAAGTCATGCACAACAAATTTGAAATGTCAATGATAGGAAAACTAAAATACTTTCTAGGAATTCAAGTTCACCAATCCCCAAGTGGTATCTTTATTAACCAATCTAAGTATTGTCAAGAGATAATCAAAAAACATGGTATGGCCTCATGTGACCCCGTTGGGACACCATTATCTACCACATCCCTAGATGCTGATATGGAGGGAGATGCCATAGATCAAACGAAATATCGTTCTATGATCGGCTCCCTCATGTACTTAACAACAAGACGACCAGATATATCACATGCTACGTGTTATTGTGCACGATATCAAGCACGACCCACTGAAAAGCACCTCAAGGAGGTTAAACGGATCTTTCGGTACCTCAAGAATACCATTCATTTGGGACTCTGGTATCCGAGGGAAACCGGTTTCTGATCATGCAGGGTGTCTTGATACACGTAAAAGTACTTATAGTGGTGCACAATTTCTAGGTCAAGATAAGATTGTGGGATGGTCTTCCAAGAAGAAGGATTGCACGTCACTGTCATCAGCCGAAGTGAAGTATGTGTCTCTATCTGCGTGTTGTGCTCAAGTTCTTTGGATGAGAACACAACTCACGGATTATGGCTTTCATTTTGATAAAGTACCTATGTACTGTGACTCAAAGTCCGCCATAGCCATCTCCTGCAATCCGGTACAGCATTCCCGCACAAAGCACATTGATGTCAGATATCACTTCATTAAGGAACAAGTTGAAAGGGGTATTGTTGAACTATATTTTGTTGGAACTGATTACCAATTAGCTGACTTGTTTACAAAAGCTCTTTCGAAAGAGAGGTTTGCGTATCTAGTTAGGCAAATTGGTATGAGATGTTTGACTCCAGCAGAACTGGAGATTCTGGCAAAGAAGCCTGCTTGATTCATCTATCAAACATATACATGTAAATAATAATGAAAAAGCAAAATACAAAATTAAAAATCTTTCAAAATCAAAAAAGATTCTTCTCGACATGTCTTTCGGTATCGATAATATGGACGTACCTAGAAATGTCGCTCAATAACGACACGGGTGTGTACATAAAGCTTGAATGAAAGTTGTATATATTTTTCAAAACATGTCATTTCTATTTTATAAAGGAAATTGTCTATTTTGGACAATATTTCCATATAACGGGTAGAGCAAACTATCTTAGGTTGAGCATGTCATAAAACATTCAAGTTTTGAGCTCAACACAATGGCTTGTAATCACTTTCAGATTGCGACCCAGATCTATATTCACGGGGGAGTGTACGATTTAGTGCGCTTACCCTCAGCAAAAGAAGCTAAATCTTCTTACATTTGAGTGGATTTGTCAAGATATTCAAAGTCTATGAACTTAAGTTTATGCTTTAGAAAAACCTTTTCGCCAAAAAGAAATAGAGTTTTTCAAAAAGCGTTGAACACAATTTTTTCAAGACTTTTTCAATGATAAGTAAAAATCTTTCAAAAATTGTGTGTTCAACAACTCCTATCCTCAAAAAGCGAAATGTGGATCATATCCTCACAATGACAATTCAGTTGGATCAATCTTTGAGGGGGAGCTTTCCTAAGTCATGCTAAGTTTGACAGATTTTTCTCCCGAAAGTTTTCAAGACTATTTTTCACAATATATTTTAATCAGATTTGGTATCTCTAATATCAAACGATTTTATATATTAGAGATAGGGGAGAAAATGTTATTACAATGTGATCTAAAGACTCAAGCACTTATGGTTACGATCAAATACCCACAACATCTTTAATCCACGACGTTATTGGTGTCAAAAGGATGGTTAGGTTTAAGTCCTATGATCCAACCAGAACCGGAGGGATCTTCCCAGGGACAATCCAATAGATTATTAGAATTCCTTAGGAAAGATGGAGTAGAATGTGAACGTAGCTGAATGCAGACTAAGTACTGAAGCTAGCATTGGAACAATCACAACAAGGTGTTAGTAATGATGTCTTGGTAAGCATTGAAGGGGTTGAAGAATGAAAAAGAAATGTAAGGATAGAGGGTGTAAAGAAAGAAGCCCTCCATACAACTTAGGCAGAAACCGGGTCAACACATCATAGACCCAGTGATGTAATGCACAACCCTTCCCCAGCTGACTCAGGCTTCTCTCAAAAGAAGTTTGTTTTATTGTCACGGAGATCAACACGACTTCTATTGAACTTCTCACTCCGAGATAGTTGATATTGAATATGTGGCATCTGCTCCAGCCTCCGACCACTAAAAGTGCACAAATCGAGTCTAGAGCCAAGAGATCAATCAAATCTCGTTAGGACACACGGATGAAGATCAAGAGAGTCCTATGCTATATCCTTGCGATATTGCTAAAACACTTAGAGTGATACTACTTAGTATTCACAATGATGAGTGGAAATCCTTCGAGTTTTAACATCTAACAGCATTGCGGTCTTTACGCAATATCTTTATGGTCTTGCCAGAACATTCAGAGTGATATTCATTAATATTCATAATGACGAATGGAAATTCTTCTAGCGTCAACATCAAACAGCGCTACGGTAGGTAACTTGCGAGATTCTTATGAATCAAGCTTGTGTCAACTGGAAAGCAAAAATGGTAAGATTCTTTAAGAATAAAACTTGTTCCAGGAATTTGAATTGACGACTTTAATCAAGAGGATATCTATCCAATTGATTCACTCTTTATGTTCGCAGGCTTGCTTTGAGACGGTCGAGTAAAGAGAACAGCTAGTACAGCCGCGAAACCCTGTCAACGAGGTTCTTAATTGAATCTACCTAATCACAGGTACGATATTTAATATCGTCTAACGGTCTTCACCGACCGGAGGTAAAACGCTATCGATTTAGGATGAATGTCAAATCCATTCAGTCCGTGTCTATGTTTTGTCTCAAGAAGGTGGCGTTACAGTGTACTCAGCAAAGTCGAAGATTCAAAACCACATATTCATGCCCAAAGACATTCAACAATCAAGAAAGTTAAAGACTTCCGCAACTCTGATGAACAAAATCTTCCTTATCAATTAAAGTAGAGGAATGACCTCTCTTCAAAGGAGATTGTTAGCAAGCTTTAAAGATTGTGAAAAATATGAGCATGTGGATAAAGACACAAGATCACAAGAGGGCAAAGACAAGTCAAGAATGATTTGAAGATCTCAAGTTTAAATACGAAGTCGAAAGACAACAACAAAGGCTCAAAGATCATAGCATGAAGGAACAAGACTACTATTACATGTTCAAGACTCATTTATGACGAGATTCGTAATCTCCATTGAATTCAAAATATCGAAGAGGAATGACCTCACATTGGGGGAGATTGTTAGCCTCAAAATATTGAGTCAAACAAGAATGCTCGGTCATAGTTTATTATTGTAACATTTATTAGAACGTTGTAATAGGTAGTATAATAGTCGTGACATTATGGGCTTGATAGCTAGCTTAAAAGGCCTCTTTCAAGGTACTAAGCATTTATTCAAGCCCGACCCAATCAAACATATAGCCCATTATACCACATGTAGGCAAGGCTATAAATACCTCTCCTAGCATGTTAGGAGAGGTGGTGTTGGTTGTTCATTTTCTAATCTAATCTTCCATAAGTTTCACACACTTCTCTCTCTCTACTTTCTCTCTCTAGAATTCATCTACTTCATCTATCTTTCTTCTTTATTTCTTGTTTGATCATCAAAAATTAGGGACAATACCTACCCCTACCCCTACCAACAACTTGACTTCCACCAGTTTCTTGACTTCCAACTCCACCACTTCTAGTAGCTTGACTTCCACCACTTGATTGACCTATAGTGGGACCTTTTTCACAAGGAGGAGGTTGACTAGCTGAAGTTAGCCTTACTTTTGTTGTTAGTTTGTTCTGGTATGCTCTATCACTTGCATGTTCTTTTTTTATTCCCGGTTTGCTGCACAATTCACAAGTGACAATCCTTAGCCTTCTTGTAAGCTTCCCACCTTTGACCATATCTATCATTTCAGTTGCTGACTTCTTCCTAACCTTGGGAGGTCTGTTTGGTTAAGTATGATGCTTTGGTGGAAGGATTGTTGTTGCTATGTGACAATTATGCCACATAGTTCTCCCATTAATGGGACAATCTTATGTGAATACACTTGTTTCCAAGTATCCAATCTATAATAGGGATGCACCCACTCTTCTATTAAACCAGAGTTCTTGTTATTTGCTGCCATATCCTAATTCACTGCCACAGCATGCTTGCAAGGTATTCTTGTTATTTCCCAATACCTACAACTACATGACCTTTGTGTCATATTAACTACACACTAGTCATACCAAGGACCACTTCATTGGTACAAATCATCACCATTATAAGTCACAATATACTCTGTTGCTTTATCTGAAATTCCTTGTAGCAACCTAGTGGCAGTAGGAATCAAAGGCCCATCACTATTGTCTATAATCTTATTGACTGTGACTATCCTTCTCATCATATACTCTCTTGTATACTCTAGTGCACTAATAATTGGCATATCCATACCATCAACTAGTTTACCATTCAATACCTCACACATATTATTCAATAGAACATCTGAATGTGCTTTTCCTGTAAAGTGGAAAAAACAATTGTTCATATATGGAATATGATCTTATACACTATTACATTAATAAGTATTGGTAGTTTAAGGTAATTGTACCTTAAAAATGAGATCTAGCCCAATGATGAGGAGGTATCTTACATAGCCAGTCATACGCATCTTTGTTATGTTCTGTCAACTTATTCATAGTTGACTCAAAGTATGGTACATTTGTAGCAGCAGCACAATTCCAAAGAAGGTCCTTGTAAGCTTGACCACTCCATCTTTGCTTCATATTTTCATGGATGTGTTTTAGACAGAATCGATGTTCTGCTGCTGGAAACAACTCAGCAACAGCTGGTATTATGCCTTGTTACAAAATAATTAGCAAGTGATATTAGTTGTGTCTATACACTAATTAAGACATTGGATAAAAATTTAGCTAGTGTTAGATAAAGATTTACCTTTTGCCTATCACTAATGAATGTGAAATTATAATTCGCTTCCAAATCGAGATCTTCAGCCAATTGCTCTGATGTGTCGTGGAATGTATATTAATTAGATACGTTATAGGTTAAAATAGAAAATTACCTCTAGGAAAAAGTAATAGACTAAATTTACCAAAGACGAATTTAATTAAACACGATGATGAACCAAGTTCGTTGTACACGAAGATCAAGTGAATTTGAGACGTTTTGTTTTGATATGGACAATTGATTTGAATGGGTTTTCGGTTTTTAAACTAAAATTACTCCTACAAATTAAAACATAAGTGCATGAATCGTTCCCCATTTTTATATCTAAAGACAATTATTTCAAAGTTAGAGTTATTTAAAAATTTAAACTATTTAAGTAATTTATTAAAAACTTTTCTATTAAAATAAATTTACTTTTACACTAATAAAATCTTTATTAAAACTAATTAAACTAATTTAAAACTATTTAAGATTTTTAAATCTAATTAAATCTAATTAATATTTAACTAAAACTTTTTATTAAACAAAATCTATTTATTTTTAAAAACAAATTCTATATAAAACTAAATTAGTTAGAATCTAATTATTTTAAAAAACTAATTTTAATAACTAATTAAATTTCTAAAAAATTGATAAAACATTTCTTTTAATAATGTTTTTATTTATTTATTTGAAAAATTTAATAAAGAAATTAGAATGATTTAAAACTTAAATAAAATTAAAAACAATATATTTAAACTTCTAAATAAACTGACAGCCTAATTAAAAACCCTATATCAATGACCAAGGCAGTAATTTAAAAAACCTATATTAATGACCAAGGCAGTAATTAAACCAAAAAGAGAGCCTAGACGAGATGGCAAACACGTTTGGCTGTTACCCTTGAGGTCAAGGGGTCGAATCTTATTGGAGACAATTTTTTTGGAATATTTATTTTTTTTTGACAGAATGAAAGTACATTAAACTCACAGAATATATAAAACAGGCTAAACACTTACTATAACATCAATACAAATAAGCGACTCTATGTCAGCAAAACAATCTAATTTTATCAGACTAAATCAAGATCCAACGCAGGACTAAAAATCAGACTCACAATAACTCATAAATTCAGAAGAATTAACAAACCCAAACTCATATTCAACAAATGCTCTCAAATATCAGTAGAACTAACCAATTTAACTCATCAAATCTAACTTGAAATTAGAAAGGTAAGGAACAAATGAAAACTCAAAAATCAGTCATATCCGTTAAATCATGAAACTAGCAAAGTTGAACAAAACCTATAAACTCATAAACCTAACCAATGAATCTGTTAGATCAAAAGCGCAGTTCCAAATACTCAAGCACAATACGATAAACAATCAGCAGACGTGGATCTTTATCATTCTAACTCTTTTTAGAACTCTCAACTAATTTTCACAGATTCATATCATTACAATAACGATTAATTATGAAATAAAATCAAACCATCATAACTCCCAATTATACAAACGCAGATATCAAAGATATTTAAGCAGATTCATGAACATTTAAACAACATAAAATTAAAAGTAAATAAAACCTTTGACGAATCCTTTGGGAAGTAGTCGCGCGCTGAGCGGACTAATGACCCGAACCAAACACACCTTTCTCGAACATCATCAAACTCACCGTAGAACCACCAACATGACCCAAACCAATCAGTAACCAAACCCTTTTACTTTTCCAGTGGGGAAATAGTAATTTCCAATTTCACTTTTATTAATTAATTAAAGCTATTTAATTAACTTTAATCAACTAATATTTATATAATATCAAAACAGATTATAACAAGAATAATTGAAATTCAATTAAAACAGTAAATTAACAAGGACAATTGAAACTCAAATTCACTTTTATTAATCTCGGAAAAATATTACAAAACCATTAAAAAGAAAATTCAAATTATTCTAAACCTATTTTAATATTATAACTATAAGTAAAAATTGGAATAATCAAAATTACAGAATTTGGGGGATTTTTACAGCCAACCCCCAAGGCCCTTGGTGGTAAGTTGTTGAGCAGCATCTTGAATCACAGCCTTTGATTTCTTCATACTCTTTTTAATCTTGATCTAACGGTGGAAAAACAATCTCCTCTCCCTCGGATCGCCAACGTGGCAGGATGTTGTGCTAGTTGTGTTACTTCACAAATGATGTGGCATCATTTGATTGGATGATTGGTGAAAGATGAGTTGTTCCATCCAATCAGGTGATAGCTTTGATGAAAGAGAGTGCCACGTGGCCTGGATAGGGGCATCTCCTTGCTTCCGATAAACTTGGGAATTAATTCCCAAGTGTGTGGCTTCACGCGCCATGACTAATGAAACCCCCAATTTGGGTTTTCTAGGGTTTGGGGTTAAAAAGTTGTTTCTGGTTATTTTGGGTGAGGGTGAAAGACATTGTTTCTATCGAAAGTTTGGTATGTGTGAGTTTCGTTTGGTAAGTGATGTAAATAAATGGGATTTTGACCGAGGACTTCACAAAGTTTATGTAAAATTTGTTTTCACCGTCACATTTGTGATGGGCCTTGATAGTCCAAGATTTATGAAAACAATTTTCTTGCCGTCTCATACTATTGAATTGATTTGGGTTTGTAGCCCAACTTATACTTATCCGTCCCTTTGATTTACAATTTTGGGCCTTAAATGGACTAATGGTTTAAACTTGTCTCACAAATGGGCTTTTAAGCCCATTAATCCAAATTTGGGTCCCACAAAGCCCAAATGTCTTCATTAGGATTAAATCCACTAAAACGAACTCGATTTTTGCTTCGTTGATCTTTTCTTCAAACTCGCGTCGTTTTTGCCGGTTTTCACGAACTTTGGTACCTACACACATCAAACGACAAACAAACGAATACAAGGCAATATTTATTCATTTAATGCATATATTCATTGTTTATTGATATAATTGATATGAGTATTTTAGCTCATATCAAACTCCCCCTTGCTGAGCAATTGCCGTGTCCTCACGCAATGATAAAATAAAACACTAACTACACTTTTATTTGACTTTTGACATTTTATTTTGCAAAGACGTAATGAATTGCTTTAATTATTAGAAAAATAACTTTTAGGATCATAAAACTTAAATAGATTCATCGTCCTCGACTTTTCACTTTCTTAGAAACAAATCTTGGAATCTTTTCCGGTTTGAAAATAATATGTTTATCCCCATAAAACAATTTAATCTCCTCTTCACTCATATCAACTATAACATGAGCCGTGCACAAAAATGGTCGTCCTAAAATGATAGGCACACGAGGATTGGTCTCATAATAAACGATTGTAAAATCGGCTAGGTACAAAAACTTCCCAACTCTAACAATGACATTTTCCGCTATACCAACCGGATGGGTGGTGGTACCATTAGCAAGCTCAATGATCATTCGAGTGGTACTGAGTGGTGCATAATCAAGAGTTTTCCAAATGGCTAAGGGCATTAAATTAATGCTAGCTCCTAGATCGGCAAGAGCTTTGCATACCCCAAGCTCATTGAAAACACAAGGTATCAAAAATTGACCCGAATCTTTATATTTCTCGGGAAAGAGATCAAAGAAAACCGAGGTACTAATCACATTTAAAGTAGCCTTGGTAACATCAAGAAAAGTCTCTTTAGGTGGAGGATTAAACTCAATCTCAATCACTTCTTCTAAATTATCACAATCATCATAAACGGTGATGGCCTTAAGCTCTCCTTTCGGGTTTGGAATGGTATTGCTAGGTAAGCAACCCGAAGAAGAGGATGGTTTAGACATAAATCCCTCAAACATCAAAAGCAATTTGTTTTGACCTTGTTCCAAACTTTGTTGCATACGAATTTGACTTTGCTCTAATCTTTGCTCAAAACGGTTTTGGTTTTGCTCAAGTCTTTGTTGATTAAGCTCAATCTTGTTCTTTTGCCCTTTAATCGTATTTTAAAACTCATTTTTCAAAGTTGCCATTTGTCCTTGAATATTGTTTTGAAAAGCTTTCAAATTTGCCTCATTTGTTTTAATGTAGCTTGACAAATCATTTTGATTATTGCTTTGAAAACCTTGATTGTTTTGATTAGCATTAAACCCATTTCCTTGGTTGATATTCTCACGGTTAAAATTATTCCCATTGTTTCCATTGTTGTACCTATTTTAAATCGGTGGAAAACCCGGTGGAGCAACATGATTTTGACGAGGAGCTTGACCGTTAGGTCCATAAGTTCCCGTCGCGGAAAAAGCACTAGCTTGATCAAACCCCGTGGTTGAACAAGCATAATTAGGATGTGCTCCACCACATGATACACAAAAATTCTCAACCATATTAATCGATCCATGAGGATTCTTCCTATCTCATTCAAAATCGTGTCAATCTTAGAGTCCAATCTACCAATATCGGTATTAGATGAATTCACATTTGAAACAACCGGTGTGTTTCGTGAATATTGCACTCTAGACTTATTATCAATTATACCCCACGCGTCTCTCAGAGTTTTTCTTAAAATATTACCACCCGCGGAGGCATTTAAAGAATCTTGTTCAACCATATTAAGTCCATTATAAAAAGTATTGATTTGATGAAATTCCGAGAAACCGTGGTGTGGACATTGTCTTAAAAAATCTTTAAACCTTTCCCAAGCATCCCCAAACGATTCATGCACTTTCTGTTCAAATCTAGTGATCTCGTTCTTAAAGTGTGTTGTCTTGGATGGTGGAAAAAAGTAATTCATGAACTTAGACACTAAATCATCCCATGTTAAAATCGAACCCGGTGGTTCTTTCTCATACCAAATCTTACCGTTACCCTCGAGCGAGTATGGAAAAAGCATGAGCTTAATCGCGTCATTCGGCATCTCTAAACTTGAGAGACGAGGTAATACGAAGAAAATTCCGAATGTGAGAGTGTGGGTTATCGGTCTCATTGCCACGAAATTGGTCGGCACGAATGAGCGATAAAAGACCCGTCTTAATCTCAAAATGATCCGCCAAAATAGCCGGCACAACGATTGCTTCCCCATACCCTTCGGTGGGTGCACGAAGCAATTCCTCCATTTTTCGGTTATCGGCCATCTCTACAACAATAGGTGGAAGCTCGGGTTCCACTATTCGTTGTTGACGATTTCTATTTCTACGAGGAATATTTTCAAGCCTATTGTAATCAATCGAAAGTCGAGAAGATCGTAATTGCATAAACTAAAGTAACGAGAATTTTAGAGGATTGAAGAAAAGAAAATAGACAAGAAGAAGATTATTTTTGGTATTTTTATTTGGTATTGCTCAATCAAAAAGATTGATAAAAACAAGGAATAAGGATAATTACTATGGAAGTAATCTATCCTCGGTCGACTTTGAAACGATAGGTGAAAACCTAAACGTCTCGAGGTTCAATAAGTAAACTACAAAAATAAGATATAATACTACTTGGGTTGGCAAACCAATAATCGGTCGTCCCTCTCAATATACGCACAAGCAAGCGGGGAAACGAGGTGGCACAAAGCACTTAAAAACCTTTTTCCTTAGACTGCCTTTTATGCTTTATACCCACCTTATAGTTTGTATAAATCGAGTTCAAACTTTTTATTAGTATTTATCTATTTTGCCTTTTTTTCGTTTTGGATTCGAATACAATAGCTAGGTGATGAAATCTCAACTAATGTCTTATTTGGAAGTAGGTAAATTTATTGTTCTATGTAATACAATATATTAATCACAAAAAACACGAAAAACGATACATACTATAATAATAATAAAAAATAACAAAACTTTCCGAGGACGGAAAGGGTCTTCAAATCAATGATCAACAAATCTCCACAAGACGAATCGTACACAAGATCCCTGGCAGCGGCGCCAAAATTTTTTATGTGTCGTGGAATGTATATTAATTAGATACGTTATAGGGTAAAATAGAAAATTACCTTTAGGAAAAAGTAATAGACTAAAATTTACCAAAAGACGGATTTAATCAAACACGATGATGAACCAAGTTCGTTGTACACGAAGATCGAGTGAATTTGAGACGTTTTGTTTTGATATGGACAATTGATTTGAATGGGTTTTAGGTTTTTAAACTAAAATTACTCCTACAAATTAAAACCTAAGTGCATGAATCGTTCCCCATTTTTTTATCTAAAGACAATTATTTCAAAATTAGAGCTATTTAAAAATTTAAACTATTTAAGTAATCTATTAAAAACTTTTCTATTAAAATAAAATTACTTTTACACTAATAAAATCTTTATTAAAACTAATTAAACTAACTTAAAACTATTTAAGATTTTTAAATCTAATTAAATCTAATTAATATTTTACTAAAACTTTTTATCTAAACAAAATCTATTTATTTTTTAAAACTAATTCTGTATAAAACTAAATTAATTAGAATCTAATTATTTTAAAAAACTAATTTTAATAACTAATTAAATTTCTAAAAAATTGATAAAACATTTTTTTTATAATTGTTTTTATTTATTTATTTGAAAATTTTAATAAAGAAATTAGAATGATTTAAAACTTAAACAAAATTAAAAACTATGTATTTAAACTTCTAACAAAACTGACAACCTAATTAAAAAAACCTATATTAATGACCAAGGCAGTAATTAAACCAAAAAGAGAGCCTAGACGAGATGGCAAACATGTTTGGTTGTTACCCTTGAGGTCAAGCGGTCGAATCTCATTGGAGACAATTTTTTTAGAATATTTATTTTTTTGACATAATGAAAGTACATTACAGTCACAGGGGTGACCATTAGCAGGAATTTTTGTAAGCTGATAAGTATAACAGCTTGTGAACTATCAGATTAGTAAATCTGATAGCTATTTTGAAACTCACAGAATATATAAATCAGGCTAAACACTTACTATAACATCAATACAAATAAGCGACTCTATATCAGCAAAACAGTCTAATTTTATCAGACTAAATCAAGATCCAACGCATGACTAAAAATCAGACTCACAATAACTCATAAATTCAGAAGAATTAACAAACCCAAACTCATATTCAACATATGCTCTCAAATATCAGCAGAACTAACCAATTTAACTCAGCAAATCTAACTTGAAATTTAGAAAGGTAAGGAACAAATGAAAACTCAAAAATCAGTCATATCCGTTAAATCATGAAACTAGCAAAGCTAAAAAAACCTATAAACTCATAAACCTAACCAATGAATCTGTTAGATCAAAAGCGCAGTTCCAAATACTCAAGCACAATACGATAAACAATCAGCAGACGTGGATCTTTATCATTCTAACTCTTTTTAGAACTCTCAACTAATTCTCACAGATTCATATCATTACAATAACGATTAATTATGAAATAAAATCAAACCATCATAACTCCCAATTATACAAAAGCAGGTATCAAACATATTTAAGCAGATTCATAAACATTTAAACATCATAAAATTAAAAGTAAATAAAACCTTTGACGAATCCTTTGGGAAGTAGTCGTGCGCTGAGCGGACTAATGACCCGAACCAAACACACCTTTCTCGAACACCATCAAACTCACCATAGAACCACCACCATGACCCAAACCAATCAGTAACTGAACCCTTTTAATTTTCCAGTGGGGAAAGAGTAATTTCCAATTTCACTTTTATTAATTAATTAAAGCTATTTAATTAACTTTAATCAACTAATATTTATATAATATCAAAACAGATTATAACAAGAATAACTGAAATTCAATTAAAACAGTAAATTAACAAGGACAATTGAAACTCAAATCCACTTTTTATTAATCTCAGAAAAGTATTACAAAACCATTAAAAAGAAAATACAAATTATTCTAAACCTATTTTAACATTATAACTATAAATAAAAATTGGAATAATCAAAATTACAGAATTTTAGGCCTTGGTGGTAAGTTGTTGAGCAGCATCTCGAATCACAGCCTTTGATTTCTCCATTCTCTTTTAATCTTGATCTAACGGTGGAAAAACAATCTCCTCTCCCTCGAATCGCCAACGTGGCAGGATGTTATGCTAGTTGTGTTACTTCACAAATGATGTGGCATCATTTGATTGGATGATTGGTGAAAGATGAGTTGTTCCATCCAATCAGGTGATAGCTTTGATGAGAGAGAGTGTCATGTGGCCTGGATAGGGGCATCTCCTTACTTCCGATAAACTTGGGAATTAATTCCCAAGCATGTGGCTTCACGCGCCATGACTAATGAAACCCCCAATTTGGGTTTTCTATGGTTTGGGGTTAAAAATTTGTTTCTGGTTATTTTGGGTGAGGGTGAAAGAGAGAAGATGGAACATTGTTTCTATCGAAAGTTTGGTGTGTGTGAGTTTCGTTTGGTAAGTGATGTAAATAAATGGGATTTTGACTGAAACGTTTGACTTCACAAAGTTTATGTAAACTTTGTTTTCACCGTCACATTTGTGATGGGCCTTGATAGTCCAAGATTTGTGAAAACAATTTCCTTGCCGTCTCATATTATTGAATTGATTTGGGCTTGTAGCCCAACTTATACTTATCTGTCCCTTTGATTTACAATTTTGGGCCTTAAATGGACTAATGGTTTAAACTTGTCTCACAAATGGGCTTTTAAGCCCATTAATCCAAATGTGGGTCCCACAAAGCCCAAATGTCTTCATTGATATTAAATCCAATAAAACGAACTCGATTTTTGCTTCGTTGATCTTTTCTTCAAACTCGTGTCGTTTTTGCCGGTTTTCACGAACTTCGGTACCTACACACATCAAACGACAAACAAACGAATACAAGGCAATTTTTATTCATTTAATGCATATATTCATTGTTTATTGATATAATTGATATGAGTATTTTAGCTCATATCATGCTCCAAAAGCCATACCCAAGATTCCTTTGTCTCATCTTCAGCTATACCATAAGCGAGGGGGTAAATCCCATTATTGGGATCCAATGATACAACAGTTAGTAGCTGACCTGGGAATAGGCCCTTCATGAAGGCACCATCTAATCCCAATAAGTCCCTCATTCCTACCTTAAACCCTTGCTTTGTGGCTCAAATATATATGTAAATCCTGTGAAAAACCCTAGTTATGTCTTCTGGATTTGCTGGAGGTTCACATTTGATCTTGATAGTTGTGTTGGGGTTGTTATCTTTCAATTCAAGAACATAATCCCTCAACATTGCATATTGTAACATGTGGTCTCCGGTTATCTGTTTTACAGTTTTGGCCTTAGCTCTAAAGGCTTTCATTTTGGAAACCTCTAATCTAAACTTCTTTTGAGTTTGTTCTTGTACAACTTTAGTTGGAATTTTAGGGTTAGACTAAATCTTGCTTATGATATCTTTAGCTAAGAAATTAGATGTGCAAGCTTTGCATTTCCTTATTTGTAGACATTTGTGTTCAGCCTTAGATGTTATAACATACCAACTTTCATCTTTATCCTTAGATATTTGTAAAGCCCAAGGATATTTATTGCCATCCTCTTGAATCTTGGTTGGCTTACCACCATAAATAATCCTATTTTGGGTCAACTTCAACTTTTCCTCAACTAACTTTTTCTTAGCTGGAGAGGCATTAACAATTTTCTTCTTGCTACAACTTGTTGTTTGACTAATCCCATTATCTATAGTTGACCCAACTTGCTGACTTGACCCAACTTGCTGACTTGACCCAACTTGTTGACTTGGCCCAACTATACACCCAAGCTTGGGAATTGTGCCACCACATTCAGCTCTTATCCTTATCTTGTCATTCTTTTTCAAATGAATTTCCCTCCTAGTTTCTATGGAGTGTAGTTTTATCATTTATTTAGCCTCTATTGTTGTCCCAAATCTTTTACCAACATAAAAACTTCTTGTCATAATGGAACCATCATCTGCTTTTTGATGTTGCTTTCTTAAAGCCTTTAACTTTCTCTTTCTAATCTTCTCCAATTCACTGTCTCCTTCTGAACCACTACCAAATTCATCATTATCCAAAACCTCTACATCAACATCTACATGATCATCCAATATCACATTTGAACCAAACTGTGCACTGCCCATAAACTCTTCATTCACATCTATATTAGCATGGAAATCTTGCATATACACGTCTACCTCATCTATATCATTATGATCATCAATTATGTAATCACTATCTTCATCGTCTTCACTTCCACCACTACTGTCTTCCTCCTCACCACCATTGTCTACCTCCTCTGTCCTATTCTGTTCATCCTCATCCCCACCATTGTCTACATCCTCTGCCCTATCATGTTTATCATCAACCATAAGTTTTTTACCCTTATCAAACACACCTTCACCTTTACTTCCTTTGTCAAGTGTTTTCTCAAAGTCATTAACATTAGTAAGAACCTCAACATCATCTAAATCTAAAAAGGATTCAAAGTTATCATTATCCATACTAGAGAAGAAATCACTAGCAAAGTCACTGAGCAAATTAATCTTACCTACTTCACTAGCTACACTACTTTCACCCACATGTACACTGCTATGACCTCCTACATTTTCTTTCCATTCTAACATCATCCGTTTACCAACCTTTGTGTTTATGACTGGTTCATCATCTTCTAATTCAACAATGGTACATTTCTTAAGTGGTGATGGATTATAAGTGTCCAACTTAGTCTGATCATGTTCAATGTACACATTAATGAGCCTATGACCTAACATAACATGTTTGCTAAAATCATGCACATCTTAGTCACTGCCTAAAGCTCTAACCCCATTGTCTAAATCAAGACCTGGTATCATATATTGGTAGTACATCTTTTTATCCGAACTATACCCTATATCGATAACCATTTCATTCAACTCAAGAACAAAAATAAATCAACATCTACATTGTCAACATAAGTTATTGTACCATTCACGTATTCCCTTAGTGGTGGATCACTAAACATCCCTCTGATAACGACCAAAATATACATATTCAACCCCTTATTATAATGCCACTTTGTATTATAAATAAGAGCTTTAGATACTTAATATATTGCGTTTTATATGCAGGTATGAAGTATGAAGAAGCAAAGTGAAGAAAACACAAAGGAGGGTCCTTATTATGCAAATATGACAAACCCCCTATTGAAAAAAGAATTTGGAACGCATAAAAGTGTGACGCACATTGTCAGAAGTACGACGCACATTCCCACATCCAAAGTGCTTCGGATAAGTGCGGCACACATTTTGCCCCAGCCAGCACTATAAATAGGAGGCACTTCTACCCATTTTAAATACAACTCATCTCTCAACTACTACTCTATAAATCCGAGTATTCTTAGCTTTTTTTAGTGATTTTTCAGTATTATCCACTTTTGGGAAATAGTTGTAATGAGAGTATTCCACTCTTCGATTCATGGAGAAACGATACAATCGTGACACTTGTGTACTCGTTCATTCAATCAATCTAAGTATGATGTTCTCTTACTCTTTTCCATTTGTTACTTTGATTACTATGTTAGGCTAAGCTATTTGTGACTATATGGGTATGTGACTATTATTAGTAATGATGCTATGATATGATCCTTTATAATTGATTTCAAGCTAATGTTGTAGAACCATTTTACCACCTAGTTTTGTAAACCATATTTTATCTAGAGTTGATTTGTTATGATGGCTTGGCGTTGAGAAACGCAAATCGTTGTAATAAGTTTTTAAAGACTTGTCTATGGTTTTGAATCTTTGGTTGGAGAAATCCGCTTAGAAACCGTGCTAAAATATTGAGCTCGTTGGCAACTTGTTTTGAGCTTAGTCGCTCGAATAAACATAAGTCTTGAATCACACTAAGTAAGTTGTGTAAACGCCATTTTGACGAAAAAGGTTTATCACTTCTACCTAACTAAACATATCTCATTCCATAAGGTTTATGTTTAGTTTTTTGTTATAGAAGTTAATTCAGATATACCAAATGTAAATAAGTATAAACTTGATTTACCCTTTAGGTGCGACCATACAATTATCTGATTAATTCTGGAGAGGGCCCTATGGTACCAATATGCACTTATCAAGTGGAGGAGCAAATTCTATATTGACTGCAAGTATTATGGATGTTGCTTCACAATATTTCCAATTATAGCCTTTATAACTGTCACACCCCCAATTTATCACAGTAAGGAAACACAATGGGGTGCGACGGTCATGACTATCACAAGGCATAGATACAAAGAACGACAATTTAAAATTCGTTTTAATTTAATTAAAATCATAAAACTTGTTCGGAAGCGAATTACACAAGATCAAAATAACACATTGTTTCAAAAGGCTTCAACATGGTTCCAAATATCCAAATCATAGTCACAACCATTTTTATTTAAAAATCTCCTAAGCATAACTACGTCACTCATCCGTCTTGATATCTGAGAAAAACATTGCCAAAGTGTCAACACAAAGGTTGGTGAATTCATAGGTTTAAACTTAAATAGTATGATGAACCATAATATTTTTCAGGTAACCGACATATAATCTGATAACAGATACAAGATTATAATCAAAATGTATACGTTTAAATAACCTATGTCTAAGCTCATGCCACCGAAGCGTTAACCTAACCGACAAGATAATATAAGAGCGCAAGCAAATGCCTATCCGAAGCATTTGCTAAATATATGTCTTAGAAAACTTGAAAGTATTTCAAAGAGACGGTAATAGCTAAATCTATGATAAAATATGCATTTATTATTAGAGATAAATGTATAGGATGTGCGGGAAAGTTTACGCTAATTCGTAAAGGACATACCAAGATGACGTATACCGGTAACGACCATGTTTATAAAGTGTGACAGTCAATAGAACTTGACAAAGCTCATATCACAATGTAAAACGGTAATTCGAGACACATCCATCATATATTGTGATTGTTTCGACAACTACTCTCAACTAGAGTTATCATGATTGCCTACGTAAAGTCAAAGGATAACATCGCGGATCCGCTTATGAAAGGATTAAGCAGAGCGTTAGTTTGTGATCGTCTAATGAATTAGACTAAAGCCCTTGAAAGAATAAGTTTCTATGAAGGAAAACCTAACCCAGTTGTTTGGAGATATCAAGATCTGGCATCAATAGGAGAACCTAATCATAGAAATTTGGGGGAAGTCACGTCAATGTGGGGGAGTTACTTAAAAATAACAACTTTCCTAGTCCATTCCAATAACAATGTGAACCCTTCATTAATCACACTCGTCCCAAAGATCAAAGATCCCATTGAGATTTCTTATTTTCGCCCAATCAGTCTCATTTGTTGTGTTTATAAGATCATAAGTAATGTTTTAGCTTCCCAATTGGCCAAAGTTATTGATAAGATCATTTTGCCAAACCAAATTACCTTCATCACCGGTAGGCAGATTCTTGACGGCGCTCTCAACGCAAGCGAAATAGTTAACTTTGTTTCTAAAAGCAACTTTAAACTTCTTTTGTTTAAATTTGACTTCGAAAAAACTTTCGACAATGTAAATTGGGGTTCCGTATTGATATAATGAAAATGAGTTTTGGTCATAAATGGTGTTCGTGGATTATGGTCTGCTTGAAATCGGCCTCAATTTCAATCCTAGTGAATGGATCTCCAACAAAGGAATTTCATATGGAGAGGGGATTGCGCCAAAGTGACCCATTATCCCCTTCCAATTTATTATTGTCGCGGAAGCTTAACAAATATCTATTCTCGAGGCTTGTGGAAGAGGCATTTTTACAGGTTTATCTCTTGTAAATGACGACGCAAACCTCTCCTTGTTACAGTACGCATATGATGCACTAATATTCGGTAAATGGTCTTGTCTAAATGTAAAAAACTTGGTGAGAATTCTTGGGTTGTATCAAGAGGCGTCGGGCCTCAAAGTCAACCTCTCAAAAAGTAGACTTTATGGCATCAGGGTCGATTTAAGTGAAGTCATTGATGTTGCCAACTTGATTAATTATTCAGACGATTACCTTCTTTTTTGCTATTTATGCCTTCTTATAGGTAAAAGTATGTACATAAAGGAAAATTGGAGTGAGGTTTTAGATCGTTTGTATTCTAGACTTTCATCTTGGAAGTCCAGAATGCTTTCAATCGGCGGTCGTCTTACTCTCTCTTAAGTAGTTCTCGGAAGTTTACCCATGTATTATCTTTCGTTATATTAGAGCCCTTGCTTTGAAATGTTTGAAACAAAGAGGAGATGATTCTTTTTGGTATTAAAAGATGACAAGAAAGGAATAACGCGAGTGAAATAGGAAAGTGTGCTCCAAAGCTTTCAAAATGGCAGTTTAGGCATTCGAAGCATAAAAGCAAAAAACCTAAGCAAATGGTTGTGGAGATTCCACAATGAAAAAGAAGCTTTTTGGTGTAAGGTTATTACTCGGCTTTATGGAATTGACGGTGGTTACAATACGGGTGATGGTGTAGGGAACAAAAAGGGTGTTTGGGAAAGTATTATTAGTGCAAGCTTGGTAATTGATTCTCTTGGTATCCCTTTTAGAAATTCGGTTGTTAGAAATGTGAAAAGTGGGGTTGTCATTTCTTTTGGCATGATGTTTGGCTCGGTTATGCCTAAAAGATCGGTTCCTTCGTCTATATGCTCTTGAATCCCATAAAGAATGTCGTATCAACGATAGGTGGATCCTAGTAGATGGTACATGGTCTTGTAATTGAGCTTGGAGCTTTTAATCTAAAAGGACGTGCTTTGGATTATATAAATGAGTTACGAATGCTTATTGGCATCCTGGTATTATATTCGGTTACATGGACAGATGGAAATGGGATCTTGATCCTCATGGTGTTTTTACAGTAACAATTTATCTAACTCATTGATTCAACCATCCTTGGCGCAAATGTAATGGCGGTAAATGTTGACTGGAACTCATGGGTGCCAAAAAGGTAAACATATGTGTTTGGAGGGCTTTAAATAACTGTCTCCCCACCCTCTCCAATCTTGAAGCTTGAGGTGTGCCGGTAGTCTCCTGCATTTGTGTGTTGTGTAACACATTCGCTGATTGTGTTCAACATTGCCTCTTAGAGTGCCACAAGACCACATTGATATGGCGCAAAATATGGAGCTGGTTGAAGTTTAACCCACCAGTTTTTTCTACTCTTCAGGAACTTCTCGAATTTGTTCCTCCGTTATCCCCTCTGGTGAGGAAGTTTTTTCAAGGAGTTGTTTATGTGACGATTTGGACGTTATAGGATTGGCGTAATCGTGTACTTCATGATTCTACCTCGTACATTCATGAAAATATTTTCGCTAAGGTGCAAACTATTATTTTCTTTGGTTATTCAACAGGAGCCGCAAAAAGTCTTTGAGTTTGAGGGATTGGGTCCTAAACCCAAATTGTATCATCAACATTGACTCGTTGTAGTGATCGTAGTTGGTTATTTTACGGGATTCTATCAAGGTGCTTTCCATTGTATTTCTTTTGGCTTTTCTCTAACTTGGAGATTGCCTTGTATTTTTGCTCGTTTTTTAGCTTTTCTAATATATTCAAGCTGTTCCAAAAAAACAATATGACTTGTTGAGAGGTTAAACATATGCCTTAATGATTCAAGATGAAATCATAAAGCATAATGATTCAAGATTAAATTGCAAACATATGTTTTTAATGATTCAAGATGAAATCACCTATGTGAGAGAGAAGTGGGGTCGTTTCGGAAAAATGTAGGGGGCACAATTCCTAAGAGCTCTTGCAAAACCAGGTTAGTGTTCATGACCATAAACGAACACGACTATGAGGACTTGACAATGTCAGGGAGAGTCTTTCGTGAGTGTGTATTGTCGTCTACGTAAATAGAGGCTGAGTTCATAGGCATCACGTCTACTCAGATCTAGGAGACTAAGTGCATCTCACAAAGGAAGGTTCAAAGGGTCAGACCTACCTATCCTATTCAAGATTCAACTGTTGGAATTTTATCGAAACTTTTGTGCATTACAACCGATCTCTATTCATGTGGGGATTGTTGGAATATATTGTTGGCAAAAAGACTTTTAACCAACTTTAGACACAATTATGTATATGTACGTATCATATATATAAGTGATACTTCGTAGGTTTGCGTTCTCCTTGAATAGAGCTTCGCAATGAGTCTTTATGTGTTCAAAATGAAGTTGATGTGAATGAGATATCGTGTCTCAAAGTTAGGCATTTGGTGCCATGCTTAAAGAGGAAAAATAGTTTATTTTCTATCCAGATCGGTGGGATGAGTAAACTTGAAGAGAGTATATTGTATATAAATAGAGGCCTAATTCCATAGTTTTTTCACGCATCAAATCAATAAGTATTATTATTGATTTCCAACATATAGAGTACACATCTGAAAAGGTGAAATTCCCGGCAGTTTTGTTAAGTCCGACAGTACAACTTACTGTTTCGGCTGTTGTACCCGGAGAAATACACGGCAAATCTGTTTTATGGGAAGCGTGTCAAACACGTGCCTCGGCTCTTTAGTGGTAAGCGTGTCTAACACGTGTCTCGACTTGCTGGTGATTTAGTAGTATTTTTATTATTTTATTATTTTATTTAATTATCGTTTATAATTATGTCGGTATTTTTTTGTTTTATGTTAATTTAATTATTTTAATTAATTTATAAAAGTGTTGTAGTTTCATTACAATTACTATTTTTTTGGATTCATTTTGTGAAAATGCAACTATGGACAAGTAATATTAGGCCTATGATTTTGTGGCTCCGGATTTATATGTTTGTTAAGGCTTTGAGATGCCCAAAGTGAGATATGCAACATGAGTCTTTAAGGCTACATGCAACAGTCGGTCTTCAAACTCGGTCGACCGATTTCGACGATGGTCGACTCGTTGCGACGATCTGTTTTTTTATTAAGATTAGATTAGTTTTAATTAAATAATATTTGTAAAAAAAATTTAAATTTTAATATACTGAGTTTTGTTTAATTCTTCACGACAAATATTAATTTAATCATTTATAAATTTAGTTTTAGTTAATGTATTTTACTATTTTTATTTTTAATTAAGTTTTTTTAAATCATTTCTTTAATAATATTGAAGTATAAATATTTTGTAATGCTTTTTTATTTTATTTAAACAATTATTTGAATAAAAAAATATCAAAAAGTTAAATTTGGTGGTCTTGTCATTAAAACAAATTGTCTGTAAGTCGTCGAAAAAAAAACACTGACATGACAAGAAAAATCGTGATCGTACAATGTCGCTATTGTGAGTAAACTAATGCATTGTTGGTATGTTAAGTTGTTAACTTAATCTAGACTTAATGGGTCATTGTGGTTTGCCGTGTACTTTATTTTTAACTTAAATTTAGAATGAAATGTGAGTTGAGTTCGGTCCAGTTTTACTATATCTGACCATTAAATGGAAGGATGTTTTCGTCGCTTTATACCTATATCGAAAACCAAAAATGCGTATTTTAAGAACCGATAACCGAATCGAAATATGTGTTTGGTTCTGCTTCGGTTATCAGTTCGATTCAGGTATTTCGGTTATACTTCCTTTTAAACTTCATCGTATATTTTTATCAAGATTTGTTTCATATTTTTTTATTAGCTTAAAATTTTGATTTGTCAAACTTTACTTTTTGAATTCTGTAGTTACTATTTAACAATTTTATGACATTAACAAATTATAAAAAGGAAAGAAAAATGTTAAAAGCATGAGCCATCTACGTACCTACCACATATTATGTATACCAAACACCATCTTACCCTATTTATAACCTAATCTCTGAAAGGGGATCTCATATATTTACTTTACCTTTATCACATTCAAACAAACACCACACACAAAAATAGTTCTCATGATATAGATCTGCTTAACTTATGATGATTAAAGTAGGAGTAGTTGGTTTTGTGGTCCATTTAATCGATGTTTTCTTAGACAAGAAGATGATGATGATGTTACATGTTTTTTACACCCTAATTCCTCTGTTTAAACAAGCAAGTATGTATAACTCTCTTCATCTCTTTTCTAATATCCCCGGATGTTTGTTTCGGCTTATTGCAGTTTAGGGCTTTTCTTTTTTAAGATGGCTTATTTTTTACTACTTTTTGGCTTACTGCAGGACCAAAATGCAGGCTATTCGCGCCTCCAAAGAAGAGGTGCTACTTCCACTAAAGCTTATGTTTATTGTAGGCCTGCGTTTCTTTTTTGTTAACCGTTTTAATTTTTATTTTTTTTCAGGTAAATATATGGAAAAAAAGTATGAAGAGTTGTCAAGACCGCTCGCCATCTTGATCGAGCAAAGTACTTCCGCGAACACGACGAATCTTGGTTTCAATGCAGGCGGTAGTTCGAAGGAACAACTTCAATGTCAAGTCCAAGATTTGACATTGGAGCTAAGTAGATTGATGGAAAAATTCGAAGAGTCAGCTTCTAAGACCAAAATGTTGGGAGATATTTTCAAACTTATTTAATCCGCCCCTAAGCTCCTCCATTTCATGAATGTGATCACTATAGTTTTTCAATAACAAAAGTGTAACCTTATTAACTAAAGATCTAGAAAGAATACGAACTACGTAATGCAAAATGACCGACGATTTATCTCTGATATAACACATTCAAAACAACATATATATTACCAAAAACATAACTTACATAGTTCATCTCAATGGTTCCTCACAACAACCAACAAACAAGTACTACATACTCAACAAGAAGAACCCATGACTAGTTGCCATCATTGCCAGCAGCGCCGACCTGTTAGCTCCCTCCTTCCTTGCACCACATGCAATAAATATTTTGAACGTCACTGTTAGAGCTCTATAATCCATCCTTCTTAGATAGCAAGGGGCAGCCCTGGCAATGCCCCCATTGCCTCGGTTGTTGTTTCTACTCCAAGTGCCAGCCCTAAATGCAGGCTATTCGCGCCTCCAAAGAAGAGGTGCTACTTCCACTAAAGCTCATGTTTATTGTAGGCCTGCAGTTATGTTTTGTTAAGCTACTCGGCGGATATTTTATATTTGTTTTTATCCCCGGCTTATAAACAAGTATTTTTATTTTTTAATTCTACGTTTTTATGTCTTTTTTCTTATTTTATTTGGCTTATTTTTTTAACTTTTCGGGGGTGGTGGTGTTGATTTTGCTTTTGTGGCTTGTTTTTGAAACTAGACAAGATTAGAACTTATTATGTCATAATAAGCTTATTACACTGTTTTATTATAGATTTGCTTGCCTTAATTTCCCTCAAATTTATTGCAACTTTTTTATATTTGGCGCGCTTGGCCGTTTAATTTTGCGTTCTAAACACAAGATTTGTTGTTGTTGTTGTTTTTGTTTCAAGTCATATAGGTTATTGGGGTGTTTAGATTAGCCATCTTATCGACTTATTTGAATTTGTCAAAGCTAATAAGCTCACTTGTTAGAGCTTATGAGGTTGTCAAATATAGCTTATTAAGCCTTAATAATGAGCTTATTGGCCTTTTCAAATTGAGAAATAAGTTATTGCAGACCCGAGATTGGTTGTCTAAGCTTATTCCATGGGCTTATGAGCTTATACAGTTCATAAGCTCACGTGGAAAAGCTCATAAACTCGACAAATGAAGCTTTCAAGCTTCTTAATAACTTAATAAGCTCATAAGCCTATTTAATCTGTCGTTTAGTTAATATCTGGTTACATTCTTTTGCAGGTGTGACTGATGCTGCTGTAGCTGATGGAACATCTCCTCTAAAGGATAAAAGAACATTCATGTTGCAAACTTATCCCCTGGGTTATGCCAAACAGGTGAAGTTGGTGACAGACAGATCGGAGTAAATGATATGATAACAGTTATTGAGGATTTGAGAAAACATGTTGACGATTATGAGTTGACACTGGGAGGACGTGCAGTTGAAATAAAACACCTCCAAGCCGCCAATGAGGAACTCCATTCTGATGTGGCTCACCGTGTTAAATGAAGAGCTTCTGTCCAAGATTGAGCAGCCTATGGTTGGTGGGACTGTGAATGATGGAATTGTTGCGGAGCCTGTGGTGGGTGGGAATGTGAATGATGGAACTTTGGCTAAGCCGAGCGGACCAATTGCAGTCTGTGGTGGGTGGGCCTGTGAATGATGGAACTTTGGCGGTGCCAGTGGACCAATTGCGACATGAGGTGAGTGGGACTGTGAATGATGGAACTGTGGCGGAGCCGGTGGATTATAATGATGATGGGACTGGGTGGTTGGTGTTGAGAACCTCAGAAACTTTAACAATTTATCTAAAACAATGCTGTAGGTTCCAGCAGTCCATCACAGAAAAGAGAAAGAGGAAAAAGGAAGTAAATGATGATTAGCTCAGTTTCTTGTTTTAATAACCAACAATTGTTCTTTTTATGCGTTTGTTATTATGTCTAAAAGTATGTAAGATGATCCTTTTAGGGGTTGTTTGTTTCGGCTTATATTGATGGCTTACGGCTGATTTGGTTTCGGGGCATTGATTTGGTTTTAGGAGTTGTTTGTTGTTGTTTATTTTGATTTTGGGGGTGGATGTTTAGGCTTATGGCTTGTTCGTATATAATCAGTGCCTTCACTACCGAGCATTGTAGACGGATTGAGTTTTTTCGGTTTAGACATATGAGTTCTACAGAAGCACGGTCGTACAAGTGCTCAGAAAAATCTTGGTGAAGTGTTGATTTTTTAGTGAGATTGATTGGTTTTTAAAATTGCAGGACTATAAACAATCTGCATATTCTTCATTACTAATGCTAGACATCTAAATATTAGGCCTTAAAATCTGCTGATTTTAGTTATTATGCGATTTACTATATATGCTTATGTAAAAAGGCTTGAGGGGCACAGGTGTTAAAAGTGAAAGACTAATGATACATAACGTTTTTCATTTAAAGACGAACGGTGATTTTTTCGGACCAAAGACGAAACTCGTTGGTCTAACAAAAATTACTAGCCAAAGAGTTTTTAATATAAATATATAAAAGATATCTTTTTGCTAAATTCATATCCAGATCGAGAACAAAATATTTAATTCGGTTCGACTACAATTTTGATGCAGTTTTTTTCAATTATGTTCAGTTTCAGTTTGCATTGGTTCAAAACCCAATCAAAAAATCCGAACCGAAAACAGATTTAAACAGAACACGAATCGAATTATACCGAGTAAAATCGAACCGAATATATAATTTAGACGTATTTTTTTTGTTTTTAACCCGTAATTAAATCGTACCTAATCGAGCAAACACGACATTAATATACAAAACCGAAAACTAAACCAAAATTCAATGGTTCGGTTCGATCGGCTCGTTCGATTCGATTTTTAGTTGTTTTTCTCCGCTCTAGTTTTGATAGGGCTAGAGGTGACAAATCTTGCCCATTTTAACATTTTTGTTAAAATGGATAGGGCGCTTTTTGCACATCTATTATTGACAAGGTAAACGAGTGCACATGTAAAACACTTTTTACCCGTATATTATTATTTTATATTTAATTTTTATTATCAACTTTCTAAGAAGTATTATTAATTTTTAATTTATAATTTTTCTTGTTTTAACTTGCGCCTTTTTAGCTTGTGTGTTTATCCCGCCAGGGGGGGGGGGGGGGTGGTGTTTGGGGCGTGGCGTGCATCCCAATCCCCAAACCCGATTACTAAATTATCCTCAAACCCGCCCCGATCCTCATCGGGGATTTATTCGGGGCGCCAGTCAAGGTGAGATGCTTGCACAAACCCGCCTCGTATTAATCGGGGATTTTATCAGGGTATCGTCTTTGGGTGCAATTCTCGTCCAATGTCGCACAATTTTACATTTATTATTATTTTTATAACATTGGCAATAACTTCAAAATATTAAAACTTATTAATATCAATTACAAATAAGGCTTATTAAGTTTTCAACGATAGTATCATATTATAATAAATTACAACAAAAAAAAGTTACAACTTAAAAAAATGACATTTAAGTAAGTTTTTTATAATATTAAATTCATAAAAAACTAGCAATGTTAGAGAAATACTTTTTTATTACGTAAAGAGTAACAACTTCATACATAAATATATTTGTGTATGTCTACATATTAATCGGGTGGGACGATCTGGGATGTTATTCCCCACTTCCGCCCCAAACCCGATTAAAAATCCCAGTTTAAACCCCAAACCCGATAAGCGTCCCCGGACCATCTCAGTTATTTTAGGTTTCGAGTTTCCCCGTTGGGTTCGATTTTTTTTTTTCCATCCCTGCCTCTAAACAGGCCTAATAGTCGAAAAAAGATATAGCTGGGTTTGACTATACCAGGCCGGCCCAGTAATAAAAAGAGGCCTATTTTGGAATTCACTCACTAATCCCCACTACCTTCGTCTCTCTCACATACGAACACAATTCCACCTGAAAACCCTAACCCCAAATCCTTAAAATGTCTGGTGTTCAGAAGACTATCGAGGTATAACTTTTGCACTTATTATTGTTTTTTAATTTTTATTTTTTTTAATTATAAATTGTTAGATTTAAGCCCCTAATTCTTTAGCAGCAGCGAACTGATCCTATTAAATACTCCCTCCGTCCCATTTTAATAGTCCACCGATAAAATATTAAATACTCCTTCCGTCTAATATTATTAGTCCACCGACAAAAAACACGCAGTTTAATAAATCACTTTTTCAGGTTTCTCTCTTACTTTTTTACATAATGACAATTTTACCCTTAACCAATTAATTTACAACTTTTTTATTATCTGTAATAATACCTTCAAGTGAGGGTAATATCGTAAATTTAATATACATTTCATATCTATTTTTGAACCGAACTATTAATATAAGACGGTCCAAAAATAGTGACGGAGAGAGTATATGAACAGCAGCGCGTGCCCCCAATTATTATTATTAAATTCATTGTTTTAATGCTTATTTTTAGGCTCCAGAAGAGCCTGCCAATCAACGGCCCTCACAAGTGACGGAGCCTGCAAAAGAGGTTAAAAACGCTAAGGCTAAGCTCTCGGAAAGTAAGAAGGCTGAGCTTCGACAACAAAAGATTTCAAAGCTGAAGGCGAAATTCGAGGAGTTGAAGGCGAGAGAGAAGGTGCTTTTGGCGAGGGAGGAGACGTTGCTGGCGAGGAGAGAGAGGGCGTTGGCCGAGAGAGAGAGGGCGTTGGCGGCGAGAGAAAGGGCCGTGGCGGCGAGGGAGAGGGCCGTGGCGGTGAGAGAGGCGTTGTTGGCGGCTAGAGAGAGGGCGTTGGCGGCGTTGGTGTTGGCGGTGAGAGAGGAGGTTTCCAATAGTATGCATATAATCGTCGTCTGCACTGCTGAGTATTGTATGGTGGTCTGGATCTGGATCGATCAAGTTTAGTATAAGTACACAGTTTTCGGTTTAGGAATCTTAAACAAGTTCAAAATGTTGTTGAATGGATTGAAACGCGATGTATGTATTTCGTACCAATGCTCAAATGTGATTCATATGTTTCGTATTAGTTTGATCGTCATAGCTTTCGTTGTTAATATTCGGTTACATCTTTTTGCAATAGTTTCTGCGATAGAAAATGTTCGGTGTTTTGTTGCCTTTTTAGTGAGATAGATTGGGTAACATGCATCTTATGTCCAAGGCTGGGCACTATAAGGAAAGTTGACCAAGAGGTCGTCGACTGGTTGTAGGTCTAGTCAGTAGGTGTTGTAGCGGGATTGTTGGTCTAGGTCGACCATTTGCACAGTTGGGTCGAGAACAGACCAAGGGGCACTATAAGGGAAGTCGACCAAGAGGTCGTTGTAGGCCTAGTCGGCCGGCATTTTAGTGGGGATGCTGATCTAGGGCGACCATTTGCGCATTTAGGTCGAGAACAGACCAAGGACGTCTGTGTTTTACCATCAAAAAACGTCACATCTCTTCCTCCACTCTCCCCCGATTTCAATCATTATTACTAAAAACTATAAAATGATTTTACAATCTTTTTAATCTTTGATAAACATGATTTCACAGTAAAAAAAGAATTACTCCGGATCTTTGAGTATTACCTTGAGTATTACTTAGAGTGAAAGTAATTCGGGATCTTTTCAGTCAAATCATATAAAAAATCTGTCATTTGTATCAAAACCATCATCGAAACAATGATCAGCAGCCATGATTCAAAGTATTTTTCCACAACTAAGAAAGGCGAAATACCTGAGCTTAAAGAGGAGCTTTGTTCTCACTACAAGGTTCATTAGGATGATCTGATCTCCATTCGCCATTGTGTTATGATTAACCAATTTTATTTTTTACGTAACCGGTTTTTGAGATTTGGCGGAAATGTTAGTAATTAAATGATGACGCTGCAAGCCTCCACGTCATCAGAAATAGGTGCCACGTAGGCGAAATGTAGAATGCCAACTTACACACATGTTAGCGGAAAAATGTTTGTTACATCAAAAGGTTAAAAGCAGTTCAGTAGATACAGTGACAAATTGGTGAAATTTGGCGGAAATTTTAGTTAGGAGATGGATAAATGTTTGTTACATCAAAAAGTGAAAAATAGTTCGTTAGATACAGTGACTAGTTTAGTGAAAGTTCGTTAGAAGATTTCGGTGCAATAGAACCCATTTTTGTGTGTCGTAATTTTGGTGTGTTGAGTTAATGGTGTGTGTGTTCTTGGATGCAGGATAAGAGAAGAGATGGTGTAAAAAAGTTGATAGCTGCTATGACTGTCGGAAAGGATGTTTCGTCACTTTTCACAGATGTAAATTGTATGCAAACGGATAATTTGGAACTTAAAAAGCTTGTTTACTTGTATCTCATCAATTATGCTAAAAGCCAACCTGACTTGGCGATACTTGCTGTCAATACTTTTGTCAAGGTAATGCTAACTTAAAAATTTTCAGTTTCGTACATTATGGACTTATGGTACTGATCCAATTATTACTAATTCTGTATAAACTGATAGGATACACAAGACCCGAATCGTTTAATCCTGCTTTAGCTGTTCGGACGATGGGATGCATCCGAGTTGATAAAATTACAGAATATCTTTGTGATCCTCTTCAGAGGTGTCTTAAGGTTTGTAAACATACGATTCTTTGACAATAAGGTTATACAGCTATATGTATCCCAGTGTGTACGTGTTTGTATGCTTTTTCTTCCAGGATAAAGATCCTTATGTTCGAAAAACAGCAGCTATATGTGTTGCTAAGCTCTGTGGCATAAATGCCGAGTTGGTTGAAGATAGGGGCTTTTTGGAAGGTCTCAAAGATTTGATATCTGACAATAACCCTATGGTTGTAGCAAACGCTGTTGCAGCTCTTGCTGAAATCCAAGATACCAGTGGTAAAATGAGTGCACCGAGTGAGTTATATACGCCTTCTGTTGTATAGTTTTCCATGAAGTTAATATTTATGGTTTTCTGAACACTATTAAAGGTGGGGTCAAGTTTTCATATTAGATGCTCTCTCGAAGTACAAAACAGCTGATGCACGTGAAGCTGAAAATATCGTGGAGAGAGTTACTCCTAGGCTGCAACATGCAAATAGTACAGTAGTTCTTTCGGCTGTAAAGGTATCTCTGCGTTTTTGTTCTTTTAACATTTTGTTACTGTTTAAGTAATTTCACGACATAAAATGTTATCTTTATTGCCTTTACAGATGATCCTTCAACAGATGGAAGTGATCACAAGTCCTGATGTGATTCGAACTCTATGCAAGAAAATGGCTCCTCCCGTTGTAACATTACTTTATTCAGAACATGAGATTCAGTTCGTGGCATTGAAAAATATTAATCTTATCGTACAAAGGCGACCTACAATCCTGGCCCATGAAATCAAGGTATAGCGTTACATCCATAGGTTTCAATTTTGACCCACTTACATATTAACGGGTCGATATGAGTTATGATTTTTCTTCACAGGTCAAATGGGTGAGTAAATAGATTTAGATAAAAGGGATTAAACGGGTCAAATGCGTCAAACGGGAAGATATAAACTTAAAGTCAGCCTACTTTGCAGGCGTTTTTTTGCAAGTACAGTGATCCAATAAACGTGAAGATGGGAATATTAGAGATCATAATAAAGCTTGCTTCAGAAAGAAATATCGATCAGGTTTTGTTGGAGTTCAAAGAGTATGCTACGGATGTAGATGTTGATTTTGTTAGAAAGTCTGTTCGAGCGATTGGACGATGTGCTATCAAGTTAGAGACAGCCGCTGAGCGTTGCATTAGTGTTCTTCTAGAGCTGATCAAAGTTAAAGTAAATTATGTAGTTCAAGAAGCTATTATAGTCATTAAAGATATCTTTAGAAGATATCCTAACACGTAAGGTTCAAAAATTTTGATCATGCTATCTTATAAAATCACTGTTTCACTCGGTATCGGATTAACCTTTAGCTTATTTATTACCCTCAGTTACGAGTCTATCATTTCCACACTTTGTGAGAATCTGGATACGTTGAATGAGGCCGAAGCAAAGGTACAATGACAGTCTAAATTGCTCTTTTTATCACACATGCGTTAAGTACTGTGTTCACACAGGCATCCATGATTTGGATAATCGGTGAATATGCTGAAAGAATCGATAATGCCGATGAACTTTTTGAAAGCTTTCTGGAAGGTTTCTCTGAAGAACCCGCTCAAGTTCAGTTGCAGTTATTGACAGCAACAGTTAAACTTTTCCTTAAGAAGCCAACTGAAGGACCGCAACAGATGATTCAGGTACTATTCATTAGTTATATATTTCTAGTTACGTGGATCAAGTTTTATGGAATGTTACTCTTTTTAGGTTGTTTTGATTAATGCAACTTTGGAATCCGGCAATCCAGATCTGCGAGACCGTGCTTACATATATTAGCGTCTTCTTTCAACAGATCCCGAGGTTTTGTTTTTAATGCATAAACCCTCTTACATATATTGGTGCACTAATTATTGATAATAAGCTTTAAGTTCTAAAGAAAAAACTTTTCTGGGTCAACGATATACCGAATATAACCCATTTTGACCTGAACCTACCAACAAGCCATTTTCTCACCTCTAAGTTTTGGTTCTCATGCTAACACTGTTATATCCAATTCTGGCTCAATGACTCGCGTTTCCATTATCAGGCTGCTAAAGACGTTGTTTTGGCTGAGGAACCCGCGATTAGTGATGATTCAAATCAATATCAGCCACCCCTTCTTGATGAGCTTCTAGCTAATATCGCTATATCCTCTGTCTATCACAAACCTCCTGAAACATTTGTAACCCGTGTGAGGACTATTCCGATAACAGAAGAAGTATTTCTGAATGCTGAGTTGCCAACTGTGCACGTGGTTGAACCATTACCTATTATAATCACTCCATCTTCGATAACTGCTCCTGTGCCAGATTTGCTTGATCTTGGTCTCATTGGTGAAGATAATAGTGCTATTGTTCCCATTGATCAACCTGCATCACCTACAGGGTACGAAAGATTAACCGTTGTTGTAGTATTTCAATTGTGTGTGGAAAAATTCACTAATGGTTACTATTATCGCAGGCCTCCTCTGCCTGTAGTATTAGCAGCTTCAGCTGGTCAAGGTTTACAAATAAGTGCACAGCTGATACGCCGAGATGGTAATTTATTTTACAGCTCTATGTTTGAGAACAACACCGAAACTTCACTAGATGGATTTATGATCCAGTTTAATAAGAATACTTTTGGTCTTGCTTCTGGTGGACCGCTCGAATGGGTCGATTTGGTTACGTATATCTATCTCTAACGGGTTTAATGCATAAACACTAATTTTCTGTAACGAATTGAAAACAGATTTGATGAAAAGCGTTTTGGGTCAACCCAACCGTAACATGAATGACCCTCGTTGGCTCATTGCCACCGCTGCAACTTTTCATTTAACCTACATTTTGGAGCAGGTCCCGCAAATGCAGCCAGGAACAACGGAAAAGACCCTTGTTCCAATGATAACATTCCAGAATATTGCAAGAGGTCCTCCAAACTCACTTTTGCAAGTCGCAATTAAGAACAATCTACAGCCTGTTTGGTACTTCACTGATAAGATCTCGATGCTTGCATTGTTTATAGAAGATGGAAAAATGGAACGTGGTACCTTTCTTGAGGTAACTTCATATGTTTAAAAATAAAATTTCAAAGTGAAACGATTTTTTTTGAAAATCCATTAAAATGCTACAGCAAATAAAATCTGAGACTTTTTAACCGTGATTGTAGGCATGGAGATTGTTGCCTGACTCTACGGAGGTCTCAAAGGATATCCCAGACATTGTTATAAACAGCGTGGATGAAACTATAGAGCGGTTAGCTTCTTGAAATATGTTTTTCGTTGCCAAGCGTAAGAAGGAAAAGCAGCAGGTTTTGTACATATCTGCTAAAGTCCATAATGAATTCCCTTTCTTAACCGAACTTACACTAATACTCGGGTCTCCTGGCCTTAAATGTGCCATAAAATCTCCCAAACCAGATACAGCCGCTCTAGTTTTTGAAGCCCTCGAAACTCTTCTCAGGAGTTGACCTGAGGACTTTTGGTTATTCTGAACCGTTTGACACATTCGACCCATTTGACCATTTTTACCCTATTAGCTAAATTTTAAACCTTAACGGCTTAACGCACTGGAGATGAAACACAAGTATAATTCACCCGTTCGTAAACAAAACGAGTCTTTGGTGACAGTATGTCGAGTAAGCTGATATGATGGTGAGACGAGACCGGGTACCAACCAGTTGTTCCCAACCTATATGAATTTATGTAGCAAGCAAGTTTGTCCACTTGTTTTGGTTGGTCAAGTTCCCTTTTTGGCTTGAACAACTTAGCTTTTAGCTTTTGCCTTTTTTGTCGCTGCCAGCTTATAATTTGGCTGTATGTGACATAAGTCTTTCTTATTTGTGCCAAAATTTGTTAAGCTATATTCACCTAATCCATGTTATGAAAATGTTACTACTGTTTATTAAAACCTTACTAGTTATAAGTCCCGTAAATGCACGAGATTTACAAATGAATCAACTTTATTTTAATATTTTAGGTTAATATATTAGGAGAGAGTTAAAATAAAAAGATTTTTTTTTTAGAAGGATAAGAAGGATTTTCAGCCATTGATTTAAAATTAATGGATGAGATCAATCCATATTTCTAACTAACTAACTAACCATCTAAACATGATTTTAAAAAAGTTCTCAAAAAATTCTGAAATTTTTTTATAATATCAGATATGTTGATGCATAAAAAAGTTGTGAAGAAAGTTATCTTAATTTTGAGTTTTTTTCGTTTTTTTTAATGCACAAAAAACGAAATTTGATGCATAAAAAAGCGAAATTTTGTGTACAAAATTTTTTTCATGCACAAAATTTTCAAGTTGTTTTAGTTCGATGCGACATCAAATTTTAAAGCAAAATGTCAAAAGAAGTTGGGTATAAAAATGAATTCTTAATGCACAAAAAACGTAAAAACCTTAAAAATTATCGTTTTTGTGAATCAAAATTTCGTTTTTGTGCATTAAAAAACGTAAAAATCTTCGAATTAAAAAACTTTTTTCACAAAAGTTTTTTGCACCAACATACCCGATCTACTGGAATTTTTTCAGAATTTTTGAAAAACTTTTTAAAAATTATATTTAAATGGTTAGTTAGTTAGTTGATTAGTTAGTTAAGATAATAGTTTAATCTTATCCATTGATTTTAAATCAATGGATGAAAATCCTTCTTATTCTTCTAAAAAAAAGTCTTTTTATTTAATCTCTCCCCAATATACTAAATATGCAAATTTTAGCATGATTAATGTTTTGTAATTGTTATATTATTTACATGAAAAAATAATTGTGTATTAATATCAGCGTTTAAATAGATTTTATGTATTTTGTATTTTTAAAATATAAAGTTTAGAGGGTATAATAAAACATAAGAGATATCTGTTTACTCCGTATTTTTTTAATTTATGGAAAAAATATAAAAGATTATAAGTTTTACTTAACTTTATATAATTTATTTAAAATTTAATCGTTAAATTTTTATTAATTAACTTCTTCTTTTTATAAGCTTTTGTTTTTCACAAATTTGACATATATATTTTTATCTCATTTTTTTCTTCCTCCACCATTTTTTCTTTTTTTAATTTTTTTTTTGTCAATTTGAAAATAAATTGGTTTTTATTATTTTAAAAGATAAAAAAAATAAATTACTTATTTTAAAATAAAATATTACTAATTAAAAGAAATTTTTATTTCTGAAACATAGAAAATCCTGACAAATTAATTTGCTTTTCTAAATAAAAGATTTGACATTAAACAAGAAAAAGTATATGTAATGTCACTCCTGTGTTGTAGATAATATATAACCATACATAGAGAGTCCGAGTTTAGAAATGTGATGAGATAAACATCTTCATCATTAAGTTGTTGGGATCCCAGGATTTATTTAAAATCTAATCATTAAAATTTTATTAATTATTTTACTATTTTTAGTTTTTTTTTCACAAATTTAAGACATATTTTTATATCGTTTTTTTCTTCATTAAATTCTTTTATATTTTTCACATTTTTTAAATTTTTTTAGCCAAATTTTAAAATAAACTAATTTTTATTATTTTATAAATCTAAAAAAGTATTAATTTTAAATAATATTACTAACTACAAAAAAAATGATTTTTGAAACATATAAAATATCATTTTGTTTTACTTAGAAAAATTTCTTACACTAAAGAAAAAGTATTTATAATATCATTCGTGTGTTCTAGAGAAAAAAGTTTAACATAAACTCTATTTTTAGCATATACTTAACCAACCAATCATAATCATTCATTCTTTTAATCTAACAAAAAAAAAATCTATTTTTAAAAAATTAAATATCTCACAAACTGTTAATCGTTAGGCAAAATGAAACATACTATCATTACGAGAATTAAATCATTTTTCTAACGAGAGGCACATGTATATACTTCCGACGAACTTTTTTTTTATTTTTTTTCTCAATCACGTCAGTGAAAATCATATATGATTCGTATCACAAATCATAGCATATGATTTTCATAAATCATATATGATTTGTGAACGAATCATATATGATTTTCTCAGACGTGACTTAAAAAAAATCGAAAAGAAAAAGTTCATCGAAAGTATATACATATGCCCCTCGATAGAAAGATATTTTAATTCTCGTTCCAATGGAACATTTTTTTCGTTTGACGATTTTCGGTTTGTGAGATATTAAACTTTTAAAAAAGTGGTGGAAAATAAGTTTTTAAAAAATGAGTGATTATAATTGACTGATTGAATATATCTATACTACTATATAAAGCATTTGAGACCTTCTTAAAATAGCAAAGCTGAAAATTAAGACTTTTTTTTTCTACTAAATAAAGCAAGTGTTGATATCTTCATCAACATCATATATTATAACCCTTTCTAACAACCTTTTGTAACAAATTTTGAAACAATCTATTTAAATAATATTTTTTCTTTTAAATTAAAAAATATTTTTATTTATTTGTTATTTTTATAATCTAATTCGAATATTACAATGTGATTACATAAGCATCTTCATTGGAGTATTAGTTTGTTGTGCATTTATTCCGTCATGCTCGGTTTCTTACTCCTTTTTTTTGGATTTTAAATTTGGTTTAAAATTCAATTTTTTTATTTAAAAAAAAATTTAAATGCTTTATAATGTAATTATATATTAATATATATATTAGCAATTTAGTATATATAGAGATCTGAATTTAACATAAGCATCTTTATTATTACTTACTCTAATTTTCTTTCCTTTCGATTCTAAAGTTTAAAAAATTTAAAAATTTAAAATAATTAAAAAACTATGCATCGAAAAATGATGTATATGTGACTGTTGTTGAGTTGTGGTACACATATTTTTTTGAACGTAGTTGTGGTACACAAATCACAAATGACTTTTGTCCATATTTAAATTTTCTTACCCTATAGATTTTTTAACAAAAAATCTCTGAAAAGAAATTGAAAAGCGATATGCTGTTTAATACTTGTTACAGGTAGAGCTAGTAAAAGATTAGTGGGTGTTAAGCCTTCCCTAATCGACTTATTTCACTCATTATTTATGTGTAGTACAAGCTATTTTCTACTCTTTTCTACATTAAGCTTCCCCATCATTATATCTTATTGTTTTAAATATAGTTAGCTTCCCTTAACTAAAAATCCTGGCTTCGCCCCTGACTGTAACACATTTATTATCGGAAAAGTTCTCAAAAGGTCCATTGCTTTAATCGAATTTTTTATTAAAAAAAAATATTGTTTTGCACATTTTAGTTTATTGTGTGTAGAGTGTACCACATGGCATTTTTTGTCCTCTGTTGCCTTATTTTCTAGAGCAATCAGAGGTTGTTTTATTTTTCGTACCTTTTTTACACTTACTAAAATTTTGCTCTTATTTCTCTGTTGTTTGACACTTAGGCTAGAGTAGGAAAATGCAATAAACTTTGGACCTCTTTGAAAACTAACCTTTTATTATAACTAGGTTTAAAGCCTTGCTTCGCTGCAGGTTGTTAGCAACGACGGGTCTTGCATATGCGTTAGTAGTTGTGTTTTGAATAACAAAGTTGTCGTGTTGAACATTATGTTAACCTGTTTTTAAAGTATCATAGCTAGTTGTCTACAAAAGAGTGTTGCAACTACATATATGTTTGATGCTATATGAACTTGTTTACAAAATATATATGAACTTGTTTACAAAAGATTGGGATTATCCAGGTGTATGGACTATGGATTACAAAAGGTGTAGTCCAGGTCTTTCTGGTTGCCTAGTTTTCCTAAGTTTTATGCAACTTTTTTAATCTTCCTTTTTTTTTTGCTTCTGGTGGTAGGTTGTGGCAAAAGAGATCTTTTGGTGGGCAATGTTTTTGTGCTTCTTGGTGTTAGGTCGGTTGGGGAAGCCAATGTTCGTGTTTTTGAAGGCAATGAAGATATATTCAAGCGAAAATCGAACGGTTTCATACTGCTGAATGAGATGAATTGTTACTCGAGGGTTGTTGATTCGGGCTTCTGTGTAACCATAATTGTGACAACTGTTGTTGCAAGCACATGTATTACCTGATGTGGTGGGGTTCCTGCCAAAAAAAGTGTCAAACTCAAACAATATACTTTAAGTGGTCTTTGTTGTGTATACGGATTGTACCTTGGTCCTTGGGCAAACCGGGTTCAACTATGAACCATCCGAACAGTAGCTATTGCAGCATTCGGAGGCCTGTACCATCTTGTGTCACTATTGTAATAATCGCATACTGGTGTGAGTCACGTGTAAAACTAAAAATTGTTTATAAACAACTTAAACAAAGAGGCGACTCACTCAATGATTTGTCGAGTTAACCAACATGACATAAACTATAACTGCCTTGTTTGTGAAGCCCTTGATTCTAAACAACCACTTAAGCTGGTCAACTTCCATGTACATGACAATAGCAGCTCAACTGCAATACATAATACTATCAAAATTAAACCTTTTCACTAAGGGCTAAAAAAAGTAAACCTTGCTCCCATCCTGTTCATAAAATAAATATATATTAAATTTTAAACTAACCCAATTCAATAATCCGTAAATGCCATTACGTTGTCAAGCAACCTTTCAACCTGACATCCTATTTGCAAATCTTAAGGCATAGGTTGATCTATGCTTCGAAAGTACAACCTGGTACACATGAAAAGGAAAAATGCAGTTATTTTTTGTGTGTTGTTTGAAAGCTCTTTACAAGCGTGCCTACAAGATAAGTTGAAGTAATGTGTTTGTGTTTTCCACTTTCCTTCTATGTGTACCTACACCTGGGTTCCTAGGTTGTAGGGGCAGCGTGTAATAACCGCAGTTAGGTTGTGGGGGGCAGCGTTTAATTTGTTATAAGTTGTCTTAAAGCGTTTCTATGTATTTCGACATAAATGACATAAAATACACGTTTTGGCTTGGTTATTATTGTAATTAAGTGGTAAAAAGGATGGGTGTTTACACACCTATCAAATCCTCTATACTTGACCATTGCAATGTCCTCATGCAATGCATTAGTTACAAAGCAAGTTTACACTTTTCATCACAATCAATCCATATTGGCCTTTATTAAAGAGATAGAAAATTATAAACATTCAAAGTAAAGAAATCAAAAACATACCTTGGTTTTCGGAAATTTCATGAATAATCATCATCCTCAAGTTTTCACTTTCTCCAAACCAAGCTTAAAAACGAGATCATTGTTATTATAAGTTAGCAAACTAACACGAACTCATGTGGGCCAATTATTCACTTAGACTCCCTTATTCCTAGGTGTATCTCTTATATTTTATTATTGTCTTGAATGATCACGAGGATGCATTGTTGACTTATTTCGATAGTTATTTAGGCTGAAAATAAAGTGAACGATTTAATCAATAGTTAGCTAAAGGACAAAATCTTTTAAAACTGCTTCTCGGGACCTCATAAAGTTCATATCTTGGCATAACTCGCTTCGCGATTTGAGACCTTTCTCGGACCGATATTTGGCAGCGACTTCATACTTTAAACCTTGAGAGACGTTCATGAAATAATGGTCTTCTCTTCATAATAGGAATTTCTTCACTTGAAATTTTGAGAGATTCTTCATACTTGGACCACGACTTCTTCATTTTTCTCCAATCTTTATTTGGGATTTTGATATACAACGATCCGCCTCCTTTTTGGACTTGGATCTATTTATCCTCATACCTTGTTAGGGCCTTTTCGGATAGACTTCTCCATGATCTTTACGGGAGTATTTGCTTTTCGTCGTGTGTCTTGATCCTTCATATTGATTTTCGATAAATGATTCTTCACATCACTTGGGATCTTTAGCAACAAAATGTATCCCTCATGCCTTGTTAGGGCCTTTTCGGACTCGCCAATCTTCGCATCACGCCTCAATAAGTTATGCCTTGGCTATGAACTCTAATCATTACCGAGCAACTTTTAAACGATCTTGGGCTAGAAGCTAAGTAACTTTTCAAATCGTACAACCTTATTTATTGCAGATAAATTTATTAGCAAGCGATGGGAGAATAGACTTATAGTTAACTCACATAAATTCACGAAAGAATACCGAACTTATAATTTGCTCTATCATCTCTCGTTCTCCACAGTTTAAAATCTCAAGGAATGAGACTCGTGGATGCTTAGCCTATTAAATCAAAGTTTTGGGTTTTCGAGTCGCCTATAGGATCTTGAAAACTCTTAGACTTTTTCAAGTTTAGAAATCGCGTTTTAAAGTTCCCTTGATAAACGACTCTCTAGGATCAATTATAGGAACTTGCGAAAAGTTCTTGTTCTTAACCCGTGAGAGTTAAGACTTTCGCGTTTTATAGTTCCCTATATAAAAGCCTAGAAAAACTTGACTTAAACACGTTAAGGATACT
Source organism: Glebionis coronaria (assembly GCA_025667525.1). Lineage (NCBI taxonomy): Eukaryota > Viridiplantae > Streptophyta > Magnoliopsida > Asterales > Asteraceae > Glebionis > Glebionis coronaria. Next base: position 16,026,459 of record CM046874.1, on the reverse strand, counting down.
AGCTAGAGTAAACTTAGATAAGTAAACTCGGGTTGAGTAAAAAGACTCACAACGTTTGAAATTTAAAACCACTTTATTAAAATTAATTCTAGCAAATAAAGAAAATAACTATACAAAGGGAAAAACTAATAGGCCAAAATAGATCCAAAATTTTGAAAAATGTCGAAAAATTGATTTTCCGGTTAAAATGAGGACAAATACAAGGAAAAGACCACTTAACTTCGATAGAAGTCCCCCCTACACTTGAGATAAACATTGTCCTCAATGTTTAAGCATGTGGGAGTAAACTCCCCTACACTTAGGACATTGTGCACGTTGTTTAAATCTTGCTAAGGAAAGGACAACTAAAGAGATTCCTATTTTAATATTAGAAAATATAAAATAGTGAATCGAAAAGAGTTTGTGATAGAACCGGGAAGACGGGAACACGGAATCACGGGTCGTCAAAAATCATCAAGAGTGGATCATTGAGCGCTCGAATCCTGAATATGAGAAGAGAGAAAATAGCAAACACCAACGGGTCTCCCCTACACTTATGATAAAGAAAGCGAAAAGATAGATACATGGGTTGCCTCCCAAGAAGCGCTTGATTTTTGATTACCGAGTCGTGAGCCTGACTCGACCTTGATTATCATAGGAAGAAGCATGAAACACATCCACCGGGATCAAAGACATAGTTTTCGTCCATTAAATAGCACAAGCTTAAGGCGAACAAGGCAAGCCAAAGAAGAATAGGAAAGGTTCCCTTAAGCAAAGACGGAGCACGGTGGGAGCAAGGGTGAAGAGGTGCAAGCATATCTTCAAAAGTTCCAAATATTTTTCCTTTTATTTCATCAGACGGATACTGAGATGGCTGAAGAATATCGATACCGGGGTCGAACACCTTTTCCTTTAAGGGAAAATAGCACCCAGGCTCAGCAGCATTTGAAGATGACCCGCGAAGAAAATGCACAACCTCGTCCTCAGAAGGTGGACAAAGAGGTGTCAAATCATACGTGTTGCGGATTTTGGTGTCATCCGGTTGCTTCTCCTTTGAAAGAATTTTCTTTAAATCCAAAGTAGGATCAAGACCATAATCATCAAAGTCCAAAGGAGGTGCATCACTCTCATGAGGGAAGTAAGTATTGAGAAAAGTAGAGAAGTCTTCCTCAAATGAGTAGTCATCCAAAATAGGAGCAAGTGATGACGGAGGATCTTCATCATGAGAAGAATCACTCGAAAGAGTATCGGCCTCATCAAAATCATCATAGGTGGGCATGTCGGGATACTCGGAAGTAAAATCATCATAATCATCCGTATCTGAGCTAGAATCATCATCATAAGCATCGAGGATCGGTGGAGAATCATAAATGGGTGAAGGTTCCAAATTGGAGAGAGAATCATCCACATCATCTTGAAAAAGTGGATTATCAATGCAAGACTCGAATAGAGGATTGTTGTAGACGACAAAATCATCAAGCACATTAATCATATTCGCTGATTCTCTTCCATAGGATTTGCTTGTGAGCTTCCCCATTTTGAACACTTGTTGTTCATTCCCGACCCTTAAAATTAATTCACCTTCGGCAAAATCAACTAAAGCTCGTCCGGTTCTCAAGAATGGCCGACCAAGTATTAAAGGAATACGAGGGTCCATTTCATAATCAACAACAACAAAGTCGACCGGAAAAGTGAAGGTGCCAACTTTAATGAACACATCTTCGGCAATACCAACAGGGAAAGCGAGAGTGCGATTTGTGAGCTCAAGAGTCATCTTTGTTGGTGTAAGGTCGGGTAATGAAAGTGCTTTCCAAACACTTAATGGCATCAAATTTATACTGGCCCCGAGATCAGCTAGGGCAGTAAATTCTTCTGTTTTGTTAAAAATGCAAGGCAACACAAGACGACCGGGATCTCCAAGTTTTTCCAGAAGTTCTTTAAGAATAACTGCAGAACAGTTTTCATTTAAGCGTGTGTTGGCGAGCTCAATCAGCTTCTCCTTCTTGTTAAGCAATTCCTTGAATGCTTTGACAAATTTCGGCATGTGGACAAGTGCTTCAACAAGGCTAATGTTGAAATTCATTTGAGAGATCATCTTCAAATAGCTCGACACTTGAGAGTCATCCTTGGTTAGCATTTTGGTCTTGCCTAAGAGAGATGGATAAGGAATATTGGGTTTAGGTGGTGAAGGTGTAGGTGTAGCAGGTAAAGGTTGAGATGTTGAAGGGTTCTTCTTGGGTACATCGTCATGACGAGGCAGAGACGGTAATGGTGTACTAATACTAGGTGTAGGAGGAGTAGGGATAAATGGTGGTGGAGGAGGTGTAGATGAAGGGGGGCGGGATAGGTGGTCCTACTATGGTAACTCCACTACGGGTAGTAATAGCACTAACACTCGCTAGCGGATTGGTGACGGTGCTTGAAGGTAGAGAACTCGAGGTAGAGGGTTGAGTGGTGGGCAAGAAACTAGCCAGTATATTCTTCAAGTCATTCGTTTGATTGCTGAAGGAGGATTGAATATTATCTCGAAGCTCGGATCTAATGTCATTCCCTTGCTTGGTGATATCTCCTTTCAAATTGATTATTTGGCTTTGTAGATTCTTGATTTGCTCTCCTTGCGTTCTCATTATGGCTTCAACATCTTGATTGATGGGTGGGGCTTGTTGAGCGGGTGGGTGATAAGGGTTAGAAGCTCTAGGTGGGATTTGGTTGCTTCTATTGTAGTTGTTGTTGGGGTTTTGGTTTTGAGGAGAAAAACCGGGTGAAAGGTAGTTGTTTGATCGGTAACTCTACAAATTTCGATCCCCTTGAGGTCGAGCTTGGTAATTTTCTGGTGAATAATTACCATAGGCTGCATACACGTTTTCCGGATTTCCTTGAGTAGAAGGACAATCAGTGTATGAGTGTGGACCACCGCAAGTTTCACAAGGATTGGAAACCGCTTTAACTTGTTGTTGGTTTGTAGCGAGAAGCAAGATATTTTTGTTCATTTCGGTCATCATGCGGGTGAAGTCGGTCATGTCGGGGCTTGCTGAAGTAGAAGAAACATTGACTCTCGGTTTGTTCCTTGAAGAAGCGGAGGAATCCCAGTTTTTGTGGTGAGTAGTCATGTTTTCGATAAGCTCTCTACACTCCTCGGGTCTCCTTTTCATAAATGTGCCACCGGCGGCTGCATTAATCGTATCACGATCACGAAAAGTCAAACCGTTGTAGAAAGTATCAATTAAGGTCACAGGGAGCATGTTGTGGTTTGGACAACGATTGATTAAGACATTATATCTTTCCCAAGCATCAAAGAGAGATTCATCGGGTTCTTGCATGAAACTGCTGATTTGATTGCGAAGGCTCGTGACCATGGATGGGGGAAAGTAGCGCGACAAAAAGCGTTGAGTCATGTCATCCCAAGTATGAATGGAATTCTTCGGGAGACGATCAAACCATTTATCGGCGTGGTGTGATAAAGTATGTGGGAAGAGTTGAAGGCGAAGAACATCCATTCTGGCACCGGGCAACTTCATGCTTTGAGTGATTGTAATGATTTGTCGAGGTGTTTGTTGGCATCATCATCAGCCATTCCTCGAAAAGGATTTGTTTGCACTTGCTGAATCATGTGGTGCTTCAACGAAAACTCCGGAGCCGTGATTTGCATCGGCGCAATCGGTCCTCCTCGTCCAAACATGGTAGGTTGACAAAGCTCCTCCATTGTCCGAAGATCGGGTTGTGGAAGAACATTGTTGTTGTTATTATTGAGGTGCGGTGGATTATTGTTGTTGTTCACACCTGCCATAGCTAAATCTTCAGGAGTCTCGGGCTCTTGATAAATAGAAGATCTAGTACGCATACACCTACAAAGGCAAAAGAAAACAATACCAAACACAAAGAGAATATATATATACACAATAAAAATAAAATCTTTTTGGATTTTTGAAAATTTTTAATTTTTATGGATTTTTAACAATTTTTTAATTTTTTATGGATTTTTGAAGATTTTTAAGCAAGAAAATAACGCTCACAAGTGAACGGATCCTAAAAGCAACGCGTCTCTCACAGAAAACCGTTAATCTTTACGAAAAGAGCCGGCAGCGGTGCCATTTGATAACTAGGTTTTACTCAGTTAAAAAGTTCTTTGTCGTATGTCTAATCGAATTGATCCTGGTTAACTATGCGACTTTGTCGTTCTTTGGTGAAACAAATAGTTGTGTCGTTGTAGTAATTAAAAAGTGCAAGACGTAAAAGTAAATGACGTTAAAGTAAATCTAACTCTAATTTAAAATAAATGGCAAGTATTTAAAGCGTGACGAAAATTAAAAGGCACTAAGAGTAAATAACGCAAACTTAAAACTATTTAAGGCAAACTTAAAACGCAACTAAAACTTAAACTAAGGCAAGGCTAAAATAAATCTAAGGCAAGTAATCTTAAAGTGCGACTAAAGAAAAAAGCGGGAAAAGTAAAGCTTGAAAATTAAAAACAGAAAGTTAAAAACTGAAACTAAAAAGAACCTGAAAATAGCTCATCCGGAATAAACCTTCGTTCAGAATAATCACTCATCCGGAATGTCACCTTCGTTCGGAATGATTCTTCTTCACTCGGAATATTTACCAAAAACCTTGATCCGGGATAAATCCTTTATCCGGAATATGTCACTTATCCGGAATAAAGACTTGATTCGGAATACTTGAGCTTGATCCGGAATGTTGTTGATCCGGAATATTTTCCGAATGAATTCCCTTGATCCGGAATGTTGAAGATTCCGGATGAAGACCTTGATCCGGAATAATTAATTATTCCGAATAAAACTCCTTGATCCGGAATATCTCCCTTGATCCAGAATATCTCCCTTGATCCGGAATATCTTCCTTGATCCGGAATGTTTCTTCACAAAGCCTTCACTCGGAATGTTTCCTTCACTCGGAATATGTTGCTGATCCGGAATATGAATTTGATCCGGAATATGTCACTTATTCCGAATGAAAGCCTTGATTCGGAACAACTTTCACAAAACCTTGATCCGGGATGTGATGTTGATTCGGAATACCTGGGGAAGAACAGTAACAGAAACACGAAGAACAAGGAAGCACAAAATAAAACGAATCTAATCAAAACAAATCAAAATCAACCACAAGATTAAATCAAACTAATCAATAAACATCTACTAATCATAAATAAACAATCCAAATCAACAAAACTAACAATAATGATCAAAATAATCAAAACCCACTTAATCAATTTAACAAAAACTCAAGAACATGAACATGAACAATAAACATAAAGATTAACGATTAAAGAAAGGTAGATAGGAGATGAACAATAAAAGTAAAGATTGACAAGAATTAAAAGGAAACTTACTTGAAATTAAATTTATTTAAGGTGCAAGACAATGTATTTAAATGGACATGAAATTAAATGACAAGGTAATTAAAAGGTGGAAGAACTAATTGTCACTATTAGCCAACAAGAGAAAATGAATGAAATCCTAATCTATTTATAGGGGAGATTAGGGAGGTGCTTAGGAAGCTTCCTCCCCTCTTTCTTCTTTCTTTAATTACATGCTTAAGTCCTTAATCTTCTTAATCTTTTGACTTTAATGACTTTGTCTCGGGATTTCTTTAAACTCGTCTTGTAATTCTTCAATAAATTAGACTTGAATTCTTCGGCTTTTAGTAAACTTCCGTCTTTTGACTTTTTCTTCGATAAATCTTCAGAATTGGTCTTGGACTTCCGTTCTTTTTGCACTCTTGATTTCTTGACTTCGTCTTTCGTCTTTTTCTTCGATAAAAGCCCGTGAATGCCCGTGTTTTCTCCACTTTTCACCTTTTCGTCCTAAATCACAACAAAAACACAAACCACGCATAATTCCGACATAAATGACATAAAATACACGTTTGGCTTGGTTATTATTGTAATTAAGTGGTAAAAAGGATGGGTGTTTACACACCTATCAGTGTTACCTGGTTCTTATGTCGTCCTTGGAAGGGCGGGGTTGACTGTAGTTATTGTTGCATCGTCCTTCGGTATGTTTACAGTCGGTTCCTGCTTGGTTGTACTTGCACTGGCACATGGGTGTTCAATATATGCTTCATTCATTAACTCAAGCGGTTTGGGTTCCTCAATTAGCTGTTGCGGTTTTAAGATGTTGTTTACATTGAACTATCCGACACTTTCTCGTGTTGAAGGAGCAAAGTGCACGACGAATTTGTTTGTTTGGCCAACGATTGTGGTTAACTTAGTTGGGACTGCGCGTCGGTAGGTCATCCTGTATTTACGGGCTAGTTCAGAACACTCGTAGCCGGTAATGTCAACCGCAATAATTGTTCAAGATACATTTTCATACCGCGATAACGAATTGCACAAAACACTATCAAAAGTGAGGAATTACACAATAAACCGATACAGTACAAGTTAAGCAACCAACCTTAATCCATAAAGGAGGCACTGAGTTGCGTAAAACGACCACTCTCAAAGGAATAGTAAGAGCATAAGTTTTAGATTTGCAACTCAACTCCATCCTAGAAAACAAAAACCACAAAATGTTAATGGACTAAGTATTTAGTCTCTATTCAACGAAACTCACAGAAAACCAATATCCATTAGTTTTGTAACGGTCTAAAAATATGAAAATATAATTACCCGAAATCATGTGTCCGACCGCTTGAGCCTGAAGAATTGCTAGAGGCCACATCACCTTCTAACTGAGCATCGACAACTACATATGTGAAGACATAGTCAGTAGTTGTTCCTTAGATTGTTTTAAACATACTATTCAGAAAAATTGTTTACCTTTCAGATTCATTTACCTTTCAGAACATCACCTTTCGGAATGCATCTTATTAATGACCAAACTTTTTTGCTCAGAGAGAATGCATAAAGGGGTAATTTTATTAACTCGAGGTTCAGATAAGTAAGCAATCAGATATGAGGATACGGCCGGCTGCAAACATATAAAGTTTTCCACACCAAGACGAACATAATCCAAACTGTAACCGAACCCGTTCAAAGATGCGCAAATATTATCATCACCGCCTTTTAGACCACTTAGCTTTTATTTTTACACACCCTAAGCATAAGAAAATAATGTATGCATGGCCAAAGCCAAAAGTATCTAGTGCTGCCACGCCAAATTGCGGGTAGATCCAACAAACCATTAGAGTTTAATGATGTGGGGCTCAGATATGCAAGGGCGAGATGGGGAAGAAAGAGTGTGTGGCCTGCCATGGCTGCAAGCACGACAACGCGCTGCCCTGCCAAGTTACGGGCCTACTCCGCCTGACACCATTCGTCAACCACAAACGCGGTACTGTCATCATCGCCCACAATAACATCAATTTAAATCTGAAATAATTGTTCTCAGAAATATCACCTATAATAACATCAGTTTAAACCCACCATGGTTGCACTCACGAATCTTGCCAAGACACGGGCCACTTTTACCCACCATCATCCGCGAATACAAAAACAACAAACGCAATCACAATTAGCAGTCGGTTTATGTAGCCACATATGAGATGCATCCACAAAAAACATAAAGTTGCATTCAGTGGACGCAAAAGAGATAAAAGGGTGCCCAAGACATAGCAGCTGCAAACACGATGCCATGATGTTGTGCCAAGCCATTTGCCCCTTTCATGTGGTAAGCAAATTTAAGCTGAAACCAAATCAACCCATAAGCCATGTATAAGCCGAACAAAACACCCATGCAGTTTTGATTACAAAGAAATAACATTATCACACATGATTAAAGTGAAACAAAATAATCTGCGTGAAATTAACAATGTAACAAACATAAACAACATACAACGACCTAAAACCACAAAATTACTGGCTACAACAAACAACACACATTTCAGAATGGTTTTGAACATGCAGACATTAGATTAACGTTTTTTTTAATCAACAAATGATTACCCCCTTTTAAAATGAGTTTAATTTAATGACTTTTACTAAAAAAATGAACACCCCTTTTTAAATCAGTATAATAATGGTTTGCAATCCAACAATCATCACCCCTTTTTGAATCAGTATAACCCATACAGCCAAAAAAGAACTAATCACCCCCTTTAGAAGAACAATCAGAAATCACAACTCACAAAAATGTAAACGACAAATGCAAATAATTTAAATAGGATAATTATAAAACATCATCAGCAGGTATTAACCTTTGGAAGAACATTCAGAAATCACAACTCGCAAAAATCGAAACAACAAATGCAATTAATTGAAAGCTAATTATAAAACATCATCAACAGTTATTAATTATAATAACAAATAAACCTAATTATAAACCATCATCAACAGCTATTAATTATAATAACAAATCACAGAAAGACAATCTAAAATCTAACGAACACAAAATTACCAGGTGATGGTTCGTGTGGATCTACGCAAGCATTAAGGTTTCAAACAACCGTTTTGAAAGTAAAATTGGAATGAAGCAAATATGAATTATTGATGTATATAGCAACTAAAGCCTGTGGACTGTTGAAGACACATGGCATCCTAAAAATCGCATATGAAGAAATCGAACGGCTAAAAATGAGGTTTTGGAAAAGGTTTTAAAAGCAGCCATACCAATGAACAAGTTTTAAAAACAACATACGGTTGAGATGTAGGTGTGATTGAAGAACCCATACCAATGAACAGGGAAGAGGGAGAATCTAACGGTGTATAATAAGGGCAGAAGTTTTCTCCTCACAAAGTTATAATATTTTTTTATTAAGGTATTTTACACTTCCCCTTATTGAATAAAGGGGGTAATTATTAATTTTATGTTATGAAACGTTTTCTGAAGTTAACCGGGTTTTCGAATTGAAATTACGAATCAACTAATGCAAAAACGACTACGTATTTTACAGAGTTGATGCAATTAAACCTCCGCAACCACAAAAAGATTAACTTTCTCTCTATTAGATTTGAACTCTTTACCTTCATTTTGAAAAGTAAGTATTCTAAAGTTCGTTAAGTTATTTACCTCGTTAACAATCATTTACACTAGAGCATTAGATATGATTGTGGCTCAACGTTGTGTCAAACATAAAAGTGGGTGTCACGTAGGATAAAGTGACTTTGGTATTAGAATTTCTTTGGTATCATATTTTCTGCGGCAATAGTTAGGACCCAAAATGTGATGCCAAAGGTATTTTTTTCGCATTTAAAAAAATACATGTATAATTTTTTGTTCATTTATATAAAAAACATTTTTCATTCATATAAATAAACATATAATTTTCTCTTTTTTCATTTAGGATTAACGGTGCAAAAAAAATAAAATATAAACAAAATACTTATAGGGACTAATTATGTCAAAAATTATAGTTTTAACGTTTAAATAAAAAACAAATTAAGTAAAAAATAAAAAACATTGGATCTACACAAATCCAAGTATACACATATACAATGGATTTACACAAGACTAGATCCAAGTATTCACAAATACATTGGATCTACACAAGACTCAAATAAAACAAATGATGAACATGACAAGATCTTTAGGAGAGGATGATCTTCATCAAGGATTTATCAATAATCACATCATAAGTGTGTGAGTGATCTTCTCTTTTGACAAGGTAAAGAAGGAGATCAAGGGGATAATCATAAGTAAACATACATAACACATTAAGTGATCATTTACAAATGATTATGAATTAGAAAGGAGAACGATAGCAGAAAGATTGTCCAAAAAGGGTTATGGAAAATGCAAATTTGATCCACTATTTATAGGAGACAAAAACCAACAGCTCTCTGAGCGCGGTTCCTTAATTGTCTTGCGGTTCCTTATCACTAAGGAACCGCATAGGCATTTAAGGATTCGTGTTCATAGACTCTGCTCCCTTTTGTCTTTTAGTGGGGGAGCAATATATGAGGTAAGTTTTTACCTTCAAAGGATATTCATATGGCATTTGGAATATGCCATATTCAAATTTATATTTTCCATTTTAATAAAACATTTTCATAAAAAGAAAGTTTATTAAAAACTCTTTTGTCACATTTGACAAAATGTAAGTTTAGGACTAATCACTTTTATGATCACTAATCATGATTAAGATATGTTAGTGCAATACTTAAATGATTATTACCTTGATGATAGTGTTTGTTAGATAATTCGTCTTATGATTGTATTTGACGATAAATGTCTTTTTAATTTGTCGTGATTAAAATTTAGAAAGATTAGTTAACACTAATAATGTTTTTAGGCATTACTCTTAAAAATATTGAACGGGCATTCGGAGTCCTGCAAGGTCGTTGGGGCATCTTACGACAACCTGCGCGTCCAATGGAAATCAACAACCTCAAGAAGATCATGTATTGTTGTATAGTTTATATAACTTGATATTGGAAGACGAGGGATTTAAAGTTAACATGAGAGATATGTTCGTGGATCCAACACCAGATATTGGTAGAAACTGGCACGAAAGATGTGAGTTACATGTTCAGAAGACAAAGGAACTTCCGGATAGGAAAGTGTACAACGATCTCTGAGAGGACCTAGTGGAACATCTATGGAATGAAGAAGGGTAGTTTACTTTTAGGTAATGTTTAATTTTATGTAATGTTTTAAATTAATTAATTAAATTTTAAGTTTATATCGTTGGAAATACGTTTTACGTATTAGAAAGGATTGGTCACTCCAACAATAGATTAAGTGATAACTCATAGTCTAGTATTATTAAGTTGAGTAAACAAGGCCATGCCTAGCCCATGGAATGTATGATGCCGGCGACCCATTGTGTAAGCCCAAGCCCATCACAAGGCTTGGGTATATAAACCCTCTCCTTAGTTGGAGAGGGTGTGGTTCACTTTCATTTTACACATAGTTAAAGTATGTTTTCCATACTTTCTCTCTCTAAGTGTGAGTGTTCTCACCATCTTTCTATATCTTTCTCTCTCTAGAATATAAGCAAGATTTACAATATCTTACAAATGGTATCAAGAGCCATGGATGATTGGTTTGTTCTTGTGTTTGTTCATCATTGATTTTGGTAGATTTTGATCTAAAATCATTCGAGCCAATTTTTTTTTGTGTTTTTTATGGTTTAATCTTGATACAAATCATCTACATCGTTGTGGTAGAGATTTGGTATTGTTACTTTGGTTAAAAACAAAAAAAATTTGGGTGTTAAGATCATTTGTTTGCTTAAAATCTCGAATTGGGTGTGTTTTATCCGAAAAAGTGGAAAAAAGTGGAAATTGGGATATTTTTGTATTATTACGACACATTCCGTCGTAATGGCTAGGGTTTACATATTGCGACACTTATTGCGACGCATATTGCGACAGATTTTGAGTTATTGCGGCAGATTTTGAGCATATTGTGACAGTTTTTGTGACATTGCGACAGATTTTGCTCATATTGCGACAGATTTTTGTGACTTGCGACAAATTTTGCTCATATTGCGACGGATTTTGTGACATTGCGACAGATTTTGGCATATTGCGACAGGATGTTCTTGCGACAGATTTTAATAATTTTGCTATTATTGCGATAGTTATTTTGTTTTGTCATATTGCGAAGGGATCATTATATTGCGACACATTTTGTCATTTTTCACACATTGCGATACATTTCTGAACAATCTCTAAAACCACTTTGAGTATTGCGATAATGGGTCAGTTTGACATCATACACATTGCAATATTTTTTTGGCTTCATATTGCGACAGTGGTCAGTTCTTATACATTGCGATAGTGTCACACCAACTCACTTGGACATTCCAAGACACAACCTTGACTCGACTCAAAATCTGTCAACCTCTTCACAACTCTTTTACAAACCATTCCGACTCGCCCAACCTCAATCAAAAATCAATCTCATCAACACTTCAACAACACCGACTCAATCTATTTCCAGTCGTCATTTTCACTACTCACAATACATATCATCAATAAGACACTCTAATCAACTATTTTCATATAAAAAGATCTCAGTTTCATCCCATTCGTGTTTTACAAATACTAGCGAGACCTTAAAAAGATCATAGACACGAAAGGAACTTTCATTATAGATCTGAATGTCAATGTCTAAAAACATCTTTAATATTCGAATATAAAGCAAAGGCCTTAACAATTTTCTGTGAGACCCCAACTTTGTTTCGATTTATTAAAACTCATGAATCTTGAAACCCAAATAATCATCGTAGATCTATGTCTGGTGAACCCAATTTAATTTTCGAATTTTTTCACTAATTTATAACAACTTTGTTATAATCAGTGTTCAATTCGGTTTAATTCTTAAAAACAATCGCATGCAATCACGAATCAACCTTACCCGAGACCTTAATTGATCTTGAAGCCAGAACATAGTTTTCTTATATTCTTCGATTCTTATGCAGTGATGAATCGTAAGAATTAAATGTCTTCGTGGGTTCCTTATCTAGTTTATTGTGATTCTCATTGAGATTGTGTGAAGTTCTAAGGATGGGGTAAGAAGATTGGGTTATTAAGATTGTTTGGTGGCTGGGAATGGGATGTAGATGAGTGATAGGGCGACGGAGTTTACAAGATTTGATAGGAGAAAAGCGGTTGAGTGTTTGATGAGATTAGGGAAACTTATGTGAGTATTTTAGGGTTAGTGGGTACTTATACCCGGGTGATTAGGGTTGGTATAATTGGGCTTCAACATAACACCGGGCTGACCCTCGAAGTTGGGCTGATAATGGGCTGCAATGTTGTTTCAATGCAATGTTTTTCTATACTGAATTTGAGCCACGTTGTTTCAAAGTTTTGGTCATAAACGTTTCATTCAATTTGGTTTCAAGTACGAGTGGAAAAATATGTCATTAATAGTTAACATTTTGGGATTCTAATGACAAAAAGTGACGAAACAAAGCGACAAGTATTTGAAGACAAGTATCGAGACAATGTGACAAGATTTATTTATTGTGACAAGATTTTACATCGATAAGTAATCTTTACCTTATTTTCATCGAAATTCAATAGAATCGTTGCATTAGACATCCCAAGAGGGAGACTTGAATCTAATGCAAAACACAGGTAGAGAAAGTGGTATAACGTTATTTCGACTACTTCAGTCTCATCTTGTCACCCTTTCATTGCTTCAAGGAGGAAGCGAATTTATGGCACTCTTTGGTCAAGATCGTAACATATTCATCGACTCTATATTCCTCAACTTGAATCAACTAGTTGAGCAACTTCATAAAGAAGACTTTAATCACTTTGCATCAGAATCTGCATATAAAGCTCTCGTGACCCAGCTTACGCACTTCTTCCAATTCAACATCGCTAAGCCTGATAATTCAGGGATATGCCAGTCATTTTTTCAATACTCATATACCGAGGTTCAAGATTTCCATGGTACACTGTTGAAATTCATGACATTGGTCTCGTCTTCAATTGATGAAAGATCCCGACTTCAGCAAGCGTATGATAATGGAGTGCAAGAATCTACGATGCAGATGCAAGAGGAGAATGGTCATACGGTTGACAGCTTGGAGCCTAAAGTTAGTAAGAGCATGGAATCGGAGGAAAGCATGCTACAAGAAGCATGTCAGGGAATGATATAGACATTTCTCATGATGACACCATACCCGTATATGACGAAGAGTCTACAAATACGGTACAACGGAATGTGGTATATGATGTCTATGCCGATGAACTACCGCATGTTGAGCATTCCGAACCTAATTATGACAAACATGGGATGGAAAAGGGTGATAGTTTTACCACTTCAGATTCATCCGATGTGAGTCAAAATGGGGGAGAGACTATTCAGAATGTTATAATACATCATGATAAATGCTTTATGACTGATTCGTTATCTGATTCCGATTCCAAGATTAAAGAGCTTGAAATGATAATAGCTCAACAATCTAAAGATATTGAGGATGCCAAACTTGAATTTTCGAAGAAAATGAACAAATTTGAAACATATTTTGAAAAACTTGAAAAGTCAAACGTTGTTCTTGAACGAAAACTAGATAAAAAAAGTTCTAGATTCTGAAGCTGAAAAAGATAATCTTTTGAAACAAAATAAGTTGCTAGAATCTAAGTTGGCGTCCCAAGACAAATTGCTTAAAGATAATGAGACCTTAAAGGCTCAAGTACAGGAAAAGGTTTTTGCTATAGCTGCGTTGAAAAACGAATTGAGGAAAACTAAAGGAACTAGTGTCGACACTAAGCTTGAAAATCCATTAATCTTGGGGAAACCGCCTACAAATCAGTCCGTTAGACAACCGACTGCATTTAGATCCGAGCGACCACAATCCACGAGACCGCGGTTTGCCTTCCAAGTTGATATGGTTCATATTTCTAGAACAATCACTCCACCAACTAGGCTTAACGTGACTAAACTAGCTTTAGCAATACCTAATCACATGATTGCCTCTAGTTTCTCTACGAATACAAACAACACGTCTAGAACTAGTTCAAATGCCGTTCGCCATAAATTTGGCTGAGGGAAGCTAAGCAAAAGACATAAGTTAGAGATAGTAATTTTAAACCTAGTCAGATGCCTTCTAGATTACCCAACACTGCTAACCGTAGCATGTCATATCCTAGGATCATCAATCAATCATCTAGGAATTCTAGATCTTACTCGGACATTAAATATGCTACTTGTAAATCATGTAGGAAATGTGTCTTTAAGGCAAATCATGACTCTTGTGTCAAGAAATTCCTTAATGAGGTGAACTCCCGCGCTAGAGTTAAATCCCAGTGGGTAGATAAAATTAAACCCATTGGTAAATGTGGCGCCCCACGGGTAGAACTTTCACTTTTGTAGGAAACGAGTGCCCTTTAACTAGGATAGTCTCCAATTCTACCAAGCCTACTAGGGAGGAAACTCAAAAGGATGATCACTCACTTAAGACAAGTAAACCATCCCCTCAGGTCACCTCTGGCACAAGAAAAGAAAACTGTGAATCTCCGCAGGGTTCTAAGATAGATATCGCTAACCCATATAAAAGCATACAAAATTCAACTGAGAATGCAGGTACCAAAGTCAAGGATCAACAAAAACAAACCGGTCTGATCTTTGTACACCGTTCATCTAAGGGCACTCTCAGAGTTTGGTTACTGAAGAAGCTGATATCAGAGAAACAAGTGTCTCAGGGGATTTGCAGTTAAGCTCGTGTATATGGCTCATCGTTAAATATCAGACGATGACTCGATCTTCAAATAAGGAAAGTTTATCGCCGATGATAAACTTATCCTCACAAACGAGAAATTAAATTTTCTCGGACACGAGCTATTATTAAAACTATTTAGAAGTTTTAAGCTCGTGTATTATGGCTCATAGTCAAATCACAATCTGTGACCCGAACTTCAAAGAAAGGGAAGTTTATCTCGTCAACGATAACTTACCCTCAAAACGAGAAATTAATTTTTCTCGGGCACGAGCTTACATAAAAACTTTCAACGGTTTTAAGCTCGTGTAAATGGCTCATCGTTAAATATCAGACGATGACCCGATCTTCATATAAAGGAAAGTTTATCGCCGATGATAAACTTATCCTCACAAACGAGAAATTAAATTTTCTCGGACACGAGCTAAAATTAAAACTATTCAAAGGTTTTAAGCTCGTGTACATGGTTTATTGTTAAATGACAGACGATGACCCGGACTTCAAATAAAGGGAAGTTTATCTATGCAACGATAACTTACCCTCAAAACGAGATATTAAATTTTCTCGGACACGAGCTTGCATTAAAATTATTCAAAAGTTTTAAGCTCGTGTAAATGGCGTATAATCACATTTCAGATTATTCCCCGGACTTCAAAGAAAGGAAAGTTGGTCACCGATGATAAACTTATCCTTACAACGAGAAATTAATTTTTCTCGGGCATGAGCTAATATTAAAAACATTCGAAATTTTTAAGCTCATGTACTATGACTTACAGTTAAATATCAGACTGTAACTCGGATTTCAATTTTAGGAAAGCTTAACCTTAGTGATAACTTATCCTCGTAACGGGAAATTAATTTTTCTCGGTCATGAGCTTGTATTAAAAAGTTCCAAGTTTTAAGATCAGAAAGGAAAGTGTATCTTTTAAATAAGAGAACTTTTCCTCATAACGAGAAATTTATCTTTCTTGGTCATGAGCTTTACGTTAAAACATTCAAAAGTTTTCAAGCTCATGAAAACGACTTCTAAGTAAATGTCAACTTAGGACTTGTTCTTCAGTTAAAAGGAAAGTTTATCGCCGATGATAAACTTATCCTCACAACGGGAAGTTTACAACTTCTCGAAATTGAGCTCGTTTCGTAAGATATTCAAAATCTTAAACTCAAGTAATTGATTTTCAAAACGTTGAACACAAGTTTTCAAGCAAATATTCAAAAGGTTTTTCTAAATCTTTCAAAATTGTGTGTTCAAGATGTTTTTGATAAAAAGAGCATGTCTTCTGGAATCGATAATATTTACGATCTTAGAAATATCGTTCAATAATGACACGGGGTTGTAAATAAAGTTCGAGAAGAAGTTTAAATGATTTAAAACATGCTTAAAATGGCTTGCTATTATTTCAAATAGTAACCCGCTTTTCATATTCAAGTCAAGCATTTTACCGGAAAGCTTTGACTCAACAACGAGAATTAATTTTCTCGGGCATGGTTTACTTTTTAACCATGTAAGGGATTGTGTTTACGTTATAACACAATCTAACACGGATATATGTACGCATCAATGCATTTATTTGTTAAAACAAGAGAAATATTGTTTTTATGAAGTTATCATCTCTACAATCATAGCAATCACAATTGGTATCTACATACTCGACGATGCGACTACTCAAACGACGACTACAGCTCTTTCAATGGAACACGGGTCAACAATTGAGGGGGAGCAATTGTAAGCATTCAGATTCTTTGATGCCGAAAGTGCCAAGTTCACTAATTGGTGTCAAGACAACGATATCAATCATACACATAGTGTCAAGAGATAACTTCAGACGTGACGAGGCGACCAACATTCGTGAACAAGAACCATGTGATTCTATCATATGATGTTCTCCATCATTCAGGTCCAACCTCGTAAATTGCTAATCTTGTGAATACATTATCATATATGATCTTTACACGTGATAAATACCTTACACTTGTGTTTAAAAGGTATTTAATTTACGTTTCAAGTACACCCTCATTAATTTGAGGGGGAGCTTGTGAAAATCATGAAGATAATTGGATTTTCATTTTTTTCTTCCCAAATTTTCTTAAAATGTTATTAAATCAATTGATACTAAAAACATCGACTGGGTTAATATTTTTTATATGGGGGAGAAAATATGATTTAATATGGGAAATGATTAATCACAAATGGTTTGACTTAACGTGATAGCTCTTCCCGACATGTGCGAAATGTTTTTGGATATCGTGACATATGTTAAGGGGGAGCAAAATGGATTTGGATATCAAAATGGATTTCATGGTGACATACTCTTACCTAAAACATCTCTATTCACGACGGTGAAGATTGTGGTGACATAAGGATGGTAGGATAGGTTAAAGTCCAATGATTCCTCTAGAACCGGAGGAATCTTCCCAAGGACATACCATAGCTAGAAATAGTAGTCCTTAGGAAAGATGGAGAAATTTTGTGAACGTAGTTGAATACCGACCAAGTACTTAAGTTAGCACTAGAACAATCACAACAAGGTGCTAGTTATGACGTATTGGTAAGCATTGAAGGGGTTGAAGAATGAAAAAGAATTGTAATGATAAAGGGTGAAAAGAAAGAAGCCCTCCTTACAACCTTAGGCATAAACCGGGTCAACTCATTAGCTACTAAGATCATTTTAATGATGCATGATATTGAAGATAGACATCATGGACCCAGTGATGGAATGCACAACCCATGCCAGCTAACTCATATATCTCTCAAAAGATATTTGTTTTAATCACATGGAGATCAACACGTTATCTATCGATTTATTCACTCCAAATAAATAGGTATTGAAATGGTGGCACTCCTCTCCAGCCTCCGATCACTAAAAATCCAAAATGCACGATCGAGTCTAGAGCCATTTGAGATCATCAAATATCTCATTAGGACACACTTCCATATTTTCTTGCTTCCTCACACAAAGTGAAACGTAAGAAAGATATTAAGATTCCTACGCCAAAATCTTCATGATCTTGCCTGAACATCCGAGTAATACGCAAGTATTTACAATGAAGATGGAAATCCTTCTTAAGCGAACATTAAAAAGCTCATGGTAGGTGACTTGTGCGATTCTTTATGAATCAAACTTGTGATAACTAGAAAGCAACAGTTGTTAAATTCTTAATTGAATCTAAACACGTTCCAGGCCTCTACGCAATATCTTAGTGATCTTGCTAGAACACTCAGAGTGACACATTAGTGTTCACAGTGATGAGTGGAAATCCTTCTAGTGTTAACCTCAAACAGCACTTGGTAGGTAACTTTCAAGATTCTATGTGAATCAAGCTCGTGACATCTGGAAAGCAACGATGGTGTGATTCCTTAATGAATCAAACTTGTTCCAGGAATCAAAATTGACGGCTTCAATCATGCGGATAATTTTATCCAAATGATTCACTCTTTACGTTCGCAGTCATCTTTGGACGGTCGAGTAAAGAGAACGGGTTTACCTACGAAATCTTGTCAAGGATATTTTTAATTAAATCTACCTACCACAAGTACGATATTTTATATCGTCCAACAGTCTTCAATGACCGGAGGTAAAATGCTACCGAATTAGAATGAAATGTTCAAAGCCATTTCGTTCGTGTCTACTTATGTTACTACATTTGAAGACGGTGGCGTTGTGGTGCTCGAGAAGAAGTCGTCCCCGCATGCTTATACTTTATGAACTTAATACTTCATCTAATTCAAGAAATCCTAAAAGTCAAGTCTTCCGTTGTATCAAACTATAGAGCTTTCAATAATTACGAAGGTATAAGTATGTGGGACATGAAGTCACGAAGAGGCGAAGATCACAAGTGATGAATGCACAAGATCAAGGCAAGAGATTGATGCTCAACACTGATATCTAAGATCATATCAACATGTTCACCAGAAAAGAAAAATAAAAGAAAGACGAAGACTAAGAGCTCAAGACAAGCATAGTATGTTAGGTTTATTTTATGAGTGTAACTCAGGTAACGCCCTTGATTGGAGTGACCTCCCTTAGGGGGAGATTGTTGGAAATACGTTTTACGTATTAGAAAGGATCGGTCACTCCAACAATAGATTAAGTGATAGCTCGTAGTCTAGTATTATTAAGTTAAGTAAATAATACAAGGTTTTACCAAGTATAAAAATTAAGTTCGTTGAATTATGTCTAATCGAATTGACTACTGGTTAACGTGCGACTCAGTCGTTCTTAGTGGAATATAAAGGGAAAATGTTATCTATTAAACTAAAGTACAATGAAAATGAAATTGTCGTTAAGTAAAAGTGGAAGTTTAAAATTTAAAACTAAAATTTAATACTTAACAATAAATGACGAAAAATTAAAACTTTAAAAAGTAAAATTTGAAAACTTAATAAAAATGAAAACTTTAAAATAAATCTAAGTTAAGACAATTAAAATAACACTAAGTAAAAATGACGGGAAAAATAAAATTGTAAATTAAAATAAAGGATAAAAATAGAACTTAAACTATCAGAATGCTTTTAGTCGGAATCCTATCGGAATGGTGTCGGAATAAACACGTCGGAAAGCAATCAGAATAAGCTAAAACAAAACTATCGGAATGTAGTAAAAACGAAAGTATCAGAATAAGTACAAAACAAATCTATCGGAATAACCAATAAGTTCTATTCTATCGGAATGTATAAAAACAAAGCTATCGGAATAATGTAGAAAAGGAAAGCTATCGGAATCCCGATCGGAATAACCGTCGGAATCCAAAACCCTAATCCGATACAACGATCGGAATAAAAGTGAAGGCTGTCGGAATCAAAAGCCCTTTTCCGATACAAGGTATCGGAATACTTGGTCGGAAAGGATAAACCCTTTTCCGATGGCTGTAATACGCAATAAGCAAACCGAATAAGCAATGATTTAAAAAGCACAAATAGAAACTTGCCCAAATGAATAATAGAAAGAACTAAATAAGCTCGAATAAGAAACTTTCTAAAGACTAAATAAGCAAACCTTTTAAGCAAACTTTAATAAAGAACGAAACCTTTGAGAAAACTTAAAAGTAAAATAAGCTAGATACAAAATAAGCCAATAAGAATGATAAGCTCAAAGCTCAAATCATATAAAAACTTATATATCAACAAAAAGATAAACTTTTTGATCATATAAAAATCAAGATTAAGCAAGATGGAAGATTAATTCGGATTAAAGATAAATAAAAATCAAGAAAGGTAGAATAAGATGAATATTAAAACAAGATTAAACTTTAAAAAGTAAAGATTAGATTAAACAAGGAAGAAAATAAAAGATGAAGTTTTCCTAGTGAGAGAAAGTTAAACACTTTCTCTCTCTAAAAATTAAAGCTACAAAAGAAAAAAAATGAAGACAAACTAACAATTAACTAACTAACTTACTAACACCCTTCTAATGTGTCGTTAGGAGGGTATATATAGGAGGTGGGGAGTGTATGTGTTGCTTCCTTCTTTCTTTCTCTTTCTCGTCTTTTAATTCTTTGTCTTTCTCGACGTCGTCTCGGGATTTGTCGATATTAATTGAACTTGCCTTATAATTTTCTTCTATAATTAGACCTGGTTCTTCGACTTCATTAAACTTCCGTCTTTAGACTTTTTCTTTGATAAATCTTCAGAATAGGCCTTGGACTTCCGTTCTTTTTGCACTCTTGATCTTTTGACTTCGTCTATTCTCGTTTTCTTCGATAAAAGCCCGTGAAAGCCCTGTTTTCTTCCCTTTTCACATTCTGGTCCTAAATCACAACAAAAACACAAACCACGCATAATTCTGACATATATGGCATAAAATGCACATTTTTGGTTATTATCATATTTAAATGGTAAAAGGATGGGTGTTTTCACACCTATCAGTAAACAAGGCCTAGCCCATGGAATGTATGAGGCCGGCGGCCCATTGTGTAAGCCCAAGCCCATCTCAAGGCTTGGGTATATAAACCCTCTCCTTAGTTGGAGAGGGTGTGGTTCACTTTCATTTTACACATAGTTTAAGTGTGTTTTCCATACTTTCTCTCTCTAAGTGTGTGTTCTCACCATCTTTCTATCTCTTTCCCTCTCTAGAATATAAGCAAGATTTACAATATCGTACATATATAAATATGTATTTAATTAAAAAAAATCATATGGCACACCACTTTTCCCGTAAAAACTGGTCTCATAGCAATTCTGGTGACATAGCCACTTTGCTGACGCGACACTACCTTTTCGCTATGACACCACTTCTACGGCTCTACCGCTCCCTATGCTCTAAGATATCCTCTCGTGCTATCATGGTGTTATAAGAAAAGTGTTGTCACTTAAAAAAATTTTCTCATAATACCACAATACGTCATAGCAGCATAAACATTCCTCCTTCCATAACACCATGTTTTTGTGTCGTCAAGTATTCCAAGTTTTACAGTTTTTCATAACACGAGAAAAACACCTAAAAACTCGAGTGATGGTGTGAGTCTCGTGTTATCACATAAAATTTTTCAAAATCATTTGTGGTGGTGGTGGTCACTCAATACTCCAAAATGCGAGATATGATGTAAAACTCGTGTCATTTTTTAGAATGACTAAAACCACGGTCTAAGGTACCCTATGTTCTTTGTGTTTCCATAAGGAGTACTATCTATGTAATTAGCTCTTTCTTTTACCACAAAAAAGAAGGGCTCCTCCTATTAATACCGTCCCTAATTCTCTAAAATGTACAAAAAGTACAAATTTTTTGTAGTTTTTGTCTCATTAACCCCCCAGTTAGCAGTTCAGAACAGTTTTTTTATCAGTTTTGGTTCCGTGTTTTTATATGTTTATTACTTTGAACCTATTACACTTTAGGGTAAAATGCAAAATGCTTCCCTAAACTTTCCAAAAACCGCATATATGCCCCTGAGTCTAAACTACAAGCAAATTTTCCCCTGAACTTCATTTCGCGTGCATTTTTTCCCCTGAGTCGACTTTTTTTTACTTTTTATAACTTTTTACGTTATCTCCCCTCATGTGCCATGCACATGAGGGTATTTTCGGCTTTACCGCTCTTTCTTCCCCACTTCTTATTCTTTCCCATTTAAATTATCCAGAACACCACCACCACCACTATCGCCGCCATTGTTACTGTAGCATCATCCATTTTATTTTAAAAAATACCAATAATAAAAATGATAAGTTCCAAATTTGTAGACTTTTTTGAATCCTAAAAGAAAGACTTTCAAACATAGGTTACAAAAATTACGAGAATGGTTGTTTTGCATGGTTGCACGCGAAATGAAAGTTCAGGGGCAAATTTGCTTGTAGTTTGGACTCATGAGCATATTTGCGGTTTTTAAAATGTTCAGAGACATTTTTTGAATTTTACCCTAAACTTTATAATTTTCATTTCTCTATTTTAGGATCTAAAAAAAAGTGAGAAGGGGTACCTATTGTTTTTTAGGGTACGTATAACATTGACTTTTTGTTTTCGGTTATGTTATTAATATCCTTTCTGACCTTCAAAAAGTACAAAATTCTACCTTCTTTACCCGCCCATTGTTAACAGTAAAACATAATTGTTGGAAACTCACTTTATGTGACGACATTTAAGAATTCCCATTAGTTATCATAGTCACACACGTTTAGACTAGACTAGGTTCATGTATAGTTAAGCGTATCGTGTGTGACTATATATACCCCTCCTTTGCTTCCAAGGAGCGGTGTTGGTTGTGTCACTTTCCTAGTTTAATACATTTTCTATTTCTTTCACACACATTCAACCTCTCTTCTCTCTCTCTAAACCAACAATGGCTTCCACCACCATCTACCACCACATTAGACCACCGGATCCGATTTAGCATTTCTACATTTGGCATCAGAGCCTTGGTTCATTCCTTGGATCATGTTTTTTGCTTCGATTTTGGTGGTCTTAAAATCTTTTCTTGGGTCCGAATATATCATTTTTTTGTCACGTCTTATTTCCTAAGAATCTTGGTCCAATCTGTCACAAATTTGTCACTGTCTTTTATATCATTCTATGTCCCACTATATCATTCTATGTCCGAATATATCATTCTATGTCCCAATCTCAGTCTCGAAATCATTTTTGTCCAAGTTGTATACCCGTTTTTTTTGTTGTTTTTATCCTGGTATTCATCTGATTTGCATAATGTGGATAAGGACAAAAAATTTATGGTCCAACCATTTTTTTCGGGGTTACAAAAACTTGGTCAAAAACCTATTCAGATGGCATATTGCGATGGGTGGATTTGTCTATGTTGCGATGGACAATTTCATATATTACGATGGGATGCTTGGATTATTGCGATGGCGGTTTCTTCTTCTATGGATGTATTCCGATGGGTTTCTTTTTCATTCCGATGGGTAGGGCCGTCCTCATTGCGATGGATGGTTTGATCCATCGCAATGGTAGTCATATCGTCATGCTACCCAAATTCTCCCAACATTGCGATGGGTACCATTGCGATGGATACCATCGCAATGGGTACCATCGTAATGGGTTCCATCGTAACGAGACATCAGACTTCGATAGACTCTGTTTCATTTTGACTGCGATGGCTTAAAGTCTTTGACTGTGATGGACTCTCATTGCGATGGGTTCCATCGTAATGGGTCCAAGGTCTTGACTACGATGGACTCACAAGTTTAGAATGCGATGGGACTCATGTTGTGATAGGGTTAATATATTGAGTACGATGGGTTGTATTTTAGACAGTGGACAAAACTATGACCAAAACTAAATCCATTGCAACTGAGTCAACTCGGTATTTACCGAGTTGACTCAGTTTACTCACTGAGTCGACTCAACATTGACTCAGTTAACTCACTGAGTCTGACTCATCTCCGTCCTTTTACCTCCCAATCAACACCAAGTCTAATCCTAAATCCCATCGACACCTAGCCCATCTAATCTCATCACTTTCGTCTCAAATCAAAACTCAAACAGAAAATCATATAGATCTCAGAATTATTTTTTTTCGTGGGTCATTAAGGAAGGAACGATATATTTAGATCAATCACGATAAAAAAGCATAATCATCATAGATCTAATTGTGTATGGTTTCACCCATTTTTTATTTTCGAATCATCAAGAATGATTTATAACAAATTTGTTATAATCATTTCTTTTCTTCGATTAAAAACAATTAAACCAACATGCAATCTAGATCTGTCATTAATTTTCGAATTAAAGATGGATTAATAACAAGTTTGTAATAATCTCTCTTTGATTCGCTTAGGAAACAGATCCTTGTTTGGTTTATCCAATTTAATTTTCGAAATGAAACAAGATTTTTAACAAATATGTTATAATCTATTTGTTTCTTTCGTTATTTACAACAAACAAAAGTACACGAAGAGAAATATCGACCTACCCGAGACCTCCATTTTCAAGATCTTGTTGACCAGTAACCTTTTGTGGCTTGAAAAATGATGAGCATGTTATGTTGATTCTTCGTTTAATAACAGAAGATAAATACAAGAGTCAATGATTATGGTGGGTTACGGGTTTGATGAAAAGACGAGATGGGGATTGGGATGAGATCGATAATTTCAAGATTATGTTATTTGGGTGTTAGATTATGTATGGGATTATATGTAGATGCTGAGTTTGAGATTGTGAAAGCTGAGATTAGATTTATTTTTTTGATAAGAAATAAATAAAGATGGGGCGGAGAGAACAAGAGGAGATGGGGGCGGATGAAATGAGCTGATGGGGTTAGGGTAATTGTGAGTGAGATTAGGGTTAGGTCACTTATATACCTAATCTCTAGGTATTAAGTATATATATATATTTTTTTAACCGGGTATAAGTTTATAATTTGGGCCATGAACTCACGGGCTGCAATTATCTCATGTGGTTAAAACATGTGATGGACTCACATTTTTTTTCAAAAAACCATGAATTGAGCCGTTTGTTTTGGTAAAACATACACACTAATTTTTTTTAAATACAAATTTTTAAATAAATTTGTTGTGTATTAAGTTTACTTCGGTCATCATCGGGACGAGACAACTTGTGACGAGACAAAAAAAGTGACGAGACAATTGTGACGAGAATTTATTTGAGACGAGACCAATGAAAAAATGGGCGATTTTTTAGTGACTACAGATTTTTTTTTGGATCGGATATTAATTATTTGAAGACGAAGACGAATTTCTTCGAAGGCGTGTACTTATTTTATCCTTGAACAGATAACTTGCTCGTGCTTAATCTCAGAATGAAGACTTGTTTATCTGGTTTCCGGGTTCGGGGTGGATGGTTGATGACTCGGATAACTATCACTCAAAGGGGTTACTTTGTTGTACTCAGTGTCACACGCATAGTCGATGTGGATAATTTCAAGAGGGGTTGTGCTTATATACATCTTTAGTGATGCATTGGGTACATAAAATTTTATCCACCGTTCTTCATTCAACAATAGTGCAAGCTTAAGTCACAAGATCGAAGGATTCTTATTCAGTTTCATGTTTGATGTATCTGGTTCATTCCATCAGTGGTCACTTCAAATTGCCTTCAAGTGGGTTGGTAAAGATGGCCATGGAGAGTTTATGAGAAGAGATTTTCAATCAACAGCTGATTCTCACCGAATATAATTAAGCTTATTTATTATTCTCTCGAGATTTTCAGGCTTATGTGCTTACGATTTATTGATGGTTCCGAGTTTCGAAACCATCAAGGGGGAAGAAGAAGACACATCGAACGCACAACGAGTACAAGTGATGAACTTCATACCTTCTTTTGATTTGAAGACATTCCGGGATGACATTTGTCATAGCCACAGAGAAAATCAGTGTTTTAACTCGTGGCGTTTTCAATCTCTAAACGGTACACTACTGATTCGATGATTAATTGTTTGGTTGTTGCAATTATTCATCATCATTATCCTATATGCACTCCCGGGACTTAATTGACTCTGGTGCATCTCCGGAAGAAGATATGTGCATTTCCGGAACTTAATTGACTCTGGTGTTACGATGTCAACTTCGTGAATGGGATAAAGTGTCCACTTCAGTATTTGAGCTTCATAATTGGGATTGATTTACTTTCTTCAACTATGTGGGGGAAGAAATGTCTTGATTCTTTCTAGTATGCATAACTTGAACTTTCAGGGGGAAGAAAAATTCAGAAGAATTATTCAAGCGTGAGAAGAAAAGTTGTTGATCTACTTGGTGTACCCCTTACTTTCAATTGCTCTTAGCAACGTTATCATGTTATATGATGGGATTTGCTTTTTAGATTCCGCTGTGCGCTTAATCATTCTAAGCTTTATTGAAAGCTTTGAAGTTGCTTACGAGGATTGTCGATTTAGGGGGAAGCTATTTATAAAGCTTCTACATCAAGTTTATGTGGCATGAATTAGGGGGAAGCTAATTCAGAAGCTTCTCCTTAACCAGAAGTGTATGGGTTACTTAGCTCGTGCCGTTACAGTATTTCTACTACAAGTTAAAGATGAGTCGTTTTGAAGTCAAAGGCCTCAGAAGACATCATCAGCATTGGACGCTTCATGAAAGCTCTTGTTCTTATCATTATGTACTTGTTAGGAAAAAATATTGTAAGGAATTCTACACGTCGTCCCATGGGGGAAGATTGTTGGAAACTCACTTTATGTGACGACATTTAAGAATTCCCATTAGTTATCATAGTCACACACGTTTAGACTAGACTAGGTTCATGTATAGTTAAGCGTATCGTGTGCGACTATATATACCCCTCCTTTGCTTCCAAGGAGCGGTGTTGGTTGTGTCACTTTCCTAGTTTAATACATTTTCTATTTCTTTCACACACATTCAACCTCTCTTCTCTCTCTCTAAACCAACAATGGCTTCCACCACCATCTACCACCACATTAGACCACCGGATCCGATTTAGCATTTCTACAATAAATTTTTTTTGTTTTTTAATTTCTGTTATGTATTTTTTAACTGTTACGTACTTTTGACTTATCAATTTTTATAGTAATTTTATTCCAAACATTATATTTCAAATTGCGTTTTATAAAAGCTGATTATTTGATTATTTATTTTCAAAACACATAATCTAAGCAATCCCAAACGCCTTATCAAACTTTATAAGTTTTGTCCGCGCTTTACCTTTCACAGTTTTATATATAAAAAAATTAACAAAAAAGGGTATTATAACTCACCCCTTTTTTTAAAGGCAATATATTCCAAACCAACCAAACTAAGAGAGGAAGGTGTCACAACGAGCCACACTCGCCGTGCCTACGTGGCAGGCTCGCCGTGGCTCGTCGTGCCTCGTCGCCCACACCGACCCCCCTCTTCGCCGAGAGGATTTCGGTATTGCGAAATGTTGACGACGAGAAGAAAGTGGAAGATATAGCCGTTGGGCTATAACGGCAACATGTTATATTAATAAAAAAAAATTTCTTATATATAGTCCTAATATCCTTATTTTTAACACACACACAACTAAAATCTCTCTTTCAAACAACAAACCTTATACAAAAAAATGGAGAACGAATGGTCCGTTGAAGAAGATATGGACGATTTAGATTACATAACCCAGCTTGAAGAAGAAGAAGCAGAAGAAGAAGCTGAGGCAATACAAAAGCGTAGATACATTAACCGTCAACGTGAAATCGCCGAAGCACGTTTGCCGAAAGATTACTTCGGCCCGTATCCAAAGTATCACGAGGAGTATTTCCAGAAGCGGTATCGAATGCGACGTTCTCTTTTCTTAGAGATTCTTCAAGGTATTGAAAATTACAATCAAACAAATCATCCTCTACCCAAACACTTTTACTTTTTTACTAGCTGCATTGATGCAACGGTGTTAAAAAGTTTTAGTGTAATTATAAAATGCACATATGCCATACGCCAGTTGGTGTTCGGTACACTGCCAGATTCATTAGATGAATACTTGCAAATGGGTGCACATTGCGCACGCGATTGTCTTGATTACTTTTTGATGTGCGTAATGGATTTGTTTCAAGCCGAATTTTTAAGAAAACCCACACCAGCTGACATTCAAAAGCTATATGCCGCTCATAATACGATTCATGGGTTTCTCGGGATGCTTGGTAGTACAGATTGTATGCACTGGGAATGGATTAATTGTCCGAGATCATGGCACGGCCAATTTGGTAGAGGGGATAAAAATTACCCAACCATAATACTAGAGGCTACTGCATCATACGATTTGTGGATTTGGCATGCATTTTTCGGGGTTGCAGGTTCAAACAATGATATTACCGTTCTCAATCATTCACCCTAATTTGTTGATCTTTTGGATGGTAATGAACCCGAGGCCGCGTATCTTGTAAACGGGCAAACTTTTCATAGAGGGTACTACCTTGCAGACGGTATTTACCCACAATGGTCAGCTTTTGTGGAATCATTTAGTATTGCACGCGATGAAAAAACAGCTTTTTTTCAAACGCCGTCAAGAAGGTGCCCGAAAGGATATAGAAAGTGCATTTGGTGTCTTACAAGGGAGATGGCGTATTATTGCTCAGCCAACGCGTCAATTTACTGTGAACAAGTTACGTAGAATCATGTACACCTGCATCATATTACACAAAATGATTTTTGAAAAATCAGGGGGGTGCGATATATGAAGCTGCAGAAATGTATGTTTGTCCATAGCCAAATATATTAAGGACATGGGTCGAATGTTGTGCGATACGTCAAAGACAACATAAAGAACTTCATGATAAGCCGACACATTTAAGGCTTCAAAGTTGTCTTATTGACCATATTTGAGAGCATCGTCAACCCCAAAATTAGTAGTTTATATTAATTGTTGTGTTTTTTAATTTTTTTTTCCTATCGTAATTTTTTTAAATCCGTATTTGTAATTTTTATTTCCGTATTTGTAATGTTTTATTTGTGTGAAATAAATTTTATTTTCTGTGAAAATGAAAAAAAGAAAAATAAAAGATAGTGGTGGGGCCCAAATGAAGAGGGGTTGGGTGTGTTGTGAGTGAAAGGGTATTTTGGTTAGTTGTGTTGGTGTGATGTGACGCTGAGTTGGCAGGTGACTGGGCAAAATTTTGAAGGATGCATTTGTTGTGACACCTTCCTCTCTAAATACAAACAACGGTATCCACTATATTAACAAGACACTTAAGTATAGCGGACCCAAGAAAAAGAAAACCACAAACTAG
This sequence comes from Glebionis coronaria, assembly GCA_025667525.1. NCBI lineage: Eukaryota > Viridiplantae > Streptophyta > Magnoliopsida > Asterales > Asteraceae > Glebionis > Glebionis coronaria. Next base: position 15,997,293 of record CM046874.1, on the reverse strand, counting down.
ACTAACTACAAAGAAACTATACAAAAATAAACAAAAAAGAATATGGGGGCAAAATGCACCCCAATGGAAGTAAAACCTCACTACCACACAGCTTGCTTTTGTTTTGTTGCCCATAAAATAAAACTCTCATGAAACCCTCGTTACACCGTCGCTTCTCCTCAAAACAACAACAGGTAATTTGTATGATTATATGCTGGTTGATTGTCAAGATTATCTAAGGGGGTTGTTTGTTTAGGTTTATGAAACATAAGCTCATTTCGGTTTATATTTCATTAATATGTAGCTTATTTGGATACCTATATTATTAGTAAATTATTATAGTTACACTTAATTAAAAAACAATAGGTACCCCTTAGGGGTGGAAACGATCCGAGCGAGATCGATCGAGCTAGCCTCGTTTAAGTTTTAGAAAGATTGAGATCGGCTCGTTTTGATCCTTATTATTTAGGCTCGGGCTTGGCTCGTTGAATGGCAGATGTCAAGCTCGGGCTCGAGCTCGTTTAATAAACGAGTTGCAACTTAGGCTCAAGCTCGTTTAGGCTCGGTTCGTTCGAGCTTTTTGCCGATCCGATCTTGAGCTTTTTACCAGCAGCGCGTGGCTCGTTTCCACCCCTACTTATGGGCTTATATAACTTTATTTTGATATCTTAAACTTATATAAACCTATAAGTCTCAAAATAAGCCATAAATCTGAGGCTTATGTAATATAAGCCGAAATTTGGCTTATTGTTCCAATTTTGTGGTTTATTTGAGGACTTGTGGGCTTAAATAAGTTTATTATATCATATTATACTTATATAAGCCCATAAGTCTTCAAATAAGCCACAAATTTGGGGCTTATGAAATATAAGCCAAAATGGGTAACAAACACCCCCTTAGATTCTAGTTAAATTTATTTTATCAACTACTTTTGCTTTTTTTTAATAAGGGAAAAGCTAAATTGTTAGTAACTGTGTTTAAAAAAGCGCGCCTGAGGCGTGACTGAGGTTGATGCACACCCCTATTGCATCAGACACCCTGAGGCAATGCAGTTACGAGATGCGTGGTGAGGCGCACGCATCAGCTAAAGCGTGCATCGGTGCTTTATTACGCATCATGTACTCAGACATTATAAACTGAATTTGGTCTTAGTCATATGTATTGGGCTTTTTATTATGGGCTTTTCTTTTTAAAATAGGGCCAATTTGACCAATTATAATAAATAAACCACATATACGATAACACTTCCGAAGATTTTGGTAATATTTATGTATTCTATCGAATGGAATCGTGAATTATGAAAATCCATGGTATATTTTGATCGTAAATTTGGTATTTTTGTGTTTTGTGCATTGCATATAATTTATAAGTATTTTTTTATAAGACTGTCGCCTCCGGTACGTGATGCGCGCGCTTTCTCCTCGGCGCCTCGCACCTCGACTTTTTGACCCTCGACGCCTCGGCGCGCTTCGCGCTTTTTAAAACACAGGTTAGTAAAATAAAATTTTGTTGAATCAGGATTCAAACCTGCCCTTGTCCATGGAACCTTTTTCACAAGGAGTATGTGTAGTCATATCCAATGACGACCTTTTTGTTGAGATCTTACTTCGATTACATGCAACCTCACTTTTTTTTGTTTAAATATGTTTCCAAACGTTGGTTATCTCTCATCACGGACGCTAGTTTTACTCGTCGCCGCAGCCAATTCCCTGACCTTGATCCTCCTTTTGGTTTCTTTATCGCTCAACCAAAAAGGCAGCTACGGTATAAGTATGATCTCGTGCCATTGGATATTCGTATTCCAGTTACCAGATCAGCTGTCTTCAATTTTGGCTCTGAGGGGAGTAGTAATGTTAAGATTTTGCAGTCGTGCAATGGTTTGCTTCTATGTTGTAGTGGTCCCAAGCCTTTTAAGAAGTTTTACGTATACAATCCAACTATCAATGTGTTTAGGATGCTTCCGCTGTGCAATGATTCGGATTTAAACATTTGTTGGTATCATATGAGACTTGCTTTTGATCCTGCAAAATCACATCACTACATTGTGATTTGTGCTTTAACAAAGAATAAGCCCGCCACTCTCGATATTTACGTTCAAATACAAATTTACTCTTCACAAACACGCAATTGGACTGGATGCGGTGATCGGTTTTATTTACCTATAGATTTTTGCAATGGAATATATTGGAATGACTAATGAGGCCATTCATTGGCTAACTTTTATGAATGGGCGGCGTATGTGTTACAAGTTAGATACTGCAGACCATCCAAAACTAACAAAGATACGAACTCCTGGAATCATTAAAGAGAAGGATTTTGATAGCAAGTTATTGGAGTCTGGTGGTTGTCTACTTTTTTTTGTAGAAGCAAAACTCAACTATCCTATGTTTGTGAGATGAGGAATGAATATTCTGGGTGGTCGGTGAAGTATATTGTTAATCTTAATGACATTATGAATCCGTTATCTGAAACCTGGATGGCTTATCGTAGTGTTTGGGGTATTATTTTGGGTGCAAAAGAAGAGGATTCGTTTATTGTGATGGAAGTATCTGGAAAGGTTGTACAATTCAATTTCGTGTCAAAGACTGTCCATATGCTTGGTGATATTGGATCAGTCAGCCCTTCTTTTGAAAGCGTTCATCAGTTCATTGCATCTTTTGCTAGTGTATGACTCCGAAGTGAATCAAGTATCCAAGCAATGAAGGTTTGAGAGGATATAAGAATAGAATCACATACCACAAAAAAATGTCAATGCAAGGATGCCAAGAACAAGAATATAGTCAAGTAATGATCAAAAGAATGATCAATAGGGCATGTGGAAGGATGAAAACGTACCTTAGTCACAAAGAGCATTCCAAGACTTTAAGGAGCTAATGCAAAGCCCAAACATGACTAAAGTGACTATTAAGTCTTCAAGGACTAGTATCACTCTCATCCATCTAGGTATCATCATTTTATGATGTTGGGAATCAAAGAAGATGAGTCTTTTACAAGTGTAAGTAACTCAATCCATAATCACTTAAGTGATTAATCTTCATGAGTACCTACACATAGCAAGATACAAACTAGTAGATACATTTCAAGGAAAAATCTAAAATGTATAAATACTACTAATCTAGGTGAGATGTAATATTACCAATTACAAGGCCTATTTTTAATGAAAAATAGTTTTGACCAAAGAGAAACTTTAGTATAACAAAACCTTCTAATTTGAGGAGACAATGGATCGATCTAAGTTTTAAAGTACAATATACTTCAGAGACCTTGAGTGACCATCACTCTGATACCAATTATAGAAACTAGAAAGGGGGATGGGGTTTGAATATTTCTCTTCAGTTTAAGCCCTAATTAAAATCCCTTTCAATTAGGTTTGTCTGAAAACTACCTTTTACTTGAAAGCTAGTTGCATAATGATTAGGTTCCATTCTAATGCATTAACAATGACAAATAGTAGATTTGTATGATGTGATAATAAGAGTAAGTAAAGAGTAAGGAAAGAAACGACCTAATAAGAAGACACCAAGATTTATAGTTGTTCGGCAACGAAGCTCTATCTTCGTTCCTACTCCACTCCTAGAGTACACCTTACTCGAGATTTCCACTATATCCACAAGCTCCCTTCTTGGTGGAGAAAAACTTACAATGTCGCTTACATTATTTTTCGACACTAAGCTAAATGTCGAGACCTAATCTTAGCTAGGACTAATCTACACAACGTCGCCCACTTCACCATTTTACGACACAAGGCTAGATGTCGAGTTCTAATCGAAAGATATAACCAATCTTCACAACGTTGCCTACTTCACCATTTTACAACACAAGGCTAGATGTCGAGTTCTAATAGAAAGATAGAACCAATCTTCACAACGTTGCTTACTTCACCATTTTACGACACAAGGCTAGATGTCGAGTTCTAATCGAAAAGTAGAACCAATCTTCACGACTCTTCACTTTGAAACTAAATGAGAACTGTAGGATATGTAAATCTATGCTTATGTTTTAGAGAGAGAAAGAGATAGAAAGATGGTGGATTTCACACTTCTAGAGAGAGAAAGTATAAGAGAACTATGTGTTATTCAAATGAAATCACCACCCTCTCCATCAATGGAGAGGGTTTATATACCAAGCCCATAAGATGGGCTTGGGCTTACATTTGGGTCGGCCATACAAGCATGGACCCGACTTTTCCTTGTTTAGTTAATTAAAAGATATCTAGACTACGAGCTACAACTTAATATATTGTCGGAGTGACCGAATCTTCCTAAATACGTAAAAACGTATTTCCAACAATCTCCCCCTAAGGGAGGTCACTCCAAACAAGGGCGTCACCCGAGCTACAATAATAAAATAAACCTAGCATACTATGCTTGTCTTGAGCTCGTAGTCTTCGTCTTTCTTTTCTTTTTCTTTTCTGGTGAACATGCTGATGTGATCTTTGATATCAATCTTTAGCATTAATCTCTTGCCTTGATCTTGTGCATCCATCACTTGTGATCTTCGCCTCCTCGTGACACCATGTCCCACATACTTATACCTTCGTAATTCTTGAAAGCTTCAGAGTTCGATACAGCGGAAGACTTAACTTTTAGGCTTTCTTGAATTAGATGAGGTATTAAGTGCATAAAGTATAAGCATGCGGGGACGACTTCTTCTTGGATCCCGCAACGTCACCGTCTTCAAATGCCGCAACATAAGTAGACTCGAACGAAATGGCTTTGAACATTTCATTCTAATTTGGTAGCATTTTACCTCCGGTCGGTGAAGACCGTTGGACGATATAAAATATCGTACTTGTGGCAGGTAGATTTAATTAAAAATCTCCTTAACAAGATTTCGCGGGTAAACCCGTTCTCTTTACTCGACCGTCCAAAGCTGACTGCGAACGTAAAGAGTGAATCATTTGGATAAAATTATCCGCATGATTAAAGCCGTCAATTCTTATTCCTGGAACAAGTTTGATTCATTAAAGAATCGCACCATCGTTGCTTTCCAGTTGTCACGAGCTTGATTCATATTGAATCTTGCAAGTTACCTACCAAGTGTTGTTTGAGGTTAACACTATAAGGATTTCCACTCATCACTGTGAACACTAAGGTATCACTCTGAGTGTTCTGGCAAGATCACTAAGATATTGCGTAGAGGCCTGGAACGTGTTTAAATTCAGTTAAGAATTAAACCACTGTTGCTTTCCAGTTATCACAAGTTTGATTCATAAAGAATCGCACAAGTCACCTACCATGAGCTTTTTGATATTCGCTCAAGAAGGATTTCCATCTTTATTGTAAATACTTTCGTATTACTCGGATGTTCAGGCAAGATCATGAAAATTTTGCGTAGGACTCTTAAGATCTTTCTTACTTTTCACAGTGTATGAAGAAGCAAGGAATTATGAAAGTGTGTCCTAATGAGATATTTGATGATCTCAAATGGCTCTAGACTCGATCGTGCACTTTGGATTTTAGTGATCGGAGGCTGGAGAGGAGTGCCACCTTTTCAATACCAATTTATTCGGAGTGAATAAATCAATAGATAATGTGTTGTCTCCGTGTGATTAAAACAAACATCTTTTAAGAGATATCTGAGTTAGCTGGGATGGGTTGCGCAATGCATCACTGGGTCCATGATGTCTGTCTTCAATATCGAGAATCATTAAAATGATCTCAATAGCATATGTGTTGACCCGATTTCTGCCTAAAGTTGTAAGGAGGGCTTCTTTCTTTACACCCTTTATCTTTACAATTCTTTTTCATTCTTCAACCCCTTCAATGCTTACCAATACGTCATAACTAGAACCTTGTTGTGATTGTTCCAGTGCTAACTTAAGTACTTGGTCGGCATTCAGCTACGTTCACAATCTTTCTCCATCTTTCCTAAGGACTACTATTTCTAGCTATGGAATGTCCTTGGGAAGATTCCTCCGGTTCTAGAAGAATCATTGGACTTATCCTATCCTACCATCCTTATGTCACCACAATCTTCATCGTCGTGAAATAAATGGGTTTTGGGTAAGTATATGTCACCATGAAAATCCATTTTGATATGCAAATCCGTTTTGCTCCCCCTTAAAATATGCCACGATATTCGAAAATATTTCGCATATGTCGGGTTAAGTCAGCACGTTAAGTCAGACCATTTTTGATAATTTCCCATATTAAATCACATTTTCTCCCCCATATTAAAAATATTAACCCAATCTATTTTTTAATATCAACTGATTTAATGAAGTTTTAACAAAGGTTTTGGGAAGAAAAATGCGAGTCTGTTTTATCTTCATGATACCAAATGTATGAGATATGATATCGATTTGTAGCATGATCACATATTCACCATATTTAAAAAGAATTGACAAGGTTGGACCTGATTGATGAGAACATCATATGATAAGATCAAATGGTTCTTATCAGGATATGTTGGTCGCCTCGTCACGTCTGAAGTCATCTCTTGACACCACGTATACGATTGGTATTGTTGTCTTGACACCAACTTGTGAACTTGGCACTTTCAGCATCGAAGATTCTGAATGCTTGACAATTGCTCCCCCTCAATTGTTGACCCGTGTTCTATTAAAAGAGCTGTAGTCGTTGGTTGAGTAGTCGCATCGTCGAGTATGTAGATACCAATTGTAGATTGCTATGGTTGTAGATATGATAGCTTCATAAAAACAAGACTTCTCTTGTTTTAACAAATAAATGCACTGAGGCGTACATAGATTTGTGTTAGACCAAGTTATAAATTAAACTTGATCCCTTACAAGGTTTTAAAGTAAACCTCGCCCGAGAAAATTAATTCCCGTTGTGAGCCAAAGCTTTCGTAATAAATACTTGACTTTAATATGAAAACCGGGTTGCAGTCAGAAATAACTACAAGCCATAAGGGCATGTTTTATGAAATATTTACAACTTTTGTACGAACTCTATTTATGGCGCCGTGTCAATATTAATCAACATTTCTAAGGCCGTAAATATTATCGTACCAAAAGACATGCCTTTAAAAAAAAGTAAAAATATTTTTGGATTTTTATGAATTTTTTAATTTTTATGGTTTTTATATGGTTTTATATTTTTGTATTTTGCTTTTGTGGATAAAAATATAAACAATATATACAGATGATCACCAAGGATACGGAGAATAGTTTACCATTACTATTCTTTCGCTTCATCTGCCAATTCCTTAAGAGTCTCAGGCGAGAAGGTTCTCATTCCTAGCTTGTCGGCCAAAAATTCAATTCGAGCGCGATCTAAAGCCTTCGTGAAAATATCCGCCAATTGATACTCAGATCGGACAAAGTAAAGCTCGATTACTCCATTTTCCACTTGCTCCTTGATGAAGTGGTAGCGAATGTCAATATGCTTCGACCGGGAGAATTGAACATTGTTGCAGCATAAGGAACCTGCACTCTTGTTGTCACAGTACATCGGAATTTTGTTGAAACCTAGACCATAGTCGGTTAATTGCGATCTCATCCAAAGAATTTGAGCACAGCAACCGGACATAGTTATGTATTCTGCTTCCATACTTGAAATTGCAGCACTTTTCTGCCTTTTCGATGCCCAACTGATTAGTCGATCTCCTAGTAGTTGCAAAGTTCCACTCGTGCTACGCCTTGTATCTTAACAACCCGCGTGATCCGCATCTGCATATGCCATTAGTGAAATCGAAGAGTCCTTCGAATACCAAAGTCCCCGATTAATGGTTCCTTTAAGATATCGAAAGATCCGTTTAACAGTAGCTAAGTGTAACTCAGTAGGCCTAGTTTGATACCGAGCACACATACATATAGCAAATTGAAGATCAGGTCGACTAGCTGTGATATACAGAAGAGTACCGATCATTCCACGATAAAGTGTCGGATCAACGGCAACTCCATGTGGATCTGCATCAAGCTTAGTTCGTTCCACCATTGGAGTATCCACGGGGTCGCAAGATTCCATCTTATACTTCTTAAGCGATTCAAGGGCATACTTGGATTGATTGATAAAGATGCCTTTGGGACTCTGAGATATCTGAATACCTAAGAAGAATGATACCTTGCCCATCATTGACATCTTAAACTTGGAAGACATGAGTGTCCCAAACTCATCCGATAAGGTTTGGGTCGAGGCTGCAAATATGATATCATCAACATATATTTGTACCATAATCATATCTTTACCTTGTTTCTGAATGAACAGCGTGGGATCCACCTTGCCTTTAGCGAAGCCTTGCGTAATGAGGAATTGTGACAAAAAAATACCATGCGCGAGGAGCTTGCTTCAACCCATAGAGAGCCTTCTTAAGCTTGTACACATGATTAGGATATTTAGGATTCACAAAACCATCCGGTTGTTGAACATAGACCTCTTCCTTGAGTTCATCATTAAGAAATGCCGTCTTCACATCCATCTGATAGACGATCATATTCATATGGGCTGCATAAGCGAGGAATAGTCGAATAGCTTCCAAACGGGCAACAGGTGCAAAGGATTCCATAAAGTCGATGCCCAATAATTGCTTGTATCCACGAGCTACTAGACGAGCTTTGTTCTTCAATATTCCGCCTAACTCATCGAGTTTCACCTTGTAAACCCATTTCAAAGTGAGTAACTGCACTTGATCCAGGCATGGGACAAGTTCCCATACTTCAAGACGTATAAATTCATTAAGTTCTTCTTGCATAGCTTCTATCCAACATGATTGAGTAAAAGCTTGTTGCCATGTCTTAGGTTCAACTTCAGTAAGAAAAGCATCAAAGTGACAAAACATTGCACTTTCTTGTAACTGACTTCGTGTGGATACCGGACGATTAGGGTCACCAATAATAGAATCTATAGGATGATCCTTTGTCCACTTGCTGTCATGTTCACGAATCCGTGGATTGGAGTAAACCGTAGTAGGAGCTTCCTCTGAGGTGGACGACCCGACTTGATTAGGGTTGGGAATTGGTACACCAAAGAATGGAAGTTCACGCATTTGGGCGAATTCCAAGTTGTGATCATCATCATCCTCTTCATCATCAATAGGCATGACATGGGTAGTTGAAACATGTGTTGTTTGAGAATTACTTGTTGATGGTATATCTTGACCAATTGTAGGTGCAGATGTGTCTGATTGTGCTTCTGTTGCTGGAGCGACAACTTCGGTTACCGGAGCTATTACCTCAGGTTCTGGAGCAAGAATACTTGGAGGAGTAAAGAATTCATCAAAGAACGGTTGAAACAACGTATCCCATTTAGTCCTAGAAGGTGGTGTAAATGATGATGAAGTAGGGTTGTTTGGGACAAGACCAGAACTAATGTTATTGGGTCCCATTTCATGAAGTGCGGGTTCGGAGCTGCTTTGCTCAGAAGCCATTGCTGTCAGCTCATCAAAATCAACATTCATAGTTTCGAGGATCTTGCGAGAGTTACGGTTGTAGATTCGGTATGCCTTCTTTGCGGGGGCGTAACCAATGAAAATACCAATATCAGCCTTTGGTTGAAGTTTTCCCAAATTGTCACCATCATTATTTGGATAGCAAAGAGAACCAAATACATGAAGATATGATAAATCTGGTACTTTTCCATGGAGAAGCTCATAAGGTGTTTTACCATGGCGTTTACGAATTAGTGACCGGTTTTGGGTGTACACTGCTGCTTCTGCCCATAAAAATGCGGTTTCGCCTTTCAACGACACCGTTTTGTTGTGGAGTGCGTGCAACGGATGTTTCATGAGATATGCCAACTTCTTCATAATAGTCACGCAAGATTTGATTCACAAATTCGGTTCCATTATCTGTACGAATGCGTCGGACAGTAGTGTTGAGACGCACTTGAATCATCTTGAGAAATCCGATGATGAATTTAGGTGCCTCATTTTTTGTTGTAAGAAATTTCACCCATGTAAACCGAGAGTAATCATCGACAATGACGAGGATGTACTTTTTGCCACTAAGACTTTCAACACGCATAGGCCCACAAAGATCCATATGCAACAGATAAAGTTTCTCTTGGTTGGTGTCTTCCATCTTGGGTCTGTATGATTTCTTAGTGCTTTTCCCCTTTGTACACGCGGAACACAAATGATCCTTGTGAAATGAAAGTTTAGGAAGACCACGAACAAGTTCGTTTTTCGCCAAATGATTAATAGCCTCAAAGTTAAGATGAGATAACCGTCGATGCCATAACCATGACTTAGTCTTTGATGCTTTGGAGAGAAGACATACGGGAGAAGCGGCCATCATGTCTTGTAGAGACAAAGTATACAAATTATTCCCTCGAGTACCTTTCAATAAATCAACCCCTTCCAAATTACGAATGAAGCAGGTATGCTCTCGAAAAGCAACTTCTAGGTTTGCATCACAAAATTGTCCCACATAAAATAAGTTGTGACCGAGACCTTCCACATAATACACTCTTGAAATAATAACATTCCCAATATGATATTCACTGTAACCCATTATCTTTGCAATATGATCATTTCTAAATCGAACCGTACCAAGAAACTTGCTGATGAAATTTCTGAGCTGAGAGCGATCTCCGGTCATTTGCTTGGAGCAACCAGAGTCCAAATACCAGAGAACAATTTGGACCACCTGTTTTCAACAACAACATTAGACAATGCATTGGAAACTATTGGTTCTGGAGTGTTAGCAGATACAGATATAAGATTATCAGAATTGCTAACGTTTGTGTGACCCTTAGATTTCCTGCGTTTTCTAATGTGAGTTTTAGCACTAACAGGTTTTACTGTTCCAACTTTCTTAGGTTTTGGATTATTCGCAGGCACTACAGTGGGAGTAGACCTATTTAAAGGGCACTTGGTTCTTACAGTAGTGTCAGTGTTCCTAGTTAAAGGACACGCTTGTGTTTTGGTAGCCTTGGTACTCCTAGTTAAAGGGCACGCTTTCTTCGCTTTAGGCCCCCCACACTCCTAAGAGGCCCCGCGAGCCTCCCCCGCGTCCCCCACAACCCCCCGCGTCCCTCAAGCCTCCCCACGATCCCCCGCTTGCCTGCCCGAGCCCCCATTTCCTAATCCATTTTTCCAGGCATGCATCTCATTCACATGGTCAATAAGGCAAGAATCATGACGACTAGAAAACATACATTCATTGCAATTCCAACATTTCAAATTAGAATTCACAGTAGGCTTAGAACGCTGCACAACCGCAGAGCCTTTAGGTTTAGCTACATGATTCTTTTTATTCAAAACAGAAATAACATTCCTAGGATGGGCTTCTACTTTCTTCTTCACTTGACTACTAGATGGGGGCAAGATCCTATCATTCTTCTTGTTTCTTTTAAGCTTAAATCTTTGAGCCTTAGTAGTGGTGCTTACTCCTGTAGAAGGCAACATCGGAATATTAGAAGCTGGTTTTGATTCCACCTTATCTTTAGTGACCAAAGTTTAAGATGGTTTAGTCCTAGGGCCCTTATTAAATGGTGTGACGGCTATAAGGTTCCTTTTGATTGCACTAGAAGACGCTGCTGCCACAGTGGTTGCGTTATCCACAACATTTTTACCTTTTAGAGTACGAAGTGTTTCCTTTAACTCAGCCAAGAACAGATTTTTATCACAAATTTGTTCCCTCAAATCAGATATTTCCACAGACTTTCGATTCAATTGTTCAATCAAAGATTGATTCTGTGCAGTGGTATCAGCACATGCGGGCTTTACTGAATCGAAGAGTCGTGTATTTTTCTGTTTTAAGTTATCAACTTTGGACAAAATCTTGGAAACTCGATTATCTATATCAAGTTTAAAATTCTCAGCGGCCTCAAGTACGTTCACACAGTTAAGCTCCTTAGATTTCTCTATTTCTATCGGCAAAGATGTAGCAACTTTGTCACTTGGATGACGCTGTTTTGATTGTAATTTTAATCGAAAATTCTTTTCAAAGTTTGCATCATCGATATTAACACCTTCGAATGACGTTTCAAAGATTTCTTGAATAAATTGTTGCTTGCATTCAAGCGAAATACAATGTGTTTGAATCTCATCAAAACGTTTTGAAAGCAAAGAATATGAATCTTGAAGCTTTAAAAATTCAGCGTCAGATTCGTGACAAGTACTATCTACCACATTATCCACAGATTCAACATTATGCACAATAGAATCATTATCAACACTGTTATTCACACAGACGGAAACTATATCATGAGACATCACTTGCTTCAGAAGCTGATCATTTTGGCGTGAAACCCGTTCTATTTCAAGTAAACTGTTTTCATAAGTATCATCCATTTCATTGAAAACACGTCTAACTTCTTCTATTTCCAAAAGCAAATCTTGATCAAGAGTACTAAAACAAGCTTTAACATTCTTTACAAACGGAACAATTTCGTCTCGAAACGCAGCTCTAGTGTGCTCAAAATTCCATTCACCTTCCGTTATGGCCGAAGCCGTCGTACGTTCCAAAATGACCTTGTCAAAATCGGCTAAGTGTTGGTGTACCGCATTTAGGTTAACGGACGCCTTACTTACCGGTGGAATTAACTTCGTTAAATCCGTTTTGACAAGTGTAGGAGACGTACTAGGAGGGTTTTCATTTGACAAACTTTGAGGCACAAGAACTGTCAATTCAGCTAATTCCTTTTGTAAGCGAATGCGGGTCTTTTTAGAAAGTTGATCTTTATTATACGTATCATAATCAATCGTATGGAATTTTGAAAGCATTTTAGAATGAGTTTCTTCCACAAGTGATTGTGTCTCCTTAGTACTACGAACAAAAGGTGCTTCTTTCGATTTGCCAATTATGGTCATATCATAAAGACCAGGAATATATTCCTGAGCTTGTTTTGCATAACCGGGATTAGGTGGTAAATCTTGAAGACGCTTAAGTTCGAGTTCTTTAAATGATTTAGTTAAGAGATGAACCTTTTCTGTGGAAGCGTATTGTTTTAAAAGTTGTTGTTCTTTGAATTTAAGAAGTTTGGTAGCATTAATTTCCGATTCAAACTTTTTAGACTCGGGAGTTTCGAAATCCATTTTAAGTTTCTGAAAATCATTGACAACCGACTCTTTTGCTTTTAATTCATTGGAAAGATTAGCTTTAAATGATTCTATTTCTTTCAAGTGTTCAATCTTTTCAAAACGAAATTGGTCAAATTCAGATAATGTTATTTTCTCTGCTTGAGGGACCATTTCAAAAGTTTTGACCTTTTCTTTATGCAACGCAAGCTCACCGGTTAGGGTGGAATTGGTATCTCCGGATTGTCTGAGGGCCATATGCATTTGATCAATAATATGTTTAGGCACCATGACCAAATCATGTTGAGCATAAGATTCCATACTCGTCGTAGCATTTGGTTGAGGTTCACTCAAATGTGTAGGATTGGGTACCACATCATTTGAGTTACTAGTTCCCGAATGCTGTTCGAGGTTGTCATTTTCATGCTCAACTTGATGTTGGTTATCATCAATATTATTAAATGTGGTTGGTACCTCACTGACGACATCATAACTGTAGTGAGAGAGATTAGCAACGAGAGCAGCTTGGGCAGAGTGAATGCCATCACAATCCGAATCATATGCGTCAAGATCATCTGCTTGATAAGCTGCATTAGAAGTAGAAACGACTGCAATGCCTTCAGTATCTGCTGCCCCTGGGTCTGCAAGAAATGCCAACTCCTTTGAATCCAAAATCTTCCCCTTAGACTGAGCATCTACCAAATACATCTTCTCACGAAACCATTCATCATCCCTCCTCCTTTTCGGCTGAGTGCATTGCCTAGCCATATGACCTTATCCTCGGCAATTATAGCAAGTCACAACCTTTTTAGGACAAATAGGACTTCCATTTCCACTAGCTTAAGAATTCACAGCTTGATTGTTCCCAGTCCTTGTAGGAGGTCCATATGAATTTTGCCTTCCCTGAATAGGTTGCACCGTCACTTGACCATCTTGAACAGTGGCTTGTTGTCGAGGATTTGAAGAGGTGCGGAGCTGATTGTTTGTTGGTGGAAATCCTCTAGTTGCAACAAGTTTTGACAAGTAGGCAGTGAGATGGTTTAGTACATCAGCTGGCGTATCATTTGGAGTAAAGACCGGTGCTTGGATTGGCGGAAGTTCATTAGAATAGAAAGCTTGTGCTGGTTGTGCTTCTATTGAAAAATATCCTTGCTGAGGAGTATAGCCCATTGGAGAAGTGTTGGCTTGTGATGGTGATGTCTGATATGTTGGTTGCTGTGGAAAAGATTGTTGATGAACACTTTGTTGATATGCTTGCTGTGGCATCATTGGTGGTTGATAAGATGGTTGTTGTGTTGCTGATAGGTGTGTGGTGGTGGCTGCTGCAAGTATGATGGTTGTTGATAAGTATAAGCCATGTTTTGTTGAGAAGCATACATGGCAAGTGGATCATGAACTTGAGGTGTAGACAACCGAGCCTCGATCACATGGCATTCGTGTTGTTGAAGAAAAGCTTGAAGTTGATCCACATTGGTGTTATGCAAGTCTGATAACTAGGTTTTGCCTGTATAAAAAAATTAAAGATTAAATGATTAAGTTCGTGTTCTCGGTATCTTAACGAATTGATCTTAGCTCCTATGTGTGACTTAGTTGATCTTGGTGAAAAAGAATATTTTTGGGTGATTTTAAATTTAAATGCAAAGACTTAAAAGTAAAAGTGCTCTTAACGTAAATCTAAGTCTAATTAAAGTAAAGTGCGAGTATTTAAAAACGTGACTAAAATTAAAGGGCACTAAAGTAAAATGACGTAACTTAAATCTATCTAAAGCAAACTTAAAGTGCGACTAAAACTAAGGCAAATAATCTAAAAGTGCAATTAAATAAAAAGGCAAGTAAAATAAAGCTTGAAGATAAAAATTAAAAATAAAAGCTAAATAGAACCTGAATACAGCTCATTTGGAATAAACCTTCGTTTGGAACAATCACTCGTCCTAAATGTCACCTTTGGTTGAAATGATTCTTCTTCACTTGGAATATTACCAAAATCCTTGACCCGGAACAAATTTGTCTGAATATGTCACTTATCCAAAACAATCTTTCATTCGGAACTTGCTGATTCGGAATCTTGTAAATCTTGCCTTGATTCGGAAGTTCTGGTCACCCCTTGATTCGGAACTTTCCGGATGAAGCTCCCTTATTCGGAACTTTTGAAGTTCCGAATGAAGGCTCTTGGTTCAGAACTGTTGGAATTGGTTCGGAAGTTACTGACTCGGAAGATTCCGAATGAAGAGCCTGATTCGGAAGTTTTGACTTCCGAATGAACAAGTTTGGTTCGGAACTTGTGAAGTTCCGAATGAGGCTCCTTTATTCGGAACTTTTGAAGTTCCGAATGAGTTTCCTTGATTCGGAACTTTTCGAGTTCCGAAAGAACAACCTTGGTTCGGAAGTTTCAGACTTCCGAATGAAACCTTGGTCCGGAAGTTTTGACTTCCGAATGAACCCTCAATCCTATCCTTGGTCCGGAACTAAATCTGGAAACACAGAAACAAGCAAAATCTTCCGAAGAACAAGGAAGGTAATACAGTAGCAGATATAAACAAAAGGTAATCAAAATCAAACACACGTATCAATTTAAACAGTAACGATCCAACAAATAAGCATTAACAATCAATCAAAAACATGAAATTAAACAACTTTAACCATAATAATCAAAAACACTTTGGATCAAAATAAAAGCATGAACATGAACATAAACACCACAAATCAAAGAATAAGAAAGGTAGATAAGAGATTGACAAGATAAAGTAAAGATTGACAATAATTAAATGAAGACTTACTTGAAATTAAATGAATTTAAGGTGCGAGACAAGGTAATTAAATTGACAATTAATGTAAATGACAAGTATTTAAATGGTGGAAGAACTAGTGTCACCCTAGCCAACAAGAGTGAAATGATATCTATCCTAATCTATATATAGGGGAGGATTAAGGAAGCTTCCTCCCCTCTTTCCTTTCTTCTTAATTACAAGTTTAAGTCCCTCCTTTTATTAATCTTCATTAATTGCGTCATTAGTCCTTTTTCTTCTAATCTTCTTTAAACTTGGACTTAAGGGACTTTTGGCTTCGGGATTTCTTCGAACTCGTCTTTAAATTCTTCAATAAAATAGACTTGAATTGTTCGGCTTTTGATAAACTTCCGTCTTTCGACTTTTTCTTCGATAAATCTTCAGAATTGGTCGTGGACTTCCGTTCTTTTTGCACTCTTGACTTCTCGACTTCGTCTTTTATCCTTTTCTTCAATAAAAGTCTGTAAATGCCCGTGAATGTCCGTGTTTTCTCCATTTTTCACCTTTTTATCCTAAATCACAACAAAAACACAAACCACGCATAATTCCGACATAAAAGACATAAAATACACGTTTTGGTCCGGTTATTATTGTAGTTAAGTGGTAGAAAAGATGGGTGTTTACACACCTATCAAATCCCCTACACTTGACCATTGCAATGTCCTCATGCAATGCATTAGTTACAAAGCAAGATTACACTTTTCATCGTAATCAATCCACGTTGGCCTTTATTAAAGAGATAGAAAATTAAAAATATTGAAATTAAAGAAATCAAAAGCATACCTTGGGTTTTGAAAATGTTATGAATAATCATCATCCTCAAGTTTTCACTTTCTCCAAACCAAGCTTAAAAACGAGATCATTGTTATTATAAGTTAGTAAACTAACACGAACTCATGTGGGCCAATTACTCACTTAGACCCCCTTATTCCTAGGTGTATCTCTTATATTTTATTATTTGTCTTGAATGATCACGAAGATGCATTGTTTGACTTATTTCAATAGTTATTTAGTCTGAAAATAAAGTGCACGATTTAATCAATAGTTAGCTATAGGACCAAATCTTTTAAAACTGCTTCTCGGGATATCAGAAAGTTCATATCTTGGCATAACTTGGTTCGCGATTTGAGACCTTTCTCGGGCCGATATTTGGCAGCGACTTCATACTTCAAATCTTGAGAGACGTTCATGAAATAATGGTCTTCTCTTCATAATTGGAATTTCTTCACTTGAAATTTTGAGAGATTCATACTTGGACCACGACTTCTTCATTTTTCTCCAATCTTTATTTTGGACTTTGATATACAACGATCCGCCTCCTTTTATGACTTGGATCTATTTATCCTCATACCTTGTTAGGGTCTTTTCGGATACACTTCTCCATGACTTTTGGGGAGTTTTGCTTTACGTCGTGTGTCTCGATCCTTCATATTGATTTTCGATAAATGATTCTTCACATCACTTTTGGATCTTTAGCAACAAAACATAGCCCTCATGCCTTGTTAGGGCCTTTTCGGAGTCGCCAATCTTCGCGCCCCGCTTCATAAGTTATGCCTTGGCTATGAACTCTCGTCATTACCGAGCAACTTTTAAACGATCTGGGGCTAGAAGCTACGTAACTTTTCAAATCGTACAACCTTATTTATTGGCAAATAAATTATTAGCAAGCGATGGGAGAATAGGCTTATAATTAACTCACATAAATTCACGAAAGAATACCGAACTTATAATTGGCTCTATCATCTCTCGTTCTCCATAGTTTAAAATCTCAAGTAATGAGACTCGTGGATACTTAGCCTATTAAATCAAAGTTTTGGGTTTTCGAGTCGCCTATAGGATCTTGCAAATTCTTAGACTTATTCAAGTTTAGAAATCGCATCTTAAAGTTCCCTTGATAAACGACTCTCTAGGATCAATTATAGGAACTTGCGAAAAGTTCTTGTTCTTAACCCGTGAGAGTTAAGACTTTCGCGTTTTATAGCTCCCTATATAAAAGCCTAGCAAAACTTGACTTAAACACGTTAAGGATACTAGCTAGAGTAAACTCGGATTGAGTCAAAAGATTCACAACGTTTGAAAATTAAAACCACTTATTAAACATTTATTCTAGCAAAGAAAGAAAATAACTATACAAAGATAACAACTAATAGGCCAAAATAGATCAAAAATTTTGAAAAATGTCGAAAAATTGATTTTCCGGTTAAAATGAGGACAAATACAAGGAAAAGACCACTTAACTTCGATAGAAGTCCCCCCTACACTTAAGATAAACATTGTCCTCAATGTTTAAGCATGTGGGAGTAAACTCCCCTACACTTAGGACATTGTGCACGTTGTTTAAATCTCGCTAAGGAAAAGACAACTAAAGAGATTCCTATTTTAATATTGAGAAAATATAAAATAGTGAATCGAAAAGAGTTTAAGATAGAACCGGGAGGAGGTAGAACACGGAGTCACGGGTTGTCAAGAATCATCAAGAGTGGATCATTAAAGCTCGAATCCCTGATTAAGAAGTGAGGAGAGGAAATAGCAATCCAAGGGGTCCCCCCCTACACTTATGGTAAAGAAAGCGGAAAGATAGATACATGGGTTGCCTCCCAAGAAGCGCTTGGTTTTTGTTAACCGAGTCGTGAGCCTGACTCGACCTTGATCATCAACGGAAGTAGCATGAAACAAATCCACCAGGATCGAAGACATAGTTTTCATCCATCAATGAGAACGAGCTTAAGGCGAACAAGGCAAGCCAAAAGAGAAATGGCAAGGTTCCCTTAAGCAGCGATGGAGCACGGTGGAAGCAAAGTTGAAGTGGAGCACGCATGTCTTCAAAATTTTCAAAGATATTTCCTTTTATTTCATCAGGTGGATACTGAGATGGCTTAAAGACTTCAATACCGGGGTCGAACACCTTTTCCTTTAGGGGAAAATAGCACTCAGGCTCAGCCGAGTGTGAAGAAGATCCGCAAAGAAGCACAACCTCGTCCTCAGAAGTGGGACAAAGAGGTGTTAAATCATACGTGCAACGGATTTCGGTGTCGACCAGTTTCTTCTCCTTTGACAAAATGCTCTTCAAATCCAAAGTAGGATCAAGGCGATAATCTTCAAAGTCCAAAGGAGGAGCATCACTCTCATGAGGGAAGTATGTGTTGAGAAATTCAGAGAAATCTTCCTCAAATGAATAATCGTCCAAAGTAGGATCGAGTGATGGTGGAGGATCTTCATCATGTGAAGAATCGCTCGAGAGAGTATCAGCCTCATCAAAATCATCAAATGTGGGCAGCTCTGGATACTCAGAAGTATAAGCAAAATCATCTGAATCTGAGCTAGAATCATCATCATCATAAGCATCAAAGACCGGTTGAGAATCAAAAACGGGAGAAGCGTCCAAAGTAGAGTGAGAATCATCCACATCATCATTAAAAAGTGGATTATGAGTGGAAGACTCGAATAGAGGATTGTCAAAGACGGTAAAGTCATCGAGCACATTTATCATATTCACTGATTCTCGGCCTCCAAAAGATTTGCTTGTAAGCTTCCCCATTCTAAAAATTTTAGAATCATCCCCGACTCGTAAGATTAACTCACCTTCGGCCACATCTATTAAAGCACGTCCGGTTCTCAAGAATGGCCGACCAAGTATTAGAGGAATACGAGGGTCCATTTCATAATCAACTACGACAAAATCGACCGGGAAGGTAAATGTGCCAACTTTGATAAACACGTCTTCGGCTATACCAACGGGGTAAGCGAGAGTGCGGTTTGCAAGTTCGAGAGTCATTTTTGTAGGAATGAGATCGGGCAATGATAGTGTTTTCCAAACACTGAGTGGCATAAGATTAATACTAGCCCCGAGATCAGCAAGGGCAGTAAATTCTTCAGTTTTGTTGAATACGCAAGACAACACAAAACGACCGGGATCTCCAAGCTTTTCCGGAAGTTCTCTAAGAAGGACTGCAGAGCAGTTTTCGTTTAAGCGTGTGTTGGCGAGTTCAAGCAACTTCTCCTTCTTGCTAAGCAATTCCTTGAATGCTTTGACAAATTTCGGCATGTGACAAAGTGCTTCAACAAGGCTGATGTTGATAGTCATTTTAGATAGCATATCCACATATTTCATGACATTACAGTCATTCTTGGTTAGCTCGTTGGTCTTGCCTATGCGAGAAGGGTATGGGATTCTGGGCTGATAAGGGTTAGGTGGAGGTGTAGTTGGTGAAGGTTGTGATGTTGAGGGGTCCTTCCGAGATACATCGTCATGACGAGGCGGAGACGGTAATGGTGTACTATCACTAAGTATAAGAGGAGTAGGGATACATGGTGGTGGAGGAGGTGTAGATAATGGTGGTGAATCAGGTGGATTGACAATGGTAATTCCACTACGCGTAGTTATAGCACTCACATTAGCTCGCGGATTAGTGACGGTGTTTGAAGGTAGAGAACCCGAGGAAGAAGAAGGTTGAGCTTCGGGCAAGAAACTAGCCAATAGATTCTTTAATTCAGTTGTTTGAGTGATGAAGGAGGATTGAAGGTTTTCACGAACCTCGGTTCTGATGTCATTACCTTGCTTCAAGATATCTCCTTTCAAATTGATTATTTGGCTCTGTAGATTCTTGATTTGCTCACCTTGAGTTCTCATGATTGTGTCAACATCGGGATTAATGGGTGGGTGTTGTTGGGTGGGTGGTTGATAAGGGTTAGAAGCACGAGGTGGGATTTGGTTGCTTCTATTGTAGTTGTTGGCGGGGTTTTGGTTTTGAGGAGAAAAACCGGGTGAAAGGTAGTTGTTGGAACGGTAGCTCAGCAGGTTTCTATCCCCTTGTTGTCTAGCTTGGTAATTTTCCGGTGAATAATTACCGTAAGCTGCATACACATTTTCCGGATTTCCTTGTGTCGAAGGACAATCGGTGTATGAGTGAGGACCGCCACATGTTTCACAAGGATTAGCAACCGCTTTAACTTGTTGTTGTTGTTGGTTTGAAGCGAGAAGCGTAATACTTTTGCTCATTTCAGCCATCATGCGGGTGAGTTCGGTCATCTCAGGGTTTGCTGAGGTAGAAGAAACATTGACTCTCGTGTTGTTTCTAGAAGAAGCAGAGGAATCCCAGTTCTTATGATGAGTAGTCATGTTCTCTATTAACTCTCTACACTCCTCGGGTCTCCTTTTCATGAATGTGCCACCGGCGGCTGCATTAATCGTATCACGATCTCGAAAAGTCAATCCGTTGTAGAAAGTATCGATCAAGGTGACCGGAAGCATGTTGTGGTTTGGACAACGGTCGATCAAGACATTATATCTCTCCCAAGCGTCGAAAAGAGATTCATCAGGGTCTTGCATGAAACCGCTGATCTGATTGCGAAGGCTTGTGACCATGGATGGTGGAAAGTAGCGCGAAAGAAAGCGTTGAGTCATGTCATCCCAAGTGTGAATAGAATTCTTTGGGAGACGATCAAACCATTTCTCGGCATGATGGGATAAAGTATGTGGGAAGAGTTGTAGGCGGAGTACATCCATTGTGGCCCCAGGCAACTTCATGCTTTGGGTGATTGTAATGAACTTGTCGAGGTGTTTGTTGGCATCATCATCAGGCAATCCTCTAAATGGGTTTGTTTGCACTTGCTGAATCATGTGGTGCTTCAACGAAAACTCAGGAGCGTTGATTTGCATCGGCGCAATCGGTCCTCCTCGTCCAAACATTGTTGGTTGACAAAGTTCCTCCATGGTCCGAAGATCGGGCTGTGGAAGAGCATTGTTGTTATTATTATTCAGGTTCGGTGGAATGTTGTTATTAACACCTGCCATATCTAAATCTTCTTGAGGCTCGGGCTCTTGATAATTAGAAGATCTAGTACGCATACACCTGAAAATGCAAAAGAAAACAAAACCAAACACAAATACAATATATATACACAATAAAGATAAAATCTTTTTGGATTTTTGAAATTTTTGATTTTTATGGTTTTTTATCAATTTTTAATTTTTTATGATTTTTGAATTTTTTAGGCAAGAAAATTAACGTTCACAAGTGAACGGATCCCAAAAAGCAACGTGTCTAGCACAGAAAACTGTTGATCTTAACGAAAAGAGCCGGCAGCGGCGCCATTTGATAACTAGGTTTTGCCTGTATAAAAAAATTAAAGATTAAATGATTAAGTTCGTGTTCTCGGTATCTTAACGAATTGATCTTAGCTCCTATGTGTGACTTAGTTGATCTTGGTGAAAAAGAATATTTTTGGGTGATTTTAAATTTAAATGCAAAGACTTAAAAGTAAAAGTGCTCTTAACGTAAATCTAAGTCTAATTAAAGTAAAGTGCGAGTATTTAAAAACGTGACTAAAATTAAAGGGCACTAAAGTAAAATGACGTAACTTAAATCTATCTAAAGCAAACTTAAAGTGCGACTAAAACTAAGGCAAATAATCTAAAAGTGCAATTAAATAAAAAGGCAAGTAAAATAAAGCTTGAAGATAAAAATTAAAAATAAAAGCTAAATAGAACCTGAATACAGCTCATTTGGAATAAACCTTCGTTTGGAACAATCACTCGTCCTAAATGTCACCTTTGGTTGAAATGATTCTTCTTCACTTGGAATATTACCAAAATCCTTGACCCGGAACAAATTTGTCTGAATATGTCACTTATCCAAAACAATCTTTCATTCGGAACTTGCTGATTCGGAATCTTGTAAATCTTGCCTTGATTCGGAAGTTCTGGTCACCCCTTGATTCGGAACTTTCCGGATGAAGCTCCCTTATTCGGAACTTTTGAAGTTCCGAATGAAGGCTCTTGGTTCAGAACTGTTGGAATTGGTTCGGAAGTTACTGACTCGGAAGATTCCGAATGAAGAGCCTGATTCGGAAGTTTTGACTTCCGAATGAACAAGTTTGGTTCGGAACTTGTGAAGTTCCGAATGAGGCTCCTTTATTCGGAACTTTTGAAGTTCCGAATGAGTTTCCTTGATTCGGAACTTTTCGAGTTCCGAAAGAACAACCTTGGTTCGGAAGTTTCAGACTTCCGAATGAAACCTTGGTCCGGAAGTTTTGACTTCCGAATGAACCCTCAATCCTATCCTTGGTCCGGAACTAAATCTGGAAACACAGAAACAAGCAAAATCTTCCGAAGAACAAGGAAGGTAATACAGTAGCAGATATAAACAAAAGGTAATCAAAATCAAACACACGTATCAATTTAAACAGTAACGATCCAACAAATAAGCATTAACAATCAATCAAAAACATGAAATTAAACAACTTTAACCATAATAATCAAAAACACTTTGGATCAAAATAAAAGCATGAACATGAACATAAACACCACAAATCAAAGAATAAGAAAGGTAGATAAGAGATTGACAAGATAAAGTAAAGATTGACAATAATTAAATGAAGACTTACTTGAAATTAAATGAATTTAAGGTGCGAGACAAGGTAATTAAATTGACAATTAATGTAAATGACAAGTATTTAAATGGTGGAAGAACTAGTGTCACCCTAGCCAACAAGAGTGAAATGATATCTATCCTAATCTATATATAGGGGAGGATTAAGGAAGCTTCCTCCCCTCTTTCCTTTCTTCTTAATTACAAGTTTAAGTCCCTCCTTTTATTAATCTTCATTAATTGCGTCATTAGTCCTTTTTCTTCTAATCTTCTTTAAACTTGGACTTAAGGGACTTTTGGCTTCGGGATTTCTTCGAACTCGTCTTTAAATTCTTCAATAAAATAGACTTGAATTGTTCGGCTTTTGATAAACTTCCGTCTTTCGACTTTTTCTTCGATAAATCTTCAGAATTGGTCGTGGACTTCCGTTCTTTTTGCACTCTTGACTTCTCGACTTCGTCTTTTATCCTTTTCTTCAATAAAAGTCTGTAAATGCCCGTGAATGTCCGTGTTTTCTCCATTTTTCACCTTTTTATCCTAAATCACAACAAAAACACAAACCACGCATAATTCCGACATAAAAGACATAAAATACACGTTTTGGTCCGGTTATTATTGTAGTTAAGTGGTAGAAAAGATGGGTGTTTACACACCTATCAAAGTCCTTAGCCAATTTAACATCCGTCACGTATTTTTTCCATTCTGAAGGAAGAGTGTTCAAATACTTGGTGTTCAATTGAAAGGTAGGAATTGCCATGCCATAGATATTGAGCTCATTCAACCATAAGGTAAATCTCAGATAGTAGTCATTGAGAGTCTCCCCTGGCACATAGGCAAACTTATCAAAAGTATCATAAAGCTTACACTCTCGTTCTTGTTTAGTTAACGAGGTGCCTTGCATGAGAACATGAATTCTATCCCATAACTCTTTGGCAACTTTATGTTTGCTGACGAGTTTGTAGACATCTGGAAGAAGGGCTTGGAGAATGATGTTTGTGGCATACTTATCACATTTGTCTTGAATCTTCATATCTCCAGTCAATTCACCCGTTGTGCGAGGACGAGTAGTTGTACCTTCCGTCACTGTACCATAATCTAATGGTCCATTGAGCACCGATGCCCAAA
Source organism: Glebionis coronaria (assembly GCA_025667525.1). Classification (NCBI taxonomy): domain Eukaryota; kingdom Viridiplantae; phylum Streptophyta; class Magnoliopsida; order Asterales; family Asteraceae; genus Glebionis; species Glebionis coronaria. The sequence continues at coordinate 15,973,109 of CM046874.1, read as the reverse complement.
TGAGATGTCCATTCTCTTTGTTCAACATGTAAAGTTCCATTCGGGAAGTCCAATCCTCATACATATACTTCTCCAACATTGGTGGACGATTATCCGTACCCGAGAGGATGGACTTATCCGTAAGAGATGTGTACTCCATTTCAATAAGTTAAGATTTATAAACTTGATCGGTCAATGAAAGAAAGTAAATGTGTTTGTTGTAGTGTGTTAAAACCGAGAAATAATGTTAAAATCCCCTAAATTATGTTCGCGATAAACCAAAAAATCCAAGTCAAAATTACACACGATAAAAATTTTCAAAAACACGTTTTTTGAAAAAAATGTTGGATCGTACTCAGATCGTACTCGTGGATCGTACTCTATGATCGTATTCAGATCGCACTCCTTGATCGTACCCAACGATCGTACTCTGATCGCAACGAGTGATCGTACTCAGCGATCGTACTCAGATCGCAACAAGTGATCGTACTCAACGATCGTACTTAGATCGCAACAAGTGATCTTACTCCCTTATCACAACAAGTGATCGCAGCGAGTGATCGTACTCCCTTATCGCAGTGAGTGATCACAGTGGTGATCGTATTATGGATCGTACTAAGCAATCGGATTGATGGATCGTACTCTGCAAGTGATCGTACTCTGATCGAAGTGAGCTATCGTACTGAACAATCTTACCTTGATCGTAGTATGGATCGTACTAAGCACTTGGATTGATGGATCGTACTCTGCTATCGTACTGATGGATCGTAGCGTGGATCTTAGTTATGATCACAGTTAGATCGTAACAATGGATCGTGACTATGGATCGCAAGTAGAAACCCCCAGGGTTTATGCAAACACAAAGTCAGATCGTACTATGGATACCAACGTACCTTTTTTCTCGGACAGTACAATAACACAATCAATTCAAGATTCTAAGCCAAAAAATGAATCAAACACCCAAAAATTTTGTGTTTTTAACCTAAATAACAATACCAAATCACTATAACAAGTAATAAGATGAAGTAAATCAAGATTAACTCATAAAAAACACAAAAAAAATTGGTTCGTGTGAAAATGGATCAAAAATGGCGAGAGAATCAAGATCACAAACACAAGAACTAAACAATCATCCTATGGCTCTTGATACCATTTGTAGGATATGTAAATCTATGCTTATGTTTTAGAGAGAGAAAGAGATAGAAAGATGGTGGATTTCACACTTTTAGAGAGAGAAAGTTTAAGAGAACTATGTGTTATTCAAATGAAATCACCACCCTCTCCATCAATGGAGAGGGTTTATATACCAAGCCCATAAGATGGGCTTGGGCTTACATTTAGGCCGGCCATACAAGCATGGGCCGGGCTTTTCCTTGTTTAGTTAATTAAAAGATATCTAGACTACGAGCTACAACTTAATATATTTTCGGAGTGACCGAATCTTCCTAAATACGTAAAAACGTATTTCCAACAAGAACTTCACAAGACACAACTACACATCACTTTATAGTTTAGTGAGAACTCACAAGACACAACCACATCACTTTATAGTTTAGTGAGAACTCACAACTATTACAACTCAATAAAACACATATCCAAGTATACACATGTAACTTAAATCTACACAACACAAGTCCAAGTATACACATATACAATGGATTTACACAATACTAGATCCAAGTATTCACAAATACATTGGATCTACACAAGACTAAAATAAAACAAATGATGAACATGACTAGATCTTTAGGAGAGGGTGATCTTCATCAAGGCTTCATCTTTAATCACATCAAAAGGGTGTGAGTGATCTTCTCTTTAGACAAGGTAAAAAAGGAGATCAAGGGGATAATCATAAGTAAACATACTTAACACATTAAATGATCATTTACAAATGATTAGGAATTAGAAAGGAGAAGGATAGCAGAAAGAGTGTCCAAAAAGGGTTGTGGAAAATGCAATTTGATCCACTATTTATAGGAGACAAAAACCAACGGCTCTCTGAGCGTGGTTCCTTAATTGTCTTGCGGTTCCTTATCACTAAGGAACCGCATAGGCATTTAAGGATCCGTGTTCATAGACTCCGCTCTCTTTTGTCTTTTAGTGGGGGAGTAATATCTGAGGTAAGTTTTTACCTTCAAAGGATATTCCTATGGCATTTGGAATATGCCATACTCAAATTTATATTTTCCTTTTTAATAGAACATTTTCTTAAAAAGAAAGTTTATTAAAATAATCTTTTTTTCATATTTGACAAAATGTAAGTTTAGGACTAATCATTTTTATGATCACTAATCATGATTAAGATATGTTAGTGTAATACTTAAATGATTATTACCTTGATGATAGTGTTTGTTAGATAATTCGTCTTATGATTGTATTTGACGATAAATGTCTTTTTAATTTGTCGTGATCAAGACTAAGAAAGATTAGTTAACGCTAATAATGTTTTTAGGCATTACTTTGCATTAACAATATTGAACGGGCATTCGGAGTCCTGCAAGATCGTTCGGGTATCTTACGACAACCTGCGTGTCCAATGGAAATCAACAACCTCAAGAAGATCACGTATTGTTGTATAGTTTATATAACATGATATTGGAAGACGCAAGATTTAAAGTTAACACGAGAGATATGTTCGTGGATCCAACACCAGATATTGTTAGAAACTGGAACGAAAGATGTGAGTTACATTTTTGGAAGACACAGGAACTTCGGGATAGAGAAATGTACAACGATCTCCGAGAGTACCTAGTGGAGCATCTATGGAATGAAGAACAATAGTTTAATTATATGTAATGTTTAAGTTTTATGTAATGTTTTAAATTAATTAATTTAATTTTAAGTTTATATAAAAATGTATTTAATTAAAAAAAATCATATGGCACCAGAAAAGTTATGCCACACCACTCCTCCCGTAAAAACTGGTATCATAGCAATTAGACATAGCCACTTTGCTGACGCGGTACTACCTTTTCGCTATGACACCACTTCTACGGCTTTACCGCTCCCTATGCTCCAAGGTATCCTCTCGTGCTATCATGGTGTTATAAGAAAAGTGTTGTCACATCATGAGAAAAAATGTTGATGTATTGTGGTATTATGAGAAAAAATGTTGATGTATTGTGGTGTTATGAGAAAAAACGTTAAAAGTTGGAATACTTGATGACACAAAAAAAACATGGTGTTATAGAAGGAGGAATGTTTATGCTCGTATGGTGTTATAAAAGTTGGAATACTTTTAACGTTTTTCAAAACACGAGAAAAACACCTAAAAACTCGAGTGATGGTGTGAGTCTCATGTTATCACATAACATTTTTAAAAATCATTTGTGGTGGTGGTCACTCAATACTCCAAAACGCGAGATATGATGTAAAACTCGTGTCATTTTTGAGAATGACTAAAACCACGGTTTAAGGTACCCTATGTTCTTTGCGTTTCCACAAGGAGTACTATCTATGTAATTAGCTCTTTCTTTTACCAAAAAAAGGCTCCTTCTATTAATAACGTCCCTAATTCCCTAAAATGTCCCTAATTCCTTTTTTGTAGTATTTGTCTCATTGACCCCCCAGTTTGCAGTTCATAACAGTTTTTTTATCAGTTTCGGTTATGTGTTTTTATATGTTTATTACTTTTAACCTATTAAACTTTAGAGTAAAATGCAAAAAACGTCCATGAACTTTTCGAAAACCGCAAATACGCCCATGAGTCTAAACTATAAGCAAATTTGCCCCTGAACTTTCATCTCGCGTGCATTTTTTTCCCCTGAGTCGATTTTTTTTTTTTTGACTTTTTTTAACTTTTTCCGTTATCTCCCCTCATGTGTCATACACATGAGGATATTTTCATCTTTTCCACTCTTTCTTCCCCACTTCTTCTTCTTCCCCATTTAAATTATCCCAGAACACCACCACTATCACTACCGCCGCCATTGTTACTGTAGCATCATCAATTTTTTATTTAAAAAAATACCAATAATAAAAATGATAAATTCCAAATCTGTAGACTTTTTTGAATCGTAAAAAAAGACTTTCAAACATAGATTACAAAAATTACGAGAATGGTTGTTTTGCATGGTTGCACGCGAAGTGAAAGTTCATGGGCAAATTTGCTTGTAGTTTGGACTCATAAACATATTTGCGGTTTTTGGAAAGTTCAAAGACGTTTTTTACATTACCCCCTTAATACAATAAGGGGAATTGGAAATACAATATTAAAAAACAATATAATAGCTGTGAGGGGAGGACTTTTTGAGTATATATCTCCCGTTAGATTTGAGGGGAGGACTTTTTGGAGTATATATCTCCCGTTGGATTTTATAAAAGGCTGTTCATCGGTATGGGTTTGAGTACAAAATCAAGATCTCAACCGTCTGTTGGTATTAATCGCTGTTCACTGGTATGGCTTCCTTGGTAAACCACTTTTACAACCGTTGATTTACATCTATAATTTCTTGGTATATACATATGGTTGATTGCCGTTCATGGGTCTTCAACAATCCACAACCTTATACATGCATCTCTCTCTTTGGATCTGGGTTTTCACTGTAGAAACACAGATCACACCATATTTGGATGTGGGTTATAATCAAATAACACCTTTTCTTGCCCCGATCTCTTCATTGCCACCGTTTGGTAGGCGGTGTTGTTGATCGGATGGTGATGATCGGTATTTGTGAAGGGTGTTGGAATATGATTACCTATTGTTGATTGTGGTTGGTGCTATCAAAACAGTTGGTTGAAAGCACTAATTTCTTGGGTTTGCTGGAAACGCTGATTTTTTGGGATTTGATTCTTCAATGGTGTTCTTTACTTATGTGTTGGTAAGTTTGGAGTTGAGGTTGAAGATGAATGATTATAGATTAATGATGGTTAGTTTTTTTTCTTTTGTTTGTGCTAATTTGATTTTTTTAATTGAACTGTAAAATGGTTTTTGGTGGGTTTTCAGTTTCTTAATGGGTTTGTGACATTTGTAATGTGTGTTAGAGGTTTGCTTAAATGTTCTTTTTCCACTAATTATGGCTTTCAAAGAGGGGTTTAGTGGTGTTTAGAGTTGTTGATCGAAACATCCTTAACGTGTTTGCTTACATTCTGTATGTGGTTATTTGAAGGCTACTTCGAGGCACTATAAAAGTTACACACATATGGTCTAATTTTTTTAATCAATGTATCAATTTTATAAAAGTGTGACACTGAAATTTGTGAGAAATGCACGTGAAGTATTGTTATGGTGAGGCATGGGTATTTGTGGAACAGTTACCCACTAAATTTTTTACAATATACTGCCTCTATGAGATAAGGCTTGATTTATTTGTCCTGATATCTGTTATGTGAGACTGATATTTGGCTATGATGATTTTAAATGGGGTCGGTAAAGCTGTGATTGTCTGTACTTTGGCGTGGTAGCCTTATGGTTGCAGCCATATCGGATGTATCCCCTTTACTCGATCATCCATTTGCACAATGCCTATATTTATAACATTGTCGCTTTTATTTAGCTTCAATATAATTGAGACAACCCATACCTTGGCGGGGCAACCCACCAGAGATGCAGCCATGGAGGGTGTGTCCTTTTTTGATACGTGCTAACCAATCTGAGCCTTATAAAGAAAAATATGAGGTTGCCTGAATGTTCATCGAAAGTACTACTGTTTCAAGGGATCAAGACACACAGATCGTTACCTAAGGTCATTTATACATTATTTTCTTATGCTTAGGGTGTGTAAATATAAAAGCTAAGTAGTCTAAAACGCGGTCATGATAATATTTGTGCATCTCTGAACAAGTTCGGTTACAGTTTGGATTATGTTCATCTTGGCGTGGCAAGCTTTATATGTTTGCAGCCGGCCGTATCCTCATATATGATTGCTTACTTATCTAAGCCTCGAGTTGATAAAATTACCCCTTTATGCATTCTCTCTGCGCATTTCGAAAGGCGATGTTCCGAGAGGCGATGTTCCGAAAGGTGATGTTCTGAAAGGTAAATGAATCTGAAAGGTAAAACAATTTTTCCGAATAGTCTGTGTCTAAAACAATCTACGGAACAACTACTGACTACGTCTTCACATATGTAGTTGTCGATGCTCATTTAGAAGGTGATTGGCCTCTGGCAATTCTTCAGCCTCAAGCGGTCGGACACATGATTCGGGTAATTATATTTTTAGATTTTCAGACCTTACAAAACTAATGGCTAATGGTTTTCTGTGAGTTTGGTTGAATAGAGATTAAAATACTCAGGCCATTAAAATTGTGTGGTTTTTGTTTTCTAACAGGTTGTAGTTCTTCTCATAACAAAGGTAAACCTCCTACTTTGACGTTTTAATTGTTATATTATTTTACTCAAAATTAGGGGTGTTCTCGGTTCACATTGTCGGGTTGATGGGTTTATCGGGTCGGTTTGATTCAAGTGTTTTGCTAGAAAAAAGAATATGCTACAAAAAATAGTGTTTGGTATCGTTATCATAAATATGGAGTTTATTGTGTCTTATGGTTTTAGTAATTTTGGAAAAAATTATTTGTTGCATAACCATTTATATACGGAGTTTTTTTTATTGCGGAAAAATGGTTCGATTTACAGTTGGTGTGATCGATACTCCCGCAATATAAACCGAGACAAACAACCGCTTATTTTTCACCTTCCGTATGTACTAGAGTTAACACTGTCACTATGTGCCTTATACGGTATTCAACTTGGTTCATTGTATCAAGATACTTAGTATCAATTATTCTCTAAGTAAGTGTGTCGTTTTTATGTGTAGATTACTACCACTGTAAAAGACAAGCAAAAGAATGATCATGTTAAACTGATCAAGCTAATATGATATGCAAAGGTTTGGTTTTTCAATGGTCTCATGCTAGAATGGTAGAAGTTAATTGTTCACGGATGATGACATTTTTATGTCAACTTTACACAGAGGTTGCTGAGGAGCGGGAAACAGAAGTGGAGATCAGCGTCAAGATCAATAAACCAACCTTTAAAGGATCATCTGTTATTGTTGCTGTAGAAAGATGCTGAATGGTCTCACGACTTTACTGCCAATACAAGAGCCTTATTCTCACAATGGATCATTGCACGCTCAGGTTAGTATTTGAGATTTTTCCCAATATATATTAAACAGTTGTGAAACGCTTTGGTAGTACAAATATTGAGAAAATAGCTGAATTTTTGATTGGGGTGTTTGGACTTTAAAATCGACGCATTCTGAAACTGGTGATGTAATATTAAATAACTAGACTAAGATAATTAGTTAATGTCTGCATCGGCTTAGACTGCTTTAAGTTATGAAAGTTAGTTAATGGCTTTTAATGGTTTTAAAGTATTCGGACCATACCATCTGTATGTGACTAGACAATCTGTCGTAGTCCCCCATTCCGTAATCGATAGAAATCAAACATGTAGCATAGATGTATTACGCGCAGGACCATAATCCAATGCGTATTTGTGATGACAAAACTGTTAGACCATTGCGAACTGGGAGGCCATGCAGAGACCAAAATGTGAGGCATTTTCTTTGCTTTCTTCTATTTTGGTCTGCTCTTGATTAATGGCTTTAGACATTACTGATGTCTTAAGCTTATTATGTTTACAACTGTCACCCCAAGGTCTAGAAAAATGCATACGAAATGACAAAGAATGAATTTAGTTGCTTCTATAACGAGTCTAAATTGATTCAAAAAAGTACTCCTCCCCTTTTCTAGATCCCATTTAACTTTTAGAAATAGGACTACGCATTGCTATAAGATTTTATTAATCTTGAACGAAAGATAATCCTCAATTCCTTTTTTAAGGCTCTAATACATCTTTCTTTATTTAATCAACTATTAAATTACTTCATGATATGAACATATGATGATGGGTTTCTTTCTACAAAAGAAAAAAGGTAGGTTGGTTAATGAATTTAAGTGTCATTGTGTATGATGGGATAATAATGTGCATATTGACAGAAAGTGCAGAATGAAACACTGTGGTTTGTTATTTATGTGTTGTATTGGTTTCAGGGCGGTACCAGACTCACGGGGGAACCAAAGGATAGAAGCACAAAAGACGGAAAGGTCAATATATAGGAAGTGAAGTGAAGGGATTGGGACACTCGCTGTTTTCTTTTGGTAATGACATTGTTTTCCATTTGCTGTAGACACATTTTGTATCTACCCCGCGGCGGAGCGCGGGCATTAAACCTAGTTTTACCTTAAACTTTATAATTTTTATTTCTTTATTTTCAGGATCTAAAAAAAGAGAAAAAAAGATGGGGTACCTATTGTTTTTTAGGGTACGCATAACATTGACGTTTTGCTTTCAGTTATGTTATTAATATCTTCTTTACCCGCCCATTGTTAACAGTAAAACATAATTTTTTTCAGTTTTTTTTTAAATTTGTTCCGTATTTTTTAACTGTTGCATATTTTTGACTTATCAAATTTAATAGTAATTTTTTTTCCAAACAATATATTACAAACTACGTTTTATAAAAACTGATTATTTGATTATTTATTTTCAAAACATATAATCTATTTTAAATAAGTAATTCCAAACACCCTTTATCAAACTTTATAAGTTTTTTTCGCGCTTTACCTTTTACGATTTTATAAAAAAAATAAAAAATTTAGGGGTATTAATCATATTTAGATGTTCGTTCGAAAAAAAGTAAGATCGGATCATAGTAGATCCTAAGATCTTATGATCAATATTGGGCTCCTATAAGATCTTAAGGATGAAAAGATCATACGTAAGATCCGGATCGTTTTTGCTTTACAGAATGGTAAAATCATGTGACAACCTTGGTATTAATCAATGTTTTGAAAACCGGGTCACATATCGACCCGACAAACTCACCGGGTCACCGGGTCCCCGGGTCAACCGGTTCAACCGCCGAGTCGACCCGATTTTATGTGCATCTCCATAGAGTATTGAACTGATGGTATGAGATTTAGAACCACCTGCTGCTTTACTTGAAAATTCATACTCTGAAAACAGCAAAACAAATCCATGATATCTCTAATCTATATACATACAATCTTTATATAAAATGAAATAACACCTAAATTAAAAAATAAAATAAAGATTCAAAATTACCTATATTAATTATGTTGACCTTCTGTTTGTTTGTGTTTGTTCACTCGTTTTTGGTGAATATAAATTTGATCTGCCCGAATTTAATGGTTGGGGATGATAAGTTGTTAATGGTGGCTAACGGTGGCTTACAAATGAAACATCAAGATAGAAAAAGTAAGTAGGTATTAGTTTCAGAACTCATGTGTTGACTTTTAAACAAATAAAAAAATCGAACCGGCGGGTATTATTCACCTGGGTCGAACCGGGTTTCTAAAAAACCAGCGGGTCGAACTGGGTTTCAGTTATTAAAAAATCGGTTCATTTTAACCCGTTTTTTAGGCCGGATCCGGTTGAACCGGTTGAACCGGCCGGGTCGAACCGGGTTTTGTATTAATAACTCACCCCTTTTGCTTTTGTTTTGTTGCCCAGAAAAAAAAACTCTCATGAAACACTCGTTACACCGCCGCCGCTTCTCCTCAAAACAACAACAGGTAATTTGTATGATTATATGCTGGTTCATTTTCTAAGGGGGTTGTTTGTTTAGGCTTATGAAACGTAAGCTCATTTCGGTTTATATTTCATTAATTTTTAGCTTATTTGGATACTTATATTCTTAGTAAATTATTATACTTACACTTAATCTATACTTCTATATCTATATCTATATCTATACTATTATATAAAGAGGCTAACTCCGATCTTAATACCGAACCTAAAATTTCCAAACCTAACTCCAAACCAAAAATTAAGATATGAAGGTTAAATTTAAACCCTTAGATCTTATTTTGTTAAATTGATCTCATCCATCCATATATTTTGCGCGGGTACGATGCTATGCTAGTTATTTATAATTAGGGGTGGAAACCAGCCGAGCGAGATCGATCGAGCTCGGCTCGTTTAAGTTTTACAAAGTACGAGCTCGGCTCGTTTTGAGCCTTATTATTTAGGCTCGGGCTCGGCTCGTTGCATGACAGACAAGCTCGGGCTCGAGCTCGTTCAAGCTTTTTACCGATCCGATCTCGAGCTTTTTACGAGCAGCGCGCAGCTCGTTTCCACCCCTACTTATGGGCTTGTATAACTTTATTTTGATATCTTAAACTTAAAGTCTCAAAATAAGCCATAAATCTGGGGCTTATGTAATATAAACCGAAATTTGGCTTATTGTTCCAATTTTGTGGCTTATTTGAAGACATGTAGGCTTAAATAAGTTTATTATATCATAGTATACTTATATAAGCCCATAAGTCTTCAAATAAGCCACAAGTTTGGGGCTTATGAAATATAAGCCAAAATGGGCAACAAACACCCCCTTAGATTCCAGTTAAATTTATTTTATCAACTGCTTTTGCTTTTTTTTTAGTAAGGGAAAAGCTAAATTGATAGTAAAATAAAATTTTGTTGAAGCAGGATTCGAACCTGCCCTTGTCCATGGAACCTTTTTCACAAGGAGTATGTGTAGTCATGTCCAATGACGACCTTTTGGTTGAGATCTTATTTCGATTACCTGCAACCTCACTTTTTTCGTTTAAATATGTTTCCAAACGCTGGTTATCTCTCATCACGGACGCTAGTTTTACTCGTCGCCGCAGCCAATTCCCTGACCTTGATCCTCCTTCTGGTTTCTTTATCGCTCAACCAAAAAGGCAGCCACGGTATAAGTATGATCTCGTGCCATTGGATATTCGTATTCCAGTTACCAGATCAGCTGTCTTCAATTTTGGCTCAGAGGGGAGTAGTAATGTTAAGATTTTGCAGTCGTGCAATGGTTTGCTTCTATGTTGTAGTGGTCCCAAGCCTTTTAAGAAGTTTTACGTATACAATCCAACTATCAATGTGTTTAGGATGCTTCCGCCGTGCAATGATTCGGATTTAAACATTTGTTGGTATCGTATGAGAATTGCTTTTGATCCTGCAAAATCACATCACTACAAAGTGATTTATGCTTTAACAAAGAATGAGCCTGGCACTCACGATATTTACATTCAAATACAAACTTACTCTTCACAAACATGCAATTGGACCGTATGTGGTGATCGGTTTTATTTACCTATAAATTTTTGCAATGGAATATATTGGAATGAGGCCATTCATTGGCTAATTATTAGGAATGAGCGTCTTATGCATTACAAGTTAGATACTGCAGACCATCCAAAACTAACAACGATACCAACTCCTGGAATCATGAAAGAGAAGGATTTTGATAGCAAGTTATTGGTGTCTGGTGGTCGTCTACTTTTTTTTTGTAGAAGCAAAACTCAACTATCCTATGTTTGTGAGATGAGGAATGACTATTCTGGGTGGTCGGTGAAATATACTGTTAATCTTAATGACATTATGAATCCATTATCTGAAACCTGGATGGCTTATCGTAGTGTTTGGGGTATTGTTTTGGGTGCAAGAGAAGAGGATTCGTTTATCGTGATGGAAGTATCTGGAAAGGTTGTACAATTCAATTTCGTGTCAAAGACTGTCCATATGCTTGGTGATATTGGATCAGTCACGCCTTCTTGTGAAAGCGTTCATCAGTTCATTGCATCTTTTGCTAGTGTATGACTCCGTTTTTAATGTCAGGTATGATTTCCTATCTTATTTTATCTTGTGTTGTCACTATATTGATTATATGCGCATATCCTCTTTTTTATGACAAATTTGGATCGATTGGAGTTTGTTGCTTCATGGACATACGACCCCTGTCCAAGTTTATTACAGTATGTAATTTTTGAGTCATTAAGCCAACACATAACCATAACCATTCATATAAAATCCAGAGTAATTATCATGTATCTGACATGAGGTAATTGGCCAGCATAACTCGCATTTAGTGACCACTGGTATGCCGTCATTTTCAATCCCTTTAGCCCAAAAAAGCTTGTTCTACTACTAGCCTTCAAATTGATTCAAACCAATCCTGGTCGAAAGTTATAGTAGCCTACTACGAAAGATTTATAAGAGAAATACATATTTAGCATCTATAACATGATGGTTGGATTCCTCCGTTTCAAACATATTTAGTATCTGAGGTCAAGGGTGTCGTGGTTTGATATGCTCTTCTGGTTGAAGTTTTTTAGCATCTTTATAAAACATGATGGTTGGGTTCTTCCGTTCCAAACATTATCAAAGGAGTTGCACTTTTGCAATGTTTAAAAACTGGAATGTTTGTTCTGGTTGATAACTACTTTGAGTATTGAAATATTGCCAATTTACGATAACAATAGCAACTAAGGTTAAACGAAACTGTTGATGCAAAAACACCTACCAGCTCTCAGTGTTTTGTTACGGGTGATGTTTTTTCAAACAATTTTATCACAGATGTCCATAAATAGGTACAGTTACTAACTAACTTGCCTATCAGGTTTTGTGCATGGAGGTACGTGCAATAAAGGAAGAAAGATTTATTGTCAGTGGAATTTTGATGAAGATCGTTACTGGGCAGGGATGATTATGATGCGATAGACGTTTATCAAAAGTTGTAACTAAGCGGCACATACTTATATTATGATGCTATAGACGTTTATTAAACGAAGTTATTTCTTTAATTGGTTATGTCCAGATTTAGTCAAAATCGTTTTATTGCGTTATTTCTCTTTTTGACATTAAGTTTCGAAAGCTTCGACTGTTCTGTATTCAGTTTCAAAGATGTCTTTCTCTATGACAGCTAGCTATTCCCCCTATCAGGTATATGGTCATATATTTTCATTCTTAGGCAGTTAGAAAAGCCCGTGATAAATGGGGCAACGTTCTTTTTCTCATGGTCATATATTTTCATGGCAACATTCTGGGCATACATCGTCTCTGTGAGGAAGATCGTTTCTTTTGGAAATGATACCAAGGGACTAATCACCACCCTCCTCGTCTCTATTTTGTAACAGAGATTTGACCAAAAATCCATTTTCATGTTCCTTTTTTTTTTTCAAATATTGATCAAGTGATGACCTCAAATGCACGTTCATTGACTCGCATTCTCTCTACAGTCGATGCCTGGATATATTCAGGTACACGTGATCTTAGTCCCTTTGAATGATGTGCAAATGTCAATAGATATGATCAAGTAGTAAAATAGCATCCTAAACTGCGATTAAACATTAGTCCTCGATATATTAACAGGTCTATTTCTCATTTGATCTGTGAATAATGAGTTTGGCAAAGCGAGTCATTGAAACAGTTTGTCGCCACTCTGAATCATATTTAGCACATGAATGGTACTCGCCTTGCTGACAACTTGCTCTCTATGGAGTTCCACCATTACTCCACTCACTCGAACCATATACAAACCTTTTGTCGCCACTCTGAACCATCTTTCTGGTGAAAAACATCACACGTGTACCGGATAACTAATTCACCCAATCACCCACATCGTACTTTCTGTTTGACCCGTGTTACCTTTTGAAGCACAACTTTTTAGCATCTCTTATGCATATCTTCATTTCAATTTGTTTGCATCACTTGTCCTGAATAGTCGTGCCACTCAATGTTTATACCTTCATTCCAACAAAACACGCTTTGCACCTGATTCTATCCCATCTTTTTTCCTCAATGACCATTTCCAAATGTCAAAGTTTCACTTTATTATATGCTTAAATTCGCGTTTTGCACCACCTATCAAACTTCCCCGTGTCAAAATTCCATAACCTGCTCCTAATTCAAAGTTAACAGGACTTGTTCACCTTAAGCTACAACCTCACAGGCAAGTCACAGTTAAAGTATTATGGGCCATTTCAAGTGTTGAGGAAAGTGGGACAAGTAGCTTCTGAACTGCAATTGCCTGCTAACGCCCAAATTCATTATGTCTTTCATGTTCCACCAAAAAGTGTTACATCAAAAAGTGAAAACCAGTTCGTTATATACGGTGACAAGTTTAGTTAGAAGATTTCGGTGCAATAGAACTTTTTTGTGTGTGTGGTAATTTTGGTTTGTTGAGTTGATGGAGCGTGTGTTCTTGGATGCAGGATAGGAGAAGAGATGGCGTGAAAAAGGTGATAGCTGCTATGACTGTCGGAAAGGATGTTTCGTCACTTTTCACAGATGTAAATTGTATGCAAACGGGCCGTTAAAAAAAAAATTGTATGCAAACGGGTAATTTGGAACTTAAAAAGCTTGTTTACTTGTATCTCATCAGTTATGCTAAAAGCCAACCTGACTTGGCGATACTTGCTGTCAATACTTTTGTCAAGCTAATGCTAACGAAAATTTACAGATGATCCTTCAACAGATGGAAGTGATTACACAAGTCCTGATGTGATTCGAACTCCATGCAAGAAAATGGCTCCTCCCCTTGTAAGTTACTTTCTTCAGAACATAAGATTCAGTTCGTGGCATTGAGGAATATTAATCTTATCCTACAAAGGCGACCTACAATCCTTGCCCATGAAATCAAGGTATAGCGTTACATCCATAGGTTTCAATTTTGACCCACTTACATATTAACGGGTCGATATGAGTTATGATTTTTCTTAACGGGTCAAATGGGTGAGTAAATAGATTTAGTCAAAAGGGATTAACCGAGTCAAAAGAGTCAAACGGGAAGATATAAACTTAAAGTCAGCCTACTTTGCAGGTGTTTTTTTGCAAGTACAATGATCCAATAAACGTGAAGATGGAAAAATTAGAGATCATAATAAAGCTTGCTTCAGAAAGAAATATCGATCAGGTTTTGTTGGAGTTCAAAGAGTATGCTACGGATGTAGATGTTGATTTTGTTAGAAAGTCTGTTCGAGCGATTGGACGCTGTGCTATCAAGTTAGAGAGCACTGCTGAGCGTTGCATTAGTGTTCTTCTAGAGCTGATCAAAATAAGTTCAGTTGCAACAGTTAAACTTTTCCTTAAGAAGCCAACTGAAGGACCCCAACAGATGATTCAGGTACTGTTCATTAGTTATATATTTCTAGTTACGTGGATCAAGTTTTATGGAATGTTACTCTTTTTAGGTTGTTTTGAATAATGCAACTTTGGAATCCGGCAATCCATATCTGCGAGACCGTGCTTACATATATTGGCTTCTTCTTTCAACAGATCCCGAGGTTCTGTTTATAATCATTCTTCCCAAAATTTAAATTATTATTGAATTATTATAGCTATAGTTTGTGCGCTAATTATTTATAATAAGCAAAAAGTTCCAAAGAAAAAACTTTTCTGGGTCAACGATATACCGAATATAACCCATTTTGACCTGAACATGCCCAACAAGCCATTTTCTCATCTCTAAGTTATCAGGCTGCTAGAGAAGTTGTTTTATGCTAACAGTGTTAAAACCAATTCTGGCTCATTGAGTCGCATTTCAATTATCAGGCTGCTAAAGAAGTTGTTTTGGTTGAGAAGTTTTGGTTCAAATCAATATTAGCCATCCCTTCTTGATGAGCTTCTAGCTAATATCGCTACATTATCCTCTGTCTATCACAAACCTCCTGAAACATTTGTAACCCGTGTGAGTACTATTCCGATAACAGAAGAAGTATTTCTGAATGCTGAGTTGCCAACTGTGCACGTGGTTGAACCATTACCTATTATAATCACTCCATCTTCGATAACTGCTCCTGTGCCAGATTTGCTTGATCTTGGTCTCATTGGTGAAGATAATAGTGCTATTGTTCCCATTGATCAACCTGCATCACCTACAGGGTACTAAATATTAACCGTTGTTGTAGTATTGCAATTGTGTGTGGAAATATTCACTAATGGTTGCTATTATCCCAGGCATCCTCTGCCTGTAGTATTACCAGCTTCAGCTGGTCAAGGTTTACGAATAAGTGCACAGCTGATACGCCGAGATGGTAACTTATTTTACAGCTTAATGTTTGAGAACAACACCGAAACTTCACTAGATGGATTTATGATCCAGTTTAATAAGAATACTTTTGGTCTTGCTGCTGGTGGACCGCTTCAGGTAACTGTGAATGGGTCGATTTGGTTACGTATATCTATGTCTAACGGGTCAAATGGGTCAAGCAGGTCAAACGGGTCCAAATGACGCCTAATACGTGTTTTAATGCATAAACACTAATTTTTTGTAACGAAATGAAAACAGATTTGGAGAAAAGCGTTTTGGGTCAACCCAACCGTAACATGAATGATCCTCGTTGGCGCATTGCCCGCCGCTGAATCTTCATTTAACCTACATTTTGGAGCAGGTACCACGAATGCAGTCAGGAACAACGGAAATGACCCTTGTTCCAATGGTAATGTTCCAGAATATCGCAAGAGGTCCTCCAAACTCAGTTTTGCAAGTGGCGATTAAGAACAATCAACAGCCTGTTTGGTAACTTCAAACTCAATGCTTGTATTGTTTATAGAAGATGGAAAAATGGAACGTGGTACCTTTCTTGAGGTAACTTCATATGTTTTAAAATAACATTTCAAAGTGAAACGATGTTTTTGAAAATCTGTGACTTTTTTACCGTGATTGTAGGCATGGAGATCGTTGCCTGATTCTAAGGAGGTCTCAAAGGATATCCCAGACATTGTTATAAACAGCGTGGATGAAACTATAGAGCGGTCAGCTTCTTAAAATATGTTTTTCGTTGCCAAGCGTAAGAAGGAAAAGCAGCAGGATTTGTACGTATCTGCCAAAGTCCATAATGGATTCCATTTCTTAACGAACTTACACTAATTCCTGGGTCTCCTGCTCTTAAATGTGCCATCAAATCTCCCAAACCAGATACGGCCGCTCTAGTTTTTGAAGCCCTTGAAACTCTTCTCAGGAGTTGACCTGAGGACTTTTGGTTATTCTGAACCGTTTGACACATTCGACCCATTTGACCATTTTTACCCTATAAGCTAAATTTTTTAATCTTGACGCGTTGGAGATAAAACATAAGTCTAGTTCACCGGTTCGCAAATAAAACGAGTCTTTGGTGACAATATGCCGAGTTAGCTGATATGATGGTGAGACGAGACTAGGTACCAACCAGTTATATCAAGCAAGTCTGTCTGTCCACTTGTTTTGGTTGGTCAAGTTCCCTTTTTGGTTTGAACAACTTGATACAAAAGCTTTTAGCTTTTGCCTTTTTTGTCACTGCCAGCTTATTACAATTTGGCTGTATGTGACACAAGTCTTTCTTTCTTATTTATTATGTTAAGCTGTATTCACCTAATCCATGCTATGAAAATGTTTTTTTTTATAAAAACTTTATCTAATTTTTCTATTTTTTTCTGTGCAAGTAACGCTAGTTATAAGTCTCATAGATGAACAAGACTTACAAATAAATAAAATTTATTTTGATATTTTAGTTTAATATACAGAATATACAAATTTTATCATAATTAATGTTCTGTAATTATGCACAGGATTTTATATAAAAAAATTATTGTGTATTAATATCAGCGTTTAAATAGATTTTATGTATTTTGTATTTTTAAGATATAAAGTTTATACGGTATAAAAAAAAATAAGGGTTATTTGTTTATTTTTTTAGTTATTGAAAAAATATAAAAATTTGTAAGTTTTACTTAATTCTATCTTATTTATTTAAAATTTAACCATTAAAGATTTTATTGATTACCACATCTTTTAAAAAGAAAATTAATTTTTACAAATTTGACACATATACTTTTATACTTTTATGTCAATTCTTTTCCCATTAAACTCCTCCATCATTTTTTCACATTTTTTTATATTTTTTAGCCAAATTTAAAAATAAACTAACTTTTATTATTTTAAAAAATCTAAAAAAGTATTTAATTTTAAATAACATTACTAACTAAAATTTTAATTTTTGAAATATACAAATTTCCCGTAAATCATTTTTCTTTTTATAGTTTTTTTTTGAACAAGAATAATTTTGCTTTACTAAATAAAAGATTAGACATAAAACAAAAAAAAAGTATGTATAATGCCATTCGTGTGTTCTAGATAATATATTACCATATATAGAGAATCCGAATTTAGAAATGTGATGACATAAACATCTTCATCATTAAGTTGTTGGGCATATATTCCGTAAATAGACTTTTTTTTTTTATAATTGTTAGCGGAGACGAGACAAAAGAGGCTCATAACGATCATACAACTTATTAGCGAAAAAACTGTAGTGTAAATTTTCGAAAATATTTGAGTTTTTTTTTATAATTTGCCTTTCACATAAACTATTTTATACTAATATTGTTTATATAAAATATCAAAGTTTGACCTTTCGAGCCAAACTTTCTAACCTTACCTCTGATTATTAGTAATAAAGTTGTTTCATATTAAATAAAATTAAATATTACACGTGTCTAACCTTTCGAATTTCTAGAGTATTACTACGTATAAAATAAAATAAAATTGCATAAAAAAAAGGTGCTTATGTGACTGTTGTTGAGTTGTGGTACACAAAATGACTTTTGTTCATATGTAAATTTTCTTACCCTTTGACTACTAAATAGACCTTTTAACCAACAAATCTTTGAAAAAACGTTCTCTAAAGTATAATTATGAATCGGCTAATCTCAAACAACTATTTTATTGAATAAGACAGAATTGACGCAGATGAAGGGTGTGTTTGACATTCTCAGGAGCTGGAGTGGATTATTAGAGCGAGTTGTTGGAACTGGATCCTCAAGCATGTACCTTGAGCTTATTTCACATGCCACTTTAACTAGTATGTCATTTAGGAGCTTATTTTTTTAACAAGCTCCCTCAAGTTCTGTCAACCAAACGAGACTTATTTTTAATAGTAGCTTATTTTTTAAAAACAATAAATTCAAGCTACGATAAGCTCTGATAAACTCACGCGCCAAAGCCGAAGTTTAAGACGAGTACCTTATTGGTATCTCGTAGTGTTGTTCGATGTAAAACGTATATGATCAAACTTTTTCTTTCAACTTCTTACCTCATGTACCTCGTTAACAATCATTCAACTCGTAACACATTGATCTATTTTAGTTTTTATCGAAGCAATTTTAATGCTTTATTAGATATCTACTTCGAGTCTTATATCGAGACAAATTACACACAACCTTAATTTCTAATAGTCTGGACCGAGAACTGAATGGAAGTTTTCGGGTTTGGATCCAATTTGCCGGTTTAGTGGATTTAACAAATTATCATAGTCGGTTGCGCGTAAGATCGAATGAATAAAAAAAATAAATAGAAAAATAAATCGAAATACGTTACGGAGTATCTAATTAAAGAAACATTTCTAATTATTAATTACTCTTCCCGTTTCAAAATTATTGTCTAAAAAACACGCAGTTTAATAAAATATATTTATTACAGTTTTCTTTCTTACTTTTTAACAATAACAGTTTTACTCTTAATTAATTAAAATCATATTTAAAGTTTGTAATAAATATATTTTAAGCAAAATTAATATAGTTAATTTGATTAAATGTTTTATTTACTTTTAATATTGGACAATAATACAGTAACTTAAAATAAAAATAGAAATGAAAATAAAATTATAAAGTGAAACTCTACATTCACAAAAGGTTTACGGAATTATTCTCACAAAATGACAATAAATTTGGGACAACTGGACCAATAAGGAAAAAGTAGTGTATTGTTGTTGGGGGTTTTTATTCGCACCTTATGAAAGGATTCTAATACGCTTTAGCTTTTTGAAATTTTGGTATTTTTATTTTTATAATTTTATTTTTGTTATAAAACTGTGAAACGAAGAATGTAAAAAAAAATAAAAATAAAACATGTCAAAAATAATAAACTGATAAAAATATATAATAGAAATTGACAAAAAAACTGTATGATGTGCTGTAAGGAGCTTTAAGATTGAATTTATCAATGCCTTGACCAACATATCGTGAGCCAAAAAATCATCTGGTCACGCATGACCTTGATGCACCTGTTTTTTCTCGCGCGCGAGTGACCTACAATTGTCTCACTTGTGATTAGGGGTGTCGGAAAAATTTACCCGACCCGAACTCGACTCGAACCCGAACCCGAATAAGTCTATTCGGGTCGGGTCACTCGGATTCAAAAATATATTCGGGTCAATTCGGGTTGACCCGAATTGACCCGAGTTCTAATTAGGCTCGGATTCGGGTTTATATTATTTAGCTTTGACCTGAATTGACCCGAATCCGACCAACCCGACTTGACCCGAGTTTTTTAACACATTTTACATTGTAAATATACTTAAATAATCTAATTTTTAATTTTTTTACTTATATCTGGTTGACCCGAACTCGAGTTGACCCGACCGGAATTGACCCGAACCCGACTGACCCGAGTTATAATTAGGCTCGGATTCAGGTATGATTTTTTTTAGTCTTGACCCGACTTGACCCGAACCGAATTGACCCGACCTGATTCCCACCCCTACTTGTGATGAGGTTGTAGCTTTATGTAAAATGTGTTAACCCGGGCCCCACACACCAACAGTTAACATATTTAAAAACAAAAACTTTTTCAAACCTCATTTATCCCCTATATAAACATTTTCAAAACAAATTAATTTCTACACAACAAAAAATACCCCTTTCATTTACAATATTTTCACATACACCTACTTTTCAAACACACTAACTTTTCAAACACAACTCCCAAATTTTTATGGCGTGCTCCCTTCCACACACCGTCGACGAGATCAAAGCTATGGTTTAGAAACAAATCAATGAACAACAACGTCGTTAGTTTACGCTTACGACATTAACATTTGATTTCGATGCCGCGTACGAAGCTAAAACGAAACTGCGCATGACATCTGAGAAATGTCGTGATATTTCCTCAGAAAAACGTGTTTTATTCGACACGTTTATAAAAAATGAATCTAATAACATGTCAACATGTAAAGAGCCTTGTGTAGAAAGTCGTTAAAATTGGAGACTCAAATTCATGATAATACTGAATGGCTGAATAACTTCACTCACAAAAATGAAGGAATTTCGTCGCAATCTCATATCGGTTCTTCATCATAACAACACCGACGTCGATATGTTTCTCCCGATCCACCCTATCTAATTGTAAGCAACTCAAATAGCTTACTTACTGACATTCAGCTGTATCAACTACACAAAGATGAATATATGTACTGAGAGAAACATTGGAAGAAAAAGATAAGGCACAAAGGGAGTAAGATGAGAAAATTAGGGTCAAAGAAGCTTACAAAGAGCAATTCCGGTGAGAGTTTTCTAGGCAGTTATCATATTCGGATTCAGGAACTGACTAATCGTATTACGTATTTATTTTTTTATTTATCTAGTAATGTATTTTCTATCCGTAGTTATGTACTATTTTTTTAATTTTAATGTTGTATTTTATTATACGTTTTTTATTTTTATTGTAATGTTTTTTTAATTTTTAATATAATTTTTTAAAATTTTTAATGTATTGGTTTTATTATACAAAATATTAAATGTATTATTTTAATGTGAAAGTGTTTTTTGTTGTGACTGATAAAAGTAAAGTATGAGTGAAGGTGAGAGTAAAAACTATGAGAGAAAAACTGATATTACATCCGTTCTAAAACAATTGTCTACTTCTAAAAATAGATTGAGAATTTAGTTCGAGTTTACCATATTATTCTCACTTGTGGTTTTTATTAAAAATATGAAAGAAGTTTCAAATTAATTAGTTAAGGGTAAAACTGTTATTTTGCAAAAAGTTGGTGACAATAATTTTGAACGGAGAGAGTATGATATTTAAGGCGAGTGTTTTTGCTAACCTCCACACGTTTCCGTAATTAAAATTATTTTTAAATATGAACTCTATCATTTCTCTAAAAACATCATTTCAACATATATAATTAAGTTAAGTAGTTTTAATAAGGTATGCCTTAATATGAAGTAAGTTTATATTTGAAAATGTTTTTAATTACAGAAAGGTAAAAACACCATCTGGGTGATGGTTAACAAAACCTATTTGTATGAGTTAAGATCTATATAGACACTTAAATTAGTATAGACCTATCCAACCAATAATAATCATCCATTTTTAAAAAAATCCACTTACCAACACTTTTTTAAAAATTAAATATCTCACAAACGGTAAATCGTCAAACGAAAAAATACACAATTGTGACGAGAATTAAATCATCTATCTATCGAGGGGCACATGTATATACTTTCGCCGAACTTTTTTTTTCTTAAGTCACGTCTGGAGAGAATCATATATGATTCGTCACGAATCATATATGATTTTCAGAAAATCATATATGATTCATATCATGAATCATATATGATTTTCTGAGAATAATATATGTTTCGTGACGAATCATATATGATTTTTTCAGACGTGACTTAAGAAAAAAAGTTGAAAAAAAAATCGTCGAAAGTATATATATGTGCCCCTTGATAGATAGATGATTTAATTCTCGTCGCGATGATATGTTTTGTTTTATGTAACGATGAACGGTTTGTGAGATATTTAATTTTTAAAAAAATGAGTTTTTTTATTACATGATAAAAATGGATATTTGTGATTGGTTAGTTGAGTATATGCTTAACTAAAGGTTTATGAGGATCTTTTTCCTGTATATAAAAAACATTTTATTTGTTAAAAAAAAAAACAAAACCCGATTTAATTTACCTTGTTTTTTCGACCAAAACCGATTTAATCGATTGACCCGGCCGGATGGAACCTGGAACCGGTTTTTTAGTGTTGTTGGGTAGTGTGAAAAGAAAGTACAAAGAGTTGAAGTGAAAGCCAAAGCCCCCAGAGTGCCCCCACGCCCCCACCTAATAAAAAAAGTATCGTCATATCCTTCCTTCCCTTCTTCCCTTCCCTTTTAGGCAACTAATAATAGTACAGTAATAATTAATAAAATAAAGTCGTCTTTCACTTCCAACTAACCCAAAATAAATAATATTAACTCATTTTCACATTCTTATTACTCATAAATCTCTCCTGATTAATTGAATTATTTTTCCTCCTCCTCCTCAAGGTAATACTTTCAGTTTTTCATTTCTTCATAATTAATTTCGATCTATTTCTTATTTATTAATTTAATTTCATTTTCATTTTTTGATTATTAATTAATTAATTGTTTGATATAAACTGTGTTAAGATATAACTTACTTAGGCGCCGAATTCAGTTAGTGGACGGACACCTCGAGTTTATAAACCACCGACCAGTCCCGTACTTGTGCGATGTGGGATCATGATACTTACCTATTGTTTTCGCTAACAATAAGTTACTGTGGTCGTTAGTTCGTTCGTTGTTCGTTGTTCGTTAAGGATGAGATATGTTTTAGTTTGTTAGTTAGTTAGTTAGTTAGTTTGTTAGTTTGTTTGTTAGTTAGTTATAAGATACAAGTTTAATTAGTTATGATGATGATGATGATGATTGTGATATACTCCGTACTAGAAATCACTTAAGATAGGAGGAGGGGGCGATGTGGGATCATAACACTTCCCCCCTCTTTTTTTCGCTATTAAATAATAATTTACTACTGACGTTAGTTCGTTGTTCAATAAGGATGAGATATGTTTTAGGGGCTTATTTGGCGACTTATGGACTTATATAAGTTTATTACAGAGTATGATATAATAAACTTATATAAGCCCATAAGTCTCCAAATAAGCTTCTAATTTTGGGGTTTATGAAATATAACCTGAAATATTGCTATTTCGGGTTATATAACATAAGCTCTAATTTTGTGGCTTATTTAGAGGCTTAGGGGCTTATATAAGTTTGTTATATCATAATAAACTTATATAAGTCTCCAAATAAGCTTAAAAATTGGAGCGTATGTTATATAAGCCAAAATAGGCTTACGTTCTATAAGCTAAAACAAACAGCCCCTAATTAGTTTGTTAGTTAATTATAAGAGACAAGTTTAACTAATTAGCTGGAATTACGTACCACTTCACACGAGGTGATAATTCATTACTCGAAACCTCAATTGTTAGAGAATGAATGATACACTACTTTACGTGAGATCCCTATCAAATACTACTTTTCTGTTGTTGGTTCGTTGGTTTAGGGAGAGATTTTAGTTTGTTAGTTGTATGATACAGGTTTAATTAGGCGGAATTACTACTTATGATGCTTACGATTAACTTCGCGAGATAACAATTTGCTAGTCGCGAAACCTTGATTGTTAGAGAATGAATCATTACATCAAAACCCCCTGCTCGCTCAACATAACTTAAACACCGGGAATGATTCGCCCTTTGAGTGTGCAGGGAGTGAGGATCGAACCGTCGCCTCTGTTTCCGAAGGAGAGAGTTTTTTTTTTCCAAGATAGGAGGAGGGGACACCTAGACTTTATAAACCATCGACGGATCCGATACTTGATGTGGGATCATAACACTTTCCTATTGTTTTCGCTATTAATAAGTTACTACTGTCCTTAGTTCGTTGTTTGTTAAGGATGAGATATGTTTTAGGGGCTGTTTGTTTTAGCTTATGTATAACGTAAGCCTAACTTTTGTTGCTGATTTGGGGACTTATGGACTTATATAAGTTTATTATGATATACTAACAAACTTATATAAGCCCGTAAGTCTCCAAATTAGCTAAAAATTGGGGTTTATGAAATATAAAGCCGAAATATTGCTTATTTTCGGCTTATATTACATAAGCTTCAGTTTTGTGGCTTATTTAGACGCTTAGGGGCTTATATTAGTTTGTCATATCGTAGTAAACTTATATAAGCCCATAAGTCGCCAAATAAGCCACAGAATTGGAGCTTATGCTATATAGGCTGAAATAGGCTTACATTCTATAAGCTAAAACAAACAGCCCCTAATTAGTTTGTTAGTTACTTATAAGACACAAGTTTAATTAATTAGGTGGAATTACGCACTACTTATGATGATTACTGTTAACTTCAACCTCAATTGTTAGAGAATGAATGATACACTACTTTACGTGAGATCCCGATCAAATACTAGTGTATCTCTCATAGACTTTATAATCAAATAGGGCTCGCAACCGTTTATAAGCTAGCTCAAAGGAGAAGGGGACACGTAGACTTTATAAACGACCGACGAGTCCTTGACTTGGCCGATGTGGGATCATAACACCTCCCTCTTGTTTTCGCTAATACTTAAATTACAACTGAGATGTTTAGTTAGTTATAAGACACAAGTTTTATGTAGTGCTTATGATGTGATGTTACACTTAACTTCACGATATAGCAACAATTCATTACTCGAAACCTTAATAATTGTTTTAGAATGAATGATTATGGTCAAGGACAGATCAAAACCTGCTCAAATAACTTAAACACCACTTCACGTGTTGAGATCCTAATCAACTAATCGATTAGTAAATAGCATATCATAACAAATTCGATGATTCAACGGTACCCAATCCCGTTTTCCACGAGGTATGCAGGAGGCCAGACGAAGGTACGGCCTTTTTGCAGGGAGTGAGGATCGAACCCTCGCCTCTGTTTCCAAAGGAGAGGGTTTTTTCCAACATAGCTATTATTGCTGGATACCGTGTTATATGTCCTCTTGAGTATTAGAGTATATTAGGCTTTTTTAAGTTTTTTTTTGCTGATTAGTGATGGATTTAGATGCACGCAATCTTCTTCACGCTAAGTAAACTATTGTTGACTTTTTTTTGCATCCTTTGATGATTGCAGTATCCCGTCTATCTAGTTTGTAGAGCTTCTTTTGATTATTAAAAAAAAAAACAATGGCGTGGATACAATAACGAGTTTGTGAAAATTGAAGCTCCGAATGTTTCAAGCAATCACTGATAATTATATGATCTTGTACTATGGTGGTCACTTTGTTCGTGCTCCTCTTATTAACCTGTGGCACACTGAAATGCATTACATAACGCCAAACTAGGATTATTGCAATAGTTTACCAATATGGGGAATTATGAATTAGGTATTCGCAACCTGATGTTAATCATGTAGTCTTGTGCCTATGACTGCATGTAATATGCTAGGTTGACTGACATATGATAGTTACGAATCTTGAACTCTTCGTTTTGTTCGAATTCTAGCTACTCTAGCATGCTCAAAACGGCTGATTCTGATTCCAACTTACACCTAAAGTTGTAAATCAACCTTCTCGTGTGAATGTTTTTTCGAGATATGCAGTGAAGGTTAATAGTTTTTAAGGGGGTGTTTGTTTTAGCTTATATAATGGGCTTATACGCTTATTAGCTTATATAAGCTTATAAGCCCAAACCAAGTGTTTGGCTAAGCTTATATAAGTGGGCTTATAAGCTTATATATGGGTGTTTTGATAAGCCACAAAAATGTGGCTTTTTTATGAAGGTTTGGGCTTATATAACATATTTACCATTTTACCCTCATGTTAACTTAAGCTTATATAAGCCATGGGCTTATAAGCTTATTAAACATAGGCTTATATAAGCCATAAATAGCTTATATAAGCCCATTATATAAGCTAAAACAAACACCCCATAAGTTGTAAATCAACCTTCTCGTGTGAATGTTTTTTCGAGATATGCAGTGAAGGTTAATAGTTTTTAAGTTGTAAATCAAACCTACTCGATTGATGGCTGTGGTTCTTTAAGGAGGAGCTGTTTAGTTAGTTAATTATTAGACGATAAACCACCTCTAGAAAGTACTACTACTCTTGTGGATTACATCTAACTCTCAGATGACACGACTTATACACAATTCACGTGAGATCACAATCAAATAGTAGCTTATCATCATCTTCGGTATTATTGCTCAAGACCATTTTATATATGTCTTCTTAAGTATATGAAACTTTTTAAAGGTTTCTTTGCTGATTAGTGATTGATTTAGATGCACACAATCTTCATGTTAACTAAAATAGTAATTGTAGCAAGTTTTTATGTCCGTGGATAAGAAAAGCTAATTGCAGGATCTGTAAGCTGTCATATCTTTGAACAAGTTGCGATACAATAACAAGTTAGAACTGGTTTTAGATACAAATTTTAACAAGTGAGCACGTTGCGGATACAATAAGAAGCTAGTCAAAATTAAAGCTCTGAATCCTGATGAGAAATAATTTCCTGACGGAGTGCCCTATTGTACTCTAGATTTTAGGCAGACACTTTGTGGCCGTTCCACTCATTAACTTGAAGCAAATTGAAATGCATTACATAACAATGTCCAAAAAAAAAGCATTACATAACAATGTCCAAAAAAAAAATGCATTACATAACGACACGCTAGAGAATACTAGCTGTGTTATTGCAATAGTTTTCCAACATGGATAATTATAGTATAATAGGTATCCGCAACCCGATGTTAATCATGCAGTCTTGTGCGTATGACTGTATGAAATATGCTAGGTTGGCATATGAGACTTAAACTCTCCGTTTTGTCCCATGCTACTCTAGATTGCTCAAAACTGTTCGATTTGATTCCACCTTACACCTAAAGCTGTAAATTAAACCTACACGTGTGAATGCTTATAGTTTTTAACTTCTTATTAACAATGAACATATATTGGTTTCTTTTCTTGCAGATGCTATAATTAGTTTACGTCTGAGGAAGTGGTTCATAAACGATGGATCCTTGCAACTGCGTTGAGCCACTCTGGCCACCTGATGACCTTCTCATGAAATATCAGTACATATCGGATTTCTTCATTGCTCTTGCGTATTTCTCAATTCCGCTGGAGCTAATATATTTTGTTAAAAAATCTGCGGTTTTTCCATATAAATGGGTGCTTGTTCAGTTTGGTGCTTTCATTGTTTTATGTGGAGCTACGCATCTTATTAACCTATGGACCTTTAATGCGCATACAAGGACCGTAGCTATTGTTATGACCACTGCTAAAGTCTTGACTGCTGCAGTGTCATGTGCGACTGCACTTATGTTAGTACACATTATCCCTGACCTACTTAGTGTTAAAACCCGTGAAGTATTCTTGAAAAATAAGGCTGCAGAGCTTGATCGTGAAATGGGTATCATTCGTACCCAAGAAGAAACAGGAAGACATGTTAGAATGCTAACTCATGAAATCCGAAGCACGCTTAACAGACATACGATATTGAAAACTACGCTTGTTGAGTTGGGAAGAACATTAGGACTTGAAGAGTGTGCTCTGTGGATGCCGACACGTAGTGGTTTAGAGCTTCAACTTTCATATACTCTTCGCCATCAAAACCCTGTAGGGTTTACGGTTCCAATTCAGTCTCCTGCGATTAATCAAGTTTTTAGCACCAATCGTGCGATTAAGATATCGCCTAATAGTCCTGTTGCTAGATTACGCCCAGCTTCTGGCAAATATATGCTCGGGGAGGTTGCTGCTGTGAGAGTCCCGCTTTTACATCTCAATAACTTTCAAATATATGATTGGCCCGAACTTTCAACAAAACGTTATGCGTTGATGGTTTTGATGCTTCCTTCGGATAGTGCAAGGCAGTGGCATGTTCATGAGTTGGAGCTTGTTGAAGTGGTGGCGGATCAGGTTTGCAGCCTGTCTATAATTTTTTATACTAGTTTAAGCTAATATTCATTTCATTTTGTTTGTAGTAGAGGTGACAAAATCAACCCATTTACTAATTAACTGGTTCATATTGGGTTGTGTACTCGTGTTTATTTAAACGGGTCAGGCTAATTTAGCTAGTAGGGGCGCACGTTGAAATTTTCATTATATACATATAAGAATATAGTTTTTATAAAGACGAGATGTGTTCGTGGGTCAGCCCAACCCATTTTCAACCAGTTACCTAATTTGCTTGACGCACCGAATTTGTCACCTCTACTTTTTATGGTATATTGTTTTCAACTATATCTAGAAACCTTACGTAGACACAGCGATAAGCTGATCCTTTGCTCTATCTTCTTGTGTAGGTTGCTGTTGCTCTTTCTCATGCTGCAATTCTAGAAGAGTCTATGAGAGCTCGCGATCTGCTTATGGAGCAGAATGTGGCACTCGATCTTGCTAGAAGAGAAGCCGAAACTGCTGTCCGTGCGCGCAATGATTTCCTTGCAGTTATGAACCATGAAATGAGAACTCCTATGCATGCAATTATTGCACTTTCATCATTACTACAAGAAACGGATTTAACACCCGAGCAACGGCTCATGGTTGAGACCATTCTCAAAAGCAGTAACTTGCTCGCCACGCTAATAAATGATGTATTAGACCTTTCGAGGCTGGAAGATGGTAGCCTTGAACTTGATACTGCAACTTTTAACCTACATGCTCTTTTCAATGAGGTACTCTCTTTATGTCATGTTGATTATGACGGTGTTCAGATTTTAGTTTTCGAACTAGTTGTGATTTAATGTGCGATTAATCATAGAATCGTGTTTTGATAATCAGTTTCTTATCAATTGCAACAAATCTTTGTTTGAGCGATTATTAAATTATCCATATTTAACTTGATTTTAAAGATTTCCTTCTACCAATTTACAAACCATCTCTCTTTTTTTCTTTTTTGGCATGATATTTTCTAGCATTAAGTTTTTGAAGGGCAGATAGCTTATTGAAAACCACTTATCTGCTTATTTCACCGTATACATTATTAGTCAACAAATAATGAGTTTTGCCGGTTTAGGTTATGATATGCTAACTGCTTATCAGAATCATGTATGAGTGAAAGCAGCTTGCAGTTACTTAAAGCTGCTTATCTCACTCAAAAAGCAGATAAGCATATTGATAAGCAATGCTAATCAACCTTAATCAATCCCCAACGTAACAGCTACTGTGTCTTTTATAACAGATTATTCTCTTATTCTGATTATTGAACATCATAGGTTCACCTTTAATACGCCTTTCAAACATCCCCTGCATATTTCTCTTGAGTTTTTTCTTTGTTAGTAGTTTTCTGGTAACGAAATGCGTGCGTTCTTTTTTCAGGTTCTAAACCTGATACGGCCCGTTGCATCAGTCAAAAAATTGTTTGTGACATTGAGCCTTTCATCTGATTTGCCAGAGTATGCATTTGGTGATGAGAAGAGACTAATGCAAATAATTCTAAATATTATTGGCAATGCTGTGAAATTCTCGAAGGAGGGCAGCGTATCAATTTCTGCTATCATGGCAAAACCAGATTCATTAAGAGATCCTCGATCTCCCGACTTTTTTCCAATCCCTGGCGATAATAGTTTTTATATGCGTGTTCAGGTTTGTTTGTCTCTATCCTTCAGCAAAATAGCTTTACCTGCTAGTTGTAGAGGTGACTAAGTAGCATTTCTGCATTAGGCGGGTTGGGTGGCAGGTAAAAACTTATGCTTTTTATACAAGTTAAAACAGGTCATGCTTTATTGACCCTGATGCTCTTAGTTCAACTTAACCGTTTCATATAAATATTATGGTCTATTTTTTCAAACATATTGGCCCATTTATACGTAAAATGGGTCAAAATTGCCACATATAGCTAATTTTTTATTGTGCCGGGTTCACTTCTTAACTACACTCCTCTAGTGTAGGTGAAAGACACTGGAATCGGAATCAGCCAACAAGACCTTCCTAAGCTGTTCACGAAATTTGCAGAAAGCCAAGCACCAGCAAGTAGAAATTCAGGTGGCAGTGGGCTCGGCCTTGCCATTTGTAAAAGGTAATTCTGCCTTTTTATCTTTTAAATTATCATTTCCTGTCCATTATGAAGTTGAAGTGGTTCTCTAAAGGTAACAGAACGGGTGCGTTAGTTAACATGCTAAATAGTTTTGGACCAATTTGGCTAATATTTGGTGTGGCTCCAAAACGAGTTAGGTTGGCCAATACCACTTCCTGTCAACTATCGATCACAAAATTGACACCTAGTAAATCTTTTTGTCCTTCAGCCCCCCGGTCCCTTTTTTTGTTCGTGGCCTGTTTGAGTTAAAACATAACTCAAATCAACATTATAAGTAGATAGATCCATAGATTGAAGTTGTCACCTATGGTAGTTCTAATTAACCCTCTATCTTGTATCGATGCAGATTTGTGAATCTAATGGAAGGTAATATATGGATTGAAAGCGAAGGTGTTGGAAAGGGAGCTACTGCAATCTTTTATGTCAAACTTGGGTTCCCTGCACGTTTAAATGAATCAAGACTGCCTCATATGAGAGTTCCTCCAAAACTTGGCCAGACAAGCTTTACTGGACTCAAAGTTGTAGTCATCGATGATAACGGGTTAGTTATATCTCAACAGTTTCCGTTGAAAACCCTTAATTTTTAACACACTGCATACTTGACCTCAATTTCCAAAGAAAATAAGGTGTGCGACTAGAGGTGGCAAAATGACTGGGTCAGGCCAGTTGAGTAATTCGTGGGGTTGGTTTGGTTGACCAGAAACACTTTCTATCTGAAATTGTTTACCTTTTCTTATAGTTAGCGTTAGATTGCGAATATCTATAATTCTGAATAAGATGAGTCCTGACGTTTTATGGATTCACCTGTCGACCCGTTTTCTGTTAAGCTATATCTTTAATATCACTTTTGACCCGTTAGAGATCTAAGTCAACCAAATTTGCCACCTCTAATATATAAGCGTGCACACAGAGATAAATATATAGTATTACTTATACATGTATTTGACACAACGCAGGGTTAGCAGAACGGCAACAAAGGGTCTTCTGGCGCACCTTGGTTGCGATGTAACGACAGTTAGCTCAGGTGAAGAGTGCTTACAAGTGATCACCAAAGAACACAAGGTTGTTTTCATGGATGTTTCATTACCTGGTTCAGACAGTTACAATGTTGCTAGACTTGTACATGAAAAATTCCCAAAACGACGTGAAAAACCGCTGATAGTTGCACTCACAGGCAACACAGACAAGACGGCAAAGGAAAGCCTGTTGAGAGTCGGGATGGATGGCGTTGTACTAAAACCTATTTCAGTGGAGAAGATGAGGGTCGCTTTATCTGAGCTTTTAGAGCATAAAAAGGTACTACATGAAGCGTAATAACTTAATAACCATGAATTTCAGAACTGTACATATTGCTACTTTTTGAGTACATACCGTGTGTTATTGCTACTACTATATGATAGAACGAAGATCGTAATGTTGTTTGAAGTAAGTTTTAACATGCTAAATAGTACCCAATTTGTTGCATAGAATTGGAATCAGAAACACTCCGGTTTTACTGTGTTTTCTAGTGATTCTGAGTTTGAGGTTCGATTTATGCTATATTTATCAGTTTTCGTTTTTCTTAGTTGCTTCCGTCTCATATAGTCCTTATGAAAATAATGTAATCAGTTAACCATCCTTGTAGAATTTCTATATATTTTAATATATTCTGTTCGTGTCTGAGAACCGTTGTCGTGAAAATAACCGTAACATTGCCAGTTGATTCGTCACCATAGTTTTAGTAGTTCATTTCAACATCAGAATTGCTAGTTGCATGAAATGCATCAAATGTTTCAAAGTTTTTTTTTTCAGCAGAAGGTTTGTAGATGCATCAAATGCATCAAAGGTTTTTTTTTTCACAATAAGAACCTTATCTTGAAACCTTCTTGAAGTAGCTTTTAAGAGGAAGTTGAGCTTTTAAAATAGCTTATTATAATGATACCGTTTAAATAATTTTATGTTTTCTTTTGAACAATTTTTTGCGTTAAGTTTCAACTCACAATAACAAAAGTGAAATAAAAAAAGTTGAGAACATTTGCAAATCATTAGATCCTAGAGAGAGTGTGCTTATGTTATAAGCAATAAACAATATAACATAAGCACAAAAAAAAATTTAGAACCTAACAACATGCCTTATTCCCAACTTGGGCATTTTATTCATTCACTATATATAAATGAATGAAATGTTTTTCTTTTAACCGATGTGGGAATCGACTCTGGGATAGTCATTACTTTTGCCTGCAAAATCACTACTTTCTAATTCGATCAGTTACAACCATGATTTTTTCGTATTCGCATCACTTGATTTTACTGGAGACTACAATCACCGCCTCCACAATCGTCACCTCATCGCATCCACCGTAGAATCATGGGAAAACGATTTACGAGTTTTTTGCACTTTAGACACTAGCTACTTGTGACTTTCTGAGTTTAGTTCAAGTTTAGTACTCACTATTTAATGATGTATTAACTTATGTATTATGAATCAGTTTCACCACAAACATCTAAATACTCATAAACACCCTATACGTGATATAACTGTCTTTATAGATTAGAGCAAGACAAGGATTGTGTTTGGACGTTGAACAATATTGGTATTTTTTACGGTTAGTAGAGCTCACCATTTTATTGATTCTAATTTACTTCCTTTCATGACTCCGAAGACTATTTGGGAGAGTTTTTTTATACCTTCTAATTTAGTCTTGGTCAACAAGACAGGGTATATGCTAAATAAGGGTGTAATCGAGTCAGACCGAGCTCATGCTTTATAAGGCTTGAACTTAGTTTGCTAATACAATAGTAGGTTTGAGTGTGACACTATAGCTTGTCAAGCTTTAACAATCCAGACTTGAGTTTAACTTAATAAGGCTTGATAAAAGCTTGAGCTTATTTTGAAAAGTTTGAATGTGTATAAAATTATTATTTTTATAATAAAAAATTCATTAATAAAAACATATGTATAAAGTAAAACAAACAAAAACCATAACTCAAAATCAAATTCGATTTATTTAGCATTAATAAAACCAAAAATAACATAATCGTGCAATCTTGGATTCAAATGAGTTTTGCAGTCCAATGCGATTAAGGTCCCAAAGGCCATTGCGTGATGTGATTGCTAACACAATTACGACACCGTTGTATTAGAAAGAGTATAAAAAATATTTATACGTATTATATTTCACCACGTACCAAGTAGATGTAATAAATCTATAAAATTAAATAAATTATTTAAAATAAGATAAGCTAAATTATAAATTTAATCAAAAAATAAAATTTTTATTTATGAAATAAGCCCATATAGTTAAGTAATACTCACATTAAGCATAAGTTTCTTATATGAATTAATCATAAAAACACATTTAAATAAACTTGAAAAGCTTGATAAAAGTTTAAGCCGAGCTATCAAAAGCTTGAGTTTGAGCTTGATATATGTTTGAAGCTATTTTTTGGGCTTGAGCTTGATAAAAGCTTGGCTTGATCGAGCCAAACTAGAGCTCGATTTGTTTGATAAAAGCTTGAATTGATTACAAAGCTCCCTGAAATAAGCTTGTACAAGTTTTTGGAAACAAAATCAGATTCTGCGACAAAAGAGAACTCAAATGAGATAGGTGTGCACGTAGGTGTTGAAGTAAAACCAACGAAAAAACTTTTGAAGGTAGAAAGTATGTCTTTCTTATAAACATGTTTTCATTTTATATTTTCGGCGATGTGGGATAGTTCCCTTTTTTCAATCTTTGTGTTTCATGTGTCTTATTTTAGGACACGATATCTTATTCATCTTAACTATATTTTGGTCATACTTTAGCTTGTTGCGAATTTTTTTTGAGAAGAACGCAAGACTACCAACTACTACGAATATATTAAACATATACATAAATTAAATTATGTAAAAACTATGAAAAAATCCATTTTGCATGTACCATTTTTCCAACATATCTCTATGTTTAAGCCAAGAAAAGAATGCAAACAAATAGAATTCAAAATATTACTCTTTCTCAAATAGTGAGAACTAAAGTGATATTGTTACGGTACCTCCAAGTGAACCAAATGGTAGTCGCGAAGTTGACAAACAACGACGCTTTATATCTCTTAGACTGTCCACAAACTCCACCAGTCTAGCCGATGCATGTTGGACTCGAACACGAGGAAGGAACTATCACACCATATGTGAACAACCCTCTATATTTCTTTGGCGGTGTCTCATTTGAGAAAGACATGCTGATTATATTCCATAATGTCGTTACAAGAAGGCCAATGCGGAAGCTTTTCTACCTTCAAACGTCACATAAAAAATATTCATTTTCCGAGGAAGGTCTTTGTCCCATGTAGTCGTGGAGCCTAAGGAGGGCATAAGATAGTTGTCAATTAATCGACGAAGAAGACCAACGGTTAGACGCCTTCATTATTCAAAGAACACATGCACTTGTCGATATAGCTTGAATATTTAAGTGGCTGATCTTGCCAAGCAAATCATTGGGATCGGCAGCATCTCAAACGCCAAGATTATTAGACCAATTCCAAATCCATTGCCCATTAATGATACGATCCTTATAAAACAATCATTGGCTTGTTCCAAGCGTAAAGACCTACTATATCGAGAGCAAAGAGAAGAAGAACCGATCCAAATGTTTTTCCAAAAACGAGTGTGTAAACCACATCCTACTTGAAAACGAATGGAATCCATAGGGAGAATGTTGCTCGAATAAAGATATTTGGTAGAACCGACGATTTTTGCCCATAAACTGTTGTGATTGCACCCATTAAGGTCGAAACCAACCTCTATCCATTCAAAAGATTTGATGACTTTAACCCACAAACTATTTGGGGTTGAAAACATTCTCCAACGCTATTTGTGAAACAAGGCTAAGTTGAAGGATTTTAAATCTCGATAGTAAGACCACCTTTTTCGAAAGAAGCAACAACATTACAACACTAGGTACAGTGGTGTGGTGCCGTATCTAAAAGTGGTGTCATAGCTGACACGTAGGCTATGGTACCACATTTTATAAGGTAGCATTGAGCCGTGGTAAAAGTGGTGCCACATGGGTAAAAAATGATATACTGGGTCCACATATACCCCTTTATTATATAAAAACAAAATAAAAAAAAAAAATCCAAAATGCCAACTTTTGTTGGCTGACAAATACGGCGCGAGCCTCTTTGACACCAAAGCTGGTGTGGTGCGCCAAAGCTTTTGTTGGCTGGGGTGTATGGCGCCATTTAGCAGCCAAGCGTACCGTGAGCTTTTAGGCCATTTCAACCAAGCTAATTTTCTGTTATCTTGCGAGCCACCCCAGAAAATGATGCACGTATTTTCTCCAACGAGTACAAAATTGAAACGGGCACTTTGAAATAATATGCTCATAGTCTTAGGAAGTTAATACCTACTCGACCATTGTTTCTAGTAAATGTTATAAGAGGCTTTTAACAAAAGAAAATATGAAGATAAGAAAGATGACATAAACAACGAAAAAGAAAAAAACTTTAAACATATGACGATTACGTTTAAAATATATATGATTAAAGTATCATTATTCATTACACTTTGATTTAAGTCAGTGATGGTAAGATTTGAGAACATATGATTAAGAGTGAATTGCATAAATCATTCTTGAAGTTTGGTATTTTGCAGATTCTATATTAAATATTTTAAAAGTGTTGATATCGTCTCAAAATTAAACTATTTTATAAATTTTCATCCTTGAAGTTTTGCTATCTTGCATTTTTGTCTCAAATGTTTTGGCCATTTTGCGTGTTTCGTCCCAAGCAATATCCTCATTAAGGACGATACTTGCATTAAAGTTTTCAAATAAAGATGATTCTTGCACTTTCATAACGTTCATAACAAAACATGCATTTTGGCCATTCTTTAGGGACGACTTTTGCAATTTACTATATGATTAATTTATATCATGTTAAATAAATAATGACTCCATTAATTATTAGAGGGCAAAGAGTCATCACACCTCCACACCAAAAAATACCCCATCATGTCAGTTTTTTCACTTTTACATCATCACACCATTTCCACACCATCACACCAATTTTTCAACTTATTTTTATAAACTACCCTCAACAATTAATTTATTCAAATCCTAATTACTTTATTTATAAAAAATATATTACATCAAAAAAAACAACAATACGAAAATAAAATAAAATTTCACTTCGATCAAGTATAAATTAATTTATTCAAATTCTAATTACTTTATTTATAAAAAAATATATTACATAAAAAAAAACAACAATACGAAAATAAAATAAAATTTCACTTCGATCATGTATAAATATTCTCCGAATGCCGACGTTTTTATTTAATATTGAGCATTTATTTTTCGTGTTTTACGCGTATTTTTCAAATCGCGTAAATTTAAAAATATCAAATTTCAATAATACCCACTTTAATTTAAACATGCACCATCGTACGCCACCTTAGCCTCAACGTGTCACCACAAATAATTCATTCACCTTTATATATATGATACTCGTATCAACCAAATCACATAAAACCTAAATCATTTAACTAGCTACTGCTAACTGCTCCAACATTTGAAAGATGAATACATCAAAGGTATGCAATATGCAATATATATGATAGATTACTCGGCTTTTTCATTCTTTCTATCGCCTCAAACACCATCATTATCATTAATCACCATTTCCATTTTCACAAGAAGGTCTAATGTAAAATTCAAAAGAGGTGTTTTGAAAAATTGAAGGGCTTTCCACGGGCGTAGGTGTGCGGCTTATTCCGGTGTGGTCAACGCCGGAGTACGGCGTGACCGCTCCTTTTGCTCTTACCGTAGATGCTAAAATCTTTCGGTAGGGCAATGATAATGGTCGCCAAAATCCTCGTAGTAGATTGTGAAGTTTAATTTATTATTGAATTTTTTATTTTGTAAAGCAAAACAATTAGGAAAAACGTTTGTGTTTTAAAAAATGTTTGGTGTTCACTAATAATGTATAAGACATCTTGATACTCATCTTGGAGACACTACACTATGCTACTTTATGCACAAAAGCCAAATTAAAACACATGCATGTTGTAAGTTCGTAACAACTTATACTACACAAACATCGTTTTCCCGCAATAAGATTCATAGAAAAGTTTGTGGAAAGCAAGAGCTCTTTCTCACATATTTCTTACAGAATTATTATGTTGCTAAAAACCCCGTGAGTATATATTTTCTCACATATTTTTTCACGAAATATTGACTATTTTCTCACAAATTTCTTACGATATTTATCAACCATTTTTCACATAAAAATATGGATCTTTTGCCACAGATTTCTCACAAACAGTTTTCCCATGAATTCCCACAAGTTTTAACATATGTGCAATATTTTTCAGTGTTAAAAATCTAAGGTGCTGTTTGGTTGGGTATATTGGTGGATATTGGGGGATATTTAAAATTTTGACATTTTAATTTCCCTCAAATATTGTGTTTGGTATGACTAACAAAGGAATTTTAAATTCCCCGAATTCTCAAAATGAAGGATATTCAAATTACTCCAAAAAGTGAGTAATTTTAATTTACTTGAAAATTTTATTTAAT
Organism: Glebionis coronaria; assembly: GCA_025667525.1. NCBI lineage: Eukaryota > Viridiplantae > Streptophyta > Magnoliopsida > Asterales > Asteraceae > Glebionis > Glebionis coronaria. Next base: position 15,935,181 of record CM046874.1, on the reverse strand, counting down.
AAACTTTTTTTCTAATAATTTTTATTCGGGTTTTTATGTTTATATAAAAAACTATAAAATTTAAAAAAATTATATAAAAATTATTTTTTTTGGTTTTTACTCTTTTAGATAGCAAAAATAAAATTTATATTAAAAATTTATAGAAATTTTTTATAAAATTTATAGATATTTTTAATGAAATTTATAGGATTTTTTACAAAATTTATATAAATTCTATAAAAAAATTATTGAAATTTTTTATAAAATTATAATTTTTTTAAAAATTTATATAAGTTTTTATAAAGTTTATTTAATTTTTTATAAAATTTATATAAAATTTTTATAAACTTTATATAAACTTTTTATAGACTTTAAATAAATTTTTTATAAAATTTATATAATTTTTTTATAAATTTTTCTTTAAAAAAACTATATAAATTTTTTTATAAAATATATATAAAAAGTTAAAATTCGATTTTTAATTCTTAAGAAATTTTTATAAGATTTATATAAATATTTTTATAAAACTTATATAATTTTTTATAAATTTGTTATAAAAGGTTATATAAACTTTTTATAAAATTTAATGAATTTTTTTATAAAATTTATATAAAATTTTTATAAAGTTTAATGATCTTTTTATAAAAAATTTATAAGATTTATATAAAAATTTTATAACTCCTTTTATAAAATATATAGAATGTTTTTTACAATTTATATAAATTTTATAAAAACATTCTATAAACTTTTTTATAAAATTTATATAAAAAGTGAATATTTTTACTCTTTTAAATAAAAAAATTTGTCTAAAAAAAATTTATTCGTTAATTGGTTTAATTCAAGAGTTCAAACTATTACAAATTTTTGTCAACCAAACAGGATTAGACATTTTAAATTCTAAAATTTTAAATTCTTGAAAATTCAAATTTACTAGATATTAGAATTCCAGAATTTTAAAATCTTAAACCAAACGGCCCCTAAAAGTAAAGTTGATTTGATCAAATTATAAGTAACTTCAAATTAGTTTTCACTAATTCAGATAGCGTTTAGAACATTTTGTTAAATGTGCAAAGTACATTATAAGTTGATTTGATCAAATTAATCAAAATGAAAAATGACAAATGGAGTTTATTTGTTAGATTAAGAACTAGAAAGAAGTAAATGATTGATATTATTAAACGGTATGTATAAAACGATGGTGCGTGTTAGGTTATTTAGTTCTTTGGCTTACAATGTGTATATTACGTTGTTAACAATTTTTAGCGGGTGGTTGCTTCTTAAAAACGAGAAAAGAAAAACCAGATATTTATTTATTTTTATTTTTCTAAAACAGAAAATGTTAGCGGTTAGTAGGTCGAGTCATCAAATCGACATAATATCTTCTTCGAACTCTCGCCTAGTTATGTTAAACTCTTTATCCGCTTCGCTGGTCAACTGAGCTAAGCCACTTAGTTAGATATTTATTTATTGTTTAACTTACATTCATAATAATGAAATGTGGTACTTATGAAAACTAAAAATAAAACCCCAAATCATATGATAATGATCCGTTCACACCGACTCACACTAAGCTCGACGTAATTTCATTTTATATCATGATAAACCTTTCCAAACTTAAACTTTTTCATAAACCTATTATTATAGATACCATAAATTTCATAACGAAATCTCGTTATTACACGTTATTATCGCACAAATTTATTTATACGATAAACCTACATGAAGCGTAATAACTTAATAACCATGAATTTCAGAACTGTACATATTGCTACGTTTTGAGTACATACCGTGTGTTATTGCTACTATATGATAGAAGATCGTAATGTTGTTTGAAACGGGTTTTAACATGCTAAATAGTACCCAATTTGTTGCATAAAATTGCAATCAGAAACACTCGACTCTCGTTCTACTGTGTTTTCCAGTGATTCAGACTTTTGAAGGTTCGACTCATGCTATAATTATCAATTTGCTTTTCTTAGTTGCTTTGTTTCTACCGTTTAATCGCTACAAGGCCTTCAACCTTGCCGATTAACGAAAAAGCGATTAATAGCGGTCAACAGTGGTCAACGACGGTCAAAGGAGGTCAAACGTGTCGAAAATACCTAAAACTCACTCTAAACTTGTGCTTAACAATTATAGTAACTATATATATGTGTGATAAGTTGTATTTCAAGCATAATATTGCCGAAAATACCTAAAACTCATAAGAAGTATCCAAAACTTGCTGAAAATACCAAAAAATTGCGGAAATGCCAATCGATTTATCACCGATTAATCTCGCCTAAAACGATTACAAGCTAAAAGGTGATCGACCGACCAGCTAACGATTCGCGATTTTTGCAACATTGAAAAATTCTATGTTTTCCTTTGAATGCCATTTTTTGCATAAATCCCCTAGGTGCTGGCATGGTCGTCGAGATCCTTATAGTAGATCGTAAAGTTTAGATTTCTTTATAAATTATAACTAGAACGATATCCGCGCAATGAGGCTGCGAGTACCTAATAACGAATTCTGAGACTAACAAATATTAGTCTCTTACTCATTGTATTAAAAACCCACTAAAATTGAAAAAGACTATATTCCACAAAAAGGTGAAGATTGGCGGGAACATCTTAACCCCGGGTTCCTTTTGGCACTAGCCATTGTCCACCCCACAAGGAATAGCTCCGGCAACTCTCCTGGCCCAGAGGAGCAACACTTGGAGTGAGACGAGCCGAGACTCGACCCTCGATCTCTTATTCCACAAAGTCTCTCCAGTGTGCCCATAGGTTTTGCGGAGGCGGGTACCTATTTGAAACAAATGCCAAGGATGGGAATTGAACTTGGGTCATTTGACTCAAGCACAAGAGCTCTACCCATTGGACTAATGCTCCAATGGTAATTGAAAAAGACTATAAGTTAATAAAAATATATCAAAATAGATATCGAATTAAAAAGCACAAAATTTTAAAAAATATACTGAAATTAGATTATAAAAATAATAAATAAATAAAAAGATTTTTCAGTTTAAAAGAAAAAATGTTGTTACAAAAGGTTGTTTCATAAGTTTGTTACAAAATGTTGTTAGAAAATGTTATAGTATATAATGTTGATGAATATATCAATAACTTGCTTTAATTAATAGGTAAAAAAATCTGAATTTTAACCTTTTTATTTTAAGAAGGTCCCAAATGCATTATATAATAGTATAGATAATAAAAGTAGAATAGATTGTGTTTATGTTATGTTCAATATAGGCATAAGCACAAACAAATAGGCATAAGCTGAACCATTATATCATAGACTGTGTTTATGTACAAATCATTAGATCATAAACTGTGTTTATGTTATGTTCAATATAGGCATAATTTGTTCAAAAAAAATATAGGCATAAGCACAAACAAATCTAAAACCTAACGACATGCCTTGTTCTCAACTTGGACATTTTATGGACATTTTATTCATGGACTATATATTAATGAATGCAATGTTTTTCTTTTAACCAATGTGGAACTCGGATCTTTGATACTCTTTACTCTTTCCATGCACCGTATTTTGTATGTTATCTTTGCGGCTTCCTTACGGCGGACGTGGAGATATCGATTTTTTTTTTAAATTAAAACTATTTTGAAAAACCTTTTGTTGACCTTGGGTTCTTAACGTCCGCTTCTAGGTATTTCGGTTTCTTTTATTATGTTTTGTTATATTGTTCTTAACGTTCGCTTTTAGGGCTTGTTTGGGTCTATATAAAAAACATTCCAAAGTGAAAATTGATGGCTTAGCCATCGTGAACCAGGATTTTTTTTCTGTTTTTCCCGATTTAACTGTAATCAGAATAGCCCTTAAAGTTAAAGCCTCGTGTGTAAATTCTAGAAATTGTAACTCATATATCTGCATGTGTATTTGTTTCTAGCTTTTTGCTAGGAGTAGTTGTATATACTTTTATATATAATTTTGCCGTTAACAAAAATATGCTACTTTATGCATAAAAACCAAAACATATGATCGTAATTTCGTAACAACTTATTAATTATACCACCTCACTTGAAAATGTTTTTTTAACCTTTAGGTAGTCTATACTCTATAATATAGCACGCATTCATATTGGAATGGGCTTCTCTACAACCATTTCGACCTACAGATCTCACAGCCGGAGATGGACCCAACGGTTTGGCATACCAAACTCTGGGCTTGTCAAGTTTATACCGTTTAGTATAAAATTTTTAGGTTTTGGGGCGGTGCTGTAAACTTCGCGAAAAGAGGCCTCCCCGACCTCACACCATCAAGGGGCTCTACCCCTTGACATCACTACAAAATTTATAACATTTGCTTACTAATTTAAATGTGAAAGAGTAAGTAATAGAAGTGAGAATTAAAAGTTTATACTTACTCTTTTATAGTATGCAAAAGTATTTTCTATCAATTTCTAAAAAAAAAACATCAAAAGTTATTTTTATCAACTCCTACTCTTAAGAAAAAAAGTAAGTGATAGAGCGGAGCACTAAAAATCATTACTTACTCAATATTGAGTAAGCAAAAGTGTAAAAATTTTAATACTCTTTTTTAGTAGGAAAAAGAGTAGGAAAATGTTGTGGGTTTATTTTGCTTACTTTTATATTCATTGTGTTTTAATAAGGAAAAGTTATTGTGACTTAAATAATTGTAAATCTTATTAGTAAGCAAAACTATTAGTAAGTAAATGTCATTTATTTTGTAGTACATCTTCATCTTTGTCGTGACGGTATCATGTTAACCGCGACGAGTGTTCACTCCGCATCTCGTGGCCCGTTTTGAGCTAAACTTATCTAAAACTATTAATTTCTAAGTATAACACTAAAATTACTAACAGAAGCGACGACAGTGATGTTTATTTATTTTCTTAAAAAGTTTGAGATCGTAAAGTTTGAATTTGATAAAAAGATCAAAGTAAAAAGTTGGAGAAATGAACATATTATTGTGCTAGACGGACCTGATAGTATTTCAATAAATACTATAAAATCCGGCATGCACAACATCATCGTCGTAGCTCCAACTTAGACATCATGTGCTCGACACATATATAAATGAATTGAACAATTTTCCTCTAATCGATGTGGGACTGAAAATTTTCTGAATGATAGTTTTTACCCTTCGATGATAATACAAAAATGTTGAGAACATGTAGAAAGACCCAATATTTTACCAGTCATTATAGTTTTTGTATTTGACTTTAAAATCAAAATTTCAAGTTATATGAAATACATCAAACATTTCACAGTTCTTTTTTCAGCCGAAGTTATATATACGGTTTACTGGTTTAGAAATATTCCCGCACGAGTTGTTGAATTTTTTTATAGTTTGCCATGAAATTTCTTTAGAACATCCCTTCGGGTCAATTGTATGATGATCGAGAATACTTCGAAAAACCTAAAATTATGTATGATTACTTTTCTATATTTTTAGTAAGGCAATCACTTTTCCTCTTTTTAATTGGTTTAGATTTATTTCCCATGAGTACTTAGGCTAGGCGCAACTCGGCCTGAATTTCTCGGTCGTCACTCGGTCGCGACCGACTCGCTACGTTGCGGCGATTCGATCACCGGATTCGGTCAAGGGTATATCGACCTTATTGACGAACGATTTGAAAAAAGTGTGGAAAAAAATAGAGCCGTTAGGTTCTAGCCGTTGCCATTTAAAAAAAATAAAATATTCAAACTTAATTTAAAACCTATATAATCACTACCCTCATTCAATAATTTTTACATTTCACACACAAATATCTACACAAACACATCTAAAATGTCTAGCAAGAGAACTCTCAAAAACAAAACCCCAAAATCCCGAGCTCGTCAAGAATCCGTTCCACATGTGACACCGGACTCGAATTTCCGATTATCCGGCGTGTCTCCAAAATTTTGGTTTAGACCCGCCGGTTTTGAATATCAATCACACCAACAACCTAACTATTCAAACCGTCCTTTCTATCCCCCACAATGTGATAACCAACAACATAACTATGAATCACCGAGGGGTGTGTATCGGCCTACTATGGATTCTTCCACTACTTCCTATCAAACCAACAATATTCTCCGATTAATCGTTTTGAGGTTGATGCCCAATTTGAAGATATGATATACAACCAAGACAACTATGTGGGTAACGGGCCTAGCCAAGATCAATCTATGGGACAAGGTTTGGGACACGGGTTTTTTCATGGTGCATACAACCTTGAAGACGACGAGGAAGAGATGTCACCAATCAAACCTAAGAAGCCCTCAAGACGTGCTACGAAAGCCAATCAGGTTGATTTAACTGAGCCACCAAAGGAATGGACAAGTGATGAAGAGGTTGTGTTGTGCAAAGGTTGGTGTCATGTTTCCAAGAATAGCGTTGTATGAAACAGTCAAAAAACAAAGGGCTTTTGGCTACAGGTATTGAAGTACTATGAAACCGAGACGGGTTCTACTAGAGGGTATGACGCGGTTGTGAGCAAATGGAAAAACAGGTCGCGTCCTAGTGTTGGTTCATTTTGTGGAATTATGAATAACATTGAGCGTACTCATGATAGTGGTGCCAATGATCTCACTGATTACCAAAAAGGTTGTGTTGAGTACAAGGTGATTTACATAAAAGAGTTTCAATACCAGAAGGCGTAGAAAGTGCTCAAAGATCACTCGAGTTGGGTAGAGATTGAAATGCCAAAGTTTAAAAAGAAACAGTCTAGCAAAAAATCCAAGACTTTTGAAACCACATCTGGTTCTGGACACGCTAGTTACATGGATGTGCACGATGGTCCTGAAGACGAGAAAGAAGAGACACAAGAATATCGACCAATGGGTCGTGATCGTACTAAAAAGAAGTCATCAACATCTTCGTCAACTGGGAAGTCTTCATTTGTTGAAGCTGTAAGCACCAAATGGGAGAAGATGAAAGACATTGGACGGGGAAAGAAGAAGCAATAACAAGATTCCTACTTTGACTTGAAGCAACGGGAGTTGGATTTGCAGGTGAAAAACGCGCAAATCAAAAGAGGAAGCTCGAGTTACAACGTCGGGCAGTCGAGCTTGCCTGAATCAAAGAAGCGAGATAAAGACTTGATGTTCTACAACTCGGAAATCAACCCCAACTTGCCGATAGCCAAACATCAAGCCCAACAAGAAATGAGGGACAAAATCAAGGAACGCTATAATTTAAATTACTAGGATTATTGTAATGTTTTTACGTTTATTGTAATGTTTTTTAAATTCGAATAATTGTGTAATATTTTTTTTAAAAATAAATGTATGTTTTTTATGAAATTTATTGTGTTTTAAATTATTTTTTTTCAACTAGGTCGCCGGGTTGTGGCAAATAAGTCGCATTAGGTCGCCGGCGGAAAAAACTAAATCGTGACCCTTCAGCGTTGTGTCTAGCCTTAGATTTTCTTCGAAATGAATAGTGAAACAAAAGGATAAAACTTTCTTTTCCATTTCATATATAGTATGATTTGCCTATATTACCCGTTAGTTTCAATCTAAAAAATATTATTGACTTTGTGTTTGTTGATAGACGACACTAAGATTTCTTCACAGTTTTTTTGCCACGGTATAGTGAACCGTGGAAAAAATTGTATATGAATCACAATTTTGCCACATTTATAAGCGTTACAAGTATTTAAAAAATGATCCACACATATAAATGTGTACAATTATATAAAAGCTACACTTATAAGTGAAGCAAAAAAATTTGTTAAAATGCTACATTTATAAGTATAGATATTTTAAAATTTTGACTACACTTTTAGATGCGGATATTTAACAATACTTAAAAATTTTGCAATTTTGCCACATTTTTAAATGTTAACATTCAAAAAATGTTTCCACACTTTTAACTATAACCATTATGAAAAATTTTCTACACTTATATGTGTAAGAAAATTTGTCACACCCATTATTTCCGCATATACCAAACTGTGGAGAATATAATTGTACACATTTTTAACCGTGGCTAGTTAATCTTAAAAGTATGGAGACTTTAACTAATTTTTTGTAGTGCTTTTACCCAAAATTTCCTCGGGACATGTCCGCGGAGCAGGGCACACCCCGCCAAAATATTTTTAGTCCACATATTGGTCAAAGATCGCCTTACTTTTACGGGAGAACATGTTTACAGAGAAAGTTTGGGCAACGTCACCCATACAGTTGTTAAACTAATGACTTTCTCCGGGGACATGTCGTTAAGAAATGGAGCGGGGACATGTCGTTGAGAAATGGAGGGAAAAAGTTTACCGCCAAGGTTTTTGGCGCTTAATTTGGTCAGAATTTACTAAAACAATCCTTGGGAACATGTTCTCGGAACATTAGTCAAAATTTGACAAAAAAAAATCAACTAAAAAGTGTCATGTAAGATCGCCTTACTTTTACGCAGAACATGTCCACGGAGAGAGTTTAGGCAAATATGGTCATCCGTTTTCAATTTTCTTGTAGTAAGTAGCTAGTTTCTAAAGTGTCGACACCTCCTAAATCGTTTAGCCACGATAACTATGGTGGATGCGAGGTGATGGTGGTGGAGGGGCCGAGTAATCTCTGGTGAAAACAACTGATGCTAATACGACATAATTAAAGTTTGTGATTTTGATTCGATAGAATTAAGAAGTAGTTATTTCATGCATGGAAAGAGAAAATACTATCAAAAATTCCATTCCCACATCGGAATAGTGTGGGTGCTATTGCGGAAGGTCTAAATAACCTAACATGCACCTCAACCCAATTATACACTGAAAAACATTGCACTTATAATTAAGTTGTTACGAACTTACAACCGTGCATGTAGTTTTGGTTCTTATCACTACAAAAAATTAGTTAAAGTCTCCACACTTTTAAGATTAAATAGCCACGGTTAAAAATGTGTATAATTATATTCTCCACAGTTTGGTATATGCGGAAATAATGGGTGTGACAAATTTTCTTACACATATAAGTGTAGAAAATTTTTCATAATGGTTATAGTTAAAAGTGTGGAAACATTTTTTGAATGTTAACATTTAAAAATGTGACAAAATTGCAAAAAATTTAAGTATTGTTCGATATCCGCATCTAAATGTGGCAAAATTGATTCATATACAATTTTTTTCCACGGTTCACTATACCTGTGGCAAAAAAATTTGAAGAAATCAACTTTTTTTTTTTTAGTGAAGTTTGACCAAAAAAGTTGACCAAGATTGAACACCTTTTACAAGTGTGATTAACAGTAATATCAGGCGACCTGGACTAAATCTCGATATTAAACTACAATAACCACTTGTCATTTTCGAAGTTTGGAGTTGGTCCGGAAGCTTTCGAAGCTGCTATTAAGGTTTGTTACGCTTTCGAGATCACGTTGTACGGACTTAAACTAATGTAATTTACTTTCACTTCTGATGATAACGTTCCGAATATTTTGTTTAATGTATACAAACTACGTTAAAAGATGATTTGATCAAATAATTGGAAATGAAAAATGGCAAATGGAGTTTATTTGTTACATTTCAGAACTAATTAAGAAGTAAAGGATTGATATTGTTAAATGGCAAAAATTGCGTAAGCTTACGCTAATTTCATTTTCTGCCATGATAAACTCTACAAACTTTATACTCTTTCATAAATTTACCATTGTGATGGCATGAGATTCAACTACTGTATTAGCTACTTGTTAAATATACTCGAAAGACCATATCATGGGATTAACTAGACCAAAAATGTGCTAATATACTTCGATGAATACTCTTAGTTCAACTTAACCATTTCATATAAATATTATGGTGTATTTTTTAAAGCATATTGGCCCATTTATACGTAAATGGGTCAAAAATTGCCACATGTAGCTAATTTTTTGTTGTGCCGGGTTCACTTCTTAACTACACTCCTCTAGTGTAGGTGAAAGACACTGGAATCGGAATCAGCCAACAAGATCTTCCTAAGCTGTTCACGAAATTTGCAGAAAGCCAAGCACCAGCAAGTAGAAATTCAGGTGGCAGTGGACTCGGCCTTGCCATTTGTAAAAGGTAATTCTGCCTTTTTATCTTCTAGATTATTAATTCCTATTTTCCTGTCCATTATGAAGTTGAAGTGGCTCTCCAAAGGTGGCAGAACGGGTGGGTTGGTTAACATGCTACATAGTTCTGGACCAAATTGGGTAATATTTGATGCGGCTCCAAAATGAGTTTGGTCGACCAATTTCTATCAACTATCGATCACAATTATGGTATTGTTTCGATACTAATCTGAAGATTTGAATAAATGTTTCAGAGAACGTTAATGTATTAAAATTACACCTAGTAGTAAATTCTTTTGTCCTTCAACCTGTTTCCTTATTCCTTTTTTTTGTTCTTGACCTTTTTGAGATAAAACATAACTCAAATCGACACCTTTATGGCAGTTCTAATTAACCCTCTATATCTTGTGTTGATACAGATTTGTAAATCTAATGGAAGGTAATATATGGATTGAAAGTGAAGGTGTCGGAAAGGGAGCTACTACAATCTTTTATGTCAAACTTGGGTTCCCTGCACGTTTAAATGAATCAAGACTGCCTCATATGAGAATTCCTCCAAAACTTGGCCAGACCAGCTTTACTGGACTCAAAGTTCTAGTCATCGATGATGACGGGTTAGTTATATCTCAACAATTTCTGTCGAAAACCCTTAATTTTTAACACCCGACATACCTGACTTTAATTTCCATGCGAAATAAGGTGCGCGTTAGAGGTGACAAAATGACTGGGTCAGGCCAATTGAGTAATTCGTGGGGTTGAAATGGGTGGGGTTGGTTTGGTTGACTAGAAACACTTTGTATTTGAAATTGTTTACCTTTTCTTATAGTTAGCGTTAGATTGCGAATATATATAATTCTGAATAAGATGAGTCCTGACGTTTTATGGATTCACCTGTCAACCTGTTTTTTATTAAATTGTATCTTTAATATCACTTTTGACCCGTTAGAGATCTAAGTCAACCCCCTACCAGTTGAAATGGGCCAAAATTTGCCACCTCTAATATATAAGCGCACACACAAAGAGATACATATAGATTTACTTATACATATATATGACACAATGCAGGGTTAGCAGAACGGCAACAAAGGGTCTTCTGGTGCACCTTGGTTGCGATGTAACGACAGTTAGCTCAGGTGAAGAGTGCTTACAAGTGATCACCAAAGAACACAAGGTTGTTTTCATGTATGTTTCCTTACCTGGTTCAGACAGTTACTGTTAGTTCATGCTCGTTGGATGAGCCAAATGTGGCTAGAGGTGTGTGAGCCTATTGGGGGCACACACGTTAAACACTTAGAGTGCGTTTTCACTTCACGTTTAAAGAAAACCTTTGAATGATAAACCACAAGTAGTGAACGACTAAGACAACCTTCTTAGGCTGTCCTAATTCGTTTTGGCAGGCCTTGGAAGGATCTAGAAAGGTTCTAAAGTGTCTGGGTTCATTGAGATGATAAGAATGAAGTATTAGAGTTGTGATAAGAGTTGGAATAGTCTTGATAAGGCTTAAGTTGAGCATTATCAAGAGTAGGGTTTGAAGGCTATATAAACCATCAACCCTAACTCATTATGAACGTCCAACATAACACAAAACACAGCAATTAATCTCTGATCTCTTCCATTCTTATAATCAAATTGCTATAAACCTAATATTAGGGTTTATATCACTTGATCTCATCTCACCATCATATTCACTTGTTCTATGTAACTTAGATTCAATCCTAAGTTAGCTAAAACAAAGCTTAGAACGAAGGTTTATAAAGGTGTTAAGGTACAACAGCTTGTAGAAGGTTTTTCTGGTTTCCTGAGCGTTATCGGACAGAAAGCTTCTGTGCAGATCGGACAGTATTGTCCGATATCTTACAGCAAAGGGAAAAGTTCTCGGATAAAGCTTATATCTCGGACAACAAAGCAGTTTTAGGCTGTTTTGTTTTTTGGTTCGGATCGGGTTTTTCGACACTTGGTGTTTGGGTATACGTGGAGTTCGGCTAGCAATCCGGACGTGTTCGTTTGACGTGTTTGTGTGAGCAACCGTAGAGGTGGTATATTTTATCACTCGTTTTAGTTTCATTGCTTTTGGACGAAGGTTAGTTTTTGCGTTTCCTTTATTGTTTATTATTAATTACGTGTTAATCATAATTGCTCAAACTAGATCCATTCCGCTGCGCACTCGGAGTTACATGGTTAACTAGGTATTAAATCCCAACAATGGCATCACGAGTCATGCTCGTTTGGTGGTTATGGGTTACACGTTTTAAATAAACACGCGAAACCGCATGCATGAAACCTAATTTAGTTATTTGTTTTATTTTTATTTGACAATTAAATTGTGTACTTGTCATTAATTATAAAAAATAACAAGATGGTAATTATTAGAATTAATTGTTAATTAGAAACATATAATTAAAATTAAATGGTTAATTAGAACACATAAAATAATTAAAAAAAATTAATAGTTAATTGTTTTGCCATGATTATTTTATGTGTTATCCGGCTATAAGACTCACTACAATCACGTAATGTGATGCATGGGGCGATTTAGGCACTTGATGAAAACCTAATGAGAGTCTTATGGTTCTTCGTTTGGGGAAGACTCTTCGGGGTCTCGGATTTATGTGTTTACTTAATGTCTTATGTTTGTTGTATTTGTTTTCCTAATTGCATTATTGTTACATATTTTTCAAAACACCTAAATTACATGCAATATGGATAAATACTTATAGAGAAACATGACATTAAATTTGGTCAATATTTTACACGCATAAATACATGCTCATTGTGACCGGTTATGTGTTACGTGAAAAAGTGTTTTATAAAATAAAAGGACCTAAACACTATTGAAACAAGCTTTCATGAAAATAAAAACTGGACGCTATGAACTCATGGGATGTACGGCTCACCCACTAGAACAAACTATAAGGCGGGTATAAGCCGGTGCGCACAGTCACACCTAAAGGATATCCGACTATTTCCTTGCGCTGGTCTGGTCCTGCGCTTGCTTGCGAGTTCGATTGGAGCTACCGTGAACCATCGTAGATCACTATGGTGTCATTACTAAAAGTTTTTAAAATTCGTGCTACAAAGTTGTTTACATGCTTCTTTGTACACATGTTTTACCACATTTATGTGCTATACCCTACGTGAAATTTAAGTGTATGCCAGCCAACTAAGAACACGTGCATTTGATTTGGCTTCTCTGGACAGTCCTAAGGGCCTTGTCAAACCCATGGCAAATTTTTCACGACGGTCAGACCCTGTGTGATATTTGCATGTTCTTGCTTGGTTAACTTAACTCGAGTATGCACGGTCAGACCCTGGACCCGAGGCATAAGATGAGACTAAACATGCTCATGACATTACTACCGTTTTACTAGTGTCTTGAACGGTCTCATAAAGTCTAAGAGTTGCATGTTATGCAATTAACGCTCGTCGCTTACCTCTTGCCCCACTTGTTTACATATTGGACAGTCCTTTTGTAATGAGTGGGAGTACAAGATGGATCTTAGTCTTAATTAGTAATTAATTGGGTAGTTAATTCTATTAATAATGTAATTATCGAAAATACTAATTGTTTGAACTTTTTAATTGTAGATGACTACCAATGTCGGAAACAATTCGGTACTCAGGAGTTTCTTCGAGAAACACAAACTCACTGGGCCTAACTTCATTGATTGGTACCGCCAGTTGCGCATTATCCTATCAGCTGAAGATAAGGAACAATACTTGGAACATCCAATTCCTGTTGCACCTGTTGCAACTCCCGGTCACCAAGTCCCTCCCGATGCTCTTGCAGCTCATGCTGCTTGGGTCAAAGGGTCAAAGGACATTGCTGCCCTTATGCTCATGACTATGGATTTAGAGATCCAATGAAATCTAACCCATCTCGGAGCATATGACATGTTGCAGGAGCTGAAAACCATGTTTTCTCAGCAAGCAGAACATGAACTTCTTCAAACTGCGCGTGAATTTCACGCGTGCAAGCTTGAGGATGGTCAAAATGTAGGCTCATATGTTCTTAAGATGAAGGGCTACATTGAGAACTTGGAGCGTCTTGGTCACCCCGTGACTGTCAGCTATGGAATAAGCCTGATCTTGATAGGCCTTTCCAAGGAGTATGACAGTTTTGTTCAAAACTTCCGCATGCATGGCATGGGGAAGACTGTGAATTCGGTGAATGAACTGCATGCCATGCTTAAACAACATGAGCAAACACTTCCCAAGAAGTTTGTTTCACCTGCACTTCATAATGTGCGTGCAGGCAAGGTCCAGAAAAACCAAGGTAGAAAACCGCCTAAGGCTGCGAAGGGGAATTATGGTAATGGAAAGAATAAGCTGGCTTATGCTCCCGAGCACAAACCATCTTATGCTCCCAAGAACAGAAATCCTCCACCACCCAAAAAGGATAATCCTGCTAAGGACGACCCCTGTCACAAATGTGGTCAGATAGGTCATTGGAAACGGAACAGTCCCGAGCACTTAGCCGAGTTGCAGAAAAAGAAGAGGTTGTCTCAAGAAGCCAACACTTCAGGTATTTTCACTATAGAACTATATTCCCTTCCGAGTAATTCGTGGGTATATGACACTGGTTGTGGTACTCACATTTGTAATAATACTCAGGGTCTAAGGGGAAGTAAGAAGCTGAATCCAGGAGCTTTGAATCTGTACATGGGCAATGGTCAACGTACAGGAGTCGAAGCTATTGGAAATTATCATTTATGTCTCCCTAGTGGATTAGTTATTGTTTTGAACAATTGTCACTATGCTCCCTCTATCACTAGAGGGATTATTTCAGTTTCTGGTTTGTTTAAAGATGGTTTTGTAAACTGTTTTGATTCGAATAATGCAATTTCAGTTTCTAGGAATAACGTTGTTTATTTTACTGCTACTCCCCGAGGGGATGGCATTTATGAAATTGATATGTCTTGTTCTAAAACAAATGATAGTTCTATGTTTGCTGTTAGCAATAAAAGAGCCAAATTAACTTTGGACTCTACTCTCTTGTGGCATTGTCGTCTTGGACACATAAGCAAGAAACGCATGGAGAAGTTGCAACATGATGGACTTCTCACCTCAACTGACATTAAGTCATTTGAAAAGTGTGTCTCTTGTATGTCTGGGAAGATGGCAAGAAAACCCTATTCACATCAAGTGGAAAGGGCTAAAGATCTACTTGGACTAATACATACTGATGTTTGTGGCCCATTTAGAATCATGTCAAGGCAAGGAGCTAACTACTTTGTCACTTTTACTGACGACTTTAGTCGGTATGGTTATGTTTACCTGTTAAAGCATAAACATGAAGTGTTTGAGACATTTAAAGTGTTTCAAAAGGAAGTAGAAAATCAACTCGGTAAGACCATAAAATCACTACGGTCTGATCGTGGAGGTGAATATATGAGTCAAGAGTTTTTGGATCATCTTAAGGAGCATGGGATTATTGCCCATCGAACTCCTCCCTACACACCTCAACATAATGGGGTGTCTGAGAGGAGGAATCGAACACTACTAGACATGGTTCGATCCATGATGAGTCAAACTACTCTTCCAAAGTCCTTTTGGGATTATGCCCTTGAGTCTGCTGCACGCATACTCAACATGGTTCCAACTAAGAAGGTTGAAAAGACACCATACGAAGTATGGCATGGGCAAGCCCCTAAGTTGTCTTACTTAAGAGTCTGGGGTTGTGAAGATTTGGTTAAACGTGATACGATGACCAAACCTGACAAACTAGAACCCAGATCTATGAAGTGTATCTTTGTAGGATACCCAAAGGAAACGATGGGATATTCCTTCTACTACCCACCTGAGAACAAAGTTATTGTTGCTCGGAATGCTGAGTTCTTTGAGAGTATCTCTTAGATCAAGAAGCAAGTGGGAGTATAGAAGATCTTGAAATTATTCAAGATGAAGATACAAATCCTTCTGATGACACTGGCTTAGATCATGATGAGGATGATCAAGAAATTGAAGAACCTCAAAGTGATATCAATCCCATTCGTAAGTCCTCTAGGACACGCCGTGCACCAGATCGAATGTGTTTATACGTCGATGCTGAGGAGCATGAGTTAGGGGATCTTGGAGAACCCGCTAACTATAAAGCTGCATTATTGGATCCTGAATTCGAAAAATGGCTTAATGCGATGAATGTGGAGATGCAGTCCATGAAAGATAATGATGTCTGGGTATTAGTTGATCTTCCTCCTAACGGTAGAACCGTTGGTAGCAAGTGGCTATTCAAGAAAAAGACTGACATGGATGGCAAAGTACACACCTTTAAAGCTCGTCTTGTAGCAAAGGGCTTCACTCAAACCTACGGGGTTGATTATGAAGAGACCTTTTCTCCTGTAGCAGACATTAGAGCTATAAGGATTCTTATAGCCATAGCCGCGTTCTATGACTATGAGATTTGGCAAATGGATGTCAAAACCGCTTTCCTCAATGGACATCTTTCCGAAGAAGTCTATATGGTGCAACCTGAGGGTTTTGTCGATCCTAAATATCCTAACCGAGTATGCAAGCTCAAGCGTTCCATTTATGGACTTAAGCAAGCATCTAGGCAATGGAATAAGCATTTTGATGATGAGATTAAGAAATTCGGTTTCACTCAGAATCAAGATGAGCCATGTGTATATCACAAAGCCAGTGGGAGTAATGTTACTTTCCTAATTCTATATGTTGATGACATATTGCTCATGGGGAACAATATTCCAATGTTGAAAGGGGTAAAATCCTACCTTGGAAAATGTTTTGCTATGAAAGATTTAGGAGAAGCTGCATATATTCTTGGAATCAAGATCTACCGAGATAGATCTAGACGGTTAATTGGTTTATGTCAAAGTGCTTACATTGAGAAAATCTTGAAAAGATTTCATATGGAGAATTCCAAGCGTGGAACTATCCCACTGCATGAAAGCCCTAAATTGAGTAAGTCACAATGTGCTGTTTCACCAGCTGAAAAGCAACGCATGCAGAATGTTCCTTATGCCTCGGCTATAGGATCAATTATGTATGCTGTGAGATGTACTCGTCCTGATGTTGCGTTCTCTCAGAACATAACAAGCCGATTTCAACAGAGTACTGGTGAACTTCACTGGACTGCTGTTAAAAATATTCTTAAGTATTTACGGAATACTAAGGATATGTTTCTGGTTTATGGTGGTGACGAAAAACGAGAGTTCAGGGTTTCTTGCTACACTGATGCTGGATATCTGACAGATGCTGATGACCTAAAATCTCAGACTGGATATGTTTTCGTTCTAAATGGAGGTGCTGTTGACTGGAAGAGCACAAAGCAAAGTATTTTTGCAACTTCATCTACAGAAGCTGAGTATATAGCTGCTTTTGATGCAGCTAAAGAGGCTGTTTGGATTCGTAAATTCATTTCGGGGCTTGGTATTATGCCCACAATTGAAGATCCCATTGATATGTATTATGACAATACTGGAGCCATTACTATAGCTAATGAAAGCGGAGTCACCAAGGGTGCTAGACATTTCCGCGCAAAAGTTCACTATCTTCGAGAGACCATTGAGATGGGTGATGTCAAGATAGCAAAAGTTCATACAGATGACAATCTAGCTGATCCATTTACGAAGGCGTTAGCATTCCCTAAGCATTCTAAATTGACTCGGGGTATTGGTTTGATACCAGCTAGTAGTCTCATGTAAATCTGTATGTTAATTAGTATTTGGATAATTTAGAATTGTAAGACAGTTTTATTTTCTGATAAATAAAGATACGAGGTATTTGTTATTTCATTCATATAAAATTTGTTATTCTATATTTGCATGTTTAATCCATGAATGATTTAATCATTCTAAATATCCATTGTCGGTTAGCAATATGGGAATATTGTTTACATAAGGCAAATGTGAGTGTTGGATATATTCTGTGAGAATGAGAATTGTTCTAAGCCAAACTCATATGTATTCATAAGGGATGCATACTGGATTCCCCAACTTCAAACATTTACTTTTGGATCCATGTCATGAGTAAGATGTTGAAAATGGTCTGTTAAGTCATCCTTAGACTTGAGATGCAAACAAGTTCTGCATGTGTGGATATCACTTTCGTAATTATATGCAATACGTTGTCCTGAATAAGGTAGTTATAAAAGCTATTTTTCGGAGTGATGTGAAGCAGCATCCACAACACTTGTAGTCAATAAAGGATTTGTTACTCCACTTAGTA
Organism: Glebionis coronaria; assembly: GCA_025667525.1. Classification (NCBI taxonomy): domain Eukaryota; kingdom Viridiplantae; phylum Streptophyta; class Magnoliopsida; order Asterales; family Asteraceae; genus Glebionis; species Glebionis coronaria. Next base: position 15,917,048 of record CM046874.1, on the reverse strand, counting down.
TGTGCAGAATGATACCATGGCGCCTCTCTAGAATTAATCAGATAATTGTTTGGCCGAACCCAGATGGTAACGCAAGATGAATCTTGGTTACATTTGGTATATCTGAATTGAATTCAATAACGAGAATCTAAATGGTTAAACTATATGGAATGAGTTAGGATCCATATCCATGGTTTAACGGTATCTATAACAAAGGATGATGAAAAGCAAGACATAAATGACCATGCTACTGAGAATGTTCTATGAAACTATATCTCAGACACCTCTAGTTAAATAACGAGTGTGAGCGTTGCTAGACGTTTCCGTCGTTGACATTTGTGCAATCAACTCCAACGACCAAGTGGGAGCTGTTAGTTCATGCTCGTTGGATGAGCCAAATGTGGCTAGAGGTGTGTGAGCCTATTGGGGGCACACACGTTAAACACTTAGAGTGCGTTTTCACTTCACGTTTAAAGAAAACCTTTGAATGATAAACCACAAGTAGTGAACGACTAAGACAACCTTCTTAGGCTGTCCTAATTCGTTTTGGCAGGCCTTGGAAGGATCTAGAAAGGTTCTAAAGTGTCTAGGTTCATTGAGATGATAAGAATGAAGTATTAGAGTTGTGATAAGAGTTGGAATAGTCTTGATAAGGCTTAAGTTGAGCATTATCAAGAGTAGGGTTTGAAGGCTATATAAACCATCAACCCTAACTCATTATGAACGTCCAACATAACACAAAACACAACAATTAATCTCTGATCTCTTCCATTCTTATAATCAAATTGCTATAAACCTAATATTAGGGTTTATATCACTTGATCTCATCTCACCATCATATTCACTTGTTCTATGTAACTTAGATTCAATCCTAAGTTAGCTAAAACAAAGCTTAGAACGAAGGTTTATAAAGGTGTTAAGGTACAACAGCTTGTAGAAGGTTTTTCTGGTTTCCTGAGCGTTATCGGACAGAAAGCTTCTGTGCAGATCGGACAGTATTGTCCGATATCTTACAGCAAAGGGAAAAGTTCTCGGATAAAGCTTATATCTCGGACAACAAAGCAGTTTTAGGCTGTTTTGTTTTTTGGTTCGGATCGGGTTTTTCGACACTTGGTGTTTGGGTATACGTGGAGTTCGGCTAGCAATCCGGACGTGTTCGTTTGACGTGTTTGTGTGAGCAACCGTAGAGGTGGTATATTTTATCACTCGTTTTAGTTTCATTGCTTTTGGACGAAGGTTAGTTTTTGCGTTTCCTTTATTGTTTATTATTAATTACGTGTTAATCATAATTGCTCAAACTAGATCCATTCCGCTGCGCACTCGGAGTTACATGGTTAACTAGGTATTAAATCCCAACAGTTACAGTGTTGCAAGACTTGTACATGAATAATTCCCAAAACGCCGTGAAAAACCGCTGATAGTTGCACTGACAGGCAACACAGACAAGACGACAAAGGAAAGCCAGCTGAGAGTCGGGATGGATGGAGTTGTACTAAAACCTATTTCAGTGGAGAAGATGAGGGTTGCTTTATCTGAGCTTTTAGAGCATAAAAAGGTACTACATGAAGCGTAATAACTTAATAACCATGGATTTCAGAACTGTACATATTCCTACTTTTTTAGTACATACCGTGTGTTATTGCTGCTATATGATAGAAGATCGTAATGTTGTTTGAAGTGAGTTTTAACATGCTGAATAGTACCCAATTTGTTGCATAGAATTACAATCAGAAAAACTTGACTCTCGATTTACGGAGTTTTCTGGTGATTTAGAGTTTAAGCTTCGATTTATGCTAGAATTATCAGTTTTTGTTTTTCTTAGTTGCTTCGTTTCATATAGTCTTTATGAAAATAATGTAATCGGTTAACCATCCTTGTAGAATTTCTGCATATTTATTATATTTTATTCGTCTCTAAAAAACCGTTGTCGTCAAAATAATCATAACATTCAAGTTAATTCGTCACCATAGTTTTTGTAGTTGATTTTAACATCAGAATTGCTAGTTACATGAAATTAGAGGTGCAATTGTGAACCGGTTTTTTAAAAAACAGGTACAAAAAACCGAAACCTGTTTTTAAAAAAACCGATTTTCTAACTGGAACGGTTACGAATAACCAAACTGGTTGGACCGGTTTTGCAGTTTTACCCGTAATCGGTTTTTTACCGGTTATGTAACCGGTTTTACCCGATTAAAAAAACCGTTTTTAACTGATTTTTTAATTAATTTTTTTTATAATATTCGAATTAAAAAAACTTAAAACCGGTTATAATAACATGGCATGTGTACATGGGTCGTAATTAACGCTGCTTTTATACATGTTTGCGTGTAGACTATCATCATTTTACTCTATTTTGGTTACTTACCTTAAATGGACGACAAGAGTCATTATGAAATGATTTAGTGGTACAACTACTTATAATAAGAAAACTCTAAAATCACATTTACTTTTTGGCAATTGGTTTGCAAATTCTTCTTTTTTATTTGCATACTTCAAATTATGTTTGTATTATTTATAAAAGTTTTAAATTCCAAAAAAAACTGATAACGAAAATTTATAACCGAAAAAACCCGTTTCCGAACATTTATAAAGGAAAAAAACCGAACCGGTAAAAAGCCGATAACGAAAATTTATAAGAAAAAAACCGATTCCAAACATTTATAACCGAAAAAACCGATTAAAAAAAACGATAAACCCGAAACCGGTTATTAGAAAAAACGATTTATTTGCACCTCTACATGAAATGCATCAAATGTGTCAGTGAAAATAATCATAATAGCTCGTGCTTATAAGTCACAATAAGAACTTTCTTAAAGTAACTTTTTAGAAAAAGTTGAGCATCTAAAATAGCTTATTGTAGTTTTTTTATGTTTTCATTTGAATGTCATTTTTTGCATAATCTTCAACTCTAACTACTTAATCCCCGAAGTGCTAACATGGTCGTCAAGATCGTTATAGTAGATCGTGAAGTTTAAATTTGTTTATAAATCACAATAACAAAAGTAGAATAAAAAAAAGCGAGAACATACAAATTATTAGATCATAGACCTATCGTGTGTATGTTATGTTCAATATTTACATTAGCACAAACAAATCTAGAACCTAACAACATGCCTTGTTCCGAACCTGGACACTCTATTCATGCACTATATATAAATGAATGCAATGTTTTTCTTTTAATCGATGTGGGACTCGAATCTTTGAAACTTTGATACTCTTTACTCTTTCCATTCACCGTATTTTGTATGTTATCTCTGCGGCTTCTTTATGGCGGACGTGAATATACCGATGTTTTTTTCTAAATTAACACTACTTCGAAAAACCGTTTGTTGACCTTGGCTTCTTAACGTCCGCTTCTAGGTGTTTCGGTTTCTTTCATTATGTTTCGCTATAGTGTTTCATGGTTTCTATTTTTCTTTTCTTTCCCCAGGGCTTGTTTGGGTCTATATAAAAAACATTTCAGGGTGAAAATCGGTGGCAGCCTTCGTGAATGAGGGTTTTTCTTTGTTTCCCGGTTTTACTGTAATCGGTATAGGACTCACAGTTAAAGTCTCAGATGTAAATTCTAGAAATTGTAACTCAAATATTTTTTAGTCTGCATGTGTATTTGTTTCTAGCTACTTACTAGCTAGGAGTAGTTGTATATACCTTATATATAACTAGAACGGTATCCGCGTAATGCCGCGGCGAGTACCTAAAAATGAATTTTGAGACTAACAAATATTAGTTTCTTACTCATTGTAAAGTTTTAAAAATCGAATTAAAAAACCCAGTAAAATTGAAAAAGACTAAAAAGTTAATAAAAATATATCAAAATGGATGTCGAATTAAAAAGTACAAAGTTTCAAAAAATATAGTTAAATTAGATTATAAAAATAATAAATAAATAAAAAGATTTTTCAATTTAAAAGAAAAAATGTTGTTACAAAAGGTTGTTACAGAAGTTTGTTACAAAAGGTTGTTAGAAAATGTTATCTATACTACTATATAAAGTATTTGGGACCTTTTTAAAATAGCAAAGCTGAAAATTCAGACTTTTTTTATACTAAATAAAGCAAGTTGTTGATATTTTTATCAACATTATATATTATAACCCTTTCTAACAACTTTCTGTAACAAACTTTTGTAACAAACTATTTAAATAACATTTTTTCTTTTAAATTGACAAATCTTTTTATTTTTTTATTATTTTTATAATCTAATTTCACCATATTTTCTAAAATTTTATGCTCTTTAATTCAATATTCATTTTGCTATATTTTTATTAACTATTAATTTTTTTAAAATTTAGAGATTTTTTTTGATTTTTTAAAACTTTAACAATACAAACTTAATGAATAATAGATTAATATTTGTTAGCCTAAAAAATGATTAGGGTAACAGCCGCCGCATTGCGCGGGTACCATGCTAGTATTATATAATGCTGATAAAAATATCAACAACTTGATTTATTTAGTAGGTAAAAAAATCTGTTATAGTAGTATATATTTGACCGTTAATAAAAATTATGCTACTTTATGCATAAAAACCAAAACATATACTCGTAATTTCGTAACAACATAGAAATGATACCACCTCACTAGAAAATATTTTTTATTAACCTTTAAGTTCTCTATAATATAGCACGCATTCGTATTAGAATGGGCTTTTCTACAACCATTTCGACCAACAGATCTCACAGCTGGAGTTAGACCTAGCGGTTTGGCATAGCGAACTCTAGTCTTGTCAAGTCTATACCGTTAGAGTATAAACTGTTTAGGTTTTGGAGTGCTGCCTTAAACTTCGCGAAGGGAGACCTCCTTCTACCTCTCACACCAGCAAGGGGCTCTGCCCTTTGACATCTGCATCTTTATCGCGACGGTATCAAGTTAACAGCGGCGAGTGCTCACTCCCCATCTCGTGGCCCGTTTTGATATAAACTTGTGTAAAACTATTAATCTCTAAGTATAACACTAAAATTACTAACAGAAACGACGACAATGGCCATGGTCGTCAAAATCATCGATGTTTATATATTTTCTTAAAAAGTTGAGATCGTAAAGTTTGAATTTGATAAAAAGATCAAAGTAAAAAACTTGGAGAATTGAACATATTATTGTTCAAGAGAGACTTAATAGTATTTCAATGAATACTATAAAATCCTGCATGCAGGACATTATATTCTTATCTCCAAGTTAGACATCATGTGCTCGACACGATATATAAATGAATTAAACAATTTCTCTCTAACCGATGTAGGACTGAAATTTTTATGCAATTCTGATAGTCTTTACCCTTCCATCATGATAAAAAAAGTTGAGAACATGTACAAAAACCTGCTATTTTATCAGTCATCGTAGTTTTTGTATTTGACGTTAAAATCAGAATTGCAAGTTGCATGAAATGCATAAGGCTGTGTTTGGTAACAACTTTCTTAAGAGCGTTTTTATCAATTAGTATTAGCATTTAACATAATTGTTAAAAAAGCTTGTTTGATAAAAACAATTAGCATTATCATTTATAATAAATTCACTGTTTAACTACTACTATTAACTACTGCTAACTGTTACTGCTACTGGTAACTCCTTTATTAAACCAAACATACGCTAAAATGTTTCACAGTTCTTATTTTCAGCAGAAGTTATGTATACGGTTCATTGGTTTAGAAATATTCTCGCATGAGTTGTTGAGTTTTTTTATAACCATGAGATTTCTTCAGAACATCCCTTCGAGTCAATTGTGTGATTGAGAATACTTTGAAAAACCTAAAATTATATACTAGTATGTATGAAATGTCCTAACCTTTTTTTTTTATTTTTTTTTATTATTATTTTTTTTAGTACGGAAAATGTTAGTGGTTAGTGAGTCGAGTCGTGCAATGACATCCAAGCGGTAGAATGTCTTCTTCGAACCATCGCCTAGTTATGTTAACTCCTTATCCGCTTCACCTGAGAGGGCCTTGGCAGGTTTTGAACCCAAGACCTCCAGGAAACCTCCCCCAAAGAAACCACTTAGTGGAACTTTGGTTGTAGAATGTCCTAACCTTTCTTTTATATATTGTTTGTAACTTGCAATCACTTTTCCTCTATTTTTTTAGAACGACAAATATTAATGGTTAGTGGGTTGAGTCGTCGACATTCAAGCGGCATAATATCTTTTTCAAATCCTCGCCTAGTTATGTTGAACTCCTTATCCGCTTCTTCTGAAAAACCCTTGGCATGTCATAAACCTAAGACCTCCAGTAAACCTCCCTTAAGGAAACTACTTAGTGGAACATTGGTAGCCATTAACTAAGCCAGTTAGTTTAGATTTATTTCTCAGAAGTTCTTAAATTTCTTCGAAATGGATAGTAAAAAGGATAAAACTTTCTTTTCCATTTCATATATAGTATGATTACCTATATTACACGTTAGTTTCAATCTAAAAAATCATTATTGACTTTCTGTTTGTGGATAGATGAGGAGCTCGAGCTTTCAAAAAATCCGCGTAGTTTATAAAACAAAGTTTGATATACGAGAAACTCAGTTGTGAGTTTTGAGCGTGTTAAGGTTAGTAGCAAGAGTATATTCACATGGGAGCTGAGTGTAGCACGGGCCGCACTTTATTTCGAGTCAGGAAGTGTATTTTATTATCAAAAAGTGTCGACGTTTTATGTCTGTAGCTCCGATAACAAGGGCAGAGCTAAAATATAATCGGGTGCACAAAATTTTTAATACGCGTATCTATATACTACATAATTTTGAGATCGGGTTCATTTTGAAAAATATAATTTTTCAAAAAATATATATAGTACACGATAAAATTCTATCGGGTTCCCATACATCCTTGGAACCCCTAGCTCCGCCCCTGCCCGACAATACCTTTTGCTACTTACTTATTTACGGTGCAACTTGAATTTAGCGCAAAATAATTTTATTACAAAAATTTTATTACTCTCAGTGAATAAAAATTGTGCAAAATTTTTGAATTTTTTTTATGAAACATCCACCTCACAATCTTAGGTCATATGTACTGTATCAATAATCAATAAAACAATATCTTTTAAAGTAGCTAATTAAAGTGAGAGCATTTAAACAATCTTTATGTTTTTTCTTTGAAATCTTTTAAAAGTAGCTTTTGGGTATGTTTGGTATTTTTGGAGCTGGAGCGGGTTGTTGGAGCCGGATGTTGGATCATGTAGCTTGAGCTTATTTTACATGTTATTTTAACTAGCATGTCATTTTTGAGCTTATTTTTTTAACAAGTTTTGTCAGCCAAACGAAACTTATTTTTAATAATAGTTTATTTTTAAAAAAACAATAAGCTCATGCTACAATAAGTTCTGATAAACTAACGCGCCAAAATTAGCCAAAAAGACAATGAGCGTTTAAAATAGGCCATTACAGTGAAACCATTTATGTTTATCTTTGAATTTATTTTTTGGTCATTTTTTTTGAACGGCTGAGATAAAATTAAACTAGCAAAAAGCTAGCAACAAAGAACAATTACAAGATAGAAATCAAAGGATTTTGCATCCAATTGTTCCAAGACTTTGAAGATTTCCTATGCCTATTAGAAAACCATAAAAAAGAATAATAAACTACTTTGTCAAATAAAGTAGATCGAAGAGGGGCTTGGGCTCCAAAGATAGACTCGTTACGAAAGTTCCACAATGCCCAGATAGTCACTCCAAAGATAGCTTCCATAATTAATTTAAGCGAAGATGCAAAAGTGCAATGGTCAAGCCAACCATATAAATCTTGAATAGTGTTACATCTCGGAACAAAAATGTCTACCCATTTGATGATCTTCGTCCATAATTCCGTTGCAAGAGAACATTCCATTAGCAGATGATTAGTAGTTTCCGGGCGGTTGGTTGTGCAATTAGGACAAAACAAAGAGTTGATTTTCATACCTTTTCTACTCAAATTCCATCTCGTAGGGATACGGTGACAAAGAGCTCGCCAAATTAAAATGTTAACTTTTTTCGAGATGACTCTGCACCATCTAGTAGAATTGGGAGAGTCGGGAAGCATTAAGTCATCTACAAGTTTCCGAGTGTCTTTAACATTAAAAATAGTAGAATTATCAAGACACCATATCCAAGAATCGTCTTTATCCATGAGGAACGAATTGCCAAGAAGACTAGAAAGTTCATCTAGTTGAGCTCTCGTGACACCGCCATTGATGCTTCGAGACCAAGTCCAAATTCAACCTGAATTCCATTTATCATGCACCGTACCATTAGGGTAAATGTCTAACCGATATAAGCGAGGGAACTTCTGTTTAAGAGGGCTATCACATAGCCAAACATCATCCCTAAACTTGGTGCTTTTGCCATTATTTTTTGGTCATTTTACTTTATAAGTTCTTCTGATCTGTCAAACAAAATATAGAATACCAATTCAAACTCCAACTATCATAAACCGTAGCCTTTATAAACTCTAGCTCCAACTAGTTATTCTTCTATGTGTTGTGCTGGTTGTCAATATCCTTATAGTACATCGTGAGTTTGGATTTATTTATAGATCACGATAAAAACCTTCTTGAAGTAGCTTTTAAGAAAAAGTTAGAGCCTTTAATATAGCTTATTATACCATTTAAACAATTTTATATTTGCCTTTGAATATCATTTTCGCGTACCAGCTCTCGCTTTGACTATTATACACCGTAGCCCCTATAAGCTTCAACTCTAACTAATTGCTCCCTAGATGCTCGCATGGTCGTCAAGATCCTTGTAGTAGATCATGAAGTTTAGATTTATTTATAAATAAGTAAATCACAATATAAAAAAGATGAGTTTAAACCGCATAGTCAGATCATTACAAAACGAAAAAGAAAAAAAAGTTCATGTTGGAATATTAGTAGTAAACTTAAATATAGTTTAGGGACTTAAGTGTACTTTATAATATAGATTAGGAATAAACTTGTATTAGGAAGGTGTCTACCCCCTCATCTCTATAAATAGGGATGAGGGTATCCTAGTTCATTGAATTCTTCTTCCCAATGTAATCTTTATTAGGGTTATTAATAAAGAGGTAGTTGGGGGTATTCCGTGTGCGTATATTTGTCGGTTCTTTGTAGTCTCTCGTGTTCGCTACTTGTGCTCGATACAACTCGCGATCTAGCGGTTCCGCGTTATCGAACTTCGGGTTTGTTGTCGGTATTGTACAACAAGTGGTATCAGAGCCGCGGTTATTGTGGTCTCCGAAGATCGAGTGCTAGATCGAGGTGTGGAGTCGTGCGAGGTTCGTTTTTCAGTTTCGTCGATCGTAGTAGCAGCGATCATACGATAAAGAAAAAAAACGATTTGAGTTTGGTTAAATCACGTGAAACAAGAGTAATAAGAGGAGCATTGAATGGTTTGATTTCTTTTATTACATGTGATTTATTCAACTGGTCAATCGTGGATGAAGGAAAAAAAAATATCGACTTTAATTTGTTATAAGTTGACTTTAAGGTATTTTTTTTTCCTTGGTTTAAAGAAACGATTAAGTTGAAGGATTGTGGAGTATTATAACCCACGTGAACTCATCATACTAAAAAGTGATATTTAACGAAAATCGATTTCAGTTCGTCTTTGGCTATAAAAGGCGGTTAAAGCGAAGGACGTTGTTGTGGGTTTATTTTCTTGTGGTTCAAGTTTCGATCGTGGTTCGCTTGGTTTTAAGTTGGCGGTCGAGGTTGCTTGTTCGATATCGAGGTTTTAGGGTTACTAATTAATTCGATTTGCAAGAAGAGTATTTTCTTGTGGTTCAAGTTTGATCGTGGTTTGCTTGGGTTTTCAAGTTAACGATCGGGGTTGCTTGTTCGTAATCGAGGATTTAGGGTTCTCTAATAAATTCGATTTGCAAGAAGGATTTTTCTTGTGGTTCAAGTTTGATCGTGGTTTGCTTGGTTTCGAGTTAGCGATCAGGTTTGCTTTTTCGTAATCGAGGGCTTAGGGTTTTCTAATAAATTCGATTTGCAAGAAGGGTTTTTCTTGTGTTTCAAGTTTGATCGTGGTTCGCTTGGGTATTCAATTTTACGATCGGGTTGCTTGTTCGTGATCGAGGGTTTAGAGGTTTTCTAATAAATTCGATTTGCAAGAAAAGGTTTTAGCAACAACGGGGATATTGCACACGGCTTGTGAGGCTTGTCGGTAAAGTTGGTTAAGAAACAACTTGACAAGGTTTGTAGCAAGGTTAAAGAAGATTCAAGACTTGTCGAGGTTGCAAGATTTCTTATGATATAAGAAATCGGTTTTGCAAAATTAAAAGTACGACAAGGGTTAATTCAAAAGGAGTCAGGTACTTTATTGATTCAAGGGTTGTCGATTTGTTGGATAGGTTAATTTCCAAGGCTCAATCGATATTTGAGTAAGAAAGGGTGTTCTTTGAAGAGTTACTTGGTTTGTTCGATTTCTAAGAAGGTTTCTCTTAGGGTTATGTCGATAAAACAAGGGTTTTTCTTTATAAACGGGGACTTCGTATTCGTGATTGTGAGGTTTAATATATCACAAGGTTTAGCGAATTATCGAAGGGACTTTGTCGGTTTGTGATTGTGAGGTTATTCACAAGGTTTAGCAAACAACAAAGGGATAAAGAAAAATGGCTAGTTCTATAACTAGGTTTAACATCGAGAAATTCGATGGGTATAATGTACATAAGCATGGAGGTTCAAAACAAGTTGGGTTCAAACAACTTGGTCCTGGTATTAAAACAGGAGTCCATGGAGTACAAGGTTATAAACGTGTTTGGTTTGAGGTGGAACTGCAGGGAGCTCAGGGGGATCATGAAGCTGAGGTTTTTCAGGATAGTAATGATCATGTTGCAGTGGCTCAAATACGGTTTGAGGTGGAACTGCATGGAGCTCAGGTGGGTCGTGAAGCTGAGGTTTTTCAGGTTAGTAACGATCATGCTGCAGTGGCTCAAAGACGGTTGGAGGATAAACAACCTGAAGAAAAGACAAGCACGTGCTGCTTGGGAAATGAGCAGGAAAAGGTACACCTTGGTATAAAGGTGGGGGCAAACATTACGGTAACCGGAGTACCTGGTCAAGAGGGTGCGGAGGGTAATGTTGCTGAGAAGAAGAACGTGAAGGAGTTTATGGAAGCTAATCTAGGGAAATTACAGAAGTACAATGCCTGGTCGACAAGGTGGTTCCCGGTCTGAGGTTCCAACATCGGTAAAAGGTGTTGAGTATCGGTTACGTTTAAGTGTTACTCCTAAGGTGGAAATTGTTGGAATATTAGTAGTAAACTTAAATATAGTTTAGGGACTTAAGTGTATTTTGTAATATAGATTAGGAATAAACTTGTATTAGGAAGGTGCCTACCCCCTCATCTCTATAAATAGGGATGATGGGGGATCCTAGTTCATTGAATTCTTCTTCCCAATGTAGTCTTTATTAGGGTTATTAATAAAGAGGTAGTTGGGGGTATTCCGTGTGCGTATATTTGTCGGTTCTTTGTAGTCTCTCGTGTTCGCTACTTGTGCTCGATACAACTCGCGATCTAGCGGTTCCGCGTTATCGAACTTCGGGTTTGTTGTCTGTATTGTACAACAGTTCATAACCTCTACAAATTTTTTACGAACACAATGGTACGTTTATAAATTATATATAAACGTATAAACATAACACATGCGAAAGCCAAACAACATAGTCTTGTTACCAACTTGGATATTTTGTACACGTCAAAATATATAAGTGAATGAAATGTTTTTCTCTTAGCCAATGTGGTAGTCGAATCATTGATAGAGTTGTTGATTTTCCCATGCATCAAATCACTATTTTCTAATTTGATCGAATCACAACAAGAAACCTTAATTTGTCGTATTCGCATCACTTGATTTCACGGGACACTAGTCGCCGCCGCCACCATCACCCGTATCCACCATAGTTATCATGCAAAAACGATTTACGAGGCGTCGGAACTTTAGACACTAGCTACTTGTGGTCTTAGTTCAAGTTTAGTATTCACTACTAATGTATAAACTTATGTTTTATAAACCAGTTTCACAAATCCCAACTACATTAACATCTAGATACTCATCTTGGAAACACTCTATACACTATATTACTTTATGCATAAAAACCAAAACACATGTATAGTCGTAACTCGTAAGTTCGTAGCAACTAATCATAGGTGCAATGTTTTTCAATGTTCAAGATCTAGAGGTAACACTTACATGTGAAAAGTACGTTAACAGTTGATTTGATCAAACTTTTCAAAATGAAAAATGGCTATTAGTTAGAAGTTGAAAAGGATTCATATCACTATCCGACATGTATAACTAGCTAGTAGCAAACAATTGTTGAAACCAATACTAATTATAAACGGGTGCAAAAAAAACCAGTTACGATAGAGTGGGTCAGGTTGCTATAAAATCCGCCGCGTGCAAAGTGACTAAATACGAGAAAGCATGTGTTGAAAATCAATACATATTTATTTTTTTCGCGTTTGATACATTTGATTTTTTTGCACCTAAGGCGATAGAACTACTGACCAACACTAAATGTATAAACTTAATACTTTAATATTTTCACTTTTAAATTGTCTCAGGGACTTTACAATAGAGCTAAAGATAAATCACAATGTAAAAAGTAGAAAACATCTATTAAAAACAGATAAAAAAATATCTGTAATAGGATGCCCATTAACCTGCGATTTACTAAGATTAGGTTGCGATTCACCAAACACAAGCTGTGTTTCACCAACAACGACATGCTCTTTACCTTTTTATGCAATTTCCTTAAAAAAAAGTCTCGGTGATACGGGCTAAATAGAAAGCTTCTCCTAAAGTCGTAGGTCTTAACCTTGGCAGTTCCTGTTGTAACGACACTTTAAGCCCAAAGTTGTAAAAACATTTAAGTATGTTTGTAGAGATCCTGGTTATCCGATTTGCATGTATCACAAACTCACTTTGATATTAGGTCAGTGTACCCCATCTATAGATTCTTAGATAGTGTATCCCGATCGTTGTTGTCTGATGTCATAGCAAATAGCAATACGATTTTAAAAACATTATTTTTCGAGTGAAGAGTAACCCGATGAACCGTAACGCGTATAATAGTACCCAATGATGTACACTAACGTCGATGAATAGTAACTAAATGAACAGTAACCGCGATGAACAATGGTTTTTTATTGGAACCTTGATCGAATGCCCTAACGAGGACTCTTAATAAAATCACCAACTGATACGAACGACCCTTTCGGGTCCTTAAGAACGATAGATGAGAAGAACTAGAGATTTATTAATTAACATCGATTGATTGATTATATTCATAACAATGATGGTATTTATAAAACTAGGAAACCTTAATCTTAAGATAGATAATAGTGGCCCGTTTGGCCTAACCCCTATCAAAGCATGTCACGACCATATTTTCCTCGGGGACATATGTCGCCGGGAGAGCGTACTAAATGAAAAAAAAATATTCGAGTAACACTCTTTTAGTTAGATTTTATTTGTCAAACTCTAACTAAAGTTTCCCGGAACACATGTCCCTCGGATTATTTTAATAAATTTTGACCAAGCACAAAAAAACTTGGCGGTAAACTTTCCCTCTGTATTTTCATCGACGACATATCCGCCGGGAAAGTTTGGGCAAATGTTTGAAGAGTGTTGAGAGTAGTTAAAAACACATCAGTGTTAAGGAATAAGGATTGTATGTGTGAAGTGGCCCAAACATTTTTCAAACTCATATGCGCCACGTATGTCCAAACAAGGTTTTTCAAACTTTTCATGGAATCTGGAAAGTTTGGGCAAAAGTTTGACCAAAAAGTTGACCAACATTGGACATCTTTTATAGGGTCATACTATTAAGACACTAATTCCACTAAATGGACACTTCTAGTAATATTAATTATAAAAGTCAACATAAAAATTTGAAACCTAATTACTATGAAACTCTAGTAATTTTTTTGAATTACTATTCCCAATGTTAGTTTTTTTTAATTACTTTTTGTCTATGCTTTTTTTATCATTAGTTTGTCTATTTATTGATTAACACATAATATATTAACGCATACAAAGTTAATGATTATGTTTTGAGTCCGGTTATTTTGGGTACCTTGTATCCTTTGGATACAAGGGGATCAATCCCCACCTTTCATCTACCAAAAAATCAACAGCCCAGATTAAATTTTATTTTTTAATTAAAAAACGGAGGGCCATTTTCGTTATTTTAAACCCACCCACCCCACCCACCTCCCAAATACATCTCACCCCTTCTCTTATCTCAGATCTAACACAAAACACACACAAAAACACACACGTGTAAGCTTATTCAATCATCATCTCGATCCAAAACACATACTAAAACACACACAAATAAAAAATCATCAACAAATCGCGTTAAAAATTAAAAAAAAAAAGATGTCGATGCTATTGAAGGACGAATCACCAGGTTATATCATCATCATTTATATCTTTTTTAGCTTATTTGATGTAAATAAGCTTATTTTGATATGATTATGGATGTGTTTGATTTTTTATTAGATGATTAATGGGAATAAGCTTATAAATTATCATCATTTTTATTATGATGAATTATAAGCTAACTTATTAGCTTATTTTCATGAATTATAAGATTTTATGGCTTAATCTCGCTGAACAAATTTAGTGTGACCTGTTAGTGAAATATCATATATGATATATTTTATCATATATGATGTAAGCTAAAATATCATATATGATAAAATATATCATATATGATGATGCGCTTGAAAAATGAATTAAATCTTCTTATTTGTGTAGAGAAGGCTTTTTACAAGGACTGTTGAACATTACAAGCATCCAAAAGGCCAAGAAGCTTATTGATAAAGTTCGTGAATTTTTATTTTACGTTTAAAATGTATTGTTTGTTTTTTCTTTGTAATCTCCTAATGGAGTTTTGACGTATATGGACGATTTTGTAATCGATTGGTATCTTGTACAACGTCTTGTTAATATGGTTTAGCTTTCTTGGTATTATGTCATGATGGTTTTGATAAATTAAGCCATATATGATAATGCACTATCATATATGATAATGCATTATCATATATGATACTAAAAAAAAACATCGGTATATTAAACAAAGAATTGGATGAATTCATGATTACAACGAAGAGTATGCACAATTAATAATTAAACACTTGTTCATAACATAAAAAATGTACTTATGAACAGAATCATATATGATAATTCAAACATAACATAACCTAATGTAAAACCATATATAATACACATCTGATATCATATATGATAACCATTTATACAAAATCAAAAGATGCAAACACCATTATTATTAAAACTACTCTTCTTTTTCAACAATAAACTATTGTTAAAACAGATTATTAACTGATGAATTCATGAACAACGCCTACTCCGTCTTGATCCGTATAACATATCCGTGCACATCCTCTTGTTATAATCAACATCCCTCTCTGCTTTGCTCCAAATCGGGCAATCACACCACCTCTGTCTGACTGCACTAATAAAAGATAGAAAAGAACATATTATGCAAAATTTTAACAACAAAAAATATTACTCATATATATGATAGAAGGCACGTTTCAAGAGTTTATACAGATTTTCTAAAAAAAACTCATACAAAATATGTTTTTTCTTATGGTTTGTTTGATATATCATATATCATAGTTATATCATATATGATAACTGATGATATATCATATATGATATATAACTATCAAATATGATATATAACTATCATATATGATATATCAAGCTTATTACAGCCCACATCAGTAAACTTAATTTAACTTACATAAAATACCTTATGACGCGTCAAAATAAGCTAAGAAGCTAGCTTATTCGTAACTCTCATATAATTTGTAAGCTTATTCACACAACTCCTATCTAATTCACAAAATTATTCATAACTCTCATCTAATTCAAAATCTTATTCAAACAAATAAGCTTATTCACATAAATCATATAATTAAAAGCTAATTAAAATAATTTGATCAAAATAAGAACAATCAAATGGAAGGATTCAATCCAAATACGAACTATTAATCCGAATATTTCGTTTAAAATAAGCTAATGACAATAAATTAATAAGCTTATTCAAAATCAAATAAACTAAAAAAATAAGAATATATTATGAGAATACAAACCTGATATGAATTCGTGTTAATTAATCGATTTGCGATGGATTAATAATGATGTTCGTGATGGGTTTGTGATTATACGCTTCAACTTATAGAGAGAGAAAGTAGATCGGGAGGTAGAGAGAGAAGTAATGTTACGGTGTGTGTGTTTTATGAGAAAGAGAGGATAAAATGATTTATATAGTGGCGAGTGAATTGACGAAAATACCCCTGCAGTATAAAATGGGGATTTAATCTCAGCCATTAGATGGTGAGGAGATAGAAGGTGGGGATGAGTCCCCTCATATCTTAGATAAGTTTGATATCCAAATGAACTTAAATCTTATGTTTTTATCGTTTATTTTTTTAAAAGGCATCCACCATGTGTTTCAATCTTGTCTTTTTGTCATTATCTTTAATAGAATTGGCATAATACTCTTATAATACGATAACGAGTACATAATAATTATTTTATTAATAATAAACTAAAAAAAACTGAATAGAATAGTTAAATACATTAAAAACGAAAAAAATAATAAAATATATATTAAAATAAATATAAAAAGATCACAAAATTTTAAAAACAAAAAATGAAGCTTTTAAAAACGAGTTGCTACAACATTGGATTTCTCAAAAGTTGCTACAACATTGTATTTCGTAAGGAAAAATTAACCATTTTTAAAATTGGCTCTTTTATAAAATTTAAATTGACATGATTTTAGAACTACCAACTTAATATATTGAATATATGTATATTTAATAAATTATACTTTCCTATTTGAAGAACTTAATATAACTACTTTGATAGAAGTTGTATTATAAACAAAATTAGATGGTTAAGATTTGCGGTATTCATTTGCTGGAAATAAAACAAAAATAATAACAATTAATTAACAATATAAATAATATATGATAAATGGTAAACAATGATAACAATAATTAATGATTATCATAACTATTTAAAAGGTTCATTGAAAAAAGAAATACAATGATTAGTAATATTATTAGTGTCTGTATAGTAAAATAAATGTGTCTATTTAGCATACCCCTATAAAAAGTAAATAAAGGTTGCATAAAATGTTACGTACACATAGCTACTTTTACACTTAAATCCATGGTACCTTTTATTATTTTTTAATATATAAAAGTTGCATAAAAAGTGTAAAAAGTGTGTTCATATATTTTGGCAAAAAGTGTCTTACACAAATATCACATCATTGTCTACCAATAGTACAAGTCACATAAAGAATAATATAAAATAAGTAAATAAAAAGATTTTGTTAAAAGTTGTTTTTTTTTAAATAATTTTTATTCAAGTTGCTTAAAAGATATAAAAGATTGCATAGGAGACAAGCTCTTACACACATGTACTTTTTATAACACATTATCACATGTTTTATATCTGGCCTTGTTTCCACTTTTCTATCGGGATCAGCTGCCTTTACTTTATTTAAGGGGGGTTATAAGGAATAAAAGTACACTTTTTATATTTTTATTTAAGTCGCATAAGTTGCATAGGTTGCATAAAATATTTTGATAATTTTTTATTTGGTCGATGCATTTTAGGAAATTAAGTTAAACTTTGGGGCATTTCAAAATTTTTTCCCTTAAAGAAAATATTTGGAACGTTATCAAAAGTGAAAGTTAGCGTTAGTTTTTGTTTGCACAACGTGGTTTCGAAAGCGTAACAAATCTTAATAGCAGTTTTGAGAGCTTCCAAACCATCTGGAAACTTCGGAAATGACAAGTGGTTTTTGTAGTTTAACATCGAGATATAGTCCAGGTCGCCTGATTATTACCGTTAATCACAATTATATCTCGATTAATAATATTGCATAAAATTTAAGTCTTTGAACGTGTTCTCAACTCTTATATTATGAGTGAAGGGTATAGACTATCAAAATTTTTATCCCACGTCGATTAGGGGAAAATTATTCCATTCATTTATATATAGCGTCGAGCACATGATGTCTAAGTTGGATTCAAGATTATATGATGTTGTGCATTGGAGATTTTAAAGTATTTGTCCGATTACTTTGAAGTCTGATGTACCATCATATGTTGATATTCTCAAACTTTTTTTTATTTTGGTCTTTTAGTAAGTTCAAACTTCATGATCTCAAATTTTTTAATTATGTGGTGTAAAAAAGTTTAAACACTAATTGTGTGATTTAAAAAAAGTTAATCTTGAATCTACATCCACGATTTTGCAGCTTTATATTATAAGTTTAGTTGAAAACTAGCTAGGAGGTACCAAGTGCACACTCATCATTGTTAACTTGATACCATCACGACAAAAATGTAGAGATCAAGGGGCAAAACCTTTTTCTAGAGGAGTGAGGGTCGAGGGGAGGCCTCCCTTCGCGAGGTTTAGGATAGCGCCCTAAAACCCAAAGAGTTTATCTAGATTGTATAAACTTAACAAGCCCCATCGAAAGTGTAACAAACTTTAATAGCATTTTCGAAAGCCTTCCGAAGCAAATGAAAACTTCAAAAAAGGCAAGTGGTTTTTGTTGTTTAAGAATGAAATAAAATCACTAGAAAACTAAATGCCACATCACCAAGTTATTAGAGTTAATCACGCTTATAAAAGGGGTATGCTAAATAGACACATTTATTTTACTAGACAGACACTAATAATATTACTAATTGTTGTATATTTTTTTTCAATGAACCTTTTAAATAGTTATGATAATCATTAATTATTGTTATCATTGTTTACCATTTATCATATATTATTTATATTGTTAATTAATTGTTATTATTTTTGTTTTATTTCCAGCAAATGAATACCGCAAATCTTAACCATCTAATTTTGTTTATAATACAACTTCTATCAAAGTAGTTATATTAAGTTCTTCAAATAGGAAAGTATAATTTATTAAATATACATATATTCAATATATTAAGTTGGTAGTTCTAAAATCATGTCAATTTAAATTTTATAAAAGAGCCAATTTTAAAAATGGTTAATTTTTCCTTACGAAATACAATGTTGTAGCAACTTTTGCGAAATCCAATGTTGTAGCAACTCGTTTTTAAAAGCTTCATTTTTTGTTTTTAAAATTTTGTGATATTTTTATATTTATTTTAATATATATGTTATTATTTTTTTCATTTTTAATGTATTTAACTATTCTATTCAGTTTTTTGTAGTTTATTATTAATAAAATAATTATTATGTACTCGTTATCGTATTATAAGAGTATGATGCCAATTCTATTAAAGATAATGAAAAAAGACAAGATTGAAACACATGGTGGATGCCTTTCAAAAAAATAAACGATAAAAACATAATCATTAACTTTGTATGCGTTAATATATTATGTGTTAATCAATAAATAGACAAACTAATGATAAAAAAAGCATAGACAAAAAGTAATTAAAAAAACTAACATTGGGAATAGTAATTCAAAAAAATTACTAGAGTTTCATAGTAATTAGGTTTCAAATTTTTATGTTGACTTTTATAATTAATATTACTAGAAGTGTCCATTTAGTGGAATTAGTGTCTTAATAGTATGACCCTTTTTATACAATTTGTATTTATTAAAAAATAATAAAAAGTACCATGGATTAATGTGTAAAAGTAGGTATGTGTAAGTAACCTATTATGCAACATTTATTTACTTTTTATGCAACCTTCATTTATTAAAAAAATTAAAAATTAAATAAATAATTTTTATAATTTTAAAAAAAAGTTAATAATTTTTTTTTGTTATTGAACAAATGTTTTAATTTTCAGATAAAAATTATGTATTTTAAATAAACGTTTATAATTTACGCTTTTTGTTACGAATTTAATTAAACGTTTATAATTTACGAATTTAAATAAATAATTAAAAATATCAATTAAATTTTTTTTATAAATATTTTTTAATAAAACTAAAGGTTTAATAAAAGAATATATTTTTTTTAAAAAAAAATTCTATAAATAATTACATTTTTTTAAATATTTGTGTTTTGTACAGTGTTTTGGGTTAACAAAACATAATTAAATCTTTTTTCCTTTTTTAAAATTATAAAAATTATTTTTTAATTTTTTAATTTTTAATAAATAGAGAATAAATATGTTTTAAAATTTTTATTTATCAGTTTATTCTAAAATTAATATTTAATTAATAATTGAATATAATACTTATTTTTTTAACAATTAAATAAATTTTGTAAAAGGATTCATTTATACTTTTTATAAAAAAAAATTTAACTTTTTTTTTCTTTTTTAAAATTATTAAAATCATTTATTTATTTTTTAATTTTTTAATAAATAAAAGTCGTATAAAAAGTAAATAAATGTTGCATAATTGGTTACTTACACATACCTATTGTTACACATTAATCAATAGTACTTTTTATTATTTTTAAAAAATAGAAGTTGCATAAAAAGTAAATAAAGGTTGCATAAAATGTTACTTACACATACCTACTTTTACAATTAAATCTATGGTACCTTTTATTATTTTTTAATATATAAAAGTTGCATAAAAAGTGTGTTCATAGATTTTAGCAAAAAATGTCTTACGCAAATGTTACATTATTGTCTACTAATAGTACAAGTTGCATAAAAAAAATATAAAATAAGTAAATAAAAGATTTTGTTAAAAGTTGTTTTTTTGAAAAAAAATAATTTTTTATTCAAGTCGCATAAAAAACATAAAATGTTGCATAGGAGACAAGCCCTTACACACATGTACTTTTTATGACACATTCTGATATGTGTCATAAGGAATAAAAATACAAGTCGCATAAGTTGCATATGTTTCATATATTGCATAATATATTTTGAGAATTTTTCATTTGTTCGATGCATTTTAGGAAATAGAGTTAAACTTTATGGCATTTCAACAATTTTCCCTTTCTTTAATGTACCATCGTGGATGGCACAAGATTCAACTGTTAGCTACTTGTTAAATATACTTGAAAGACCATAAAAAAAGTTGAGAACATGTACAAAGACTTTAGATTTTATCAGTCACTGTAGTTTGGATCTGTTTATAGATCACAATGAAACCTTCTTGAAGTAGCTTTTATGAGGAAGTTGGACTTTTAAAATAGCTTATTATACTTAGACCATTTAAACAATTTTATGTTTGATTTTGAATGTCATTTTTTGCGCAGCACCTCACGCTTTAACTATTCTAAGCACTAGCCACTATAAGCTTCAACTGTAACTAGTTACCCCCATAGGCGTTCGCATGGTTGAAAAAATATTAAGTATTTTTACTGTATAAAAATTTCGAAAAAGTAATTTTAATTTTTTCCAAACATTTTTAATTTTTGGAAAATGTAAAAAATATGGTTTCAAAAATTATTAAACATTTTTTTGAATAAAAATTAAATTACGCTTTTCAAAAAAAAATCCCTAACGTTGTAAACTTTTTTCGAAGAAACGAAAAAATGAATTTCTTATTTCGAAAAAAAAATCCGAAGAAATTGTAATTTAATTATTATTTTTTAAAAAGGTTTCAAAAAATCAAACTTCTTTTTTCGAATAAAAATTATACTTAAAAAAAATTAATTACTTTTTTAAAATAAAGTTTTACATTTTTAAAAACTTTTTTTCGAAAATAATTAATTTTTTAGAAAATTAAAAAGAAAATTCCCAAGAAAGTGTAATTTTAAATTAAAAAAAATAGTTTCGAGAAAATAAAATTTATTTTTAAAAAAAAAATTAAACTTATTTTTTCGAAAAAAATAAAACTTTTTTTCGAAAAAAATAAAAAAGAAAATTCGAAAAAAATAATTTTTTTCGGAAAAAAAAAATCAAAAAAAATTAAAACTACTTTTTTAATAAAAAAACTTTCAAATTTTTTAGCTTAGTGCAAAATACATCCCTCTATAATAAAAAAGGTAAAAATATCATTCTTTATAAACCCTCGTTAGTACTTAACAACAAAAATATTTGCATCATCCGTCCAAGGGATGTATCGTGCCCAAAGTATGTAACAGTTGGATGTATTATGTCTAAAGTACTGACGAGGGATGTAATCCACACTTTTCGTAAACCACAGGGATGTATTTTGTACTTCTCTCTAAACAATTTTATGTTTGATTTTGAATGTCATTTTTTGCATAGCACCTCACGCTTTAACTATTCTAAGCACTAGCCACTATAAGCTTCAACTGTAACTAGTTACCCCCATAGGCGTTCGCATGGTTGTCAAAGCGTGAGGTGGTATGTGCTTATTATGCTTAGACCATTTAAACAATTTATAAGCTACTTCAACCCTAACTATTTACTTTCATAAGCTCTAATTGGATACGGGACGGATACTAAATCAAGAAATTTCAAAAAGAAAATGAGAAAAATCCTATTTCTCGGTACCGGTACCGATATCCGAATTCCGTTTGATATGATACCGGTACCACTTGTTTATACTCGAAAAAAATTGATACCACTAATTCTGTACAGGATCGATACGAGACCGGTAGCATGCTCGTCCCTAGCTTCGACTATTATAAACGGCAACCCGTATAAACTTCAACTTTAAGGAAGTAATTGAGTAACTAGAGGGGTAGAGACATTTTAGGTGTAATTTAGGAAGTTTGTGGACTTACGAAACTCGCTAACATCAGACTCGCTGTGTGACGTCTCAATTCATATTACTCATCATCTTCTTCAAGACCAGTTGGTGGTTCAAGAACACTCAAAGCATTCCTTTCCAGCTTCACTTCAATTCCATTTTTCAAAACCTGGTAAAAGTTCCGCTTCAATAATCACAAAAGAGAGGTATAATGTGGACCATCAACGCTAGTTAAAAGATAATGGGCAAATAAGGCATTTTCGTTGGAAAATGATTTGAAAAAGTGATTTTGTTTACCTTCTTTTTTCTTTATACAATTAGACGATTTAATCAATACTTGTGTTTTTCTTTGAAACCTTTTAGAAGTAGCTTTTAAAAGGACGTTGAGCTTAATTACAATGAGACCATTTAACCATAATTATGCTTTTCTTTGGATGTCTTAAATAAGTTCATCTAACCTTTCAAACAAATACCGTATAAAATATACCAGCTCAAACTCCGACTATCATAAACCCTAGCCGCTATAAACTGTAGTTCCAACTGTTTATAAATCACAATAAAAACCTTCTTTGAGCTTTTAAAATAGCCTATTATAGTTAGACAATTTAAACATTTTATGTTTTCCTTGTAATTTTTTTAGATAGCTTCGACTAAACTTCAACTTTAACTAGTAGCTCCATTAGATATTGGCATGGTCATCAAGATCGATCATGAAGTGTAAATTTATTTATAAATCACAGTATAAAAAAGTTCAGTTTATCGCAAAATGAAAAAAAAGTTGAGAACATGTACAAATTGTTGAGTGTTACGTTATAAATTATATAAAAACGTATAAACATAACACCTCCGAAAGGTAACACTATATCCTTGTTCCCAACTTGGATATTCTGTGCACGTCAAAGTATATAAGTGAATGAAATATTTTTCCTTTAAGCCATATGGGACTTGAATCTTTGATAGTCTTTACTTTTTCCATGCATCAAATCAATACTTGCTAATTCGACAGAATCACAGATAGGCCGTAACTTGGAAGTCTATGTGGATGACTTGGTTATAAAAAGTCATACGGAGGATGCACTTCTTCGGGATGTCCAAGAGACATTCGACACACTGAGAAGGATTAACATGAAGCTAAATCCAAAGAAATGTACGTTTGGGGCAACGGAGGGAATGTTCCTTGGATATTTGATTGATCCAAACGGCATCACACCTTGCCCAGAGAAGACAGACGCAGTGATACAACTGCCATCCCCTCAGACACGAAAGGAGGTGCAATCCTTAAATGGGAAACTAGCCGGGCTGAATAGGTTCCTATCCAAATCCGCAGAGAAGTTATTACCCCTATTTAAGACACTCAAGAAGTGCATTAGGAAGGGAGACTTCCGGTGGACGAAGAAAGCCGAGGAAGCTTTTGGCCAACTCAAGCAGCATCTTGCATCTCTCCCTATGCTAGTAGCTCCCCGGCCAAAGGAGGAACTCATTATGTATCTCTCAGCCACTCATGGCGCAATAAGCGCGGTACTCATGACAGATAGAGATACAGTGCAAACTCCGGTCTACTTTATAAGTAGAACACTACAAGGGTCGGAGCTGAATTACTCCTCTATGGAAAAATTGGTGTTAGCACTACTGTTTGCTACAAAGCGGTTGCGCCGGTACTTTCAGGCGCACCCAATTGTAGTCATTACGGCTCAGCCAATCAAGCATGTTATTTCTAGACCGGATGTGGCAGGGAGGCTACAAAAATGGAGCATCTTGTTGGGGGAGCACAATATATCTTATAGGCCAAGGACGGCTGTGAAAGGCCAGATCTTGGCAGATTTCCTGATCGAGAAGCCGGATGAGGAAGGGCCAATCATTAAACAAGACGAGACTCCAACAGAACCATGGGTGCTATTTACGGACGAATCTTCGTGTACGGATGGCTCCAGAGCTGGTCTTATCCTCACAAATCTGGAAGGAATGGAGTTCACGTACGCCCTCTGTTTTGAGTTTACGGCCACCAACAACGAAGCGGAATATGAAGCATTAATTGCGGGTTTAAAAATCGCCGCTAGAATGGGAGTCCGCAACCTTGAGGGCTACGTGGACTCACGGTTTGTTGCGAACCATATTCTAGGTGGATATGTGACTAAGGAGGACAACATAGTCAGATACTTGGAAAAGTCAAGTCACTAATTGCGGTTTTCAACAAATTTTCCATCAAGCAGGTGCCAAGAGGCGACAACAAGAAGGCGGACGCTCTCAGCAAGATTGCATCCACAAGCTTCGCCCACTTGTCCAAACAAGTCTTGGTGGAAATACTCAAGGAGAAATCTATAACAGAAGGGGAGGTCGCTACTATAGTTGAGGAGGACAGACCTACATGGATGACCCCGATCATCAACTATTTGACTAGTGAGACCCTTCCAGACGAGGAAAAAGTAGCACGGCGCATCAGGAGGAAGTCGCAACACTTTGAACTTCGAGAAGGCATCCTTTATAAGCGCTCTTTCTTGCAGCCGTGGTTGCGGTGTGTTGGACCACGGCAAGCCGCTTACGTAATCAGTGACATACATGAAGGGTTATGCGACATGCACGCAGGTCCACGATCTGTGGTAGCTCGAGCCTTACGAACATGATACTATTGGCCTACCATGCATAGAGACGCGCGCGACATGATTCGCAAGTGTAGTGATTGCCAAGTGCATAGACCAGTGCCGCGACATCCGCAGCAGGAGCTTACACCTATTACATCCCCATGGCCATTCTATAAGTGGGGAATTGACATCGCAGAACCGTTTCCTGTAGCTGCGGGGGAGTGAAGTTCTTGATTGTCTCAATGGATTACTTCACACGATGGATAGAGGCCAAGGCAGTCAAATCCATCACAGGCAAGCAAGTTAAAAAGTTTGTTTGGGAGCATATTGTGTGCCGTTTTGGCCTACCAGGAGAAATCATCTCGGACAACGGTAAACAGTTCATGGACAATCCATTCAAAGACTGGTGTGCATCATTGAACATCAAGCGGCGCTTCGCATCTGTTAAGCATCCGCAGACAAATGGCCTCGTCGAACGAGCAAATAGAAGCTTGGGAAATGGCATCAAGGCGCGTTTGGATGAACGAAGTGCCAAATGGGTCGATGAGTTACCACATGTGCTATGGGCGCATAGAACTATGATCAAAACAGCCAACATAGATACTCTATTTGCATTGGCTTACGGCACTGAAGCTGTTATACCAGCAGAAATAGGAATGCCTACCATCCGCACGGCGGAGGTTAATGTCGTTACGAACGACGAGCAGCTGCGAATCAACCTGGATCTGTTGGAAGAAAAAAGGGAGATAGCAGCCATCAATGAGGCTAAGTCCAAGGCTAAAATGAAGGCTTATTATGACGCCAAGGTCAAGGGTGTTTCTTTTCGACCGGGAGATTATGTCTATCGTGCTAACGAAGCAAATTTAGGTTCGAAAATTTCGACCCTAAATTAGGTCCGACCCTAAACCCACATTTTGTTGTAGTGTAGTACCCTCACGTGTGAGAATACTTTCATGTATCTATTAGAAAATCTAAAATTATGTATGAAATGTTAGAGATGTCATAAGAGGTTCACGTGCGGTGAAACACCAATCCTTTTCATTTCGGCCTCATCAGCTGCCACTACTACTACTTCAAATTTTTATTGATAACATTCTTTTTCTATGAATTCAACAGACAGTTTTAAAGAAGAGTTTTGTCGTATTTGACTTGGTTCTATGACAAAACAAAAACTAGCGAACTCACTTGGTGTGGTGAGGAGGTTTTAGCGAGTTGTGGTGAATGGCGCCAAGGAGTGGCGAGCAAAAAAGTTTCACCACACCACATGCTCTAACCACTAGAAATTGATATCTTGGGACCTCACTTTTCCTCTCCTTATTTGATTTAGATTTATTTCTCATGAGTACTTGTTTTTTTTTTAGGATATCTGACTATAGTACCCTTAAATACCTCTTACTAAAGTTTCTTCGAAATGAATAGTAAAACAAAAGGATAAAACTTTCTTTTCCATTTCATAAATAGTATGATTACCTATTACCAATTTATTTCAACCTAAAAAAACGTCATTGACACTCTGTTTGTTAATCGAAAAGGTGTGTATGAGCTTGAGCTTTCAAAAAGACTAGTGATTTCCACACTCAAAATGTTAGGTATTTTATCAGTTATAACCTTACATTATTTAATGGAGTGTGTAAGTATTAAAGGTATAACTGTCACAACACACATAACTTAAGTGTATAAATAACTATTTGGAGTATGTAAATCAACTCCCTTTCAAAAAAGGTGTCAGGTTTACAAAACAAAGTTCGATATACGACAAATATCTAGGAGCTTTCCAAATTCACAAGCTCTTATCTTGAAACTCTTAGATGATAAATGGTTCAAGCCCAATTGTGAGCTGAAATCACAATAAAAACCTTTTTGAAGTAGCTTATCTTAAAACCTTCTTGAAGTAGTTTTTCAAGAAAGTTGGCATTTTAAGATAGCTTATAATAGTTACACCATTTAAACAAATTTGTGTTTTCCTGTAACTAGTTACTCCCATAGGCGTTGGCATGGTTGTCAAGGTCCTTGTAGTAGATCGCGAAGTCTAAATTTGTTTATAAATGACAAAAAAAAGTTGAGAACATGTTCAAATTAGTAGCTCGCTATAACGTGTATATAAATAGTTCTCTTTTGGAAGCTAACAACATGGCCTTGTTTCCATCTTAAACATTTTATGCACATCAAAATTTATAAATGAATAAAATGTTTTTCCTTTAACCGATGTGGGGCTTGAATATTTGATAGACTTTTTACTCTTCCAATGCTTCAAATCACTATTTTCTAATTCGATCCAATCACAAGCCTTAATTTGGTCGTATTCTTATCACTAAATTTAACCGGAAACTAATCGCCGCCACCACCGTCACCTGGTCCATGTCCATGATAGTTATGACTTTCAACGCATAAACTTTCACAACAAACATCTAAATAGGCTAACTTAAAAAAAAAGGTTTGTATTCTTGGTATTTTTACGTTACAACTTCGCCTAATTCTTGGTATTTTTACGACAAACTTTTAGCTACATAAATGTTGGTATTCACATCATCATCGGTCTATTTAAAATAGCTTATTATAGTTACAGCATCTAAACAAATACGGAGTACCATATATGTTTAGGTTTTGGGGCGTTGCTCTAATTTCGGGGAAGGGAGGCTTCCTCTCACCTCTCGCCCTAGCAAGGGGTTGTGCCCTTTGACCTTGTATATAGTAGATCGTGAAGTTCAGATTTATTTATAAATCACAATAAAAAATAAGTTGAGTTTGAATCGCAAAATGAGATTTTTGTAATAGATCGTGAAGTTTAGATTCATTTATAATTCTCAATTAAAAAGAGTTGAGTTTAAATCGCAAAATGAAAAAGAAAAAAAAGTTCGATAAATGGACCAATTGTTACTCCTAGTCAATGGCTAACAACATATTCTTGTTCCCAACTTGGAGATTTTGTGCATGTAAATATATATAAATGGATGAAATGTTTGTTCTTTAACCTATGTGGGAGTCGAATATTTGATAGAAAAAGTTGAAAACCGGGCCGGGTTGACCCGGGTTTACCCGGACCAGGTCACTCGACTGGGTCGATTTAAAAACCGGGATTCAAAACATTGGTTGCACTCACAGCCAACACAGACAAGACGACAAAGGAAATCCCGTTGAGATTCGGGATGGATGGAGTTGTTCTAAAACCTATTTCAGTGGAGAAGATGAGGGTCGCTTTATCTGAGCTTTTAGAGCATAAAAAGGTACTACATGAAGCGTAATAACTTAATAACCATGAATTTCAGAACTGTACATATTGCTACTTTTTGAGTACATACCGTGTGTTATTGCTACTATATGATAGAACGAAGATCGTAATGTTGTTTGAAGTGAGTTTTAACATGCTGAATAGTACCCAATTTGTTGCATAGAATTCCAATCAGAAACACTCGACTCTGGATTTACGGAGTTTTCCAGTGATTCAGAGTTGAAGCTTCGATTTATGCTATAATTATCAGTGTTTTGTTTTTCTTAGTTGCTTCGTTTCATATAGTTTAATGAAAATAATGTAATCAGTTAACCATCCTTGTAGAATTTCTATATATTGATTATATTTTGTTGGTCTCTGAAAAACCGTTGCCGTGAAAATAATCGTAACATTGAAAGTTGATTCGTCACTATAGCTTTTGTAGTTGACTTAAACATCAGAACTCCAAGTTACAATAACAAAAGTAACATAAAAAAGGTGAGAACATGTACAAATGTTTAGATCAAAACAACTCTTTCTATTTATGTTAGAAACAAATTTTTTAGAAACTAACAACATGCCTTATTCCCAACTTGGACATTTTATGCGTGCAAAATATATAAATGAATGAAATGTTTTTCTTTTAACCGATGTGGGACTAGAACCTTTTGATAGTCTTTACTCTTCCCTGCATCAAATCGCCACATTCTAATTCGATCAAGTCACAGCCTTAATTTTGTCATTTTCGCATCCCTTGATTTCACTGGCGACTACAATCGCCGCATCCACCAACATGACCTCATCCATATCCCCCGTAGAATCATGGGAAAACCATTTACGAGTTTTTTGCACTTTAGACACTAGCTACTTGTGACTTTCTGAGCTTAGTTCAAGTTTAGTAGTATTCATTATTATATAAACTTATGTATTATGAATAAGTTTTACAACAAACATCTAAATACTCATCTTGCAAATGAGACCCTTTTTCTTATTTTTCTTCAGAAACTCCATCGACTCGTTTGCTATAAGAACCCCATCAAGAAGGTAAAAAAAACGTTATGTTTGTCACCCACGACATTCACCGCAACATGTTTAACCCTTTCGGCCACGAAGTAACTTTATAGTAGCATCCGATTATTAGACTAATATGATGGTAGTCCCTCAATCCAATGGGGTCCACTTCCTTAGGTATGATTTAAAAAGCTGAGAACATGTACAAATCATTAGATCATTTAGCTGTTTCTATTTATATTACGTATCTATATAAATAAAAAAAATTAGAATCTAACAGCAAGGTCTGGTACTCTTGGTCATTATGTGCACGTCAAGATATGTAAATCAGTGAAATGTTTTCCTTTTTACCGATGTGGGTATACATTCTAATTCGATCCAACCACAATCACAAACCTTAATGTCGTATTCGCATCACTTGATTTCACCAGAAACTACAATAGCCGCATCGACCATAGTATCATACAAAAATGATTTACGAGATTCTGGCACTTTAGAGTTTAGACACTGCTACTTGTGAGCTTAGTTAAGGTTTGGTATCCACTAATGAT
Source organism: Glebionis coronaria (assembly GCA_025667525.1). Classification (NCBI taxonomy): domain Eukaryota; kingdom Viridiplantae; phylum Streptophyta; class Magnoliopsida; order Asterales; family Asteraceae; genus Glebionis; species Glebionis coronaria. The sequence continues at coordinate 15,887,157 of CM046874.1, read as the reverse complement.
GTATAAAGTTTAGTTTTCACCAAAAATGAGCTAATATACTTGATGATCGCAATAAGACGTGATTAGATATAAACGATAACTAAATATGGCTCGAAATTACAAGGTTAACGATAAAGAAGATAGTATGATAAAGCCATGAAACAAACTTTTCTATCTTTTCGTTAATACTTCTACTATTAACAGTTGCGCTAATCGGTTAGGATAATAGTATCTATACACAAACAACACGCACGCGCATACACAGCTAGGAAGTCAAGATTATCTATCAGCTTCGATCCCTTTGTCTTCTTTCAGATTTTCTCCTCTTGGCTGCATTCATGAACTCCATTTTGGCTTCCATTTCACTTACTTTATGTTACAAGGATAACACAACCATTAGTAGCGCAGTAGTGGGGGCCACCCAATAGAAACTAAACACAACTCAAATTGTACCATTTTTATCAGCAAATTGCTCATAAGTGAAAAAAATGTGAGTGAGGAAATGAGCATAGGAGATGAACCTGAGATGCAAAATGTTTGGGAACCGCGTTGAGTAGTTGTTCGGTTGTTCTTGTTCCTTTGTTGAAGTAGAGTGAATGTTTCCCTATAAAGATAAGAATCACAAGTTAAACCATGTACAATTGACGACTGTTATGTTAATTAATTACATAGCCTTTGTCTTAAGTGAACGTCCAAAGTATATAACTGAATGAAATGTTTTTCCTTTGATCGATGTGGGACTTGAATCTTTGATACAGTCTTTTCTCTTACCATGCATCAAATCACTACTTTCTAAATCTATCAAATCACAATCACAAACCTTAAGGGGCTGTTTGGTTCGTAAATTTGAAATAGAGGTTTTTCATATTTAGTTAAATATTAAATAGTGGTGAGTTTAAAAACTGGCCATTTATAATACTTCATTCTGTTTGGTTAGCACTAAACATAAATAAACTGAAGTGCAAATGACTAATATGCCCTTTTTTTTTTAAATAATTAGATAAATAGATCCAGTCACTTATCTATTTCATTTTTTATTTTTTTAATTTTTTTTACTGCAAATGTACTACAAGAATGGTACATAATTTACATATTAGGAGAAGGCAAACGGGCAAGAAGCTGTGCCGCTAACCCTTTTTGTATAGCAAAACCAATTCTATTAAAATAGATCCAGTCATTTATCTATTGGAGCAGATCAATGACCTTCATATCTACCTAATCTTATCATCTTTTATAGGAGTATTACAAGAATGGTACATAATGCCATTCATATATTGCAGCCACTTATCTTTTAATAAATCCATTTGCACCAAGATGACAACCAAAAAAGAGATCTGCAAATATTTACAAGCATGCTAATCAAATAGAAAAAAAATCATCAACGAGATTTATTATCTCGTGCAGAGCAACTTGATGACCAAAAGCTGATTAAATCCGACTATAATTTGTATCTTTTAGCTATTCGAGACACACAAAAGAGAAATTTGAGTATGAAGATTATTTAGTCAACAAAATATATTGTTGATTTAGAGATCCAAATGGAGTACTAAAGTTGATTTATAAGAAGGAAGAAGAGGGTTAACAGGAAAGTTGTTATTGATTTGGGTTTTTTTTATCAATTTTGAAAAGGGTGATTTTGTCTAATTTAACATCTTGACAAGTGATATTAAAACACATCACTCACTCGCCAGTTTTTAAAACTCTGGTTTTTAAGGGGCCCACAACATTTAAACCTTCCATTTTTTACATACCAAAAACGATTTATAAAAGGTTTTTAATTCAAAACCATCAAAATACCTCTAATGTTGCCCAACCAAACAACCCCTAACTTTGTTGTATTTGCATCACTTGATTTCACCCGTAACTAATCACCGCCTCCACCACCGTCACCTCATCCTCATCGCCGTCGTATCATGCAAAAATAATTTACGAGTTTTGGCAATTTAGACACTAGCCAGTTGTGACTTTGTGAGCTAATTAGTTCAAGTTGGGTATTCACTAATGATGCATAAACATGTTTTACGACCTCATACAAAATCTGAAGAGTATAGGCTACTGATCATGTGGTCATCAAGCTCAGATCAACTCTACAAAAAAAATCTAAAGAGTATAGGCTAGTTTGGGGCTCAATGAGCGAAGCTAAGTTAACATTAGAAATAGATACACATAGGTCGGGATAAGTAGTACATGCATGTATACATATGAAACCGATTAAGGCTCAAAACGTTTAAAGATAAGAGAAAGTAGGAACAAAAAAGCAAACTACAGATTCAAGTTAAACATAAGCATTACTTAAAACTGAAGTTATATTTTTTAATAAATGAACCCTTGTGTTAGTTATATCATACTCTATGATTTGTTTCCCCATCAATGTGGGATAAAAAAACCATCTATTTCAAAATTCTTCTTGTCTCTAGATATAAGAGCATCTCTGCCATGCGAGAAATGTTTAACTACAAACGAGTTAGTCCCTTGTTTAAAATCAAATACCACAATCATGATTTATTTAAAATGTTAGACCGCGGTATTTGAGTTTTGTCAACTATGAAAGAAAATACTCAATTTATCATTTAATACTAGTTCTTTTCAGCATTTTGTTTCTATTGTGAAAAAAGAAAAGAAATTTTCCCCTCACAACTTAATTTCCTAGTTCTGTCAATGTCGGCATCCACCGTAGTTATCTTGCCAAAACGATTTACGAGATGTCGGCACTTTAGACACTACCTACTTGTGAGCTTAGTTCAAGTCACTAATGATGTATAAATTTATGTTTTATAAATCAGTTTCACAACAAACATCTAAATACTTATCTTAAGAACACTATATACAGTATGCTACTATATGCATAAAAACAAAAAACATATATATATATATATATAGTCGTAAGTGCATTGTGTTCCGGTATTCAAAATCTAAAAGTAACACTTTAACAACATACTAACAACCTTCCATGAGTTCAAGTTTCTCAAAAAAAAAGTTCACCCACAATTTTTCCAAGCTCATGTGAGCAGTATATATATAAACCTTAACTTTCACTTCTTTTGATAACGTTCCGAACATTTTTTCAATGTACAGTGTACGTTAAAAGTTGATTGATCAAATTATCTCAAATTAAAAATTGAGATTATGTATAAATAATTAACCAAGTGACGCATTCTCATATTTAAGTAAACATGATAAGTACCACATGAGCCAACAAGAGACTCCTAATCCCAACACATTTTATGCTAGGCAATATATAAATGAATGAAAAAGATTTCCTAACCGATGTGGGATAGGAATTGTTGAGGCTACCCATAATGGAGACCAAGTTTGATTTTTATTTTCTCCTGTCACGTCAGACTTTTCTCTTCATTGACTTACAAACAATCATTTTTATTTTTTAAAAACTAAAATTCATTGAAAAATATTACATAATCATTAAAAAAACATTACATAATTATTCAAATAAAATAAAAATATTACAATAATAATTAAAAGCTTATACTAATAATCAAATTATTAGCTGGAGTGATGTCGGTTTTCATCTCCTGCGCTGCCTATTGTTGTATTGGGAGCCAATTTGGGTTGATTTCAATGTTGTAGAACGTTATGTTCTCTCTTTTTCAACGTCGTTGTTTTGCGTTAAGGTGCTTCATGCCGATCCAACTCCCGTTGCTTCAACTGAAAATAGGATTCTTGTTGGCTTGTTGCTGTTTCTTACCCCATTTCTGGACTTTCATTTTTTGTCATTTGTTGGCTAGAACGTTAACAAATGAAAATCCTCTTATCAACGAGGCAGATAAATTCTGCTTAACTCGGTCACAACCAATTGATCATTGTCGAGTCTCTTTCTCGTCCTCGTGTAGTTCATCGTTCAAATTCATATAACCTTAACTTCTACTTCTTTTGATAACGTTCCAAACATTTTGTTTAATGTACAAAGTACGTTAGAAGTTGATTTGATCAAATTTTTCAAAATGAAAAATGAATTGGAACTTATTTGTTAGATTAAGAACTAAGTAGTAAAGGATTGATATTATAACACGACGATTTTACCCTTAGCCAAGTAATTTACAACTTCTCTTAAATTGTAATAATACCTTCACATATGATAAATTTAATAAAACTTTATATCTATGTTTAAAAGTGGACAATTATTTTGAGACAATTAAAAAATGAAACGTGTAGTATAATTATAAACCCAAATTCCAACTATTTATTCTTCTATGTGTTGGCAATCATCGTCAAGATAATTATAGTACATCGTGGAGTTTAGATTTAATTTTGTTTCTAAATCACAATAAAAACTTTCTTGAAGTAGTTTATTTTAAGATCTTATAGAAGTAGCTTTTAAGAGGAAGTTGAGCTTTTAAAATAGCTTATTATAGTTAGACAAGTTAAACATTTTATGTTTTCCTTGTAATTTGGTTAGATAGCTTCGACTATTAGAAACCATTGCCCCTATAAAGTTCAACTTTAAGTAGTTGTTCCCTTAGATGTTGGCATGGTCGTCAAGATCGTTGTAGTAGATCTTGAAGTGTAAATTTATTTATAAATTATAATATAAAAAAGTTGAGTTTATCCCAAAATGAAAAAGAAAAAAAAGTTGAGAGCATGTACAAATTGTTTTCGATCAAAGAGTATTTGTTTATAAATTAATTATACAGAAACATATAAACATAACACCTCCGAAAGGCAACAACATAGCCTTGTTCCTAACTATTCTGTGCACGACTAAATATATAAGTGAATGAAATGTTTTCTTATAACCGATGTGGGACTCGAATCTTTGATAGTCTTTGCTCTTCCCATGCATCAAATCACTATTTTTTAATTCGACCAAATCGCCATCACACACCTTAACTTTGTTGTATTTGCATCACTTGATTTCAAGGTAGACTAATCGCCGCATCCACCACCGTCATCTCATCCGCATCAGCCTTAGTTAGCATGCAAAAACGACTTACGAGTTTTTGGCACTTAATACACTAACTGCTTGTGACTTTGTGAGCTTTAGTCGTTCAAGTTTAGTATTCACTATTGATGTATAAACTTATGTATTGAATTAATTTCACAACAAACATCTAAATACTTATCTTGGAAAGACTCTATCCGGTATGCATAAGAACCAAAACTACGTTAAAGTCTAGAAGTAACAACTAATTAAAAGTCTAGAAGTAACACTTCGATGTGCAAAGTACGTTAAAAGTTGATTTTATCAAACTAATCGAAATGAAAAAATGGCAAATGGAGTTTATTTGTTATATTAAGAAATAAGGGATTGATAACAGGCACTTGCAAAACGCATCTAGCTTATGTTACTGGCTCATGAAGACGCGCCTTATTGTGTTGTTTGGGAGGAATCAGTCATAAATGATCACCAAAGAACACAAGGTTGTTTTCATGGATGTTTCATTACCTGGTTCAGACAGTTACAATGTTGCTAGACTTGTACATGAAAAATTCCCAAAACGCCGTGAAAAACCGCTGATAGTTGCACTCACAGGCAACACAGACAAGACGGCAAAGGAAAGCCTGTTGAGAGTCGGGATGGATGGCGTTGTACTAAAACCTATTTCAGTGGAGAAGATGAGGGTTGCTTTATGTGAGATTTTAGAGCATAAAAAGGTACTACATGAAGCGTAATAAATTAATAACCATGAATTTCAGAATTGTACATATTGCTACTTTTTGAGTACATACCGTGTGTTATTGCTACTATATGATAGAACGAAGATCGTAATGTTGTTTGAAGTAAGTTTTAACATGCTGAATAGTACCCAATTTGTTGCATAGAATTGCAATCAGAAACACGAGTGATTCAGAGTTTAAGGTTGGGTTTATGTTATAATTATCAGTTTTTGGTTTGTCTTGGTTGCTTCGCTTCATATGCAGTCTTTATGGAAATAATGTAATCAGTTAACCATCTTTGTAGAAGTTCTGATGTAGCGGAAAAACAAAGTAACAAAGATAGATAACTGAATCTGTTGATTCACAAAAAATACCAGAAACAACTCTTCCAACAATCGTTGATTCAAACGAATGTCCGATTATTAGGGTGAAAATTGAACAATAAACCCTAACCTGGATTCAAGTCAATTAACAAAAGACTACAAGTCTGTGTTTTTTATTCATATCTCAATAATATCCTTACAATGAACCAAAATCCCAATTTTATAGGAAAATTAAACTTAAGGAAAAAGAAAATAATATTCTTTCCAGAAAACATAAAATAAAAACATTAAATAAAAGATACCACAAAATAAAAAAATTAAATAAAAGATGTCACAAAATAAAACTAAATAAGAAATTTATTCTTATGCTCCTCCATCAAGTTCTATATATTGATTATATTTTGTTCGTCAAAAAAACCGTTGTCTTGAAAATAATCGTAACATTGAAAGTTGATTCGTCACCTATACACTACAACAATTTTTGGGTTTACGGTCGAAATTTTCGACCCTAAATACAAAGGGATTTCGACCCTAATATTTAGGGTCGAAAAATTCGACCCTAAGTGGTCGACCCTAAGTTTTGGACCCTAAATAACTAGGGTCGAAAATCCCTTTGCAATTTAGGGTCGAAAACTTGGGGCCCACCACTTTCCAAAAATCATTTTGACCAAAAATTAGGGTCGAATCCCTTTTTAATTTAGGGTCGAAATTTTCGACCCTAAATTATATCCACGTGTATTTTTTTTTTTTTTGTGAAATTTTTTTTTTTTTTTTATTTATTTAATATCCACGTGTATATATTAAAAAGTTTATAAAAACGTTTTTTTTTTTATTTAATAATTTAGGGTCGAAAATTTCTTTAAATTTAGGGTCGAAATTTTCGACCCTAAACATTTTATATTATTTTTTTTCCAGAATATTTCGTGCAGGAACGGGTTAGGGTCGAAATTTAGGGTCGAATATTTCGACCCTAAAACTTAGGGTCGAAAATTTCGACCCTAACTATAATTTAGGGTCGAAATTTCGACCCTACCTATATGATTAGGGTCGAAATTTCGACCCTAAATAGTTTCTGGGCAAAAAAAAAAACTGCATTTTGCAGTTTTTTCCCAGATTTTTTTCCGGCATTTTTTCCGGAAAAAAATCTATATTTCAACAAATCCACAATATTACAAATCACTAAACAGTACAATACTACTAATTTACAATACGTTAAATAGCCAAAACGTTAGAATACATTTCACCAAATCCTTATTTCACAAATGTAACAAGTCTAAAATTATTACACATCACAATAAATCCATGTTTCACAATTTAACAAGTCTTAAGTTATTACACAAAATAAAAAGTCTAAAACCAACAACTCCTAATCTGAATAGTCCCCGTTGGCCTGATCATTATCACCCGAATCATCCCCCTCATCAGCATCCGAGTTAATTAGCTCATTATCGGACATGTTGTTGGCATTCTCAAGATCTCGAGCCAACTCGTCGACGGTCCGAGTATCATTTTGATGAGGATTTAGGCTGACGGTATAGTTGGGACTTTCCCGAGAGTTAGAACTCGAGGGGCCAGTGGTGTTGACAACGGGTCGATTACAGTTAGTGAAACTGTTATTTTGGGTAATTGGAGGTTGGAGTGGGTTGAGTGGAGCATTATATGGAAATCCGGGAGGGGGAGGAATACCACGGAACTGGGGCATAACAGGGACCTGAGACATACCAGGGAACTGAGGCATACCAGGGATCTGAGACATGCCAGGCATAGAAGCGAATTGGGGTGGCGGTATAAAAGGGTTAGGAGGTCCGGTATACCCTCGACCCACATGTGAAGTATAATGAGAAATCAAATGACTTAGGCGGGCGTTGTTTACCTCAGCATTTTGTTGCGCCATACTAGCATACATATGGGCCAAATTAGCCCGTTGTTGCGCCTCCTCGGTTTGCTTCCCCAGCAGCTCTTTTTCTTGCTCATGAATCCTAAGTACCTCCGAGAGTTGTTCTCGAGTCACTCCCTCACTATAAGAACTACTCCCGCATCCATATGAGGTACCACCACCCGGCAACTTCCTGCCCCTGCCGACGATATTTTGAGTGTTGCGGCTCGGATTTACTAGATCAATTATTTCTTGATCACTTTTGTACTGCTCAGCACCGCAAGAAATCGCTTCTTTTATGCACATCATTCTCGACTGTGAAAAAGAAAGAGAAAAAAAGAAGTTAAAAACAAATAAAAATATGTTATTAAAGCATGTATAAATTAAATTACTTACATATCTGTCTGCATTTTCCTCGGACATAGTGCCATTCTTGTTTGTGCGTGCCCTCTTCCAAGTTTGTATAAGGTCCTCGTCGGTCCCATGCTTGACTTTCTGTACAATATCAAATAAATTAATAACAAGATCTTTACCAAAAAAAATTAATAACAAAATATAAATAAACAATATAAAACTTTTAAATGATCACAAAAACTATAACGATTCTTACATATTCGTTCCTTCCTTGAGCGAATGATTTTTTCCCTTGATGTGTAGAAACTTTGTTTTTCGAGCGGTTAACTGCATTAACTTCACTTCTCCTCACCTGTCTCGGGTCGGACCAATACCGGCACAAATCAAGCCACTCCCTTGCTGATCTGTTGGCCCATGTAGAACTCGATGGGGGCGGTACAAGCGCTGCTTCCTCGGCCGAATCATGGATAGAATAATAGTCACGCTTTAACTTGTTCCTATTTTTGCGCCAAAGTAGCCTCAACTTACAGTTAATTCCTGTTTTTATCCTTTCTCCCACCACATATGTTACCCCGCCATAAGTCACAGTATCATGACTATCCAACCAACCCGTCAGGTTGAAATAGGTCTACATGTAAACATATGCATTTAAATAAACAAACAATTTTCAACCAAAACAGTTAATAAGACTAGATGTAACGCAAACAATTAATACCTCAAGTGTAGGAAAGATATGGGCTTTGAGGTGCAATGGTATCTGTTCCCACTCGCAAGTAAGTGGAAGTGGTCGGACTGTTTCCCCCATCAGAGAGGTCAACATCGCAGCATTATTGCCTAACGGATGGAAGCTATTAAGATCATAAACATCAAATGAAACTGGCAAAGGTCCTCCATGCGCCCTATGCTTCCTCCTTAGGCTCGTATTAACCGTAACCATATGTGGTATCGGTTCACCTGCAAAGATTAGTTATTGAAGTTATTGATTCGTGAAAATTCAAACACACTTAATTAACAATAAGAGTTGACATAAAATAAAAATAAATCACAATTTCTTACTTTCGCAATTGCCGGGTACGGACTTTGTAGGTCGTCTAGGTGGAGTACCATCACCATCCCCACCGTGTGATCTACCACCTACACACGCCATCTGTAATATAACAAGTACATGAACACACAATTTCGTGGACCGGTTAATGCTAATACACAAATTCATAAAAATTTACACATTTAAACATATAAGAACAATTTCATTAAAAAAAATTACACATCTAAAGATTAAATCATTGTTTCATTCAAATTACAACTTAAGATCAATTATCACAATCTGAATCATCGCTAGATAAAACTTCTTCAACAACATTATTAGGGTTCACTTCATCATCATCAGACATTTGAACATCATCATCATCAAGGGCATGTGCAACGTCATCATCTTCATTATTGATTAGATCATCATCGTCTTCATTAACCTGTGTGGCGGACACTTCTGCCGATTCGTCATTCAAACTCAAATTTGTATCCTCCAAACAAGTCAAACCAACATTCAGCGTAAAATTTGATGAACTGCTACCATGTATAACATCTTGATCGGGCTCTTCAACATCGCCATGATAAACATGTTCGACCACCTTCCAACCCTTTGGTTTTCTAGCAAGGTCTTCAAGGTAAAATACTTGTGATACTTGTGTCGCAAGAATGTATTGGTTATTTTTGTGAAATTCCTTATTAGTCAAAATATGATGTATGCCCTGCTCAATGTAAGAACGTCTATTGCGTTTCGTACAATTTGGGGGGTTAATGGTGTCAAACCATTTACATCGAAACAACACAACCTTGCGGTTCCCGATATAAGTGAGCTCCAGAATTTCTTCGAGTTGACCATAATACATCTCTCCATCAAGCCCGGCTGTTGAAACACCGCTGCATTGAGTGGTGTGAAGTTTATCGCGTTCATGTATCACAAACCTCACACCGTTAACTACGCAAGCGGGGTATGTACATGCACTAGTATGTCCACATGCCAAAGAGAATAACTCTTCATTACAGTCGCCTGTCGTTTTTTTTTCACGAATCTACGAAAGAGATACAAACATATTTAGATATATGAGCAATAACTCCAAGGTAATATATCTAATGTATTTACCTTGTGACTAAACCAGGTGGGAAACCTCGTTTCCACGTTATCAGGCGATTCTCTGCAAAAGTTCATGATATTAGGATAAGTCATCCCGAAAGAAGATTTTTTAAAATATAGATAAGGAAGAGACATACTCTTTGTAAGCCAAGATGTCTGATTCGATTTCAGGACTGTTGTTAAGTATATACCATACAACTGCCCGCGTAACATCTAAACTCATATGAATATCTTTGACTCTACCCATCAGTTTGCATGCGGACCGGAACACCTGGAATTTATCTTTTTGTTCAGGCAAACCGTCTTCATTCCTGTCAAGACGGTTAAATCTCGTCTCGACATCCTCAGCAAGATAACGCGAACAAAAAGTTAATGCTTCTTCTGCAACATAACCCTCCGCGATAGAACCTTCGGGCTTTGCTTTATTTCGGACATAATTCTTTAGCTTATTCATGTATCTTTCAAATGGATACATCCACCTGCAGCGAATGAGGGCACCTAGAATAGCCTCATCGGGTAGATGTACAACCAAATGAGGCATTATGTCAAAAAAAGCAGGAGGAAAGATTTGCTCTAAATTAATCATCACACTGATCAATTGGTTTTTAGCTTTTACCATGTCCTCCTCCGTCAAAATTCTAGAACAAAGCTGCTTAAAAAACAAGCAAAGCTGGATTATAGGATCTGCAATGTTTTTGGGCAAGTATTGTTGTACTCCGTAAGGAAGTAACCGTTGCATCATTATATGACAGTCATGAGATTTCATGCCCGTTATGTTGTCATAATTAGCAGTGACTTTTTGCTTAAAGTTGGATCCAAACCCATCAGGTAGTCTAACTCCTTTGATGAATTTACAAAAAAGTTCCCTGTTAGCTTTGGTGAAAGAGTACTTTGGATGAGGCTTCTCAAACTTCCCGTTTCCTTTTGGAACTAACCACAACTCGGGTCGAACTCCCAATTTTTCCAAGTCTTGCCTTGCCTTTGCCGTGTCTTTGGATTTATCGTTTTGTAACAAGATATTCAGTATTGCCTCAAGCACGTTCTTTTCGATGTGCATGACATCCAAATTGTGTTTTAGTAGAAGAAAGGGCCAATACTCAAGCTCCCAAAAGATAGAACGCTTAGACCAATTCAATTCAACATTTCTATCAGGAGGTGGGTTGCTTTTCTTAATTTTTGGATGCTTCCCCGGCTTACGACTCAAGAGGCTATTAATTTGTAACTGGATATCCATCTCGGTAAACTTTCTCGGTTTAGGCTTCCGTTCGGCTTTACCATGGAATTGCCTAGTTTTATTCCTTAGATAATGATTTGTTCTTAACCATCTTCTATGACCAACATAAACGATTTTGTTCTTGATAGCCATCGATGGAGTGTCCTTGTTACAAGTGGGGCATGCGTAGTAGCCTTGCCCAACCCACCCAGAAAGACTACCCCGAGCTGGAAAATCATTGATGGTCCATAAAAGCGCCGCTTTCATATCGAAATAAGTACCCGTAGCAGCGTCTTTCGTCCTGACTCCTTTCCATAAATCTTTGAGTTCTTTAATCAAAGGCGCCAGGAAAACATCAATATCTTTTACAGGTGATTTAGGGCCGGGAATTAACATCGTCAACATTAAAGAAGTTTCTTTCATACACATCCACGGTGGTGTGTTGTATGCTGTCAATATGACCGGCCACATGCTGTAATTTTGACTCATAATGCCATAAGGATTAAAACCATCTGCAGCCAACCCTAATCGAACGTTTCTAGGGTCACTAGAGAAATCAGGTACCATCAAGTCAAAATGTTTCCATGCTTTACCGTCACAGGGGTGATTCAACTTGCCATCCTTAGACTGTCCAGTAGCATGCCAAGTCATCCACTTTGCTATGTGTTTTGTGTTGAACATGCGTTGAAGTCTAGGTTTTAACGGAAAGTAACGCACCACCTTGTTCGCAACCAACTTCCCCTTTGTTTTCTTGGGGTCTTTATATCTACTCTCTCCGCAGACTGGACAATCATCCCTCTTTTTGTTATCCTCTGATCCCCAATATAAAAAGCAATCGTTTATACAAGCATGAATCGATTCGTATCCTAACCCGATCTTTCTGTATGTCTTCTTGATTTCATAGTATGACGATGGGAAATTGAAACCTTGACTACGGGTACAAAACTTCTGGAGACAAGCTAGAATCTGGTTAAACCCGACATCACTAATTTTATTTAAAACCTTGATGTGTGCAATCTCTGTTGTAAATTCCAATGTAGTCAAATTGGTAAGCGTGTGCAACTTTTGGGTGGACCTACTAAGTAACTCTTCAAACTCGTTATTAGGACCCGTTGTTTGATCAGGTGGAGTTTGAGTCGGAGGAGTTTGAGTCGGAGGAGTTTGAGTCGGTGTAGTTTCGACATTAGTTACAGAAATATCTTCTAAGAACGTATTCATGTCAAGGTGTTCAGGTGAATGTGATACTGGTGTAGGAAGCGGAAGAATCGGTTCACCGTGATATTTCCAAGTGGTATAATGTTCGTCCCACCCGTGTTGGGATAAGTGTACCTCAAGAGTGTGGAGGTCAACCAATCTCTCACAGTTACAACAACGTTTACATGGGCAACGGATCATTTGTGTGATGGGGTGCACAAATGTCTTACAATGCTCGAGGAAGGTGAAAAGACCATATAAAAATTCATCGGAATTACGATTGGATATAGTTGTCCAACTCTTATCAATTATCATAACTGCGTTGCAAATAAACATTATTCAAATAAATGATTTAATTAAACACATTAAAAACAAACAATCAGGAATGTTTTTTCACCTACTAGTGCACTATGGAAGGCAATCCTAACCCACTCTTTGAATGTTTCGTCTCATATATAAATGCGTATAACTGATTTACTATTCGAGAATATTTCGGCAGCATTTCCCCTCTACTCCCCAAATATGTGTTTTTAAAGACATATTCGTAGGAGTAAAGGAGAAACGCTGTCGAAATCATCTCAAATAATAAACCAGTTATACGCATTCATATCCTAAATGAGACAAAACATTCAAAAAGCAGTCCCAAAAATGGGGACTTTCCGAAATTAATTTCTAATAAATTAATTCCGGACGGGTTTTCTAAGGTTGATTAATTTCGGACGGGGCTTTTCCAAAATTAATCGACTAGAATCCTAAAACAATCCTAAAATTATTTACTACAAAAGACTAACAATATATAATATAATAAACATATGCATAATATTAATTACACACCTCGGTCACGGCTGAAATAAACAAAGATGGAAAGATAGAAAAAAAGGTCCGGATGAGGAACTTGTCCCGACTGTCCCGGTGCTAACCAAACACAAACATAAAACAAAAAAAATCTAAATTAGTTGGTTTCCGAGATTTTATCTAATTTGAAACAAACACTAAAACAATTTCAAAAAAAAAACATTACCTTTTATACGACTGTGACTCGGGAATTCGGTTCTCGGCTGTGACTTGGGTCTTGGCTACGATAAACATATAAAAAAATTAAACTCGTGCCTATATATATATAAGTCCAAATTCCTTAATAAATATTAAGCCATATATAAGCCGTAATCCATTAAGCCTAAAAGAATTAAGCCGAAATCAACTAAACCTAAATATAATCCGAAATCAACTAAGCCTAAATCAACTAAACCTAAATAATCCGAAATCAACTAAGCCTAAATATAATCCGAAATCAACTAAGACTAAATATAACCCGAAATCAATTAAGCCAAAATAAATAAGCCAAAAACAACTAAAATACGTTTTAATATAAGACCACCTTTAGTATGCTCTGTGGTGGTGGTGGCTACAGTGGCTGCCGCCGGCGATGCCGTGGTGGTGGTGGCTACAGTTGCTGCCGCCGGGTGGTGCTGGTCACAATTAATAAATAAACACAATTAATAAATAAAAAATTAATAGATAAAAAATTTTAATAGAACAAAATTAAACAAGAATTGAATTACCTTATCCGAAATTAAACAAAAAACATAATTAGTGCTCGTGTGCGAGTGTGGTGGTGGTGGTGGTGGTGGGATGAAACGGTAGTGGTGGTGGGTCGGACGGAGTGGGTCGGACGGAGTGGGATGAGATGGTGGTGGTCGGATGAGATGGTGGTGGTGGAGTGGGTCGAAAATTGAAGAATGGTGGTGGTCGGATGAGATGGTGGGACGGAGTGTGGGTCGGATGGCACGGTGGTTAAGGAGTTCCCGTTTTTTTTTTTAATGAATGAAGATGAAGATAGAATGAAGTGTTTTGGGTAAGTTGTAGATAGAATTTAGGGTCGAAATTTAGGGTCGAAAATTTCGACCCTAATCTTTAGGGTCGAAATTTTCGACCCTAATTTTCGACCCTAAATATAAACCGCGAATTTTTTAATTTTGGTATAGAATTTTAAAATTTTCGTGAAATTTTTCGAAAGTAAAAAGTTTTAGTGCCAAATTTAGGGTCGAAATTTCGACCCTAAATTTCGAAACTATAATAGTTTTAAATATAAAATGTTTTAAAAAAATCAATAAATAGAGTTTTTAAATTACTAAATAATATAAAATATTAACAAATTATTTTATTTATATAAAAAATTAATAAGTATCACTAATATATTTTATTTATGTAAATTTATTTTGTAAATTACAATAATTACGTTTTAAAATAATAAATTTCGAAACAGAATAATTTTAATTTTAAAATGTTTTAAAACAGTAAATAGAGTTTATAATTACTAAATTATTTATATAAATATTAACAAGTTATTTTGTTTATATAAAAAATTAATAAGTATCACCAATATATTTTATTTATGTAAATTTATTTTATAAATTACAATAATTACGTTTTAAAATAGTAAATTTCAAAACGAGAATAATTTTAATTTTAAAATGTTTTAAAACATTAGTAAATAGAGTTTATAATTACTAAATTATTTATATAAATATTAACAAGTTATTTTGTTTATATAAAAAATTAATAAGTATCACCAATATATTTTATTTATGTAAATAGGGGATCGTATTACATGATATGAGCCAATAGGGGATCGTATTACATGATATGAGCCAATAGGGGATCGTATTACATGATATGAGCCAACGTGGTATCGTATTACATGATATGAGTCAATAGGGTATCGTATTACATGATATGAGCCAATAGGGGATCGTATTACATGATATGAGCCAATAGGGGATCGTATTGCATGATATGAGCCAATAGGGGATCGTATTACATGATATGAGCCAATAGGGGATCGTATTACATGATATGAGCCAATAGGGGATCGTATTACATGATATGAGCCAACGTGGTATCGTATTACATGATATGAGTCAATAGGGTATCGTATTACATGATATGAGCCAATAGGGGATCGTATTACATGATATGAGCCAATAGGGGATCGTATTGCATGATATGAGCCAATAGGGGATCGTATTACATGATATGAGCCAATAGGGGATCGTATTACATGATATGAGCCAATAGGGGATCGTATTACATGATATGAGCCAACGTGGTATCGTATTACATGATATGAGTCAATAGGGGATCGTATTACATGATATGAGCCAATAGGGGATCGTATTACATGATATGAGCCAATAGGGGATCGTATTACATGATATGAGCCAATAGGGGATCGTATTACATGATATGAGCCAATAGGGGATCGTATTACATGATATGAGCCAATAGGGGATCGTATTACATGATATGAGCCAATAGGGGATCGTATTACATGATATGAGCCAATAGGGGATCGTATTACATGATATGAGCCAACGTGGTATCGTATTACATGATATGAGTCAATAGGGGATCGTATTACATGATATGAGCCAATAGGGTATCGTATTACATGATATGAGC
Source organism: Glebionis coronaria (assembly GCA_025667525.1). Lineage (NCBI taxonomy): Eukaryota > Viridiplantae > Streptophyta > Magnoliopsida > Asterales > Asteraceae > Glebionis > Glebionis coronaria. The sequence goes on along the minus strand of CM046874.1, from coordinate 15,871,009 downwards.
CAATAAGGGATCGTATTACATGATATGAGCCAATAGGGGATCGTATTGCATGATATGAGCCAATAGGGGATCGTATTACATGATATGAGCCAATAGGGGATCGTATTACATGATATGAGCCAATAGGGGATCGTATTACATGATATGAGCCAATAGGGGATCGTATTACATGATATGAGCCAACGTGGTATCGTATTACATGATATGAGTCAATAGGGTATCGTATTACATGATATGAGCCAATAGGGGATCGTATTACATGATATGAGTCAATAGGGGATCGTATTACATGATATGAGTCCTTATCATCACAACCACCAGCATGGGAGGGAAAACATTGGAGGGAGTCAATTGGAGGGAAAACTTTGGAGGGAAAACATTGGAGGGAAAACTTTGGAGGGAAAACATTGGAGGGAAAATGTTAACAATTTCCCTCACTTTTTTAGCATAAAAAGAGAACCACACACACTCCTTATCATCACAACCACCAGCAGATCACACACACTTATCATCATAAACAAATTGTTATTATGTACATGTTGAAGCATGAAGCTTTTCCGTGCAAGTGTGGACGTGGAGATGTAGTTCTTCGAGAATCGTGGACAACTGAAAACTTTGGTAGACTGTACTATGCTTGTCCACGTTCACGGGTTCAACCTCCAGTTTCGTATGGATGCAAATTTTTTTTATGGAAAGACGAACGCGTACAACTACTAATCAATTCTCTTGGAGGTTCAATGAGCTTTTCTCCTCCAAGCTCTTCTTCAAGACCTTCAACGAGCTTTTCTCCTCCAAGCTCTTCTCCCAGACCTTCAACGATTCCAGTTTCTTCTCCAAGCTCTTCAGCGTGTGCAAACTGTGTGCGCTTGAATGGAATGATAATGGTCCTTGAGCGTACGATAGAGTTGTACCGCCACTCCGATAGGCACACAATGGATTCAGCTGCACTACTTCATGACCTTTACGATGACATGGGGAACCTTAGTTTGAACTAGTTTGTGATGTGTTTTTTTCCGTGTTTAAGTGTCCGTGACGAATAAAATTATGTTTAGGAGTGTTTGTCTGTAAGTCTCTCATGTGATATTACAAAAGGTTTTATGTAATATTTGGAATAAAGTAGTGTTTGGTTCTATGAGTAATTAGTATTCTAGCTTGAATCATTGTGAGAGTTTAGTTTGTTTGAGTCACACCGATCCTTACACTTTCTATAAGTAATCAGGTATGTTTCTGTCACCCGGATTTTAAACAAGCCATGCTATTTCAGATTAATTTATCGGTTGCAACAACATCTTAAATTTAACGCGTTCAAACTGACAATACATTGCCCGCAAAGCGCACAGCCCGCGCTTCACGTACCAAATAAATAAGACATGGGCCAACACAAACCACCCTTAGTTATTATAGATGCACACCCTAAGAACTTGAATGTGACATCTAGGCACACAGATACAGAAAATAAAAAAAAACACACAAAAACCACACACAGGTCATCGACATAGACAACCCCCTTTATTAACATTGCACACAATCACACCTTCACGCAACAAGCTTTTCGCACAATTCCACTTTCACTTCTCAATTACCGGTCAGCTTTGCCTTGAAGGCTTCTTTCTCGCGTATCCGCTTTGCGGACGCCTGAACCTCTGCACTGAGCTTATCACGGAACTTGCACTCCTTGTCCATAGTTTTGCTAAGAAACGCGACCATCAATTCAACAGCCCGGACACCCCTGACTGTCTTCAGCTCCTGGCGTAAATGCTCACGAGCCATAATCACCACATTCACATCATCATACATGCTTTGAACCTTCGCTTGCCAAGATGTCTCATCTTGGATGTCGTTATCCACATAATATAGAAACATATTAGTCCAGTCCTCCGACTGGGCTTCAGCCTGTAGCGCAGCACACCTACGGAGATGAGACATGTTTTTTCCCTTTGTTTCTAAATTCAAGAACTGCTAGAACTGTGATGTGAAGAAACCAAACCAGTTTTCACCTTCTTAAATAGATAAACATTGACTCCTTTCTACACCTATTTCACCCAACCCACTAAACGTTTTACCCCCACCAACAGTTCCCATCACCACCGTACAGTAGAACCACTCACCATTTACATGGCTATCTACTGGCCTCTCCAAAAGTACTCAGAAAAAGTATACCCTCCAAAAACCACATCCTCACATGTTGCTCTTTTCCAAAAGTAGGATAAAAAGATACTACTTGATATGGCCAAACACACATGCCTAGGCCAATATCAACAGCTCTTACTGTTGACACACCCTTTTGTCTTTTCACCCACTGAGGCTTACAATATTTTACAAAGCCATGTTCAATGGCACATCCTAAGCTACAACAAACACACACAGCAACAACGAAAACAAACAAACCAAAGGAGCATTGTGAGAATTTAGTTTGTTTGAGTCACACAATTTAGTTTAAGTCTGTTGTGTTAGGTTTTGCAGTCAAAAGTTCAGTCAAAAGCATTTTACTTCAATCAAATTTTGCTCAAACTCATAAATAAAGGAGCCTTTTTTATTCATACAAACATACAAGTACATTTCAAACACAAAAACCATCTAAATATATACATATATTAATATTTTAAAAGAAATAACATTTTTAAAATTTTAAATTTTTCGTGAAAAATTTTCGTGTGAAATTTTAAATTTTTCGTGAAAAATTTTTAAAATTTAAAATTTAGGGTCGAAAATTCGACCCTAAAGTTTTAAATATTAAAAATAATTTTTTTTTAAAATTATTTTTAGTTATTATAAATATAATATATAATACATAAATTAAAATTATTTTAAATTTTATATTTAGGGTCGAAATTTCGACCCTAAATTAATAAAATTAAAATTTAATTCTTTTAAAATAGTTTTTAATTATTAAAAATAATTTATATAAAAAATAAATTAATTCTTTTTAAAACTTTTAATTTAGGGTCGAAATTTCGACCCTAAATTTTATGGGTCCCACCTGCTTTTTGACCAGCCTTTTTGGGCTCTTTTGGGTTGAAAATGTGTGGGCCCCACCTAAATTTAGGGTCGAAAATTTCGACCCTAATTTTAGTCCGACCCTAAACAATGATTTTGTTGTAGTGATAGTTATTGTAGTTGACTTTTAACATTAGAATTGCTAGTTACATGAAATGCATCAAATATTTCAAAGGTATTTTTTCAGCTGAAGTTATGTAAATGCATCGAATGTGTCGTGAAAATAATTGTACCAACTCGTGCTTATAAATCAGAATAAGAACCTTTTTATCTTAAAACCTTCTTAAAGCAGCTTTTAAAAGAGTGTTCAACATTTAAAATAGCTTATTATAATTATACAACATTTAAACAATTTTATGTTTCCTATTTTTAGCATAAGCTTCAACTCACAATAACAAAAATAGAATTAAAAAAGTGAGAACATGTACAAATCATTAGATTCTAAAGAGTTTGCTTACGTTATATTCAATATATAATAGTAGTACAACATAAGCACAAACAAATATAGAACCTAACAACATGCATTGTTCCCAACTTGGACATTTTATGCATGCAAAATATATAAATGAGTGAAATGTTTTTCTTTTAATCGATCTGGGACTGAGAATCACTACTTTCTAATTCAATCAAGTCACAAACCACCTATCCGGTTCAAAGGTGATTTCAACAACGCCTGACTTCCATTTGTTTTAGCGAACCTAAAATTATTCCTATTTCAGTCTAATCACAATCACAAACCTTTATTTTATCGTATTTGTATCACTCGAACCGGAGAGTACTTGCACAACCTCTACCGACTACCATACCCAGTGACGGAACCAGCAAATAAGGTTGTGGGAGGCAAGATTTTTTTTATTTACAATAGCAACAAAATGTGAAAAAAATATATCGAAAAGATAAATCGAGTATTTTTACTTAAAAATTACGGATTTATAAAGTTTTAAAACCATAAATGTTGGGATTTACTATATGGGTGGAGGGCAATTTCAATTTTTAGTGGGAAGCGCTTTCGAAAAAGATTAAAATCGAAAAAAAGTTACACTAAAATCTTATCGTATCGGGCTAGCCATAGGAGGCAGCGGACCCCCATAATCTCTACATACATCCGTCCCTGACCATACCATCACCTCATCCAACATATTTATCATGAAAAAACGATTTACGAGGTGTTGGCACGCTAGACACTAGCTACTTGTGAGCTTAGTTCAAGTTTAGTGTTCACTGATAATGTATAAACTTATGTTTTATATATAAATCAGTTTCACAATGAACATCTAAAAACTTATCTTGGAAACACTTTACACAACATGCTACTTTATGCGTGAAAGTCAAATAAAAACACATGCATGGTTGTAAGTTCGTAACAACTTAATTAATCATATGTGCAATATTTTCAGTGTTCAAAATCTAAAAGTAACACTTAAACAACATCACCGGAGAATTCCTTAGGGTTCTCTAGTCTTTCGGGCCAAGCAATGGCCCGAGACTCGCGGAATTTAGACTTATCCCGTTCGTAAATAAATTAAGAATATTTTATCCTATTAACAATCGTATCTCGTCCTTATGTGGACTACCGTCTGTTTAACAATGACATCGTGCAGATTTGCGTAGTTCCTGAAAACCGTGTGCGAAGTCGGGCGTGTCGAATCAATCGCGGTAATTGAGCCCATCTCTAGCGGAACAAATCTGACTAATATTAATAGGTTGGGTCAGAGAGCCCGACAAGAAACTATACGCCATCACTAGGTGTTGCATGGTTATCAAAATCCTTGTAGTAGATCGTGAAGTTTAGATTATTTATAAATGACAATAAAAAAGTTGAGTATTAAATCAAATTTTTTTTAAAAAAAAGTTGAATACATGAACACATCATTAGCTTTACAAGTTGGTGGTGTTTATATCTACATATATATATAAACCTAACCTATTTGAAAGCTAACAACATGTTCTGATTCTCAACTTAGATGTTTTATGGACGTCAAGTATATAAGTGAATGACATTTTTTCGTTTAACCGATGTGGGACAGTCTTTGCTCTTCTCATGCATCAAATCTGAAAAGATTTTATAAATAACAGAAAATAAACTTTGAATTTTTGAATTCAAACATTATAAATCACAGCCACAACAATTTCCGAACGGTTACAATAGCTACTTGTAATTCGATCAATCCCCTTGCCCCTCATTCTTCGAGAATTAGAAAGATCCTTTTCAAGTTAGAATTTATTCATTTGGAATCTGAGTTCTTCTACTTCATTTTTATTTACTTATTTTATTTCATAAATATAAATATTTTTCCCTCTCTTTTTTATATTATTCCTTAAGTCTCATAAGGTTGATCCTTTAAAATTGGACTTATTTTCTCATTGAGCGAATGGTACGAAATAAATCAGATTAACTAAAAGCACTATGTGAAATATTCGGTTTTTTCTCTTCCTCTATCACATAGGTATAGGGTGCGTTTGGTAAGAGTTTTTCTAAAGCTTTTATTGAGCTGTTAGCTTTTTTATTAAAAAAATAATCTAATAACTCTGTTTGGCACAATATTTTTTTTAGAGTTGTTAGCTTTTTATTTTAACCAAATAGCTCTTAAATAAAAAGCTGTTCCATACAGCTTTTTAGATTGTCAAGAGCTGTTAAAGCTGTAAATTACTGATATAACCTCCAACCATATTGTAATTTATTAAAAGATGTCCTTTTAATTTATTTTACATATTACATTTACAGTTAACAGCTAATATACCAAACACTTTTATTAAAATTAACAGCTTTTTAACAAACAATTTACAGTTAACAGCTTACAGCTAGTTTTGGCAAACATAGCCATAATGTTTGAATCAATCGAGAACCCTTTTCTTCTGTCTGAATCAATATTATTCTATTCCAATTCCCTCCTGATACCTCTCAAGGAAAATATCGAATTGGATCCTAAATTGACGGGTTAGTGTGAGCATATCCATGCTGTTGTCCACTCTTCGAATAGGAATCCATTTTCTGAAAGATCCTGGCTTTCGTGCTTTGGTAAGTCTCCGAGATCCTTTCGATGACCTATGTTATGTTGAAGGGACATCTATATAATCCGATCGATTGCGTAAAGACCGCGGCAACAGTAGAACCGACTAACTATCAATAATACTTGTACAATCAATTCCAAGATCAAAGTAATCATAATCAGCGGAAGTTATGTAAATGCATCAAATGTGTCGTAACAATTCGTACTTATAAATCACAATAAGAATATTCTTATCTTAAAACCTTCTTGAAGTAGCTTTTAAGAGGAAGTTAGGCTTTTAAAATAGCTTATTATAGTTAAATCCTTCAAACAAATTTATGTTTTCCTTTGCATCTCATTTTTTGCATACAACCTCACGCTTCGACTATTATAAGCACTAAGCTTTAACTCTAACCAGATACTCCCCTAGGTGCTGGCATGGTCAGCAAGATTCGTGTAGTAGATCGTGAAGGGTAGAATTGTTTATAAAGCACAGTTTCAACTGTAATTAGGTACTCTTATAGGTGTTGTCAAGATCCTTGCAGTAGATCGTGAAGTCTAAATTTGTTTACAGAACATTAAAAAAAGTCGAGAACATGTACAACTTTAATTAGTTACTCTCATAGGTGCTGTCAAGATCCTTGCAGTAGATCGTGAAGTCTAAATTTGTTTATAAAACACAAGATAAAAGTCGAGAACATGTACAAATCAGTAGCTCACAAAAGATAATCATGTATATAAACATTACTCTTTTGGAAGCTACTGACATTGCCTTGTTACCAACTTTGAGACTTTATATAAGAAAATGAAATTTTTTCCTTCAACTGATGTGGGACTGAAATGTTTGACACGGTCTTTACTCCTCCGATGCATCAAATCATTACTTTCTAATTCGATCAAATCACAATCACAAACCTTAATTTTCTGGTATTCGCGTCAATTGATTTCACCAGAAAATACCATCGCCCACTACTAGAAAGTTTACCTTTCGTGATCTAAAATCGGGTGTAGCCCGTGCAACACCCGACTCCCATGTAGGTACACCCCTGGACATGTGGTACTTATTAAAACTAAAATTAAAACCATAAATCATAAGATAATGGCCCGTTCGGACCGACACACAAAGATCGACCTATCATAAAGTTAGACTTATTTCATTTTTGTGTCATGATAAACCTTTTAAAACTTAGACTTTTTCATTAACTTACTATTATAGAATCCAAAAATAACCGTAACATTGACGGTTAATTCGTCACTATAGTTTTTTTATTTGACTTTAACATCGGAATTGCTAGTTACATGAAATGCATCAAATGCGTCGTGAAAATAATCGTAACAGCACGTGCTTATAAGTCACAATATAAGAACCTTTTTAACTTAAAACCTTCTTGAAGTAGCTTTTTAGAGGAAGTTGAGCTTTTAAAATAGCTTATTTATACTTATACAATTAAACAATTTTATTTTTTCTTTTGAATGTCATTTTTTGAATAAGCTTCAACCCTAACTACATAGATCGTGAAGTTTTACAATAACAAAAATAGAATAAAAAAAGTGAGAACATGTACAAGTTATTAAATGCTAACACATTTATTGTGCTTATGTTATATTAAAAGGCATTTAATAGCTACGTACTTTATTAAATATATCTATATTATACATATACTTATAAAATTGCCAAAATAATAATTAAACTTCCGGTTTACCTGTTAATATGATACCTAAAACATTTTTATACATATTTTACCCTTCAGCCCAATGCCAAATTTTGCATCGTTAGTCCTTTAACTAACGATCATTTTTTGAGAAAAATATTTAACTTAATAAAATTATAATTTTTCCAAAAAAAATTTAGAGTTAAAATTTTTTTTTTGCTTTTCCTGAAAATTTTTAAATTAAATTTCGATTTTTTTTGAAAAATAAGTTTTTTTTTTCCAAAAAAAGTTAACTTTTTTTTTTTACATTTTTCTCTTAATTTTTTTAAAGTTATAAATAACTCACATGATTTTCTTCAAAAAAAATAAAAAATTTAAATTATTTAAAAACATATTTGTATTTTCGTAAATTAATTATTTTAAAACATTTTAAAACATTTCAAAAAATTTAAAAACATTTTAAATTATTCCTTTAATGATTTTTTATAAAAAAACTTAATTTTAAAAAATTAAAATTTTATCTCTTATTTCAATTTACTTCTAAAAAAAGTTTATTTATTTCCGAAAATATAAAAGAATATAAAAAAAATTAATTTTTTCTGGAAAAAGATCATTTAATTATTTTTAACTTTTAAAAAATATTGAAAAAAAATTATTTTTCTGAAAATATAAACTTTTAAAAAAAAATGAAACAAGATTTAAAACAATTTGAATAGTTTTTTACTAAAAAAGGTTTTTATAACTTCGGAATTTTTTTAACACAGCTTTTTTATATTTTAAATATGTTTGGAAAATTTTTAATTTTTTTATTAGTTAAAACTTTTTTTTTTTTGAAAACAAAAACGATCGTTAGTTAAAGGACTAACTATGTGAAATTCACTACTACAAAAATTGCCATAAAGCCCTGTTGAAAAGTGTAATAGAGCCCCTTTTTGCCTGAGGAATTAAAGGGGGGGGGGACTCTATTCAAAAAGCAAATAGAGCCCGGTTTCAAAAACGGGCTCTATTACCTCTTATAAAGCCCGGTTTTCTATCAAAGGACAGGGCTCTATGTGAACAGAAAAAATAAAAAAAAACATTCTAGACATGAAATCAAATTTCTTTAATCAAAAAGAACATTGCATTGATCCAGGAGATCACTTACAGCTTACTTTCTATTTCTTTAATAAAAAAGAACATTGCATTGACACAGGAGATCACTTACAGCTTACTTTCTATTGAGATATATCTTGCAACTACTCTTGTAAAAAACACATTCAAAAGAGTTCAAGATAAAATTATTGAGTACTTGAACAAAAATGAAAGTGAAAAAATACACCATTGCTTTACAGCGAAGTCTTTTTGAGTAACCTGACCAAAAGAGACGGGATTTGATAAAGTTGATGACTTCTCAAATTTGTCTGTATGTCTGAGAAGCACGCCAATGACGAATACAGTTTTAATAAGTCTTGACTTTGCCCATCCTATCGTCGAAGCTTTTTAGATAGCTAAACATTTCTGAACTTTATATTATACGAGATGATGTGATTAGTAGTAGTATATTGGTACGACGTACTTCATAGTTGGGCAAATCCTGATGTACAGAACTCATTTAGGGTGTCATAAAGAGGAGCAGCTGCAATGACTTCTCTGTAAAAGTATCATTTGTGGTTGAAGCATACCCAAAAGGAAGTAAGCTCAGGGGTCCAAGAAGAAGTTAATTCGAGAACACGGTATGCAATGACATCACCTTCCTGCAAATTGTAAGACTAACTTTAGTGAACTTCCACATCAGCATAAGTGCATATGTTCATTATTTATGTGTGTCTGGAAAGACTAATAGACTTTAGGTGAGCTGTACAGAGGGAGCTTTTCAAAGTCAATGAGGTCAATTACAGGTAATTCAGTCAGCATTGAGGAGGGTTCTTCAATTGCGTCTTGATAGGCATCCCTTTGAAAAGTTGACTACTTCTCTAAACCCCATTTTTGACCCTTTTTGTTGCTGGTAAGAGATCATTGCTAAGGTACATAGAATATTTGTAAAACATTTATAAGTTCAGATATGCTAAGGTACATGTGGTTTAAGTAGACAACTATGTATACTCACCAAAACCTGATAACCCGAACACCACCGGCCCAACATAACCCGACCCGAACACCACCGGCCCAACATAACCCGACCCGAATACCACCCGAACCCGATATCTTACCGGGTCGGGTTGTGGATGACTTTTTTAGAATTAAAACCCGGCCAGCCAAGACCCGATACTCCGTTACCTGACCATATAACACCCATAGTGGAATCATTATGGTCCATTGATCAATACTTTGAGTTCGTATTGATAGTCATGTTCAGTACTGGATTGTCTTTCCAGGTAATCTTCAATTAACCTTGTGATCAATTTGACTGTGATAGAGTCAAGTATACTAGTTTTGATTCTGGAATTTGAAATCCATTACCTTAAGTTTTCTAAGTTATTCTATAAAGCTGTGTTATTTATACCATAAGTACTTATATAATACAATGTAAAACTTGAAAGGTTTTAGCATGATCACTATTATACCATAACTAACGGGTCACCACAATCACCTCATCACCGTCGTTGATGTTAGGCCATGGTTTTGGGCTGGGGTCTTCTTTTCCGTATGAGACTTCATGGTGAAAGATAGCGTCTTATGTTGCAATCATGTATGATATATAACATGTATGTTTTGAAAACTGAAGTTAAGTTTTTTATAAAAGCAATATTGTCAAATGAAACAAATCTTTGTCATTGTTGCTGCAGGAGTATGGACAAGATAAAACACATAAATCTACAAGTACAATGCTTCAGACCTGGTTTTCATCTAGAAGTGATCCTGCTACCTGAAACCATGTCGAGTAGTAAAAAAAGTTACTAAAACACATAAATCTACAAGTACTATGAGCATTACTTCACATCTTTAATGAAGAAAAAACCACCAACCTGTATGCATTCATTTAGACCATCGAACATGTTTGCACAGATTTCTACAATGATATAAACCAACATAGTGAGAACGTTTATTTAACAAAAACATACACACACACATGGACACACACACACACACAAAATACACCAGAAATTATATCATGAATGGAAATGATATAACCTTACGAAAATGCTCCACCAAAGTCACAACTATGTAGTTAGAAAGCTGAACTAAATAGGTTTCATTGCGACCTTGAGCAACCCCTTTCTCAATAGCCAATTTTGCAGAACGTGACAACTCCCGCATAGCTACAACAAATAGTTACATTCAAGATTAACTTATGTGTAATCATTCACTTTGAAAATGAAGAAGAATGTAAAATAAGATCGGAAAGAAAAAAAAGTTGAAACGACCGATTTCCTAACTTCTACACGAATGTAATATTTTAGGAGTGGCACCAAGGTTGGAGCAACCTGTTAGGTATATATGTTAGCAATTAGTCTTGCTAAGTAAACAACAAGAGACAAACAATTTTGCTAGAACCAACCTTAAAATTGATTCTGTGTTGAAAGCAAACACGATCACATCTTGCATATGTCCAACTTCATGTCCATCCTAAACATTTATTTAAGAAACAACCATAACCTCTTTTTAAACGTATTATTTAGGAAAAAAAGTTGGAATTATAATCAGAATATAAAAACAACGAACATTTTCTTGAAATTGGAAAAGTCTAGTTCTCTCCTGCCTCTCTTTTGCTAGTCTTTGTTCCCATTCGACAGTGCACATCTCAGCCTTCAGTTCTTTGAGTTCAATAATCTGGTTGTATGGTGAAAACATCAAGTGAATCTGCAAACAGAGTACAATTTAACGAGTATCTATGAACAAATAACAAGTAAAAGCGGAATTTCAACCCTATAAAACTCAGTTTGGGTATGGAACGGGTCAAAATCAAATATACAAAAGCTATGTGTGTTTCATTCACTACTACAAAAATCGTAATAGACCCCTGTTGAAAAGGCTCATTCACTACTACAATACTAATAAACCTAGCTGCCCATGAAGTTAGCTACGCCAAAAAACCAATGAGGAAACCTTCTTGATAGCAACAGTTTCATATGTTTGAGAGTATTCCACCTAAAGAAGAAATAACTATCAAGTAGTTAGCATTCATCATGTAACCAAATATCCTAGCTTTACACTCAGAATCCCCACTCTACAAAACCAATAAGTCCTACTACATAGTATTATATATTATCCTAGAAAATACATTCATTTTACCTTTGTGTATGGAGAAATCTTGCCACTGTGCAATCTGTTAAACAATGTGCATACGAGTTAAATTACATATCTGAACATCAACCAAATCAAATACATAATCAACGAATTTAAGTCCTCATATATAACTGCAAGTCTAAAGAATCAAAAGAGACAGGAACTTTACTTATCAACAAGTTTATTGAATTAATCTAAGGAAATTGTGACAAACTCATGAAACCACCCACTTTAACATTAAGACAAACACATAACACAAATCAGATCCATAATTAAAAACGAATTACAATCTCAATTTTAACTTATAATTATTAACTAAAAATGCAAACCTTGAAATACAATAGACAGATTTCGTAGATAATAGAAATTAATCTATATGCAATCGAGTTTAAAACCACCATTAATGGGGGTACCTGAAGGGTTAAAAATTCGTACAAACAACCCCTCAATTTGACTCATCAACACCTGGAATTTATGATTAAAAAGGATGTTAGAGCAAGGTTACCTGATTGATTGTTGAAATAACATCAGCCGCCATAAGTAAAAAAAATTGATTTAGGGTTTATGTGTATGTGAGTTCTGGTGGTAGGTTAGGTGAAAAGATTAAAATATACCAAAGTGAAAAATATAGGAGGATGTTCAAAAAGAATGAAAATATTGGAGGGAGATATCCCGCTCTTTGCTAAAATGAAAAATGAAACAAATAAAGCCCGGTATTTTCCCAAGCAACATGGCTTTATATTTTTTTTGTAATAGAGCCCTGTTCTTTTATTCTCTGACCGGGTTGCATTTCCTTAAATTTGACCCAAGGTTTCATAAAGCCCTGTTTTCTAATAAAGATGGCTCTATTGAGGGGGCTTTATTCCAAAATGTGTAGTAGTGATTTGGCATTGGGCTGAAGGGTAAAATACGTAGAAAAAAATTTGAGGTACCATATTAACAGGTAAACCGGAAGTTCAAGTATTATCTTGGCAATTTAATGAGTACAAGTATGATATAGATATATCTGAAAAAATACGTAACTTTTAAATGCCTTGAACTTATATGAAATGTATTTTAGTACAGACAAATGAGTTAGAACCTAACAACATGCTTTGTTCCCAACTTAGTATTTTATGCATGCAAAATATATAAATGGATGAAATGTTTTTCTCTTAACCAATGTGAGACTAGAACCTTTGATAATCTTTACTCTTCCCATGCATCAAATCAACTTTTCTAATTCGATCCAATCACAACCTTAATTTTGTCGTATTCGCATCACTTGTTATCACTGGAGACTACAATCGGCACCTCCACCACCGTTATCTCATCCGCATCCATCGTAGCATCATGCAAAAACGATGTACGAGTTTTTTGCACTTTAGACACTAGCTACTTGTTACTTGTGACCAGGGACGAAGCCAGGACGAAATATGATCGTGTGTATAATTTTTTTGAACCGTAATATAACATATGTAAAAAAATGAATTAAAACGAATGGTAGAAACACGTTCTGATTGATTGTGTTCATTTAAGACGCATTTAAAAAAAATCGATGTCTTCTTCACAAATTAACACTACACACAAAAATCCATAGGGGTTACGGACACCCGCGGACCACTAGCTCCATCCCTACTTGTGACTTTGTGAGCTTAGAGGGAACGGTGTGGCGGCGAGGCAGGCTCGCCGTGCCTAGGTGGCAGGCTCGCCGCCGCTCGCCGCCCTTCGCCGCTACACCGACCCCCCCTCTCGCCGGTTTTCAAATGTCACTTTGTGACATTGCTCGTTGGAAAAGAAGGTGGGGCCCAAAATTGAAAAAGGGGGTGTTTTGGAGAAGAGGTGGGACCCAAGTGAAGAGGAGAGAGACTAGTTGTGATAAAGGGGGTGTTTTTGGAGAAGAGGAGAGAGATTAGTTGGTATGACGTGACGCTGATGTGGCGCAGTGAAGAGGTAAACACCTCTTTGTGATACCTTTCCCTCTTAGTTCAAGTCTAGTATTCACTATTTAATGATGTATAAACTTATGTATTATGAATCAGCTCACAACAAACATCTTAATACTCATCTTGGAGACACTCTATACAGTATGCATAAAACCAAAACACAGTGTCGTAAGTTCGTAAAAATTTAATCATACATGGTTTATAGGTGAGTTCAAGAAAACCTGACTTCCACTTCTTCTGATAACGTTTCCAACATTTTGTTTAAAGTTGATTTGATCAAATTAATATAAATGAAAAATGGCCAATGGCTAATGGAGTTTATTCAGAATTGCAAGTTACATGAAATGCATCAATATTCTAACACGAGTTGCAAAGCTTTTGTCAATAGTTAAGGCAAAACCAAGTGCCTCGCTTTCCCTCTCGATTTCACCCGATTTCACAGGAGACTACTCGATAATCGCCACACCACCGTCATCTCGTCTACATCCATCGTACTTATCACGTCAAAACGATTTACGAGGTATCGGCACTTTAGACAATAGCTACTTGTGAGCTTAGTTCAAGTTTAGTATTCACTAATGATGTATAAACTTATATTTTTTATAAATCAGTTTTACAACTAACATCTACATACTCATGTTGGAAACACTCTACATAGTCGTAAGTTCCTAACAACTTGATCACAAGAGCAATGTTTTTCAATGTTCAAAATCTAGAGGTAACACTTAAATGTGCAAAGTACCTTAAAAGTTGATTTGATCAAACTAATCAAAATGAAAAATGGCAAATGGATCGGAGTTTATTAGTTAGATACTTAGATTAAGAAGTTGAAAAGCATTGATATCGGTTGGTCACAACCTTCTGTAATAGCACCTACCAACACGATGGCTAGAATATTTGAGTAAAAAATAAATATGTTTGATAATTTAATTTTAAAATAGAAAATAAACTAAAAGAACGTTCTAGCATGTTAACATTAGTACTATTAGATTTGGCTTAAAATAGTTATTTTCATGACGAATGCTCAGTCTTATCGAGTTAATATGCCCTCGATCATTGTTTTTTACGATTGTACATGTAACAAAAGAGGTTTGATAAAAAAAAATATGAAATTGAGAAATGTAATGTAAGTAGATTTTAAAAACTTTTTTTTAATCGATTAATTTGTTTTATATGTAGTATAAAATAAAGATAAATCAGGATGCAAAAACTTTGAAACCGTGTACAAGTTCGTTCATGGCTTCTTGGTATTTGGATGGATAAAGTAGAACATTAAATAAGCCAAACAACATAGTCTTAATCCCAATTTATACATTTTGTGCATGACACAGTACATATATGAATGAAACAATTTTCCTCTAAACGATGTAAGGACTTGAATTTTTGATAATCTTTTCTCTTCTCATGCATGGAATCTAATCAAAATCACAAACTTTAATTATGTAGTATTGGCATTAGTTGTTTTCACCGGAGACTACTTATCCCCTTCACAACCGTCACCTCACCCGCATCCACAATAGTTATCATGCCGGAACGATTTATGAGGTGTCGGCACATTAATCGTACACTAGCTACTACTACAAGAAAAGTGAGAAAGGACGACCATATTTTCCCCGGGACATATGTCATCGAGAAAACTCAGTAAATGACAAAAACGATTTTTTTAGTTGAATTTTTTTGTTAAAATTTGACTAAAGTTTTCCCCAAGACATGTTCTCGAGGTTGTTTTAGTAAATTTTGACCAAATTAAACACCAAAAAACTTGGCGGCAAACTTTCCCGCTCCTTTTCAACGGTAACATTTCCTTACAGAAAGTTTAGACAAAAGTTTGAAGAGTGTTAACAGTGGTTAACAATAATCATTACCGTTAACGATTGTATGTGTGATGTGGCCCAAACGTGTTTCTCTTAGACATGTCCACAAGGAACACTGTCGTCATAATAAGACCAATACGACCCAAGAGAGTTTGGGCAAAAGTTTGACCAAAAGTTGACTAACATTGAAAATCTTTTACAAGTGTGATTAACTGTAATAACTGTGTGATGTGGCATTTAGTTTTTCCAAGACTATATCCCGGTCTAAAACTATAGAAACCACTTGCCTTTTCCGAAGTTTCCAGTTGCTTCGGAAGTTTTTCCGAGACTATATCTCACGGCTGGAGATGGATCCCACGGTTTGGAATAGCGAACATTTTGGGCTTGTTAAGTTTAAACAAATTAGATAAACAGTTTGGGTTTTGAGACGCTACTAGGGTAGTCCCGTAAATTTTGGGTGCCCTGTGCCATGAAAAAAACGGGCCCCTTATGTCGATGCAGCCGTAATAACAACTCAAGTCACAAATAAAAAAGAAACTAGTTTTCGAACATGTATCTATATTATAGGACTAGTAGTAACTAAAAAAATTAGCTGAGAGAATAAACGACATTTATTTTATAGTCTTACAAGGTCTTGCCTCGACCCTCACCCCTCTAGAAAAGGGCTTTGTCCCTTAACCCATGCATCTTTGTCACGATTGTACCAAGTTAACAGCAATGACTGTGCACTTCATGTTTTCAGCTAAACTTATATTATAAGAGTGTCAAAATTGTGGCTCTAGATTTCAGATTAACTTTTTCTAAATCACACAACTTAAGAATTTGAGATCAAGAAGTTTGAACTTAATAAAAAACCAAAATAATTTTTATTTTTTTTGAGAATATGAACATATGAGCAGTGGCGGACATACATAGAGAGTTCGGGGGGGCGGCGCCCCCCATGACTAGCCCGATAAAATGAGATTTTAGTGTAAATTTTTTTCGATTTTGAGGATTTTTTGAACGTGCCCCCCAATCGTAAACCAAATTGCCCCCCACTTACATATTAAAACTCAATATTCAGTACGCCAACACCTTATAAATCTCTCATTTCTAAGTAAAAATACTCGATTTATCATTTCGATATTAATTTTTTTTCTGTATTTTGATGTCATTGTCAAAAAAATTTTTTTTGCCCCCCACTTGCTATATTCCTGCGTCCGCCACTGCATATGAGGGTGCATTAGACTTTAAAGTAATCGAACAAATACTTTAAAATCTCCAATGCACAACATCATATAACCTTGACTCCAACTTAGACATCAAGTGCTCGACACAATATGTAAATGAATGAAATAATTTTCGTCTAACCCATGTGGGATAAAAATTTTGATAGTCTTTACACTTCACTCATATATAACAGTTGACCCCTCCATCTTTGTCGCGATTGTATCAAGTTAACAGTAACGAGTGTGTAATTCGTACCTCCTTACCAGTTTTGAGCTAAACTTATAATATAAGGTTATCAAAATCATGGATTTAGATTCTAGATTAACTTTTTTAAATCACACAAGTAGAGTTTAAATTTTTTTAAATCACACAATTAAAAAATTTGAGATTATAAAGTTTGAATTTAATAAAAGACAAAAAAAAAAGTTTGAGTATATGAACATATCATAATGCATCAGACCTTAAAGTATTGGACAAATACTTTAAAATCTCCAATGCACAATATCATATAATCTTGACTCAACTTAGACATCATGTGCTCGACACGTATATAAATAAATGGAATTAATTTCCTCTATCCGATGTGGGATAAACATTGTGAATGATTTGGTTAGGAGTTTAGGACTAAACTCATACTGAATTAGCAAAGTATAGAAGGTTTTTTTAACAATGTTTGTTATGTGGTTTGATGCTATTTTGAGGAAGTGATGTACAATTAACTTGTGTGAATGATTTTTTGAGTTTGGATGCAACTATTTATTTCAATGTAAAAGGGGTGTCTGGGATGCTTATTGAATGTTGCTTTAAAGTATTTTTTTCTAAATTTATGTTGAAAGGGTGATGACATAAAGCTAAGAAAAGAGTCTTAAAATTAAACAAGATGGAAGTGATTTCTAAGCAGGATGATATTATTTTTTTTATTTAAGTGTGAAATCGTTTTTAGACAAGCTTGGCGTCAACAAGTATATGTAGTTTTAGAAATGCTCTCAGGTGCGCTTCCAATGCATACAAACCTTATTATCTTCTTTTATCACTAATAGATCATTTCCTTTCACTTCATACAAACCTTCTGATTTTTCTTCATCACTAATAGAT
Organism: Glebionis coronaria; assembly: GCA_025667525.1. Lineage (NCBI taxonomy): Eukaryota > Viridiplantae > Streptophyta > Magnoliopsida > Asterales > Asteraceae > Glebionis > Glebionis coronaria. The sequence goes on along the minus strand of CM046874.1, from coordinate 15,853,121 downwards.
TATTTGTATTCGTGAGCTATATTCTTGGCACATATAGCTTAATTAAATTTGTTCTTACTATACCTATTTCTAAGACAGATTGGTTAAAGTTGAAGCTAAAATCAAGAAGTCAGTTGAATTCTATGAGAGGTTTGTGTTAATAGTTGTATTTGTTCTTACTTCCCGGAATGTGCCGTAGTGGTAAAAAAAATGAAAGGGCATGTGGGTACTCAACATTGTGATTAACAATCTTTCAAATTGGTTCACATAGTTATATGATGCTTCTCATTATCTCACAAGTGACGTTTGTAGAAGCTTTAGAACAGTTGATGTCTGGATTTGACCTTAAAGTTGGCAAATTGGCAAACTGGCCCAAAGGGTTCTCATAAACCTCAACGATTGACTCCAATATTGGTGTATTTCCAAAAGGTTCTTGCCTGATCTTTTTTTGTGTGTGCTTTTCATGACATTAATGCATCAAGATTCAATTTATGTTAAGATTTCCTTTATTATTGATAGATCACTCGAGTAAAGGATGGTGTCCCGTAAGGATTGAGCTTATTGATGGTAATACAGATGAACCAAGACATACATTAGAGGTTATAATACACTTTTATACTATATAATTGTATTTTAGGATGCGCTCATCCAATCCCTCAATATACGCTTTTGTTCTCATTGATGCTACAAATACATTGAAAGCAAGGCTCATAAAGTTATAAAGCGTATAGTGAGATGTTTGTTTTAGAAAATGACCTACACTCAAACATCTCACAATAGTGAGAAGTTATAAGTTTTAACATTTACATTCTTGATTATTTTGTTCTTTGCTTTGTATTAATATTGTGCGAGATGTTTGAGTGTAGGTCACTTTCTAAAACATTTGATCCGTTTCTTACATTATTTATTAATCAAAGTTTATGAGCTATTTGAAACGCATCTTTTCTGCACAATAGTATCCATGCTCTTTTCTCTCCCAATTTGTATTTAGGTGGTATTACTTTAGTGTTTTCTTATATGAATTGATTATTTTTTTAGCCTCCTTTTGAACATTTTAGGGCTCCGAGGTTCAGTTCTAAACTTACTTGGTTTGTTGTTGGAGACTTGGAGTTAAATGAAGCGGTTGAGCAAACTGAGACCAAATTTGATTCACTCTTGAGCAGGTATATTTGTTCTTTAGACTTGACACAATCTGAATAGTCCAGGTCTAGGATTTCAAGATTTTGCGTGCATATTAGAGTTGTGGAAATACATTGTTGAAAAAAGGGATAAAACGTATTGTGTTGTCATCACCAAATAAAAAATGGCAAATAGAGTTTATTAATTTGATTAAGAAGTTGAAAAGGATTGATATCGTATAACTAGGTTGAGTGTTACAAAAATATGGTTAATGTGTTTGATGAATCTTGGATATAGATCACAAATACTTAATTACGTTCTTGAGATAGCTTTTTTTTAACGGCAAGTTAGTACAAGATCAAATGTTAGCGAGTCAGAGACTCGACGCATCCTAGTGGGCAGAGCCCAACACAGATTCTTAACAAGAAGGAAAACCCGGTGAGGCTCTAACTTGAGATCTCATGGTAACAACCTCCCCCAAAGCTCCTTAGGAGATCACCTCAGCTGCATCCACCGTAATTATTATGCAAAAACAATTTACGAGGTGTTGGCACGTTAGACACCAGCTGCTTCTGAGCTTAGCTCAGGATTAGTATTCACCAACGACGTATGAACTTATCTTTTAGAAATCGTTTTTTTTATCTAAATACTCATCTTGGAAACACCCTATACATTATTATTATACATAAAAAACAAAACACTTGCAAATGAAAAGTTTAGAAGATGTACAAATTACTGCGAATCCAAATCCTCACGTTTATATGCAAATGAACGTAATAAATTCAGAATGAGCAACAATATAGTCTTAATTCCAAATTAAACCTCTTATGCGCCAAAAATATGTAAATAAATGATATGTTATCCCTTTATCCGATGTAGGACAGGAATTTTTTATACAATGGAAATCACTACTTCCTAATAAGAAATATTACAATATTTTAATTAAGGGGTAAGTCCATATATTGATAATATATTATCCATGGTTTATACATCTAGGTAATGTGGTATTTTTATTACTAATATCGCTATAAAAACTGGCTAAACTTTTCTAATATAGGTAATGTAACCGGCTATGACATGTTAGAACTCGAAATTTGAAACAAAACAATTACTACCTCGATAAATTGAAAATAAATATACTCCTAAACAAATTCTTAGCTTGTAAATTGGTTGCTAATGTCTGATATAAAAATCTAATACGTGTGTGCTTGTCAAATAACACTCAAGAATCGAATCTTGTGATTCTAAAACAACACGATCAAGTTATCAGCATTATGGTATTTGGAATATATAAAAGTTTTTATATAAAATAGCATTATAATTCAAATTCCATAAGATATTAAAGAGTATCTATTATTTAGTTACGTTTTTCTGTGGCAGGACAATTATGACCACGGGGCTCCATTAGAGTTCAAAAATGAAATTATAACATTATCACAGATCGAGCATCTAAATCTGGTCAGATTTTATGGTTACATCGACCATGCTGATGAGCGTATTATCATGCTAATATATGTTACTAACGGAACCCTTCGTGGACATTTAGATGGTAAATGCAGCTACATGGATTTCGGTTATTGGTTTCATATCCGAGTATAGATTCTTGTTTTTTTAAGATTTTTTGAAAAAACTAAATAAGCGTTTGTTCCAGATGAAAAAATGAAGCGTTTGTTCCAGATGAAAAGATGAAGGGGATGAAAAATGAAGCGTTTTGTTCCTAATTTCGAGTTGTAACCTGTCCTAGCCGGTCACATTACCTATATTAGAAACGTTTAGCCGGTTTTTATAGCGATATTAGTAATAAAAATAGTACATTACCTAGATGTGTAAATGATGGATAGTATATTACCAATATATGGACTTAACCCTTTAATTAATCGCAAATATTTATAAACACAAATCCATAATAACTAGATGTATAAACTTAATATCTTAATATCTTCAGGTTTGAAATGTCTTTAAGTAGACATTAAGATAAATCACAATGCAAAAAATATACATAACATCTATTAAAAAAATTGAGATCATGTACAAGTTTATGGTTTCTCTACTACTCAACTGTATCTGGATAGATACAGTAGAACATTATTTGCATGGGTGATGTGACCCAAACGTCTCTTTTGATGTCCGTGGGAAAAAAGTGTGGCCATTTTTGACCAATACGTGGACTAAAATTATTTGTATTCGGTATATCCCGCCAAGGTTTTTCAAACTCTCATCGTGAACATAGCTCTCGAAGAACTTGGGGAAAAGTCTGATAAAAAAGTTGATATGTACAAAGAAATAACATCATTAACCTTATTGTAGGAGCAGATCACGATTAGATGCCAGATAATTTTTTTAAGGTTCTTTAATCTTTTGGCCCAAGCAATGGCCGAGATTCGTGGGATTTACACTTATCGCATTCGTAAATAAATTATGTATATCTTATGCTATTATCAAGTCTATCTTGTCTTTATCTGGACTACCGGATTTTTAACATTAACGGCGTGCGGATTTTCGTAGTTTTTGAAAACCGTGTGCGGCTTACATTCAGGTCGAGCTTGTCAAATCGGTCGCGGTAATTGAGCCCATCTCTAACGGAACGAACCTGAATACTATTAATGGGTTGGGTCAGAAAGCCCGACATTATACGCCATCAATAGGTGTTGGCATGGTTATCAAAATCCTTGTAGTAGATCATGAATTTTAGATTTTTTTATAAATGACAATAAAAAAGTTAGAGTTTTAAATCATAAACTAAAAAAGTTGAATACGTGGACATATTATTAGCTTGCAAACAGGTACCATTTATATGTACATATATAAACCGAACCTATTTGAAAGCTAACAACATGGTCTTGTTCTCAACTTGATGTTTTTTATGCACGTCAAATATATAAGAGAAATAAATGTTTTTCTTTTAACCGATGTGGGACACTCTTTGCTCTTCTCATGCATCAAATCTGAAAAGATTTTATGAATAACTAAAAATAAAACTCTGAATTTTAATTCAAAGATATAACAATGACATTAGAGCCACAACAATCCCGTTACCACAATTACTTTATTGTAACCCCTTTGACTAATTATCAATAGTACTATTACAATCAATACCAAGATCAAAGTCATCTTAATCGGTAAAAGTTATGTAAATGCGCAAATGTGACGTAACAACTCTTCCTTATAAATCACAATATAGCTAGGCTTTTAACTAGCTTATTATAGTTAAAGCCTTTAAACAAATTTATGTTTTCTTTTGCAGGTCATATTTTGCATACGAACTCACGCTTCGACTATTATAAGCACTAAGCTTCAACTCTAACCAATTACTCCCCTAGGTGTTGGCATGGTCGTCAAGATCCGTATAGTAGTTCGTGAAGTATGGCTTGTTTATAAATCATAGCTTCAACTCTAACTAGTTACTCCTATAGGTGTTGGCATGGTCGTCAAGATCCGTATAGTAGATCGTGAAGTATGGCTTGTTTATAAATCATAGCTTCAACTCTAACTAGTTACTCCTATAGGTGTTCGCATGGTCGTCAAGATCCTTGTAATAGATCGTGAAGTCTAAATTTCTATACAAAATCACAAGAAAAAGTTAAGAACATGTACAAATCAGTAGCTCGCAAGAGATAATTCTTTATATAATATAACATGTATATTAACATTATTCTTTTCGAAGCTACCAACATAGCCGTGAGGGCTGAGTATCAGTTTAAAACCAAACCGAACAGAATAAAATGAACCCAACTGAAAATTGATTTTGAAAAAATCACGAAACGAAAACCAAACCGAATTAACCGAACAAAACGGAAATCGAACCGAACCCATAAAACCGAACCAAATATATGGTTTAGGCGTATTTTTCGTTTTTTTAACTCAAAAACGAACTGAACTAAACGGAGCCGAACAAAACTGACATAAATATACAAAATCCAAAACCGAATTTTATAAATAAGTTTCACAACAAACAGGGCGACCTATGTGTTAGTTCTGGGGTGGCGGCGCCCCCTATAGCTTGACCAAAAAGACGTGATTACAGTGTATTTCTTCTTCGATTTTGACAGTTTTTTATAAATGCCCCCCCATTTGAAACGAAAATTGCCCCCACTCACACATTACTATCACATGACTATTAAATATAACTCCATAAACTTACAGATGACAGTTGGAGTCACATGTATCGAACCACATAGAATCTTATCATAAAAAATGCACCAAACATGCGACCTAATAATGTTACGGATTTGTAATAGTTTACGTCATCCCAAAACCCAAAATCTGGTATGTTTGAGCTTATAAAATTCTGGCAGTAGATGATGTGGAGTTTGGATTTGTTTATAAATCACAATAAAAAAAGTAGCCAAGTTTGGATTTATTTATAAATAACAACAAAAAGAAGTCGATACTTTTGGATTGGTTTCATAAATCACAACGTAAAAAGCCGTAAAGTTTGGTTTATAAATCATAATATGATTTGGAATGTATTATTGAAAGAAGTGAGTTAAAAAAATAAGAGAGAATCGAGTAAAATGAGTTTTATTAGTTGAAATTTATTTGTGAAAGTTTCTTTGAAATTTTTTTATGGATGTGACATTTCTTATTATAGAAAAAGTGAAGTATTTGGTGTATAAATCACAATAAAAAAAGTCACGAAGTTTGGATTTGTTTACGACTAAATAAAATGTTTAGAACATGTACAAATTACTGTGAATCCAAATCCTTCATGTTTATATGGAAATGAACGTAATAAACTCAGAATGAGCAAGAATATAGTCTTAATTCCAAATTAAACATCTTATGCACCAAAAATATATTACTCATTATTCCTTTATCTGATGTGGGACAGGAACTTTTGATACAATATACTTGAAATCACTACTTCCTAAGAAAGTACTTGTATTACAATAATTTAGTTAATCTTAAATGTTTGAAAACACAAATCCATAATAACTAGATGTATAAACTTAATATTTTAATATTTTCACGTTTAAAATGCCTCATGTACTTTATAATATAAGTAGACATAAAGATTAATCCTAATGAAAAAAAATACAAAATATCTATTATTAAAAAAAATTGAACGCGTATACGGCTGAGCTACTGTATATGGATGGATACAGTAGAACATTAAACAAGCCAACCACATAATCTTAATCCCAATTTAGACATTTTGTAGACGACATAATATATAAATGAATGAAACAATTTTCCTCTAACCGATGTGGGATTGGAACTTTTGATTGTGTTTTCTCTTCTCATACATGAAATCAGTACTACTTAATTCCATCTAATCAAAATCACAAACTTTAATTATGTCGTATTGGCATCAGTTGTTTTCATTGGAGACTACTTACCGCCTTCACCATCGTCACCTCATCCGCATCCACCATAGTTATCACGCCGAAACAGTTTATGAGTGTTGTCACTTTAGACACTAGTTACTCAAGTGAGAACGGACGGCCATATTTTCCCCGGGGACAATATATTACCGGGAAACCTGGATACATGACAAATACGATCCGACGTGGCACTTTTTTTAGTTGAATACTTTTGTTAATATATGATTAAAGTTTTCAGAAAACATGTCCCCGAGATTATTTAAGTAAATTTTGACCAAATACGCACCAAAAAACTTGGTGGCAAACTTTCCCTCTCATTTCCACCGGCGACATGCCCTTAGAGAAAGTTTAGGATAAAGTTTTAAGATTGTTGATAGTGGTTAACAACACTCATTAGTGTTAACGATTGTATGGGTGATGTGGCCCAAACATCTCTTGTGATGTTCATGGAAAAAAAGTGTGTCCATATCTTACTACTTATTATAAAGCATATATGACATTTATAATTTAAGAAAGTCTAAAAATTAAGACATTCAAAATTGATTTTAATGGAAACATTCATTTTACTAGACGAGTACCCACGTATAGCGGCTGGAAATTCTTAGCGACAGATAGTTAACGACATGCGATATTGTGGTAAACATTTCGTGTAACGTTCAAAATATATTATGAAAATATCAAAATGTAATTGAAAAAAGTTGAATCAAACGATAATTCAAGTACAATAATAATTCTTGACATGTTAAAAAATATATAAAACAAGTTAAGGAACAAAAAATAAAAGAGTAAATCACATTTTAATCAGCAAGACTTAAAAGGACAAACACGAAAATGGAGGTATGCAAAGACCAAAGCATCCTCCAAATGAAAAATAATAACATTCGGATATGTTTTTGGACCTCCAGGCAGCAGTTATGGATAAATGAATAACTATAATGCATGTCTACTACCATACGGTTGTCCTAATATTATATTATTACTTTATATTTTTTTCTTCAAGATATGAGGTCATATAGTATCTCAGGAGATCTACATTACCGATGATCATACTACCTTGATATCTTAATTGTTCAATGGGGGTACAATATACACGGTAAATGTGATCATAGAAGCAAAGTTTAGATATCTACAGATAGACTTGATTACAAAACCAATGATGAGTCAACAACCCAAACACTCACATTAGCACCGCTTTCTAGTCGTAGTTGGGACCGACCCTGTTCACATCAGCACACAAGGAACACCTTCAGGAAGAATAAAAGGTTTTCTCTTTTGCAAAGCTTATAGCAACACAGACCTGAATGCATTGCTGGTGTAATAGTCGGTCACAAAACCCATTATGAGACAAGCCCATAGAACGACACGTATAAGAAAAATACTTGTATTCAAATGTGAAACAAACATAAATCATAAAAGGGAGCCAAATTAAAATGCACATTTTATTTCTAAGGGAAGGTTTAGACTTTGGGTTAGCTATCATTAACAGACATGTACCTATACATTCAATGTACTCATTGATCTCATAATGGAAATCTTTGCCCCCATCCCGTTAGTCACGATTTGACCATATTAAGAACAATGACTACAAAAACAAAATATGATGGATAGAACATTAAGGCAGTGAAACATGAGATGTCCTTAAATTAGCATCGGAATGATGGTTAATCCATAACACCTAGAGATTTATCTGAGTTCGCAAGATAATTAAGATAAAAATATAAAAGGCAGAGCAGATTATTAAGAAAAACCAGCAACATATAAAGCCATCAGTTTATGAGCTTGAACTATGTATGACACAGTGTCTACGAGTTCGTAACTCTAACATAGGCAGACATGTTTGGCCTCGATCATACTTAACTGCAGTCCTTAATACATCTACGTATCTGTTAGTGCTAAAGGCAGAAAAGTTGACCCATTTCAACCTATAGACAAATTTCCCGTTTTGACTCAAACAGATTGCCCATTTATGTATCAACATTCTAGCTTAAAGACTTAAACCACTTAAAGGGACCCTACGGAGTATTCAGGCGCCTTAAATGGAAGTTAACACAATGCTCACATGAAGTATACTTAAAATACTACTCATAAATTTTAAGAACTCTTTAATTTAATGAAAGTATTAATGGTTTGGCTCAAGTAGAAAAATCCCTTTTTAGACAAAAAAAACAAAATATAATCTCACTAATATTGTAAAAAAATGCTCAATGCTATTGCAAGAATCAACACTTTCTTTAGACACTTGCATAAGAAAAAGATGAATGTTATGTTGTCAAATCGTCATATGACATGATATATAAATTTGTTTGATATACATACAAAAATTACTGATAACATGTTTTGTGAGGTGAATTAAGGTATACATTACTCATAAATGAAGGATAAGTTGTGGTAACTGAATGAACATGATCAAGGTTACTAATAATTACAAAATTAACATCGATAAATTATGATCTTATCTAAAACTACAATACCTTAAAAACTATACCATAAGAGAAGCACCAATACATCAAGATGAAATTTTGAATTCACAAAATGTTCCAGTTTAGTGTAGCTTCAAGATTGGTGCTCAAAAGTGGCCAAATGCTCCAGTCATCTAAAAAGGTTCAATGTAGTAATTTAAAATATGCAAACACATGAAATCCCATCGAAACACCTTAATGCTTAAGTTTAATGAGGGTTCACATTCCTCTGTGCCTTTTAATTTGCTCTTTTCCATCAGATTCCTCAAACCTTCTCGATGGAACTTCAATGCGTTTGCACCATGCAATAGCTGAAGGAATGAGTATCATGCATAAGAATGTCACTTTGTAAAAAATTTGATTAAATATGTCACTTTGAAAAATGTAATCAAGGGCTAAAAGTCTGGGTATTATGCATAAAATTAAAGAATTAAGGAAAAATAGTTATATTACGCTATGGGTTCACATTCGTCTCCACATTTCCAAATGTTAAAATTTAAACAAATTTCTGGCCTTGCATGTACAGTAATATACATTGTATAAGCATAGCTTAAAAGTGTGTCAAGTAGGCGAACAATCAGTGTTTTTATATTATCCTTACAATCAATGTTTTTATATTTTGCCTACGATATAAATGTCATTTTCTAGGCTATGATAAGACTGTCAAGATTGTACCTTTGATTTGCCATATCTTAAGCTTTTAAACTGTAAATCACAGTGATATATGACAATTTGTGTCTTCATGGGTTTTGAGGGTCCCCTATCTTCTTATTCCCAGATAACTCCTCTTTGGCCTGTCAAAACAACATTAAACTTAAAGTCAAACAATCATCCACACAAAAATCCTACATTTAAAAACTAAAAAAAAGAAATTAAAAAAATAGTACTTCATGTTGTGACTTACTGAAGTTCATAAGCGGGAATCAAAATAATATCCATAAATAAATGCCTGCATCATATGAAAGGGAAATGATACAATGGGCAAAAAAGTTAGTCAATGTGTGCAATCCCAAACACCATGTAGTTCATCAAAGTAAAAGCAAATAGCTACCCAAACACAAAAATATTAAGGAATATTTTCGACAAAAATGGATATCTTCTTGATTAAAACTACATACCTCTGCATATATACAGTTACATTCATTTTATTGGCTCTTTTTAATTGCTTGGGATTGAAAACTTGTGAAGGCATGGAGAACCTATAGTCCACAAGAAGTTGCTTAATCCAAGACCAGGACTACTTCTAGTGATCCCAATCTGTAGAATATTAAAAAAAACACATCAGAACTGCGGTACTATGAGATTTAAATTCAAACAATAATGATTAACAGGTTATTGATGAGAAAAAATATATAAATTTATGATTAATACGAGATAGAAAACATTGAAACAACCACGTCATACATACTAACACCAATCGACACAAAAATAAATTGACAAATTAAATTTTCTTAATCCTTTCCTTAGTAAAGTTAATAAACAGTCGCTTGTCGCTCTTGCCTTGGGTATTTTTCTTTGGTACAACCTCTGCTTTCTTTGCCTTCTACCCCAGCCTTGTTTTTCTTAATCCTTTCCTCGATTTCAATGAAAATCATTGCCGACCTCATATGAATCAAATGTCCGTTCGGCTAGCTTTATCACATTTTTTTCATTCAAACATAAACAAATTGAAATTGTTAATCAAGTCTATCGCACGAGTAACTAAAGAACATTTAATAATCGAATATTAACATCACAAACAAACAGAAGCTACCTCCGTATTGATAGACCGAAATACTTGAACTGTGAGTTGTTTGTTAGACACAACAACTTTGACGATGACATTAGAAGTCTGAGGCAAGTGGATTGGGTCTAGAGTCAAGCGCAACAAAAAACAAAATCAATACTTAATTGAAAGGCTTATGGGTACAATACTAATAAGGAGTAATTGTTACATACTAATACAAAATGCAAACAAACTCACAAATACCACACCATATCAGACAATACAACAAAGATGTATCCCTGTTCAAGAAACATAAAATCCTACCAAAAAATCACCCATAACATAGTGTACGACATCCCAATGAAAATATTTTTTTTTTATAGCGGTATAGTAAGAAGAGCACACTATATGAGTTATACAACCCGTTATTCAAGCAAATCAAGACGGAAGCAGGGCAAACAAGCGGCGGCCAACCATGTCTCTTACAAATATCAAACCATTATAAAAACCTAGATCTACAATTGTAATCCAAAAATCTATAAAAAATCAAAACTTGTTAATATAAATAAATATATTAAAAACTAAAATATACCTTAGCACAATAAATGGTGGTTGTGGTTGTGAGTTGGTGCGGCGGAGTCGTGGTGATTGATGTGGTGAGGTACGGTGGGTGGTTTAGTGAATATCAAGAACAACCAAATCATAATAAACCTCTTTTTTCTGAAATAAATACAAGCGCACACCAAACCTCCTAGACTCAAACCATCAACCAGAAACATCAATCGACCATAGCTAATGGCGAAGATGATGGCAATGGCTAATCTGATGGCTATAGTGGCTGCTGTGTTTTTTAGAGAAAGAGGAGGCTCGACTGATGGGTGGCTGTGGGGTATCATTTACATGTTTACATAGCGGAAAGTATTTAAAATGCAAATGTGTAGCTGGAGTGGGGGTTACGAATGAAACATACCGCTTTTAATACTTTCCATAAGCGAGGGCTGGATGGAATGAAGCTTACACGAGAAGTTTAGTTGAAAATTTTCAACTTTTTAACTTTCAACAAATGGGATAAACCCTTTATAGGGTACTGGACGAGTACCCGCGCATAGCGACGGAAATTATCTAACGGCAGATAATTAACGATAAACGCTATCATGGTAAGTGGTTCGTGTAACGATAAATAAAATGTAAAAAGATCAAAATTCTTGATATAAATGAATTGATGGGTCATTTTAACATGTTGAATATTTTCTTCAATCCGAATCTTCATTAACCTTACACTCAATTTCTTTTTGTATTAGTTGCTTAAATTCACTCTATGCTCCTTAAAATCAAAATATAAATCAATCAAACAAAAAACGTTATATTCCTAATAACGATTTATCTTCATTCATTCAATATAACAAAGCATATAAGTATTAAAGGCATCACACAACAATAATCTATACTACATATAAAAGAGATTAGTATCTCTCTCCTCATTTAATATTAAGTAGTTCAACTCATAAATCTTATAGTACAATTACCGAATGCACAAAACTTAACTTTAACTAATACAACTTATGAAGCTCATATTACAAACCATCCATTTATTAAATGTCTTTTAACTTTTAAATACAATTACTACATATAATAAAATATAATGTACAAGTACAAACAAATTAAATATACTTATTAATGTTATTTTTAAAACGTTTTAAAATAAGAAATATATGTTACAATACATATATTACAAACTAACAAAACACATAAATCTTCGTAAAATTTATATGGCAAGTTGATGGTTCCACTGGTTTTGGATCAGACCAACGGAGTCATTCGGAAACTGAAGTCGCCTTCGGCTCAACTAACTAATAAAAGATATCCGAAAATGAAACATAGTGGATTGAACTATTTTATTTGTGTTTCCTTCAAGCTAATTGGTTCGTCCTGTTTATTTTGTTTGCGCTTGAACTTTAATTATAAGGTACCTGCAGCTGCAACGCGCGGGTACCTACTATTATTATATTATTATTTCATGTCAACAACATAACAGTCATAGGTAGATTTTCGAAACAACAAAACATCCAAAAGCATAAGTGTTGAAAACAACATACAAACCTGCATTATTGCACGAATATTTTATATACATGAACAAATTGTCGGTTCATATGAACTTGCACAAAACATAATAAATAAACGTCGACGATTACATGTATATTACTTACGAAAGTACTCAAATATATGTATCTCATACACGTCGTTACACAGTCTCTTTTACAAATTTGTAAAAGCGGAAGCATGTTTTTCCTAAGCATTGATACTTTTTATGACATTTGCATCACGTGTGGTGGAAATAGTCGGTAGACCACCTAGCAACAAGATCATTAAAAATGGTTAACAATAAGTTTTTATGATATTAACGAAAAGTGTACTAATGGTAACAAAGAAAACGGTATATGAAATTAAACTATGAATCAAATATCATAGTTTATATGTTAGCACAAAGAAGAAAGTCATTGTCCTTTCATATTTTCATCCCGTTTAACATAAAATGATGATCGTTTCATTCAAGAAGAATAATTTATTAGTTGATGTGACTATTAAAACAAACTTGTAAGGCCGTTTCCAGGTCTGTAGGTGAACAATTACGAAAAAGAGATTTCATATATGCTCCAAGATTTCTATCGATTTCAAATTTCTTACCGGCGATAATTTCTAACATCACTGACGTGTTGAATCCAAGATCGTTAGACTCAAACAGTCGAAACCGTTTTATCTAGGATGATAATTGTACATGTGATGAACACAGCGGAATTGCACAATTAACATGAATAAAGATGTTTAACAAATATGAAGTTTTCCCAAAGGGTTTGTATCATTGATTAACACAAACCACTCTAGGTGTGTGTACATTGAATCCCACACCTAGAGATCAAACAAGCAGTAGGTTACATTTTGTGTATTGGAAGTAGTGAATAAAACCTATGCCTGGTGGTTCCTTTTATAACTTAAGGAACCCAGGGATACATGGAAACTAAATAAAGTATTAATGACTAAATCAAAACTGACTTATTCATTCTTATCCTGTGTTGACCAAATCTTCATACTTATCACTAGCAGTGGGAAGTACACTAGCAGGGGCAAGTACTCCAGCAGGGGGAACTTTCTCTAGCAGGGGATAGTACTCCAGCAGGGGGAACTCCAGCAGGGGCTCCAGCAGTGGGAATTCTAGCAGTGATAATATTTGGTCTTTCTTGTTTCCATAGTGTTTGACTCATCAATTTTTGACCCAACAATCTTCCCCTAGTTGATGATGTCAAAACACTTCCCCTTAAACATACAACATCAAAGATCAACAGGCTGAACATTCTTTGTAGACAACTTCCCCTTTTTGACATGATCAAATAGAGTCTTCTATGTGAACAACCTTGATTTTCAACTACTACTAACCAGTATCATACATCAAACCCAAGTATTCCACCTTTCAAAATACCCTCCATGACGCCCATAGGCCACAACTCCTAATAAAAATGATTTTGAGCAGTAGATACTTACATTAGTTGTAATAATACTAATGAGCAGTAGAAAAAATCTTCACTTCAATGTCATATGAAAATGACTAACACTTTATCAAATGAGCTTCCCCTTAAAGTGTGCTAGTCATTGATGAATCTTCAATTCTGTAGGCTTTATGTAATGATTACATATGAAGAATATGAATTATAACTTACTTGATGATGAAGAAGAATAACCCGAACTTGCATTCTATAACTTGCACTAACCACGTGACAAAGTGCCCTTGTATACAAAAATCCTCGTTTACCTTTGAAACGAGACACTGAGCACGATAATGTAACTCCTTCAAGTGATAGAAAATATGTGCATAGAGTACCATAAGAGAAATCACATATTCCTAGATCTTGTATCACTTTGTCACTAAGCGTGTAAGCATAAAACCCATACCCGCGAAAATCTCCTTCATCTTCAAATAAATAATAAAAACTTTTCTTCGTAATCAATAAAATTAAATCAAGCCTTTATACCTTTAAGCCCAGTTGCTGTGAATAACCAAACTCCAAAACTCTGCTGTCCCAAAACTCATATCTGACAACAGGGGTACTTTCAAAAACAGTGGGAATCTATTAATGAAAGCAGTGGGAACTATTGAAGGCAGGGGAACTTAGCAGGGGGAACTTTTAATGAAAACAGGGTAAACTTTTTCAAAAGCAGGGGGAACTTTTAATGCCCCTGTTTTTGTTATTAACTGTGCCAAACCCACATAAAGAGGGAATGAATTTATAACAGTAAAACAAATAACAAAAACAAAGACTATTAAAAATGTACCCTACTCTTGTACAAACAGTATGCTCATTTTCTACTGTCAACACATCTAACAGCCGCCTGTCACTTCATTATTTTTCAATTCGTTCCATATACCAACGCCTGCTATTGGAACATTATATAAAAAATGGATAGAATAAACCTTTCATTAATTGGACCATAAGTTATGTTCATTCGTGTGAACATAAAATCAAACTGTATGCCCATTCATCCAATTCTCACCCCAATCACTGCCCACGTGAATGTTTAATATCCACTTTACACATTCGTATCTTTTACTTTATTCCCACATTGACTTCTCACTTAAACCGTGTGAACACAGAATGTTTGTTACACCATTCGTGTGAACACAATTCAAATAAGACAACAGGGGGTCGTGTGAACACAGTGTTTGCCTCGTGTGAACGCATCAAAATAGCCATTGTGTGAACACAAATCAAAACCTTGTACCCACGAATTTATATTTGACACCAGTGACTAAAAGATACAAAACCTTTTAATCACAGTATTTTTTTAATACAGTGTGGGTAGCAGTAGCCATTCCGAACCCCAAAAAAAAAACTTTCACAACAACAAGATCACGAAAAACATCTTAGTCTCCTAGATATCAAGAGCCACCCGCTCTGATACCACATGTTGAATCCAAGATCGTTAGACTCAAACAGTCGAAACCGTTTTATCTAGGATGATAATTGTACATGTGATGAACACAGCGGAATTGCACAATTAACATGAATAAATATGTTTAACAAAGATGAAGTTTTCCCAAAGGGTTTGTATCATTGATTAACACAAACCACTCTAGGTGTGTGTACATTGAATCCCACACCTAGAGATCAAACAAGCAGTAGGTTACATTTTGTGTATTGGAAGTAGTGAATAAAACCTATGCCTGGTGGTTCCTTTTATAACTTAAGGAACCCAGGGATACATGGAAACTAAATAAAGTATTAATGACTAAATCAAAACTGACTTATTCATTCTTATCCTGTGTTGACCAAATCTTCATACTTATCACTAGTAGTGGGAAGTACACTAGCAGGGGCAAGTACTCCAGCAGGGGGAACTTGCTCTAGCAGGGGATAGTACTCCAGCAGGGGGAACTCCAGCAGGGGCTCCAGCAGTGAGAATTCTAGCAGTGATAATATTTGGTCTTTCTTGTTTCCATAGTGTTTGACTCATCAACTTTTGACCCAACATGACGGTGGTCTATAACCAAACAGACAAGCAATAATGAAACCCATTGAACATGAGATGTATTCACTTTCGGGAAGTTAGGATGGATGACCATATGCATATCCACACAAAACATGCTCAAGCATAACATATAATCATCACCTAAAAAACATATAGGAAAACCCCTATGCTTTTTACTGTCATAACTGCATTAGGTAATTAGCATGCGGCAAGCGAATTCAGTATCATTAGTATACGTCACTTTTATTTAAAATATAGCAGTTTTGGATAAAATATGTGCCATTTCCTTTTTTGATATGGTAATTTTGACAAATTAGCATATAAAAAACTAAAGGAGTGAATCCTAATTATGTATCGTATCCTACAGGTTAAAGAAACTGGACAACTGGGTCGAAAGTTGCTATAAAGGTTATGGTAATACATACAACGTACTAAATTAATTCATCCACAAAATTTTATAGTTGTAATTATATTTGACATAGTCTATATATATAGATAGGAAAATAGCTAAAGTCAAGTCAAACCAACCCGACCAGTCCAATTTTAACCCGTTAACAAAACACACCGGGTTTACCACATTAATTGTATCCAAACATGAAATTTTTTTTTGCCAAAAAAAAAAAATTTATCAAATGACTTACCCTCTAAGATCAAGCCGAACTAAATCAGGTTGTACTATTGTTAACTTATCTGAGTTTCGTGCTCCCAGTTGGTGTTCCATCACTGATTGGGGCAGCTTAAAATTATGAGAAACAAAATCTGATGCATAAAACTTTGTTGATAGAAAATGAATCTGTTTCACTCTTGTTAGATGTGTTCATTTAAACATTTGTTATTCATAAATATGAAAAATCCTCTATGGGCTTTCAAATTTCACATCTCGCTTCAGCAACAAAGTATCCTATAAACAAGTTAAATCTTGAGTGTTTTCTCCTTTGCGAATATAGAAATAAAATAGAACATATTGAGTGTACCTTTTAAATTGAGTGTACCTTTTAAATGATCTTTTTGCCAACCTAGATAGTGTTTCTATCTAAAAACTTGATTAATACATTGTAACTCTCTGTAGAAAGACAGGACAGGATGCATCTGCAGAATTTAACGTTGCAATAAGATGTATCTACCTCTTTCTAAAAATCAACTTGTTTTTGCTAGACCAACCTTCTCAAAAGCCAAAGGATGTTCGCGCAGTATAAGTTATGCATTAATAAAAACACTCCATTATGTCGTTAGCGTGCAACATCTCCGATAATGTAAATACTCATAAAAGTTTCCTTCTATTTTTGAATGATAGATAACTACATTCTTATCAGCATGAGAAAGCAAGACACAATATTACCTTTGGATTTGAGTTAAGTATTGGTAGTATTCTTTGATGGTGGAGCATCGTCAGTCCTAGGTTCGTTACACTAATAAAAAAAAGCCAGAAAAGGATGGTATCAATATCAACCATATTAAAATCTCATATCATGATTAAGATATTTTAAGGTACAAAAGAATACCTGAAAGCAGGCTGACCTCCTTGGAAATTGACGCAGCCACATATTATGCACATCCAATCAGAAAAGAGTGTAGTTATGTGGTTCATATGACCGGGGTATTTTCCTTTCACTTTATTTTCTCAGAAACAAGAAAACACACAATCAATCCATTTGTAATCATGGCACAACCTTTTCTTCTTTCAAGAACTGGCAGCTCTACAAACCATAGCAGCGCGTTTTTCAAACTCAGCAGTCGTTCGACATCATGAAACACCATGTTCCAGTTCTCTCTTTTCCATCCTCACAGAAGTGGTTCCTAATTAGCACGGAAAACAATAATCTCATAAAGCAATAACTTAAAAACGAAAATTAGTATACTAACAAATAGTAAATGTTCCTGATTAACTAATTAAACGAACATACCAGATGCATAGAAATGAAGAACACAATGTCAATTTGCTAGAACCATCATCTGTTACATCTTTTTCCTATAGAAAACAATAACAATGACCCAAAAAATGTGAGTTCATGAACAAATTAAGTAACTGATATATATCCAGTTCTATAAAAAAAAATCAAAATAACACAGCATGAACCAAATCGTAAGCAAGTAAAGTAAAAGAACGAGAACCTGATTAGAAAACAAATATGACTTACAATAATGATCCATTTAAATGCTCTAAAACATTACACCTTTTTTTAATTGTAAAAACCATATGGATAAACAAAAGATTTATAATCCACAAGAATTTCCTTGTTTAAGGTTTATGATTCATATTGGGTTGGAATGAATCAGTACTACAAAAATTGTTTAGGTTTATTAGTTTTTAAAAAGCAGAGCTATATGCTGACTTTTTAAGGATTCCTCGATAAGGGTAGATCGGCGGCTGCAAGGTCCCAACAAGACAACGATAGCGGCATCAATTTTTCCGCGACACAGCGGTGTTGCGTGTCGGCTTTAACAATAAAAGCACAAAACAATTTACCAAAAACGCTGATCTAAATGGAAAAACATAAAACTTTAAAAAAACTCATAAAAACAAAATTCTATAAAACAAACTTTTTGGCAAGATATCAATGACGACGGCATAAGATTTCCTTTTAGGCAACAATCAACGTAAAACAAAATGCAAACGACAATAACAACTCAGATTTACTAATAAAGTCCAGAGATCTAAGAAAAAAGTCCTTTGAAACTTGATTAACAATCATAAATCTATTAAAAACAAACTCAAAGAATACCTCAAAGCATATAAAAAGATGTTTGTTGACTACTGGTCACGGTGCGATGGTAGGAGGTTTTGTGTTGTCTGTGTGTGGTTTTAGGTAAAACTAATGTGTTTATATTCTCTAATTGTATAGTTTTCAGTTACATATAATTTCCAAAATTAAAGTGTTTTAAGAAATCGTATACATTCTCCTGTTGTATAAGTTTACTGATTGCAATAAAGCTGCAATTAATGTTCTCACATTTCTAAATAAAAATAGGAATGAAACTTATATGAGAAGCTTGGTTGAAAATTTTTAACTTTCAACAGTTAAGATGCAACCTTTATATATAGTATAGATATAGATATAGAAGTATAGATATAGATATAGATAATTAATTATTCATCTCTATTTGTAACAAACTCTTGTAACAACTTTTTAAAAAGCTTTATTTATCTTTAAAATTGAAATAACTTTTAATCTAATTATTTTTTTCATAAAATAATTTCACAATATTTTTTAAAATCTTATTCTCTTTGATTCAATATCTATTTCGATATATTTTTATTAAAACAAATCACCTCATTTTTTGACAGTATATATATTTTATTTTGATTTAACTTTTGCAACTTCAATTTTCGAATAAAAATTTAACGGACAAAATTAATAATATTTGTCACCTCAAAAATCATCACTAGGCACCCGCCGTCGCATTCCGCGGGTGCCATGCTTGTGTTTCACTAAAGTATTTCAAACTTTCACCGTGAACATAGCTCTGGGAAAATCTTGGCAAAAGTTTGATCAAAAAGTTGACATGCACAAGGAAAAACATCATTAACCTTATTATGAGATCACATCCCACGATTAGATGCTAGAGAATTCCTTAGGGTTCTCTAGTCTTTTAGCCTAAGCAATGGCCAAGATTCGCAGAATCTACACTTATCACATTCGTAAATATATTGAGTATATCTTATCCTATTATCAAGCGTATTTCATGCTTATCCAGACTATCGTTTGCTTAACATTAATCGCATGCGGATTTTCGTAGTTTCTGAAAACCGTATGCGGCTTACCTTCAAGTCGGGCCTATCGAAATCGGCCGCGGTAATTGAGCCCATCTCTAACGGAACGAACCTAAGTAGTAATAATGGGTCGAGTCAAAAAGCTACACTATACACCATCACTAGTGTTCGCACCGTTATCAAAATCCTTGAAGGAGATGGTGAAGTTTAGATTTTTTTTTATAAATGACAATAATAAAGTTGAGTTTTAAATAAATAAAAAAAGTGAATACGTGAACACATCATTAGCATCACAAACAAGAAGAGTCTATATCTACATATATAAATGTTACTTGTTTGAAAGCTAACGACATGGTCATGTTCTCAACTTAGATGTTTTATGCACGTCAATAAATTTAAGTGAATGAAATGTTTTTCTTTTAACCGATGTGGGACGGTCTTTGCTCTTCCCATGCATCAAATCTGAAAAGATTTTTATGAATAATAGAAAATAAAACTTTGAATTAAACAAATCTGAAAAGATTTTTATGAATAATAGAAAATAAAACTTTGACTTTTAATTCAAAGATATAACAACACCACCAGAGTTACAACAATTTCCAAACCGTCACCACAATTACTTTATTGTAAACCTATTGACTAATTATCAATAGAACTATTACAATCAACTAGGCGATTATCCGCGCATAGCGGCGGAGATTGTCTGACGACGGACAATTAATGATACTTTATATCGTATTAAGATCAAATTTTAATTGCAAAGTGTCATAACATGCGATAATAGAACTTTAAATAAAATCTCAAATAAGCATGTATCGAACAAAATATAAAATACTTTTAGTGAAATATTACATCAGATTAAATGTAATTAAATGTATCAAACAAAATTATCATACCTTTGTTTAAATCAACATAAATGAGAGTCATAATACTGGTGCTAAGTTGTGTAAGTCCAAACATCATGTTTTCAAACTACAACAAAAGAAAAGTTTAACAATTACATGAATTCAGGTTAATTTTAATGACAAGCATCACGTTAAAGTGGGATAATAGTTGTTGTAAAGAATCTATTAAAGTAAAACTATGTAAGTAGTATTTAAGTTTCAAAGTTAGTTGAAAACATACATGTAAACTAAGATAGGAAATAATTAGCTTTTTGCAAAGTTAATGATTATGGAAGGTCATGTAGGTGATTCTGGCTTTTTTTGGTTATCTAGTATTATTGTTACTCGATTATGTGAAAGTTGTTAGGATTGTTTGATTGTAAAAAGCACACATTAGTTAAAACGACCAGTAACGTAAAATATAAAAAAAATCACACATTATTTCGGCTGAATATTCATTTAAAAACCGATTAAAAATAGAAAACATTCATACCAAGATTCGACTGTCACTGACATAATGAAAATAAAAGACCAAAATGTTTGAAACTTCAAATTATTATGTAAAAGCAAAAGCTTGAATTTGTGGCGAGATCATATCTTCTTATTTCTCAAGGATCAAGTTTATTTCATCACTGATAAAACTCGACATTTGATATTATAACAAGTTGCCTTCAAATAGTAAAGTGTGGGCACTTATCAAATAGTAAAGTGTATTTTCATTCTACTGCTACTACATTTTGCACATGGAATACTATATATTTTTTTCATAAAGAATGATTTATACCCCGTAACTAATTAGCTCAAGTCATTGATAAATAGATCATCGTGCATTTTTTGATTTTCGGAACGATTTAAGTTCGTCAAAACAAAAGCTACAATATATGCATTTCAATTTCATATTTTCTATAGATTATTTGTAACGCAAAGGTGAACAAATTGTGATACTTGAAATACTAAACACAACAAAATTTAAACTAACGTCAACATTCTTTATAACCCATGACCAATGAGAGCTTTACTCCTCAGTGCCTGCTATATGGTTTAATTGCGCAAAGTTCCTTCAAAAATCAGGTGACCACAACAACAACATCAACTCTCAATTCCATGGTTGTCCAAATGTGGGTTCCCAATGGTTCCACATTCAGGAATTATAATCTCAAAGTTAAAACTATGATAACATACATAACATATTATCTCAAAATACATCAGTCATTGCTCTAAACATCTAACTTGCTGATGGGGACAACCACGAATAACTTGTATTTTCAATAGAAAGAACCATGATTAGAAAATAAAGTGATATGTGTGCATATACAGTATCACCAGCTCACCATAGAGTGATAGTTACGCCACTGTCAATTTTATAAATGGTAGATGAAGAGAAGTTAATTATTGTACTCCACTTCAGCTGTAATTTATAACCCACCAAATAAAAACCAATCAAACCAAGAACTACCTTCTTATAGTCGGAATTAAGAACCCATTGAAATGGGAAGTGATAACATGGTTGTGCTTTAATGCTTACGCATCTTCTAAGTAAGTTTCTGTCTGGCAGAACTGACTCATCAGACTCTACTTTAGTTCTACATTAATTCCTTCAAATAATCTCAAATATTTTAAGCAAGATATACAAAAAGGGTATATAAAAATGCAGCGTTACTGTCAGTTCCTTGTTTAATGATACAACTTATTAGATATAACACCTTGATGGTTTCTAATTATATGGATTCAGTAATCAGGTTTAAGTTTCAATTTATATGGATAGTAATCAATCAGGTTCTATTGTACTGATAATGGCTCAAACGTATAAAATTATTTAAAAATAAAACAAATGCATCAATTTTTTCCATTCTAATGCTTGGTGAGATGTTTAGCGACTCAAAATATACAATAGGTGTTGACCCATACCAACATTATTCACTTACTCGCTGCCTAACCCACCCAACCTACAATTTTGCAAAGTTTAATACATAAAAAAATGTATAATGGAATGAATATTACATCATCTTTGGCACTACCGTCAGCGTTATGCTTAAGCAATGTCTCCACAGTAGAGTTGTCCTTAGTTCTGAGTGAGTGCCATACAGAAAGATGCAACGGAGGCTTTCCCCCATTCTGGATAAAAAATAAACAAGTAAATATTCATCAAGTTTATATTACATAACCTCATAAGACAGATAAACTTTCACAGTTTGGTCAATTCGATGATTAAGAGAATGAGAAGTAAACACATACATTTTCTTTGGCTTCGGTAGAGGCACCGTGAGAAAGAAGAAGCCATACAGCTTCATTACAACCATTATTCGCATTTAATCAGGGTGAGAATTAGATTTCACTTACCATGTTTTTTTCTACTAACTCAACAGTTTCAGTCCCATCCAAATTCAGTATATACTTAACTACTTCAACGCTATTATAGCCCGCAACAACATGAAGGGGAGTATTCGCCATTTACATGAAACTAAAGTATTCAACCATAAGCAAAATAGCATATTTGGATCATAAATTAAGCTAATGCAATCAAAATGATATCTCTTACGCATGAATCTTCACTACCACATAAAAAACAACAATCTTACCTATTAACAAAATCCAGTCACCCTCTAAGTAGTCACAGTTTGCAATCCTAATTACCTACAATGGGCTTCAAATCATACCCGATCAAGCATAAATCACACACAGACCACTAAACCACACAAAAACACATTCCTACAATTGATCTCACTTACACTTAAGTAAACCGGTTTTAACGAATGATTAACGTATAATTTTTTTTGAAAAATGATTTTATTAAAACCTATCTGCGTTAGAATAGAAATTACAAAGTTTTAATGAGCCAAGAGTTCCAAATATTACGACCTCTACTTTTAAGCCAAGAAAAAGAAACCAACCGAACAAATTACCTGTCTAAACCTCTACAAATTTTAAATCAACTATATCCCCTGATGCAATAGCATGTTACCAGTACTAATATAAAGTCATTAGTCCAGGAGATCCAAAACCTGTCAATGTAAATACAAATAAAGTCATCAAACCAGAGTTCGAATATGTGTCTTTAAAAAGTTGCAAAAAATAACACAATGTTTTTACCAAAGTTCTTTAAACACATACCTTGTGCTAACATATCACTTTGACATCTCCATCATAGTTTTTGCTTGAAAATACATAGGCTCCGCCACTCTTAAGATCACGACTAACCATATCATCAATGAGGCGGTGTTCATACCTACAAACGAATTACCATAAGGTTAGGTGCACAAGTTACATAATGAAAGAAACTTCAAAGTTCAAACCCTACAAATTCAGCTACTCGTGATATTTATGTATTTATAAAATTAAACCGTATAACTCATCGACACATATGATTATATAACTGTTCAGCATATGAGTTTAAAAGAAAAACAAATTCTCTTCGAAAATATCGGTCTTCGCCTATAACTTTGTGAGAGTAATTCAAGATTTATACCCTAAAATATTGCAACCCGAAAATTCCCATTTGTTCTTAACAAACTTTAAGGGTTATGAATAACCAAAGTAAAACAAACAACTTACTGATGTCGATAAAACATAAATGAATAATAGTAGCTTTACATGTGGAATAGGACCGGAACATACCAAGAAAGTGTGCAAGACCTTGTGCCTTTAAAGGTAGACGAAATGTTGCCATCCCAATACCTATTAGAGGCATAAATTCAACAACTATGAATGACACAAACATAGATTCGAACAAATAAATAAATCTGAACTGATAATATAATATATCTCAAGAGATTATACAAATTCAAGATGAAACACAAAACATGATTCGTTCTAAATAAATAATCACACCAATTAAACAACAACACCAATTAAAGACAGAACATGATTCGTTCGAAATTCAAAATGAAGCAGAAAACATGATTTATCACCTTGATCAATTGAATATTGTATGCACAATAATTTTCTTCAACTACCCATCATCATTTATTTTTCCTCGCACCTGAAAGCGGCAACACATAGTTGCTGGAAAAAAAACTGCATGAAAGTTTATAAAAATTCAGATCTTAAATACAATTTATTTGATCTATAAAACAAACCTCTTGTCATTACAAAGGCGGCGACAACGTCTTTCCGACTTGACGACGGCGGCGTAGGTTTGTTGGTGGCTGGAACAACCACCAAAAATTACCAAATACACAAAGCCACAACCATACCCCAATCTGAACTACCTGAAACCACCAAAACCACATACATATGGTGGCAGATTCGGCAGATCAAGAGGTGATAAGATTATGGCGGCTGTGTATTTTAGGGTTTAGATAAAAAAAAAGGTGTTTTATGTGTTTTCTTCGAATTTCAATTAATTGATTTGAAAAGGATGTTTTTCAACATTCAAGGTTTTGGTTAAATAGCCACAGCTTTTCAACATTACCATAAATACAAATCTTTCAACTTTCAATTTTTCAACTTTTCAACTTTTCAACAATTGGGATACACCCTTTATAGGGTACTAGACGACTACCCGCACATAGCGGCGGAAATACTTTTTGAGACACAAGTAACACTTTGTGGCATGTGTTTCGTAAAACTGAAATTGCAAAAGCTCGTAACATGCCATAAATATTTAACATGTATCAAACAACAGTTACAAACATTTAGTGAAAACAAAAGTGAAACATTACATCAATTCTGAGATAAAATCCAACAGCGCACGTTACTCGTTGCGTAAATTCTAATACACGACATTTGAGGTGTAGACTCATCCTTTACCAAAGTCTTTAACTTTTTTGACTAATAACTTGTACGTGTATCCATCTAGATAACGCAACATAAAGCTGATTATGCGAGAAAACATAGTCGGGCAATAGACACCAACCTTTGGAACTGTTTAACCTTGAGCTTTATTGATAGTTATTGTAAAGCTAGGACGGGCAAGCAATCGTGTTCCATTTAGCTTGAAAGAGAACATGTCTTCTTCAAACGGAGCAAGAGTACTCTAACTCGAGACTGCAGTCTGATAACAATTTCGACATTAATGACATTTGGATCAAATCATTTCGTATGAGCCTCGTGCCATTACATAATCTATTTGTCGGATTGAGATTCTTTAAAAAAATAAGCAAGGATTTAATTTTCAAGTGCAAGTAATGTTGGGGAAATTCGATCACGTTGAGCGAGATCAAGAATAGTAAATATTTTCTTCGTTAGGAAATCTTCCAATTAACAGTTCATTATGCTGTCAATGCGCATTCTAAAGACAAGTTAAAAAAGGTAATGAATGATAATGCTTAGAGTAATGCTATTTAGACCTACAAGATATGCCTAATTATATGCCTAATGCATAATACACTTATACATGTGTATTATATATTTTCTCTCTTTAAATTCACACCAATCATTTATTCAAACCAACCAATGAAATTATTAGACACATAATTAAGCATCATTAGTAGGCACAAGAATTATTTTTCTAATAAGATTATGAAGTGTGAGATACAAATAAACCACATGGATATGAAATCTATAAGTATATTATTTGAAACAATTGAAAGAAATATTATATGAAACGCTATACAGTTAAATAATCGAAAAAGACTGACCATCTGCCTATCTTCTACTAATGTGGGATGCACAGAGTTAATAAATTTTGCTCATTTTGATATATATGCGTATTTTTTTGATACTTTTTAAAAAGGACGGAACACTTTTTGCATATTCTTTATTATTGATGGGTTAAACGGGTGCAACTGTAATAAATTAAACGAGTTTAATGGGCGCACATGTAAAATACTAATTACGTTACTCGACGGATATTTTATATTTAATTTTTTATCCCCGACTTTTAAACAAGTATTTTTACTTTTTTATTTTACATCTTTTTATTTTTTTTTCCCGTTATAGCTTACGCCCCTTTAGCTCGCCCGTTTCGCCAGTATTTGTTTAGCCCGCGTCTATTTAACCCATCACTCATTTAACCTGTCGTCGATTTAACCCGCCGTGCGTACCCGCCTGCCCGCCCGTTTTTCCATATGCATGTACTCGTGATCACATGTATATGAGTAGTACTACACAATGTGTGATCATGTCAAATACCATTTGTTAATGGTCAATACGACAGATGATGATACGGAACTATTTTATAAAAAAAAAATGGTATTTGATGGAATAATTTAAATTTTTGTATTTTTTTAATACCAACCCTCCACTCAACAAGGAAGACATATCTCGGTAAATTATCGTTCATCACATAACATGAACGAGGTTTTAATCCAAGGACAAATTTTGCTTTCGTTGATTATAGTGGCCTAGTTGCAAGTTTACATCAAGCATGCCATATTTAAGTCTTGTTAACTCGTATATGGAATCATATATAGAGCTAATAATAGGGCAAAAAAAGTCGAAGTCATAATCAATTACTGCTCCAAATTTGCAAAATACAGTAACAATTTAAATGAAATAAGTAACGACATAAAATCAGCTCATCTCCTTAAACCTTAAATAGTACAGATATTTTTAGCATTAAAAAACAGTATGATGATTAGTGTCTTTATCAACCCAAAACCTTCATGGCCCAGATCAACAAAGTGACAAACTAATAAAAGTGATATCTAGTGAAAACATCAACTTAATAATTGATGTATCAAATAAAAGGCACGCTTCTTTCACATAACACAAGTGACGTCTTAACTCAGATTGATATAAAACAAAAAACTTAAACAAAAGTTAAATAGATTCATCTTAAGTTCTAAAGGAAACAGTAGGCTCAAAATTAAACAAACACCTATCTTCAAATATCGATTGGAGCCGCCTCTTCAGCAGCAACACCGCCAGCTGCTGGCTCTGCAGCAGCCTCACTTGCTGGAGCTTCTTCCGTACTAACTTCAAACTCGTTAATTTAGGCTTGTGCAGTTGCTTGGTCCAATACGGTGAATGGTTCTTCTACACCAATCACAGAGACGGTACAGAAGCTGTTAAAACTTGTTTTATAAACCTATCTCACTATACATAAAGTTCATACAGCTTTATAACCATATAAAGTAATTCGAATTCATATATACCTCTTCGTATAAACGTAGAAAAGTTAATAATCAAACGTGGATAAATAGATAAGTAGATAAAAAACAAAATTTGCAATATACTCCATAAAAAGTTTATAATCAAACAGGTGTTTACAATACCTGCTCATTGAGTTCCGCATGTTCATGATGTGGGGGTTTATTGTGAAGCGGTTGCATCCAAACCTTGATAACACATATAACATGAAAATATCTTTTACAACACAGAAGTTCGACATGAATCTGTTGTCAAACCTAATAGCCATTCGGTATTGCACAAGTATTCATGAAGATGTAGTATGCATGTCGATGGTGATCTGACAAGACGTCTCAGGCACAAAGGATTTTATAGCCATTCTTTGACAAGAGATAAGCACAATGTATTTATATAATTGATTCTAATTTGCCAATCAAAAAATTAGTTTGCCTAAAATAGGCTTTACGATACGTTGCATAAAGAAAGATATGCAATAACATAGTCATTAAGGAGAAAATTTTAACTTTACCACAATTCAATGCGAATGGAATAACTATATATAGTTTCCATTGTTAAAAATTCAAGATTTCTATACTTATATAGATTTACAGGTTTCTGGCAATAAATATTCAACTTTATCTTTTTTAATGATCCAATATTACTGTCTAGTTTAATGATTCAACATTACCTTGTTTAGAATGTTGAATTTCACCATACGGTTTGTAACAATTCTTAATGAAACTTATAGGAGAAGTTGTGTTGAAAATTTCAACTTTCAACAATCAACATCCCTCCTTTATAATTAGTATAGATATAGATAACAAGATCAATGTAAACTTAAGAGAGAATTGCATAAATCGTCCTTTAGGTTTGGTCATTTTACATGTTTCGTCCTAAATATTTTGAAAGTGCCGATATCGTCCTAAAATCAAACTATTTCACAAATTTTCATCCTTAATGTTTAGTCATTTTGCAAGTTTCGTCCCTAAAGTTTTTGTTATTTTGCAAGTTTCGTCCCAATAATTTTTCTCATAAGGACGATATTTGCATTAATGTTTCCCCACAAGGATGATCCTTGTACTTTTGTAACATTTAGGACGAAACATGCAATTTTGCCAAACTTTAGGGACGATTTATGCAATTTACTCTAAACTTAATCAGAAGAAGTTATGTAAATGCATCAAATGTGACGTAACAACTAGAGGTGATAAATCTTGGCCATTTTGATAAATATGAACATCTTTTTGCCAATTTTCAAAAAAGAATGGGGACTTTTTGCCCATTATTTATTATTAATGGGTTAAACGGGCGCATATGTAAGAAAATTATGGGCTTAATAGACGCACATGTAAAACACTAATTAGGCTACTCCGCGGATATTTTATATTTAGTTTTTATCTCCGGCGTTTAAACAAGTATTTTTATTTTTTAATTCTACGTTTTTATATGTCTTTTTTCTCATTTTAGTTTGCGCCCGTTTAGCCCGTCCGTTTCACCCGTGCCCGTTTATCCCGCGCCCGTTTGGCCCGCCGCCCGTTTAACCCGTCGCCAATGCCCGTCCGCTCGCCCGTTTTGCCACCTCTACTAACAACTATTGCTTATAAATAACAATAAGAACCTTCTTGAAGTTGCTTTTTAGAGGAAGTTAGGCTTTTAAACTAGCTTATTATAGATAAAGCCTTTAAGCAAATTTATGTTTTCCTTTGCAGGTCATTTTTATGCCACCTCACGCTTCGACTATTATATGCACTAAGTTTCAACTCTAACCAGTTACTTCCCTAGGTGCTGGTATGGTCGTCAAGATCCATCTACTGAAGTGTAGATTTTGTTTATAAAGCACAGCTTCAACTCTAACAAGTTACTCAGGTGTTGGCATGGTCATCAAGATCCTTATAGTAGATCGTGAAGTCTAAATTTGTTTATAAATCAAAAAAAAGTTGAGAAGATGTAAAAATCATTAGCTCGCTAGAGCAAATAGTTTTATATAATATCATATCATATCATTTGATATTTCTATAAACATTACTCTCCTTAGGAAGCTAACAGCATAGTCTTGTTTCTAACTTGGATGTTTTATGTACTTCAAAATATATAAATGAATGAAATGTTTTTTCTTTAACCGATGTGGGACGGGCATCTCTACGTTCTAATTCGATCCAATCACAAACCATAAATTTATCGTATTCACATCACTTGATTTCACCGGAGACTAATTGCTGCCTCCCACCTGTCACGTCAGCTCATCCGCATCCACCGTAGTTATCATGCAAAAATGATTCATGAGGTGTTGGCACGTTAGACACTAGCTACTTGTGAGCTTAGTTCAAGTTTGGTATTCACTGATGTATAAACTTATGTTTTATAAATCAGTTTCACAACAAACATCGAAATACTCAGGAAACACTATCCAGTATGCTAAGAGAGATGTAAGCGGTTGGCACCAGAAAGTGGTGCTAAAGCCGCCACGTAGGATTTTGGGGCTTTAGTATCACATTTATAGGGTAATGGTTGGCACGAGAAAAAATGGTGTAAAAAAGTTATAATGGGCCCACAAATACCCACTTTATAACTAAAAAAATCCAAAAATTCTAACGCCACCTGGTGATTTTAGCGCGAGACGAGGAGTGGTGCGCCGAAGGGATGTGACCCCAAAGGGCTAACAACCCACTTACCAGCTCCCGTTCCCCTTTCTAATGTACTCATCTATTCAACGTGTCATTGTTTTATTGGTTTGTAGAACAACTATTCACATAGCTATAGTTAAGTAACATTTTTATACACAAAATTAGTTTTACTGGGAATATACATTTATAGAGTTTCGACAAAAAATACATATCTTATCAAAAGATACCTAAACCAAATGTGTTACTAATATACTTGATGATGTCAATAAGAAGCGATTAGATATAAACGATATGGCTCGAAATTACGAGGTTAACGATTAAGAAGATAGTATGATAAATCCAAAGAAACAAACTTTTCTATCTTCAGTTAATTCTTCTATCATTAAGAGTTGCGCTAATCGGTTAGGATAATAGAGTATCTATACACAAACAACACGCACGCGCACACACAACTTGGACGTCAAGATTATCTATCAGCTTCGATCCCTTTCGCTTCTTCCAGATTTTCTCCTCTTGGCTGCGTTGATGAACTCCATTATCGCTTCCATTTCACTTACTTTCCGTGAGAAGGAAAACATAACCATTAGTAGCAGTCGTAGGGGCAACCCAGAAAGTAAAAAACAACTCAAATCATACCATTTTTATCAGCAAAATTCCTCTTCAGTGATAAAAAATGCGAACGAGGAAACGAACAACAAGAACACTAGTAATCTTGTATGCAACCGACTCATGAAACTTATCAGAACACTTGCGTATGATCATGAATGAGCCCCTCCAGAACAACTGCTGCTAAAGCCGCTATATCTTGGTCTTAGACTCTTAGCAACAAAGGAGGTCCTTTCTTGCTGTAGCACAATTGCTAAATTATGAATTTGCCAAGCTTTGTACGTAAAGCTCGTGCTCGAATCATTCGAGTTTTTACCAATCCGATCTCGAGATTTTTCATGAATGACTCGAGATTCACCAATCCGATCTCGAGATTTTACCAAAAGAAAGTGCATGGCAACATAGTCTGTTGTAGCACGATTGCTAAATTATGAATTTGCCAAGTTTCGGCTCCTACTCTGGTTAGGAGTCGCAGGTTCGAGTCCTGGCAGCAGACTTTTTTTTTTTTTTGCAAATATAACTTGGTAATAAACAAGTGAAAATTAGTTGGCCCCTGCGACCTTCGCGTTATTAGCACCAGCTGAGCTAATAGGCCTTTTTTTTTGTTTTGGCTATTTATTGTCCCATACTTAAATTGTAACTGGTGACTTAATAGCCTTATTTCTAAAAACATTTTTCTTTAACAGCTAAACAACAACACAAAGAACAATAAATTCGATTGTACTAGAAAGATTTTTGTGGTTAAACTTATTGAATGGAATTTAAAGAAGACTGGATAATGAATCGACTTACAACTACAAGAAAGAATGAAAATAAGATTGCATTAAATATTAAATAACACTTCAATGTGCACAGTACGTTAAAAGTTGATTTTATCAAACTAATTGAAATGAAAAATATAATGGTAAATAGAGTTTATCTGTTATATTAAGAAGTAAAGGATTGATAACAGGCACATGCAAAACACATTCTAGCTTATGTTGTTGGCTCTCGAAGATGCGTCTTATGGTGTTGTTTGGGAGGACTGGATCACAAGTGATCACCAAAGAGCACAAGGTTGGTTTCATGGATGCTTCCTTACCTGGTTCCAATGTTGCAAGACTTGTACATGAGAAATTCCCAAAACGCAACACAGACAAGACGGCAATGGAAAGCCTGTTGAGAGTTGGGATGGATGGAGTTGTACTAAAACCTATTTCAGTGGAGAAGATGAGGGTTGCTCTATCTGAGCTTTTAGAGCATAAAAAAGGTACTACATGAAGCGTAATAGTACCTTAATAACCATGAACTTCAGAAGTGTACATATTGCTACTTTTTTAGTACATACCGTCTGTTATTACTACTATATGATAGAAGATCTTAATGTTGTTCAGAAACACTCGACTCTGGATTTACGGAGTTTTCTAGTGATTCAGAGTTTAAGCTTCGATTTATGCTACAATTATCGGTTTTTGTTTTTCTTAGTTGCTTCGTTTCATATATAGTGTTTATGAAAATAGTGTAGTTGGTTAACCATCTTGTAGAATTTCTATCATGCAAAAACAATTTACGAGTTTTTGGCACACTAGCCAGTTGTGACTTTGTGAGCTAATTAGTTCAAGTTGAGTATTCACTATTGGTGCATAAACATATTTTACAACCCCATACCAAGAGTGTAAAGCAGTTGAACTACTGAGCGAAGCTAAGTGAACATTAGAAATAGGTACACATAGGTCGGGATAAGTAGTCCATACATGTATACCTATGGAACCGATTAAGGCTCAAAACGTTTAAAGAAAAGAGAAAGTTGGAACAAAAAAGCAAACTACAGATTCAGGTTAAATATAAGCATAACCTTAAAACTGAAATTACGCTTGAAATAAACAAACCCTTGTGTTAGTTTTATCATACTCTATGATTTGTTTCCCCATCGATGTGGGACAACAAAACCATCTATTTCTAAATTCTTCTTGTCTCGAAATATAAGAGCATCTCTACCAAGCGGGAAATGTTTAACTAGAAACGATTAGTTACCGTTAGTCCCTTATTTAAAATCAAATACCACAATCGTAATTTATTTAAAATGTTAGACCGCGGTATTTGAGTTTTGTCAATTGTGAAGGAAATGCGTACATGACTAAATTCTATTTTTTTTTTTTTATAAAGTGCATTCGCATTAAAATGTCATTAAAAGAAAATTACATCAATAAAACTTAACCAAACCAAACTATTACATATTCAAATTAAAACAAAATCAAAAACATTACCGAAGACCTTGAATCTTTCTCATCCGAAGAAAATATGCTTGCCATTGTCGTGATTGATTGGGGGGCAGTAACATAGATCCATAGATGAAAACGGTGATACCCACAAAAGAAATCAACAAACACAACCTTCCAAAACCGAACTCCCAAACCCAAGAAAATATGCTTGCCATTGTCGTGGTTGATTGGGGGGCAGTAACATAGATCCATAGATATAGGTACGGAAATGAAAACAACCATGTAGGTGTGAATCACTTTGTAGGAATATCCACCATTGTGGAAAAGAAAACTAGATCTGGGAAATGAATTTGATTTGTTTTTGGAATTGAACATGATAATTGAAGGGGGTTTAAGTTTATTGGTAGCCCTCCGAACCTCCGACGTGTAGCCGGTGGCCGGAGGCGGCGGCTAAAAGATGGTTTAGGGTTAGAGAGAAAAGATGGTTTTAAATTGTAGTAAAGCTCGTTAAGTTATAGTAAAGCTAAAAAATGTGCTAATATATACTTTATAACAAAATTTCGCATCAGAAATATTTAAACGTTTTGTTTTTTTTACAAGACATCTCGGAAAACAACAATTCAAGGTTTGTGTGATTCTATCTAATTATCTAATTGCTTAGATGAACCGATAGTGATTTCGGTTCCCGACTAAACCGATATTCACTTCGGTTCTCACCGTTTTATTTATAACTATATGTTACTATATTTCAGTGTACTATCAAACTTTTTGAGGGTATTTTTTCGTGTAATTGAATTTAAGATTGCAAATTAATATACGTTGACTACAAAGTCAAAGTAACCTCTTTTTAGTGCATGTTTCTTATTAACTAAAAGTGGCTGAAGTCATTCCAAAACTTACAGCATTACGACTAACAAATCTCACGGATGGAGATGGATCCCACGGTTTGGAACTCTAGGCTTGTTAAGTTTACACAGTTTAAATAAACAGTTTAGATTTTGGGGCGCATCTCGCGAAAGGAGGCTTCCGCTCAACCCTCACCCCTCTAGCAAGGGACTTTGCCCATTGACCTTTGCATCTTTGTCGTGATGGTATAAAGTTAACAGTGACGAGTGTGCATTTATCCTAACTAGTCTTGAGTTAAATTTATGTAAGGCTGTCAAAATCGTGGTTGTCGATTTTAAAGTTTAAACTTTTTTTAAAATCACAATTAAAAAATTTGAGATCATGAAGTTTGATAAAAGATCAAAATAAAAAAAAAGTTTTGAGAATATGAACATGTCATCATGCATCGGAAGAGTTTAAAGTAATTGGACAAATACTTTAAAACCCCGCGTACATAACATCATAGTCTTGATTCCAAATTAGACATCATGTGCCTGACACGATATATGAAGGAATGGAACAAATTTCCTCGAACCGATGTGGGACTGAAATGTTGATAGTCAATACCTTTCACGCATAATATAAAAGAGTTGAGAATATATACAAAGACTTAAGTTTTATGCCTACTTCCTAAATCAATCTAATCAGTCAGAAAGCTTAAGCCCTGTTTAGTTGGTGAAAATTTTTCTATTTTTCCAGAAAATTTTTCATTTGAAAACTGAAAAACAGAAAAACTGTTTAGCAGATCATTTTCAGAAAATTTTCTAAAATTCTAAAATTTTCATTTTCCAAATTTATATAGAAAATTGGAAAACACCATATTACCCTTTTCTAAATTTTCAACTCTTTTATAGAAGAAAAAAAACTCCCCTCTTTTCTAGAAATTTGTAAACAAAAAAATATGAAAATTTTTCCACAACTAAACATACCCTTAACGTATTCGCATCGCTCAATTTCACATGAGAGTACTCGCAGGCTCCACCACCGTCACCTCATCCGTATCCACCATAGTTATCGTGCCTAAACGATTTACGAGGTGGCGACACTTTAGAAAATAGCTACTCACTACAAGAAAAGCGAAAACGGATGACCACATTCTCCCGTATGAAAGTTTAGGCAAAAGTTTGACCAAAAATGTTGACCAAGATTGAACATCTTTTTACAAGTGTGATTAACGGTAATAATCGGGCAACCTGGACTATATCTTGTTGTTAGACTACAAAAACCACTTGTCATTTCTGAAGTTTCCAATTGATTTGGAAGCTTTCGAGCTGCTATTAAGGTATGTTATTGTTATGTTTAGTCATGATATTCGCATAAGTCGTGTCTAGGGATAGTGTCGAATAGCCTAGTTTCCTAATAGCTATGAATAAAGGTCGGTTGGCATTGTCTAAGCCCAACCCGACCCGTAGGACTTGTTATAGTCGGTTCCCCCTCATCTCTATAAAAGGAGATGAGGGGGAACAAACCAAACACGTCATTCTTTCAATAAAAGTAATCGGGAACGATTAGGGATTTACCTTGTGGGCGTCACTTTTCTGTCGATTCTGCTGTGTGTGTTATTCGGGATCGATATTCCGCATCTAGTAATCAGGGTTGTAGGGATTAACCCTACAAGTGGTATCAGAGCTTCGGTTCTTCGAGTGGCTGATTATCTAGAATCGATCGGTGAAGAAACTTGGTGTTTTGGTTCTTGAGCATCAAGGGTAGTAGCAGGACAATCGATTGAAAAGGGTTGTTGATCGAGTTTCGATTGACAAGGATCGGAGCTGCCATTCTTTTCTTGTTTCTGTCGCTGGAAATACAGAGAGAGAGAAAGGTAGAAGAAGACGCAGGGTTTTTTTTTGTGGCTGGTTGTGTTAAAGTCAACGAAGGGAAAAAAAAGAAATATACTACGAAGGTTGTTAAGATTTCCTTGGGCTATTTTTGGGCCAAGATTTATATTAGACTAATATTATTTTTCAAGATTTAATTTAAAGTATATTAGTTTAAGATTGTTTTTGTTTTTAATAAAACAAAAAGATTTACTTTGTAGTATTTTGACACAAGGGGACTTCGTAATTCGTGATTGTGAGGTTTAACGTATCACAAGGTTTAGCGAGTTACCGAAGGGGCTTTGTCGGTTTGTGATTGTGAGGTTTTTCACAAGGTTTAGCAAATCAACAAAGGGATTAAAGAATGACAGGAGCCAAGTTTGACATCGAGAAATTCGATGGAACTGGCGGTTTTAGGTTATGGAGAATCAAGATGCGTGCTTTATTAATCCAGAACGGATGTGAAGCAGTTCTGGAGGTTTTACCCGCGAATATGGAAGCTGAAGAGAAATCTAAGCTTGACAAGAAAGCTCACAGTGCCATGATTTTGTGTTTAAGTAACAAGGTCCTGAGAGAGGTTACCGGGGAGACGACTGCAGCGGGGGTTTGGTCAAAGCTCGAGTCTTTATATATGACAAAGTCATTGGCCAACAAGTTGTACCTGAAGAAGAAGTTGTATACATTCTACATGCCGACTGGACGAAAGATTTCCGAGCATATAGATGAGTTCAACAAAATCGTTCTTGATTTAGCAAATATTGAGGTAAAATTCGAAGATGAAGATCTTGCTTTATTGTTACTCACGTCTTTACCAGCATCATACGAACACTTTGTGGATACTTTGCTTTATGGAAAGGAAGATTTGACTTTGGAGGACGTGATGGCCACACTAAATTCAAAGGAAATCAAAGAAAGGTTCAAGGCAAAGGGGGATGATGGTGAAGGGTTATATGTGAGGGGAAGAACTGATCGCAGGAATTCGCATCAGTCAAAGGGAAAGTCAAGATCGAAGTCTCGAGGTGGAAGACTCAAATGCTTTATTTGCCAATCTGAGGAGCACTTGATAAGAAACTGTCCGAAGAATAATCACAAGAAGTCAAAAGGTTACGTCAAGAAAGATGATCAACCAAGCTCCAGTGGTTCGATTTACGACGATTCTGAGGTGATGATGGCGATGAGTGCAGAAAGACCGCAAGACTGGATCATGGATTCAGGAGGTTCATATCACATGTCACCCAGATTAGATGTATTTTTTGATTTTCTGGAATGCGATGGGGGCAGCGTACTGTTGGGCGACAACAGGGAGTGCAAGATCAGAGGTATTGGCAAGGTAAAGGTACAACTGAAAGATGGGTCAAGTTTTGTGTTACACAATGTCAGGTATATTCCTGAATTTAAAAGAAACTTGATATCGCTGGGAACTCTTGAAAAAGAGGGATATACCGTAAAATTGCAGTCGGGCAAAGTCAAGGTGATTAATGGTTCTAGGGTTATTATATCTAGAACCAGAAGGGAGAACTGTGTGTACTCTTTGGATGGCCATGCATTGGTCGGTGAGCTTAATGCTAGTGTTGAAGAAAAAGACAGTCTTGTGCAGGTTTGGCATAAAAGACTGGGACATATCAGGGAGGCGGGACTACACGTGCTAGAAAAGCAGGGTTTGTTTGGCAAGAAGAGTCTAGGTAAGCTCGATTTTTGTGAGAATTGTGTTCTGGGAAAGTCACATCGAGTCCGTTTCGGTGTAGGAAGGCACACTACTCAGGGAGTGATAGACTATGTTCATTCAGACTTATGGGGTCCGTCTCAGGTGGAATCATTGGGATGTAAGGGGTATTTCTTATCTATAGTTGATGATTATTCCAGGAGGGTATGGGTTTATGTTCTCAGGTTCAAACACGAAGCATTTGAGAAGTTCAAAGAGTGGAAGCAGTTAGTAGAGAATCAGACTGGGAGGACGGTTAAGAAGCTTAGGACGGATAATGGTCTTGAGTTCTGTAACCGGGAGTTTAATCAGCTATGCACTGAGAGTGGGATTGCTAGACATTTGACAGTTGCCGGGACGCCGCAGCAGAATGGGTTAGCAGAACGGATGAACAGAACTCTCATGGATAAGGTACGCTGTTTATTAATACAGTCTGGATTGCCCAAGACCTTCTGGGCGGAAGCGACATGTACGGCCGCATATCTTATAAATAGGTCACCATCGACAGTGATTGAGAAGAAGACACCTATGGAGATGTGGTCGGGACATCCTAGTGATTATGGGATGTTGAGGGTTTTCGGCTGTGTCGCGTATTCACACGTTAAACAAGGGAAGCTCAAGCCGAGAGCGGTAAAATGCGTTCTTTTGGGGTATCCTGAAGGTGTGAAGGGGTACAGACTATATAGGCTTGATAATGAATCACCTAAAATAGTCACAAGCAGGAACGTGGTCTTCAATGAAAGTGTCATGTACAAAGACACGTTGAAGGATACTGGTGCAGGTAAAGATAAGTCTGTTGAGGAACTAAAGGTTGAGGTGGAACTGCAGAGGTTAAATAATCATACGCCTGAGGAAGACCAGACAGGTCAGGAAGATCAAACAGGTCAAGAAGATCAGAGAGATCAAGAAGACCAGACAGATCAGGAAGATGGCTATGATGAAGGTGCAGGGTTTCAAGAAATTGATCATCCACCGGATCTCACAGATTTTCAATTGGTTCGGGATAGAGAGCCAAGGACAAGAACGAAGCCGGTGAGGTTTCGGGATGAGAGTAATATGGTTGCTTACGCGTTTGCTGCATCAGAGGAAGAAGATACTCATGAACCATTGACATACCGGGAAGCAGTTGCGTGTGAAGACAATTCTAAGTGGAAAGTTGCTATGAAAGAAGAGATGGATTCTCTGAGGAAGAACAAGACCTGGGTGTTAGTAGATCATCCAGCTGGGCAAAAGCTGGTGAGCTGCAAATGGCTGTACAAAATAAAGGAAGGGATTGAAGGTGTTCAAAAGCCTAGGTACAAGGCAAGGTTGGTGGCTCGTGGATTCACACAAAGGGCAGGTATTGATTACAATGAAGTATTTTCGCCGGTAGTTCGACACACATCTATTCGGGTTATACTTGCATTGACTGCGTGTAAAGATTATGAGCTGGAGCAGCTTGATGTAAAGACGGCGTTTTTACATGGAAATCTTGAACAAGTGATCTACATGAGGCAGCCACCGGGATTTGAACAAGGTAACAAGGTATGTTTGTTAAAGAAATCTCTTTATGGTTAGAATCAGTCACCTAGGCAATGGTACAACAGCTGCGTATATTACAGGAGTTATGCGCCAGGGGAGTATATCTATCTATTGTTATATGTAGACGATATGCTAATTGCTTGTAAAAGCAAGGCTGAGATCGCGGCTACCAAGTCTTTGCTTAAAAAGGGAGTTCGACATGAAAGAGCTCGGGGAAGCAAAGAAGATTCTTGGTATGGAGATCGTCAGGGATCGGAGTCGCAAGATTCTGAGGGTGTCATAATCCGGGTACGTTTCTAAAGTTTTAAAAAGGTTTAGAATGGACAATGGGAAGTCGGTTCAGACGCCATTGGGTGGGCACTTCAAGCTATCGTTGAAGGATTGCCCGGTTAGGGATTGTGATGTTGAAAGAATGAGTAGGGTGCCATATTCAAATGCGGTTGGGAGCTTGATGTACTTGATGGTATGCACGAGGCCAGACATAGCGTATGCAGTAAGTGTAGTTAGCAGATATTTGGCGAATCCGGGTAAACTCCATTGGAAAGCAGTGAAGTGGATTATGAAATATTTGTAGGGCACTGTAAACGTGGGTCTGGTGTATGGGACAAATCGTGGCAACCATGTGGACGTAACAGGTTTTGTTGATTTAGACTACGCTAAGGATCCGGATAAGGGTAGGTCTCTCACTGGTTACGCATTTTTAGTACAAGGATGTGTTGTAAGCTGGAAGGCAATGCTACAACACGTGGTGGCTCTTTCAACTACAGAGGCAGAGTATATGGCCCTTACGGAGGCTGTGAAGGAAGCTATTTGGCTAAGAGGACTCTTGGAAGAGTTGGGCGTGAAGCTCAACACTGTTGCAGTTAATTGTGATAATCATGGCGCGATTCATTTATCGCGGAATCATGTTTTTCATGAAAGGACTAAGCACATGAATGTGCGTTATCACTTAATCAGAGAAGTCTTGGAAGCAAAGACGGTTGAAGTTCTGAAGGTGGGTACTGAACACAATGCTGCGGATGCCTTGACGAAGGTGGTACCTGGACGGAAGTTACAACACTGCCTGGAATTGCTGAGTGTTGGGATAGGCTAATATATGCCTAAGGTGGAAATTGTTATGTTTAGTCATGATATTCGCATAAGTCGTGTCTAG
Organism: Glebionis coronaria; assembly: GCA_025667525.1. Lineage (NCBI taxonomy): Eukaryota > Viridiplantae > Streptophyta > Magnoliopsida > Asterales > Asteraceae > Glebionis > Glebionis coronaria. The sequence continues at coordinate 15,812,902 of CM046874.1, read as the reverse complement.
GGATAGTGTCAAATAGCCTAGTTTCCTAATAGCTATGAATAAAGATCGGTTGGCATTGTCTAAGCCCAACCCGACCCGTAGGACTTGTTATAGTCGGTTCCCCCCTCATCTCTATAAAAGGAGGTGAGGGGAACAAACTAAACACGTCATTCTTTCAATAAAACTAATCGGGAACGATTAGGGATTTACCTTGTGGGCGTCGCTTTTCTGTCGATTCTGCTGTGTGTTTTATTCGGGATCGATATTCCGCATCTAATAATCAGGGTTGTGCGGACTTAAACTAAGGTAATTAACTTTCACTTCATCTGGTAACTTTTCGCATATTTTGTTTAATATAAAAAGTACGTTAAAAGGTGATTTGATCAAATAATTCGAAATGAAAAATGGCAAATGGAGTTTATTTGTTACATTAAGAAATAAAGGATTGATATTATTAACTGTTAGCTACTTGTTAAATGGCAAACATTACGTAAGCTAAGACTAATTTCAATTTCTGCCATGATAAACTCTAAAAACTTTATAAACTCTTTCATAAATCTACTATTGTGGATGGCATGAGATTCAACTGTTAGCTACTTGTGAAGTGTGCTAATATACTTCGTTGATGCCAATAAGAAGCGATTAGATATAAACGATAACTAAATATGGCTCCAAATAAGATTGAGAAAGATAAATCCAAGATATAAACTTTGTCTATCTTCAGTTAATTCTTCTACGATTGAGAGTTGCGTTAATCGGTTAAGGATAATAGTATCTATACACAAACAACAAGCACGCGCAAACACAACTTGGACGTCAAGATCACCTATCAGCTTCGATCCCTTTGTCTTCTTTCAGATTTTCTCCTCTTTGCTGCATCGATGAACTCCATTATCGCTTCCATGTCACTTACTTTGGGTGACAAGCAAAACATAACCATTAGTAGCAGTAGTAGGGGCAACCCAGAAAGTAAAAAACAACTAAAATCATACTATTTTTATCAGCAAATTGCTCATAAGTGATAAAAAAAATGTGAATGAGGAAAAGAGCACGGGAGATGAACCTGAGATGCAAAATTGTTCATTTGTTGGCGTATACTGAATGTTCACCCAAAAAAGTTGAATACGTGGACACATTATTAGCATGGCACACATGTGTGGTTTATATGTCCATATATAAACCGAACATGTTTGAAAGCTAACAACATTGTCTTGTTCTCAACTTGAATATTTTATACACGTTAAATATATAAGTGAACGAAATGTTTTTCTTTTAACCAATGTGGGACACTCTTTGCTCTTCTCATGCATCAAATATGAAAAGATAATATAAATAACAGAAAATTAAACTGTGAATGTCAATCTTTAAGATATAACAAACACCAGAGTCGCAACAATTTTCAAACGGTTACCACTTTGATGTAACCTATTGTTTAATTAACAATAGCACTATTAGAAAGCTAGGTATTATGGCATTGATGTCTCGTCATTTTTAGGTGGTATTTTGCCACAACCCGCCACTACACCATACCTCTTCGCTGTAGCCTCGCCAAAGCTCCGTTCACTATCTAACTGAGGAGGAAAAGAAACAACAACAAAAAACAGGCCCCACAAGTATATAACCGTCGCAATTTTATTGGAAATTTTATTTATTTATTTTATCCTCTTTCTATTATAAATACATTACAAAATTCACATTTTTCCTACAAAATTATCAATTAAATTCAAACTTAATTCCAAATTAACAAATAACATATCTTATTCAGTTCCACACAATTTTGATCAAATCTAAACCATGATCGATAAACTAATTAAAGAAGACGACGTTCGACAAAAAGCGATGATCGATTTAGCACTCCAATATGAAACTGCAACAACTGCTAAATTTGACTTGCAGGAAGCATATGAAAAACGCACTGATATTCTTAAAGAAAGTCGTGATCCGATCATCAAATTTTTGAAACAAACATCAGATAAAAAGTATGAGATGCATAATGCTTTGTTTCGAAAAACAGTTAAAATAGAAAAAGAAATAGAAGCTAACTGAGTCTTGGGCCTAAGTAATTTAATTTGAATATCTTATTTTCATTTGAATTTCTGTATTGTATTTTTATTTTCCGTGATGAAATTTTTACTTTTTGTAGTTTAATTCAATTTCTAACGGCTATGTATTAATTTCATTTGGAAAACGGCTATGTATTAATTTTAATTTCTAACGGCTATATTTTCTCTATATATAGTACTTGCATTTTCTCATATGCAAAACACACTCTCAAACATGTCTAAAAAAACACTTCTGGAAACAAGAAACAAAACAAACGAAAAGCAACCGGAAGCAACCCCTTCACGCAAGAAAAGGTCCCTGAATCAATCCCCCCACAACCTTACCCAAACCCGATAGATGGATCATCGGTTCCTACTATTGATACTATACTTGACGAACCAGAGAGCCCTGTTGAAGAATACGAGGTATCTGCTGAGTTTCGTCTTGCTGAGTTTCGTCTTACTGAGGAACAAGAACATCAGTTGCTTCTTCATGAAGAAGTATTATGTGAAACATTAGCAGAAGTAGAAAGGGAAGAAAAAGAGTTGGAGAAGCAGATCAAGAAAGAAAGAGCTGAGTATTTTATGTTGCGGTATTCTTTTTCAGCAGATACATCTGATTCGGATTTCGAAAAAAATGAGTAGCTTAATTTGAATTCTCCAGTAACCGTATTTTTTTCGTATCGTATTGTAATTTGTATTTTATTTTAACAAATGAATTAAATTTATTATAAAATAAGGGGAAAAATATAAAATAAGTAGTGGTGGGGCCAAAGTGAGGAAGAGTGGTATGTCATGATAACATGGGTTTTTTGTAATTAAGAGTGTCAAGTGACGTGGCACCCCGTAAAACCCAAGTGAGAAGAAAATAGTGTATCATGACACCTAGCTCTCTTATAAGTGAATGAAATGAGAGTTTCCTTTAACCAATGTGGGGCAGGAAACTTATAATATCCCTACTTCTCATGCATCATATCCCTGCTTTCCAATTCAATATAACTACCATAACAAACCTTAATTTTATCGTATTTGCATCACTCGATTTCACCGGAGAGTACTCGCAGCCTCCTTCACCCTCATCTCGTCTGCATTCACCTTAGTTATCATGCAAAAACGATTTACGAGGCGTTGGCCCGTTAGACACTAGCTGCATGTGGATTGTGAACCATTAACGCTAGTTAAAAGATAATGGGCATTTTCATTGGAATAAATGTTTTGAACAAATGATTCAAAGTGGTATTGTTTCAATACTAGTTAAAAGATTTGAATTAAAATCTATTGCGATAGAAAAAGACGATTAATTGGTCTTAGTCAAGATGCTTATATTTTTTTTAGAACGGCAATTTTATTAAAAGGCTAGCAAGGAGCTAGAAGCCAAATATTACAAAGGAATCAAATGAGGATTTTTAAGCCAATCCTCCCATGAAAACGTCCTTTTACATCTACTAGATACCCAATTAAAAGAATAAGAAACAATGTCATCGAAAATCACCGAACGACGCGGAGGAACCTGATAAAAAACAGAACGATTGTGAAACACCCAAATATACCACCAAGCCACATAGAACACGCCTTCCAACACAGCCTTTGACGCCGAAGACCGCCGCAGAGATAACAACCAAGACTTCCAAGCATCAAAAGAGGACAAACTCTGTCCGTCCACCTCCCACCATCTACAAATTCTACCAAACACCTCTTGCGCAATATCACAACTGAAAAAAAAGATGCTGAGATGTCTCCAAAGAACCAGCACACAACGGGCAGGCATTAGACTCCACCTCCACACCTCTACGAGCTAGATTTTGTCTAGTAGGAAGACAATCACGCCACATACTCCAAGCAAAAATATTAATCTTTATGGGAATACATTTTACCCATCTTGTAGGATCGCTAAAAACAGGAAGATACGAGGCGTCAATGACGTTCCGAACATCTTTGACCTGAAAAACCCCATCGCTCGATAAGTCACATAACCAACGATCAGAAGTAGGCAAAAGGGACACATCCTTAACAATAAGATACAAAGCATCCCACTGCTGTTCTCAGCACCATCACGCACACAACGTCTAAAGGACATATCCAACGAGGCTGCCGCAATTTTGGACGCAACCAAAGATTCCTTATCTGATTCTAAGGCAAACACACGAGGAAACTTCTTACATAACGGATAACCCAAAATCCAGTTATCATACCAGAACCTAGTCAAAAGACCATCCCCTACTCTTTTCTTGCAGTGAGAAATAAAATCAAAACCGTTCGCTTTCAAATAACGAACTTCTCGAATAATCGAGCACCAAGGAGAAGACCGAGAAGTCGAATGATGATCAATAAAATCACCATATATCGCCTGGATCACCTTGGACCAAAGCAACTCATCATGCGAGATAAACCTCCAAACCCATTTAAGGAGAAGAGCCCGGTTAAGCGCGAAAAAACTAGAGACACCCAAACCCCCGTTCTTTTTAGACGCTAAAATCTTTTTCCAAGCTATCCAGGAAATCTTTTTCTCCGAAGAATCCACACCATTGAAAAAATTCCGTCTAATAGCTTCCATATCATTCAACACTCCTTTGGGAGTTTTGTAGATGGACATAGAGTATAAAGGCGTCGCCCCTAGAACCGATTTCAATAAAGTCAACCTACCACCAATGGACAACGTTTTAACCTTCCACATAGATAATCTCGAAAAAATCTTGGAGATTATACCCTCCCAAGCCGACTTACGAGACATTTGTTCCCCAACCATGACACCTAGGTAACGAAACTGATGGTGTAGCACCCCACAACCAATATTAGCCGCTGCTTGAGAAACTAAATTCCTAGACACCCCAATACCCAACAGCTGACATTTATGAAGATTTATTCTCAGCCCCGATGCGAGGAAGAAACATTGAAAAATTGTAACAATACCCTTCAAGTTAGAATCAGACCATTCTCCTAAGAACATGGCATCATCGACATAAAAAGATGAGAAATACAGGTCGAACCGTTCAATTGAACACCCTTGAAGAAGCCCTCCGAAGCTGAACTAGATACAGATATGTGCAATGACTCCATAACTAAGATAAATAAAAAAGGAGACAAAGGGTCACCTTGTTTAAGCCCTCTATGGAACGAAAACTCGGCCGTAAGGCTCCCATTAACCAAAATCGAAGCTCGTGCAGAAGAGAGAGTCCCAAGTATCCATCTACACCAATTCGGACCAAAACCAAAAGCCTGCAAAACATCAGTAAGGTAATCCCAACGAACAGAATCATACGCCTTAGCGAAATCCAGTTTGAAAAACATCGCCTGCTTCTTAAACTTTTTACACCAACCTAGAATCTCATTTAGGATGAAAGGACCATCTAAAATTTTCCTCTTAGCAACAAAAGCAGACTGTGAGTCGGAGACAAGATCAGAAATAACACAAGACAAACGATTAGCAAGAATCTTAGTTACTACCTTGTAAACACAACCAATCAAACTAATCGGCCAAAAATCTGAAACCACCTTTGCCTCCGTAACTTTGGGAATCAAAGCAATAAAAGAGGAGTTACATCCATTCGAAAATGATCCTTGGGCAAAAAACTGTTCCACTGCACAACAAAAATCAGTCCCCACTGTATCCTAAAATTTTCGAAAGAACTCGAACGTGTACCCATCTGGACCTGGAGATTTATTCTCACCACATTCCCAAACGGCTCTACGGATTTCATCCCTAGAAACAATACTGTCCAGCTCAACGACCTGCTCCGAAGATAAACGTCTATTAAAAGGGGCGTTCAACTTGAAACGAGAAGTAGAGGGTTCCTCGAACCGCTCTTGGAAATGATTCTTAAAAGCCTCCTTCACCTTTACAGGTTTTGTACACCACACTCCATCAATAAACACCCCCCGAATAGATAATTGAGACCTCTTCTTATTAATGATCCCATGGAAATATTTAGAGTTTTCGTCACCTTCAATGGCCCATTTGACCTTAGATTTCTGAACAGCCTCTTTAGAAGCCACCTTCTTAATATCAAACAATTGCCTCATAAGATCTAACCTCTTCAGAAGAATAGAATCGGATCTCATACCTTGTTCCAGTTTCTTTTCGATATCTCCCAACTCACGACTAATAGAATTACTTACACTCAAAAGTTTGTCCTTACGGTCCTTGACGCATTGACGAATAATAGGCTTAAGACCTTGTAATTTTTTCTTGAACCTGATCATACCGTTGGAATCCCCAATTGGTAAAGAACTCCAAGCCTGAATCACCATAGCCTCAAACACTTCAAGCCCTAACCATGAATGATAAAACCGGAATGGAGTCAGACCAAAGTCCGTATAGACCTCGTGCAACATAATAGGCCGATAATCTGAAAGATGTCTATCAAAACAAGTCGCTGTTAATAAAGGAAAAGTGGAAAACAAACCTTCAGTAACGAGAAAACGATCAAGTTTACTCATTTTGGATGCCGACGGGTGTGCCCACGTGTACGAATAACCTTCCATCTTAACATCTGACAAACCCGATGAATTAATGAAATCATTGAACAATCTCGCACCTAGAAGATTAAAAACAGAACCAAATCTTTCATCCGGACAGCGAACATCATTAAAATCTCCCATTACCATGGCTTCTCCACTCCAACGTCTAACTAAAGATGAAATATAATCCCAGAGAACACGTTTCATAGAGATTTGCTGAGGGGCATAAACAACAACAAACATCAACTTAGAATTAGTCGGAAGCCACGTACCATAAATAGCAAAAAAATTATCCGAAATAGTAGCCGCATCTTTCCTGAAAACCGAAGCCTCACAGACACATAGGATACCACCCGAACAACCAACCGACTCGCTAGAAACAAATTGGTAATTGGAGTTACCCCACAAAAATTTTACATCCATGTGTGAAACACATTCTAACTTCGTCTCCTGTACAGCTAGAAAATTAATTCGATGTTTAGAATTTAACTCCTTTATCCACTCCTTTTTGGACTTGTTACCAAGTCCTTGAATATTAAGGGACATAATATTCATTTAAAACCCTCTTGTACTCCTTGAGAACCTATGATACCTTCGAAATCATTCTTACATCCTTCCAAATCATAACCCATGGAACGCCCCACTCGAATCATATCCTCCAAAAGTTCTAACATCGAACCACCCTTATGAACCGGTCTACACTGAATATCTGCTGAATCACCTCTAGAAGATTCAGGGACTTCAACAGCTGTATTCATAACCTTTGCACCCTCTGAAACCGACTTCTCAATACTGGCTTCATTCTCCGAACCTTCTTCACAACCAACAGCCTGCGAAGGGATCACTCCCTCACCCTTAGTAACATCATTTTGCTGCACCGACCCCTCAGGAGTAAACCCTGGAGCATGAGTCCCGGAGGGACTATCCGCCTGTACTTCCTCACCGGTTTTTTATTCAAACAATCATATAAATTAAACGGGTCATCAGAATGTTGTACCTCATCAACTTTTCCCAAACCACCTTCATCTAGAGAAGTAGAATTTTCTCCAAAAACTGTTTCAGCAACCACCTCAAAATCACTCTCCTCATCCAACACATCATCCCTGTTATGGACTCCCTCTGAATTCAAACTATCACCTATAGCAGAATCACTGTCTGGGGAATATTCTGTCACATTAGGCTCCACAAAAGTCGGAGTCCACATAAAAAGCTCTTTTGCCCGGACCATCGAAACCTTCCCTTTAAAACTCACCTTGAAGTTTTCAAAGATGGATTGTTGTTGGTTAGTTAACACACACAGCCGCTTCCTAGCAAACGACGCCCACGAATTATCCTCTATATCCAGAGCTCTTCCCCATTTACTCCCTATTTTCAAAAATGTTCCCCTAGACCACACCTTAAGTGGAACACCTTCGATATCCACCCAAACCACTCTCTCATCACTTGCAAAATCTGACGATGCTTCTTGTAACTTATGAAACCAAGACTTCACCCCAATATGTTCTAAAAAATTGTTCTTAGCTGCCACAGAATCCAGCTCAATCAAAACCCAGTACCCTCCAAGGTAGGATAGATTCGCCTTATGAAAACCTTCCTTGGAAAGAATAACCCGTAAGTTCGGAATAGAAAGAAGATCTTTAACTCTCCCATAACTTGACGAGAAATATCACAACTACGTTCACACGACTCATCCAAAACCATCACTGGGATAGACCTAGCAGAATCTTGTGCAGTACGAGTATGCATAGAACCACGAACTGCCGCAGCAAAAGAACCTGGCACACCATTCTTATTTGGCACACCATTCTTATTTGGCACACCATTCTTATTTAGAGGAGAATATGCTGAAGGTTTAACGTAATTCGTCTCACGTTCATAACGCACCAAATTCGCTTGGAGGTGATAACGCCCAATCCAAATGGTACACAGATTACCTACCAGTCTATCAATATTCTCCACCCGAATAAACCTTACGAAAGCAAATCTTTTACCTGCTTGAGAGCGACGATTAGGAATAAAGACATCAAAAACCTTCCCGTACCCTTCACATAACCTCCACAATTCGCGATGTCCACAATCATCAGGAAAATTGGTAACAAAAATCGATTTGGAGATCTTGGACACGTGATCCTCCTTGGATCTAGAATACGGCATGATTAAATTTGGAATGAAGGGAGATCTGACACGGAGACACAAAGAAAACCAAACCCTAAAAAATAAAAAAAGGCACCGACAACTATGGCGAAACCCTAAATCAACCAAAAACAAATCTTAAAAAGACGCTTGTTGAATCAATTAAAACAAGATACATAAACAATCACAAAAAGAAATTGAAACTCCGGTTACCATTGATCATCATAATTGAAGGGGACGAAATAATCGAGGCCCTAAATTTGTCCACAGATGGTAGCGACAAGATCCAAGTACTGATCGTGGATTGAGACATGATATCCGGTGTTAATCAATGATTGGAGGCTGACAAGATTAGAATGATTGAAGAGAGAAGACAAAATCGCCCATAGTTGTATTTTTTATTAGGCATCTTATCATTCAAGATGCTTATATTGATAAGATATTGAAGAAGTATGATATGCATAATTCCAAGAAAAGTTTTCAACCTGTGGAAGTTAAGCATAATCTGAGTCATGAGATGGATGCATCAACTCCTGAAGAGGAGGCATACATGCAGAAGGTGCCTTACGCTTCGGCTGTAGGATCTATAATGTATGTTGTTAGATGCATAAGGCCTGATGTGGCGTTTGCTCATAACTTGGTCAGTAGATACCAACAGAATCTGGGGAAGCTCCACTGGATTACTGTTTAAATAATTTCTACAGTATTTGAGGAATACGAAAAGAAATGTTTAGGTTTCAAAGGGTAGCACCATATACATAACTAGATGTGGTTTGGATTAGGAATTTTATTGGAGATCTGGGATGATGCTTGCAATAAAAACCTAATGAATATGTGTTGGGACGGGTCTGCCGCAATCATATTTGCCAATGACCCTGGAGTCATGAAAGGCACCAGACACTTTAAACGTAGATATCACTACGTACGAGAACAAGTGGAAGCTCGTGAAATAAAATTAATAAAAGTTCACACAGATGATAAAGTAGCTGATCCTTTAAATAAGGCTCTGCCTAGACCAAAGGTAGTTAAGCATGCTAAGGCGATTGGGCTGCAACTAGCTAGCGAATTCATGCAATAAATCTGTGATTCGTAATTGGATAAAGGATGTTAAGACATTATTGAATTGATGAAATAAAGATTGCGTTTCGTTTATTTTATGTTGTTTGATTTTGTATCCTATTTTACATGTTTTAATCCATGAATAATAGTTATGTTCTAAATGTCCGTTGTCGATTAATAATATGGGAATTTTATTAAACTAAGACAATTCAAAATAGTAACATAGTATACTTGAAAGTATATTGGTCAATTTTGGATGATATTTGATGAATCAAATATTGGACTTATCCCAACCATATGATTTTACTTTATAGATCTTCGTCATTAAGTAAATCGTAAATAGTTATCCTTAGACCTGAGATACCAGGAAACTGAATAGAATGTAGTGCATTTCTGTGAGATAACCTAACGCTAAACGTAAGTGGTAGCTATAAGGGTTATTTCAGAAGTGTTGCAAAGTTCATAAGTTTCGCTTGTAGTTAAAATAGGATTGGGTTCCTTCAAAAATTACTTTGAAGTATAAATACAGCTGGGCCCCTCGAGGGAGTAGTAAGATGTTTGTGTGGCCACACCCAAATGTGTTTTGGTAATCTTGTTATATCCGTAAACGAGAAACAGAATAGTTAATGAATGAATGACTGAAATCCATATCCTATTAACGTTGTATTTGAAATGAAAGGAAAATAATAAATGATGAATCATTTAAAAGTTTTTGCCAGGAGACCTTACTCAAGTTGTGCTAGTGACATTGCTAGTGTAACTAGACGCTAGTCAATGTAATCACAATATTCAATTTTGTCCAAGTGGGAGCTGAAAGTTTGTGGACATAAAATTAATATTCATGTGATAGGATCGAACTCGGGATTACGGGATTCCACACAGTACGTAAAGGGTTAATTTTATTTATTAAATATAATATATTTATTAAATTAAACCGAGCTTAACTAAGCGATGGTTAAATAAATTAAGAGTTAAGTTAAATAACCATTATGGAATAATAGAAGGAAAAGGAAAGCGGAAAAGTTCTGGAAACACCCTTTGGGTGTGGTTCGACCGGCGGCCAAAGGAGGGGGGGGGGCAAAGGGAAACTTTGGTTTCCTAATTTGTGTTTACTTGGTGATCAAGTTTTGTTCAGCACTATATAAACACCCATAACCCCTCATAATTTACTCCATCCCTTCTCCCCTTTCTCTCTTGCGATCGACCAAACCAAACGCACCTTAGGATTCTTTGGTTTTCGATTTTGCTTAAATTCCACAAGCGTTGAAGTTGCGGTTTGCAAGTGCTAGACTCACGGTTAACCCGTTGCATTACATGTGTACAAGAGTGTAATATAGTTTTACTTTAAACTATATCTTGGTATTGTTTTTCACAAACCCTAATTGGTGATTCGTCGGTTATCTTGTGGATCTACGCTAGGATAAAGGTATGTAACCCTAATCGATTAATTATAATTGTGTTAATATGATCTTGTTGAATCGCTTCCGCTATAACGTGCTTTGATCTTTGTTGTGATTATATAATTGTTATGAATGTCATAAACCATCATAATCAATAATACAATATCTTTTAAAGTAGCTAATTAAGGTGGCAGCATTTAGACGATCTTTACGTTTTTTCTTTAAAACCTTTTATAAGTAGCTTTTGAGAGGACACTTAGCTTTTAAAATCGCTAATTGCAGTTAAACCATTTAGAAGTAGGTTTTGGAAGGACAATGAGCGTTCAAAAGTTGAGTTTAAATCACAAAATGAAAAAAAAATAGTCTAGAACATGTACAAAGACTTTATATTAACGACCGTTAAACTTTTTATTACAACGTTAGTCCTTTTTATTAACAGTTATTAACATACACACTTAAAATTTGATTTTTTTTTTAAATAAAACGTAAAACCTTAAAAAATATATATAACTTTATATAAAAAATTCTTTAGAAATAAAATTTACGTAAGTTTGAATAAAAAATTTTAAATATTATTTTTTAAACATGTTTTAGTTAACTTTTAAAATTTATATAAAAAGTGTTTTATATAACTTAACTTTTTCCTACTTAATAAATCTTAATTTTGTTGCAGAAAATCAAACAATTTTTTTTAGAATTTAAAATTTTCAAAAGTGAAAGTCGTACTTTTTTTACAAAAAAACTAAAAATTTTGAAATTCTATTTTTACAAAAAATCGTACTTTTTACAAAATTTTAAACTTTTGTTATTTTTTATTTTATATATTTTGTGCGTATATATAACTTTTTTTGAATTATTTTTACAAAATAATTTTTTTTTTGCAAAAAAGTTATTTTTCTTTTTGTAACCTTCGAAATTTTTTTTGCAGCAAATCATACTATTTTTGAAAAAAATTTAAAGTTTTCAAAACTAAAAGTCGTACTTTTTTATAAAAAAATTTGAAATTTTTGAAATTCTTTTTTTACAAAAAATCTTACATTTATAAAAATTTAAAACTTCTTTTTTTTCCCTTTTATATAAATTGTGTGTATATAAAAAAAAATTAAATTTTTTTTACGAAATTATTTTTTTCGCAAGAAAGTTACTTTTCTTTTTTGTAATAATGTTACTTTTCCTTCATTTTTTTTTGTAAAAAAGTATGACATTTAGTTTTGAAAACTTAAATTTTTTTTTTAAAATAGTATGATTATCTGTGAAAAACAATTCGAAGGTTCCAAAAACTTTTAAAAAAAGTGCGATTTTTTATTTTGAAAATTTTAAGATTACAAAAAGGAAAATGATTTCGTAAAAAAGTTTTCTAAAAAAATTATATATACACACAATTTATATAAAATAAAAATAACAAAAGTTTAAAATTTTGTAAAAAGGTACGATCTTTTTTTGTATAAAAAAAGAATTTAAAAAATTTCAGTTTTTTTTTGTCAAAAAAGTACGACTTTTACTTTTGAAAATTTTAAATTACAAAAAATACTTTTAAAATTTTAAATTTAAAACAAAATTCAGTTTTTTTATATATACATACGTAAATTATATTCTTAAATTTGTTTATACATAGTAACATACTTTTTTTAAGGTTTTACATTTTATTTTTAAAAAAATCAAATTTTAAGTGTTTATTTTAATGACCGTTAATATAAAGGACTACCGTTGTAATAAAAAGTTAAACTGTCGTTAAGTTAACCTGCTAACCAGTCAGGCAGGTCACCGGGTACACGAAATCACAAAGTTTAATGATAATATAGAAAAATAAAGATGGCTACACAGAACGGTAAAAAGTATCAAGTTAGATGCATTTTTAAGTCATTAGCCCAAAAAAAATTTGATATACGCGAAATCACATCTAGGAGCTTCCGAAATTCACAAGCTCTTATATTTTATTTATTAGACGACAGATTGCCCAAGTTCGGTTGTGAGCTTTGGGTCTGTTAAGGTTACTAGTCTTTATAGTAGGTTCTATGTAGCGTATCAATAATCAATAATACAATATCTTTTAAAGTAGCTAATTAAGGTGGCAGCATTTAAACGATCTTTGCGTTTTTTCTTTGAAACCTTTTAGAAGTAGCTTTTGAAAGGACATTGAGCTCTTAAAATAGCTAATTACAGTTAAACCACTTAGAAGTAGGTTTTAAAAGGACATTGGGCACTTTAAAAGTGAGATTAATCACAATAAAAAGAAAAAAAAGTTGAGAACATGTACAAAGACTTGTATTTTATGCACGGCAAAATATATACGTATAAACATAACACCTTCGAAAGCTAACAACATAGTCTTGTTCCCAACTTGAATATTACCAAAATATATAAATGAATGGAACAATTTTCCTTCAACCGATGTGGGATTAATATTTTTCAGAAATTCTGATAATCCTTTGCCCTTCGGTCATAATAAAACAAAGTTGAGAACATATGTACAAAGACATATATATTCTATGCATAAGTTATATGATCGAGTGAATGAAAACAGTTTCCTTTAGCCGATGTGGGATTGGAAACTTATGATCATATACTTCTCATGCATCATATCCCTACTTCCCAATTCAATCTAATAATCACAAACCTTATTTTGTCGTATTTGCATCACTCGAGCGCCGGAGACTACTCGCAGCCTACACCGCCGTCACCTCATCTGCATCCACCGTAATTACCATGTAAAAACGATTTACGAGGTGTCGACACGTTAGACGACACTAGCTGCGTGTGATTTATTTTTTATGAAAGGCTAGGTACTTGTTGGTTCAAGTTATTTACTGTTGGAATTTAGGAGTAAACTTAAATATAGTTTAGGGACTTAAGTGTACTTTGTAATATAGATTAGGAATAAACTTGTATATTAGGAAGGTGCCTACCCCCTCATCTCTATAAATAGGGATGAAGGGGATCCTAGTTCGTTGTATTCTTCTTCCTCAATGTAGTCTTTATTAAGGTTATTAATAAAGAGGTAGTTGAGGGTATATCGTGTGCATATATTTGTCGGTTCTTTGTATTTTCTCGTGTTCGCTACTTGTGCTCGATACAACTCGCGATCTAGCGGTTCCGCGTTATCGAGCTTCGGGTTTGTTGTCGGTATCGTACAACAAGTGGTATCAGAGCCACGGTTATTGTGGTCATCGAAGTCGAGTGCTAGATCGAAGTGTCGTCGTGTCGAGATTCGGTTTCTGAATCAATCGATCCTTGGCGCAGCGATCGTTAGACGAAGACAATTCAAAGTTGCAATCGACCAACCATTATTGCATTGGTCACGTGAGGGTTACTTTTAATGCAAAGGTAATTAAAGTGGTAGAATATTATTGGTTATTATATTTCATATCATGGTCACGTGGAGAGTAGTAATTACAAAGGGAGACAAAGAAAGTATACAAAAGATTCGACTTGTAATAATTAAAAGGTCGACTTCGTTTTTAAGGTTTATTTAAAGACGATCAAAACGAACGTTTGTTGCGGGTACTCTTGTGGGACAAGTTTGATCGTGGTTTGCCTAGGTTTTAAGTTGACGGTCAGGTTTGCTTGTTCGGAATCGAGGTTTTAGGGTTATACTAATTAATTCGATTTGTAAGAAGGGTATTTTCTTGTGGTTCAAGTTTCGATCGTGATTTGCTTGGGTTTCAAGTTAGCGGTCGGGTTTGCTTGTTCGAAATCGAGGGTTTAGGGTTTTCTAATAAATCCGATTTGCAAGAAAGGTTTTTCTTATGGTTCAAGTTTGATCGCGGTTCGCTTGGGTATTCAAGTTTACGATCGGATTGCTTGTTCGTGATCGAGGGTCTAGAAGTTTTCTAATAAATTCGATTTGCAAGAAAAGGTTTTAGCAACAACGGGTATATTGCACACGGCTTGTGAGGCTTGTCGGTAAAGTTGGTTAAGAAACAACTGGACAAGGTTTGTAGCAAGGTTAAAGAAGATTCAAGACTTGTCGAGGTTGCAAGATTTCTTATGTTATTAGAAATCGGTTTTGTAAAATTAAAAGTACGACAAGGGTTACTTCAAAAGGAGTCGGGTACTTTCTTGATTCAAGGGTTGTCGATTTGTTGGATAGGTTAATTTCCAAGGCTCAATCGATATTTGAGTAAGAAAGAGTGTTCTTTTGAAGGGTTACTTGGTTTGATCGATTTCTAAGAAGGTTTCTCTTAGGGTTATATCGATAAAGCAAGGGTTTTTCTTTATAAACGGGGACTTCGTATTCGTGATTGTGAGGTTTAATATATCACAAGGTTTAGCGAATTATCGAAGGGATTTTGTCGGTTTGTGATTGTGAGGTTATTCACAAGGTTTAGCAAACAACAAAGGGATAAAGAAAAATGGCTAGTTCTATAACTAGGTTTGACATCGAAAATTTCGATGGGTCTAATGTACATAAGCATGGAGGTTCAAAACAAGTTGGGTTCAAACAACTTAGTCCTGATGTTAAATCAGGAGTCCATGGAGTACATGTTCATAAACGTGTTTGGTTTGAGGTGGAACTGCAGGGAGCTCAGAGGGATCGTGAAGCTGAGGTTTTTCAGGTTAGTAACGATCATGCTATAGTGGCTCAAAGACGATTTGAGGTAGAACCGCAGGGAGCTCAAGGGGACCGTGAAGCTGAGGTTTTTCAGGTGAGTAACGATCATGCTGCAGTGGCTCAAAGATGGTTGAAGGACAAACAACCTGAAGAAAAGACAAACACGTGCTGCTTGGTAAATGAGCAGGAAAAGGTACACCTTGGTATAAAGGTGGGGGCAAACATTATGGTAACCGGAGTACCTGGTCATGAGGGTGCGAAGGGTAATATTGCTGAGAAGAAGAACGTGAAGGAGTTTATGGAAGCTAATCTAGGGAAATTACAGAAGTACAATGCCTGGTCGACAAGGTGGTTCCCGGTTCGAGGTTCCAACACCGGTAAAGGGTGTTGAGTATCGGTTATGTTTAAGTGTTACTCCTAAGGTGGAAATTGTTGGAATTTAGGAGTAAACTTAAATATAGTTTAGGGACTTAAGTGTACTTTGTAATATAGATTAGGAATAAACTTGTATTAGGAAGGTGCCTACCCCCTCATCTCTATAAATAGGGATGAGGGGATCCTAGTTCATTGTATTCTTCTTCCTCAATGTAGTCTTTATTAAGGTTATTAATAAAGAGGTAGTTGAGGGTATATCGTGTGCATATATTTGTCGGTTCTTTGTATTCTCTCGTGTTCGCTACTTGTGCTCGATACAACTCGCGGTCTAGCGATTCCGCGTTATCGAACTTCAGGTTTGTTGTCGGTATCGTACAACATTTACATATAAATCAGTTTCACAATGAACATCTAAATACTTTAAAGTAATCGGACAAATACTTTAAAATCTCCACTGCACAACAACATATAATCTTGACTCTAAGGTAGACATCAAGTGCTCCACACGATATATAAATGAATGGAATAATTTTCCTCTGTGGGGTAAATTTTTTGATAGTCGATCTTTACCCTTCACTGATAATATAAGAGTTGAGAACACGTAAAAAGACATAAATTTTATGCACTATTATTACTCGAGCTACAAGTGTGATTACCGGTAATAATCAGGCGACCTGGACTATATCTCGATGTTAAACTACAAAAACCACTTGTCATTTCCGAAGTTTCAAGTTGGTTCTGAAGCTCTCAAAGCTGTTATTAAGTTTTGTTATGCTTTCGAGACCACGTTGTGCGGACTTAAACTAACCTTCACTTCTGATAACGTTCCGAATATTTTGTTTAATGTACAAAGTACGTTAAAGATGATTTGATCAAATAAATCGAACTGAAAAATGACAAATGGAGTTTATTTGTTAGGTACTTGTTAAATGGCAAACATTACGTAAGCTTAGACTAATTACAATTTCTGCCATGATAAACTCTACAAACTTTATAAAATCTTTCATAAATCTACTATTTTGGATGGCATGAGATTTAACTATTAGCTACTTGTGAAATGTGGTAATATACTTTTGTTGATGCCAATAAGAAGCGATTAGATATAACCGATAACTAAATATGGCTCGAATTACAAGGTTAAAGATTAAGAAAGTATGATAAAGCCAAGATACATACTTTGTCTATCTTCAGTTAATTCTTCTACGATTAAGAGTTGCGCTAATCGGTTAGGATAATAGTATTTATACACGAACAACACGCACGCGCACACACAACTTGGACGTCAATACTATCTATCAGCTTCGATCCCTTTGGTTTCTTCCAGATTTTCTCCTCTTGGCTGCATTGATGAACTCCATTATGGCTTCCATTTCACTTACTTTCTGTGACAAGCAAAGCATACCATTTTTATCAGCAAATTGCTCATAAGTTATGTAGATCATTTATACAAACTTATGTTTTCCTTTGAATGCCAAAATAAAAAAAAAAGTTGAGAACAAGTACAAATCATTAGATCATCTTTCTCTCAAGATGATAGTGTTTATGTTATATTAAATGTATATAAACACATATAGAAACTAATGACTTACATTGTTCTCTCTTTGGACATCTTATACACGTAAAATATATAAATAAATGAAATGTTTTTCTTTTAACCGATGTGAGACTAGAATCTTTGATACTTCATGCGTCAAATCAACTTTCTAATCCTTGTTGTATTCGCATCACTTGAATTTACCGGCGCCTCCACCACCGTCAACTCGTCCGCATCCACCGTAGTATCATGCAAAAACGATTTACGAGTTTTTGGCACTTTAGACACTAGCTAGTTGTGACTTTGTGAGCTTAGTTCATGTTTAGTATTCACTGTTTAATGATGTATAAACTTATATATTATATATCAATTTTAGAGCAAACATCTAAATACTCATCTTGCAAACACCCTATACGTACAGTATCCTACTCATCTTCAAAATCGATATAACCGATTTTATAGATTAGAGCAAGACAAGGAAGGTTTCATCATGGATCGTATTGTCAGTGGTCAATGGCATTGGAAACGGTCTAGGTTGGATATGGGCACTCGTAACACGGCTTACTTAAAGACTACTTGCTTCACGAAATAAACCAAGTGTACTTATACAGTAGAGGATACTTGTGTTTGAATGTTGAACAATGATGGTATTTTTACGGTTAGTAGATCTCACCATCTTATTGATTCTAATTTACTTCCCTTCATGGTATTTAGTGTTCTTCGTGTAATGGCAATGTTGAATATGCTAATGACATTTTCTTTGAATGCAAGATAGTTAAGGTTATTTGGGCGATCGTTCGTAAGCGGTGTGGTATATCTTTTCTTCCATTTACCTCTCATCTCTCGTGGCATGCTCACAAAGAGAAGGACCGTCGTTTATATGTTATCTTTGCGGCTTCCTTGTGGAGGACGTGGAGATATCAAAATAGTATCATTTTTAGCGCCGATCCGTTGGAGGATTTTCGATTTGTGATAATATCAGATCCTTCTTTTTTCGTGGCTTCACATAGGACTTACATGAACTGTAATTGGTTTGAATGACTGAAAAACACTTTGTTGACCTTGGTTTCAGTCTCTTTTATTATGTTTCATTCTATTGTTTTACGGTTTTTATTTTTCTCCAAAACTTGGCCAGACACGCTTTACTGGTCTCAAAGTTCTAGTCATCCATGATAACGGGTTAGTTATATTTCTGATAAACCCTTTATTTTTAGCATTAGGTTACGAATAATCTATAATTCGGAATAAGATTATTACATTAGATTCACCTTTCGACCCATTTTTTGTTAAACTGTGTGTTTCATATCACTTTTGACCTGATAGAGAGATCTCAGTCAACCCATTCCCAGTTGGTATTTGACACATCTTTCTTATCCTTGATATACTACAAGGTTAGCAGAACGGCAACGAAGGGTCCTCTTGTGCACCTTGGTTGCCATAAGTCACAATAAGAACCTTCTTATCTTAAAACCTTCTTGAAGTAGCTTTTAGAAAAAGTGTCGAGCTTTTAAAATAGCTTATGATAGTTAGACCATTTAAACAATTTTATGATTTCCTTTGAATGCCATTTTTTTAATACCATTTTTTGAATACCAACTCACGCTTCGACTATTATAACCCTTAGCCCTTATAAGTTTCAACTCTAACTAGTTGCTCCCCTAGATGCTATGGCCGTCAAGATCCTCGTAGTAGATGGTGAAGTTTAGATTTAATTTGTTTATAAATCACAATAAAAAAAAGTTGAGTTTAAATCGCAAAATGAGATCGTTGTAGTAGATCAAAATCACTAAATGAAAAAGAAAAAAAGTTTGGAACATGTACCAATTATTACCTGGAGTGATGGTATGTATAAGGATAACATCTACCAGGCTAACAACATAGTCTTAACTCCAAATCAGACATTATGTGCTCAATACGAAATATAAATCAATTGAACAATTTTCCTCTAACCCATGTGGGACTCAAATTTTTCTGAAATTCTGAAAGTCTTTTGCCCTTCGATCATAATAAATAAAAGTTAAGAACATGTATAAAGACTTATATTTTATGCACCACAAAATATATGAGTGAATGAAAACATTTTCCTTTAGCATCACTCGATGATATCCCTACTTCCTAATTCAATCTAATAACAATCACAAACAAACCTTAATTTTGCTGAATTTGCATCACCCGATTTCACCGGAGAGTGCTTGCAGCCTCCACCACCGTCACCTCATGTGCATCCACCGTAGTTCTCAGTCAAAAATGATTTACGAGGTGTTGGCACGTTAGACACTAGTTGCTTCTGAGCGTAGTTCAAGTTTAGTATTCACCAATGATGTATAAATTTATCTTTTATAAATCAGTTTCCCAACAAACATCTAGATACAGTATATGCTACTTTATGCAATATTTTTCAGTGTTCAAAATCTAAAAGTAACACTTAAACAACATCCCGGTTTAGAGGCGAGTTCAAATTAATTTTCACTAAATTAGATCAAATTACGTTTAAAGTTGAAATGAAATTACGTTAAAAGTTGATATTCGCAACAAACATCTAAGTTAGCCCCTCTTTTATGAAGTTTCATTGATTACATTTTTGACGCATGCAACTTTGGAATCAATATTTAGCAAAAATGAATATAAATTCTTTTTGAACGGATTTTAAGTCAAATTAGTAATATTTAATTTTTTAATTCCAAAAAACTTAAAAATAAAAGGAATAAGTCAAATAAATATTATTAAGAAAATATTTTTTTGAAAAAGTTCCTAGTTTGGATTTTGGTTTGCAAAGAAATTTTTTTTAATAAAATTTAATATATTTTTTAACAAGTCTAAAAAAATAAACGAATACCTCTTACACTTTATATCCTTTAACTTTTATATCATACAAAATATCGTAATGAAAATTTTTATGTTATTAGACGTGCATAATTATTATTTATACTAATATCCAAATTACAGAATATTAAACACGATAAATTATTACATATTCATCAATTAAACTGAAATATTAGTAAAATTTTAATTTATTTATAAGCCTAGTGTGTCAACAATAGTCACAATGAAAAAAGTTAAAATTTTTAAGTT
The DNA here is from genome assembly GCA_025667525.1 of Glebionis coronaria. Taxonomy (NCBI): domain Eukaryota; kingdom Viridiplantae; phylum Streptophyta; class Magnoliopsida; order Asterales; family Asteraceae; genus Glebionis; species Glebionis coronaria. The sequence continues at coordinate 15,792,298 of CM046874.1, read as the reverse complement.
TGAATTTGATAAAGGATTAACAATAAAAAAAAGAAGAGAATATGAATATATCATTATGGATGGACGTTTTTACAATAACATTTTACACGAATGAAATAAATTTCCTTTATACCATGTGGGACTGAAAATTTTTTATAGTCTTTACCCTTCAATCAGAATTTAAAAAAACTTAAGAGCATATTAAAGGTCGCAGGTTTTAAAGTATTCTTACAAATACTATAAAATCCCGCATGCATAACATTATAGTCTTAACTCCAACTTAGACATCGATCAGGTGCTCGACATGATATATAAATGAATCGAACAATTTTACTCTAATCGGTTGGGACCGAAATTTTTCCGAAATTCTAATAGTCTATTAACCCTTCCATCTTAATACAAAAAAGTTAAGAACTTAAACACTTTTTATATTTTATTAGTCACTGTAGTTTGGATCTGTTTATAGATCACATTAAAACCTTCTTGAAGTAGCTTTTAAAAGGAAGTTGAAATTTTAAAATAAGTTATTATACACTTGGACCATTTAAACAATTTTATGTTTGCTTTTGAATGTCTTTTTGCATACCACCTCACGCTTTAACTATTATAAGCACTAGCCACTATAAGCTTCAACTCTAACTAGTTACTCCCACAGGCGTTCGCATAGTTGTTAAAGCGTGAGGTGGTATGCGCTTATTATACTTAGACCATTTAAACAATTTTATAAGCTACTTCAACTCTAACTAGTTAATTCTTCCATAAGCACTAATTGGATACGAGACCAATACTAAATCAGGAAATTTCAGGAAAAAAACGGGAAAATCCGATTTCTCGATACCAGTACCGATATCTGAATTTCGTTTGATACGATACCGGTACCATTTTTTTATGCTCGAAAAAAATCGATACCATTAATTCTGTACGAGATTGGTACAAGACCGGTACCGTACCCGTCCCTAGCTTCGACTATTATAAACCGCAACCCCTATAAACTTCAACTTTAACTAGTTGCTCCCTTAGATGTTGACATGGTCGTCAAGATCCTTGTAGTAGATCATGAAATGTAAATTTACTTAAAAATCACAATATAAAAAAGTTGAATTTATCCAAATATGAAAAAGTAAAAAAAGTTGAGAACATGTACAAATTGTTGCCTAACGATGACTGTCTGGTTTATAAATTATATATAAACGTATAAACCTAACACCACCGAAAGGTAACAACATAGCCTTTGTCCCAACTTAGATATTCTGTGCACCTCAAAATATATAAGTGAATGAAATGTTTCTCTTTTAACCGATGTGAGACTCGAATCTTTGATAGTCTTTGCTCTTCCCCCGCATCAAATCACTACTTTCTAATTCGAGTTGTATTCGCATCACTTGATTTCACTATAAACTACTATCGCCGCCTCCATCATGGTCACCTCATCTGCATCCATAGTATCATGCAAATAAGATTTACGAGATTCTAACTCTTTAGACACTGGTACTTGTGAGCTTAGTTATGTTTTAGCTTCACTAATGATGTATAAGGTTTAGTTTTCACCAAAAATGAGCTAATATACTTGATGATGGCAATAAGAAGCGATTAGATATAAACGATAACTAAATATGGCTCGGAATTACAAGGTTTTTTTTATTAATAAGATAGTATGATAAAGCCAAGAAACAAACTTTTCTATCTTAAGTTAATTCTTCTGCGACTAAGAGTTGCGCTAATCGGTTAGGATAATAGTATCTATACATAAACAACACGCACGCGCACACACAACTTGGACGTCAAGATTATCTATCAGCTTCGATCCCTTTGTCTTCTTTCAGATTTTCTCCTCTTGGCTGCATTGATGAACTCCATTATCGCTTCCATTTCACTTAGTTTCTGTGACAAGGAAAACATAACCATTAGTAGCAGTGGTAGGGGCTAGTGGGCTACCCAGAAAGTAAAAACCAACTCAAATCATACCATTTTTATCAGCAAATTGCTCATAAGTGATAAAAGAAGAATGTGAATGAGGAAAAGAGTACGGGAGATTCACCTGAGATGTAAAATGTTTGTGAATCACAAGACTAAGATTTTGTGTAAATAGTTGCGAATAAATGAACAAATGATTCAAAGTGGTCTCGTTTTCCTTTTTTTATACAATTAGACCATTTAAATACTTCTAATACTCTCAAGTGAGAATGTTATGGTAATTTAATCAAAATTTCATATTTATTTTTGAAAGCGGACAATTATTTTGAGAAAATCAAAATAAAAAACGTGCACTAAGATTATAAACTCAAACTCGGACTATCATATACCCTAGCCCTATAAACTGTAAGAACATGTACAAAATCGTTAGCTTTACGATGATGTTATAAATCACAGTAAAAGAAGTTGAGTTTAGCGCAAAAGGAAAAAGTAAAAAAAAGTAACAACATGTACAAATCGTTAGCTTGATGATGATGTTATGTTTCTAAATTATATGTATAAACACAACACCTAGGAAAGCTAACAACATAGCCGTGTTCCTAACTTGGATACTCTGTACACGTCAAAGTATATAAGTGAATGAAATGTTTTTCTTTCAACCGATGTGGGACTTGAATCTTTGATACAGTCTTACTCCACATGCATCAAATACTACTTTCTAATTTGATCAAATCACGATCACAAACCTTAATTTTATCGTATTTGCATCACTTGATTTCACCCCAACTAATCACCGCCACCACGCCGTCAACCGTAGTTAGCATGCAAAAACGATTTACGTGTTTTTGGCAATTCAGACACTAGCTAGCTAGTTGTGACTTTGTGAGCTTAGTTCAAGTTTAATATTCACTAATATTGGAAACACTCTATCCAGTATGCTACTTTATGCATAAGAACCAAAACTACAACACTTCAATGTGCAAAGTACGTTCTAAGTTCGTAACAACTTATTAAAAGTCTAGAAGTAGCACTTCAATGTGAAACATACGTTAAAACTTGAGGATTGATGACAATATGGGACATGCAAAAGGCATTCTAGCTTATGTTGTTGGCTCTCGAAGACGCGATTTATGGTGTTGTTTGGGAGGACTCGGTCACAAGTGATCACTAAAAAACACAAGGTTGTTTTCATGGATGTTTCATTACCTAGCTCCGACGGTTACAATGTTGCAAGACTTGTACATGAGAAATTCCCAAAACGCCGTGAAAAACCGCTGATAGTTGCACTCAATGTTTTCAGACCCGGGTCAACCGTTGTCCCGATTCTGGCCGAAAAAATGGGTCATATTAACCCGGGTTTCATATTTTCAAAACTTGGCTAGACCCGCCGGGTTTGCGGTGACCCGGGTCAACCCGGTTCTCGAGAACCGGCCGGGTTTTGATTTTTTCGTATTTTATTTTAAAAAAAATGTAAATTTTACGTATTTGCGATGAAATTTTATTTTTACATATTATATTGGTTGGTAAACAATTTATATCTTCAATGTGCGAAATTTTTTATGGTTTTTATATATAATTTTTGTTAATTTTTACATATAATTTTATTTATGCAAAGACTAACGTTTTGTGTAAATATAGGAGACTCACGAGGTTAAAGGTGTTGTAATATCGTCATAGCGTGTTGATTCCTAGCTTAGAGAAGTTAACTTTCTGCACATCCACAACAAAGCATCAGAAAACATCCATTGTTTCATATATGGATATGCATGTCAACTTTTTCGGTCAAACATATTACTGTAGTTGTTAGCTTCATAAATGTTGCTGTTTCAGATCCTTACCGATTTATTTATAAATATATGTTACAATTTCGATGTACAATCAAACTTGTTGAAATATTTTGTTTTCGTATCATTGAATTTAAGGTTGCATATTAGTATGTGTTGACTACCAAAGTAAAAGTAACAGATTTCACAGCTCGGCTTGTCAAGTTTATTGAACTTACAGGATAACTCGCAGGATAACTCGCGCTTGTATTGGATTGGGCGTCTCTACAACCATTACAGAGTAACAGATTTCACAGCTCGGCTTGTCAAGTTTATTGAACTTTGTAGCAGAGGCTGCAAGTCAACACAAAACCAACATAAAGTTGACAACATTTTTTTTTTTTTAGAGTTAACTGCTTTTAGGGTCCTCGTGGTTTGTCTCATTTTCATTTTTAGTTCAAAAACTCAAATAGTTTCGATTTTGACCAGAAAAATAATTTTTTCTCCACTTTTGCTCCATTTTCCCTAATCCAGTCAGTTTAACCCGTTTGACCGTATAAAATGACAATAATACCCTCATTCTCATACTGTGAAGTTACTAAATTACCCTCCTATTTATTATTATTATTATTTACTATTATTTTATTTTCATTATTATTATTTTTTATTATAAACCTTCACCTCATTAGAATAATACGATTTACAAAAAGTTAGTAGGGATATACTATCTGAGCCCCCAGTCCTTTAGCTATAGAGAAGCTAATCCTATTAAAAATAAAAGCAGCAGCACGTGCTCCAATGTCTTGAGTCATAAAGAACTTTTGGATCCGTTTTAGTAAGGCAACCGTATCTTTCTCCAATTCCCCAAGTGAGAAAAATGAAAAAGGGAGGAACCATATCCGATTTCTGAACACTTAGTCTCATACTTGCACTACAAAAAAATGAAGCAAAGGCAACACCCCTAAAGTGTTGTATTATGTCTTTAAAATGTTGCCTTATGCCTAATGCAACACTTTATCAAGTGCCACTTTATGCAACGTCGCCTTAGGTATATGCAACACTTATATTGGATAATGCGACTCTTTTTGAAAGTGTTGCCCATGTTTTAAAAGTGCAACACTTGAATTCAACACTTTTTACACTAAAATACAACACTTTCTATGCTAAATGCAACACTTGCATACTCAATTGCAACATCGTTTACATCAGGTACAACACTTTTAGAATCAAATTCAACACTTTTGTTTAGAGATGCATCACTTTTTCATTTATCACTACGAAATATGCAACACTTTTATGTACATATGTGACGCTCTCTTGTTTTGTACCATGTATTTTGGCAACACTTTGTAAATTAATGTGCAACACTTTTGTTTCATTCATCAATACTATATATACATTCATAAATTTCATACAACGCCATAAAGATAATACGAGTACTATAATACACAATAAATCATATCGGGTCATAGTTTGAAAAAAATATATCTAATTACAATCCTATAAATATTTTTAAATCTTCTTTGCAATACTCCACTCATAACTTGAAGTAGACCAAAACAATGTTGCCTGTTACACATAAAAATGATGAACACCATTAGTTTTTGTATTTATGTTACAGATTAAAATGTTAAATTCCATATATTCAGATTATAAACTAACTACCATTAGGCCACTGTAATATGCAAAGCCAACATACCTGAGTATAAACAACAACGACATTAGTTTCAAGGGTCGGGAAAGTGCACCCTCAAGGACCTCTGAAGGATAACGGAAAATAATAAATCACACCAGCAGATAGAATTTGAAAACAGAAACAAAAAAACTAAAGAATGTATTACAGCCCTAAACTACGAGATTCTACCAGAAAAACTATATTTGAGACCTATCCAGTGTCTTGATGAACATATCGCCCTAACTGATCAGCTATAACCAATGATTCCCAAGATAACTGAACATGACAGAACAATAAAAATTATGTTTTCAGATAATAAGTTAAAATCGTAATACATTTCATTGTGAATGTGAAACCTTTTGACAACCTGTCTTGGTTTGATTCTATAATATTCATCCGCTTCCATCCTGAAATTCAAACATCATCGCCAAAACTAAATTAAAAATATGCCAACAAACTTATAGGTCAACCAAAATAAAAATTTTACAAACAAATTATGCGTAGACCATTATAATAAGCCCAATAGTACTATAAATTCTAGCATTTATCAAATTTATTGGTATTAGATGAGAGAACAAGGATATTGAGCTTATTAACTTCCATTTATATTATATTGGCGTAGCTTTTCTTCAATGTGTGTCAGTCATGTGGTAAGCCATAATCTATAAAAACATTAACGTATAAACCCATAAATAGCATACGCTTTAAGAAATTTGCAAGACTACTACTCTATATTGTATGAAATGTTTCATTATTATAAGCTTGGTTTGGTTTTTCAGAAAAAAAACATGTGACTATTGAATGAAGAGAGCAATAGGAAGCACATACATGTCTTGGAAATATAAAATTACGAACAATCAAACACAAACTTACACATAAGTGATATACAATAGTTACCCATTCACTAAATGTTTACCTTAACAACGACAAATCTTTACCGTCACCATATAACTTAACATCATAAGCAGGTCCATCGTGCTCGTGAGGTAAACAATTCGATATAACTGCATTTAGACTTATAATAGAGAAAATTTATAACCAACAACCCAAAATCAATTAATCTGATGTCCTTAATTATGTTGCTAAATATCATGTTTGGATGTGTTTTCTTAATCACTTCTTAATAGTTTTGCATGTTTAATGTACAATAAAACTATATAAAATGTATAAGCAATTGCACTCAAACATATTAATAATGACAATAAGCTTTATTGCAGCTAGCATCCGAGGGTGTTTGAGAATGATCATGTTATCTGCTTATAAACCAGAAGAAGCGGATAACCAACTTAAGAAGTAGTTTAGGAGCTTTACCAGAAAAGAAGTAGTTCAGGAAACAGTATTTGGATTTTCTTATTTTACATGAATGACTAAACCTTATAACATCGATTCAACAAAAAAAATTACGTAATGTATTATCAAAACATATTATCAGGAAGAGTAGATACTAGGTATTTTGTGTTTTCGTTATTGTTTATAACTTAGCAACATAAGCCATATTATACTAAAATTATGATTTGTATGTCCTAGCCTAATCACAGTTAAGACATTTTGTTTGGTGAAAGTTTCTTATGTAAAAAAGAAGATGAAAATTACCCACTTACAAACAACTTTACAAAGGTGCATAAGATAATAACTAGCGTGTACAATGGTCAATAGTTCAGGTTTAATGGGTCACATTGTGTTTTAGTAGGTTATTTATGACCAACTTATCATGTTATTTTATCAATAAAATTTCATAGATAACTGATATACCATATGAAACTTTATCAATTATAGTACTGATTACTAAAAGAACATAAGTTATGTTTTTCATTTCGCCCATCCAATATCATTTAGATAACTCTTCATGTCTCCATAAACCCAAAACTCTAATACACTAATCAAAACTGAAACAAAATACTGAAAGAAATTAGTGATTTAGATATGTAGGAATGGTTATGAATGTAAACATCTTAGAACCAACCAAAAGTCAAAATGAATCTTATTATCATGTAAATATCTATAATTCCAACACATTATAAATATATTTACGATAGAAGTAGTTCTAATATTTTGCCTTGATAAGAGCTTTAGATTCGATAAATCTTAGCTTCAAACACAAATCATTATCATTTAATAGTTTTTGTTTGGCTACTTTCCATATTATTACCTAACAATACTTCAAGGCTTACGAAAGATAATTGATCCACCAATATCGACATCATAATAAGGCTTTCACCTACATTAGCAATAAAATTTCTAGTCTTTCTGGTTTAGATTACTTAAATCATGTAAACACACTTTTGTACCTTAAGAAAAAGAACACCTCCAAAAGCATAAGCCAATAAAACATTTGAACATACTGCTTCTTTATAAACCGGCTGACGATGTGCAAAACTACACCTACTAACAACTATTAACGAGCTGGTATCACTGCACCGCAGCTTCAAATCAGAAAAAGATTACGACATATTTCCACCTAAAACCACATGGATCCAGCCAACACCTAGTGTTTTCAGTTTGCACTAAAGCATTTATCAAACACTTGGGCCACAACTACTAATGTTTTCATTCAAGCCTTTCATCAAACACTTGTGCACAGATTTAAAAATGCACACGTGGTATACAATCGATGGACTAAAGAACTGTTAAAGTAATATAATCAGCATAATCATAATGATAGAACCACTAAATAAACATAACTTAATTCAATCTATCAGACTACTATTAATAAACAGATGAAGAAACCTGTATTTACATATGATAATCAAGGTATATAATAATTATTAAACCTGACTGATGAATAAATAGATGAAGATACCTTTTCAATTGAGTGTTGTGATGAAGCCGTTGGTGTATGCGGCGGTTACTGGTGGGTGTTGTTGTTTTGGTCTACCAGTGGCACATAGATTGTGTGAGCAGATCTAGTTCTAATTGGTTGCCTTGATGATAGCAGATAGAAGGTGTGAGCGAGGTGATGAAAGAGCGGCGAGAAATTTTTTAGGATGTGATACTGGAGATCTCAAAGAGATATATGATGATAAAGGGGAAAGCTAATTTGGGGGGATATAACTTTTGGAGGAGCGGGAACAGTTTAGCCAAAAAATTCATTTTAGAGGGTGAAAGGCATTTCAAACTTTTTACTAGATTTAACGTGTTGCTTTTTTTAAAAGGTTTGCAACACTTATAAAAAATGTTGCGATAGATCCACAAATGCAACACTTAACCTAAAAATGTTATGTAATGTTCAATATTTAACAAAAAGCAACACATTTTGTAAGTGTTGCCCATAAATTGTTGCATTAGCCTCATTTTGTAGTAGTGTTGACTCGTTTACGACGTGCTGCATCAGTCACCGCACGACCTGGCATAAAATCAACCATCCCCTTTTGCGTAAGAGGAGAGGACCCTGTCAAATCGACACACACATCAAGCCCTCTGTCCCACGAGTAGAGTAGCACATCCGTTGGACGTAAGGATTTGTCATGCCCTCCACCAAGCCGAATACCAACTTCCTTTCTAACTGAAATCCCTGACCTGAAACAGATGTCGACCAAGGTATCACGTACAATATTATGTAGATGTTTAATGCCAATGATACCAGCACAAGACACGGCATGGTCTCCATAGATATATCCTGTAAATACCTTCGAGCATGCTGAGCACGGTTTCGGAACTGAAAATAGGGGAACACCCATCTGTCGAGGAGATAACGAAAAAGTGGATTCTGCAGTTTGAGTAATATGAGTGAAATATATATCTACCCGTTTCTTCATAAGTTTGGGGGCAGCGATCTCACTTGGATTACTCAAAATATCAGTCTCAACTTTCGAGCTATTATTATTATTATTGGTATTTATTATTTATTATTATTATTAATATTATTATTTTTATAAAAACAATCCATGTAACATTATATATACTTAATCCATATCTTCTATAAATCTGATTATCTTCATCTTATCATATTCTCCCCAATTTACAAATTCACGCACCTTATTAACAATCCTAAATCAAAATCACAGATCTACACACAGATTTAATAAACACATATCCCAAATAAATAAACCTGACTATCAAAATCCAAATTCAAATAAGAACAATCAAATAGAAACTTTCGATCCGAAGCACGAAAAACATCTCAAACCCACGTCGCTAACTTTGCCACTTTCAATCCATGGTTTTAAGAATTGAGGTAAGTCGGTGATGGTGATGTTGTGTTTTATGATGGGAGGCGGTGGAGTGGTTGTGGCCGACAATGGGTATTGGTAGCCGGTGGTGATTGGAAAGAAGGGATAAAGATCTATGAGTGATTTATTGGTAATGATTTTTTGTTTAGATTTAGGATATGGTAATGGTGGGTGTTTGTGAATTTTTGATCTAGAGATCCATATTCGAATATATGAGAAAAACAAATTGTTGCGCTGGTAATGATGTGAGAAAAAAAATGTGCGCTCGTAATGGTTTGTAATTTGTTTATGATATGAGAAAAAAAATAAAAAAAAAGTGTTTTATGAGATAAATAATAAAGAGACGAGATATAGTTTGATTTGGTGGGTTACATATTATTTTCTTAAAATAATATAATGAAAAGACATTAATACCCTCTTAATTGACGGTCAAACAAGTCAAATTGACGGAGTTAACGGAAATGAACCAAAAGTGGAGACATAGTTTACATTTTATGTCAAAATCAAAACTATTTGAGTTTTGGACCAAAAGTGAAAACGAGACCAAACCACGAGGACCAAAAAAGCAATTAACTCTTTTTAGATGAATAGTTCTAAGGAAGTAATTTAGTAACTAGGGTAGACATTTTAGGGGTAATTTGGGAGGTTTATAGACTTACGGAACTCGTCAACATCAGACTCGCTGTCTAACATCTCAAAATCATACTCGTCATCTTCTTTAAGACCAGTCGGCATTTCAAGAACTCTCAAGCATTCCTTTGCAGCTTCACTTCAATACCATTTTTCAAGACCTGGTAAAAGTTGTGTTTCTAGTCATATGGGGAAATAAAGCATTTTCGTTGGAATAAATGATTGAACAAATAAATGATTCAAAGTGGTATTGTTTTTACCTTTTGTTTTTTTAATACAATTAGGCCAAATAATCAATACTTATGTTTTTCTTTGAAACCTTTTAGGAGTAGTTTTTGAAAGGACGTCGAGCTTTTAACGTTTATACAAAACAACACGCAGTTCAATAAAAATATTACAATTACTAGTACATTTTTTTCCTTTTAACGTTTATACAATTATTGTCTATGTCTCGTAATTATTGTTCACCGACAAAACAACACGCAGTTCAATAAAAATATTAGAATTACATTTTTTTCCTTTTAACGTTTTATACAATTATTTTTGAAAGTAGACAATTATTTTGACAATCCAAAAAAAAACGTGCACTATAATTATAAACTCAAACTCCGACTTCATAAACCCCTACACCCTATAAACTCTAACTCCAACTATTTAATCTTCTATGTGTTGGCAATCGTCGTCAAGATCCTTATAGTACATCATGGAGTTTGGAGTTCGCCTTAAAATCTTATAAAAGTAGCTTTTAAGAGAAAGTTGAGCTTTTAAATTAGCTTATTATAGTTAGACGGGTTAAACTTTGTATGTTTTCTTTGTAATTTTTATGGATAGCTTTGACTAGATGTTTTCTAGATGTTGGCATGGTCGTCAAGTTACTTGTAGTAGATGACGAAGTAGGGATGAGCACCGTATTAGTCTTATACTCAATTAGTGGTATTCCTTTTTTTCTGTGCATAAACTAGGATACCATGTATCGAACGAGAGATTCGGATATAGGTACCTGTACTGTATGGGGTATCGATGCCGCTACCGAAAAATTGGGTTTTTCCTGTTTTTCAGGAATTTCTTGTTTTTGTACCGGTCTCGTACCGGATTAATGGTTCCGATTTTTTCACCTTATTTTGTTGTTCTGGCACTGTATCGAATGAGATTCGAATATCGAAAATCGGTACGATTTCGATATAATTTCTGTTCGAAATGCTCATCCTATCATGAAGTGTAAATTCATTTAAAAACACAGTATAAAAAGGTTAAAAACATGTACAAATTGATACCGGCGATAGATGAATGGTATGTTTATAAATTAGATATAAAAGTATAAACATACACCTCTGAAAGGTAACAAATAGCCTTAGCCTCAACTTGGATATTTTTTCCATGTCAAAGTATATAAGACTAGTGAAACCCACTCACCTCCACCTCAGCGCCACGTCAGTTTTTTACCAAACTCACCAAAACTCACCCAAACTCACCACAGGAGGTAATGGCACTCACCAAACTCACTCCACATCACCCCATTTTTTCATTAAATATTTTTTATTCATACATTTTATTAAAACACGGGTACATATAAAATTAAAACATAGTACGAAATTAAAAGACGATACATAGGAAATTTAAAAACAACATTTAAAAAAAACATAAATATAAAAAAAACTTAATACGATACTAAAAATAAAATTACATAATACGATTAGTCCGTTCTCGGATCCGAATCTGATAACCGACCACAAGGAAACTCCCAACGAAATGTTTCTTCTTCATCTTCTTCCGCCATAATTTGCGCCTCCAGCTCCCTTCTTTCCCTTTCTTCTTCTTCCTGAGTTTGTCTCAACACTTTTTGATTTAGGTATTCTTGATACACCTCATTGTCAGTCATTCTGCCATCTGTGAGGTTTGGAATTGGAAAGGGTAGATCGGGCGACTCATTTCTTATTCGTTGTTGTTGCGACAAAGGACCGATATGAGTTGTTTGATATCGGGACGAAGAACCAAAGTTATTCAACCATTTAGTATTTTCTTCAATTCTAGCCTCCAATTTTGTCGATTTTCTACACAAAGATCTCCGGAGGCTGAAATCCAATTCAGCTTGCTTACTAAGATACGTGTCGATAAACTGACGCTCCTGTGGGGAGAGATCACGGCATTTCTTACATGCCGAGCTCAATTCCGTATTCTCTTCGGACGCAGCATCGAAATCATCACCTAACTTCGTAATCTCCTCGTAACGGCGTTGTTGTTTAATTATTTGTCTCTTAATTATAGCCTTAATCTCGGCTTCGGTATGTGGGAATGAGCATGCCATTTTTGATTGTGATAAAGATGGAGATGAAGATTAGATGTTTGATTTTTTTTGTGTGAAAAATGAAGAAGATGTTGGGGTATTTATTAGTAAATTTTGGGTAAAAAGTTTTTTTTTTTTTTTATTTAAAATAAAACGGTTATAAAAAAGTGGTGGGGCCCAATATTATGTAACTCACCTGGGTGAGTTTGCTATGGGTTTTTGTTGGCTGGGGAGAAAGCCGCACGCGAGTGGAAGGAAGGGGGTGGGGCTCGCGCGTGGGTTGAAGGCACCCACGAGTGGGGTGAAGCCCACTCCCACCAGCCTAAGTGAATGAATTTTTTTCCTTTAACTGATGTGGGACAATGAATCTTTGATACATTCTTTACGCTTCCCATCATCCCATGTATCAAATCACTAGTTTCTAATTCGATCAAATCACAATCACAATCCTTAATACTGTCGTATTACTTGCTGCCTGGATCATCCAAAACGATTTACGAATTTTTTGCACTTTAGACACTAGCTAGTAGTGACTTTATTGTGATCTTAGTTCAAGTTGAGTATTCACTATTTAATGATGTACTCCAAACTTATGTATTATGAATCAGTTTTACAACAAACATCTAAATACTCTTCTTGGAAACACCCTACAGTATGCTATTTTACGCATAAAAACCTAAACACATTGTCCTAAGTTTGTAACCACTTAATCATACCTGGTTTATAGGTGAGTTCAAGAACACTTGACTAGTTCTTCTGTTAAAAGTTGATTTGATCAAAATGAAAAATGGAAAATGGAGTTTATTCATGAAATTGCAAGTTACATGAAATGCATCAAAATTTCCAAAGTTCTTTCTTTTCAGCAGAAGTTATGTATATGATTTGAAAAGACTCTCACGAGTTGCAAAGCTTTTCAATAATAGTTAGCCACGCTATCGTTTTGAGCCTTAAAAGGTTGTAGTCCAATAGTACCCTCATGTGTGAGACCACTTTCGTGTATCTATTAGAAAATCTAAAATTATGTATGAAATGCTAGAGATGTTATAAGAGGTTCAAATGCGGTGAAACATCAATCCTTTCCATTTTGGCCTCACCAACTGACACTACTACTAGTTCAAAATGTTACTGATAACATTCTTTGTCTATTTATTTTGGCCTCACCATTATCTGTTTTTCTTCCTAAATGTCTGAATTCAACGGACAGTTTTAAAAGATAGTTTTGTCGTATTTGACTCGGTTCTATGACAAAACAAAAACTAGCGAACTCACTTGGTGTGGTGAGGAGGTTTTAGCGAGTTGTTGTGAATGCCGCCAACGAGTGGCGCGCAAAAAAGTTCACCACGCCACATGCTCTAACCACTAGAAATTGATATCTTTGGGACCTCACTTTTCTCTCCTTATTTGATTTAGATTTATTTCTCATGAATACTTATGTTTTTATAAGATATCTGACTATATTACCCTTAAGTATCTCTTACTAAAGTTTATTCTAAATGAATTTGAAAACAAAAGGATAAAACTTTCTTTTCCATTTCATAAATAGTATGATTACCTATTACCAATTTATTTCAACCTAAAAAAACGTCATTGACACTCTGTTAATCGAAGAGGTGTGTATGAGCTTGAGCTTTCAAAAAGACTAGTGATTTTCACACTCAAAATGTTAGGTATTTTATCAGTTATAACCTTACATTATTTAATGGAGTGTGTAAGTATTAAAGGTATAACTGTCACAACACACATAACTTAAGTGTATAAATAACTATTTGGAGTATGTAAATCAACTCCCTTTCAAAAAAGGTGTCAGGTTTACAAAACAAAGTTCGATATACGACAAATATCTAGAAGCTTTCCAAATTCACAAGCTCTTATCTTGAAACTCTTAGATGATAAATGGTTCAAGCCCAATTGTGAGCTGAAATCACAATAAAAACCTTTTTGAAGTAGCTTATCTTAAAACCTTCTTGAAGTAAGAAAGTTGGCATTTTAAGATAGCTTATAATAGTTACACCATTTAAACAAATTTGTGTTTTCCTGTAACTAGTTACTCCCATAGGCGTTGGCATGGTTGTCAAGGTCCTTGTAGTAGATCGCGAAGTCTAAATTTGTTTATAAATGACAAAAAAAAGTTGAGAACATGTTCAAATTAGTAGCTCGCTATAACGTGTATATAAATAGTTCTCTTTTGGAAGCTAACAACATGGCCTTGTTTCCATCTTAAACATTTTATGCACATCAAAATTTATAAATGAATAAAATGTTTTTCCTTTAACCGATGTGGGGCTTGAATATTTGATAGACTTTTTACTCTTCCAATGCTTCAAATCACTATTTTCTAATTCGATCCAATCACAAGCCTTAATTTGGTCGTATTCTTATCACTAAATTTAACCGGAAACTAATCGCCGCCACCACCGTCACCTGGTCCATGTCCATGATAGTTATGACTTTCAACGCATAAACTTTCACAACAAACATCTAAATAGGCTAACTTAAAAAAAAAGGTTTGTATTCTTGGTATTTTTACGTTACAACTTCGCCTAATTCTTGGTATTTTTACGACAAACTTTTAGCTACATAAATGTTGGTATTCACATCATCACCAGTCTATTTAAAATAGCTTATTATAGTTACAGCCAAGGCTGTCAAGATCGCGAGTAAACACGTAAGATCGTACGATCTTACGTGTTTACTAGCTAAAATCGTGTAAGATCGCCCTAGAATCGCATGTGAGGTAGGATCGTAAGTAAGATCGTAGGATCGCAGGTAAGATCGTAGGATCGGCTCTTGATCTGATCCTACCAATTTGATGAGTTACCTCATTATTTTATGTTAAAACCTTATGTAAGACTCGTATTTTTTCTTTTTTGCTATTATATTACTGTGTATTAATTTATTTTGGTTCTAGTCTTTTTTCAAAGTGTATTTGTTTCTCCTATGCAAATTTGTGATGAATACTTTATACGAGAATCAATATTTTTTTGGATGTGAGAAATTAAGTAATCGAAACATTTGAAATAGATTAACTTTTTATGGATTTTTCAAATACATACGTGTAATGCCTTTTTTTCTTTCTCACTAAATTGTTTACTTAGCTATGAAAACTTAAAAGAATTAAATGTACTTCACTATTTCTATTATCAAGGTGTTTAAACGTCAAAAAATTTCTTACGATATCTTATGAATTCGTGTTTGATATTCAATGGATATGTATAAGTAGGTAGGATCTTACGATCTCGATCCGATCTTACGATCTCGATCTTGCAAAAACAAAAACGATCTTAAGTAGGATCGCGATCTTAACAGCCTTGGTTACAACATCTAAACAAATACAATATATGTTTAGGTTTTGGGGCGTTGCTCTAATTTCGGGGAAGGGAGGAGGCTTCCTCTCAACTCTCACCCTAGCAAGGGGTTCTGCTCTTTGACCTTGTATATAGTAGATCGTGAAGTTCAGATTTGTTTATAAATCACAATGAAAAATAAGTTGAGTTTGAATCGCAAAATGAGATTTTTGTAATAGATCATGAAGTTTAGATTTGTTTATAAATCTCAATTAAAAATAGTTGAGTTTAAATCACAAAATGAAAAAGAAAAAAAGTTCGAAACATGGACCAATTGTTTATACATGTATAAACATAACACCTCCCCAGGCTAACAACATATTCTTGTTCCCAACTTGGAGATTTTGTGCACGTGAATATATATAAATGGATGAAATGTTTATTCTTTAACCGATGTGGGAGTCGAATATTTGATAGAGTCTTTGCTCTTCGCACGCATCAAATCACTACTTTCTAATACGATCCAATCACAATCACAAACCTTAATTTTGTCGTATACGTAGTCATCACTTGATATCACCCCCAGCTAATCGCCGCCTCCACCACTTCACTACATCTGCATCCACCGTTAGTATCATGCAAAAAACGATTCACGATTTTTGGCACTTTAGACTCTAGCTACTGTTGACTTTGTGAGCTTACTTTAAGTTTAGGATTCATATTTAATGATATATAAACTTATGTATGAATCAGTTTTAGAACAAACATCTAAATACTAATCTTGCAAACGCCTTATACGTATAATTAATATGTTACTCATCTTCAAGATAGATATAACCGTCTTTATAGATTAGATCGAGCAAGACAAGGATCGTTTCATCATGGATCGTATTGTCAGTGGTTTATGATAATTTGGCGTTTGAGGGGAGACTACAATCGCCGCCTCCATCACCGTAACCTCATCCGCATCCACCGTAGTTATCATGCAAAAATAATTTACGAGGTTTTGGCACTTTAGTATTCACTATTATTTAATGATTTTGGCACTTTAAATAAGCTAACTTAAAAAACATGTTAAATAAGCCTAATTTTTCAAACAAACATGTCAAGTATTTCGGTCAAACATATAAGTTTTTAGCTTTGAAAATGTTGGTATTTCATATGCTCATTGACAATGAAAATGGGTTTGGCATACCGAACTCTGGGCTTGTCAAGTTTATACTGTTTAGTATAAACTAGCTGTTTAGGTTTTGGGCGCTGTCCTAAACTCCGCCAAGGGAGGTCTCCTTTCGACCTTCACCCATTAAGAGGCTCTACCTCTTGACCCCCGCATCTTTATCGTGATGGTATTAAGTTAATAGTGACGAGCGTGCACCTAAACTTACATAATGCTATTAACTTCTAAGTAAAACATAATTATATAAATAAAATTACATAAACTTAATACTAAAATTAGAAACAGTTGTGTCCATGATCGTGAAGATCATCGCAGAGACCGTGAAGTTTAATTTCTTATAAATTACAATAATAAAAAGTTTAGATCGTGAAGTTCGAATTTGATAAAAAGATCACAGTAAAAAATTTGAGAATACGAACATATTATCGTGCTGGGATTTAGAAACTAGTTAAACCATTAACTACGAGTACGCACCACAATGGATCTAGTATAACAAACATGATTAACACATAATAAAACAATATTAAAACCAACCTTGAATTAATTGAATAAATCAATTAATGATCTTGATCTTGAACTATAACGGTAAAGTAACCGCCCTCTAACGATTGCTCACACGACACGTCAAACGAACACACCACGATGCTAGTGGTAACTTCACTTCGATTATCTTGCAACTAGAAACCCTAATATCCAAAAAAACCCTAAGTGGGATTACGTAAGGATAAGGTTTATAGATAGTTACAAGATACTTGGAAAAATTCACCGAAACCCTAATTAGGGTTTGTGTTTGGCCGAACCACAAGGGGAACCAAAACAAGAGACAAAAACTTTGACACGAGGATCAAAGCTTTAGTATAGGCTAAGAAACTTCACAAGTAAGTACCCTAAGTTAGTTGGTCTTGCAAAGGTTTACACTTTAAGTGAATTTATGGTTAAAGGAAAAATTCGTAAGGGTTTGGTGTGGGGGTTGCTGCGATCGGACGGAACAACACAA
Organism: Glebionis coronaria; assembly: GCA_025667525.1. Taxonomy (NCBI): domain Eukaryota; kingdom Viridiplantae; phylum Streptophyta; class Magnoliopsida; order Asterales; family Asteraceae; genus Glebionis; species Glebionis coronaria. The sequence goes on along the minus strand of CM046874.1, from coordinate 15,774,426 downwards.
GAGGGAGAGACAAAATTTTATGAAGGCTATGGGATTGTATTTATACTAATCCCTTGCACCTCCTTAAAATCTTTAAGGCCCAACCCAAACCTAAATTAAGTAATTATTCACCAAATCAAATATTTAGGAGATATTTACTTACCAAACAAATAACAAAAAAACCTTCTAGAACACCCTAGTGTATAATCGGCCGATTGGCCTTATAGGGGTATTCCGGAATCGATTTTGTTTCCTAAATTTAACTAACGCACTCGCATTAAATTAATTAAAACCCGTTAATTAATTTAACCACCGTTAATTAAATAAAACGTGAAGTTTTTATTATACGTTTAATTAAATAAATAATAAACGTAAATAAACGTGTGTTCTCCGTATTGAGTGTGTGCCCCCGATAGGCTCACGCATTTACCGATGGCTAAAGGATCGTATATTCCAACATATCGTACGTCACGGGCTTTAAAGTATTCCTACAAATACTGTAAATTCCCGCCATGCACAAACATCGTAGTCTGAAACTTAGACATCATGTGCTTGACACGAACTATAAATGAATTGAACAATTTTCCTGTAACCGATGTGGGACTAAAATTTGTCGGAAAATCCGAGTTTTTACCCTTCGATCATAATAAAACAAAGTTTAAAACATGTACAAAGACTTAAATTGTATGCACGACAAAATATATGAGTGAATGAAAATAGTCCTCTTTAGCCAATGCGAGATTGGAAACTTATGATATCCTAATTCAATCTAATCCCAATAACAAACCTTAATTTTGTCATATTTGCATCACTCGATTTCACCGGAGAGACCTCGCAGCCTCCACCACGGTCACCTCATCCGCATCCACACCGTGGTTATCATGCAAAAAAGATTTATGAGGTGATGGCAGTTCTAGTTTAGTATTCACTTAATGATGTATAAACTACTAGCAATTATCAGTTTAAGGTTTGAGTTATGCTATAATAATTGGTTTTTGTTTTTTTGTTGTTTGGGATTGCTTATTTAAAACAGATTATTCATTTTAAAAATAAATAATTAGATAATTATTATTTTGAAAACGTAATTTTAGAAAAAATAGTGTTTGGATTTGATTATCTTGTTTGAAATCACAATAATCAGATAATCGATTTTTTTAAGTGTTTGGCAAATTTGATTATTTGATAAGTAAAACGAATAAAAGAAACTCCATTGTTTCAGAACTCCATTTTAGAAGCTTATGTTTTCAAAACTCCATTTTGAAAATGAAATAAGTAGCTCCTTACTTACTTTTTTAAAACTCCAATTTGGAAAACGCAAATAATCATTTTTCTCCATTTATTATTCAGACACTCATTTTAACTTATCTCTATTTTAAAAATAAAATAAGTAGATGGTCTGATTGCATACGCAATCCCAAACACCTACTTAGTTACTTCCCTTCATATATTGTCATTATGAAAATAATGCAATCACTTAACCATCATTGTGGAATTAATTGTAAACCGTGTTTAGATTTTGTTATAATTTCTTTATAACATATAATAACAGTTATATATTTCGTTCGTTTCTGAAAAACTGTTAGTCGTGAAAATAATCAGAATTGCAAGTTACATGAAATGCATAAAATGTGTGGTGAAAATAATCGTAACTGTGCTTATAAATCACAATGTGAACTTTCTTGAAGTAACTTTCAAAATGGAGTTGAGCTTTTATAATATCTTGTTATAGTTATCCTGTTCAAAAATATTTTTGTTTTTTTAGTGTCATTTTTCGCATATTAGCTCAGGTTTCGACTATTATAACCCTATCCTCTATAAGCTTCAACTATATATCTAAGATGATGGCATGGTCGTCAAGATCTTTGTAGTAGATCCTGATTTGATTTGTTTATAAACCACAACAAAAAAAAGTTGAGTTAAATCACAAAACAAAGACGTTAAAAAATAAGAGAACATGTACAAATAATTAGCCCTCACAAAATGTTCGGTTTATAGATTACATATATGTATAAAGTATAAACATAACAAAACTGAAAGCTAACAACATGGGCGTGTTCCCAACTTGTACATTTTGTGCACATCATAATATATAAATGAACGACATATTTCTCTTTTAACCGATTTGGGATTCTAATTTTTTATAGTCTTTACTCTTCCGATGCATCAAAAAGTATACTTGCATCACCTTTTTTTAACAGCAATTTTATTAAACTAGGAAAAGGCTAGATTAACGTTACAAAGAAATCAAATGAGGATTTTTCATTCAAGTCTCCCAAGAATTAAAACGATTACATGTACAAAAACACTAACTAAAAGAGAACAACATTATGTCATCAAAAATTCACCGAACATCTCGAGGATTGTCAGAAAAATAGTCCGATTCCTAAACAACCACAGATACCAGCACGCAACATTAAAAACACCTTCCAGAGTTGACTTAAGGCTGGACGAAAAACGGATTGATGAAAACCACACATACCAATCTGAGAACAACGTTAAGTCATGGAAGTCCAAATCTCACCAGCGACAAATCATGCAAAAGTAGCGCTTAGCAATATCACATCTCACCAAGGCATGGTGAATATCCTCCGAATGTGAATAATACAGAGGACGTAACTTAGAATCCAAAATAATTCCTCTATGAATAAGATTGATTTCACCGAAGACTACAATAACCGCCTCCATTACCGTCACCTCATCCGCATCTCCCGTAGGTTCATGGAACAACGATTTACTAGTTTTGGAACGATTAAACCTTTCGGGTGGTAGTATTTATATCCCTTTAACTTCTTGTTCTTCGTGCATTGGTAATGTTGAATATGCTAATCACATTTTCTCTGAATGCGATTTAGTTAAGGATATTTGGGTAATTGTTGTAAGTGGTGTGGTATATCTTTTCCTCTATTTACCTCTCATCTATTGGCATGCTCACAAAGAGAAGGATCGTCGTTTATATGTTATCTTTGCGGCTTCCTTATCATCGACGTGGAGATATCAAAATAGTATCGACTTTAGCGCCCTTCCTTGGAGAAAATGCTATTTGTTTGATAATATCGGATCCTTCTCTTTTTCGTGGCTTTCACATAGGGCTCGCATGGAGTGTAATTGGATTGAATGGCTGAAAAACCCTTTCCTGGCCTTGGGTTCTTGACGTCCTCTTCTTGGTGTTTCGGTCTCTTTTATTATGTTTGGTTTTACAGTTTCATGGTTTTTATATTTCTTTTCTTTCATCGAGGCTTGTTTATATATATATATACCAAAAATACTTCGGAGTAAAAAACGGTGACTCAGCCTCCGTGAATGAGGATATTTCTTTTTTTTTCAATTTTACTGCAGTTGGCAAAAGCTTTTTCATCTTTTTACTGGCCTTGCAGTTTAAGCATCGGGTCTAAATTCTAGAAAAAAAATTTGTTGTTGATTCCTAGGTGTTGTGCTTCTTCCCTTCTACCGCTTATTGGTACCAGCGGACTAGGATTGACCTGTAATACGAAACTTAAAGGTATAACCTTTTTCTCAATACAAGAATCAATAATTGAAACAGAGCATCTCTGGTTGCATTAATCGAGGACACGTGACAAAAGAAATTAATCTATTTCCAAACTTTACCTTCAACAAGCCTAATTTTTTAATCTTTTCTAAGATCACGAATCCTATGTATTTCTCGTAAAATTGCGAGTAATAACAAAACACCGTACCGGTAATAGGTAAATGGCTCTTTTCTCCAGAAGTTGTCGGAATTATGAATTATTCGTAATTGTAGCTCAAATATTTCTAGTCTGTGTATGCCTTACTGGAAAATGCGTTTCTAACTTCTTCCTAGTAGTAGTTTTATATAAATTTATATATAGTTCTGCCGCTAAAAAAGTATATATCAATAAAAACAAAAACATATGGTCGTCGATACTTTGTAATAACTTATTTATACGCGGATTTTTGTCGCCACGGTAACAAGTTAACAATGACGAGTGTGCATTATGCATCTCGTAACCCGTTTTGAGCTAAATCTATACAAAAACCGATAATCTCTAAGTAAAACACAGTTAAATTAAATAAATAGTAGTTAAGAACAATAAAATTACTAACAAAAGCGACGGCAGTGGCCATGGTCGTCAAAACGTCGCAGTAGGTTGTGAAGTTTTTTTTAAATTAGAATAAAAGTTGAGATCGTGAAGTTTGAATTTGATAAACAGATCGAGTAAAAAAGAGGTTTGAGAATATGAACATATTATGGTACACCACAGGCTGTTATAATATTTGGACGAAATGCTATAAAATCCCGCATGCACAACGTCATTGTCTTAACTCCAACTTAGATATTATGTGCTGACACAATATATAAATGAATTGAATGCTTTTCCTCTAATCTAAACTCGTATATAAATTCACGTTAATTAAGCTTAAAAATAAGCTTATCTACATCAAATAAACTAAAAATAGATATAAATCATGATGATATTAACTTATATTAATCAATTATAGAAGGAGATGATTGAACACATAAGAGATGATATAATAGATTGAGGACGGATCAAAATCGATCGGTGATGGATCGATGATGATATGTGAATTGTGTGAGTTTTTTTTGTATGTCACGATCTGAGAAGAAGATAAGACGGGGGTGATGTATTTAGGACGTGGATAGGATGGGATGTGAAAAGACTAAAATGCCCTTATGAATTTTTAATTAATAAAAGTGAGACTAAACTCGGCCCTTGAGCTTTAGTATATGAAATGTGAGGATTGATCCCCTTCTGTCCAACCAAAATAATCCTCCTCAAACGACATAGTAAAAAATGGAGAATATGAACAGGGGGTTGCCTGTATTTTGACAAATAAAATACAATCCCTCATGCACAACATCGTAGTCTTAACTCCAACTTAGACATCATGTACTGACACCATATATGAATGTATTGAACGATTTTCCCCTAACCGATGTGGGACTGAAAGTTTTTGAAATTATGATATTCTTTACCATTGGATCAAAGTTGAGCGTATTTACAAAGACTTACGCTTTATGCACGACAAATCATGAGTGAACGAAGACTGTTTCCTTTGGCCAATGCGGGATTGAAAACTTATGATCATATGTCTTTACTTCTCATGCATCATATCCTTACTTCCTAATTAAATCTAATCACAATAACAAACCTTAATTTTGTGGTATTTGCATCACTCAATGGAGTGTACTCGCAACCCACCACCGTCAACTCATCCGCATCCACCGTAGCTATCATACAAAAACGATTTACGAGTTTTTGGCACTTTAGACAGTAACCAGTTGTGACTTTGTGAGCTAATTAGTCCACGTTGAGTATCTACTAATGATGCATAAACAAGTTTTACGACCCCATACCAAGAGTGTAAAGGAGTTGAACTACTAAGCATGAGGTAATTGAGCTGAGATCGACTCTACAAAAAAGAAAAAAATTATGAAAACTAGACTAGTTTGGGGCTCACTGAGGGAAGCTAAGTGGACATTAGAAATAGGTACACATAGGTCGGGATATGTAGTACACGCATGTATACCTGAAACCGATTAAGGCTCAAAACCTTTAAAGCTAAGAGAAAGTTGGAACAAAAGAGCAAACTATAGACCAGGTTAAACATAAGTATAACCTAAAACTGAAATATAAAATTTGTATTGTATAACTTTAAGGTTTTTAGGTTGTACATTATGCTTTAATAAATGTAACTAGATTTCTAACATGTTTTTAGTACGCCAATTTGTTTTAAATGTAATATAGATAAAGATAAATCATGATGCAAAAAGTTTTAAAAGATCTATTAAAAATGCAAAATAAATTGAAACCATCTATTAAAAAACATGAGACCGTGTACAAATTTATGACGCTTTACTGCGCTATCATATTTGCATGGATATGGTAGAACATTAAAGAAGCCAACAACATAGTCTTAATCCCAATTTAAACATTTTGTGAATGACACATTACATAAATGAATGAAACAATATTCCTCTATCCGATGTGGGATTGGAATATTTGATAGCCTTTTCTCTTCTTGTGCATGAAATCACTACTTCTTTCTTTAATCTAATTAAAATCACAAATTTTAATATATCGTATTGGCATCAGTTGTTTTCACCGGAGACTACTCATTGGCTTCACCATCGTCATCTCCTCCGCATCCACCATAATTCTGGTGCCTAAACGATTTACGAGGTGTTGGCACAGTACATTAGACACTAGCTACTACCTACAAGAAAAGTGAGAATGGACGACCATATTTTCCTCGGGGACATATGTTCCCGGGAAAACATAAATGACAAAAACGGTCCGACATGGCATTTTTTTAGTTGATTTTCTTTTTCAAAATTTGACTAGAGTTTTCCCGAAGAAATGTCCCCGGGATTCTTTTTGTTAATTTTGACCAAATTAAACACCAAATTTTGAGGACATGTCTCTAGCGAAAGTTTGGGCAGAAGTATGAAAAGTGTTGATAGTGGTTAACAACACTCATTGGTGTTAACGATTGTATGTGTGACGTGGCTTGAACGTTTCCTGTGGACATGCCCGCGGGAGAAAGTGTAGCCATATTTAACCGATACATGAACTAAACTTATTTGCTCTAGGTGCCGCCAAGGTTTTTTAAACTTTCACCGTGGACTCAAAAACGTTTTGGCAAAAGTTTGACCAAAAAAGTTGGTCAACATAGAACATCTTTTACAAGTGTGATTAAATGGATGAACGTAGCATTCAATTTTCCCGTGACTATATCCCGATGTTAAACTACAAAAATCACTTGCCTTTTCCGAAGTTACCAATTGCTTGGCAAGCCTTCAAAACATCTATTTAAATTTGTTACGCTTTCGAAACTGTTATAATGGGATGGAAACGAGTCGAGGTGCGCTCGAACTTGCATGAGCTAAATCTCAGTTCGTTTAAGTTTGACAAAGCCATCTATCCACCTCTCCAGACACAATATCTTGAGTACCTATGATGGTCACCACATCTGCTGGCATGTGATGTTTGGAGCTCGGCTCGTTTCATGCTTTAGCTTTTAGACTCGGACTCGGCTCGTTTATACGATTTAGCGATGTAAAAATTAAGCTTGGCTCGACCTCATCTCGATATATATTTGTAAAGATTTATAAAACCCAAGATTGATTCTCAAATCAACTTTTATTAAAACAAAAAACCCACCACAAAATAAGGCTGTTATGGGTCTATTATCTAATTGATAATAGTCTTACAAGATTAAAGCAGAAAACAAGTTTACAACAAGATCAAGATGATCTCAATCACTAGAAACAAATCGTAAACAAAGTGTGTGAAACGAGAGAGAGAAAGTTGATTGATCAAGTATGATCAAGTCTCGGTATTGAACAGCTTATATAGCAACCTTCAACGACTTCCACTCTTTGGCAAATAGAGCCCTTGAGCTTTCCTTATCTTGACTCATATAACCCTTCATCTTTCTCACAGTTGCAACTCTAGTCCCTGCACACAAATAACAAACAAACAAACATTCCTGCAAACCAGGAAGGATCAACACTTTCAACACCCCTCCTTGATCTGAACCTGGAAGCAGTCATACAAACCCAATTGACCAACAAGCTTATCATGCTGTAACTTGTAAAGTCCCTTAGTAAAGATGACTGCAGTCTTATTTAGAGTATTAACTTTGCAAGTCATTATCACAGCAGCCAATATTTTATCTCTCACAAAATGAAGATCTATTTCAAGATGTTTTGTTCTCTCATGAAACACAGGATTAGCTGCTATCTTAATAGCAGCCTGACTATCACAAAACAACTTGACTGGCAAAAAATGTTCCCAATTCAAGTCCTTTAAAATTTTCAGGACCCAAACAATTTCTGAAGTGGCTGAAGCCATAGCCCTATATTCGGCTTCAGCACTGGACTTAGAAATGGTATTTTGTTTTTTGCTTTTCCATGAAACCAATGACCCATTTAACAGTAAACAAAAACCTGTGACAGACTTTCTAGTTACTAAACACTTGGCCAGATCTGCATCTACAAAGGCATTAAGAGAACCACTATAACTCCTAACAATATGAATACCTTTACCAGGGGAACCTTTCAAGTATCTTAAAACTTTAAGAGCAATTTTAAGATGAGACTTAAGAGGTTTATGCATAAACTGGCTAAGACAATGCACATCATAAGAAATATCAGGCCTAGTGTGAGTAAGATAGATAAGTTTACCAATAAGTTTTTGATACTTAGTAATATTATCAAGCACAACATCAGAATCAGTAGGGTCACTAGCAATAGTCAAATTTTGCTCAAGTGGAGTAGCAGAAGGTTTACAAGCAAGTAATCCAAAGTCAGAAAGTAAATCTAGGCAATACTTTCTTTGATTAAGACATAACCCAAAGTCAGTATCAATAACTTCAATACCCAAAAAGTATTTAAGTTTACCCAAATCCTTAATCTGAAATTTACTCTTCAAAAACCTTTTAAACTCTTCTATATGACCCACACTACTACCAGTAATAATAATATTATCTACATAGACAAGCAATGCAAGAAACACTCCAGATTCATTTTTGGTGAATAAGGAATAGTCACTTTTACTCTGTACAAAACCATGTTCAATAAGAGCCTGAGTTAACTTGGCATTCCATTGCCTAGGAGTCTGTTTTAGCCTATACAAGGACTTATTGAATTTGCAAACTCTCTTATCATTTTTATCAAAATACCCATCAGGCAAAGACATATACACAGTTTCTTCAAGATCACCATATAAGAAAGCATTATTAATATCAAGCTGAAATAAAGGCCAACTATTTTGCACAGCTAAATTGATCAAGCACCTCACAGTAACAATTTTCACAACAGGTGAAAAGTCTCATCAAAATCAATTCCTTCCTTTTGATTATAACCTTTGATCACATATCTAGCTTTATATCTTTCAACTTCTCCACTAGACTTATATTTAATCCTATAAAACCACTTACCATTAATAGCTTTTCTATCATTAGGCAAATCAGTAATAGTCCAGTATTATTCTCATTTAAAGCATCCATCTCTTTATTCATAGCATCAACCCAGTGCTGAATTTTAAAAGCTTCCCAAAAAGTTTTAGGTTCAACACTTTTATTAAGTTCAGTGACCAAGCAAAGGTTATCAGACTTAAGTCTAGCATAACTGACAAATTTTTCAAGGCCAAACTTAACTTTAGATTACAAAACATAATCATTCTTGGCAAAACAGAAACCCTTTCAGATCTTCTAACAACATGACTCATAGCATTAGGAGTATTATTATTAATGCCCTCAAATTCATGCTCAATAAAAGGAGCAGCCATCTCACCCTCATGATCAGGCTCACTAGAGACCTGAGAATGCCCCTCCTCACTCTCAAGTGGGTCAACTAGAGGCTCATTGTTGTGAGAGGAGTTGCTACCTAAAGATTGTGAGGCAGAAATACTATCATCATAGGGCACACCAGGATCTGTGTTAACAACAACCTCTAAAAAATTATCTAAACACAAATCCTGATTATCATTGCTAAGAGTACCATTGCTATTAGTCTTAAAAGGAAAAATATTTTCAAAGAACTTAACATCCCTTGAAAACAAGAAATGACCTTTTTTAAGACTTAACAATTTATACCCTTTCTTAGTTCCAGAGTATCCAACAAAGACACACTTCTCTGATCTACTACTAAACTTATCATTACTAGTAAGTAAAGTAGCAAAACAGAGACAGCGAAACATTCTCAAATGTTTTAAACCAGGTTTTTTATTAAACATAATTTGGAAAGGACTTTTTCCTTTCAACACTGAAGTTGGCAACCTGTTAATCAAGTAAGTAGCAATAAGAACACACTCAGACCACAAATTTAAAGGCAACCCCCCCCCCCCCCCTCCTGAAACATCGGGGATCTAGCCACATTAAGGAGATGCCGATGTTTCCTCTCAACAATCACATTCTGTTGAGGAGTATAAGGACAAGATGTTGGATGTATAATACCATTTAACTCACAAAACTGAACCATATTATGATTAATAAACTTAGTACCATTATCACTCCTGAAAGTTTTAATAGTTTTATTAAACTAAATCTTGATCAAGTTAAAAAACAGTTTTATACAATCAAACACCTTACTCTTATTCTTCAACAGATAAACCCAAACATCCCTAGAGAAATCATCAACCACAGTTAAAAAATATCTAAACCCTTCCTTACTAGTAATTTTATAAGGCCCCCACAAGTCTAAATGAACTAATTCACCTAGACTAGTGGAAACATGATCACTTAAGGGAAATTATTCTCTAGTTTGTTTAGCCTTTTGACAAATTTCACAAACAAAATCATCTTTAGTTTTCTCAAAAACCAAATCTTCTCTTAAAACATTAAGAACTTTGTCTAAAGGATGACCAAGCCTACAATGCCACATATCTTTACTCAAAAAACAAGTAATACTAGGTTTCTCAAAACCAGTACCTTTATCATAAAAATACAGGCCATCCTTTTGTTTACCAGTCCCCAACAGTCTCATATCCCTCAAATCCTGAGGCAATATGTAACAGCTAGACTCATCAAAAGCTACCACAAACTTGCTATCTTTAGCTATCTTATGGACAGACATAAGACTAACACAATATTCAGGCACAACCAACACATCATACAAAGTTAAGTCTTTGTTTAATACCATTTTTCCAATTTTGGTAATAAATGCCTCAGTCCCATTAGGATGAGACACTTTAATACCAAGTTTGGAAATATCAATAACATTAACCAAATACTTATCATCATATGTAAGGTGTTGATTAGCTCCTGAATCAACAATAAGCCCACTATCCACAAGACTAGCCTTAACCTGACTATTTGAACAGAAAAACTTATGAAATTTTTTATTAAAAACAGAGCTCTGATTTAACACAATACCTGCCATATTGGCTTGAGCACCAGCAGAATTGTCTTTAATCAAAGCAATGATTTTAGATAATTGTTCATCAGTGAAAGAAGATGCAGAGCTAGAGCCGGCATTGTTATTATTCACAAATCTATTGTTAAAATTCTGTGAAGTTTGATTATTATTGGAAAATCCAGTAGTATTTTTCTTACCAAAATCAGGAGGATAACCAATCAACTTGAAACATATATCAATCGTATGACCATTAAAACCACAATTCTCACAAAAGAAAGTAGGACCTCCATTAGGCCTCATATTCCCATTAGTAGGTCTATTATAATTAGCAGTTCTATTAGAATTATTACCAGCATGTCTATTAGAATTAGAATTTTGAGGTCTTTGAGAATTAGAATTCTGACTATTACCCCTATTCACATTAGAGTTAAACACAGAAGACTGACTTCTTTGAGAAGACCCTGAGCCAGACATGACTCTATGAGACTCCTCATTAGAAATAATAGCATAAGCACTTTTAACATCAGGTAAGGGATCTCTAGAGAGAATACTACTTCTTATTTTCATATAAGAATCATCAAGCCCCATCAAAAACTGCATTAGTTTCATTAATTGGTTCTGTTTTTTAAAGTCCTCAACAGCATGACAAGTACACCTAGGAAGTTGTACCAAAGCATCAAATTGTTTCCAAAGAGCATTAAGTTTATGATAATAGTCAGCCAAAACAGATCCATTTTGAGATAAATAATGAATTTTATGATGAAGATTAAAAGTTACAGAACCATCCACTTTATCATAGGTTTCCTTAAGTTCATCCCAAACATGTTTAGCTCTTTTAGAAAAAATTTGACCCAAGAACAACTCCTCAGTGATGGAATTTAAAATCCAACCAAGCACAATAGCATTAACTCTATCCCATTGTCTACCCAAAACTTCATCAACATTAGATCTTTTACAAGACCCATCAATAAACCCAGTCTTATTTTTACCCTCAAGAGCAAGTAACATAGCACAAGACCACACTTGATAATTTTTAGTGCCCTTAAGTTTAACAGACACAAAGTTAAAAATGTAGAATCATTAGGATGAAGATCCAAAGGATCACTAAGATCCAAACGACTAATACTAGTAACAGAAGCATCAGAAGCCTATAAGCATGATCACTACCATGCACAAATTCCTCTTCAGACATACCGTAGACAGACATAAGCAATAACAAAAGCAACAAAAAGAGAACAAACAGTAAAGAAGTCAAGATCAATCCCCTTTAGTTCCCAGGTTTCCAAACCATTCAAGATGGTAGGTCAAGGGCCAAAGATTGACAAGACACGAAAGAAAATATTACACTACGAACAAAAAAACAACAAGAACCAGTAAACAAGAATCACAACCACCAAGAATCACAACTACCAAACAAAAAGCAGTGAAAAAAGAGTACAAAGATAAAAGAGGTGTTATAGAGCAATAGAACCAGCAGAAGACTTCCTCAATTATTCTTTGATTCACTTAGCCAAAGAATAATCAAGAGCCCAGAACCAAACCCTAACCCAACAATTAGGGCAAATCACCAAAACCACCAAACCAAGACGGCAATCGAACAAATCACCAAAGATCAACACCAATCAAACAGATCTCCAAAAATCAGCAAGCCCTAATTTTTCAAGAAATTAGGGGTAATGATCAAGAATGCCAGGGATGATGAATTAACCACAATATCAATCGATTAACACCGGTTAATCAATCAAGAATCTCTCAATTTTTAAAACCCCCTAATTTTAAGATCCAGGAAACGTTTTCACAAAAAAACACAATATCAGAGCAAGGTGATGAACCTGGCTCTGATACCATGTAAAGATTTATAAACCCAAGATTGATTCTCAAATCAACTTTTATTAAAACAAAAAACCCACCACAGAATAAAGCTGGTATGGGTCTATTATCTAATTGATAACAGTCTTACAAGATTAAAGCAGAAAAACAGGTTTACAACAAGATCAAGATGATCTCAATCACCAGAAACAAAGAGTAAACAAAGTGTGTGAAACGAGAGAGAGAAAGTTGATTGATCAAGTATGATCAAGTCTCGGTGTTGACCAGCTTATATAGCAACCTTCAACGACTTCCACTCTTTGGCAAATAGAGCCCTTGAGCTTTCCTTATCTTGACTCATATAACCCTTCATCTTTCTCACAGTTGCAACTCTAGTCCCTGCACACAAATAACAAACAAACAAACATTCCTGCAAACCAGGAAGGATCAACACTTTCAACAATATTTAAACTAGGCTCGTATAGGCTCGCAAGCCCAAACAGGCATTGTACGTAAAGCTCGAGTTCGAGCTCATTTAATAAACGAGCTGTAACGTAAGCTCGAGCTCGTTAAACTTGAATCGTTTAAGTTTTTACAAATCCGATTTCGAGCTTTTCACAAATAACTCGCGGTTTGTTTCCACTTCGATTATATGGATATGTATGTCAACTTTATTGGTCAAATATACTCCCTCCGTCCCATAATAATAGTCCACCGACAAAAAACACGCAGTTTAATAAAAACATCACTTTTTCAGGTTTCTCTCTCTTACTTTTTACACAATTACAAATATACCCTTAACCAATTAATTTACAACTTCTTTATTATTTGTAATAATACCTTAAAGTGAGGGTAATATTGTAAACTTGATCTACATTTTTTTATCTATTTTTGGACTGGACTATTAATATGGGACGTCCAAAAATAGTAAGGTGGACTGTTACTATGGGACGGAGGGAGTAGTAGTGTACTTTTTAGCTTCATAGATTGGTGGTATTTCCGATCCTCACGGATTTATTTATAACTAAATGTTATAATTTCAGTGTACAATCTAACTTTTGGAGAAGATTTTTTTGGTATATTTGAATTTAAGATTTAAATTAGTATACGTTGACTACCAAAGTCATAACAACCTCTTTTGATTCATCTTTCTTATTAACTAAAATTTGTCTCTACATTGCTTAAGTCATTCCAAAACTAACATCATAACACACACTCGTATTCGATCGGGCTTCTCTACAACCATTACGACTAACAGATCTCATGGCTGGAGATGGATCCCACGGTTTGGAATAGTAAACTTTAGGCTTGTTAAGTTTATACAATCTCGATAAACAGTTTGGGTTTTGGGGCGCGACTAGGGTTGTCTAGTAGATTTTGGGTGCCAGTGCCAAGAAAAAACACAGGCCCTTATGTCGATGTAGCCGTAATTACGACTCAAGTCACAAATAAAAAAAACTAGTTTTCGAACATGTATCTATATTATACGACTAGTAACTAAAAAATTAGCTGACATCTATTTTATAGCCTTATTACGAGCAATATTAACGAAAATCTAAGTTCAGCTAGAAAAAAGGCCTCAAACAATTAATATATTGATAAATTTGGAAGATTAATTGAAAAGTGGCCAAATTATAGATCTTGTTTTTTTTGTTTTTTCGATTTGTAGATCTGGAAGTGTGGGTTTAGTTTGTTTATCAGAATATACAAAGATACCCATATAAATCTAGATACGCAGTATTATTTATTAAAATTTGACTGAGGTTGTAATTTAATTTATAGGATTCTAGTACTTGGTTGTAATTTGTAAATGAGCAATTTTAAGTCCTGATGTAATTTGTAAATAATTTTTTATAGTTTCTTTTGTTGCAACTTCAGTACTAATTAATGCTATAATTTCTTTTGATAAATAATGCATAAATAAAGCAAATGGATAGAAGATATTATATAGGATTTTTTTTCTTCTAATGTTTGCTTATTTACAGCGGTTGTGCTATGTCGTTCTAAAAGAAACATGATATTAAAAGGAACCATTTATTAAAACGGTTTAGAATCGCTTTAAATAGTCACCTTCATTTTTTACTACGATTTACGATATAACGGTTCAAAACCGCTCTAAAAAACCCTTTTTAATCACTTCAAATAATACTTTTTGTACTAGTGTATCAATATTACCAAATATTAAACACGATAAATAATTATATTTATTCATATATTAAAACTTAAGGATATTAAAATTTTGATTTATTTATAAGACGCGCGAAACTTATAACTAGTCACAATGAGAAAAAAGTTGATTTTCAGGTTGATAAAGCTAGTAGACAATAACAAAAAGAAGAGATTATGAATATATTAGGCTGGGCGCAACGCCCCGGAAAAATTTCGGTCGATCGTCGGTCGCGACCGAATCGTCGCGTTGCGGCGATTCGGTCGCCGGTGTAAATCGAGGGTAAATCGACCCTAGTCCCGACCTAGTTAAATTTTGAGTTGTTTAAGCCTTGTGATTCAAACGGTCATATTTAGCTTTTTAAAAAAAATTCCAACGGCTATATTTTTAAAATTCCCTATAAATACCCTATTTTTATTACCAATTATCACAAAAATATAACACACAAATCTCCAAAAATGTCTTATGAATTGTTTTTTGCCGACTCTTCCGACGACGAAGAAGAAGTTACTAGTGAGTTAGAAGCTTTTACGCAAGCTTGCGAACAGGCTTATGAAGCATCACGCCCCAAAAAACGGTCGTATATATATAGAGATTATCAGGGTGCACATAATCGTCTAGTAGATGCGTATTTTACTGAAGGACCGCAGTATGAAGCAGAGACATTTCGTGATCGATTCCGAATGGATCGCGATTTATTCTTAAAAATTGTTGACGATTTGAAAAATAACTATGCTTATTTTCGAAACTCAACGGATGCTTTGAATCGAGAATGTCTTTCGCCCTTGCTGAAGTGCACATCCGCTATTCGTCAACTGGCGTACGGAGCCGTGCCTGATTCTCTAGACGAATATTTGCAAATGGGTGCGACAACAGCACGAGAGTGTCTTCGACGGTTTTGTACCGGCATAATGCAATTATATGGTACAGAGTACTTGCGAAAGCCTACTTATACTGACATGGAGAAACTTTATGCTTTTCACGAGGAAAAACACGGGTTTCCTGGGATGCTAGGAAGTATCGATTGTACACATTGGCCGTGGGAGAATTGTCCCGTTGCTTATAAAGCTCAATTTAGTAGGCGTGATCAGGGGTCAACACCGTTCATTTTATTGGAGGCGGTTGCATCGCAAGACTTATGGATTTGGCATGCATTCTTTGGTGTAGCTGGGATGAATAACGACGTGAATGTTTTACGCCAGTCCCCTATTTTTAATGATCTTAAATCGGGGAAAGCACCTGAACTGGGATTCGTGGCTAACAACGTGCATTATCGTCGAGGATAATATCTTACTGATGGGATATATCCGCAATGGTCGGTTCTTATTAAGTCTATACAAGATCCGCCGACAAATGATCATAAACGAAGATTGTATAAAACGAAGCACGAAGCAGCAAGAAAAGATGTTGAGCGAGCCTTCGGTGTATTGAAAGCAAAATGGAAGATGATTGATATCCCGGCCCGAGGATTGTCAAAAAGTCGACTATCAGACATAATGTACACGTGTATCATATTACACAATATGGTTATTAAACATAGGGGGGCGGCGATATCACCCGATTATCATCAAGTAGAAGAACATGCTGATAACGATCCGATAAATACGCATGAAGAAAGGCTTCAAATTACTCAGCAAATAGTCGATCCACATCTACATCTCAACCTAAAAGCCGATCTAGTGGAACACATTTGGAATAATCGCAATGGATAATGGCGATATCACCCATTTAATGTTTAATGTTTTTTAATTTCGAATAATTGTGTAATGTTTTTTTTTAAATAAATGTAATGTTTTTATTAAATTTATTGTGTTTAAAAAAAATTTTTTTTTTTTTTTTTTTTCAACTAGGTCGCACTAGGTCGCCGAGTTGTGGCAAATAGGTCGCACTAGGTCGCCGGCCGAAAAAACTAGGTCGCGACCCCCATGCGTTGTGCCTAGCCTTATTGATGGCAAAAGACCTTAGAATATTCGGATAAACATTCTAAAATCCCCAAGCACAACAACATAGTCTTAGTTCCAACTCGGGCATCATGTGCTCAACAAGGAATATAAACTAATGAAATATTTTCCTCCAACCGATGTGGGACTGAAATCCTAATAGTCTTTACCCTTCGATCATAATACAAAAAAGTTGAGAACATATACAAAGACCTTATATATGATTGAATGAAAACAGTTTCCTTTAGCCAATGTAATCACAATAATATATAAACCTTTATTTTATCGTATTTGCATCACTCGATTTCACCAGAGATTACTCGCACAAGCTCCACCATACCGTCAACTTATTCGAATCCAACGTATGTATCATGCAAAAACAATTTACGAGGTGTTGGCCACTAGCTACTTGTGAGCTTAGCTCAAGTTTGGTGTTCTCTAATGATGTATAAACTTATGTTTGATAATCAGTTTCACAACCAACATCTTGATTATACAGTAAGCTACTATATACATAAAACCAAAACACATATATTGTCTTATGTTGGTAACAACGTAATCACATAACGTTTTTCAGTGTTTAAAATTTAAATGTAACCGGTTTATAGGTGAGTTCAAATTAGTTCAAATTAAAAGTTGATTTGATAAAATTAATCAAAATGAAAATTGGCAAATGGAGTTATTTAGATATTTGGCTTGCAATTTGTATGTTATGTTCTTAGGTAATTTTGTGACTTGTGTCATTAGACTACACTTGCTCTGCCTAATGTGTAAAAATGTTTTCTAATCAAATGGTCGTAACATCAAGTCTTGTTTGTGTCTCAATTTTTTTTAACCTTACTTTCATAAAAAAACTTTCTTCTTTTTAAAACCTTATCTTTTTCTAAATTGTTGTCGTGAAAATAATCGTAAGTTGAAGCCTGATTCGTCACTATTTTTGTATTTGACTTTAACCTCGGAATTGCTAGTTACATGAAATGCATCAAATGTTTCAAACTTCTTTTTTTCAGCAGAAGGTTTGTAAATGCATCAAATGTGTCGTGAAAATAATCGTACCAAATCGTGCTTATAAACTAAGAAACTTCTTATCTTAAAACCTTTTTGAAGTAGCTTTTAAGAGGAAGTTGAGCTTCTAAAATAGCTTATTATTGCTAATACTATTTAAACAATTTTATGTTTTCTTTAAATGTTATTTTTTGCATAATCTTTAACTCTAACTAGTTATACTCCCCTAGATGCTAACATGGCCGTCAAGATCCTTATAGTAGATCGTGGAGTTTAGATTTGTTTATAAATCACAATAACAAAAGTAGAATAAAAAACGGTGAAAACATGTACAAATCGTTAGATCCTATCCTTGATATTTCTTTATATTCAATATACATATAAAAAAAGTATTAATTTTTTAAAAGACTTTTTTTAAAAATTTGTTTTTTTAAAATAATTTTTTTGAAAAAAACTACATTTCTAAAAAAGTCTTTTCAAAATAAAAACCTTTTCTTAGAAATTTTGCTTTTCTTAAAAAATAACTTTTCATAAATCTTTTTTTTCAAAAATTTATGTTCTTAATTTTTTTTATAGAAATCTGTCTTATTTTTACAAAAAAAATAATTTTTCCAAAAAATAAAATCACAAAATTTTGAAAAAAGTTGAATTTTGAAAGTGAAAGTCCCTCATTTTATTAGGGACTAAAAGTAGAAGTCCCCCAAAGGTCAAAGGACCATAATTATAAAATTTGAAAGTGAAACATGTCAAACAAGTCACCTAACCGGTCATATTACGTATATTGAACAAAATTTGAAAGTATACTGGGACTACTTGTACAAAATAAAGTTAGTTACGTATTTTGGTTTTTCTGAAAAACTATATTGTGTATCTTTAGTTTTCACCTAAGTTGAAACCTGATTCGTCACTATTTTTGTATTTGACTTTAACATCGGAATTGCTAGTTACATGAAATGCATCAAGTGTTTCAAACTTCTTTTTTCAGCAGAAGGTTTGTAAATGCATCAAATGTGTTGTGAAAATAGTCGTACCAAATCGTGCTTAAAAAATAAGAACATTCTTATCTTAAAACCTTTTTGAAGTAGCTTTTAAGAGGAAGTTGAACTTCTAAAATAGCTTATTATAGCTTATATTATTTAAACAATTTTATGTTTTCTTTGAGCGTTATTTTTTGCATAATCTTTAACTCTAGCTAGTTACTCCCCTAGATGCTAACATGGTCGTCAAGATTCTTAGGGTGTGTTTGGTAAAAAGAATTGGAAGGAGGGAAATAGAAATGATTTCATTTCAATTGTTTGGTTCGTAGAGAAATAAAATAGATGAGAAGTTGAATTATCAAAGAGTTCACCCTTTGTAAATTTTGTGGAAATCATTTCCATTATATTTGGTAAGGAAACCATTTCCTAGTTATATATATACTTATTATTATTATTAAATAATAATAATAATAATAATAATAATAATAATAATAATAATAACATTAATTATAATAATAATAATAATAATAGTAATAATAATAATAGGATTAGTTTTGCTATAGCTAAAGGAGTGAGAGCTCAGATAGTATCTAGGCTTCCCACTAACTTTGTGTAAAATCCTGTTATTCTAATAAAGTGAAGTTAGATAAAATAATAATAATAATAATAACAATAATAATAATAATAATAATAAAGTGATGTTATTATTATTATTAAAAAAAGTGATGTTATTTTAATCTTTTGTAAATTTCTATTATTTTAATAAAGTGATGTTATTATTAAAAAAAATTAAAAAAAAATTAAAAAATAAAAAAATAATAAAAAAAAAATAATAATAATATCTTGATCCTCTGTAAACCATCCGGGGTGAACAAGAATTGGGGATCGGATGCGGGCGAAATTCCCGCCAATGGCTGAGATGTTCAGTCGACTCCCTCCCCCTTTGTGGGGTCCGGACCCCTACGAGTGAGGAGAAAAGGGAGGAGGAAAGAGGCCCTGGCGAACCGTCATAATTAGTGAACAAGTGTAAGCTTCGCTGCCCGACAGTATGGAGTACTGACCACACCGAGGGACAGGCCCTGAAGCGAAGGACGGGAACGAGCGGAATCAATGTGTTCCAATTTCTGGCCTTGCACCGACCATCCAATGTACCATGGACTAAACGGCCACTGCCTGAAAGGACTATGTCCATGGGACCGCCGCCCCCCCACAAGGTACATCTCGCGCCTATGGGCCGCTATAACTATCCAAGAATACACTCGAAACTGGAAGGATAAAAAACTCACCCGGTGGACTGCCGAGCTACAAGTCCTACGAGACAGGAGCGGGATTCTCTAAAAAGCCAAGGTCGTGGGTGGCCAAGAGGGCCTACTTGGAGACTTGGGATCTCAGCAGGAAATGCGAAGGTTGCTTAAAGCCGGCCGACTGATAGGCGAAAGAGAATAAACTAGTTCTGATCTGAGTAGGCTCATAACATAATAGGGAATACCCTAACCCTGGGAATCGGGGCCTGGCTATCCTTCGTTTGCGGTCGACGTTCCGGCAAAGTGTGTCCGTCGACAACTGAATGTTTCGATCTGCTTCGATTCATGGTCTCATCTTATAATACCTAAGGAGCTAATGAAAGTCTTGAAAAGCTGGTAGTCTTTCTACGGAACGCTCCTAGGCAAATGACTTCTTTCAACGGAAGGATCCAAGTCTAACTTCTCTTACGATATTCTCGACCTAAAGTCCAACACTCGAACAGGACATGAATGGGATGAGGTCTCTTTTACTTCAGTTTCGAGAGCGTATTCCATAAGAGTCTGGTAAAACAGGCTATAGCTCAATTGTGTAACCGAATGGGATGTCTCCTCCTTATCCATCAGTCCCAGGGATCCGAGAGAATAGATAAGGCTAGGCAACAGAAAGATAATGAAAGGGATAGGAGATGAGTGAGATGTATCCTGACAAGGTGAAAGCCATTCAGGAGATGCCGATCCCACGAACTAACTGAGAAAGAAGTTCACGGATTACGAGAACATATATTCAACACTAGAATGGGCGTGCTGCGCATTCGCTTGGGCTGCTCTGGCAGTACATGCTTTATCACGCAACTTGGCTCATCGCCCGCATGGGCGCACTGAAATAAATATTCGAGAAAGCCTCTCTCTCTAGGGGGATAGCAAGGTGGCAAATGCTCCTGGCGGAATACTACATTGTTTTCAAGACTATCAAAGCCATCAAAGGCCAAGCACTGCCAGGTGATCTGCCAGTGTGTTCAGGGGTTAAAGGTATCTTCCTGACCACTATCCAAAGGATTCAGGCCTCTAAGACAGTCCCATAATTCTTGAGAGTCTTTATTTGTAGCTAAAGGCAGAGGGTCCGTTACAGACAGGTGCGGAGAACTAGTTAAGGTAACTTGGGAATAAGGGCTTGGAAGAGCAATGCGGAGAATCAGTTGTTGATTTCGCCCATTGTTGTTGCGAGCTCCATTGTAGTTGGAGCGAGAGGAACGATTATCAGAAGCAACTGAAGTCTGAGACACAAAGGCTGATTGCTGCTCACTGTGTTGTGCAGCTTGTATGCGATGAAGACGCGATTCTTGGTTAAGGACCTGAGTCCGCAGCTCCTCAAACGATGGAACAGTCTTAGAGTCGGAGATGCTTGTAACGAAAGCTTCATATTCAAAGGGCTTTGTAGTGAAAACTATATCCTTTGGGGACATAGAAGAGAGTTGATAGCAGCCAAGGCATCAACCATAGACTTAAGTTCCCGTAAATAGGCATCCATAGGCTTGTTACCTTTCCTGTTATTCTGAATATCGAACTTCAATTTCATTTCTTTAGCCGTGGACTGATCAACAAATCTTTGCTCTAAAGCCATCCAAACATCCATATATGTTTTGTTTTCATATTCTATTGTAGACTTCCGTCAACATGTCCACTGAGAGTGTCGCATTCAACCAAGAGCGAACACTTTGATCCGTTCTCACCCAAGCACTATAACCGGGGTTGAGATGAGCCCTTCCTTCGGCATCACTGATGAATTGAGGGGAACATGGAAAGGTCCCCTACACATAGCCCATTAAATCATTACTGATGAGTATAGGTTCAAACTGCGATTTCCAGAGAAGATAGTTGTGTCAGTCTACCTTTATGGATACGAGATGGGTGCAGCAAGAAGCAGGTGAGAAGGATGATGGGTTCTGGTAGGTGGAAGGGAAAGATTGAGGAGATGCATTGGAAGACATGGTGTATAACGGTGAGAAGGCAACAGAGGGAACCGTGGTATATACCTGTGGGGAAGGCATGAAAACATGACTGGAGGGCTGTGGAATAGATGCCGAGGGGCCTGCAGTCGGTCCATGAACCTAATAAGAGGGCAACAATGGTTTTGGGTTCACAAAGGACAACGAACCAGATGCAGTGGTGTAGGACTGCAAAGCCGTAGCCTGTGACAGCGATGAAGACTCGATGCTTGAGTCTGTCATGAGTGAAGATGCCACTAGGGAAGCACTGAGAACGGCAGAAGACACACCAGTAGTGGAGGCAGGAATCAAAGTCGAGTTCTCAGAGGAAGAAGGAGCTGTTGAGTCAGATGTGGCATTAGACTTCAAATAGGTTCTTCTCGAAATGGTCATTAGTAAGCCAAGGAAGTGGATTTCCCCAAGGCAAAGAGTCCGTTCATGGTAGAAGTCCTTTCCTTTCAACTAAGAATGCTGACTTTCCTCAAACGATTGGAACTAAGGTATCCTCGCCGAAGGAAAAGAAGAGTAAGCCAATAGTATCCCGGGGAAAGAAGAAAATGGCACATTGACATTCATCTTCCTCTCGAAGGGCTTTGAGAAGAGGGGAAACAGTGAAGATGCCGAGAATGGCCGTGTCTATGGGGATTACCGGTTTTAGTAAGAATCTGTTGCAAATGCATGTGAGGGAGGAATGCCTTCATTCAAATTTAAAACTTGTCGTCTACTTGAAGGAAATGTTTGGAACAGGGAACTTACAATAATACAACGCCGCATTCTTCGAAGATTGAGGAATAAGACGAGATCTATTAAGAGAATGATTTATTCTCGAAAAAATCTGGATAGTTACATCCAATTACAAACTACACGAAAGTTGCCCCTTTTTCATGGAGATTTACCCATCACAGAGATGCATAGAGGAACAGAACGAACTTCATATATCCCTTTTCCACTCAATCCAGAAACAAAATCGGACGTTATTCTGGTGCTTCTCCATTTTAGTGAAACTCTTTCTCAAGCAAGGCAGCCGATAAGTCATCGAAGGCTTTGTGTGAATAATGTAATAGTCAGCATTACTTCTTTTCAAGTTTCCCAAGGTGATTTCATATCTTTGAAAGAAAATGATGCTATAATCTATTCAGAAATAAGGAGATCCTTCTATATCGAAATTTCAGTTTCTAAAATCATAGGAAAATTCCTGGATAGCCCGGTAAGAATGTGGAGAAGAACCAAAACGGAATGGTTCCGCTTACTTAAAACTAAGAGGGGATGCCGCCTACTACTGAAAGACCCGTTTTGAAACAGTTGCGTTCTTCTATGCAAGACGAAGACTTAGAAAGAACAAAGAAGTTTGGATCCGAAAAAGTATGCTTAGGCAGTTCTTTCGCTGAACACAAGAGAATAAAGAGGCATTTTTATCATTTCAAATCGATATTCTTATCGAAGAGAAGGAACGAAAAAACCCTAAATAGAAAAAGAAGTCCTATAGTTTACAACTCTTCTTTCTATAGTAATTTGACCTCTTGTTCCACCCATCAGTCTTCTATGAAGAGAAAAAGAAAAAGCTCTTCCCTATCTACTCATTATTCGGAGGTGAATTATAGAACACCAAAAGTTGTGCTATCTTATGGACCTAACATAGGTCACATCCCTCACGTGCGCCAAGAGCACATTCGATAGCATCCTCTTAAGGTTTAAAGATCCAAACCTTCTTCTTCTTAGCGGAAACGCACGTGGCCAAAACATATAAAGATCGGCATAGTCGCTCATAGGGGCATATCTCTCCGGATAGAGGATAGTCTAGATCTTGATTCACTTTTTCCATTTTTTTTCTTTTTAGTTTGAGTGAACACCCGGTAGCCAATCGATCAGGACTAGGAGCTGCACCAAGACGGATTAGTTCGCCTTCGGGTTCTTAAGAAGAAAAAGAAGATCCCGGAGTTCTCTTTCTAGGTTGAGGAGATTGCTTTGACTTTCTTGTTAACCCTACCCGAAAGAGAGTGAGTGGCGGATTCAGAGAAAAGCTATTCTTCTTAGCAGTTTCGCAAGTGAATGGAATTATTCTTCCCCCGAGGGTGACTTCACTACCTGGATCCTCATCTCTTGAACTCGTTCTGGCATCTAGTTTAATGGTACCGGCATCTCATCTAGTCTAGATCGATTCCCTAAGAGCTTCTTCTCTAGCAGGCGATTTGGCCCATTTTATCTTTCCTGATAATAAGGAAATTTCCCTATCACGACCTCTCTCATATATAAGGGGAAGGCTCACCGGGATGATCAAAGGCTGCCCAGAGACAGGGGGCGGAGACTAGACTAGCTTTCCAGGATAAAGAATGCAACCACGATAGGGATGAATGACTCTACTGACAAGTTACGGTATACGAGCGTCATCCCCACCCCTGCTTATACAGAACCAGCTCAATTACATAGACCCTGTAGCGAGTTGGTTAGGAGGAAAGGAAGCCCCGTCTTTCTTATTTAAAGAGAGTGAAGGCGAGCCAGGAAAGCACCCTGAACTCATAGGGTGAAGGCAAAATAGAAGAGAGCTAGAATCCTTATAAGACTCAAGGGGACGTCCTTTCTCGAACTACTAAAAGATAGAATGTTGAAACCTTAAGCTCAGCCACGCCACCGCACCCGTAAATAGTTAGTACAACCTTTCCTTTCCGACTACTAATACCTAGCCCTAGCCGATTTGTACTAGGATTGGGAACGAACACTCTTCAGACTTTGATTTTCACTTTGTGCTAATTGAAAGTCAACTAAAATCAATCCTTCAATAACAAGTGTATAAGAAAAAATTATATTACTAATGCTAAGGTGTAGCTGATATGCTCTATCGCTCGGGCTTTCCTACTGAACTGGGTTGGCGAGAGGAAGTTTTCGAGCTTCCCTTCCCTTGAGCCTAAGACGAAATGGATTGAATGAGACTTAGAAAGCTAACCTGTAGATCACAAGAAGACTAGAAGCGATAGTGGATCCCATAATTTTCCAGAACTATTCTTCATCTCCGCTGTTGGGACCCCAGCCACATGCAGATAGACCCGAGCCCTAGCTGTTTTAGATGTTGATGCGGAAACAGGAATGGTAGAGGATAATAATAATAGGGTTCCAAACCTATAGACCCACAAAACCTCAGTAACCTTTAAACAGCCTTAGAAAGCCATAAAGCAACCGACTCTTTCCAGGGTTAGTGCCGAAGCAGAAGGGACTCGCCTTTACTACCTTTGCACTTTTATTTCTTACTTGCTAGGCGATCTAGCGGTGCCATTTCGCTATCAATTTCTCCGGCTCTGTTCTAATGCTAGCCTTACACACTTGGCATGATAGGCAGTTACGTCAGAAACCGCTTTTCAAAGGCTACCAGACTTGGGGTTAGCTACACGGAGCATCTCTTTCTTACGGTTACAGGGAAGCTCTCTAATAGATCACTTAAGACAAAGGAACTTAACTACAGCAAAGGTAGCGCTAGCTAAAGAAGACGGATAACCATTTTCAGGAATCAGAGCAGAATTCACCCAGCAGCTCCGCTCTTAGTAGGAAAAGAGAAGACTCGCGACCAGATACATTCGTTCGGTCATTTACCGCGGGAAAGGCCCTCACCTTCGGTAACATCCTTAGCCCGGAAAAGATGCAGGGAAGAGATTCTTGAAAAGAGAGTGCGCCTCACGACCTTCATGACTCCCTTGCCTAATTCAGAGAAAAAAACCAGTCAAGGAGTCAGAACTCGACTCACTACATACATTCTAAGAGAAAGATGAAAAGAATTGACCGATACTCTCGTTTTGGACGGACATATAAAGACAAAAGAGCTACTACAGTAGCGACAGATTCGATTCCTCCTCTTCTCTTGACTTGCTATATATATTACATATAGAATATGTAGAGAAGGACTCGACGAATGGTCAAATAGCAGCTGTGAAGAAAGAGTTGTTACTTTTGATTCTCTTATATAAAAAAAGATATTGAAAGTGTTTAGGGTAAAGAAAAGTGGTGGTCAAAAGCCTTCTTCCATCTTCTTAGGTTAGGCCGCAAAGTCGCTACAGGGCTCGCTGTGCCATCTATTGGGCAGTGTGTGAAATGCTTTACACGTAATTACAATGTATTCAGGCTAAGATAGCAAGTGCGCCGCGAAAGGTACGAAGATGCTTTCCCGGTTTGAAGATGCTTGACTGAAAATTTTTAGCTTAGATAAATAGCGTTGATAGAAGCTTAAGGCAGGTTATTCGCCAAATCAACAAGATTGTGTATCATGGTGATCTCACTGAAAGAGAGGCATGCTGTCGATAAAGTCATCAAAAACGCGATTCGGGATAGATTCTTTTCACCGAAATTCCCCCTTTTCCGGCTTTGATTAGCAAGAACAAAACAAACTCAATACGGGGATTGTATTCGAAATAAAATTTTTAGAACAGGGTGGGGCGCCAGGAAGCCCCGCTTAGCTTGTATGATACTACCATTATTCGCCCATAATTCCCTATTTGTTCCACCATGTGGTTTGGTTTCCCTGCCTGCCATGCCTGCCCTCTTTCAGTCCACGTGGTACTCGTATTAGCTAAGTGAATTCTAGCTTTGACTTTGAAAGCTGGCAACGGGTCCTGTTAAGCGCTTCGCCTCGTTCCCTCCTAACATAAACTGCTCTGTGTAGCAACCGCAACAGCACAAGCGAAAGTGTCTCACGCCTCCCTTTCTATCGTGGTAATGAGAGGGAGGAATATACAATCTAGAGACTTAAGTAATCCCTGTCCTTTCACGTGTGCGGGCGATTCACGCTACCCTTCCCTGTCGCATCATCCCTGTCCTTTCACGCAACCCACCAGTAACTTGCTACCCTTCCCTGTCGCATCATCCCTGTTCTTCACCGTATTGCGTTCCCCTTTTCTTATCTCGATCCTTTTTCACACCCTTATCTTTCTCAAATTTCTGTTCTTCATCTTTTTATCTTTCACGATTCATTGATTAGCAGTAACTCACGATCTTTTTGTAGTTTGACTGTTTTGGTTGTGGGTTTGTTATGTTCGTCTGATTCGGGTTGCCTTTTGTTGTTGTTTTGGTTGTGGGTTTTCGGTTGTTGGAGTTGGGTTTCGATGTGCAGGTTTTCTGTTGGGTTGGTATTTTGGATAGCTGTGTTGATTTGCGGGGTATTGTTTAGCTTTAGGTCTGGGTTTTGTTAGCGCGTTGTGGGTTAGTACTTCTGCTGTGGTGGGTTTGTTAGTAGGTTAGTACTTCTGTAGCGTTAGCACGTTGTGGGTTAGTACTTCGAGTTTTGATCGAGATTTGGTCGGTGTTTTGCTGGTGTGTACTGTTGGGTTGTCTAGTAGTGACACGTTTCATTTTGTGGTTTTGAGCGGTTGGTTTGTGATCAGGTTCAGTTGGTTTTGAGCAGTGTGTTGATTGTTGTAGCAGGTTGGTTGTGACGTCTGGTGGTGTTCGTTATAGATTAGGGGAGGGTGGTTGTTTTGTTCGCGGCTTGGAGTTGCTTGGTTGAATGGCGGTTGGCGTGTGGTAACTAGTTGTGTTCGTTTTAGATTTGGTTTGGTGGTGTCATGGCGGTTGTTCGGTTCCATTGCCCCTTTGTTGGTCTTAACGGGTGTCGAGATGGTAGTGGGAATGGGCTTACTAAGTCGTCTTTGATTATTCATCTTCGTGATAAACATTTTAGAGGCGATGCGCTAGCTTGTACCAAACATTCCATTCTATCCGATTTGGTTGTTTATGAGAGGGCTGAGTTGACTTTTAAGAGTATGGGGATTTGGTTATGTGGCGGTTGTTTCACTACGCACACGTTTCGGTCTAAGTGTCGGCATGGTAAGGGTTCGGATTTCGTATCACCTCCTGATTGTGGTGATGGTATTGTTCACTTTGTTCTTTATGACCTCCCTAAGCCTCCCGTTCCATCATGTACTTTGCATCTTGTTAGTGGTGGTGATGAAGTTCGTGACTTGCTTTGTGGTTTTGATTTGGGGACTCTTGATAGATTATTTTCAAAAGGGTTGCGTACTGTTAAATCTATCCCTCCAAAGTGTCGTTTGGGTTTTTCTCGCGCTTTGAAAGGGGCCATTGACAGGGTGGTTAACAAGCCTGATGACATATCTTCTTGGGTTCGTTTGCTTGTTTTGCCTCTTTGTCTGCTTAAAACCTTTCGTCCGAGAAGTAATCTGGAGTGTAGGTCCGTTATCAAGAGACAAAAGCAAGAGGAGTATATTATTAATGCTATTCGTTCTTGGGAGACGTTTGATGGTAGTTTACAGCTTCTTAGAGAGTGTTTGGCTGAACCTTCCCCCGCTTTGTCTGATGTTCTTAGTGAGGATAGTGGGTTGGTTGAGCAGAATATTAAGCAGTGTAGACGGAAGATTTCTGATGGGCATTATTCTGCTGCTGTTAGAGTTCTTTCCTCATCTGGTGTGGCTCCTTATAATGATACTACTCTTAAAGACCTAAAAAATAAACATCCTTTTGTTCATGCTTCTTCTTTGCCAGATATTTCTCTTAACCATCATCTCCTGGTTGCTTCTCGATCTAGGGTTCTTGACATGATCAAGAGTTTTTCCCGAGGCACGTCTTGTGGGCGGGATGGGTTGCGGGCCCAACACCTTTTAGATTGTTTGAGTGGTTCCTCGGTTGCTATTTCTGATGAGTTAGTTTCTTCTATCACCCAAGTCGTGAACCTTTTTCTTGATGGGCGGTGTCCCAAGGTGTTGGGCGAGTTTATCGCCAGTTCTCCCCTCACTCCGTTGGTTAAGCCAGGTGGTGGGATTCGTCCCATTGCTGTTGGTACTATTTGGAGACGGCTTGTCTCCAAGGTATGTGCTTATGAGGTTGGTCCTTCTTTGGATGGGTATTTTGGTGATTTGCAGTTTGGGGTGGGAGTGTCGGGAGGGAGTGAGGCTATTCTTCATGTTGTGAATCGTTTTCTTGAAAGATATGGTGATGATGTCAGTTTGTCGATGTTACTTTTGGACTTTAAAAATGCTTTCAATTTGGTTGATCGAGAGGTTATGTTGCGAGAGGTTCGTCTTTGTTGTCCCTCTATCTCGTCTTGGGTGGAGTTTTGTTATTCTAGTCCGGCAAGGTTGTATTACGGGGAACATGTATTAACGTCATGTCAGGGGGTACAGCAGGGTGACCCTCTTGGTCCGTTACTCTTTGCTCTTGTACTTCAACCATTGATATGTAAGATTCAGGACTCCTTCTCTCTTTCTCTACAGGCCTGGTATTTGGATGATGGCACTATTATTGGGGATACTTTGGTTGTGGGGAAAGTTTTAGAGTGCATCATGAAGGAGGGTCCAGTGTATGGACTGCATCTGAATATTGATAAGACTGAAGTTTTTTGGCCGACCGAGGATCCTCGCAGCAAGTTTATTGGTGTGTTCCCTGATAATATTGCTCGACCTACGAGTGGTGTTAAGTTACTTGGGGGGACTGCGAGTGTAGATCTTGATTTTTGTAATAAGCTTGTGTTGAAGCGTGCAGTTAAGACTATTGAGCTTATGGATGCAGTGGCCAAAATTAATGACCCCTAATGTGAGTTGCTGCTTCTTCGTTCATGTGCCGGTATTTCCAAGTTATATTTTGCTATGCGTACTTGTTCACCTTGTGCTTTCAAGTCTGCCCAAAGTTCTTTTGATTTGGCACTTCGTTCTTCTTTGGAGCGTATCGTTGTTGCTTCTGGACCGGGATTTGGTGATTGGCAGTGGAGACTTGCTACGTTGCCCTTTTCCTTTGGAGGGTTGGGTGTTTATTCTGCGGGTGACGTATTGCATTATGCTTTTTTTGCTTCTCGGTTACAGTCAGCTGATTTACAGTCTAAGTTACTTCAACACACTGATATTAGATCTTATGGACTCCAGTTTGATGATGCCTTACGTGTGTTTAACTCGGTTATGGAGATTGATTTTCTAAGTAATCCGAGTGAGGTCGCTGCCCCCAAACTCATGAAGAAAATGGCAGATATATATTTTGCTCGGGTTATTAAGAATGCTGAATCCACTTTCGCTTTATCTGCTTGTCAGTTGGCTTTATGGGCATCTCAGAGGGAGGATCATACGTCTGACTGGCTTAGGACGGTTCCTATCCCCGAATTAGGTCAGACTATGAATGGGAGGTCTTATCGATGTGTTTTGTGCTATCGCTTAGGTATTCTCTTGTTCTCTGTTTTGAAGCCCTGTTCAGCTTGTTCTAGGGTTTTTGATGGGGATATATTTGGGGATCATGCCGTATCGTGTGCCGGCATCGTTGGGATTAAGCATCGTCACAATTTGGTTCGTGATACTCTTGCTGACATATGTTACCGTTCAGGGATATCTGTCGGAAAGGAAGTTAATATTGGATTAGATGGTGGACCTGATAATGTCCTACGTCCGGCAGATATTTTGTTTTATTCCTGGGATGGAGGTAAAGATGTGTGTGTTGATCTGACTGGTTCTTCTCCTTTGACTCGTACGGGGATGAATGACTTTGTACCTGGCCGAGCTGTGATTGATGCTGCACAACGTAAACGATGCAAGTATTTGGCTAAGTGTGCAGCTCTCGGATATGGGTTTCTTCCTTTCTCCTTTTCTTCTTTAGGGGAGTTACAGGAAGATGCAGTTGCGTTGCTGAAGCGGATTCAGAGATTTTCAAAGGCTCAAGACATTGGAGCGCGCGTTGTTGTACATATTTTTCATAGAATAGGTTTTACCATTGATATTTGTTCTAAGGTGGGTGTGTCGGTGAGGAAAGAAGCCGATATGGGTTTTGTTTCTGATGGTGGGCGTGATCTTCGGCCAGCAGATTTATTACTACACAATTGGTCCCAGGGCAAAGATGCGTGTTTAGATGTTACAGGGGTTTCTCCGTTTGCAGGGACGGGGTTGGATTCGTGGGTTCCTGGGAGTGCTTTGCGGTCGGCTGTTCAGAAGAAGAAGAGGAAGTATTCTTCTATTTGTGCTGAGCATGGTTACTCGTTTATTCCATTCGCCTTCTCGACCTTTGGGGAGTTTGAGGAGGAGGCGATGGATACTCTCTCGCGTCTTAAGCGGTTAGCTGGTTGTCATTCTAATGACGCGAGGAGTGGCGGTTTTTTGATGTCTAGGCTTAGTTTTTGTATTCAAAAAGGGGTGGGCGCGCAGCTTGTTTCGCGGTTCCCTTCCAATTTTGTGTGATTAATAAAATTGGGTTTAGTAAAAAAAAAAAAAAATAAAAAAATAAAAAAATAATAATAATAATAATAATAATAATAATAATAATATCATAATAATAATAATAATATTTATTTATTTATTTTATTTTTTTATGAAACTTTATTTATTAATCACACAAAATTGGTAGGGAGTCGAGAAACAAGCTGCGCTCCCACCCCTTTATAGATAAGAAAACCAAGTCTAGAAAACAAAAAAATACCACTCCTAATTATTATTATTATAATTATTATAATTATTTATTATTATTAGTATTATTTGTTATTATTTTTTTATAATTATTTATTATTATTATTTATTATTATTATTTATTATTCTTTTTTTATTTATTTTTATTTTTATTTATTTATTATAATCCGTCATTTCATTAAAAAATATTATAATCTGTCACTTTATTATTATTATTATTATTATTATTATTATTATTATTATTATTATTATTATTATTATTATTATTTTTTGTAGAAAGTAATTATCATTTCATCGTAAATTTTTACATAAAGTTGGATGGGAGTCTAGACACAAGCTGTGCTCCCACTCCTTTCTGAATACAAAAACTCGCTCTATGAAAGATAAATGCACCACTCTTGGCATTATTATTATTATTATTATTATTATTTATGATGACTTCTTATTTCTTATTTATTATCTTTTATTTTATTATTATTATTAATTATTATTTTTTATTTTTACTATTGTTTATTAATATTAATATTAACAATATTATTTATTATTATTTTTATTTTTATTTTTATTATCATTATTTATTATTACTATAATAATTATTTATTATTATTATTATTATTTATTTTATTATTTATTTTTTATACAATTATTTATTATTATTATTTTTTATTATTATTTATTTATTTATTTTTTTATTATAATTCGTCACTTTATTATTATAATAATAATAATTATTATTATTTATGATTATTTCTTATTTCTTATTTATTATCTTTTATTTTATTATTAGTATTAATTATTATTTTTTATTTTTATTATTATTTATTAATATTATATTAATATTTTTATTTATTATTATTTTTATTTTTATGTTTATTTTTATTTTTATTTCAAAATTTATAATTATAATTATTTTATTATTATTTTATTATTTTTATTTTTTATTATTATTAATTATTAACTTTTAATTGTTATTTATTAATATTAATATTATTATTTATTGTTTTTTTATTTTTAACTTTTATAATTATTATTATTATTATTTATTATTTATTTTTATTATTATTATTAATTATTAACTTTTAATTGTTATTTATTAATATTTTTTATTATTATTTATAAAATTCAAATCTTCGACGCTGCCAAAAAAAAAAGAATTCAATAAACAATTTCCTTGAATTTCATTTCTGAGAATTCAATTTTTTATTTCAATTATAATCTTTGAGATTCTTTATACCAAACGTGCTTTTATAGTAAATCACCACAATAATAAAAGTAGAATAAAAACGGCGAAAACATGTACAAATCATTAGATCCTATCCTTGATATTTGTTTATATTCAGTATACATATGCTCAAACAAATATAGAACCTAACAGCATGCCTTGTTTCCAACTTGAACATTTTATTCATGCAAAATATATGCATGAATAAATATTTTTCTTTTTACCGTGGAACTAGAACCTTTGATAGTCTTCACTCTTCTCATGCGTCAAATCAACTTTTATAATTCGATCCAGTCACAACCTTAATTTTGTCCTATTCGCATCACT
This sequence comes from Glebionis coronaria, assembly GCA_025667525.1. Classification (NCBI taxonomy): domain Eukaryota; kingdom Viridiplantae; phylum Streptophyta; class Magnoliopsida; order Asterales; family Asteraceae; genus Glebionis; species Glebionis coronaria. The sequence continues at coordinate 15,741,542 of CM046874.1, read as the reverse complement.
TGATTTCACAAGAGAGTACAATCGTCGCCTCCACCGTCGTCACCTCATCTGCATCCACCCTAGGACCATGCAAAATGATTTACGAGTTTTTTGCACTTTAGGCACTACCTAGCTGTGACTTTGTGAGCTTAGTTCAAACTTAGTATTCACTAATGATGCATAAACCAATGTTTTATGAAACTAGTTTCACAACAAACATCTAAATAAGCTAACTTAAAAAACAAAGTTGCTCTTGGTATTTTAAGACAATTTTTTAGCTACGTAAATGTTGGTATTTCAGATCCTCACCGGTCTATCTATAACGATATGTTATAGTTTTTCGTATCATTGAACTTAAGATTGCAAATTGACTACCAAAGTCAAGTAACCTCTTTTTGTATCATGTTTCTTGTTAACTAAAAGTTATCTATATAGCTGAACTCTTTCCAAAACTTACAAGATAATTGGCATCCGTATTGGATTAGACCTCACGGTTTGGCATACTGAACTCTGGGCTTGTCAAGTTTATACCGTTTAGTATAAACTAGCTGTTTAGGTTTTGGGCGCTGTCCTAAACTCCGCGAAGGGAGGTCTCCTTTCGACCTTCTGATACTAGGTCTTTGATAGGTCGTTGTAAGTTTCGATCTCGGTATCTTTTCGAATGGATCACGGTCAAGAGTGGTACTTGTCGTTCTTGGTGTCACAAAGGGGAATTGGTTTTCTATTCTACGGGAACGGAATAAAAGAGCAAGGTCGTGAAAATAATCTAAGGAGTTTGACGAATTAAAATAAAATGGAAATTAAAATTAAAGTTAAATTGTAAATAAAACAAACTTTAAAAACTTAGAAAACTTAACTTAGAAAATTTGAGAAAAACTCAAAACAAGAAAAGCTGGAAAAAAGTTCATTCGGAATATGGAAGAATTTTAGTTCGTTCGGAATATCATAGCTCATGCGGAATAAATAGGTTGATCCGGAATAATGTCTCTCATGCGGAATAAATGGAAAAATGGCTTGTTCGGAATAAGTTTTAAAAACAGTTGGTTCGGAAAATCCTTTGATCCGGAATAAATATTCCAGATGAGACCTGGTTCGGAATAACAGGAAATTTAGTTGGTTCGGAATATACAACTGATTCGGAATACTCTTGATCCGGAATAAATATTCCGGATGAACGAAAAATTAAGCAACTGCCGGATGAAGGATTTTGGAAACGATTGATTCGGAATATATAACTGGTTCGGAATGTTCTGGGCAAGACGAGAACTGTAGAACAGGGGATGTAGGCTATATGCGATTTTTGACAAATTAACCAAATCTAACCAATGAATCTTAACCAAACTTAACACTAATCATTTATTGACCATAAACAACAAATCCCAACCATAAAAACACAAAAACCACTAACTTTTGAAGATCAAATCACCAAAAATAAAACTTAGAAAACTTTGAATTAAGAGGAACAAGATGAATAAGATTAAGGAATGAGTGTATTGAAAGCTTAATGTTAAACAAACTTAAATGAAAGATTAAAGGTAACAAACTTGTGAAAGATTAAAGATCACCAAACACCCTAATGGTGTTGGTGAAAAACCTACGAACAAGAAGAAAAGAAAAAAAAGGAAAAATAAAAGCTCGGTGCTAATGTGTGGGAGGCTAGTATTTATAGTCCATTGTGGTGGTTGGTGAGTGGGCTTTCCTTCTCTCTTTTTGTCTTTGCGTCTTCAGTAAAGTTGACGTTTTCGACTCATATTCGGGATTTGTTGATGAATAAATTCAACTCGTCTTTTAATATCTTCGTTTAATAGACTTGAGTTCTTCGACATAGGTAAATCTTCCATCTTTGGTCATTTTCTTCGATAAATCTTCAGATAGGCCCATTGACTTCAAATCTTTTGCAACTCTTGGACAACAGACTTCATCTTGAGTCTTTTTCTTCAATAAAACCCGTGCAATCCCATGTTTTCTCCAAATTCATCCGGTTGACTCTGAAAACACAATAAACACAAAAACCACGCATAATTCCAAACAAATGATATTAAATACGCGTTTTGGTCTCGTTTTAGCAAGAAATAAGTGGTAAAAGGATGGGTGTTTTCACACCTATCAAATCCCCTACACTTAACCATTGCCATGCCCTCATGCAATGCTTAGTGACAAAGCAAATTTACACTTTTCTCATAATCAATCAACCTTGGCCTTATTAAAATGCTACTAAACAGAAATTAAAATACTAAGGAGAAATAAAAACTTGAATAAACAAAAGGGATAGAAAACCATTTTCACTTGAAAATAGCTAAATGGAAATAACTTGCAAAGAGATCAAGGACTTACATTAGGGCTTTGGTTGCTGCGAAGACTTATCACCCTCAAGTTTCACGTTCCCCAAACTAAGCTTAAAAACGAGATCATTGTTATTATAAGTTAGCAAAACAAACACTTACACACATGGCTTAATTATAGGCTTAAACTCCCTTATTCCTAGGTGTATCTCTTATATTTTATTTTTGTCTTAGAATGATCATGAAGATGCATTTTTTGACTTATTGCGATAGTTTATTTAGGCTGAAAGCAAAGTAGGACGATTTGATTAATATTTAGCTAAAGGACAAAATCTCTTAAAACTGCTTCTCGAGACCTCAAAAAGTTCATATCTTGGCATAACTCGCTTCACGATTTGAGACCTTTATCGGGCCGATATTTGGCATGTACTTCATACTTCACATCTTTAGAGACGTTCTTGAGATAATGGTCTTCTCTTCGTTTATAGAATTTCTTCACTTGGAGTATTTTTGGGGAATACTTCAACTGTGTTGACCACGACTTCATCATTGTTTCTTTAATCATAATTTGGGATTTTGAGATACAACGATCCGCCTCCTTTTCGGACTTGGATCTATTTATCCTCATACCTTGTAAGGGTCTTTTCGGATAGATTTCTCCATGATCTTTATGGGAGTTGATTGCTTTTCGTCGTGCGTCTTGATCCTTCATATTGACTTAAGAACAATGCTTTTCACATCTTCTTGGATCTTTAGCAATAAAATGGAATCCTCATGCCTTGTAAGGGCCTTTTCGGATTCGCCAATCTGCGCGCCCCGCTTCATTAGTTATGCCTTGGCTATGAACTCTTATCAATGCCGAGCAACTTTTAAACGATCTTGGGCTAATAGCTAAGTAATTCAATGAAATCGTACGACCTTACTTATTGCATTTATTTATTTACAAGCGATGGGAGAAAAAGCTAATAATTACACCAAGTGTGCTTATGTAAGAATACCGACTTATAATTGACTCTATCATTTCTCGTTCTCCACAGTTTAAAATCTCAAGGAATGAGACTCGTGGATGCTTAGCCTAATAAACCCATTAAGGTTTACATGGTTAAGGATACTTGCTAGAACAAACTCGGACGAGTCTATTCGGGTTGAGTCAAAATAATCGCAACGGGCCTAATAGATCAAAGAACTCTAAACTTGCTAAACCACTTTATTAAAAATTTTAACTTTATTATGGAATATATACATATGGAAGCAACGATAAAAGGAAGGAAATAAAGGACATAAAGATTTTAAAAATTACGACTAAATGGCCAAAGTTAATTAAAAATTTGAAAAATGCTGAAAAATACGATTTTCCGGTTAAACGAAGGCATTTTCATGGAAAAGTCCACTTAAAACTTCGATAGAAGTCTCCCCTACACTTAAGATAAACATTGTCCTCAATGTTTAAGCATGTGGGAAAAGGCTCCCCGACACTTATGACATTGTGCACGTTGGTTAAATCAAGTTAAGGAGGAGACAACTAAAGTGATCAATTTCAAATGTGAGTATGAAGAAAATTGAATCACGATAGTTGAGAGATAGAACCGGATTGCGGATAACATGGAAGCACGGTTCTTCAAAGTTTCCAAGAGTGCAGTAATCCCTGTAATCACATCACCATACAAACACAAACGACCAAAATAGGTCCCTCCACACTTAGGAGGTTAAAGGGATAGATACTCGGGTTGCCTCCCAAGGAGCGCTTGTTTTTGTTAACCGAGTCGCGAGCCTGACTCGGTCCCGAATTAATTCACAGGGAGGGTGGAGAGGGATGGAATCTCAGTAGAGATTTCCTCTCCAAAGTAGAGCTTCACTCGTTGGCCATTCACCTTAAAATTCGGGCCATTGGTTTGAGCAAGCTCAATAGTACCATATGGAAGAATTTGAGCAATGGTGAATGGGCCGGACCAACAAGATTTGAGCTTTCCAGAAAAGATTTTTAACCGAGAGTTAAAAAGTAGAACTTTGTCTCCAACATGGAACTCTCGGTTTTTAATCTTTGAGTCGTGAATGAGCTTAGTTCTTTCCTTATAGATCAAAGAGTTGTCATAAGCTTCATTCCTCAATTCATCAAGTTCATTGAGTTGAATTTTGCGCAAATTTCCGGCTTTGTTGAGATCAAAATTTGCCCACTTCAAGGCCCAGTAAGCCTTGTGTTCCAACTCAATGGGGAGGTGGCATGCTTTTCCGTACACGAGACGATATGATGTGCAACCAATTGGAGTCTTGTATGCAGTACGAAAAGCCCACAGAGCATCATCGAGTTTATCGGCCCAGGCGGCTCGATGATCTCCCACGGTTCGTTCAAGTATTCGCTTTAACCCACGGTTAGATATTTCAGCTTGGCCATTTGTTTGTGGGTGATACGCGGTGGAAAGACGGTGGTTGACACCGTACTTTGCCATGACTTTTGCGAATTGGTCATTGCAAAAGTGAGTCCCGCGATCACTGATAATGGCACGTGGCACGCCAAATCTAGCGAATAGCTGTTTGAGGAAGTTACAAACCACCCTTCCATCATTAGTGGGTAAAGCTTTCGCTTCCACCCATTTAGACACGTAGTCAACGGCTACAAGGATGTATTTGTTTCCTTTCGAAGAAGGGAATGACCCCATAAAGTCGATGCCCCATACGTCAAATATTTCACATTCTTGGATGAAATTTTGAGGTATTTCGTCTTTATGTGTGATCTTGCCTTGTCGTTGGCAAGCATCACATTTTTGAACCATTTCGTGAGCGTCACGATAAATGGAGGGCCAATAGAATCCCGAGTCAAACACTTTTTTGGCCGTGTAGTTGGGACCAAAGTGACCACCGGTGGATCCTTTGTGGCAAGCTTCTAGAATTTCTAGAGCTGCGGGTCCTTCAACACATCGGCGTATGATCAAATCAGCACATTGTTTGAATAGATACGGGGCATCCCAGAAGTAAGTCTTGATGTCTTTAAAGAACTTTTTCTTTTGTTGGGATGTCAACCCGTTGATGAGAAGTCCACCCGCCAAGTAGTTTGCGATGTCCGTAAACCACGGGGTCTCATCAGAAGTAGAGTTTATAGACATTAAGGTCTCCAAGGGGAAAGAGTCATTGATCTCTTTGTTCGGATGATCCCCTTGGTATGGATCCTCAAGTCTACTCAAATGATCCGCTGCTAGGTTTTCCGCTCCTTTTTTGTCGCGAATTTCGATTTTGAATTCTTGAAGGAGTAAAACCCAGCAAAGAAGTCTTGGTTTAGAGTCTTGTTTATTTAACAAGTACTTCAACGCGAAGTGATCGGTGTACATGATCGTGGTGGATAAGACAAGATAGGGGCAGAATTTTTTAAAAGCATAGACAACCGCTAAAAGCTCTTTTTCGGTCGTCGTGTAATGCAATTGAGCCACACTCATTGTCTTGCTAGCGTAATGGATCGGTTGGAAATGTTTATCAATACGTTGTCCCAACACCGCTCCAATAGCGAAGTCGCTAGCATCGCACATCAACTCAAAGGGAAGCTCCCAATTTGGGGTAACCAAGACCGGTGCCTTAGTTAGCTTATCCTTTAGAATGTTGAAGGCTTGAATACACTCATTGGAAAAGATAAAAGGAGCATCTTTTTCCAAGAGGTGGGTCATGGGGCGAGCGATTTTAGAAAAGTCTTGAATAAATCGTCGGTAAAAACCCGCATGCCCAAGGAAACTTCTCACACCCTTCACGGTTGAAGGTGGAGGTAGTTTTGCTATGACATCAACTTTAGCACGGTCCACTTCTAGACCGGATTTGGAGATTTTATGTCCTAGCACAATGCCCTCTTTTACCATGAAATGGCATTTTTCCCAATTTAGAACGAGACGAGTGTCTTCGCACCATTTAAGCATGCGTTCTAAATTGGCAAGGCATACAGAGAATGAATCACCATAGACCGAGAAATCATCCATGAAGACTTCCATGGTTTGTTCAACCATGTCATGGAAGATTGCCATCATACACCTTTGAAATGTCCCTGGAGCATTACATAAGCCAAAAGGCATACGTTTGTAAGCAAAAGTGCCATAGGGACAAGTGAATGTGGTCTTTTCTTGATCTTTGGGATCGATGGGTATTTGAAAATAACCCGAGAAACCATCTAGAAAGCAATAGAAGTCATTGCCCGCTAGACGCTCGAGCATTTGGTCCATGAAGGGAAGAGGAAAATGATCTTTTCTCGTGGCATCATTGAGTTTGCGATAGTCTATACAAACTCTCCACCCAGTAACGAGACGAGTGGGAATTAACTCGTTGTGTTCATTGGGAACAACGGTTATTCCGCCTTTCTTCGGCACACAATGGATTGGACTAACCCATGGGGAATCCGATATAGGATAAATCATGCCCGCATCTAGAAGTTTGATAACTTCTTGTTTGATGACGTCATGGATATTCGTATTAACCCTTCTTTTGCTTTGAATAGTGGGTTTGAAGTCATCCTCCATGAGAATTTTGTGAGTACAAAAGTTTGGATCAATTCCGCGGATATCGGAAATTTTCTAAGCAATTGCCTTCTTATGATCTTTTAGCACAGAGATAAGGCGAGATTTTTCATCTTCTTTCAAGGCCTTAGCGATGATGACCGGAAGCTTCTTTTCGTCATCAAGGAATACGTACTCAAGGTGAGACGGTAAATCCTTGAGTTCAAAGTCCGGAGTGTCCTCGATAGATGTTGGAATCAAAGTTGGTTCCTCGATAGATGGTGTAGCTAATGATGGAGCATCATTAGTAACCGCTTCAGGAGTAGGAGGAGAGGGAGGATCTTCCTTGAGAAATTTCTCAATGGTAAGAAGTTCGGCTGCCCAATCGGTGGAAGCATCATTAGAGTTAAGATCAAGGGGATTTAAGCTAGCTTCAATATCATCCCATAGAAAGTCACTTGCTCCAAAAGGGGTCAAGGACGGAGCAATTGAGGAAACGACTTCAACATTGGCTAGAGAGGAGAGATTACTTTTACAAGCATCTTTGAAGTGTTCTTCACAAGCCTCATCAAGAGAATCAATGCAATTAACGCTCTCGTGGTCCGAAGGCTGTGAGGAAAGTTTACCCATGTTGAAGACGATTTTATCGTCACCGACTCTCATAATTAATTCACCCGCGGCTACATCATTGAGAGTACGGCCGGTCCTCAAGAATGGACGTCCGACGATCAATGGAACTCGAGGGTCCATTTCGTAGTCAACGACAACAAAATCCGCCGGGAAGGTGAATTTGTCGACGCCGACGAAGACGTCTTCGGCTATCCCCACCGTATAAGCAACCTTACGGTTAGCTAATTCCAATGTCATTTTAGTGGGGACTAGCGCAGGGAGAGATAATTGCTTCCATACACTTAAGGGCATTAAGTTTATACTAGCACCTAGATCGGCTAGGGCCATGCAATTTTCAACTCCTGGGAAGTTACAAGGGATTAAGAAACGACCCGGATCACCAAGCTTGGTTGGCAATTTCCTTAAGAGAACTGCAGAGCAATTCTCGTTAAGTTGGGTGTTAGCAATGTCAAGAAGTTTCTCCTTGTCACTCAGAAGATCTTTAAACATCTTCGCGTATTTCGGCATGTGAGCGAGAGCCTCAGCGAAGGAGATATTGAAATTCAATTGTTTAAACATTTTAAAAAAATTTGAGACTTGAATATCGTCCTTGCTTTTAAGCTTCTCATTCCTCAACCTTGAAGGATAAGGTATATCGGAAGAAGAGGAAGGCTTTGGAAGTGTAGGTTCACTCACAACCTTGGGTGGTGGAGGGGTAGAAGTAAGAGGTGGAGAAATTGGGGAAGTAGGAGGTGAAGGGATAGGAGTAGGTGGCTCGGTTTCCTTAGTTGCAACCACGGGTGTAGGTATAGGAAGCCCGGGTTCCTGTGTACCTTTACCACTGCGGGTGGTGATTGCTTTCATCTCCCCTCTTGGATTCGCAACGGTGTTACTCGGAAGAGTACCCGAAGAAGAGGGTTGACTACTTTGGAAGAAACCAGCCATCATTTCCCTGATATCATTGGTTTGGCCACTCAAAGAGTTTCGCATATCAGCTCTAAGATCGTTACCTTGTTTTACCATGTCTCCTTTCAAGTTAATTATATGAGATTGCAGATTCTTCACCAATGCATCATTCGTCCGCATGTACGTTTCAACCTCTTGGTTGAAAACGTTGGGTTGCGTAGGAGGAGGTGTTGAATAAGAGGGTGGTTGGTAAGGAGCAGGTTGGTAAACTTGGGTAGGATTCTGAGTGGGATATGGTTGTCTTTGAGGTGGTTGGTATGAAGCACGAGGTTGTTGCTGATTAGGGCGGTTGGCAGGAGGAAAGCCGGGTGGGGAAAGAAAATTAGATGAACGATAACTTAGCAAGGTACGGTCTCTTTGAGGGCGGGCTTGATAGCCTCCTTGAGGATATGTACCGTATGCTGCGTTAACATTCTCGCAAGAATAGTCTTGTGTGGCAGTACAAGAAGTATAAGAGTGAGGACCACCGCAGATGTCACAAGATTGACTCAAAGCATTGGCTTGAGCATGTTGTGCATTTAAGGCTTTGGTGTGGTTAGCGGTTTGGAGAGCAAGTGATTCAACAAGCGTAGTGAGCTTATCAATTCTATTGTCACTGTCACTAGTGCTAGCACTAGCGACATTGGTCTGCACACTCTTGGTTTGCACACGAGACTTATTTTCAATAATATCCCACGCTGCATTACAAGTCTTAGCCAAAAGATTACCCCCCGCGGCACTATTTAGTGAATCTTGGTCCGTCATGCGTAAACCATTGTAAAAGTATTGATTTGATGCACCTTGGTAAAACCGTGTGGTGGGCATTTTCTCAAAAGATCTTTAAAACGGTCCCAAGCTTCACTAAAAGTTTCATCGTACTTTTGTTCAAAATTGATGATTTCGTTCCGCAAAGCGGTAGTACGAGAGGGTGGGAAAAAGTAATTGATGAACTTGGTCTCAATATCCGCCCACGTAAGAATACTTTGTGGGGGTTCCTTAGCAAGCCAATGCCGGGCTTGTCCCTCTAAGGAGAAAGGAAAAATTTGTAAGCGTATTACCTCTTGGGGAACACCATTGTATTTCACTGTGTTGGTAAGCTGAATGAATCGGTGAATGTGGTCATGAGGATCATCCATTGGGCGTCCCAAGAAAAGTTGAGTAGAGACCATTTGTATGAAGCCGAATTTAAGTTCAAAATTGTTGGCCGCAATGACCGGAATGACAATAGGATCATTGTTGGCATCAACATGCGCTTGCAAAAGCTCAATCATTGGTTGATTTTCCATCGGTGGAACAATTGGAGGCTCGACAACCGGAGGTTGATTGGTAGGATTTAGATTGGCTTGCTGCGTCTGTGACCGAGTTTGCATGTACCTACGAAAGACAAAAGAAGCAAAGAAATATTTTTGTATTATTTTATGTTTTTCTTTTTTTTTTGTGTTTTTGAAAATTTTATATTTTTTAGGATTTTTGAAATTTTTTGTTGCAAAAAAGTAACGTTTACGGTGAACGGATCCCAAAATCCAATTTTCTCACAAAAAACCGTTAATCGCTATGAAAAGAGCCGGCAGCGGCGCCATTTGATACTAGGTCTTTGATAGGTCGTTGTAAGTTTCGATCTCGGTATCTTTTCGAATGGATCACGGTCAAGAGTGGTACTTGTCGTTCTTGGTGTCACAAAGGGGAATTGGTTTTCTATTCTACGGGAACGGAATAAAAGAGCAAGGTCATGAAAATAATCTAAGGAGTTTGACGAATTAAAATAAAATGGAAATTAAAATTAAAGTTAAATTGTAAATAAAACAAACTTTAAAAACTTTGAAAACTTAACTTAGAAAATTTGAGAAAAACTCAAAACAAGAAAAGCTGGAAAAAAGTTCATTCGGAATATGGAAGAATTTTAGTTCGTTCGGAATATCATAGCTCATGCGGAATAAATAGGTTGATCCGGAATAATGTCTCTCATGCGGAATAAATGGAAAAATGGCTTGTTCGGAATAAGTTTTAAAAACAGTTGGTTCGGAAAATCCTTTGATCCGGAATAAATATTCCGGATGAGACCTGGTTCGGAATAACAGGAAATTTAGTTGGTTCGGAATATACAACTGATTCGGAATACTCTTGATCCGGAATAAATATTACGGATGAACGAAAAATTAAGCAACTGATCCGGAATAAATAATTATTCCGGATGAAGGATTTTGGAAACGATTGATTCGGAATATATAACTGGTTCGGAATGTTCTGGGCAAGACGAGAACTGTAGAACAGGGGATGTAGGCTATATGCGATTTTGACAAATTAACCAAATCTAACCAACGAATCTTAACCAAACTTAACACTAATCATTTATTGACCATAAACAACAAATCCCAACCATAAAAACACAAAACCCACTAACTTTTGAAGATCAAATCACCAAAAATAAAACTTAGAAAACTTTGAATCAAGAGGAACAAGATGAATAAGATTAAGGAATGAGTGTATTGAAAGCTTAATGTTAAACAAACTTAAATGAAAGATTAAAGGTAACAAACTTGTGAAAGATTAAAGATCACCAAACACCCTAATGGTGTTGGTGAAAAACCTACGAACAAGAAGAAAAGAAAAAAAGGAAAAATAAAAGCTCGGTGCTAATGTGTGGGAGGCTAGTATTTATAGTCCATTGTGGTGGTTGGTGAGTGGGCTTTCCTTCTCTCTTTTTGTCTTTGCGTCTTCAGTAAAGTTGACGTTTTTGACTCAGATTCGGGATTTGCTGATGAATAAATCCAACTCGTCTTTTAATATCTTCGTTTAATAGACTTGAGTTCTTCGACATAGGTAAATCTTCCATCTTTGGTCCTTTTCTTCGATAAATCTTCAGATAGGCCCATTGACTTCAAATCTTTTGCAACTCTTGGACAATAGACTTCATCTTGAGTCTTTTTCTTCAATAAAACCCGTGCAATCCCATGTTTTCTCCAAATTCATCCGGTTGACTCTGAAAACACAATAAACACAAAAACCACGCATAATTCCAAACAAATGATATTAAATACGCGTTTTGGTCTCGTTTTAGCAAGAAATAAGTGGTAAAAGGATGGGTGTTTTCACACCTATCACCTTCACCCAGTAAAAGGCTCTACCTCTTGACCCCCACATCTTTGTCGTAATGGTATTAAGTTAACAGTAACGAGTGTGCACTATGTGCCTCGTAACTCGTATTGAGCTAAACTTACATAAAGCTATTAACTTCTAAGTAAACCATAATTATATAAATAAAATATATAAAATTAATACTAAAATTAGTAAAGACTGTGTCGATGATCGTCAAGATCATCGTAGTAGACTATGAAGTTCAATTTCTTTTAAGTTACAACAAAAAGAGTTGAGATCGTGAAGTTCAAAATTGATACTAAAAAAAGTTTGAGAATACAAACATATTATCGTACGTCACGGGCTTTAAAGTATTCCTACAAATACTATAAAATCCCGCATGCACAAACATCATAGTCTCAAACTTAGACATCATGTGCTTGACACGAAATATAAATGAATTGAACAATTTTCGTGTAACCGATGTGGGACTTTAATTTTTCAAAAATTCCGAGTCTTTACCCTTCGATCATAATAATTAAAGTTGAGAACATGTACAAAGACTTATATTTTTATGCACGGTAATATATGAGTAAATGAAAATAGTTCCCTTTAGCCAATGTGGTATTGAAAATTTATGATATCCTAATTCAATCTAATCACAATAACAAACCTTAATTTTGTCGTATTTTCATCACTCGATTTCACCGGAGAGACCACACAACCTCCACCACAGTCACCTCATGAAGGTTTATATGTAGTTCATAACAATTATTTAAAACCCTAAAACCCTAAACAAGAACAAAGCACATAGCGGAAGCGATTTAACAAGATCATAATAATAACACAATTATAATTAATCGAATTAGGGTTACATACCTTTATCCAAGCAACGATTCACAAGACAACGGAACAATCACCAATTAGGGTTAATCACGAACACCACCAAGATATAGTCTAAAGTAAGACTATATTACGTTCTTGTACACACGTAATACACGAGCTAATCGTGATTCTAGCACGAACAAACCGAGCTTCAACGCTTGTGGAATATCTACCCAACAACCCTAGAGAGGGGCTAGGACTAGATATATTTGAAGAACGAAAGTCAACGAAAAGCCTATATAGGGGTTATGTTGCGATCGCAGAAGAGACAGAAGAGGGAGGGACAAAAAATTATGAAGGCCTTGGGATGTTTATATAGGCTTGGCAAATCTTGGGCTCCAAGTCATAAACGAATTTTAGGAAAGAAAATCTTTCTCCCCTTCCCCTTCTCTTTTGGCCGACGGTCACACAACACCCACAAGGGGTGTTTGTGTAATTTTTGTCTTTCTTCTTTTCCTTCTATTTAGTTTCCATAACGATCGTTTAACTTAACTCTTATTTATTAACGATCGTTAGTTAAGCTTTGGTTTGATTTAAATAAATATAATAAATATATTTAATTAAATAAATTAACCCTTTACGTAATGTGTGTAATCCCGTAATCCCAAGTTCGATCCTATCACACGACTATTAATTTTAAGTCCATAAACTTTCAGCTCCCACTTGGACAAAATTCGAATATCGTGATCACATTGACTAACGTCTAGTTACACTAGCAATGTCCCTAGTACAACTCGGGTAAGGTCTCCTGGACAAGAACATTTTAATGAATCATCATTATTATTATCCTTTCATTTCAAATACAACGTTAATAAGGATATGGATCTCAGTCATTCCTTTACATTAACCATTCTGTTTCTCGTTTACGGATATAGCAAGATTACCAAAACACATTTGGGTGTGGCCACACAAACATCTTACTACTCCCCCGAGGGGCCCAGTCGTATTATACTTCAAAATAATTTGAAGGAAACAAATCCCATTTTGATTACAAGCAAAACACATGAACTTTGCAACACTTCTGAAAATAACCCTTATAGCTACCAGTTACGTTTAGCGTTAAGTTATCTCATAGAAATGCACTACATTCAATGCAGTTTCCCAGTATCTCAGGTCCAAGGTAACTATTTATGATTTACTTAAATGACAAAGATCCATAAAGTAAAAGGGAAAATAGGTTCTAAATGTAACCAAGTTGACACCTTTTACTATGTTGTGTAAGCACCTTTTAATCTTACTAAACAATACAAATAATTTACTAATCTACCCTATTGTATACGATACTTAAACTAATTTATAATTTTTGGCTGAGATGGCAGGGTTGAACATCAATTATATATTATAGTATATGTGTAATTCCAAACATTGGTTTGCCCATCAAACAAACACCTTTTTTCTCTCCTTGAGCTTACGATCCATCCATTCCAGCAATACTACGACCAACCACCGATCAAGCACCATTGTCACTATCTCTACTGCTTATTTTTTTCAAACTTTCTTTAATAATCAAAATAGAATGAACCATTATAAAACAAAATACAAATCTAAATATCCCAAGATTTGAGATTAAATTATACAAAAAAATCACAAATCGGGATGGTTGTTGTGATTGGGGTTTTTGATAATGGTTGATTAGCTGGTTTGTGGTGAGGGTTGTTCAAAAACATGATGGCTTGATGCATAAAAAACTTGCATATGTAAGAGATATGTGCATACAAAAATGTGACGGTATTTGTGGTTTTTGATATAAGATATATGCATACGAGTACCTAATGATGTTTTTGTGGTTTCCGATGATGGTGGTTCATGATTGACTGTTGGCTATGTTGCGGCAGTTTGGGTCTTCAGGCCGTTGCTTTCGATGTGTTATGACCAAAAAATGGTCATTTTAGATTTTAATCTATCACTAAATGAGATCTGTGTATGTGTGTATAAAGATGAAGTATGGAGAAGCCTACGGGTGTGGGTGTGTTATTGTATTGAGGGGATGGTGGATGAAAAATGAAGATATAAAATTTATTTTAGTATAAAAACTCGGTTAACCATGGTCAACCATGATATCTCAACCAAGAATTATGAATTAATTTAAGTACTATATACAATAGGGTGGATTAGTAAATTGTTTGTATTGTTTAGTAAAATTAAAAGGTGCTTACATAACATAGTAAAAGTTGTCAACTTTGTTAGATTTAGAACCTATTATCCCAAAGTAAAATCATATAGTTGAGATAAGTCCAATATTTGATCCATCAAATATCATCCAAAATTGACCAATATACTTTCAAGTATACTCTGTCACTATTTTGAATTGTCTTAGTTTAATAATATTCCCATATTATTAATCAACAACGGACATTTAGAAACATCATAATGCTCATGGATTAAAACATGTAAAATAGGATACAAAATCAAATAACAGAAAATAAACGAAACTCAAACTTTATTTCATCAATTCAATAATGTCTTAACATCCTTTATCCAAATAATAATCACAGATTTATTGCATGAATTCGCTAGCTAGTTGCAGCCCAATAGCCTTGGCCTGCTTAACTACCTTTGGCCTAGATAAAGCCTTAGTAAAAGGATCAGCTACGTTATCATCTGTGTGAACTTTTATCAACTTTATTTCTCGAGCTTCCACTTGTTCTCGAACGTAATGATATTTAAGTTTAAAGTGTCTGGCGCCTTTCATGACTCCAGGATCATTGGCGAATATTATTGTCGCCGAATTGTCGCAATATATATTAGTAGGTTCTTTGATTGAAGGCATCACTCCAAGATCTTCAATAAACTTCCTAATCCAAACAGCTTCCATTGCAGCTTCTGAAGCAGCCATGCACTCGGATTGAGTCGCATGCATAGCAACGGATTTCTGCTTACTGCTCTTCCAGTCAACCGCTCCTCCATTGATAACAAACACGTAACCCGTCTGAGACTTCGTATCGTCTTTATCACACTGCCAGGATGTTTCACAAAATCCTGTTACATTCAGTTATGTGTCTGGTTTTCCCCCAAATACCAAAAACATATCTTTCGTACTCCTCAAATACTTTAGAATATGCTTAACAGCAGTCCAGTGGAACTTTCCTGGATTCTGTTGGTATCTACTGACCAAGTTCTGAGCAAACGCCACATCAGGCCTTGTGCATCTTACAGCATACATAATAGACCCTACAACCAAAGCATAAGGCACCTTCTGCATGTAAGCCACCTCTTCGGGTGTTGATGCATCTTTCTCATGACTTAATTCATGCTTAACCTCCATTGGTTGAAAACCTTTCTTAGAGTTATGCATGTTATATTTCTTCAATATCTTATCAATATAAGCATCTTGACTAAGACCAATTAACCGTCTACTCCTATCTCGATAGATTTTAATTCCCAGAATATACGCAGCATCTCCTAAATCTTTCATAGAAAAACATTTACCAAGATAATCCTTAACCTCCTTAAGTCTTGGAATGTTACTTCCCATGATTAATATGTCATCAACATATAAGATTAGGAACACTACATTACTCCCACTAGCTTTGCGATATACACATGGCTCATCACGATTTTGAATAAATCCAAATTTCTTGGTTTCTTCATCAAATCATTTATTCCATTGACGTGATGCTTGCTTCAAACCATAAATAGATCTTTGAGGTTTGCACACGCGTTTTGGATATTTAGGATCAACATACCCTTCCGGTTGTTGCATATAGATGTCTTCATCTAAGCGACCGTTCAAGAAGGCAGTTTTAACATCCATTTGCCATATCTCATAGTCATAGTATGCTGCTATAGCTATGAGAATCCTAATAGCCCGTAAGTCTGCTACAGGAGAAAACGTCTCCTCGTAGTCTATACCAAAAGTTTGAGTAAAACCTTTAGCCACTAAACGTGCTTTGTAGGATTTTATTTCACCATCCATGTCGGTTTTCTTCTTAAAGATCCACCTATTTTTCACTACTTTAGCGTATTTAGGTGCGTCTACAAGAATCCAAACATCATTGATTTCCATGGATTTCATTTCCTCATTCATCGCTACTATCCATTCTGATTGTTCTGGATCAAGCATTGCGGATCGATAGTTAGCAGGTTCACCAAGATCCCCTACTTTCTCCTCATCATCCTCTATGTAAAGACATAGTTTGCTTGGCGCACGTCTAGTCCTTTCAGACCTACCTGGAGGAATTAATTCCGGTGGAACTCCCAGACTTTCCAGTTCTACAGAAATTCTTCGCTAGTATTTTCAGAAGGCAATGTATCTTCTTGAATTTCTTCAAGATCATAATTTCTCCCACTGAATTCTTGATTTACAAGATCATTTTCAAGGAAGTCTCCATACCGAGCCACAACTATTTTGTTCTCAACCGGATAATAAAAGTAGTAACCCATAGTTTCCTTAGGGTAACCTACAAAGATACATTTAACTGAGCGTTGTTGGAGTTTATCTCCAGAGTCACGTTTCACATACGCCTCACAACCCCAGACTTTTAAATAAGACAAATATGGCTTCTTGCCATGCCATAGTTCATATGGTGTCTTATCAACCTTCTTAGTGGGAACCATATTTAGAATACGAACAGCAGATTCAAGAGCATAATCCCAAAAAGATAATGGTAAAGTTGTAAGATTAAACATAGATCGTACCATATCCAATAATGTACGATTTCTCCTTTCAGATACACCATTTTGTTGTGGAGTATATGGAGAAGTAAGTTTCTGAGCAATTCCATTCTTACTTAAATAATCTTTAAACTCTTGACTTAAATATTCACCACCACGGTCAGAATGAAGAGCTTTAATCTTCTTTCCTAGTTGTAACTCTACTTCTGCTCTAAACGTCTTGAATGTTTCAAATACCTCATGTTTATGCTTAAATAAATAAACACAACCATAACGGCTATAATCATCCGTAAACGTTAAGAAGTAGCTAGCACCTTTCCTTGACACATGTCTAAGTGGTCCACACACATCAGTATGTATCAAACCAAGTAGTTCAGTAGCCCTTTCAATATTGCTATTAAAAGGTTTCTTGGTCATCTTTCCAGAGATACAAGATTCACATTTATCGAATGATTCATCATTGATACTTTCCAAAAGCCCATCACGTTGCAGCTTTTGAATGCGAGTCTTCCCAATATGGGCAAGGATACAATGCCAAAGATAAGAAGAGTTCTTGTCTAACTTACTCTTCTTATTCATGCTAAAAACAGAATTATTTTCCTCTTGGAATTTTTATCATGCATGTTAATTTTAAAAACACCATTCACAGAAATTGCATCAAAATAGAATAGACCATCTTTGAAAACAGAAATTCTATTATTATCAATCGTGTGAGTAAATCCAAGATCCAACATACAAGAAAAGGAAATGACACCCCTAACAATTGTAGGTGCATAATGACAATTATTTAAAGACAGTACTAAACCCGAAGGTAAAACTAATTTAAATATTCCTATAGCTTCAACTGCTGCTTGTGCACCATTGCCCACTTGTAGAAATTGATCCCCATAGGAAAGTCTCCTCTTCAACTCAAATCCCTGCAGGGTATTACAAATGTTAATACCACATCCCGTATCATATACCCAGGAGTTTGATTTGTATGAAAGATTAAATAACTCTATCATAAATAAGTTACCTGAAGATGGTGCTGCAGCAACTTGCTCAGCCTTCTTCTTATGTTCTGCCATTTCATGAAGATAGAGAGAGCAATTCCTCTTCCAGTGTCCAGTCATCTTGCAGTAGTGGCAAGTCTCATCTTTATGAGATTTTTTAGCAAAGTTCTGCTTCGGCTTAGATGTAGTCTCAACTTGCTTGCTCTTATCAGCCTTGCCTTTGCCTTTCTGCTTCTTATTCCCTTGCGGTTTAGGTTTAGACACTCTACCATTTTGTACATACAGTACTTGAGGCGTAGCAGTGGATGCCTTATCTTTCAAACCCTTTTCGAAGTCAATGAGCATTGCATGCAAATCATTAACTGTCTTCCCCGTGCAATGCATATTATAGTTACGAACGAAATCACCGAAGTCCTTATTAAGGGACCTATTGATCAAGTTAATAGCCATATTATGATCGAAGGGTTGTCCTAGTGCGATGAGTTGTTCCATATAACTTCTCATCTCCATGTAATGTGCACTTACGGACTTTCCAGGAGCTTGCTTACAGCTATGTAGAGCATCAACCAGATCATAGATCTCTACAGCTTGTGGCGTTTCATACACTGCCTTGAGTTCATCAAGCATTTGCTTAGGAGGAAATAGCTCATACTTCCTTTGAAGTGATGGAGCCATTCTCCCTAACATTACAGCAGCCACCTCATGGTGCTTCTTAACGTTAGCAGCGTGTTGAAGCCTTTCCGCATCAGATGCTCCTTCAGCAAGATCCTCCGGAAAAGGAGTTTCCAAGATATTGATAGTACCCGCTGCTCTCAGAACAATTTTTAGTGAGTGGTACCAGTCATTGAAATTAGGGCCAGTAAGTTCAGGCCGTTCAAAGAAAGCTTTGAACGCCGAGCTTATTGTCAGATTGCTTTCGGGTTGAGCCATTTCTACAGAAATAAGTTCAAACATTAGTATTTTCGATAATACAATTCAAGAAAATAAAATTACCCCGGTAATAAAACCATAGTATTTTCCTTGAAAAACTAGAACCCATATTGACATAGATTCATCACATCAGTTGATCTGCTAGTGACAAATGTATTCAACATAGTAACTTGTCGAACAATAATTGCCAAATGAAATTGCAATTTCTAGATATGTTAGGGATTTATATTGCCAAAATCATTTGCATTGTAAACATGTTTTATCCCTACTTTATGCCTTAAGTTTCCAGTTCTCACTGAGTAACTCAATTAAGTCGACTAATCTAAAGAATGTAAAACCTTCATGTGCAATCTTATTCAGTCATGAAGTTTTCTCTCCATTACAACATCGTCCGATATCTTATATGACGGCAATTGTAACTTCAAGTGTTCGTCAATTAGAGGGCATATGACTTAAATTTAGGGTATAGATTTTGGTGTCAAAATCATGTATGGAGAAGCATGCATACATCTCCATAACATAAGTTTAATAAAACGTTTAGTAAACTTTTTGGTGAGACTAAAAGTTCATCATATACTTGCAAGTTGAGGTATTGGTTAAACCAATCAAAGATTTTACACACAACTAAATTCACACCGTACTTTTTCTAGAACTTAGTTATAGCACAAAGCAATAACCTTATTCATTGTGTTTCGGATATGAATTAATGTAGTTAAATCAATGATAGGTGTGAAAACACCCATCCTTTTACCACTTAGTTCTTACTAAAACAAGACCAAAACGCGTGTTTAATATCATTTGTTTGGAATTATGCGTGGTTTTTATGTTTATTGTGTTTTCAGAGTCAACCGGATGAATATTGAAGAAAACATAGGATTGCACGGGTTTTATCGAAGAAAAAGACTGAAGACGAAGTCTATTGTCCAAAAGATGCAAAAGATTTGAAGTCATTGTGCCTATTTGAAGATTTATCGAAGAAAAGGACCAAAGATGGAAGATTTACATATGTCGAAGAAACTCAAGTCAATTAAACGAAGAAATTAAAAGACGAGTTGAATTTAATCGTCGACAAATCCCGAATCAGAATCGAAAACGTCAACTTTTCTGAAAAGACGAGAAGAAAAGAAGAAAGGGAGAAAGCCCACACAACAACCAAAAGGGAGACCTATATAAAGATTTCCCTGCACACTTTTCATTCAGTTTTTAGTTTCCCCTTTTTTATCTCTTTCTGTTCGTAGCTTCACCAACACCATTAGGGTGTTTGGTGATTTTGATTCTTGTTTTTGTTCTCAAATCTTGTAAGTTTAATCCTTCATTTTGTTTACTGAATCTTAATCATCAATACAAGTTTTTATTTAATCTTTTCATTCCTCTTGTTCATCATCATCTTTTTATTTCAAGTTCTTAAGTTCTTATTTAGTTGAGTTTTGATCTTAAAAAGTTGTTAAATTTGTGTTTTTATGATTGGGATTTAATTCTTATGGTTGATAGATGATTATGGGTTAATTTGGTTAAACTTTTTTGTTTATTTGGCTCGATTTGCATTAAAATTCGTTTCCCCTGTTTTCTGCTGTTCATGTTCTTCCAATCCCAGACATTCCGTATTGTCCATTTGCTCTTTCCCTTATCCGGAATATTTGTATATTCCGGATAGGACTGCCACTTTTTCCTCCATTCAGAGTTTCTTTGTATTCCGTATAGCCTTGTTGTTTTGCCTTTCATTCGGAATATTTATATATTCCGAGTAGTCATCTTAATTTGTCCTTTATTCGGAACTTTCTTATTTTTCCGCATAGCCTTCATTTTTCCGCATAGAGGAATTTATTCCGCATAGATCAGTTATTCCGAGTAGGCTTTTATTCCGAATAACTTCAATATTCCGAATAGGATTATTTATTCCGCATGGTCTTATTTTTCCGCATAGAGCAAATATTCCGGGTAGAACTAGTTATTCCGCATGGTCGATTATTCCGATTAACCCATTATTCAGCATAGTCAAACATTCCGAATAGAGTCCAATATTCCGCATAGCCACAAATATTCCGGATAGAGCAATTTCAGTGAGGGTATTTCTCAGTTACTGTTACTGTTTATTTACATTTTAATTCAAGTTTTACTTTTGATAATTAATTCCTTCTAGTTTACTTTTAATTACCTTACGCATTTACTTTCTTAGTAACATAGATAACCAAACCCACTTTTTGTCACCAAGAACAAATCTTTCCACTTTGCGCTGTGATCAATTCGAGGAGATACCGAGAACTTAATCTGAACCCATAGCAAAACACTTGTATCAAATGGCGCCGCTGCCGGCTCTTCTCGTTAAGATCAACAGTTTTTTGTGAGAACTTGAATTTTGGGATCCGCTCCCCGTGAACGTTACTTTTTCATATAAATTTTCAAAAACCCTAAAAATATAAAATTTTCAAAAATCCTAAAAATTAAAAAACATAAAAACCAAAAATATTTTTGCTTTGTTTTTGCCTTGTTAGTTCTTTTGCAGGTGCATGCGTACACGATCAACGTTTTATCAAGAGCCCGAGCCTCTCGAAGACTTAGACATGGCCGGTGTACAAAACAACAACAATAACCCACCAAGATTATCCACGATGCGAAAATCAAGAACCGAGAGTTCCACGTCGGTGATAAAGTCTTACTCTTTAACTCTCGGTTGAAGATCTTCTCAGGCAAGTTGAAGAGCCGCTGGTCTGGTCCATTCACCATCGCCAATGACTTTCCCTATGGCACTATTGAGCTTTCTCAGCCAAATGGGCCCAACTTCAAGGTGAATGGCCAGCGTTTGAAATTGTACTTTGGTGAGGACATCTCTCACGAGATGATTCCATCCCTCACCACGTTTCCCATGAACTAATTTTGGGTCGAGTCAGGCTCGTGACTCGGTTATAAAAAACAAGCGCTCCTCGGGAGGCAGCCCGAGTATCTATCCCTTTTCGTTTTAACCTCCTAAGTGTAGGGGGGCCTATATAGGTGTTTGTATTTGTGTGGTGATGTGATTACAGGGATGAATGCACTTTTGGAACCTTTGAAGAACCGTGCTCCCGTGTTATCCGAAATCTGGTTCTGTCTCTCCATACCTAGCAACAATAACCTTGTTCTCAGGCGGATAACAGAAGTAGTAACCGATTGTTTCCTTAGGGTAACCTACAAAGATACATTTCACTGAGCGTTGTTGGAGTTTATCTCCAGAGTCACGTTTCACATACGCCTCACAACCCCAGAGTTTTAAATAAGACAAATATGGCGTTTTGCCGTGCCATAGTTCATATGGTGTCTTATAAACCTTCTTTGTGGGAACCATATTCAGAATGCGAATAGCAGATTCTAGAGCATAGTTTCAAAAGGATAATGGTAAAGTTGTAAGATTAAACATGGATCGTACCATATCTAATAGTGTACGATTTCTCCTTTCGGATACACCATTTTGTTGTGGAGTATATGAAGAAGTAAGAACTGAACAATTCCGTTCTCACTTAGATAATCTTTAAACTCTTGACTTAAATATTCACCACCTCTATCGGAACGAAGAGCTTTAATCTTCTTTCCTAGTTGTAACTCTACTTCCGCTTTAAACGTCTTGAATGTTTCAAAAACCTCATGTTTATGCTTAAGTAAATAAACATAACCATAACGGCTATAATCATCCGTAAACGTTAAGAAGTAGCTAGCACCTTTCCTTGACACATGTCTAAGTGGTCCACACACATCAGTATGTATTAAACCAAGTAGTTCAGTAGCCCTTTAAATATTGCTATTAAAAGGTTTCTTGGTCATCTTTCCAGAGATACAAGACGCACATTTATCAAATGATTCATCATTGATATTTTGTAAAAGACATCACGTTGAAGCTTTTGAATGCGTGTCTTCCCAATATGGGCAAGCCTACAAGGCCAAAGATAAGAAGAGTTCTTGTCTAACTTTCTCTTCTTATTCATGCTAAAAACAGAATTATTATTACTCTTGGAATTATTATCATGCATGTTAATTTCAAACACCCCATTCACAGAAATTGCATTTAAATAGAATAAACTTTCTTTGAAAACAGAAATTCCATTATTATCAATAGTGTGAATAAATCCAAGATCCAACAAACAAGAAATGGAAATAACACCCCTAACAATTGAAGGTGCATAATGACAATTGTTTAAAATCAGTACTAAACCCAAAGGTAAAACTAAATTAAACGTTCCTATAGCTTCAACAGCTGCTTGTGCTCCATTGCCCACTTGCAGATATTGCTCCCCATAGGATGGCTTCCTTTCCAACTCAAATCCCTGCAAGGTATTACAAATGTTAATACCACATCCCGTATCATATACCCGGGAGTTTGATTTAAATGTAAGATTAAATAACTCTATCATAAATAAGTTACCTGAAGGTGCTGTAGCGCCTAGCTCAGCCTTCTTCTTGTGTTCTTGCAACTCATGGAGGTAGAGAGGGCAATTCGTCTTCCAGTGTCCAGTGACCTTGCAGTGGTGACAAGTCTCATCCTTTTGAGATTGATTCTTCTTGACAAAGTTTTGCTTCGGTTTTGAAGGAGTCGCAACTTGTTTGACCTTATCAACCTTGCCTTTGCCTTCCTGCTTCTTGTTCACTTGCGGTTTAGGCTTATTGACTCTACCATTTTGTACATAAAGTAATTGAGGAATAGCAGTGTGTGCCTTGTCCTTTAACCCCTTTTCATAGTCAATGAGCATTGCATGCAAATCATTAACTGTCTTCCCTTTGTAATGCATATTATAGTTTCGAACAAAATCACTAAACTCCTTGTTAAGGGACCTATTGATCAAGTTGATAGCCATATTATGATCATAGGGTTTTCCTAGTGCAGTGAGTTGTTCCATGTATCCTCTCATTTCCATGTAATGGGCACTTACGGACTTTCCAGGACCTTGCTTGCAACTATGTAGAGCATCAACCATATCATAGATCTCTACAGCTTGCGGCTTTTCATAAACCGCCTTGAGTTCAGAACTCAAGCATTTGCTTTGGTGGAAAAAGCTCATACTTCTGTTGAAGTGGAGAAGCCATTTTCCCTAACATTACAACAACCACCTCTTGGTGCTTCTTAACGTTAGCAGCATGTCGGAGTCTATCCTCATCAGATGCTCCTTCAGCAAGATCCTTCGGAAAAGGAGTATTCAAGATATCAATAGTACCGCTACCCTCAGAACAATTCTTAAAGAGCGATACCAATCATTGAAGTTTGGGCCAGTAAGTTCAGGACGATCAAAGAAAGCTTTGAAAGCCGAACTCAATGTCATATTGTTATCGGGTTGAGCCATTTCTACAGAAATAAGTTCAAACATTAGTATTTTTGATAATACCATTCAAGAAAATAAAATTACCCCGGTAAATAAAACCATAGTATTTTCCTTGAAACTAGAATCCACATTGACATAAACTCATCACATCAGTTGATCTACTAGTGACAAATGCATTTAACGTGGTAACTTATCGAACAAATAATTGACAAACAAATTTGCAATTTCTAGATATGTTAGGGATTTACATTGCCAAAATCATTTGCATTGTAAACATGTTTCATCCCTACTTTACACCAAAAGTTTCCAGTTCTCACTGAGTAACTTAATTAAGTCGACTAATCTAAAGAACGTAAAACATTCATAGCGAAATCTCATTCTATGAACGTTTTCTTTACATCACAACACCGCCCCGAATCTCATATGACGATAATTGTGACTTCAAGTGTTCGTCAATTAGATGGCATAAGACTTAAATTTTAGGGTATAGAATTTTTGGCGTCAAAATCATGTATGGAGAAGCATGCATACATCTCCATAGCACAAGTTTAATAAAGCGTTTAGTAAACTTTTTGGCGAGACTAAATAATACACAATATATATTTAGAAGTTGAGGTATTGGTTTTACCCACAACTAAATTTACACCGTACTTTTTCTAGAACTCGGCTAAAGCACAAAGCAATAACCTTATTCATTGGTTTCGGATGTAAACTAATGCGGTTAAATCAACCTTAAGGAATTAAGCAAATAACAACCGTAAGTAATTCCAACTTTGACGCACAGGCGAGCCGGGAATTTGGTCAGCGCTGAAGCATAACACCTCCTTCCTTAACCGGGTACATGACCAGCGGTGCTTTAAACCAACTTTATAGTTTGTCAAAATTGAGTAGGCCGTTAAGTTATTATTGCAATTCCAATCAACGCAAATCATATGAAATTTAGATCTCAAAACAATTCATTAATTTCGATAAGATTTAGTCAATATTATTTTCCTTAGAAAAAATTACCCTTGTTTACAACATACAATTCATAAAAAAAACGCATGAAAACAAGTAGTACAAAAAAACTAAATCAAATAGTCACATGCATAACAATTTATTCAAAGAACATCAAATATAGGGTTTTTATAACATAAAAAGTCTTCCCTAATTTTAAAACTTTGAATCAAATAAAGCAAATAGCATACATATCAACATGATCCGTGAAAAAACATGCACGTTCATCACGGATCTCCCACTTTCTCTTAACAATTTAAATACTACGGATCGTAACCACACATGACATAACACTTAATTCATGCAAAACATCTAAAGATAATTACCATGTAATTTTAGGGTTTAAAAAATATTATTTTTTTTAATAAAAAATTCGGCTAGGCCGATTTAATCAAAACAAAAAAAAAACAAAACCCTAATTTTAATAAAACCTAAAAAACAACATGTAATTTTTAACACAAATCAATATTAGTTAAAAGTTCTTTAGATCTCGATAATTATAACATGTTAAAACGGCTCTCGATGCCACTGAAGGTTTATATGTAGTTCATAACAATAATTTAAAACCCTAAAACCCTAAACAAGATCAAAGCACATAGCGGAAGCGATTTAACAAGATCATAATAATAACACAATTATAATTAATCGAATTAGGGTTACATACCTTTATCCAAGCAACGATTCACAAGACAACGAAACAATCACCAATTAGGGTTAATCACGAACACCACCAAGATATAGTCTAAAGTAAGACTATATTACGTTCTTGTACACACGTAATACAACGAGCTAATCGTGATTCTAGCACGAACAAACCGAGCTTCAACGCTTGTAGAATATCTACCCAACAACCCTAGAGAGGGGCTAGGACTAGATATATTGGAAGAACGAAAGTCAACGAAAACCCTATATGGGGGTTATGTTGCGATCGCAGAAGAGACAGAAGAGGGAGGGACAAAAAAATATGAAGGCCTTGGGATGTTTATATAGGCTTGGCAAATCTTGGGCTCCAAGTCATACGAATTTTAGGAAAGAAAATCTTTCTCCCCTTCCCCTTCTCTTTTGGCCGACGGTCACACAACACCCACAAGGAGTGTTTGTGTAATTTTTGTCTTTCTTCTTTTCCTTCTATTTAGTTATAACGATCATTTAACTTAACACTTATTTATTAACGATTGTTAGTTAAGCTTTGGTTTGATTTAAATAAATATAATAAATATATTTAATTAAATAAATTAACCCTTTACGTAATGTGCACAATCCCGTAATCCCGAGTTCGATCCTATCACACGACTATTAATTTTAAGTCCATAAACTTTCACCTCATCCGCATCCACGTACCGTGGTTATCATACAAAAACGAATTACGAAGTCTTGGGAGTTCTAGTTTAGTATTCACTATTAATGATGTATAAACTACTTAGTAATTATCAGTGTAAGGTTCGAGTTATGCTATAATAATTGGTTTTTGATTTTTTAGGGTGTTTAGGATTGTTTATTTAAAATAGATTATTTATTTGGAAAATGAATAATCAGATAATTATCATTTTTAAAATGTCATTTTAATAAATAGTGTTTGGATTTGATTATCTTGTTTGAAATCATAATAATCAGATAATCAGTTTTTTATTGTTTGGCAAATTTGATTATTTGATAAGTAAAACGAATAAAAGAAACTCCATTGTTTCAAAACTCCATTTTGGAAGCTTATTTTTTCAAAACTCCATTTTGAAAATGAAATAAGTAACTCCTTACTTAGTTATTCAAAACTCCATTTTGTAAGCTTCTAAACGCAAATAATCACTTTTCTCCATTTATTATCCAAACACTCATTTTAACTTATCTCCATTTTCAAAATAAAATAAGTAGATGATCTGGTTTCAAACGCAATCTCAAACACCCACTTAGTTACTTCACTTCATATATTGTCATTATGAAAATAATGCAATCACTTAACCATCATTGTGGAATATATTGTAAACCGTGTTTAGATTTTGTTATAATTTCTTTATAACATATAATAACAGTTATATATTTCGTTCGTTTCTGAAAAACTGTTAGTCGTGAAAATAATCAGAATTGCAAGTTACATGAAATGCATAAAATGTGTGGTGAAAATAATCGTAACTGTGCTTATAAATCACAATGTGAACCTTCTTGAAGTAACTTTCAAAATGGAGTTGAGCTTTTATAATAGCTTGTTATAGTTATCATGTTCAAACATATTTTTGTTTTTTTAGTGTCATTTTTCGCATATTAGCTCAAGTTTCGACTATTATAACCCTATCCTCTATAAGCTTCAACTGTATATCTAGATGATGGCTTGGTCGTCAAGATCTTTGTAGTAGATCCCGATTTGATTTGTTTATAAACCACAACAAAAAAAAAGTTGAGTTAAATCACAAAACAAAGACGGAAAAAAATAAGAGAACATGTACAAATCATTAGCCCTCACAAAGTGTTAGGTTTATAGATTACATATATGTATAAAGTATAAACATAATGCAACTGAAAGCTAACAACATGGACTTGTTCCCAACTTGTACATTTTGTGTACGTCATAATATATAAATGAACGAAATATTTCTCTTTTAACCGATTTGGGATTCTAATTTTTTATGGTCTTTACTCTTCCGATGCATCAAAAAGTATACTTGCATCACGTTTTTCTTTAACAGCAATTTTATTAAACTAGAAAAAGGCTAGATTAACGTTACAAAGAAATCAAATGAGGAATTTTCATTCAAGTCTCCCAAGAATTAAACCGATTACATGTACAAAAACACTAACTAAAAGAGAACGACATTATGTCATCAAAAAATCACCGAACATCTCGGGGATTGTCAGAAAAATAGTCCGATTCCTAAACAACCACATATACCAGCACGCAACATTAAAAACACCTTCCAGAGTTGACTTAAGGCTGGACGAAAAACGGATAGATGAAAACCACACATACCAATCTGAGAATAACGTTAATTCGTGGAAGTCCAAATCTCACCAGCGATAAATCCTGCAAAAGTAGCGCTTAGCAATATCACATCTCACCAAGGCATGGTGAATATCCTCCGAATGTGAATAATACAGAGGACATAAATTAAAATCCAAAATAATTCCTCTATGAATTAGATTGATTTCACCGAAGACTACAATCACCGCCTCCATTACCGTCACCTCATCCACATCTCCCGTAGGTTCATGGAACAATGATTTACTAGTTTTGGAACGATTAAACCTTTCGGGTGGTAGTATTGACATCCCTTTAATTTCTTGTTCTTCGTGCATTGGTAATGTTGAATATGCTAATCACATTTTCTCTGAATGCGATTTAGTTAAGGATATTTGGGTAATTGTTGTAAGTGGTGTGGTATATCTTTTCCTCCATTTACCTCTCATCTATTGGCATGCTCACAAAGAGAAGGATCGTCGTTGATATGTTATCTTTGCAGTTTCCTTATCATCGACGTGGATATCAAAATAGTATCGACTTTAGCGCCCTTCCTTGGAGAAAATGCTATTTGTTTGATAATATCGGATCCTTCTCTTTTTCGTGGCTTTGACATAGGGCTCGCATGGAGTGTAATTGGATTGAATGGCTGAAAAACCCTTTCCTGGCCTTCGGTTCTTGACGTCCTCTTCTTGGTGTTTCGGTCTCTTTTATTATGTTTGGTTTTACAGTTTCATGGTTTTTATATTTCTTTTCTTTCATCGGGGCTTGTTTATATATATATACGAAAAATACTTCAGAGAAAAAAAGGTGACTCAGCCTCCGTGAATGAGGATATTTTTTTTTCAATTTTACTGCAGTTGGCAAAAGCTTTTTCATCTTTTTACTGGCCTTGCAATTTAAGCCTTGGGTCTAAATTCTAGAAAAAAAAATCTGTTGTTGATTCCTAGGTGTTGTGCTTCTTCCCTTCTACCGCTTATTGGTACCAGCGGACTAGGATTGACCTGTAATACGAAACTTAAAGGTATAACCTTTTTCTCAATACAAGAATCAATAATTGAAACAGAGCATCTCAGGTTGCATTAATCGAGGACACACGACAAAAAAAATTAATCTATTTCCAAACTTTACCTTCAACAAGCCTAATTTTTTAATCTTTTTTAAGATCATGAATCCTGTGTATTTCTCGTAAAATTGCAAGTAATGACAAAACACCATACCTGTAATAGGTAAATGGCTCTTTTCTCCAGAAGTTTTTGGAAATTCTGAATTATTCGTAATTGTAGCTCAAATGTTTCTAGTCTGTGTATGCCTTACTGGCAGATGCGTTTCTAACTTCTTCCTAGTAGTAGTTTTATATAAATTTATATATAGTTCTGTCGTTAAAAAAGTATATATCAATAAAAACCAAAACATTTGGTCGTCGATACTTCGTAATAACTTATTTATACGCGGATTTTTGTCGTCACGGTAATAAGTAAACAATGACGAGTGTGCATTCTGCATCTCGTAACCCGTTATGAGCTAAATCTATATAAAACTGATAATCTCTAAGTAAAACACAATTAAATTAAATAAATAGTAGTTAATAACAACAAAATTACTAATAGAAGCGACGGCAGTGGCCATGGTCGTCAAAACGTTGTAGTAGGTTGTGAAGCTTTTTCTTAAATTACAATAAAAGTTGAGATCGTGAAGTTTGAATTTGATAAAAAGATTGAGTAAAAAAGAGGTTTGAGAATATGAACATATTATGGTACACCATAGGCTGTTATAATATTTGGACGAAATGCTATAATATCCCGCATGCACAACATCATAGTCTTAACTCCAACTTAGATATTATGTGCTGACACAATATATAAATGAATTGAACGACTTTCCTCTAATCTAAACTCGTATATAAATTCATGTTAATTAAGCTTAAAAATAAGCTTATCTACATCAAATAAACTAAAAATAGATATAACTCATGATGATATTAACTAATGTTGATCAATTATAGAAGGAGATGATTGAACACATAAGAGATGATGATATAATAGATTAAGGATGGATCAAATTCGATCGGTGATGGATCGATGATGATATGTGAATTGTTGTGTGTTTTTTTGTATGTTACGATCTGAGAAGAAGATAAGACGGGGGTGATGTATTTAGGACGTGGATTGGATGGGATGTGAAAAGACTAAAATGCCCTTATGAATTTTTTATTAATAAAAGTGAGATTAAACTCGACCCTCGATCTTTAGTAGATGAAATGTGAGAATTGATCTCCTTATATACAACCAAAATAACCCCCCTCAAACGACATAGTAAAAAAATGGAGAATATGAACATATTGTTATGAATCATGGGGTTGCTTGTATTTCGACAAATACAATACAATCCCTAATGCACAACATCATAGTCTTAACTCCAACTTAGACATCATGTACTGACACCATATATGGATGTATTGAACGATTTTCCCTTAACCGATGTGGGATTGATTTTTCTGAAATTATGATAGTCTTTACCCTTTTTAAATTTTATGCAAGACAAATTATGAGTGAATGAAAACAGTTTCTTTTGGATGATGTGGGATTGAAAAAACTTCGTATCATATGTCCCTACTTCTCCTAATTCAATCAAATCACAATAACAAACCTTAATTGTGTTGTATTTGCATCACAGCTCAATGGAGAGTAATCGCAGCCTCCACCACCGTCAACTCATCAGCATCCACTGTAGTTATGATGCAAAAACGATTTACGAGTTTTTGGCACTTTAGACACTAGCCAGTTGTGACTTTGTGAGCTAATTACTTCACGTTGAGTATTCACTAATGATGCATAAACATGTTTTACGACCCCATACCAAGAGTGTAAAGGAGTTGAACTACTGAGCATGACGTAATTGAGCTGAGATCGACTCTACAAAAAAGAAAAAAATTTTGATGACTAGGCTAGTTTGGGGCTCACTGAGGGAAGATAAGTGGACATTAGAAATAGGTACACAAGGTCGGGATATATAGTACACGCATGTATACCTGAAACCGATTAAGGCTCAAAACCTTTAAATCAAATAGAAAGTTGGAACAAAAAAGCAAACTATAGATCCAGGGTAAACATAAGTATAACCTAAAACTAAAGTCATAAAATTTATATTTTTAACTTTAAGGTTTTTAGGTTGTACATTATGCATTAATAAATGTAAGTGATTTTTAACACATTTTTAGTACGCCAATTTGTTTTAAATGTAAAGATAAATCACGATGCAAAAAGTTTGAAAACATCTATTAAAATTATTAAGACCATGTACAAGTTTATGACGGTTTACCGTACTGCCATATTTCCATGGATATAATAGAACATTAAAGAAGCCAACAACATAGTCTTAATCCCAATTTAAACATTTTGTGCACGACACATTACATAAATGAATGAAACAATATTCCTCTAGCCGATGTGGGATTGGAATATTTGATAGCCTTTTCTCTTTATTCAATCTAATCACCGGAGAATACTCATCGCCTTCACCGTCGTCATCTCACCCGCATCCATCATAATTCTCGATCCTAAACAATTTATGAGGTGTCGGCACATTAGACACTAGCTACTCCCTACAAGAAAAGTGAGAACGGATGGCCATATTTTCCCGGGGACATATGTTCCCGGGAAAACATAAACGAAAAAAACGGTCCGACATGGCACTTTTTTTAGTTGAATTTTTTTGTCAAAATTTGACTAGAGTTTCACCGAAGAAATGTCCCCAAGATTCTTTTAGTGAATTTTGGCCAAATTAAACACCAAGAAACTTTCCTGTTTTTTCACCGAGGACATGTCTCTAGAGAAAGTTTGGGCAAAAGTATGAAAAGTGTTGACAGTGGTTAACAACACTCATTGGTGTTAACGATTGTATGTGTGACGTGGATCAAACGTTTCATGTAGACATGTTCGCGAGAAAAAGTGTGGCCTGTTTAACCAATACGCGGACTAAATTTATTTACTCTAAGGGCATCTTTGTTTCGCAGATTCTGGGGAATTTTGGAGGTATGGAATTTGGAAATCCATTGAATTACGCGTTTGGGTGTTAATATTGATTTCCATAAATTCCGATGGAATGTCAACATTCCCTCATTAACAGAATTGAACATTCCATATAGGGGGTGGGAAGATTTTAATTCCTACGTTGTCTGGAATCTGTCAATGACAAAAATAACCTTGTTAACCCTAATTAAGGCACTAACACGCTATAAAAATGTGATCTTTTTTCTGAAGCATCTTCCATTCTTTTTGTATTAGGTAATTTACATCAAAAGTTTTTATATAATATTTTCATATAACGTGATTTTTAGTTTTATAATACTCTTTTTCTCCTGTTGTTGTATCTTAGTTATATAGTACTGATGATCCATGTTATCTCCATGATATGAGTTTGTACAAATACATCTATTAGTTATTGCTTTTAGATAATCTTTTCTTATCATTTTTGTTCATACATGAACCAAAAGCACCACACATAGAAGCACCAGACATATCTAATAACGATAGGTTACATATCACTTGCAATAGGTCTATGGTTTAATTTATTAATTTATATTGTCACTTTATTAGTTATAATGCATACATATAAGGTATGAGAATTGAGTTATGTGTTGGTTAAATAACAGTGTTTGTAACGAATTATGAGTAGGAAATGCCGAGACTGGGTTTAACAATATGCAGGCGTAGGAAAAAAAAGCAAATAATTGTTGCATTTTGGAACCAAGTAATGACAGCCCTTGTATGGTTTTTTACTACGGTCTGTATGTTAATGTTCAAATATATAAGTGATAAACCACGTATCGGAAGCATTTCATCAAATTTGGTTAGATACTTGATATTACATAGATACGCTTACGAGAGTGACACTATGTGCATATCACAACTTAGGATGACTCGAAGGTGTTTTAAAAAGTTGTGTGACATGCTTGAGAGATTAGGTGGACTACGAGCAAGTAGGCATATGAATATTGATGAACAAGTTGCAATTTTTCTTCACATTATTGCACATAATGTTAAGAATCGTGTCATCATTTGTCGTTTTCATCGGTCGGGAGAAACAATTAGTCGATTGTTTACTCGAGTTTGCAATGTGGTTATAAGATTACATCCACATTTACTAAAGAAACCCGAACCCGTTCCCGAGGACTCGACTGATCATAGGTGGAAGTGGTTCAAGGTATATATGTATAATAACTATATTATTAAACTTTACGTATAGTAGCAGGTTAAGTTTATATATTCATCATTTTTATTTTCCTTGGACATAGAACTGTTTAGGAGCTTTAGACGAAACGCACATAAAGTGTTTAGTGCTTCTCGAAGACAAGCCTAGATTTAGAACAAGAAAGAATGATATCGCTACAAACGTGTTAGGGGTTTGCTCACAAGATATGCAATTTATCTACGTGTTATCGGGATGGGAGGGGTCTACAGCCGACGGTAGAGTACTTCGAGATGCACTTCTTAGGCCGCATGGATTAAAGGTTCCAAGACCTGGTATGTGTTAAAATTAATCTAAAAATGTGTTATACTTTGAGGAGCTATTAACTAGAACAACTTTTTAGGTTATTACTTGGTAGATGCGGGATATACAAATGGAGAAGGCTTTCTCACCCCTTTTAGAGGTCAAAGATATCATCTAAATGATTGGCGTGATGGACACCAGCCAACTACACCGAAAGAATTATTCAACATGAGACATTCATCTGCAAGAAACGTTATAGAAAGATGCTTTGGTATTTTAAAGGCAAGATGGGCAATTTTAAGAGACAACTCATATTACCCATTTGATGTTAAGAGTAAAATTATAATGACTTGTTTTTTACTAGTTTATTCATTTCAACATGTTGTGTGACCTTTTTTCTGTTATGTTAAATTTTCTAAAGTAATATAGGCATGACAGAAAAAGGAAGAAACTACAGGACTTGGACAACTGTTGAAGAGACAGTTCTTGTTGAAGCATTGGTTAATATGGAAAATTCTGGAGCATATAAAGCTGATAACAGTTCAAATCAGGATATTTGCAACATCTTGAACATGAGATAAAAAAAATAACTCCCTGGTGCGGGAATTATGGGTAAACCGCATGTTGAATCAAAAATAAAAACAATGAAAAAAGATTGGCAATTCGTTTATGATATGTTGAATGGTAATAACACAAGTGGTTTTGGTTACGATAGTGTCAAGCAATGTGTGACGGCTTAACCAAATGTTTGGGAAACTTACATCGCGGTAAGTAAATTAACTTTCATATATGTTATTACTGTACATAATAATGTTTAATAAGACTTGTTTCTGAATTATATCGTTGTGATCTACAATAGGTTCACAAAGGCGCTAGTAAATGGAGAAACAAACCATTTCCTCATTTTGAAGACTTGTGTATTGTTTTTGGGGAAGATAGAGCCCAAGGGAATGGAGCAAAAGATCTTATCGAAATGGAAGGTGATGCAAATGTAGAAGAAGAATCCCAAGAAGTGGAAGACATAACGGATGACCCGGTAGTGTAACATGTACCGATACCAAAGTTCAAAGTGAAGAGGGTTCAAGTGCACGTAAGAAAAGGAAAAGTCGATTTGATCCTATTATTGAAGGAATCACTAATGCAGCAACTTTACTTGGAAAGGAACTCCGGGAAGCATCAGCCACTATGAACGAGTCTCTAAAAGCGAGTGGAATTGCAAAACAAAACATCAGTAGTAAGTTCTGAAATCTCAAAATTTGCGTTGATGACTGACATGGAAAAATTCAGAGCTAGTCGAAAGATAATGCGTGAGCCAGAAGCCGTGCTAACTTTCTGGAATTTGGAAGGAGATGAACGAATCAATTTTGTGAAGCTTATGTTGGAAGAATGATATGAACATCATGATACTTCAGTTGCTTTTATCATTTTGCAAGTACCTGTTATGATTGTTAAGTTGGTTTGTGTTTTGAGTGTTATCCTTGTCGTCTTTTCGACATAGATTTGAATGTTGTTTCTTCACTTCGGTTGCAATCAAACTAGCTATTGTTTTCTTTTTTACTTTTGTTAGAAGAAGAACCATGCAACTATTTAAGCCTTTTGATGATTTTATATATTTAATAGCTTATGTTTCACATTTTGTAGTCATAAAAATGCAATCTGATCATGCTTTTATGAAAGAATAAATCGATAACTAATTAGTTGAGTAAAAGGGTATATTAGTCATTTGCAGTGACGGAGTCAGGATTCTTCGGTTGCGTGGGCCAAAACAAAACAAAAATCGAAAAAACCCAAATATAATCGTAAAGGTCTTGTAGTAGTGGCCACGCCGACCTCTTAAAAAGAGAAGGTTTTACATGATTGAGTCTGTGTGACGACGGATTCAAACTCCGTGAATTAGTCGACCAATATATCAAAAATCATTGTTATAAATTTTCTCGGAGAAAAAAAGATTCACCCCAACCGTACACGACGCTTCTTGACATCATATAAAAATATCTAACTCGCCAAAATCTATGAATAAAAAGGGATAGTAAACCATCTAAATTGCTAAAACTTATAAAAAAAATTAAACTGACGAGTTTAACAGTGTAAAGAAACAAGTACACAAAATGGTTTTACCTTAAAAACTCTAAAAATAAATATGCAAGCTTTTGAATAAGCAAAATCCAAACGTAACTAAAATGTTACTGTAATAAAGAATAAAAAAATTACTTGTACATGCTTGTTACGAGTTTCCCAATTCAGTAAATTTATTGCTTGCTAATTCTTTTCGTTTACTCTAATTTAGGTGGGCCAAAAAGTATCAAGAAGTAAACTTGGGTTGGCCATGGCCCATCCTAGCTTCTACATGGCCCCGTCCCTGGCCATTTGAATGCAAATGCATTTTGTTTTGGAAATAAATTCATAATTCAAACATTAAACAAGAAAGAAGTTGAATTACTTTTAGGACAACCAAACGCATAACAGCTTTTATGTCCTTCGGATTCCAATTCTGTCATATTTCAATCATTTTGACGGATTCCATTCTATGCAAAAACATTCCGTGAAACAAACGGGCCCTAAGTATGTCCCACCAAGGTTTTTTAAACTTTCACCGTGGACTCGAAACTTTTTTGGCAGAAGTTTGAACAAAAAAGTTGTTCAACATAGAAAATCTTTTACATGTGTGATGGAAACGAGTCGAGTCGAGGCAAAAACAAAAATCACTTGCCTTTTCCGAAGTTAGCCTTCGAACTTCTATTAAAATTTGTTACGATTTTGAAGCTGTTATAATGGGATGGAAACGAGTCGAGGCGAGCTCGAGCCTGCCAGAGCTAAACCTTAGTTCGTTTAAGTTTTACAAAGCCTAAGCTCGAGCTCGGCTCGTTTCAAGCTTTAGTATATAGACTCGGGCTCGACTCGTTTATAGTATTTTGTGATATAAAAATAAAGCTTCGCTCGAGCTCATCTCGAGATATATTTTAACTAGGCTCTCGTTTAGGCTCACAAGCCCAAACAAGCTTTGTACGTAAAGCTCAGGCTCGAGCTCGTTTAATAAACGAGTTGTAAAGGCTTGAATCATTTGAGTTTTTACCAATCTGATCTCGAGCTTTCTCATGAATGAATCGGATCTAGTATGCAACCGACTCATAAAACTTATAATAACACTTGCATATGCTCATGAATGAGCCCCTCAAGAACAACTGCTGTTAAAATCGTTATATCTCGGTCTTAGACTCTTAGCAACAAAGGAGGTCCTTTCTGTTTACGGTTTAAATAAATTAAAAGAAAGTACATGGCAACATAGTCTGCTGTAGCACAATTGCTAAATTATGAATTTGTCAAGTTTCGGGTCCTACTCTTTTTAGGAGTCCCAGGTTCGAGTCCTGGCAGCAGACATCTTTTTCTTAGTTTTTGCAAACACAAGTTGGTATTAAACAAGTAAAAATTAATTGGCCCGTGCAGGTCTCGAACCTGCGACCTTCGCGTTATTAGCACGACGCTCTAACCAGCTGAGCTAATAGGCCTTTTTTGCTTTGGCTTTTTATTGGAAAACATTTTTCTTTGGAAACATATGTTTAACAGCTAAAGAACAATAAATTCGATTATACTAGAAAGATTTTTGTGGTTAAACTTATTGAATGGAATTTAAACAAGACTGGATAATGAATCGACTTACAACTACAAGTAAGAATGAAAATAAGATTGCATTAAATATTAAGTAACATTTCAATGTGCACAGTACGTTAAAAGTTGATTTAATCAAACTAATCAAAATGAAAAATGGCAAATGGAGTTTATTTTTCATATTAAGATAGGATTGATAACAATGTGGCACATGCAAAACGCATTCTATCTTATGTTGTTGTTTTGGAAGAATCGGTCACAAGTGATCACCAAAGAACACAAGGTTGTTTTCATGGATGTTTCGTTACCTGGTTCAGACAGTTACAATGTTGCAAGACTTGTACATGAAAAATTCTCAAGACGCCATGAAAAACGGCTGATAGTTGCACTGAGAGGCAACACAGACAAGACGGCAAAAGAAAGCCTGTTGAGAGTTGGGATGGATGGAGTTGTACTAAAACCTATTTCAGTGGAGAAGATGAGGGTTGCTTTATCTGAGCTTTTAGAGCATAAAAAGGTACGTACTACATGAAGCGTAATAGTACCTTAATAACCATGAATTTCAGAACTGTACATATTGCTACTTTTTGAGTAGCATACCGTCTCTTATTACTACTATATGATAGAAGATCGTAATGTCGTTTGAAGTGAGTTTTAACATGCTGAATAGTACCCAATTTGTTGCATAGACAGAAACACTTGGACTCTGGATTTACGGAGTTTTCCAGTGATTCAGAGTTTAAGCTTCGATTTATGCTATAATTATCAGTTTTTGTTTTTCTTAGTTGCTTCGTTTCATATAGTCTTTATGAAAATAATGTAATCAATTAACCATCCTTGTAGAATTTCTATATATTGACTATATTTTGTTCGTCTCTGAAAAACCGTTGTCGTAACATTGAAAGTTGATTCGTCACCATAGTTTTTGTAGTCGACTTTAACATCAGAATTGCTAGTTACATGAGATGCGTCAAATGTTTCAAATTTCTTTCTTCAGCTGAAGTTATGTAAATGCATCAAATGTGTCGGTGAAAATAATCGTAACAGCTCGTGCTTATTAAAACCTTCTTAAAATAGCTTTTTAGAGGAAGTTGAGCTTTTAAAATAGCTTATTATAGCTAATCCCCTAGGTGCTGACATGGTCGTCAAGATCCTTATAGTAGATCATGAAGTTTAGATTTGTTTATAAATCACAATAACAAAAATAGAATAAAAAAGCAAGAACATGTACAAATCATTAGGTATTAGACTCTGCTTATGTTATGATCAATATATACATAAGCACAAACAAATTTAGAACCTAACAAGATGCCATATTTTCAACTTGGACATTTTATGCATGCAAAACATTTAAATGAATGAAATGTTTTACTTTTAACTGATGTGGAACTAGAACCTTTGGGAGTCTTTACTCTTCCCATGCGACAAATCAACTTTTCTAATTCGACCGAATCACAACCTTATTTTTGATTTCACTGAGAAAAGCCTTGTTTTGATGATTCGAAATACTGATCTTGTGGAGACATCCATAACTCTCCTCCCAAACCGACGCCGGATTGATTTGCAGATGAGGTGTTTGGAAGATGGAAGTCTTCGCGTATGAAGTCTATATTTCTGCACATTACAGTTAAAAACAACATATGTTAGTACTCGTGAAATGAATCAAAATTGGCATTGTTTATACAAATGAGTTAAAAAGGTAGAGAACTTTATGTGATTAAAACATTAATACTCACTTGCAAATGGTTTTTCACTTCATCATTTGTAAGGCCATCGACTTGCATAAGCTCTCTTATCTGCTTAGGAGTTGCAGCTGCAAAAGATCAACAAATTCAGAAAAACTGGTTTAGAACTTGCCATATTAAAGAGGGAAAATAGACAAATAAGTTATTAAAGTTTGGTTAAATGTTCATCTAAGTTACTAAAGTATTTTTGGTTACAAATCAGTTACTTATGTTTGGGTTACCTGTTATCTAAGTTACTATGTTAGTTGCAACCTTTTGTTACCGGTAACTATGTGACGTAACATATAGTATTAATTGTTAAAACATAAAAATGTTACCAAAGTTTGCCAAAATGTTCATCTATGTTACTAAAGTTTTTTTTTCCTTACAAATAGGTTACTAAAGTTAAGGTAACAAGTTAAATAAGTTACTCTCTATGTTTTAACCCTTGGTACTAGGTAAGTGCCGACGTGAAATTACTTATTTTTTATTTGTTTAAAGAGTAAATTGTCTTTTATTTTTAAATTATACGTATCCTACTAACGTATGATTCAAGAAAAATGATCGTAGCAAACAATCTGCTCCTAAGCTATCTTCAAATTATTTCATTTTACTTTTTCACTAAGACATGATGAGCAACTATCTCGATTGGGTTGACGGTGGAAGAATGGTGTATGTGTGCCGAATGAATAGGTGACGGTGGTTGTAGCTGTGGATCGGTTACGATGGCCGGAGGTTGTGGTGGCTGGCGAGAGTGACATCAATCTTTTTTCGGTGGTAGCATTTTTTTTCTATGATCCGGTGGTAGTGGTCGTTGTGCTGATGAATGAATATTGAGGAGTCAACAACATTCTTGTTTGAGGTGGGACCCACAAAGTGTTGACGTGGCCATAACAATAGGTTACCAACATGTTGCACACCCTCGGAGTAACCTAATTGTAACTTTTTAAAACTTCAGTAACTCATATAATTAACCCGTATACTTGAGTAACTTTTTTGTAACAAAAAATAATTTAGTAACTTAGATGAACATTTAACCAAACTTTAGTAACTTATTTGTCTATTTTCCCTATTAAAGATCAACTGTCTAAAAACAAAACGGTTATCCTCATATAATCCGCATAAACTCCAACATGATTCTTTTCATCCTTAGCAAGCTAAACTCCAACATAATTGAACTATGGAACAGCTTATAACACTTAAGAATCAAAACAATAAATTCTATTCCGCAGATTAGCTTCTTCTTTGTTTTCTAGACGTTTGTTGACGCGGTGGTTGACACTGAGGTACACCAGCTCTTACATTTGACTGACGATTCGGTGCAGAAGTAACTAGTTTGCTATCAGTACGACCTTTGAGAAGTACTAAGCCTCCCCTCATCGAATTATCAATTCCAGGGGTGATATAGTTAAAGATCAGGAACCGGCAGTTCCTACTTTGTATCCACCATTGCAATTCCACCGCGTCCCTTATATGGAATAAAACCAGGGCTTGTATACGGTTGATACAACACTTCTTCATAAGATTTCTATGATCATATCAATTATCAAACATATAAAACTATAACAACTAACTTATGAAATTCTATAATAATGATGGCATTTTTACGGATAGTAGAGCTCACCATCTTATTGATTTTAATTTACTTCCCTTCATGATTCCGAATACTATTTGGTAGAAAGCTCTCTCACGCAAAGTGAACGTATTTATATGGACATTGTCGCTGGACTGATTGCCTCACGAGTTAAACCTTTTAGCTCGTGGTATTGACATCCCTTCGATTTCTTGTTCTTCGTGCAATGGTAATGTTGAATTTGCTAATCACATTTTCTTTGAATACCAGTTAGTTTGGGATATTTGGACGATCGTTCGTAAATGGTATGGTCGTATGGTATATCTTTTTTTCCATTTACCTCTCATGATGATGAGTTGACAAACTGGCTCTGTTGGCATATGCTCACAAAGAGAAGCGTCGTCATTTATATGTTATCTTTGCGGCTTGCATATGGCGGACGCGAAGATATCAATGTTTTTTTAAAATGAACACTAGTTCGAAAAACCTTTTGTTGACCTTGGGTGCTTAACGTCCGCTTCTAGGTGTTTCGGTTTCTTTAATTATGTTGCGTTATAGTGTTTCATGGTTTCTATTTTTCTTTTCTTTCCCTAGGGCTTGTTTGGGTCTATATAAAAAACATTCCAGGGTGAAAATCGGTGGCTCAGCCTTCGTGAATGAGGGTTTTTCTTTGTTTCCCGGTTTTACTGCAATTGGTATAGGCCTCGCAGTTAAAGTCTCGGGGTATAAATTCTAGAAATTGTAACACAAATATTTTTTTAGTCTGCATGTGTATTAGTTTATAGCTTCTTACTAGCTAGGAGCAGTTGTATATATTTTATATATAACTTGGCCGTTAATAAAAATATGCTACTTTATGCATAAAAACCAAAACATATACTCGTAATTTCTTAACAACTTAGAAATTATACCACCTCACTAGAAAATGTTTTTTATTAACCTTTAAGTTGTCTATAATATAGGACGCATTCGTATTAGAATGGGCTTCTCTACAACCATTTCGACCAACAGATCTCACAGCTGCGGATGGACCTAACGGTTTGGCATACCGAACTCTAGTCCTACCAATTTTATACCGTTATAGCATAAATTGTTTAGGTTTTGGGGTGCTGCCTTAAGCTCCGCGAAGGGAGACTTCCTTCTACCTCACGTCCGCGAAGGGATGCCCCTTGACATCTTCATCTTTGTCGTGACGGTATCAAGTTAACAACGACGAGTGTGCACTCCCCATCTCGTGGCCCGTTTTGAGCTAAACTTATGTAAAACTATTAATCTCTAAGTATAACACTAAAATTACTAACAGAAGCGACGACAATGGTCGTCAAAATCATCGATGTTTATTTATTTTCTTAAAAAGTTGAGATCGTAAAGTTTGAATTTGATTAAAAGATGAAAGTAAAAAGTTGGAGAAATGAACATATTATTGTACCAGACGGGCCCAACAGTATTTCAATAAATACTAGTATAAAATCTGTCATGCACAACATGATAGTCGTAACTCCAACTTAGACATCATGTGCTCGACGCGATATATAAATGAATTGAACAATTTCTCTCTAACCGATGTGGGACTCAAACTTTTCTGAAATTCTGATAGTCTTTACCCTTCAATCATAATACAAAAAAGTTGAGAACATGTACAGAGACCTAATATTTTACATTAGTCACTATAGTTTTTGTATTTGACTTTAAAATCAGCATTTCAAGTTACATGATGTAAAAACCCGCATGCTTTTACCATGAATAGTACCTTTAAGATCATACGTACATGATTAGAAC
The DNA here is from genome assembly GCA_025667525.1 of Glebionis coronaria. Lineage (NCBI taxonomy): Eukaryota > Viridiplantae > Streptophyta > Magnoliopsida > Asterales > Asteraceae > Glebionis > Glebionis coronaria. The sequence continues at coordinate 15,699,365 of CM046874.1, read as the reverse complement.
TTTCCTTTTATAACATGTTTACGTTTCACGAACAAGAATTACAAGTATTACATACGTATTATAACATGATAAATATTTATTACGTATTAACACACGATAATTATTTCAATAATAATTATAATTACGAACATGCGAACATGAAATCATGAACGTAAATTAATCATGAACTAATATTATGTATGTATATATATTTATTACGAACGCGAATAACTAAGTCACGATCGTAAACTAATTAGAACACGTAATTTACGAACACGGGAACACACTATCATTTAGACACGGAAAAAAGTACGGGTTACCCCATGTGGGGCCCCCATGCCGCGGCTACACCAAGAGAAATGGGCCAAGCCCATAACGTTTACTAAACATGCAAATTATGGAAAAGGTATTTTCATTTAACAAGATTTAGAAAATAACTAAAAACCCTAAAAATCTCTTTTCTTCTTCCTCTCTTTGGCCGCTGGTTTCAAGAACACCAAAGGGTGTTTCGGGTTTATTTTGATCTTGGAATTATTGCAAGGATTCGTGTGTGTTCATCCTTATTTGATTAACGTGATCGGTATAACTTTTAACCTTTTATTTTAATATTTTGATTTATTGAATCACATAAAATCATGATGTTTTTAATTAACTAATTAAAAACAAGTATTTTAAACATGTTCTAATCATGGGGTTAAATCAAATCATGGGTTTAGGGGTGTTTGTGGTCTAGCTGACGCCTAACCGAGTCCCATAGGGGTCTCGGCTTGGCCTATCTCGCACCACCGAGACCATATGGTCTCGGTATGGTGGTGGTGGTCCCACGGCAGCAGCAAAAGCAAGGGGAAACCCGACCTTGGTCGGGTTATGGTGATGGTTATGGGTCCGGTTCATGGGTTTTAGTCACGGGTCCGGTTCACACATGTTCACGGTCCGGTTTATGAGTTATTTTTCAAGGTTTATTATTTCACAAGTTATATTATTTTTACAAGATCTAAATTAAATTAATTAAAAGCATGAACATGATTAATTTAATTTCATGACTTAGGTTATTTATTTTATTAGTTATGCATGAATTTTAACCTAAGTATAATTATTTAATTTGACTACTTAATTAATTAATTATTAAAAACCATGACTTACAATTAATTAACTTACATGACTTAGGTTATATTATTGATAGTTAATAATACATGTTTTAACCTAAGTATTTATACTTTTATTTAATTAAATCATGCTATATTTAATTAAATACTTTAACCTATAGTTTATTTAATTCACATGAAATAATTATGGACTATACTTTATAATCACTCAGAAAACACTTAAGCTTATATTATTAGCTTAATAATCCAGCTTATTTCTATTTATGGAAACTTTTTATTTTTAGAAACTTATTTAATTAAGGCAGTTGATCTATTTATGGAAACTTTCTATTTTTAGAAACTTATCTATTTTAAGCAGTAAATCTAATTTTGGAAACTTTCTATTTTTGGAAACTTTCTATTTATGGAAACTTCTATTTTTGGAAACTTTTTATTTTTGGTAACTTTCTATTTTTGGAAACTTTCTATTTTAGGAAACCTGCTATTTTTAGAAAGTTACTTATTATTACACATCAAGTATAATAATACATGAAATACATGAAATACTTAATCAGAAATGAGAGAAATACATGAAATACTTAATCAAAACAGATAGAATACATGATAAACATAGTATCAAGCACATGACATGAACATATAAAACAAGCTAAGACATGACCTAAAACCAGTTACGTACTCAGTAATCAGATACTTATACACGGATGTATTTATGTAGCATTAGTGATACCGAAGTAGGAATCTCTTCCGTTCGTCTTTTTCGTTCATTGGACTTAAGGTACGGATTCCCCTTCCTTTCAGTATGGACATTCTTTCCTTATTAGGATTCCCCGTATGCAGCCAACTATTTTCCCAGTATATGTTTTATATGTTTTTGGAATTGCTTATGTTTAATTAGAGTACATAAAGCCATATACATGCATGACCAGTTTCACCTAGTTATGGAGGTACCATAACCATAACACTGGAGGCACCAGTGTTATGACTTCCACACGGCGGAGTGATTGCTCGTGGCGTCCCTTTTAGCTTTTGGCCATATTATTATATTATCAGGTGGGGCGTATGGGTGCATCCTAGTTACATGTTTCAGCAGATTATTCAGTGTGAATGTGGTGTGTGCCTTACATCCTTCACAAGGAGTTGATCCCTCCTAACCAGACTTATACTATTTAGAGGCAGCCCCTCTAATAGCATGACGAGATCACCCCTCTAAGTATTCATGCACGTTGATTTTTTCATGACCTATATTGGCTAAATGGTTAATCAGGTAAACATTTTTTACAAGATAAACATAAGGCTTTTCAAACTATAAAACCAGTTTTATTAAGACATGTCAGATTATTCAGTACTTAGACTTTTCCGCTGCTTCATGTTTAAATGCTATATTATTCATGCTTTATTCGTATATCCGCGCACTGAGCATTATGCTCAGCCGTTTTCCTTTCATGTTCTCAAACGACAGGTACTCAAGGACGCTCGTAGACTTTAAGCGTACGTGCATATGGATTGGAAGTTTTCTAGCCTTTCTTTACTTTATGCATTCCCTTATACTTTGATACTCATTTCCATAGACATTGTTTAGTCCTTTCATTTACAGTACTTGTGTTTGTGTGTGATGAGTTCTACTTTGGGATACCGATTTTTGATTCCGGTATTTCCCTTTATGGTCATGTGATGTTTTAATACATCATCCTTGCATGCTTTGATGACACGCCATAATCACGCGTGACATTCCATTTACTAAAATAGGGTGTTATACATGAAATACATCAAACATTTCACAGTTCTTTTTTAGCCGAAGTCATATACACGGTTTACTGGTTTAGAAATATTCTCGCACGATTTGTTGAGTTTTTTTATAGTTTGCCATGAAATTTCTTCGACACATCCCTTCGAGTCAATTGTATGATAATCGAGAATACTTCAAAAAACCTAAAATTATGTATGAAATGTCCTGACCTTACTTTTCTGTATTTTTAGTAAGTTGCAACCATTTTCCTCTTTTGAATTGGTTTAGATTCATCTCCCATGAGTACTTAGATTTTCTTCGAAATGAATAGTAAAACAAAAGGATAAAACTTTCTTTTCCATTTCATATATAGTATGATTACCTAATTACCCGTTAATTTTAATCTAAAAAACATTATTGACTTTCTACTTGTTGATAGCTAGATGAGGAGCTCGAGCTTTCAAAAAATCGGCATAGGTTACAAAACAAAATTTGATATGCGAGAAATCACATCTAGGAGCTTTCGAAATTCACAAGCTCTTATCTTGAAGTTATAAGACGACATATTGCCCAAGTTCGGTTGTGATATTTGGGTCCGTTAAGGATACTAGTTTTTATATAAGGTTTTATTTAAACAATCTTTATGTTTTTTAACCTTTTAGAAGTAGCTTTTGAAAGGACATTGTGTTAAAAATATGAAATCAAAACACGAGTATTTTCCCAAACCTTTTATTAACAAACTAAACAGTCCCCAAACGAATGTTGCTCTACATACAAAGGAAATAGATAGTCCCCAAAACGAATGCTATCTAAAATAATACATCATGAACAAAACAGAAAGTAAATAACTAAACTAATCAAGATACAAACGTTTACATTTAGAAACGTTTGGATCTATTCAGGGTAAATAAGTTATGAAGCTGATGAGTGGAGATGTGGAGGATGAGAGAATGTGTGTGTAAGATGGATGATAGCTGCGAAGTGAATGAATCAAGAAACCCTAGTCAAGGGAGCGTATGTAGTCAGCCAAACTTCTTCATCTTGGCACCATTAACCCCTACACAATACACAAAAAACCAAATATAGCCTAACGGTTATAAATCATAAATAAGTTACACATTTAGCCCCTCAAGGATTATGCACTTGACACAAAGGGCACAAAATTCAACACCCTTCCTCAAGGGCATAAGCCAAAATAGTTTCTCAAACACAACTTGTATCATAGAACATTATGATGGGAACTCCCAAGACCTTTAGTCAAAATATCAGCCACTTGGTTTTCTGAGGAAACCTTCACAGTTTTAACGAGACCAGAACCAACCTAATCCCTTACTAAATGAACATCAATATCAAAGTGTTTGGTTTTCTCATGCATAACTGGGTTAGCAGCAATCTAAATAGTAGAGCTATTGTCACAAAACAACAAGGCATGAATACAAGTAGGAGCATTTAGGTCCATTAAGATTTTGTTGAGCCACATAACTTCACAAACAGCAGATGCCATAGACATATATTCAGCCTCACCAGAGGACCTGGATAAAGTGGCATGTTTTTTACTTTTCCAAGAGACCAAGTTATTACATATAAAAACACAATAACCAGAAACTGACCTTCTGGTCATTTTACACTTAGCCCAATCAGAATCAGAGAACACCTTGATGGTATTGGAATTAGACTTAGTATAAGTTAAACAAGCACCTGGAGCATTTTTCAAATATCTAATCACCCTAAAAGCAGCCTCAAAGTAAGACTAAAGAGGAGCATGCATATGTTGACTGAGACAATGAACAAAATAAGATATGTCAGGCCTAGTATTGCAAAGATAGATCAATTTTCCAACAATCTTTTGATAACTAGTGATATTGTTAAGAAATTTATCACCAATGTTTTCTTTATGAGCCAGAATGCCATTTCTAGTCATGGGGGTACAAACAGGTTTGCAACCAAGTAAACCCTATTCATGAAGTAATTCGATACAGTACTTTATTTGGTTTAGACACAAGCCATTGTTAAGTTTCAATACTTCAATTCCAAGAAAGTACCTTAATTCACCCAAGTCTTTAGTTTTGAAACTTTGACTGAGAAGCATTTTAAACTTATCAATTTCACTATCATTGTTTCCAATAACAATGATATCATCAACATAGACAATTACAACAAGGAAAATCCCATCTTTGTTCTTTGTGAACAATGAGTGATCATTTTTACTCTGTAAAAAACCAGCATTACTAAGAAACTCAACAAGTTTTATGTTCCATTGTCTAGGAGCCTACTTTAAACCATAGAGATTTTTTTTAGTTTACAAACCCTTTCACTTTTATAAAAAAAACCAGGAGGAGGAATCATGTACACATCTTCACTTAAATCACTATCTAAAAAGGCATTGTTGATGTCCATTTTAAAAATATTCCAAGTATTTTGCACAACCAAGTTTAGAACACACCTAATAGTACTCATTTTAACTACAAGTTTGGAAATTTCATCATATTCAATCCACTCTCTCTGCCCACAACCTTTAGCCACTAATCTGGTTTTATATCTTTCAATTTCTCCATCAAGTTTATATTTGATTTTATAAACCCATTTAGAGGGTATGGCTTTCCTATTAATAGGCAGAGTGGTGAGAGTCCATGTGTCATTTAAATACAAGGCTTCTATCTCATTGTTTATAGCATGAATCCAATTAACATCTTTAACAGCATCATAAAAATAAGTACCATTCTTAATGGAATCAATCAATCAAATTAATTAAAAGTAATTCTTTAAGTTTCTTCTCTATTTCTTAAGGAGTCAGCACGCGCTTGAAGTGATGCCCTATCCTGATACTATCCGAAAAGATCGTATCATATATAGTATGATTACCTATTTTACCCGTTAATTTCAATATAAAAAAACCAGACTTTCTGTTTGTTGATAGACGAGGAGCTCGAGCTTTCTTTTCCATTTCAATTCAATAAAAAATAGGAATTGACAACAAATATTAAAGCAATTGGAAATTTATAAAATGAGATTAACTATATACCTTATAATCATAACTTTTTCTTTGAATTGATATTTTGGTTTGTGGAAATTGAAGACATTAACGAAAGAATTGAATTTTTGGACGTAAAAAATTCCCATTAAACGTTTTGCTTTATTAAATAAAAAAATGTGATTTAAGGTTTTGTGGTGATACTTGTTTAGATACCACACGTGTTCCTTTTATAGCCAAAGAATATTATGTAGTCTTTCGGCCCAAGCAAAGACGAGATTTGCGGGATTTACACTTATTCCATTTTACTTAGTTAAGTACATCATTTCCTATTATCATCCTTATCTGGACTACCTCGTGTTTAAAAATGACCGCATGCAAATTTTCGCAGTTTCTAAACACGTGCGTCTTTGAAAGCTAACAAAATGGTCTTGTTCTCAACTTAGTTGTTTTATGAACGTCAGTATATCTAAGTGAATGAAATGTATTTCTTTTAACCGATGTGGGATAGTTTTTGCTCTTCCCATGCATCGAATCTGAAAAGGTTTTATAAATAACAGATGTAAAACTTCGGTTTTCAATTCAAAGATATAGAGTCACAACAATTTCCTAATAGTTATTGTTCGTGTATGTATCTGAAACACATGACCCGATCCGAAACGAACCAAAAGATCTGAAACGTATAACCTTCTTCTAGAAGGTATCAATGCCAGTCAACAGGAAAAGTCAACAGACATACCTCCGGGAAACTGCGGAAGGTGTCCCCCATCGGGCTGACCAAGGCCCACAACTCCCGGCCTTTTAGGGATTTGACTAGTATAAATACCCCCATAAGTTCAAGGTTTGAGGTAACTTCTTAGTCATTATTAGTCATTGTTATTATACTCTCTTCATAACATGTTCACATAGTTCTTCCCATTCGGATTTAATCTTTTACTTACTCTCACGCCTGAGCTTAGTCTGGGTTCTCACACCCGGACGAGGCTAACGCGTTTATTTTGGTTTCAGGTAATCCAAAGCATACTCCACACAAAGGTCCCATTCGGACCTCTGCAAGAAATTGCACGAACATTTGGTGCCATCCATGGGACTTGATATTCTGTCTACCAAATTGCTAAGAATGGCAAGTTCCACTCCCCCTGTCACTCTGACAGGGCCTAATCTTCCAATCAATTTGAACACTCCGGACAACCAAAACCTCACAAGGGACCAACTTGAACAACACATCTCGGCGTTACGACTACTAGTCCAGGAGCATAACCGGAACGTTGTAGAACCCATCTGACTAAGTTTCAGTGAAGAAAACGAAGGGGTTAGTAGCACCAAGATAGTAAGAGGAAAGGTGGTGGCCGATGCGGACCTAATGAAGCCTTTCAAGGAAGCAGTCAAATCTCCTCTCACTCAAAGGATCATTGATTTTGCTGGACCCGAATACAAGCTTCCGGTTAATGTCAAAACATACGACGGTACAGGAGATCCCGAAGATCATCTAAACCGTTTTACAGGAGCAGCCAATTCCGGAGAATGGCCAATGCCGGTTTGGTGTAGGATGTTCCAGCAAACGCTGGAGGGGGGAGCAAGAGGATGGTTTGAAAGTTTGAAGACGAATAGCATTGATGAATGGTCGGACTTAAGGAATGCATTTACCAAGAGGTACTCGATCCGAAAGTTGTGTCATAAAGGCCCTCACGAAATAACCAAGATCGTAAGGAAAGCAAATGAATCGCTCACAAACTTCAAGGAAAGATGGACAATGGAGGTAGGTCTTATCCATGGAGTTTCAGAAGTCATGAAGATCTCGGCATTTATGGATGCGGTCAAGAGCCCTGGGCTAGCAAAGAGATATTCCGACAAAGCGTCAAAATCGGTGGATGAAATGATGGAAAGATTGGACGATTTTGTCCGAGCAGAGAATGCATTCGCCAGCACTGAGCTACCAAAAAGAGAAGGACCCGAGCAATATAGGAAACCCAACCCTCCCACCCAAAGAAGGGATGATCGCAACCAACGGTATAATGGTTGGAACAACAATCGAAGGAACGATGGACGAGAAGCATATAAAGGAAGAGATTTATTTAATAACAGGAATAGGGATAGAGACAATAAGGCACCATACCCACCACCTCGGATTGACAATTACAACCGAAATGATTACAACCGAGGCAACTATCATGACCAAAAACGAGCGGCTCCCGTCCTAAGCATCAACTCCCTAACGAAGAATATAAAAGAAATCCTGGCGACTGAGACACAGCTTCGTTTACCTCCTCCCCGTCTAATGAACAACCCGGTAAGAGGGGAGAAATATGGATCGGTACTGTGATTACCATCAAGATAAGGGACATTTTACCAATGACTGCATCCAGTTGAGAAAGCAAATTGAGCTAGCCTTAGAATCTGGGAAGTTGAACCACCTTGTCCGAGACGTATGACAGAGAGAACGAGACAACCAAAAAGAAGATGCCCCAAGACAAGACAAGGTAATAAACATGGTCCGCACATTTCCGAAAAGGGAAAAAAAGAAGGTTAGAGAAGAGACCGAAAGTTGGATGAGAGTCCCAATTTCTTTTCCCCCTTGGAGAAAGATGAAATGTCTGACGATCCAATCATCATAGAGGCCGAATTAGGAGGCTATTTAGTAAGAAGAGTTTACGTTGATGAGGGAGCTTCGGTGAAAATTATGTTCGAGCACTGCTTTGAAAAGTTACCAACAAGTATCAGGTCAAAAATGAGGTATACGCAAACAGACTTGGTGGGATTCACCGGAGAGGTTGTTAAGCCAATAGGTAAGATCGAATTAGAAGTCGGTTTCGGATTAGACAGCCTAGTCCGAAGAACTCACATGAAATTCGTAGTAATCAACGCTCCATCACCATATAACGTGATCATTGGAAGAACAGGTATTCGGATCCTTCGGGCAATACCATCAACCATTCATGCCATGATGAAGTTCCCTACCCCGAGAGGAATAGCAACACTGGTTTCTCGATCAATCATAGTCTCGGAATATAGACAAATAGCAAAGAAACAGACGCCAACCCCAACAGCCAAGGAAAAGGCCATAAAGACTGAAACGTCATCCGGTACGGAAAGCATTATGATCAACCCTGCTTACCCGGAGAAGCTCACTATCATCGGGGGCAGACTAACTAAAGAGTGCAAGACAGCTCTAGAGAATTTCTTGAAATACAATCTGGATGTTTTTGCATGGGAACCATCTGATATGACAGGGGTTCCAAGACGGATCATGCATCATAATCTAAATGTAAACGAAAGTTTAGATCCGATATGTCAGAAGAGACGAATGTTGGGGTCCGAAAAGAGTAAAGCAGTAGTCAAAGAGGTGGAAGACTTAGTGGCAGCAAGAATAGTCAGACCTGTCAAATACCCAACATACATCTCCAATCCGGTCATGGTCAAGAAAGGTGATGAATCATGGAGTATGTGTGTGGATTTCAAAAATCCCAACTCAGCATGCCCAGAAGATTACTACTCACCATCGGACATTGATGAGAAGATTGAGTCCGTGGTAGAATCACGCTTTAAGTGTTTCTTGGACGCATATAAAGGCTATCACCAAATTCAAATGACCTTGGAAGATGAGGAGAAAACAGCCTTTTATACGGACCAAGACACATTCTGTTACACCAAAATGCCCTTCGGATTAAAAAACGTCGGGGCAACATATCAGAGACTAGTGGATTCAGCTTTCCGAAGTTAAATAGGGCGAAATATGGAGGCATATATCGATGATATGGTGATAAAAGGCAAAGATGAGAAGAACATGCTAGCAGACGTAGCGGAAACTTTTGACAACCTCAGACAAATTAACATGAAGTTAAATCCGGTTAAGTGCTCATTTGGAGTAGAAGAAGGAAAATTCCTTGGATACATAATTACTCCGGAGGGTATTCAAGCAAATCGAATAAAACTAGCCATCGTAGATATCCAGTCACCAAAAACATGGAAGGAGATGCAATCTTTAAGTGGCAAATTGGCGGCTTTGAATCGATCCCTATCACGGTTTGCCGAAAGGGCGTTACCATTCTTTAACACCTTGAAGAACATCACCAAGGAGAACAAGCGTGAGTATAAGTGGACACCGGAGGCGGAAGAGGCGTTCCAGCAGATGAAGCAGCTGATTATGAACTTACCAACCCTTACTACCCCGAGGCCAAAGGAACCACTATACATGTACCTGGCAGCATCACAAGAATCAATCAGTGCAGTGCTGCTTACTGGAAGGAATGGAAGGCAATGTCTGATTCATTACATTGGCCGAACACTCAGTGATGCGGAAAAGAACTACTCTCCTATGGAAAAGTTGGCTTTAGCTCTGCTAAAAGCATCAAGAAGGCTTAGAAGGTATTCCGAGGGCCACGAGATGAATGTGATCACAGATCAACCAATCAAGCAAATACTAAGCAAGGCGGATGCATCTGGAAAGTTAGCTAAGTACACAACCGAATTTGAGGCTTACAAGATAGAATACAAACCCAAAAATGCAATCAAAGGACAAATGTTAGCGGACTTTCTGACCGAAGCACCTATAGGTCAAGCAGCAGAAGAATTCTTTTGGATGCCCATTCCGAAATCAGGATAGGATGAAACAGAAAAGTGGATCCTCTTCACGGACAGAGCATCTAGTGCTCAAGGAGCAGGAGCCGGATTAGTTCTCATTAGCCCAACCGGAACCGAATATACTTATGCTCTCCAGCTGAATCTCGAAACTACTAACAATGAGGCAGAATATGAAGCCCTTTTGGAAGTTTTAAGAATTGCAATACAAACGAAGGTTGGGAAGATTGAAGTCCGAGTGGACTCAAAGTTGGTGGCCAACCAAATCAACGGAACATACAAGGAAAGTTGTGACATAATGATGAAGTACTTAGCCGAGGCAAAAGCCATGATACCAAAATTTTCTCACTTCTCAATTATAAACATACCGAGGAGTAGAAATCAGAAAGCCGATATCCTAAGCAAACTAGCAACGCTAGCATTCGATCACCTAACAAAAGAGGTATTAGTGGAAGTCCTAAACGAAAGGTCCACTGACCGGAACGAAGTAAACACTATAGTGGAAGAAGTGGAGGACAACTGGATGACCCCTATCACAAAGTGCCTCCGGGGCGGAATTTGGCCAACTGATAAGGATGAAGCACGATGCTTAAGATTGAAGCTACACCAGTACGAAATGGTCGATGGAGTCCTGTTCAAAAAAAGATACCTAGAACCAATGCTCCGGTGTGTAGGACCGTTGCAAGCCAATCATGTCCTTCGAGAAATACACATGGGCTCGTGTAGCATGCATTTGAAGCCAATATCGATAGAGGCACAAGCATTGAGGTCCGGATACTACTGGCCAACCACGCATACAGACGCAAGGGCGGAGTTAAAAAAGTGTGACTCATGCCAAATTCATGCACTTGTAGCAAGATTGCCGAAGACGCTGATGAAATCTATCATGGCACCATGACCATTCTATCAATGGGGAATGGACATCTTGGGTCCACTACCAGCCTCGTCCGGAAATGTGAAGTATATAATAGTCGCCATCGATTATTTTACCAAGTGGATGGAGGCTAAGCCATTGGTGAAAATCTCCGGAAAAGAGGTTATCAAGTTCTTCTGGGACAATGTGGTTTGCGAATTCGGAATTCCAAAAATTGTCTTCACGGACAATGCCATGCAGTTCATCAACGAACCATTCAAGAGTTGGTGTTCGGATCTTGAGATTAAGCAGATCAACACAGCTGTAGCTCATCCCCAAGCAAATGGTTTAGTAGAAAGGGCTAACAAAATTTTCATGGAAGGCATTAAGACAAGGATCGGCCGAATCAGGCATGGATGGGCAGAGGAGCTACCGCACATATTATGGGCTCACCAAATATCGCTAAAGCAAAGTAATGGTGAAACTCCTTTTAGCCTCACTTACGGTTTGGAAGCAGTTATCCCGGCTGAGATAGGAATGCCTACCTATCGGACAATGATGGTGAATGAAAAAGAAAATGATGATGCCATGCGCATAAATTTGGATCTACTACAAGAAAAAAGGGAAATGGCAGCGATCCGAGAAGCAAAGTACAAAACAAAGGTGGAGCAATACTACAACAAGCGAGTTCGTCCTGTCGCGTTTCGACCATGAGATTTTATGTTCCGAAAGAATGAAGCAAGCAGGGTGCATAAGGAAGGAAAACTTTCTCCCACTTGGGAAGGCCCATACCGTATCAAGGAAGCATACCAAAATGGCTCATACAAGCTCCTCACCATGAAAGACAAAGAAGTTCCAAGAGTTTGGCATGCAATAAACCATAGGAAGTGTTATTTGTAATTTCATGTTTATCATGTAACGACTCTTTCTCCCTTCTACAAGGGAAGAGTCTAGGTTATCCCGTTGTTTTTTATTTCCGAAATGTATCGACCTTCAATCCCTCCGGAAGGGAAAGGCCATGTCTTTTATCTAAATGAAAAAGCTTCTCTTTTCACTACCGAAAGAGAGAGCATCTTTGCAGCAAGAATAAACAGCATGAATAATTTAACATTATATTTAAGTTGCATTTTGTTAATGTACGATCAAGTTCTTTCTCCCTTCGGCAAGGGAAGAATTTAATTATTGTTACTAAGCCCTATCCGAAATGGAAGGCATATTCACGTACGAACAAATTTTTGCTCCCTTCGGCAAGGAAAAAAATTCAATAATTATTAATAAGTCCTATCCGAAATGGAAGTCATATTCATGTACGAACAAATTTTTGCTCCCTTCGACAAGGGAAAAATTCAATAATTATTACTAAGTCCTATCCGAAAGGGAAGACATATTCGTATACGATAAATTCTGTCTCCCTTCGGAAAGGGAAGAATTTAATTATTGGTTTATTCCTATCCAAAATAGAAGGCATATCCATGTATAACCATTGTTTCTCCCTTCGCCAAGTGAAAAATTCAGTAATTATTACTAAGTCCTATCCAAAATGGAAGGAATACTTATATACAATCAATTCTTTCACCATTCGGTAAGGGAAGAATCTAATGGTTACTAAGGCACATTTATGTTCCGAAACGGAAGGTTCATTTATTTTTGACCAATTCTTTCTCCCTTTGGCAAAGGAAGAATTTAATTACTCTAATAAAGAGTACTCCGAAACGAAAGAGATGCATACGAATAACTAAAATTCTTCCGGACGAGAATTACAAAAGATATAAAAGGTAACATGTATTCACAAAAATAAAAGAAAGTGTTTGGAACATAATCAGGCCAACATTGCATTATCCGAATCATTGAAAACATAGAGCAAATGCAACTAGTTTGAAAATATTACATTCATCCGAATAAGGCTAAGCATAAAAATAAACTGTTTAAAAAGATTACAAGTAAAATTAGGCTGGAGGGGCATCCGTTGATCTAGAAACATCATCATCATGAAGGGATTTATCACCTTCGTCATTAATGGCATCAACCGGAGAGTCTACGACAACCTTTTCCGGAGCGGGGGCAGGCTCCATCTCCATCAAGCGTTCAATAGGTAGATAGAAGTTGGAGGCAACATCTTGTATATAAGGATACTGAGCAGCCAGAAACCGATCAACCATGGGCCCCATTTTCTTATCACAATACACATCAAAGCCCGGGGTCGCCGCAATGATAGCCAACTGTTCATCCACAGGTCTCCACACCTTAATCCCCTCGGCCCATCCAGCTTCAATAGCTTTGTTAAAGCAGTCAGTAATATTCTTCTTGTGCTCATGGCTATTAAGGATCTTAGAAACAACAGCAGGAAGCAATAGCCGGACAGCATTATACCTCCCCATCTCTGAAGTATTGCACTTACTTTGCAACTCCCCCCTTTCGGCTCTCAATACTTTAGCCTCTTCGACATGTCTCTCTGTCTCGGCCTTCTGAACACTCAGGGTTTCCTCAAGGTCAGCAATGCGAGCGTCACGTCCTTTTAGCCTTTCGGAAAAATCCCATCTCTCGCCCACAGCAGCAGCAAGTTCAGAGTCCTTAAAAGCACAAGCCTTTTCGGAATTTTGAAGCTGGGAAGAAAGTTGGGAGTTGGCCTGAACCTGTTTCGACAATTTAAGATCCGACTCCCGAAGAAGGACCTTGTATTTCTCACATTCCTCCAAAAGGTCATCCTGACCTTTCGATTCCTTCTCCAAGCGACGAAGAGAATCGACCATCCCCATAGTGCTCCGGGCAAGTTGGTACCAGCTTCGGCTCAAGGCGAGAGAAGGAGGATAGGAGCTTAACTCTCGTCGCATGGCATGAGGAACCATATGTATCATTAGGTCTCGGTACTCTTCAAGAGTTTCCACTCGACTTGAAACGCCAACACCCCAGTCCGAAACAAACTTGGCACTTGGGTCGGACGTCTCTTCGTCAAGAGTAAACACACCTGTTCCGGAAGAATGAGAGAAAATTAAAGTCGAAGTAAGTAAAATTGCATATAGAATACAATAGAAAGAAACACCTACGGTTGGAATGAACGAGATTCGGACTATCCTTTTCCTTGCCATCCCTTTGCTTGGGAGGCTCTTCACTATTATCGGAAAAAACACCTTTAGAGCTCGCCCCATCCAAATAAGCGTGACGAAGCGGAGAAAACATAGGAGGAGGACTTTTATCTTTAGGAGGTGACGAGGTGGTATCATCGACCCCTCTAGATTCAGGCTTACGAGTGTTCTCCACTTCATCATCAATTGGTTCGGAGGAACCATCATCAACATGAGCAGATACATTAACAGACCGAAGCGGTATGGGACTTATAACGTTATCATCATCAAAAATCTCATCCTCACCGCCACCCACATCTTCGGCCACTTGTACGCGCCTTTTCTTAGATTGACCACCATAGGTCACCGGTTTTTCAACTGTCATACGCTTCATGCTCCGATAAAGATCACTCACAGCTTTGTTGGTCTTAGGAGGAGCTCCGAAAGAACCACCCTTCTCGAAAACCTTTTTCTTCCATCTAGTCTTTTCAACTTCCCATCCGGCTTCTTCTTTCCTCTTTTTCTCTTCGGCAGCACGAAGGGCAGCCAACCTCTTATTCTCACGAGTAGCCTTTACGGCTTCACTCTCATTCATTGCAATAATCTGCTCCGCGGTAGGAACACTCAATTGCTCTCTGGCAGCCAAAGCAGTGGCAACATGAGGAACAACTCGATTGGCATCAGACAGTCGATCACCTTTGACGATCTTACCGGGAGCAGTGATGGGGAACCTAAGGTACTCAGACATGCTAATAGCTGCAAAGAAAGAAAAGAACACAACGAAAACAATACGAATTTACAATCATGAAAAGAAAAGGACGAAATGAAAGAAGAAAAGCAGTAATAGGGGTCAAATACCATTCCCTTCCTGATCCAAAAAACGAGGCATAAACTTTGGGCACTCCCAAGTTAATGACACTCCAGCCATATACAAGACACCCTTTGGAATATACGATAAATCCACAACATGCTCTTCGAGACGAAGAACATCCGATTCGTTAAACCCATCTTGAGGAATGTAATCATTTAAATCCGAATCAACATGCCTCAAAGACATAAAGTCCGGAATGGCTCGACGATCTATGATAAAGAATTCCCACTTTCATTTCTTCAAACAAGTTAGAGTATCATGAAAAATTTGCTTCCGTGAACCCTTTCCGGACCTTTTCTCAAAAGAGAACCAATGTCCTTGCTTACTAAGTCTATAGTAAAGATGAAACAGGGTTGCAATAGGCTCGATGGAGAGACTTCGACATTAAACTTCGAAGGGGGTAACACGATTTAACCCATCGGAACCATCTGAGAGATGTGGACGGCGAAGTCCTTCGGAACGGCTAAAAGGAAGGTGGAGAAGGGACTCGTACCCCGGACAACTTGAAAAATTGCTCGTACAAACCTATACGGTTTGCCGGAAGCCGATCCATAGTCATCCCTTCCGGAGCAGCCTGAGGGTTAAAGCTCTTCGGAATATGGTAAGTCCTGACTAGATATTTAACATACTCATCGTCAAGGGTGGAAGTATATTTTGGTATGTCAAACTTGGGAGTATAACGAGTAGATCCGAAAGGCCCAGGTAGATCTTCGTCTGCCATTTCGTTTTATGAAGAGATCCGAAAAGGCAAGAAAGTGAATAAAAAAGATACCTGAAAAATTAGCAGATCCAGAATGGTAGAGAGAAGAAAAATTCGAGAGCAAAGTAAAAAACACACACTAGTGTATGACGAAGTGGGAGGTATTTATATGCGCGGTAAAATGTGGGGAAGTGTGAAAGGTACAGTAAAAAGACGCGTGTCCATCATCCAAGCTCGCTAAGGCCACGTGTCGATCATCGGGAAGCGCTAGGTTAAAACGATTGGGCCTCAATGGGTTTAAAAGAAGTATTGGGCTCAATGAAGAAAGCGGTCCATTCATATCATGTCAGAAGGACTTGAAATATTAATTTGGCTTGCGTATTCGGACTAATCAGCCAAACTAATAATTGGGGGGACTTGTTCGTGTATGTGTCCGGAACACATGACCCGATCCGGAACGAACCAAAAGATCCGAAACGTATAACCTTCTTCTAGAAGGTATCAACGACAATCAACAGGAAAAGTCAACAGACATACCTCCGGGAAACTAGGGAAGGTGTCTCCCATCGGGCCGACCAAGGCCCATCACAACTCCCGACCTTTTAGGGATTTGACTAGTATAAATACCCCCATAAGTTCAAGGTTTGAGGTAACTTCTTAGTCATTATTATTATACTCTCTTCATAACATTTTCACATAGTTCTTCCCATTCAGATTTAATCTTTTACTTACTCTCACGCCTGAGCTTGGTCTGGGTTCTCACACCCGGACGAGGCTAACGCGTTTACTTTAGTTTCAGGTAATCCGAAGCATACTCCACACAAAGGTCCCATTCGGACCCTGCAAGAAATTGCACAAACAGTTACTATATCTACTAGTAATCTTTATCAGCAGAAGTTATGTGAATGCATCAAATGTGTCGTAACAACTCGTGCTTATAAGTCACAATAAGAACTTTCTAATCTTAAAACCTTTTTGAAGTAGTTTTTACAAGAAAGTTGAGATTTTAAAATAGCTTATCCTAATTAAACAAATTTATGTTTTCCTTTCAAGGTCATTTTTTGCATACCACCTCACGCTTCGACTATTATAAGCACTAGCACTTATGAGCTTCAACTCTAACTAGTTAATCCTCTAGGTGCTGACATGGTCGTTAAGATCCAATAATAGATCGTGAGGTTTAGATTTGTTTATAAATAACAATTAAAAAAAGTTGAGTTTAAGTGGCAAAATGAAAAAGAAAACAAAGTTCAGAACATGCACAAATTGTTAGCTAACGACCATGTTATGTTTGTAAATTATATACATGTATAAACACAGCACGCCCGAAGGCTACAAGGACGTCAAAATCCTTGTAGTAGATTGTGAAGTTTAATTTGTTTATAAATCACAATTAAAAAAGCTGAGTTTAAGTGGCAAAATGAAAAAAGAATAAAAAGGTCAGAACATGTATAAATTGTTAGCTTTACAAGTATTAAGTTTGTAAATTATAGACGTACAAACATAACACCTTGGGATGGTAACGGGTCGGGTTCGGGTCGGATTTTAGTGAACCCGTACTCGCACCTGTTTATAATATCCAAACCCGTATCTGCCCTAATACCCGATTACTATTACCCAACGGGTTTTCGGTTTTTACCTGCGGGTATTGGGTATCCACAATTAAATTTCGTTGGACATAATTGTGCGTATAAAGTTAAGAAAAACCAATGAAAAACAATCAAAATACGCTAATATTTTTTTTTTTAGGTTTTTAGAAAATAAAGAATACTAATTTAATATCATACCATGCGATTTAAGTATCGAATAAATCATTATTTTTGTTTAAAAATACAAACTCGAAATATGCTTGACCACAAACATTTTAATGCATACAAAATGTAACTAATATAAGCATTTCATTTGTTTAACAATCTTCGTCTAATATGTCGTACAAATTTAAAAATTATATAAAATAACAATAAATGATATGTATTAGATCATGAAGTTTTGATTTTTGTTTATAAATCACATAAAAAGAGTCGACTTTAAATCACAAAATAATTATTAAAAAAAAACAGTTATTTTATGCACATCAAAATATATGAATGAACGAAATGTTTTTCCTTTAACCAATGTGGGATTTGAATCTTTGATACAGTCACTGTTTTGAAATCTGGTTTGACTCGGTCGGGTCAACCGGTTAAATCTACGAAAAGACGGGTCGAATTAAACTGGTGTTTTATCTTAGAGGCACATGAAAAATAAAGATAAAGAAGAAATTACAAGAGTAGTTTAATGATCACGCGTTACAAACAAACGTGATGTGTGGAAAAAGAAGCCATGTATGTAGAAAGAAACAAAGAGAGTAGAGAAATAAATGAGCAAAGAAGAGAAAGAAAGGGCTAATTACCCAAATAGACCCCTTTTTAAGTGGATTTGCCAAAATAGCCTAAGCGACTTTAAAGTTCCATATATAGACCAAGCGACCTCAAGCTACCTTATTCAACCTTATGCTACATTAAGCTACTCTAAGCTACTTTAAGCTACCTAAGCGACTTTAATATTAAATTAATAAAATTACTATTCATCCTAGGAAAGTACTCTTTTTGTGTAAGAAATGTGTAAGTGTACTTTTTTATGCAACTTTTATTTTAATTAATTAAAATTGAATTTTATTTATATTATAATTAAAAAAAAACTATTTTATATTTAGTAAAACTAAATTTATTTTTATGCGACTTTCTGTTGCACAGTGATTTTGACACTATTTTGCACAGTGTTTTTGCCAGGTATTTTGAACTACTTGCACCCTAGGTCTGCCACCTTTTTCACCTAACCCACACATCTCTGACGATCCATCCACATTAATCTCACACAAACACCTTTCTGACGATCCATCCACCTCCAAACCTTACCCCAATCCTTACCCCAATGACCCAATCCTTACCCCACTATTAATCATTTGTTAATCCGCCTAATTAATATCGATCCCCCAAATCTGTATCTATCTATGATAATGTGCAGTTTCAATCCGGTGTAAATCAATTTCGTAATAGAGATGGATCCAATGGAGATTGGTCCAATGCCGAACTACGACGCGAAGGTAAGCCTTAGATCCAAGATGAAGTTTTTACCTATAATCAAGGCTAAACTTAAACAAAACCCCGCACGCCATTTATGTTTTAGAAACACTGTTTTTGGTCCATGGTTAGATGTTAATAATGACCAAAATGACAACCACTTGCTCAATTATATCCTACAACAACAAGAAATTGTAGATGTTCCCAGTAGCGATTGTCCCCCTTTTATCTTTAACATTGGTGGTCATAATCTTACTTTTGGGCGAAATGAGTTTTGTTTAGTGACTGGTTTTAGGTGTGGTGATGTATCTTTAGCATATAACCAAAATAGCTCATTCTGTTCCCGTGTATTTCCTGAAAAAAAACGGTTAAATGTTAAGTCTAGAGAGTTATTGGAGATTATTCAGAATGAAAAAAAATGGGCTGAATTAGAAGATATGGATGCAGTTAGGGTTTGTTTATTGTTTCTAGAGGAGGTTGTGTTTATGGGACGTGAGGAGTTTTTAAATATTCCAAAGCATGTACTTTGTCTTGTTGATGATATTGACGCATGGAATGAGTATCCCTGGGGAGAATTCATGTGGCAGTATTATTATGAGAGGACATTGAATTTGGTTCCGAGATATGCTGCCAGACATTATAAGAGCAACACCCCTAGTATGCACATGGGAACATATAATCTCAATGGCTTTCAATGGGCCCTCAAGGTCATTTGTTCTACCTTTTTTATTAAAGTGATAATGCTGCCAAACATGCCCAACATTTAAAGTTAGCTTTTGTTTTGTTCATGCAGATGTGGATACTAGAAACATTCCCCAATAGCCATATTTGGTGGAGACAAGTACCAGGCAGAATTCCACGTGGATTTGGTTGGAAAAATGACAGGAGGTTTCGTAAGATTGATTACCCCTTGCTCTTCCCACATGTAAAGTGTTTATTTCACTGACAATATTATATACCCTTTCTTTTAATTATTTTATATTTACATCATTTAATTATTATGTATTAGGAGATTCTCCCTACGTTTGTGCTCATTCCAACTGAAGAAGAGTTGAGGCAGACATGGCTTATACGTAGTATTGCTTTCTTCCGTGGAGACGAGGTTCCGTTTATTCAAGCTGTTATACCGATTGTTCCACAGCATGGTGACATTCTACCAGTAGCTGTAGATGGTATTATACCTAATGAAGCACAGAATGATGGGGTAGTACCTTTAGCTGTAGAAGCGGTTAACCATAATGTGATGTTGGGTCCTCAATTAGATGAAGTAAGATTGTCACCCGTTCGTGAACCAGAAGATTTTCCATCATCTAATGTACCGAGCAATTCAAGTGTAAACCTAACCGATTCCCAAGGGTTACTGGATAATGTTGACTCAATATTTCAAGTAGTCCTTGATGTAAAACCAGATTGGGCTGGAAGGGTGGGCCACCTGAGATCGCAGCTAGTTGAAACCTTATTAGGTCCAGATAATACCCACCAAACACAAGTTGTGGATGTATGTGTGATCCAACTTTATTTGTTTACTTTAATATATTATGGATCTTTAACCTTGTTTGTTTACATACTAATTTCCTGGTTATTTCAGCAGTTGAAAGGTGATAATGTTGACCAGAATCGCAAGTCTGAAGGTTCTTCTAATGACGAAAACATAAATGACTCCAATGTTGCTGAATGTCGTACATCTGAAGTTATTGTGAACGCAGATCTTGTAGATGATTCCATAACAACAGAAGATTATGTGATTGAGGATAACTTGTTTTTTGATGGATCCAAACAGGGGTCTATGCAACAACTACTAAATGCAGTTGAAGATCTTGAATTGCCTATGGAGGTGATAATTACTGATTCCTTTTCCTATGTTAGTATACTTTACTTTCTCTTTAAGACAATATCTTATGTTAGTTATTCGTTTGTATATTTGTAGGACAACAATGTTATGGATAACAATTTAGGAGTGGATGGTAACTTTAGTTTAGATCCTACTTCTATTAGATTAGAAGATGAGAAGCAAAACAATGCAACAGAAGTTAGTAAAATTGATGGAGAAACCACCTTCGATTATGATATGAACGATGTTACCCACATGGTGAATAAGTCTGATAGGTCAGAACACACATCTGTTCATGACTTGGTGTTTGATAATAACTCTACAACTTCTAAGGGAACATCATCTTTTAAAGAAAGCACAGATACTACTCCGAAGGTACGCTTTGTCTATAATATCATTTCTCTAATATATGTAGAATTATCAATATATACGTGAGCTAACATTGATGTAATAATAATTTATGCCTTGTAGCCTAAAGTCCGTGATTTGGATCTGTTTTTAGCTGATTATAACCATGTTCAGAATACATCTTCAAGCCATGTAACTGAAGATGGGAACTTCATTGGAATACCTTCCTTGGAAACGGTTTTTGCTAATATTGGAAGAAAGAAAAAGCCAAGTAAGGCTTTCCAGGAACCGTATGAGCAGCAATGTCCCACCACACCTATTCCAAAAAAGAGGCGTAAAATTTCAAAACCAAATTCGGTGAAGTTTGGACTTGTGGAGGAAGACGATGTCGCTGTGCCTACCCGTGAATATACCCGTACTGAAGTTATACCATTCGTAGAGGTGATCCATTTATAATTGAAACTAACTGTATCATACGATTACCCTTATTAGTATGTGCATATATTAATTGAGATATAATTCTTAAAGGTATTATCCCGACCCAAAAGAAGTAGCCCTTACAAGGTTAGTGTTCCAAGTTTTATAAAAGATATGTTTGAAGCAAAAAAACAAGGGAGGCCAATAAAACTCTACCAATTAGCATGGGATCCATATGGACTGGTTGTCGACGATCGTGTATGGTTACCTTTTGTTGGTTTGGATGAAAAGAGAAGAGGTTGGATGACAGATTTTGTAAGCATATGTTCTATGTTTATTAAAAATTTAATTCATACTTAGTAAGGTACTTGCTGTTTATACTCATGTGATTCTTATGTGCAGCACTTGGAATTATGGACTCAGTTAATGTGGTTTGGTAGATTGGATTCTGCAAATTGGGCTGTCGCTGGCCCATATTTCTGTCCAAATATTATGGGAGGTAGATGGCCCATTTCTGATCCAAGACCTACAAAGTACAGGGTCGGTTGGGCAGATGTGGAAAAGGTTAACACTATTTTATCCCTTTTGAATGATATACCAAACCAAGCTTATGTTATACTAATACTAATGTTGGGATAAATACAGGTATTTATCCCTTTGAATGAACCTGAAAAACATTGGGCATTGGGAGAGCTTCACGTTCGGTCAGGTGTTTTTACAATTTACGACTCAATGGCACCAAGAAAGAGGCAAAAACATCTCCCAATACAAGAGAACAGGAAATGGTGGTTGGAAATGAGGGAAAAAATGTCCCAAGAATTGCCAGGGATTTTGGACGAGGCTGATATGTTGAAGCGCAAAGGATTGACCTTAAGGGATTACAAAATCAGCTTTAGGTTTGAAGAAAATGTTCCTCAACAAGGTAATGCATTAGGAGACTGTGGCATCTGGGTGTGCATCATGTTATACCGACTCATCAACAACATTCCACTAGACATAGGTGATCACACTCAGCTACCTTTGGCCTATCGTGAACACATGCTCGATTACTTTTGGAAATACAAGGTAAGTTTCAAGTTACCCGCTGAGGAAGATTTTTAGGTGTTCTATCATTTTCTGAACAATAATTATGGTCTGTAATAAATTAAGTAAGCCTAACTTTAACTTTAACCTCTGAACAATATGTATGGTGTGTAATATTCCTTATGTTATTGTATAATATTATCTGTTATTTAGGAATTAAATTCTTAATGTGCTAAATTTCAACCCTTGCCTTAACTGTGTACATATGGTATACCTTTATGATGTCCTTAGTATGCGACTTTGCATTGGGAATAAGTTGGCTGTAACATCAGTCAGGGCATTTATTTATCATGTACTTTCTATGCGACTTATTTTTAGAGTATGTAATACTTACCCATATGCATTAGTTTCAATAAAAACCACACATTCTGGCTTAGACTCTTCCTTGTAATTTAGTTTATAATCATGCCAAGGCGTAGTACAACTAAAAGACGCCTAGAGTTTGATGCATTACAGTCAGAATTAGTTAGCAACACCAAAACTGGCTTAGACTCTTCCTTCAATGCTCATTTGACGACACTCCCAACACGAATAACTACGGTTGAGCCAACCGCAGCAGAAATAGCTAGCAGGAGACTAAGAACTATAAATGGGAAAGTTGTTAGGATGAGAGGAAAAGGAGATGGCTCAAGATCTTTTAGGTATCGAGATGGCATTAAACCAATTGGATTTGGTGTTTCTTGGGATCCGGTGGATGGAGAGCCTATGCTCGGAGTAAGTGATCAATGTTATTACATGTACCTGTTTAATGTAATTTTATAACCATGCTTACTATTTTAATAACTTATTTGTTTATTTCAGAATGCTATGGGATTGCCTGTACCAGCTTGGCCACTTGATATTACACCAGAAGACTGTAGGATCCATGCTGAAAGACCTGAACCTGTTGTTCTACACTCACCTTATCCAGTACCAATTTGTATGCGAGAGGCTGCTTATCTAAGGGGACTAAATGAAAATGCGGAAGACATAAACTAATAATAGCTATTATTTGTATGTTTGAAAGTTGCATAAAATGTAATAAGTAGTATTTGTAGGTTTCATGGCAATTACATAACCTTTTGTAGAACAAATGGTTATTATCTTTAATATATCTGTACTTTTATTGCATGCATTTAAGTTGAAATGATGTACCATCCAACTGTTACTGTACACTATTGTGCCTATATAATCACTTACTAATCTCCATACAATACAAACACAAACCAGTAACTAAATCACCTAATACTAAATTGAAATGGCAAACTCATCAGCTAACCAACCCATCTCTGGTCGAGTTGTCAATGAGATGATGACACTGAGTGGTGAATCAGACATTCACAAGTGCATGAAATTCTTTTTCTTGCAGCAAGTGACTGAAGAAAGAACTTTTGCTAACACCCTTCGTGATCAAGTTTCAGTTATAATGGCTGGCATAACAAAATTGGACCAAATGATTGCTGAGTTGGAAAATGTTACTGATGTGGTTTTAGTTTACGACCCTTTGGATTGTTTGAAGGAATCAAGAACCACTGAGAATGAGAAGCTTGATTCTTTGAACAGGTTGATACAGGAAATTGAGTATGGGATCCGCCAAAAAGATGGTCATGCCTGTATGATGGATTTGTGTATTGATGCTGATTTTGATGTTGAAGAAAATGACAATGATGATGAAGAAGGTAACTGAAAGACCAGTGCAGTGTAGTAAGATGTATTCAGTATGGTAATCCTACTTGTGCCTATCTTCCTAGTAGTTGATGTAATGTGATGCTGGAAATTTCCTTATACTAAATAAATTCCAGCAAGTATGTTTTATATGTTTTTAATGAAATCTTTGATCCGTATCGCACAATAATATTTCAGTATATTACAAAACATGAAATACATGGTTCATAGATCATATAACAGATCTTAAAATACAAAGACATTTTAAAGCATGAAAAGTGAACAATGCATTACATAAAATAAGTAATTAAGAAGAACAACCAGCTACAAATTAGCCATATCTTCAGTCTTCGATTGGAAGCAGTAAGCAAGTTGATTGTCTGCTGTAGTTGATTTCTGCCTCTAAGTAGCCCAGGGATAATGATTCTGGCTCGAAGACACATGGGTGGATCAACCCATGAAAAGAAGTCACAGACAGAAGTTAAACAACAACGAAACCTACGTCCAGGGTTAGCATTGGTCCAAGAAGTCCTAACTGTGGTAGGATTTCCACAGAAGCAACTCATTAAGATATCTCTTGTAAGTAATCAAGCAAGTAATGTGTCTAGGACCACCCCCATAACCAATTTTTATACTACTTTTATGAAATTAAAAAACAATATACTTGTACTTTCTATCCAACTACTAATAGTACATTCACATTAATGAAATGTACCTTCGAGAATTTTTATTTTATGCGACTTGCATTAAATTATGACTAGTGTTCCCATCCAAGCCTTGTACATATTTAAGCCTTGTACATCAAAGTTTAATCTAATACAACCAACTATGAATAACCACAACAAATTTAAATTAAGGCTGGAGTTTCAGGGTTCGAATAGGTCTGTCCTATTGCCTAAAGATATCCAATACCAATACCTATATTGTTATTGTAAGAATAAGTTTTCAATCGGAGCTGATGAGATCATAAGTTTATCATACATAGATCAATCCGAAACAGTTGAGTTAATAGACGATGAAGACCTAGAGTGCTTCATTCATGATTTCGTTTACAACAGTCTTGAACCTCCTAAGATGTTTATATCTATATCTAAGGTATCCAATACTTCATCTTTCGTTTCAAAAGATTTTGATTTAAATTTACCATATTTGGGTGAAGGCACCATAAACACACCTACAAATGATGATCATGGGTGGAATCCGAATACTTTCATACATAACCCTGCCCCTCCTTCCATCAATTTAGAGAACCCACTTTACAAGAATAAGCATCCAAATATTACTCCAATTAGATATGATGTAGGACATAGATTTGATAATAAAAAAGCATGTGTGTATCAGATTAGTTTGCAAGCCATTATGGAAGGCTTTGAGTTCCGGGTTATTAAGTCATGTAAAAAACGGTTTAGCGTTCGTTGTGCACAAGAATGTTGTTCATGGCGTGTATATACAAGGAGGTTTAAAACCAGTAATTGTTTCTTAATAACAACCGTAAACAACTACCACACTTGCTCTAAAACACAGCTTTTACCAAATCATCGTAACGCTTCAAGAACATTGATTGGTCAAATGGTTTTAGGAAAATTGAAAGATACAAGACGGGTATACAGGCCTAAGGATATACAACAGGATTTTAACGTTGATTGGAAGGTAGACATATCATACAAACAAGCTTGGGGGGGAGACATGTTGCATTGAATCTGTTGAATGGTAGCCAAGGAGGATCATTCGAACAGCTACCTATTTATTTTCATAACGTTAAGTTGGCAAACGCGGGTACGGTTACCCACATAGAGACTGATGAGGATGGCTGTTTCAAGATGTGCTTTATTGCTTTTGGTGTAGCTGTAAGTTAATGTTTTTTATTATTTAATTACTTAAACACATTATGAGCAAACACGTCTGACCTATTATGTTTTACGTCCACCAGATTAGGAGCTTCGAATCATATATGAGACCAATAATAAAGATAGATGGCGCACACCTTAAAGGTACATATCTTGGGACTAATTTGCTTGCTGTGGGAATGGATTCAAACAACCAAATTATACCAATAGCAACAGGTGTATCACAAGGAGAGACAGTCGAATCATGGTCATGGTTTTTGACGAAACTGAAAGAATGCATAGGAGAAAGACCGAATATGGCTATCATCTCAGATAGGCACGTTGCTATTACAACAGCATGTGCGAATGTTTTTCCAAATGCCTTTCATGGGTATTGTTGTCGACATATTTTGATGAACTGTAAATTGAAATCCAAGAAAATGAATGCTCTATTTTGGAAAACTTGCAAGGCTTACTTGGTCCAAGATTTTCAGAAATCACTAGATGATATTAAAGCGGTTAAACCAGATGCTTACAAGAAGTTAGTAGACGCTGGTTTTGAGAAATGGTCAAGAGCACATTGCCCAGGCAAGCGCTACAATTACATGACCTCAAACTGCGTTGAATCAATCAATGCTTTAACAAAGACAGTCAGGAAGGTTCCTATAACAAAGCTGATGGACTTCTATAGAGACCTTATACAGAGGTGGTACTTTGAACGTAGATACTATGGTGCAGGTATGAAAGTGTCACTTCATATTTTAATTTATTATATATATATATATATATATATATTCACAACTGTTGATTCATAGTTCCTAACATTTTTGTTTTATAGATGAACCAGCAAACGACGATTTATCAACATGGGCTCAGGCAAAGATAAACAAAAGAATGAGAAAAAGTGCCTCATGGACGGTATATGGTATAGACAAGTTCAAGGTTTATCAGGTGAAAGAATATAACCGAGTGCACATTGTCGATTTGGTGAGGGGTGTATGTTCATGCCTAAAATGGCAATATTCAGGTTTGCCTTGTGGTCATGTGTGTGCTATGGCAAAACATGTTGGCTTGAGTAACTGTAACCATTGGGCGAAAGCGTGGTTTTCACAAAGAACTTTGAAAGCTATATACCAAGAGTTGGTTTACCCCCTTCCGGATCCATCAATGTGGGAAGTTCCGGGTGACTTGCAAGTGGTTAAGCCACCGGCTTTGGTAAAACCACAACCAGGTAGACCAAAGGATGGAGCAAGGATACGCTCACAAGGAGAGGGACCTATAGATAACAGATGTTCAAGGTGTGGTAGCAGGGGACACAGTAGAGATGGTTGTCATACACCTTTGCCGAGCCAAGTAAGTCATAATTTTATCATAAATAAATATGTATATATTATGTTTATATATATTGACTAACATTCACATACACATTTTTGTGTTTCAGGTAAAAAGTCAATCCCAGTATCCTACAAATAATTCACTGAATGGTCATAATGATTCACTGAATGTAGCAGAACAAGAGCCCAATCAAGTTCACTTAGATGACATGGACGTATAGATGTTATGAGTGTGTCCATGCAATGTTTGGCAACCGTTCCCTTATTTCATTGTACTACGCATTTATATTTGTTAATTCTTCTTCATTTCTTATAGGTTACATGGTATGTTTAAACAATAACCTTATGCCTAAAATAAAAGTTGGCTAATTGTTCACGATAACACAACGCAGTCTGTATAGGATCATCAACTAGCAACGATAAGCCATGTGATAAACGGTACAAGAAAATACATACCCACACTCCGCAATCGCCATAGAGTCCTCCCTGCTTAGGAACGTCCTGGGCAATTGTAAACGTTATCTGGTATGTTGTATGGTCAATTCCCTTAGCTGCAAATAAGTCTTCATCGGCTAGAATTGTTGGTAAGCGTACCTACAGAAATATTGTATTCTTACTTAGTGTTAAAAAAAAAATATCATCATGCAAACGAGAACACAAAATTATTTAAATATTATTTAACCTTTAAGCATTCCTTTGTCCTTAGATACCAATCGCAGTAGTCAAATTTGTTATTGTCGCCAGTATCGTAGAAGGTTACTAAACCAGATGGAATATCAAACTCCGCCAGGAACCAGTGTGTTCCAGGTTGGTTAATAGGTATAAAAACCCTATCAACCTCTGACCATGGCTTAATATATCGTTGCCCATTCACGTACCATAGAGGCATTCCATTTTGAAGTAGCAGCTGCACAAAGTAAGGGCTAACCATGGCCCAATTTGCGTCATGTTCTCGCACGTGCCACATGTAATCCACCCAAAGCTCAATATGCTTATACCGGAAAATTGGATTACATTAATACAAGTTAGATTGAAAATTAATGAATAAATTAAACCCCAAAGTATAACTAGTTAAATAGTTTCCGTTAGTTACCTCATCCATTAGATAACCTTGTCTAGGAAGATCCAAACAGACTAAAGATTCCCAGAAACGTCTATCAACAGTTACTTCATTAGACCAAGGAAATTTTGAACGCAAACGCCCAGGCCGTCCAAGATAAAGGTCCAATTCATCGCTTATTGAAATTCTGTGTATGGCATTGTGGCTACGTGAAAGATTCTATAATAATGGAAAATAAAATAAGTTAGGGAATACATCAATAACTAGAAACCAACAATGGGCACAGAACAAGGTATGTGAAATACCTCAATCCAAGGTCCGACATCTTGTAATCCGTTAGCCATGTCTAAATCAACGACACCCGATACATCACTGATTTTTTGAAATTTCTGTGATACTGTTGCCCAATCACAATTGCGGTCTGGTAATAATTGTGACCTTTTTTGAGGACGGCATTCGGCAAAAGATTTTTTCATATGATTAGAATTTCTTAATATGTGCCGCCTACTCTTAACATCCATCTCCCATTTTTTCATAACCTCCCGTGACCTCTCTTCTGCGAGCAAAAGCTGTTTCTTCCTTTCCTTTTTAATTTTCTGCTCATGAGCATACTGTCGTTCCTCCTCTACCAACTTCCTTTCCTCCTCTGAAATGCGAACCATTAATTCCTCTTCAATGAAATATTCCTGTGATTAACAATGGTAAAATAGGTAATCGTGTATATTTGCGTGTAATAATATATATCATTAGGTTATCAATGAATAAAATTGTACCACGTCAGTTTCTTCTTCAATCCCGTGATCTGCCGACATCGACACGCAATCATCATTGGCGCATTGGAGCAACTGACTATAAATGTTATTAAGAACTACGCACAAATCTTGGTTTTGTGATTTGAACTTTTCACTAAATGACAATGAAGGAGATACTCCATTCTTCGTAAAACCAAGTACCTATGTTAATTTTACCAGTACGAAAACATATTAAACGTCTGCAAATATTTAAATGTCATGTTGGTAACAAAGAAGAAAAACCTACCAGTATGATAACCTCAAGTTTGTATATGCGATTATTTAACTCTTTTATAAGACAGTCCTTTATACGGCTTTCCTTTGATCTAGGAATATTGACATCAGAAATAGTGATCCTCTCACATACACTATTGCGTTTACGGCTTGCAGCAAGCTTTTGGAAATACGCATCGTACGCATCTGCTTTTCTTTCTGGAACCTTAGGTATGTATGATTTCAGATACTCACAGGTACTTGAGAACCATTCCGTTTTGTACTCAGTTGATGTAGGACTTAGCTCTTTGATAACCTTTGTATCCTGAAACCATATGTATAGTTTAATACCCAGAAAAATTGTGATCCCTTAAAATTTGACTATACAAAATAAATATTACCTTCCCAAATAAAGTCAAAAAATCTGATCTTTTCAAAATCTTTTTTTTAGACCACGCAATTCCTCTGGGTGTAATGTCCGAGACTTTGTTCCACCAGTTTACACTATGCAGGAATGACTCCATAATCCAGACCTAAAAAGGTTTATTTAATTTTTAACAAAATAATAATAAAAACAAATAAACACATGATTTGAAAATTGTGAACAAAATCATACCTGAAATGACCATACAAAACCAGACAGTGTGTAACTTGGCACATAATTACGAGACTTAAGCAACCCTTGAATGTGCTCATCCTTGTGACGGGCCACAACATTGACTAACTCTTTATACAACGTATCCCATATATGCTCGCCCCAAGGAAAAGAAATCCATGCTTCCAAATTCTCAATTAACTTAAATAATATGTCATCAAGTTCATTGGCCAACAAGCGACCCATAAATATTACTTCCAACATAAACAAAAGACATAACCTAACCGCGTCTACGTCACTAAGTTTAGAAAAAAACTCCTCATCCTCAACAACACCTATTAAATCTAAATTAGTTATCGGTAAACCAACTTTATGCGGGAATACCCGGTTTCTGAATGTCATATCACAGTCGGTATATGCGCTAAGAGTTTCATGTCCAAACCTGAAACCAGTTATGATGCTAAACTCTTTGCGTCCAAAATGTAGTGTCGAACCGTGGATATTATATAATAACGGCATATCGTAATGCGAATCGCTAACAGTACACTGTTTCTGTAGGATAAAATCTAGCATATGAACCTCCTGATTAAAATACACAAAGTCTATCCACGGCCCAAAACAGGTGGTGCTAAACAGTTTCCTCCGCTTTACATCCAATGAGTTTTTAATAAACTTAAAGTACTTCAATTTACTTCTTATATACACTTTGGCTTCATACTCCTAAAATAAAACAAAACACCGATAAATATGTCTGACTAAATAATATAGATTTATCACAAGGAAAGGAAAGATACATAACGGAAATTTTTCATTAATAGATAGCATGGAATCATACAATGGAACGGAAGCAAATACATTCATTCATAAACAGAAAGGCCTAAATATATTGGCCTACATTCATACTTAACATATATTGGCCTACATAGTCTAACACACGGTAAACTTAAGGAAACATGACAGAAGATTTGTGAGAGAGCACATGGTTGATATAGGAAAACAAGTCACTTGGGGCGAAGGGTGGCCATCATAGACATTCTTTTGAGAACCTGGAGCTGAACATGGTTGATTGCACCCAACAAGGCACGGATCTTGCCAAGATCATTGTTGTTGATCTCCTTTAGCAACTTTGAACATTCATATGCTACACTGCTATTAATGAAGCAGTCTAGTTCTGATATTAAGCCACAACGCTCGTTCACTCGAGCACCCAACGTTTCAGCTAGGTGATTAAACTCATGGGCTATCAAATGATCTTTGTTATTTTCAGATTCCAATAGAACAAGCATCATGTGCCTGATGTCATTGGAGTTTGCAAGGATGGAAAGCTCATGTAGGGTAGACATTTTTTTTCAGGTTAGGGTTTGATAGTATATGAGTGTATGAGTCCTAGTAAGGCCATAACCATCCTTTTTATACACCAGGCTTTTTGGCAAGTAATATATGGCAGACAACTTCCAAATTACTATTTTTTGCCAATTTTGTAACAAAATGCCATTCTAAAACAAACTATATATTTTTAAGGTTCCCAATAAAGGAAATTTAGTATGCCTATTCAATATCAATCTAAATCTATTTTGGCAAGTAATATATGGCATACAACTTCAAATTACTATTTTTGGCCAATTTTGTAACAAAATGCCATTCTAAAACAAACTATATATTTTTAAGGTTCCCAATAAAGGAAAATTAGTATGCCTATTCAATATCAATCTAAATCTATTTTTTCCCAATTTTGTAACAAAAGGAAAATTAGTTCTTATACAGTACACATAAAAAAAATTTAAATAATCACACTTCTAATTTATATAATGTTAAAATTACATTGTCTCTAATTAATACAAGTTGGTAACAGCAATAAATTGATTGCAGTGAAAGTCGCATAAGTCTATAAAGCAAGATGGTGGTTTAACGTTATGTCACCATTAAATTACAAATCAGATAGTACAATGGATTCAATACCAATATATATGGTTCAAAGATCATAAATCATATTTTAAACAACAATAATCTAATCAATTATAAATTTATCTAAAATTAAAGAATATTAAGAGAAGAAAACTGTTGAATTACTACTAACCTGTGCCCACGACATTGTTGGATTGAACGACGATAAAGACGGATTAACAATATGAATGATCTAAAAAAATGAATTTGTCGATGGATTAACTGTTGAATTTGTCGATGGTAATTTCTGGGTAACAGTTATGAATGGGGTCGATGGATTCTAGGAGATGGATAGGTGATGTATTCTAGATCTGCATGGGCTATAATGAAAATGGGCTGGGGTATTAGCCAAATGTACAAGTCAATATTGTAAATGTACAACTTACTAATCCATTAGCCAAATGTACAAGTCAATATTGTAAATGTACAACTTACTAATCCATTTATTTTTATATTTGTTAAAAATAAATACTATAAAAAAAATTATTAATTTATAAATATTATAAACTTTTATATTTAATTATAAAAGTACAAGTCGCTTAAATTGTACACTTACACATTCTTACACAATAGTGACAAGTCGCTTAAAGAGTACAATGACACATTCTTACACCAAAAGCAGAAGTCGCATAAGTTTAATTAAAGTAGCATAATATTTTTAATATTTAAAATATAATAAAAATATGTTATAAAAATAATATAATAAAAAAGTTGCATAATAAAATATTCTGAGTCGCATAAAAAGGTACCTTACACAAGTGTACTTGTTTCTTACACAAATAGTACTTTTTTTGAAAAAAACACAAGTCGCTTAGGTAGCATATGGTAGCATGGGTTGCATAGTGTAGCATAAGTCGCATCGGTCTATTTTGGGAAAATGTCAAAAACAAGGGTTATTTTGGCAAAGAGATTTAATTACAAGTCTATTTGGGTAATTATCCCAGAAAGAAATGAGCATGCAAGAGAAAGAAACTTTGGTGGGTGTGGTTTCGGTCGTGGTAGAGACACTGGAAGAGGCTACGATCATGGCACAAAAAGTGATTCCTACAATTGTTATAATTGTGGGAAGCCGTGCCATAATGCAAGAAACTGCAGCTTAGCAAAGATACTGCAAATGATTGCTATAACTGTGGCAAGTCGGGTCACTATATGCAAGAGATTGTAGATTACCAAAGAGAGTGGAAGAGAATTTGAACCTCGTGATCGAAGAAGATGACAAAGTTGATGGTATAGTTATGATGGTGTATGAAGAAGGTGTTGCAGAAGAGGCCCTAATGGTGTATGAATGTTGGTATCGATACACTATGGTATCCCGACACAACTGCTAGGAATCATATGTGCGGTGACAAAGGCCTATTTGTGGAGATGAAAGATGCTATAGATGAAAGTGTCTGGTTCGTTGATGAGGCACAAACCTTGAACATCATGTTGCAGGGATGTTTGAAGAACGACCAGAATGTAACTGAAATAGAAGATGCGAAAGGGAAGGAGGAAAGGAAACGAGGAAAGTCCATGGGAGAAAAATCAAAATGTTGTTCATATGAAACAACAACCTCTTTTTTTTCTTTTGAATTGAAACAACCTGATCACAAGTTCTGTTTTAAAAAGTTCCTATGCAACATGGTACAAGAGTGTGGGCGAAAAATGACTATTGGTGAAACGTTGGGCATAATAGTTTCTAGAGAAGATCTTTGACCCGAAATGTCCGCGCTTTGAAAATAAAGAAACTGTTTATAGCATTAAGGCTGGGAAGTGGAGGATTTATCCTACTCGTGAGTTCAATATGGCAAAACTTACCTTATGAATCTTACTAAAGCTACGCGTGAATTATACTAAAAAAACCTAACCACTTGTCACTTACTCACCCTTTGTGAGTTTTATAATGGTGGACCCCAATTTTTTTTTTAGTTTTTTATTAGATTGTGAGTGGGGTTTTATTTATTTTTTATTTTTTTTAGAACGGCAAATGTGAGTGGTTAGTGGGTCGAGTCGTGCAATGACATATAAGCGGTAGAATGTCTTCTTCGAACCCTCGACTAGTTATGTTAGACTTCTTATCCGCTTCGCCTGAAAGGGCCCTTGGCCAGTCTTGAACCCAAGACCTCTAGGAAACCTCCCCCAAAGAAACCACTTAGTGGAACATTGGTGGTCAACTGAGCTAAACCAGTTGGTTGTGAGTGGGTTTTATTAGTGGGGGTATTTAGGGGTATATTTTACATAAAATGAATGTGAGGTGGGTGGGTTTTTTTTCCTTAGTAATCTTGAAAGGTGAGTTGTGGGTGAGTTGAGGTGGCGCTGATGTGGCGGTGAGTTTTTGTGTTACTACTCCTCCCAGCCTAAGAGCACAGGAAGTCGTCGTGTCGTAATAGTGGTGTCATAGCCAAAAACTGATGTCACATCAGCAAAATAGGTTATGGCACGAGAAATGATGTGGCACCACTTTTTAGAGGGAGTGATGATTTGTGATGCCGTGGGGTATTTTTGATGCCATAAAAAATATATACCTTTTAGTTCCAAAAAAACTCAACCGCCTGGACTGATATGATCGGCGCCAAACCAACGACACAATGACACAGAGTCCTACACTAAAGTAAAAAGTCGCGCCATTTGTTGGCGCTGAACAACGCAACGCTTATTCCTCTAAAAGAAGAGGCCAATGTTATGAATAATATGGGATTGAATCATGTGGTAAGTCATGATATAATTGTTGAAAGTGTTTTGACCAATAGTGGACTAAAATCATTTGCGCTCGCCGCTGGGTATATCCCGTCAAGGTTTTTCAAACTTTCACCGTGGACATGGACCTGTTAAACTTTGGGCAAAAGTTTGACTAAAAAGTTAATTAACATTGACAATCTTTTACAAGCGTGATTAACGGGTTACAGTATTTTTTTTTCTTTCTAAGCCTCTTAGCCCGAAATAAATGTGTGCTTAATACTTTTTATTTTTATACGAAGCTAATATGATCGAGTGGACAAATATTTTTAATCGTAATATAAAATAATTAAAAGATGAACTGAGACGAAGAGTAGAAACTATTCCGATAGATCGGGTGCATTTAGTTAGATTCATTTGAGAAAATTTTGATTTTTTTTTTCTAAAATTAACATAAATAAAAAAAAATTATATTTGTTTCGGGCACTCGCGGGACACCTTTAGCTTCGTCCCTCCTTTTATCTCTCTTAATTAGGAGACTAATTAAAGCCTCACTCTCTCCACTAAAAAACATATATCTTGCTAGGGATGAGCACAGTACCGTTACCGTACCGATCTCATACCGAATTAGTGGTACCTATTTTTTCCCGAGCATAAATTAATGGTACCGGTACTGTACCGAACGGGATTCAGATATCGGTACCGGTACCGGTATCTGAAAATCGGGATTTTCCTATTTTTTCGAGAATTTCCTAATTTGGTACCGGTCTCGTACCGAATTAATGGTACCGAATTTTTTTACACTTTATTCGTAGTACCGGTACCATACCAAATAAAATTCGAGTACCAAAAATCAGTACGATTCTAATACACTTCCGGTTCGATTTCAAGATTCTGAACAAAATGCTCATTCCTATATCTTGCCATTTAATTTGGTAAACACACGCTACTGTAATAACTGGTTGGCATGGCGTTAGTTTTCCCATGATTATATTTCGATGTTAAACTATTAAAAGCACTTGCCTTTTTCGAAGTTTCCAGTTGCTTCGGAAGCTTTCAAAACCGCTATTAAAATTTGTTACACTTTTGAAACTGTTATACGGATACGTATGTCAACTTTATTGGTCAAACATAGTAGTGCACTTTTTTAGCTTTATATGGTATGTTTGGTGAGAGTGTAAAAATGATATCAAAACTAGCAATATCGATCTAATCACTCAACCAACCACCCTTTAGTGATTATTTTTATTATAACGATAAACACAAGTAGATGAGTCCCTAACACAGGTGCTCACCAAACGAATATAATCAGAAAAGATGATAGTCCCCACTAAGTGGATCCTATCTAATCTAAACAATCACTCACGCTACAAACACCCTAACCAAACTATAGCTAATAGATCAAGATGATCTAAACTAGAAACTGCATGAAACCACCAAGTCGTAACCGAACGATTGAGAGAGATTTTATCTTTGTGTGTGTGAGATGGAATGAATGAATGAACGAGTCAGTCAACGATCCAACTTTTATACAACTCCCAATAACTCGCTTTGCACTTAAGTCCCTGCATAAATAAAAACTATACACAACAAGAAAGATATAGGAAAAATAATTACACAACAGTCCCTGAACATAACAAGCTTGCTAGAAAGTGTATAATACTTTTAACACCCTCCCTCAAGCTTGTAAGCCAAACAAGTTAACCATACCAAGCTTCTTGACCAAGAGAGCATGTTGAAAAGAACCCAAAGCCTTAGTTAGAACATCAGCAATCTGATTCTTAGAATCCACTTTAACAGTCCTAATAAGACCTGAATTTACTTTCTCTCTGATAAGATGCACATCAATATCAAAATGTTTAGTCTTCTCATGCATAACTGGATTAGCAGCTATTTGCATAGCAGACTTATTATCACAACACAAGCTTACTGGAAGCAACTTGGTTATACCAAACTCACTTAGAAGTTTGACAACCCACATAATCTCACAAGTAGCATCTGCCATTGCTCTATACTCAGCTTCAGCTGAGGATTTAGACAAGGTAACTTGCTTCTTGCTTTTCTAGATTACAAGGTTACCATTAACATAAACACAATAACCAGATACTAACCTTCTGGTTATAGGACACTTAGCCCAATCAGAATCAGAATAAGCAACAACCTTATAACCTTCAGTATTCTTGTTAAAACTAATACCATTTCCAGGTGCAAGTTTCAAATATTTTAGCACACTTAAACCAAAGTCAAAATGTGACTGTAAAGGAGCATGCATATGTTGATTTACACAATGTACAGCATAAGAAATATCAGGTCTAGTAAAAATTAAATAGATTAACTTTCCAACTAAGTTTTTATAGTTGGTGATATTAATCAAATAACTATCACCATCAGATTCCTTATGAGCAAGCACAATATTTTCTGGAAAAGGTGTAACAACAGGTCTACAAGCCAACAACCCATACTCATTTAACAGTTCTAAGCAATATTTCCTTTGACTTAAACAAAACCCTTTTTCAGTTTTAAGAACTTCAATTCCCTAAAAATACTTAAGTTCTCCAAGATCTTTGATTTTAAATATGTTATTTAAAAACTTTTTGAACTTATCAATCTCAACTTCAGAATTACCAGTCAACACAAGATCATCCACATAAACAAGCAAGAACAACTTAATCTTTCCATCAGTTTTAATATATAAAGAATGGGAGGTGATTTGCACACTCCTAAAAATGATTTGCACACTCAAATGTATCTTGTTATGCCATATATACCCTTATGTTACTTCTACTCATGTTTACTTTTACAAGGGTATAAGTGTCAAAATAACATATTTTTGAGTGTGCAAATCACTTTTAGGAGTGTGCAAATCACCTCCCATAAAGAATGATCATTTTTAGACTGAACAAAACCAACATCAACCAAAGTTTCAGAAAGCTTGTTGTTCCATTGCCTAGGAGCTTGTTTAAGACCATATAAAGACTTTTTAAGTTTACAAACTTTGTTATCACCGGGCTTAGAATATCCTGGTGGTGGCATCATAAAGAATTCCTCATTCAAATCACCATACAAAAAAGCATTATTAACATCCATCTGATAAAGACTCCAGCCATATTGCACAGACAAATCAATCAAACATCTAACAGTACTCATTTTTACCACAGCAATAAAGGTCTCCTCATAGTCTATACCATCCCTTTGGTTACAACCCTTAGCCACAAGTCTTGCCTTATATATTTCAATTTCACCAGTTGAAAGATATTCTATTCTATAAACCCATTTAGACTTAATAGGATTTCTACCAATAGGAAGGTCAACAAGATCCCAAGTACCATTTTCATATAAAGCTTGCATTTCAAGACTCATAACATTAATCCAGATTTGATCATCACAAGCATCTTCATAACAAGTAGGCTCATAATTCTTATTAAGACTAGAAGTATAACCAAAATTCTTCATATCAAGCATAGCATGATTACAAAACTTATACAATCCATATCTTAATGAAGTATTAAGCACATAATCATTCAGTTTTGCAGGAAACTTGGTAACCCTATTAGACTTCCTCTCTCCAATCTCCCCTGTCTCATTATTTAAAACATTCAAGAACCTCATTGTTTAAATCAAAATTGCCCTCAGATCTATCTGTTTCTCCTATGGGAATTGCAGTTAGTCTTCTACTGCTACTTGGTAAACTAGTAACTAAGTCATTTCCAGCTTGGTTAAAACCAACATCTGGTTGACTATCATTATTATTAGTTCTTTCCTCAGTAGCAGAACCACCACCCTCTCTACACAAAGGAGTATCCCGTTTCTCATCATCATTGGGTCTTGAAGTTTTGAAAGTGTTTTTAGACTCAAAATAATCAAAAAAATTCAAAGTGGAAACTTCATTTGAAGACTCTAAAACTTGATCATTATTCATTTTATAAGGGAAAACATTCTCATAAAACTTAACATCTCTAGAGTATATGATTCCTCTATTCTCAAGACCAAAAAGTTTATAAGATTTTTTTTCACTAGCATAACCAAGTAAAATACACTTTTCTGATTTTTCAGAAAACTTATCATTAGTTTTTAAAACAGTTGCATAACACAAACACCCAAAACTTCTTAAGTGAGAAAGGTTAGGTTCTCTACCATACATAAGACAGAAAGGAGATTTACCATTTAAAACAGATGAAGGAAGCCTGTAATAAGCAGCAGTTAAAACACATTCAGACCAAAACATAAGAGGAATCCCCCCCCCTGAAACATAAGGCTTCTAGCAACATTAAGCAAATGCCTATGTTTCCTTTCAGCAATACCATTCTGTTGTGGATTATATGCACAAGTAGTTTGATGAACAATTCCCATAGGATTAAAAAAATCACCCATATTTTTATTCACAAATTCAGTGCCATTATCAGATCTCACAATCTTAACTTTCTTAATAAACTGAGTTAAAACCAGATTATAAAAAATCACAAACATTTGAAAAACTTCATCTTTAGTTTTAAGAATATACACCCACACAGATCTACTAAAGTCATCAACTATGGTCAAAAAATATCTGATCCATCTCTGCTAACCACTTTATAAGGCCCCCAAACATCAAGATGAACAAGTTCATCAAAACACTTAGATTTATGTTCACTCAAAGGAAAAGACTCTCTAATTTGCTTAACCTTATGACAAACATCACAAGGTAAATCATTATTAACATGTTTCAGTTCCAAAGAATTTTTTAACAGTTGTAAAACTTGGTTAGCAGGATGACCCAACCTATTATGCCAAACATCTTTAGACACAAAACATGTAAAATACTCACAATTTCTAACAGCAGGAACATTATCAGCCTTATCAAACAAATATAGACCAGCAAATTCACTACCAGTCCCCCAAGACAGTTCCTTGTTTCAAATCCTGAATGTAGCATTTAGATTCATCAAAACTAACTTTAAGCTTACTATCTTTAATTAACTTATTAATAGATAGTAAACTAACACAATACTCAGGAACAACCAAAACATCAAATAAAATCACACCATTATTAAGTTTCAAGTTTCCAACATGATTGATTTTAGCCAATGTATCATTAGGGTGTCTAACAGTAAGTTTTAAATCAGAAACATCAACAAGATTAAACATGTTTTCTGTATTATTAGTCATATGTTGATTGGCACAAGAATTAATAATCCAGCCAAAGTGATAACTCACCCCATTAGTTTTAACAGTAGCACAATAAAACTTATAAAAATGTTGATTAAAAAACACATTGCAATTAAAAAATGAACAATTTCCAATACCTGCCACATTGGCCTGAACCCTTGAAGAAGAACCATTATCATTGAGAAGACTCATTAACTTGAGCATCTGCTCATTACTCAAAGAAAACATATTACTGTTATCCTTATTAAACTCCACATTGTTACTTTTGGTGTTATTAAAAACATTTGCATGTTTTAGATTAGGATTCCTTTTAAAACCTGGAGGATAACCAATGATCTCAAAACACCTTTCAATAGTATGACCTTTTAACCCACAATGTTTACACAACAGAGAATTATAGTTTCCCTTATTACCACCACTATTCCCACTGGACTTATTACCATTACCAGTATTACCACCAGACCAATTACCAATTTTATTTTTATCATCAACAGTCTTAGTCACAAAAGCAGATACTTGAGGTTTTTCAACCTTGACAGAACTAGAAGGAAACCCTCTATGGGATTCTTCCCTAGAAATAACAAGAAACGCATCCTTAACTTCAGGAAGGATTTCCCTACTCAGGATGCTACTTCTTATGGGTTGATAAACATCATCAAGACCCATAAGAAACTGTATTAGCTTAAGCAACTTTCTATGATCAGCAATTTCAACTCCAGCATCACAAACACAATCAGGAACCTTAGTTAAGATATCAAACTCTCTCCAATAAGAATTCAATTTATGATAATACTCAGAAATAGGCAAACCACCTTGCTTAAAAGAATTAATTTTCTGAAGTAAATTAAACACAATAGAACCATCAATCCTATCATATGTCTCTTTAAGTTCAGCCCAAACATTAGCAGCATTATCAGAAAACACATGACCAAGATACACATCCTGAGTCAAAGAACCATGTAACCAATTAAGAACAACAACATTACATTTATCCCATTGGGCAAGAAACACAGGACTAGCAAGATAAGTATCTCTAACACAACCACCATCAACAAAACCAAACTTACCCTTAATTTGTAAAGCAAGTTTCATGGCACAAGCCCATATTCTATAGTTTTCCACATCAGACAATTTAACAGAAACAATAGATGCACAATTAGAATCACCAGGATGCAAATGAAGAGGATTACTCTGATCTAAAGAATTAATAAGAATCGCCATCAAGAACAAACAATAACAAGAACCAAGAGAAAAACAGAATCAACCAAACAAGAACAGAAATAACCAACTACCAAAATAAGAAACAAGAAAAAAACAACTAAACCAACCAAGAACAGAAATAACCAACTACCAAACCAAGAATCAGCAAAACCAACTACCAAACCAAGAAAAAACAAGAAAACCAACTAACTAAAAACAGAAAAGAGAACTCACACCCAAGCTCCTCAAAACCTAACCAACGAGAATGGGACTGACCAGAGCAGGTATCCAAACCACTCAAATGGTGGTAGGTCAAGATGTTAATCAGCCTGTTTGCTCCCCGTTGACCAAGTAAGATTCACTTAAGAGAAAAGAAGACTTAAAGAGCGAAAAAGCAGCGGAATATACCAAGAATCAACAAGAATGATCCCAAAGAACCCCACAGATCAACCAGATCAAGAAACCCTAAAATTAGAAAATTAGGGTTTCTTCAAATTGACCCTCAGAATCGATCAAAAACCACGTTAATCGACGATTAACAACTCAAGAACCGTCAAGAACCACCAATCGACCAAAACCCCCAAATATTAGGGTTTCAAGATAAAACCCTAGTAATCGTCAGCAACACCAATCGAGCCTCAAGAGTCAACCTAGGGCTCTGATACCATGTAAAAATGATATCAAAACCAGCAAGATCGATCTAACCACTCAACCAACCACCCCTTAGTGATTACTTTTATTATAACGATAAACACAAGTAGATGAGTCCCTAACACAAGTGCTCACCAAACAAATACAATCATAAAAGATGATAGTCCCCACTAGGTGGATCCTATCTAATATAAACAATCACTCACGCTACAAACACCCTAACCAAACTATAGGTAATAGATCAAGATGATCTAAACCAGAAACTGCATGAAACCACCAAGTCGTAACCGAACGATTGAGAGAGATTTTATCTTTGTGTGTGTGAGATGGAATGAATGAATGAACGAGTCAGTCAACGATCCAGCTTTTATACAACTCCCAATAACTCGCTTTGCACTTAAGTCCCTGCATAAATAAAAACTATACACAACAAGAAAGATATAGGAAAAAATAATTACACAACAGTCCCTGAACATAACAAGCTTGCTAGAAAGTGTATAATACTTTTAAAAGAGAGTAACTCTTGCTGAAATTTGAGATAGTGTTGAAGATGGAGATGGTGCTGGAAATTATAAAAAGAAATTACTTTTATAAGCTACATCATTCAGGTTTTGATTTTATGAGATTATGAGAGATTTTTTTTATAATCTCTTATAAGCTGATATGTCAAAAAAATTATTTTTTATTTAACTTATTTTTTCAAAAAAATAATCATAGTTTTTCATAAGCTTGATGCCAAACATACTCATAGATTAACTAATTTCACTATATAATCTAACTATCTGAGAGTTTTTTTTCTTCATATAATTGGATTTAAGATTGCAAATTAGTATAAGTTGACTACCAAAGTCAGACTAACCTCTTTTGATTCAGGTTTCGTATTAGCTAAAAGTTGTTTGTCTAGCTGAAGTCATTCCAAAAGCTACAGGATAACCAGATTCCTATTGGATCGGGCTTCTCTACAACCATTACGACTAACATATCTCACGGATGGAGATGGATCCCACGGTTTGGAATAGTGAACTTTAGGCTTGTTAAGTTTATACAATATAGATAAACAGTTTGGGTTTTGGGGCGCTACTAGGGTCGTCTCGTAGATTTTGGGTGCCCCGTTCCAAGAAAAAACACAGGCCGCTTATGTCGATGTAGCTGTAATTACGACTCAAGTCACAAATTAAAAAAACTAGTTTTCGAACATGTATCAATATTATACGACTAGTAATTAAAATAATTAGCTAAGAGAAAAAATGACATCTATTTTATAGCCTTATACGACCAATATTAACGAAAATCTAAATTCAGCTTAAAAAAGGCCTCAAACGATTAATATATTGATAAATTTGGATGATTAATTTAAAATTGGCAAATTTTTTGTTTTTAGTACTAACGTTATTGTTGGAATCGACACCAACAAACCTGAAGACCGATATGCGGAACCCTAGATCGCTGTAAACAAGATCACAGAGTTACAATAATGACAACCCAGAAGAACGAAACTACAAAGGTAACCAAACGACTATGTTTTATTATATCGATCGGTTTACAAGAAAGAATAAGAAGCATGCGGCGTGATTTGAGCATCACCCCCTCACCTCCTTTTATAGGGTGAGGGGGTCGGTTACAAACAGGCCAAGCCCGCTCGACTCAAACACAACTTTATTGGAAACAAATCTTACAAGGTAAATTTCCTAATCTAAAAACACTATTATTGGTAATAATGCTAACAATTTCCACCTTAGTACCAATACTAGTTAACCCCGACACCATGTACCTCCATGCAATACTTGAACTTCGGACCTGGAACCACCTTTGTAA
This sequence comes from Glebionis coronaria, assembly GCA_025667525.1. Classification (NCBI taxonomy): domain Eukaryota; kingdom Viridiplantae; phylum Streptophyta; class Magnoliopsida; order Asterales; family Asteraceae; genus Glebionis; species Glebionis coronaria. Next base: position 15,655,905 of record CM046874.1, on the reverse strand, counting down.
ACGCGTCAGGTGCATTATCCTCCGTGTTCAATCTCTTTAGATTCTACGATCTCCCTGATGAAGTGATACTTCACGTTGATATGATTCATCCTCTCATGAAACAAGCATTTCTTGAGAGATGAATTGCCTCTTGATTATCACAATTCACAACCACTGACCTTAGGTTTATTCCCAGCTCGATTAATAGACCCTTAAGCCAAATGCTTTCCTTAAGAGCTCCCGTAAGCGCCATATACTCCGCCTCTGTAGTAGGCAATGCAACAACATGCTGTAGAGTTACTTTCCAACTCACAACACAGCCATGTACCATAAACACGTACTCGATTATCGACCTACCCTTGTCAGGGTCTTTAGCATAATCGCTATCCACGAAACCGTCAACATCCACGTGCTTCCCTTGATCTCTACCATACACTAGACCTACATCAGCAGTGCCCTTCAAGTACTTCAAAATCCACTTCACCGCTTCCCAGTGATTTTTACCTGGATTCGCCAAATACCTGCTCACAATGCTAACCGCGTACGCAATATCCGGTCTAGTTCAAACCATCAAGTACATTAAACTACCTACAACATTCGCATATGGGACCTTACTCATTCTTTCCACATCCCAGTCACTCGACGGACAATCCTTCAAAGATACCTTGAAGTGTGCTCCCAATGGCACAGAGACCGACTTGCCATTATCTACTCTGTAGTTATTCAGAATTTTCTGCACATATCCCGTCTGAGACACCTTCAGGGTTCGGTTACCCCTATCCCTGACAATCTCCATACCAAGTATCTTCCTAGCTGAACCAAGTTCCTTCATATCAAACTCTTTCCGCAGCAGTCCCTTGGTATATTCGATCTCAGACTTGCTTTTACAAGCAATCAACATATCATCTACATACAACAGTAGATATATGTACATACCTGGTGCAAACTCCTTGAAGTAAATACAACTATCATAGCTGCTACGGCTAAACCCATTGCTGACCATATACACATCAAACTGTTTGTACCACTGCCTTGGAGACTGCTTAAGACCATAAAGAGATTTCTTCAACAAACATACCTTGTTTCCCGTTCCTTCTTCAAAACCAAGCGGCTGCCTCATATAAATGGTTTCTTCAAGATTACCATCCAAAAACACCGTCTTCACATCAAGTTGTTCCAACTCGTAATCTTCACAATCAGTTAATGAGAGAATCACCCTAGTAGATGTATGTCGAACCACGGGTGAAAATACCTCATTGTAGTCAATCCCTGCTCATTGTGTAAACCCCCGAGCTACCAGCCTCGCTTTGTACCTTGGTTTCTGAACGCCTTCAATCCCTTCTTTAATCTTATACAACCACTTGCAGCTTACCAGCTTCTGACTAGGTGGTTGATCGACCAGCTCCCAAGTATGATTCTTCTTTAAAGAACTCATCTCCTCCTCCATAACACGAACCCACTCATCCTTTTTCCGATGAATTAATCGCCTCCTGGAATGTGATTGGTTCATGTGTATCTTCTTCCTCAACAATAGCAAACGCATAAGCTGTAATATCATCTTCTTCCCTTGACCTTGATGATCTAGACAATGATACATTACCTTCATTCTTATACCTTGCAGGTACAGTAATTTTTCTCTTAGCTCTATCCCGCACCAGAACATAGTTGTCCAAATTCTGTTGTTGAGGCATTGCATCTACTGCATCTTCAACTTGATCCTCATATTCATTCCCTGGATTTACCCCAGTAGGAGGATCTACAGTTGGTTCGACCCGACTACCTTGAAGTTCCACTTCAAACTCAATTTCCTTCCCAGAATGTGCAGCACCAGCACCCTTGAGACTATCCTTATACATAAGGCTCTTATTGAAGACCACATCCCTGCTTATGATTATCTTCGGTTTAACATCATCCAACCTCCATAATCTGTATCCCTTCACACCTTCAGGATACCCCGGGAATATGCATTTTATAGCTCTAGGCTTGAGCTTCCCCTGATTCACGTGTGAATAAGCAACGCAACCAAATATCTTCAACATCTCGTAATTTGCCGGATGTCCTGACCATAAATCCATAGGTGTCTTCTTCTCCAATGCTGTAGATGGAGACCTATTGATCAGATATGCTGCCGTCATCGTTGCTTCAACCCAGAATGATTCTGGCAAACCACACTAAATCAGTAAACACCTAACCTTGTCCAAGAGCGTCCTGTTCATTCGTTCAGCTAGACCATTCTGTTACGGAGTTCCAGCAAACGTCAAATGTCTTGCTATCCCGCTCTCCTTGCACAAGTTATTAAACTCCTGATTACAAAACTCCAAACCATTATCCGTTCGAAGTTTCTTCAGTTTTCTACCTGTCTGGTTTTCTACCAATTGCTTCCACTCCTTGAACTTGTTGAACGCCTCACTCTTGTGTCTAAGAAAATAAACCCAAACCCTCCTCGAATAATCATCAACAATCGATAAGAAGTATCGACAACCACTCATCAATTCCACCCGAGAAGGACCCTAGAGATCCGCATGGACATAGTCTACAACTCCCTCTGTTGTGTGCTGACCTTGACCAAAACTAACCCGGGTCAATTTTCCAAGAACACAATTTTCACAGAATTCAAGCTTACCTAGACCTTCCTTCCCCATCACTTCTCTTCTTTTGAGTTCATTCAAGCCTGATTCACTAATGTGACCCCAGGCGTTTATGCCACACCTACGCAAGACTTTCCTTTTCTTCTATACCGACACTAGCTTCACTTGATTCAGCCCAACCATCCAAGGAGTACACACAATTTTCCTTCAAAGTTCCTGACAAAACCATCAAAGAAACCTTGATCACCTTTACTCTTCCATTCTTTAATTTCACGGTATAGCCCTCTCGATCCAGAGTGCCCAAAGATATCAAATTTCTTTTCAACTCGGGAATGTAACGCACATTCTCAAGCACAAAACTTGAACCATCTTTAAATTGTACTCTCACCTTCCTTGTCCCCTTGATGGCACATGCTCTATTATCACCGAGCACAACCATACCACCATCAAGCTCCTTAAAATTAAACAAGAAGTCACTCCTAGGCGTCATGTGATAGGAACCAACATAGTCCATGATCCACTCTAAGAACCTTTCCTCACTCACAGCCATCAACAAATCACCATTGTCATAACCCTTAGAATACGAACCAGCGTCATGTTTTGCTTTCTTGTTGACAAAGCCAGTTGATTTCTTCTTGTTCCATTTTGGACAGTCTTTCTTAAGGTAATCCTCAGAATAGCATATGTAACACTTCTGTTTATAAGTTCCTTTAACTTTTGACTTTGATCACGAACTACCACGTCCTTGATTACCCTGATGCTCCGGCCTCCCTCTTACAAATAACCCATCACCATCATCCATGCATCTGTCCTCTTCTTCAACTCCCGTGAATTGAGGGTAGACAAGACATCCTCCAAAGTGAGCGACTCCCTTCCATAAAGCAATGTCTCCAGAAAGATATCATACGAGGATGGTAATGATGTAAGTAACATGAGTGCCTCATCTTCTTCATCAATTTCAACGTCTATGTTCGCTAAGTCACCGATCAACTTATTAAACTCATGTATATGTTCAGATAATTTCTTACCTGAATGCATGTAGAAAGTGAACAACTTCTTCTTCAAGTACAATTTATTGGCTAAAGACTTTGTCATATACAAAGTTTCTAACTTTAACCAAACCCCCGCAGCAGAATTTTCTTTGTTGACTTCCCTCAACACCTTGTTATCCAAGCACGAGAGTAAGGCACTGTGTGCTTTTTATAGACTTTCTTCTTCAACGCCTCAGTCTTCTGAGCGTCCGTCATGGTATTCGGGAATGGATCTAACGCAGCCTCCCAACCATGTTGAATTAATAGACACCGCATCTTCATACGCCACAACCCGAAGTCGTTAGACCCTTCGAATGTTTCGACGTCAAACTTCGCTATCTACGACATATTCTTTCACCCTTGTTGCGTACAAATCCCTTCTTGCAAATCGATTTAATTAGAATAACCCTAAACCTCGATCACGTACAAGCAAACCTGATCGTAAACTTGAAAACCCAAGCAAACCACGATCAATACTTGAACCACAAGAAACCCGCAACAAAAACCTTTGCTTTTAATTTTTCCAATATAAACAAAGCCGAATATAATTGGAAAAAGAAAAAAAACAAACCCGTGAATGAACCAACCACTTATTCGTTTAAACTAATAAACAAAAAAATTGGTACTATAAAAGAAAACTAGAAAAGCACTAGTTCTTTTATCCCACGTGATGTCAAAATAGTGAACAAATCACCTTCCACATTATCTCAATAATTTCACGTGAATACCTTCTTCAACCTCTCGTTTCAACCTGCAACTTAAGAAAATAATTCAAAAAATCGAAACCCTTTTCTTCACGATACCTCTTGATCTAGCACCGATCTCCAAAGACCACGACTAACCCTAAGCTCTGATACCACTTGTTGGAATCGACACCAACAAACCAGAAGATCGATATGCGGAACCCTAGATTGCTGTAAAGAAGATCGCAGAGTTACAATAAAGACAACCCAGAAGAACAAAACTACAAAGGTAACCAAACGACTATGTTTTATTATATCGATCGGTTTACAAGAAATAATAAGAAGCATACAGTGTGATTTGAGCATCACCCCCTCACTTCTTTTTATAGGGTGAGGGGGTCGGTTACAAACAGGCCAATCCCGCTCGACTCAAACACAACTTTATTGGAAACAAAGCTTACAAGGTAAATTTTATAATCTGAAAACACTATTATTGGTAATAATGCTAACAGTTATTAACTTAGACTCACATAAAGAGCCTGAAGTAATAAAAACACAAAATACAGATTTCCCTTTAAATTATTGGGGCCCTGTGCGCTTGCATAACTCGTACAGGACTAAATCCGGCCATGGACGCCACCTCAAACTTCGCGAAGATAGGCCTTGCCCGACCCTCACCTCTCTAGCAAAGGGTTTTGCCCCGTGACCCCTCCATCTTTGGTTCGATTGTACCAAGTTAACCGTGATGAGTGTGCACTTCATACCTCCTAGCCAGTTTTGAGCTAAACTTATATAATAAAGATGTTAAAATTGTGGCTGTAGATTTTAGATTAACTTTTTCTGAATCACACAACTAAAAGATTTGAGATCATGATGTTTGAACTTAATAAAAGACCAAAAAAAAAGTTTGGAAATATAAACATATCATAGTGCACATCAGACTTTAAAGTAATCAGACAAATACTTTAAAATCTCCAATGCACACCATCATATAATCTTAACTCAAACTTAAGACATCATGTGCTCGACACGATATATAAATTAATTGAACAAATTTTCCTCTAACCGATGCAGATTTTTTTTTATAGTTTTTACCCATCACTCATAATATAAGAGTTGAGAACACGTACAAAGACTTAAATTTTATGCAATATTATTACTCGCGATACGAGTGTGATTACCGGTAATAATCAGGAGACCTGGACTATATCTCGATGTTAAACTACAAAAACCACTTGTCATTTCCCAAGTTTGCAGATGGTTCGGAAGCTCTCAAAGCTGCTATTAAGATTTGTTACGCTTTCGAACCCACTTTGTGCAAACATAAACTAAGGTTAACTTTCACTTCTTTTGATAACGTGTTCCAAATATTTTGTTTAATGTACAAACTACGTTAAAAGATGATTTGATCAGCTAATTCGAAATGAAAAATGGCAAATTGTGTTTATTTGTCACACTAAGAACTAAGTAAGAAGTAATTAAAGGATTGATATTAATAACTGTTAGCTACTTGTTAAATGGCAAAAATTCCGTAAGCTATACTAATTGAATTTTCAGCCATGATAAACTCTACAAACTTTATTAACTTTTTCATAAATCTACCAGTGTGGATGGTGTTCGTGCAATTTCTTGCGGAGGTCCGAATGGTGGGACCACTTCGGACCTTGAATGAGATCTGCTTCGGATTGCCTGAAACCAAAGTAAACGCGTTAGCCTCGTCCGGGCTTGAGAACCCAGACCAAGCTCAGGCGTGAGAGTAAGTAAAGTATCAAATCTGAAACGGAGAGACTATGTGTAAATATTATAAAGAAAGCAATATAATAAACACAGAATGATTACCTCAAACCTTGAACTTGTGGGGGTATTTATACTAGTCAAATCCCTAAAAGGCCGGGACTTATGATGGGCTTCGGTCGGCCCGATTGGGGACACCTTTCCTGAATTCCTGGGGTCTTTGTCTGTTGCTTCTTCGTTGACTGGTGTCAACACCTTCTAGAAGGAATAATGAGTCTTGAGTCTTTTTTATTCGTCCGGATCGAGTCATGTGTTCCGGACACATACACGAACAAGTCCCCCCCCCAAGTATTAGTTTGGTTGATTCGACTTGTCGTGGCAGCCGAACTAATATTTTAAATCCTGTCAATTGAGGACCGAACAGGCTGCTAATTATACCGGGCCCAATTCCCTTTTTGGGCCCGTTAAATCCCGCTCGTTTTACCCTAGCTCTTCCCGATGACAAACACGTGGCTTCAAGAAGCTTGGATGCTAGACACGTGTCTTTTTACTATACCTTTCACACTCCCCCACATTTTACCGCGCCTATAAATATCCCCTCCTTTGTCATTTGCTAGTGTGTGTTTTTGTTTTGCTCTCGAATGTTTCTTCTCTCTACCATTCCGGCTCTTCTTTTTCCAGGTATCTTTCTTATTTTTCTTTTCTTGCCCTTCCGGATCTCTTCATAAAACGAGATGGCAGATGAAGATTTGCTTGGGCCTTCCGGATCTACGCGGTATGCTCCCAAGTTTGACATACCAAAATATACTTCCACTCTTGATAACGAGTATGTTAAATATCTAGTCCGGACTTATCATATTCCACAGAGCTTTAACCCTCAGGCTGCTCCAGAAAGGATGACTATGGATCGTCTTCCGGGCAACTACATTGGTTTGTACGAGCAATTTTTTAAGTTGTCCGGGGTACGAGTCCCCTTCTCTACCTTCCTTCTGACCGTTTTGAAAGATTTTGCCGTTCACATCTCTCAAATGGTTCCAATAGGGCTAAATCGTGTTACCACTTTTGAGGTTTACTACCGAAGCCTTTCTATCAATCCTACTGCAACCCTATTTCGTCTTTATTTCAGGCTTAGTAAGCAAGGTCACTGGTTCTCTTTTGAGAAGAGGTCTGGTAAAGGCTCACGGAAACAAATTTTTCATGATACCTTAACTTGCTTGAAGAATTGGAAGTGGGAGTTCTTCCTAATAGACTGTCGAGCTATTCCGGACTTCATGTGTTGGAGGCATGTTGATTCGGACCTGAATGATTATATTCCTCAAGATGGGTTTGATGAAGCGGATGTTCGCCGTCTTGAAGAGCATGTTGTTGACTTATCCTATATTCCGGAAGGTGTTTTGTATATGGCTGGAGTGTCATTAACTTGGGAGTGCCCAAAATTTCTGCCTCGTTTTTTAGATCCAAAAGGGAATGGTATTGCCCCCTATTACTGGTTTTTGTTTCTTACCCCCTTTTTACTTTCCTTTCCGGTTGTAAATTCGTATTTTTTTGTGTTGTGTTCTTTTCTTATTATGCAGCTATTAGCATGTCGGAGTACCTTCGATTTCATATTACTGCTCCTGGAAAGATCACCAAGGGTGATCGTTTGATTGACGCCAACCGAGTTGTTCCTCATGTTGCTAAAGCTCTGGCCGTTGGGGAACAACTGAGAGTTCCGACTGCCGAGCAGATTGTTGCCATGATTGAGAGTGAGGCCGTTAAGGCCAATCGTGAGAAGAAGAGGCTGGCTGCCCTCCGTGCTGCCGAGGAGAAGAAAGCTAGAGAAGAAGGTGGTTGAGAGGTTAATAAAACTAGGGGTAAGAAAAAGGCGTCCGAAAAGGGGAGTGCTTCCGGAGTTTCTCGCAAGACTAGTAAAGTTGTTAGTGATCTTCATCGTAGTATGAAACGCATGACTGTTGAGAGACCCACGGGCTCCGATGAGCAATCTAAGAGAAGGCGTACGAATACGTATGATGACGCAGGTGATGGTGAAGATGTGGTTCTTGATGATGATACTGTTATAAGCCCTGTACCTATCCGGTCTGTGAACGTGTCCGGAATTGCTGATGGTGGTTCTTCTGAAGCTATTGGCAATCAAATGGAGAAAGCTGGCCCGGCTGAATCTGACACCATCAAGGATACCGTTACGGAGCCCTCCAAGGATAAAAGTCCTCCAGCCAAGTTTTCTCCATTGCGCAACTCTTACTTAGACGGGAGCCATTCCAAGGGTGTCTTTTCGGATGACAGCGAGGAGCCCCCCCAGCAAAGGGATGGTAAAGGGGAAGCCAGTCCGAATCACTTTCAGTCTAGTCGTAAGTGTTTCTCCTTCTCTTTTTTTTACATATGTTATCTCCACCCTAAAAAATTGTTTTATTTATCCGGGACAGGTGTGTTTACCCTAGATGAGGAGATGTCTGGCCCAAGTGTCAAGTACATTCCGAATTGGGGTGTTAATGCTTCCAGCCGAATGGTGACTCCCGCGGAATGTCGAGATCTGATGGTGCATATGGTTCCTCCTGCAATGCAACGAGAGCTAAGCTCTTTTCCTCCCTCCCTTGCTTTAAGCCGAAGTTGGTACCAGCTTGCTCGGAGTACTATGGGGATGGTCGATTCTCTCTGTCGCTTAGAGGAAGAGTCGAAGGACCAAAATGACCTTTTGGAGACATGCAAGAAGTATAAGGTCCTCATTTGGGAATCGGACCTCAAGTTGCCGAAACAAATTCAAACCAATTCCCAGCTATCTTCTCAACTCCAGAATTCCGTGAAGGAGTGTGCTTCTAAATCTTCTGAGCTTGCTGCGACCGCGGGCGAAAAATGGGACTTATCCGAAAGGCTCAAAGGGCATGATGCCCGGATTGCTGATTTGGAAGAAACATTGAATGTCCTTCGTGCCGAAAAAGACAGGTGCGCCGAAGAGGTGAAGGTTTTGAAAACAGAAAAGGATGCTCTGCAGAGTAAATGTAATACTTCCAAGATGGAGAGGTATAATGCTGTCCGGACACTACTTCCTCACGTGATCTCCAAATTACTTAACAGCCATGAGCACAAGAAGAATATTACCGATTGCTTTAACAAGGCTATTGAGGCCGGCTGGGCCGAAGGGATTAAAGTGTGGAGGCATGTTGAGGATCAGTTGGATATCGTTGCTGCCACCCCTGGCTTTGACCTGTACTGTGATAAGAAGATGCGGCCCATGGTTGATCGTCTTCCGGACGCCCACTATCCTTACATTGAGGAGGTTACTAGTAACTTCTATTTGCCTATCAAGCGTTTGATGGAGATTGAACCTGCTCCTGCTCCTGTTCTGGAAGAGGTGGTGGAACCAACCGTTGATGCTGGTGGTGAAGACGGAATTGGATCTCCCCGTAATGACGACGATGATGCCTCCGGATCCAAAGACCCTCCTTCTGCTTAGTTTACTTGTACCTTGAACAATCTATTTTTATGGTTGATTTAATTCGGATGTATGTAATATGTTCGAACTTAGTTTCACTTTTCATGTTTTCTTTTATTCGGATGAATGTAACTTTTGATTAGACTATGTTCCCAGTGCTTAATTTTTCTTTTGTGAATATATGTTCCTTTTATATATTTTGTGATTCTTATCCGGAAGACTTCTGATTACTTTGTGTATATTCTGTTTTGGAATAATTTTAATGATAACAACTGACTTATTCCCTTGTCGAAGGGAGACATAATTTATTATATATGAATATACCCTCCATTCCGGATGGACTTAATGAGGATAATACTTGAACTCTTCGCTTGCCGAAGGGAGATAGAGTTTGTTATGTACGAATATGCCCTCCGCTCGGATGGGACTTAATGACGATAATACTTACACTCTTCCCTTGCCGAAGGGAGATAGAGTTTGTTATGTACGAATATGCCATCCGTTCCGGATGGGACTTAATGACGATAATACTTAAAACTCTTCCCTTGACGAAGGGAGATAGAGTTTGTTATGTACGCATGTGCCCTCCGTTCCGGATAGGACTTAATGACAATAATACTTAAAACTCTTCCCTTGTCGAAGGGTGATAGAGTTTGTTATATAGGAACATAATGCTAAATGATTGTGTTATTCGCTTTTGCTGCAAAGGTGCTTTCTCTTCCGGTCATGAGAAGAGAAGCTTTTTCATTCAACATAAAAAACATAACCTTTCCTTACTAAGGGGAGTGAAGGTTGATACATTTCGGGAAAGAAACAACGGAATAATCTACTTCTCCCTTTATTGTAGGGGATGAAATAGTTACATGTTGGGATTGGAACTACAAATAACATTTTCTAAGGTTCATTGCATGCCAAACTCTTGGGACTTCCTTGTCTTTCATGGTGAGGAGCTTGTATGATCCGTTTTGGTATGCTTCCTTGACACGATATGGACCTTTCCACGTAGGGGCAAGTTTTCCTTCTTTGTTAACTCTGCTTGCTTCATTCTTTCTAAACACGAAATCTACTGGGCGGAACGTGACTGGACGGACTCGCTTGTTATAGTACTGCTCCACCTTTGTTTTGTACTTTTCTTCTCGGATAGCTGCCATTTCCCTCTTTTCTTGTAGTAGATCTAAATTGATGCGCAAGGCGTCATCATTCTCCTTTTCATTTACCATCATTGTCCGATAGGTGGGCATTCCTATCTCCGCCGGGATCACTGCCTCGGAGCCGTACGTAAGGCTGAAGGGTGTTTCACCATTACTCTGTTTTAGAGATGTCCGATGAGCCCAGAAGATGTGTGGTAGCTCTTCTGCCCATCCATGTCTGATTCGGCCAAGCCTTGTCTTGATGCCCTCCATGAGGGTTTTGTTTTCCCTTTCTACCAAACCATTTGCTTGGGGGTGAGCTACGGCTGTGTTGATTTGCTTGATCTCCAATCCTGCACACCAACTTTTAAATGGCTCATTGATAAAATTTGTGGCATTATCCGTGACAACAATTTTCGGGATTCCGAATCGGCAAAATACGTTATCCCAAAAGAACTTGATAACTTCCTTTCCAGATATTTCACCAACGGCTTAACCTCCATCCACTTAGTAAAATAGTCAATGGCGACTATTATATACTTCACGTTTTCGGATGAGGCTGGGAATGGGCCCAAGATGTCCATTCCCCATTGATAGAATGGCCATGGTGCCATGATAGATTTCATTAGCATCTTTGGCAACCTTGCCACAGGTGCGTGAATCTGACACGAGTCACACTTTTTCAATTCTGCTCTTGCATCCGTATGCATGGTTGGCCAGTAGTATCTGGACCTTAACGCTTGTGCCACTATTGATCTTGGCTTCAAATGCATGCTACACGAGCCCATGTGTATTTCTTGAAGTACGTAATTAGCTTGTAGTGGTCCTACACACCGAAGCATTGGCTCTAGGTATCCTTTTTTGAATAATACTCCATCAATCACTTCGTACTGGTGTACCTTTAGCCTCAGGGATCGTGCTTCATCCTTATCCTTCGGCCAAATTCCGTCTCGGATACACTTTATGATGGGGGTCATCCAATTATCTCCCACTTCTTCCACTTTGGTGTTTACTTCTCTCTGCTCTGGTGATCTTTCGTTTAGGACCTCCACTAACACCTCCTTCTTTAAGTGGTCGAATGCTAAACTTGCTAGTTTGCTCAATATGTCAGCTTTCTGGTTTTTGCTCCATGGTATGTTGATGATTGAAAAATGGGAGAATTTTGGTATGATGGCTTTTGCTTCGGCTAGATACTTCATCATTCTGTTACAACTTTCCTCGTATGTTCCATTGATTTGATTGGCAACCAACTTCGAATCTACCCGTACCTCAATATTCCCGACCTTCATTTGTATTGCAATTCTTAAACCTGCCAATAAAGCTTCGTATTCTGCCTCGTTGTTGGTGGTTTCAAAATTTAGTCGGAGAGCATAGGTATATTCTGTTCCGGTGGGGCTAATGAGGACCAGTCCGGCTCCAGCACCTTGTGTGCTAGACGCTCCGTTCGTAAAGAGCGTCCATTTTTCTCTTTCATCCTTTCCTACTTTCGGAACAGGCATCTGAAAAAATTCTTCCGCTGCCTGGCCTATGGGTTCTTCGTTCAAAAAATCCGCCAGCACTTGTCCTTTGATTGCATTCCTTGGTTTGTATTCTATCTTGTATGCCCCCAATTCGATTGCGTATTTGGCTAACGTTCCAGATGCATCAGCCTTGCTCAGTATCTGCTTGATTGGTTGATCCGTGATCACATTTATTTCATGACCTTCGAAATACCTCCTAAGTCTTCTTGATGCCTTTAACATAGCCAAAACCAACTTTTCCATGGGTGAATAATTCTTTTCTGCCTCACTAAGTGTTCGGCTGATGTAATTGATTGGACACTTTCTTCCATTCCTTTCGGTGAGTAGTACTACACTAATTGATTCTTGTGACGCTTCAAGGTACATGTATAATGGCTCCTTTGGTCTGGGGGTGGTGAGCGTTGGCAAGTTCATGATCAATTGCTTCATTTTCCGGAACGCTTCTTCCGCTTCCGATGTCCATTTGTATTCATGCTTGTTCTCCTTAGTGATGTTATTTAAGGTATGAAAGAATGGTAAAGCCCTTTCGACAGATCGCGATAGAAATCGACTCAAAGCTGCGACCTTGCCACTTAAGGATTGCACTTCTTTCCACGTTTTTGGAGACTGGATGTCCACTAAGGCCCTGGTTTTCTTCGGATTTGCTTGAATTCCGTCCGGAGTGATTATGTATCCGAGAAATTTTCCCTTTTCTACTCCGAATGAGCATTTAACCGGATTTAACTTCATGTTAATTTGCCTGAGGTTGTCAAACGTTTCCGCTATGTCTGCTAACATGCTCTTTTCACTTTTGCTTTTAATCACCATGTCGTCGATATATGCCTCCATGTTTCGCCCTATCTGACTTTGAAAAGCCGAATCGACCAACCTTTGATATGTTGCTCCGGCGTTCTTCAACCCAAATGGCATTTTGGTGTAGCAGAATGTGCCCTGATCCGTGTAAAAATCCGTTTTTTCATCGTCTTTCAAGGCCATTTGAATTTGATGATAACCCTTATACGCGTCCAAGAAACACTTGAAACGTGACTCTACTACGGACTCAATTTTTTCATCGATGTCCGGTGGTGGAATAGTAGTTCTTTGGGCATGCGGAATTAAGATTTTTGAAATCGACACACATTCTCCATGATCCATCACTCTTTTTTACCATGACCGGATTGGAGATGTACGTTGGGTATTTCACTGGTCTGACTATTCCTGCCCCCACTAGATCCTCTACCTCCTTGATCACTGCTTTGCTCTTTTCGGATCCTAGCATTCGTCTTTTCTGGATCGGATCTAAACTTTCATTTACATTTAGATTATGTTGTATGATTCTTCTTGGCACTCCCGTCATATCGGACGGCTCCCATGCGAAAACATCCAGATTATCTTTCAAGAAATTCTCCAAAGCTGTTTGGCAATCTTTATTTAGTCCGCCTCCAATGATAGTGAGCTGCTCCGGGTAAGCAGGGTTGACCATTATGCTCTTTGTGCCGGGTGGGGTCTCAACTCCTACGACCTCATCTTTTGGCTGTCGGGGGTGGTGCTTATCTTTTTGCTATCTGCCTGCATTCCGAGACGATGACTAACCGAGAGACTAGCGTTGCTATCCCTCTCGGGGTAGGAAATTTCATCATGGCATGAATGGTTGATGGTATAGCTCGGAGGATTCGAATACCCGTCCTTCCAAGAATCACATTATATGGCGATGGAGCGCTGATTACTATGAATTTCATGTGAGTTCTTCGGACTAGGCTGTCTGATCCGAAGCTGACTTCCAGCTCAATCTTTCCTATCGGTTTGACTACTTCCCCGGCAAATCCCACAAGGTCTGTTTGTGTGTACCTCATTTTTGACTTGATGCTTGCTGGCAATTTTTCAAAACAATGCTCGAACATAATTTCCACCGAAGCTCCCTCATCAACGTAAACTCTTCTTACTAGGTAGCCTCCTAATTCGGCCTCTATGATGATTGGGTCGTCGGACATCTCATCCTCCTCCAAGGAAGGAAAGGAGATTGGTACTCTCATCCAACTTTCCGTTTCTTCCCTAGCCTTCCTTTTTTCCCTTTCCGGTACTGTTCGGATCATGTTTATTATCTTGTCTTGCCTTGGGTTTTCCTCCTTTCGGTTATCTCGCATTCTCTGTCGTACGTCACGAACGAGGTGGTTCAACTTCCCATATTATAAAGCGAGCTCGATTTGTTTTCTTAACTGGATACAATCGTTGGTGAGATGCCCCTTGTCCTGGTGATAACCACAATACTGATCCATGTTTCCTCTCCTGGCCGGTTGTTCATTGGCTGAGGAGGAGGCAACCGAAGTTGTGTTTCGGTTGCTAAGATCTCCTTTAGGTTCTTTGTTAGAGCGTTGACACTTAGGACGGGAGCCATTCTGTTCCTGTCATGGTAATTGATTCGATTATAGTCATTTCGGTTATAGTTGTCATTTCGAGGCGGTGGGTATGGTGCCTGGTTGTCTCTGTCTCTGTTCCTGTTATTAAAAAAATCTCTTCCTTTATACGTTTCTCTTCCATTATTTCTTTGATTGTTGTTCCAACCATTATACCTTTGGTTACGGTCGTCCCTTCTCTGGGTGGGAGGGTTGGGTTTCTTATACGGCTCAGATCCTTCTCCTTTTGGTAATTAAGTGTTGGAAATGCCTCTTCTGCCCGGACGAAATCATCCAATCTTTCCATCATTTCATCCACCGATTTTGGAGCCTTATCTGAATATCTTTTTGCTAGTTCCGGACTTTTGACTGCATCCATGAACGCTGAGATCTTCATGACCTCCGGAACTCCGTGGATGAGACCTATCTCCACTGTCCATCTTTCTTTGAAATCCGTTAAAGATTCATTCGCTTTCCTTATGATCTTTGTTATCTCATGGGGACCCTTGTGACACAGCTTTCAGATTGAATACCTCTTGGCAAATGCGTTTCTTAAGTCCGCCCATTCGTCAATGCTATCGGTCTTTAGACTTTCGAACCATCCTCTGGCTCCTCCCTCTAAAGTTTGCTGGAACATCATGCACCAGACCGGCACGGGCCATTCTCTGGAATTAGCTGCTCCTGTGAAACGGTTTAGATTATCCTCCGAATCTCCCGTGCCGTCGTATGTCTTGACGATAGCCAGAAGCTTGTACTCGGGTCCTGCGAAGTCGATGATCCTTTGAGTGAGAGGGTATTTGGCTGCTTCTTTGAAAGGCTTCCTTAAATCCGCATCAGACACGACCTTCCCTCTTACTATCTTGGTGCTGCTGACCCCTTCATCTTCCTCACTGAAGCTCAGCCGGACTGGTTCCACAGCGTTCCGGTTATGCTCCTGCACCATTAGCCGTAAGGCCGAAATGTGTTGTTCCAGCTGATCCCTTGTGAGGTTCTGGTTATCCGGAGTGGTCAAGTTGATTGGTTGGTTAGGTCCTATCGGAGTGACAGGAGGAGTAGAACTTGTCATCCTTAGCAACTGGTAGATGGAAAATCAATTCCCACGGATGGCGCCAAATGTTCGTGCAATTTCTTGCGGGGGTCCGATTGGTGGGACCACTTCGGACCTTGAATGAGATCTGCTTCGGATTGCCTGAAACCAAAGTAAACGCGTTAGCCTCGTCCGGGCTTGAGAACCCATACCAAGCTCAGGCGTGAGAGTAAGTAAAGTATCGAATCCGAAACGGAGAGACTGTGTGTAAATATTATAAAGAAAACAATATAATAAACACAGAATGATTACCTCAAACCTTGAACTTGTGGGGGTATTTATACTAGTCAAATCCCTAAAAGGCCGGGACTTATGATGGGCTTCGGTCAGCCCGATTGGGGACACCTTTCCTGAATTCCTGGGTTCTTTGTCTGTTGACTTCTTCGTTGACTGGTGTCAACACCTTCTAGAAGGAATAATGAGTCTTGAGTCTTTTTGATTCGTCCGGATCGGGTCATGTGTTCTGGACACATACACGAACAGATGGCATGAGATTCAACAGTTGGCTATTTGTGAAATGTGCTAATGTAATTCGTTGATGGAATAAGAAGCGATTAGGATAATAGTACCTATACACAAACAACACGCACGCGGACACCCTTCTTGGATGCCAAGATTATCTATCAGCTTCAATCCCTTGGCTGTGTTGATGAACTCCGTTATCGCTTCCATTTCACTTTCTTTCTGTGAAGGAAAATATAACCATTAGTAGCAGTAGTAGGGGCTACCCAGAAAGTAAAAATTAAACAACTCAAATCATGCCATTTTTATTAGCAAAATTGCTCATAAGTTATGTAGATCATTTATACAAAATTTTGTTTTCCTTTGGATGCCATCTTTTTGAAGACTAGCTCACGCTTCAACTATTGTGAGCCCTAGCCCATCAAATATTTTGAAATGAAAAATGGCAAATGGAGTTTATTTGTTGCATTAAGAACTAATTAAGAAATAAACGATTGATATTATTAATTGTTAGTTACTTGTTAAATGACAGAAATTCCGTAAGCTTAGACTAATTTCATTTTCTGACATGATAAACTCTACAAACTTTATAAACTTTTTCTTAAATCTACGAGTGTGGATGGCATGAGATTCAATTAGCTACTTGTTAAATATATACTTTAAAGACCATATCAAGAGATTAACTAGGCCAAAAATGTGCTAATATACTTCGAAAATAAGAAGCGATTAGATATAAACGATAACTATGGCTAGAAATTACAAGGTTAAGGATTAAGAAGATAGTATGATAAAGCCAAGAAACAAACTTTTCTATCTTCAGTTAATTCTTCTACGATTAAGAGTTGCTCTAATCGGTTTGGATAATAGTATCTATACACGACCAACGAACACGCACACGCACACACAACTTGGGCGTCAAGATTAACTATCAGCTTCAATCCCTTTAGTTTCTTCCAGATTTTCTCCTCTTTGTTGCATCGATGATCTCCATTATCGTTTCCATTTCACTTACTTTATGTGACAAAGAAAACATAACCATTATTAGCAGTAGTAGGGGCAACCCAGGAACTAATAAAACAACTCAAATCATACTGTTTTATCAGCAAATTGCTTATAGGGTTATGTAGATCATTTAAACAAATTTATGTTTTCCTTTGAATGCGATTTTTTTAATACCAGCTCACGCTTCGACTATTGTGAGCCCTAGCCCTTATAACCTTCAACTCTAATGCTCCCTTAGGTGCTGGCATGGTCGTAGACCCTTGTAGTAGATCGTGAAGTTTAGATTTGTTAATAAACCGCAATAAAAAAGTTAAGTTTAAGTAACAAAATAAAATAAAAGTTGAGAACATGTACTACAAATCATTAGATCATCTTTCTCTAAAGATAATAGCGTTTATGTTATATTAAATTTATATAAACATAACAAATTTAGAAACTAATGACATGCATACCAGCTTGGACATATCATGCACGGAAAATATATAAATAAATGAAATGTTTTTCTTTTAACCGATGTGGGACTAGAATCTTTGATACTCCATGCATCAAATCAACTTTCTAATCCCATCTAGTCACAATCTTAACTTTTTTGTATTCACATCACTTGATTTCAGCCGCGCCTCCACCACCGTCACCTCATCCGCATTCACCAATAGTATCATTCAAAAACAATTTACGATTTTTGGCACTTTAGACTCTAGCTACTTGTGACATCGTGAACTTGGTTCAAGTTTAGTATTCACTGTTCGTGTAATCCTTTGCGGGGATCCGAATGGGTTGACCAGATCGGATCTTGGGTGTAGTACGCTGCGGATATCCTGAAAACAAAGTAACGCGTTAGCCTCGTCCGGGTGTGGGAACCCAGACCAAGCTCCGGCGTGAGAGTAAGTAAAGGATAAAAATCCGGAAGGGAAAAGAGAGTAAAAGTATATAAGTAAAAAGTAATAAGGGTAAAAGAATTAACCTAAACCTTGAACCCAAAGGGGGTATTTATACTAGTCTGATTCCTAAAAGGCCGGGAATGGTGATGGGCCTTGGTTGGCCCGATTGGGGACACACTCCCTATTTTATAGGAAGTGTGCCTGCTGAGTTCTTTGCTGACCTTTGTTGACTTCTTCTAGAAGGAAGTGTTTGTTCCGGATCGGGTCATGTGTTCCGGATCGGTCCGTACGTTCCGGACACATACACGAACAAGTCCCCCCCCAAGTGTTGATTGGGCTAACTTTGTTCGAAAAGTTTTAGTCGAATCAAGACTTAAAGCCCATTTCTTTCTCGATTGGTGTGGGCCGGATCAGCCCCTTGGCCCATTCTACGGCTAAGGCCCATCAAGGCCCAACCATCTTTTACCCTACTTCTTTGCGATGGCTGACACGTGGCCTTGGCTTGCTTAGATCGGCGACACGTGTGTTTTTACTGTTCCTTTCACGGTTTCCCACTTTTTTACTGAGCCTATAAATACCAACCGATCCGTCATTTGTTTGTGTGTGTTTTCATTTTTCTCTCAAGTTTTCCTTCTCTCTACCAATCCGGACTTCTCTGCTCAGGTATCTTTTCTTCCTTTCCTTGTTACCCTTCCGGATCCACCCTTGGTACGTCATGGCCGAAGAGAATCTTCCTGGGCCTTCCGGCTCGACCCGTTATGCTCCCAAGTTTGACATGCCTAAGTATACGACTACTCTCAATGAGGCTTATGTTAAGTATTTGGTGAAGACTTATCATATTCCGGAAAGTTGCAACCCCCAGGTTGCGCCGGAAGGTATGACCATGGATCGCCTCCCCCAAAACCGGATCGGTTTATACGAGCAGTTTTTTAAGCTCTCCGGACTACGAGTCCCCTTCTCCACCTTCCTTTTAGCCGTTTTGAAAGACTTTGGTGTACATATCTCACAATTAGTTCCCCTAGGATTAAACCGTGTTATCACCTTCGAAGTCTATTGCCGGAGCCTCTCCATCGAACCTACCTCTCCTCTATTCCGTCTTTATTATAGGCTTAGCAAACAAGGTCATTGGTTTTCTTTTGAGAAAAGGTCCGGAAAGGGTTCTCGTAAGCAAATCTTTCGTGACACCCTTACGTGTTTGAAGAATTGGAAATGGGAGTTTTTTGTCATAGATCGCAAGACCATTCCGGATTTCATGTCGTGGAGGCATGTTGACTCAGATTTGAATGATTATATTCCTCGTGATGGTTTTAGTGAATCGGATGCTCATCGTCTTGAAGAGCATGTTGTAGATTTGGCTGCCCTTCCGAAGGGAGTTTTGTATATGGCCGGTGTGTCTTTGACTTGGGAGTGCCCAAGATTCTTGCCACGTTTTATGGATCCGGAAGGGAATGGTATTACCCTTGCTTTCATTCCCCCTCTTTCTATACCTTGTCTTTTTTTTTCTTTTTATGGTTGTAAGTTTTTGTTGCTTTCGTTGTATTTTCTCTTTGTTCTTGCAGCTATCCCCATGTCTGAATACCTGAGGTTTCCCATTACTGCTCCGTGCAAGATTACTAAAGGAGATCGTCTGACTGATGCCAACCGGATTACTCCTCATGTCTCCGAGGCTCTTGCAGCCGGAGAGAGTTTGAGTGCCCCTACTGCTGCCCAAATCATAGCTATGAGCGAAAGTGAAGCTGTAAAAGCTACTCGCGAAAAGAAAAGGCTTGCTTCTCTTCGTGCTGCAGAGGAAAAGAAGAAGAAAGAAGATGGTGGGGAAGTGGTAGGGAAGACGAAGGGTAAAAAGGGTGGTTCCTCTAAGGTGAGTAAAGCTGTCAGTGACCTTCATAAGAGTATGAAGCGCATGACTGAGAAGGCCTCAGCCTCTGAGGGTTCGGCCAAGAGAAGAAAGGTTGACGCGAGTGGAGGCGCTGATGTTAACGAAGAGGAAATCCTTGATGAAGATCGCATACTTAGTCCTTCGCCCCTCCGGTCAGTTAATTTGAATATTAACGTGGATGATGATTCTCCCGGACCTGATGGCATTAGTTCGGAGAAAACTCATGAGGAAGGGTCGAAAGGGGATGGCGAACTTGATGGCATTGGTTTGGAGAAAACACGTGGGGAAGGGTCGAAAGGGGATGGCGAAGGTCCTGCTTCGGATCAAAACAAAGAGAAAAGCCCCGTTCTTGGTAATTCGTATTTGGATGGCTCAAGCTCCAAGAGTGTTTTTGCTGACGATGCTGAGGAACCTTTTAATCAAAGGGAGGGTAAAGGGGTGATGAATCTGGATCATCATCATTCGTCACGTAAGTATATTCCTTTCCATGCTTTCCTCTTACCTTGCTTATGTGTCACGTTGTCTGTTTCTTTTGTTAACAGTGTTTATGTCTGTCCGATACAGGTGTGTTTGCCGCGGAAAAGTATATTCCGGATTGGAATATCAGTGCTGCTAGCCGGGTGGATACCCCTTCGGAATGTCGCGACTTGATGCTAAATCTTGTCCCTCCGGCCATGCGAAAAGAACTGAGTTCCTATCCACCTTCCCTTGCCCTGAACCGCAGCTGGTATCAACTTGCTAGGAGCACTATGGGAATGGTCGACTCCCTTCGGCGATTGGAGGAGGAATCCCGTGACCAAGGCAACCTGATGGATGCATGTGAGGAGTATAAAGTGCTTTTGCAAGCTTCCGACATTAAGTTGTCGGAACAGACCCAAGCCAATTCTAGGCTTTCCTCTCAGCTTGAAAATGCCGAAAAGGTATGTGCTACTAAGGATTCAGAGTTGGCTGCCGTGATGGGCGAAAAATTTGACTTATCAGAGAGGCTCAAAGGCCGTGATGCCCGGATTGCTGATCTCGAGGCAACCTTGCATGTGGTGAACGCGGACAAGGAAAGGTATGCCGAAGAGGTTAAAGCCTTAAAAACCGAAAGGGATGAGCTGCAGAGCAAGTGCAATACCTCTGAGATGGGGAGGTATAATGCTATCCGGACATTGCTTCCTGCCGTGGTCTCTAAACTTTTGAACAGTCATGAGCACAAAAAGAATATAACCGATTGCTTCAACAAAGCTATTGAAGCCGGATGGGCCACAGGGATCAAGGTTTGGAGACCTCTTGAGGAGCAACTGGCCGTTGTTGCTGCCACTCCGGGCTTTGACTTGTATTGTGAAAAGAAGATGGGACCAATGGTTGATGCCCTTCCATCAGCTAAATACCCTTACATCCAGGAGGTCGCTTCCAGCTTCTACTTGCCTATTGAACGCTTGATGGAAATTGAGCCCGCTCCTGCTCCTCCCCCGACTGTGGATCCTTTGGCCGAAAAGCTCATTGATGAAGATCTGGTATCCCTTCAAGACGATGCTGATGCCTCCGGAAGCAAAGATGCTCCGGCCGTCTGATTTCTTTGTGACTTGCTTGATACTTGTTTCTAAACTTAATTTCATTTGGATGAATGTAATATTCATAGACTTATTTATTTCTGTTATCTTGTCTTTCCTCATGCCTCTTTTGATCATGAAGGTTGTAATAATGACATTGCTTTCTTGTGTTTATGTTTATGTTTTATTAAGTACATGTGTGCCCCTTTTGTGATTCTTGTTTGTGAAGATAATTGCATGTAAATACGCCTCGCCTCTTTTGATCAGAAAGAATTGGGAACGTATGCCTTCCATTCCGGACAGGACTTTACCAAATTCTTCCCTTGTTGAAGGGAGAAAGAATTGGAACGTATGCCTTCCATTCCGGACAGGACTTTACCAAATTCTTCCCTTGTTGAAGGGAGAAAGAATTGGAACGTATGCCTTCCATTCCGGATAGGACTTAACCAAATTCTTCCCTTGTTGAAGGGAGAAAGAATTGAAACGTATGCCTTCCTTTCCGGATAGGACTTTACCAAATTCTTCCCTTGTTGAAGGGAGAAAGAATTGGAACGTATGCCTTCCATTCCGGATAGGACTTAACCAAATTCTTCCCTTGCTGAAGGGAGAAAGAATTGGGAACGTATGCCTTATCATTCATGCTATTTATAATTGCTGCAAATATGCTTCCTCCTTTATTGACGAGAGGAGGAGCTTTTTCATTAAAATCAAAGGACATGACCTTTCCCTTCTGGAGGGAGTGAAGGTTGATACATTTTGAAATGAAATTTAGATAAAGCGTTAAATCGGACTCTTCCCTTGCTGAAGGGAGAAAGAGCCATTACAAGATAGAAATGGAATTACAAGTAACACCTCCTGAGGTTCATTGCATGCCACACCCTCGGGACCTCCTTGTCTTTCATGGTAGAGAGCTTGTATGAGCCATTCTGGTATGCTTCCTTGACACGGTATGGGCCTTCCCATGTAGGAGCAAGTTTTCCTTCTTTCTGAACCCTGCTTGCTTCATTCTTTCGGAACACAAAGTCTCCTGGGCGGAATGCAACTGGGCGAACTCGCTTGTTATAGTACTGTTCCACTTTTGTCTTGTACTTTGCTTCCCGGATAGCTGCCATCTCTCTTCTTTCTTGTAAGAGGTCCAGGTTTATGCGCAGGGCATCATCGTTGTCCTTTTCATTGATCATCATTGTCCGATGTGTGGGCATTCCAATCTCAGCCGGGATGACTGCTTCGGATCCATAGGTGAGGCTGAAAGGAGTCTCTCCATTACTTTGCTTCAATGATGTCCGGTGAGCCCATAGTATGTGCGGTAACTCCTCTGCCCATCCATTCCTGTCTCGACCCAATCTTGTCTTAATGCCTTCCATGAGGGTCTTGTTGGCCCTTTCGACCAGGCCGTTTGCTTGTGGATGGGCTACAGCTGTGTTGATTTGTTTGATTTCCAGGTCCGAACACCAGCTCTTGAATGGTTCATTGATGAATTGCTTAGCATTGTCCGTGACTATGATCTTTGGGATTCCGAATCGGCAGACGACATTGTCCCAAAAGAATTTGATTACTTCCTTTCCGGATATCTTGACCAAAGGCTTAGCCTCCATCCACTTGGTGAAATAATCAATGGCGACGATTATGTATTTCACATTTCCGGATGAGGCTGGTAATGGACCTAGAATGTCCATTCCCCATTGGTAAAATGGCCATGGTGCCATAATAGATTTCATCAACGTCTTTGGCAATCTTGCTACCGGTGCATGGACTTGGCATGAATCACATTTCTTTAGTTCCTCCCTTGCGTCTGTATGCATGGTTGGCCAGTAGTACCCCGATCTTAAAGCTTGTGCTACTATCGACCTTGGCTTCAAGTGCATGCTACACGAACCCATATGTATTTCTCGAAGAACATAGTTGGCTTGCAACGGACCCACGCACCGAAACATTGGTTCTAAATACCCTTTCTTGAACAGAACACCATCAACCATTTCATACTGATGTAGCTTTAATCTTAAGCGTCGTGCCTCGTTCTCGTCCGCTGGCCAGATTCCATCCCGGAGGCATTTAATGATGGGGGTCATCCAATTGTCGCCTACTTCTTCTACTATAGCGTTTACCTCATTCCGGTCGGTAGACCTTTCGTTTAAGACCTCCACCAAAACTTCTTTTGTTAAGTGGTCGAATGCCAACGTTGCCAGTTTGCTTAGGACGTCAGCCTTCTGATTCTTACTCCTTGGTATGTTCATGATTGCGAAATGAGAAAACTTTGATATCAAGACCTTTGCCTCAGCTAGGTATTTTATCATCCTATCACAATTGGCTTCGTATGTTCCGTTGACTTGGTTTGCTACCAACTTTGAGTCTACTCGGACCTCAATCCTTCCCACTTTCATTTGTATTGCAATTCTTAGACCTGCTAGAAGGGCTTCGTATTCTGCTTCATTGTTGGTGGTCTCAAAATTCAGCCGGAGGGCGTAAGTGAATTCGGTTCCGGTTGGGCTGATGAGGACCAATCCGGCTCCTGCACCTTGGGTACTGGATGCTCCGTCTGTGAAGAGGGTCCACGTTTCTGTCTCATCCTTATCTGGCTTCGGAATAGGCACCTGGAAGAACTCCTCTGCTGCCTGCCCTATAGGTGCTTCAGTTAGAAAGTCTGCCAAAACTTGCCCTTTGATTGCATTTCTTGGTTTGTATTCTATTTTGTAAGCCCCCAACTCAATTGTGTACTTAGCCAATTTTCCGGATGCATCCGCCTTGCTTAGTATCTGCTTGATTGGTTGGTCTGTGATTACATTTATGTCATGGCCTTCGAAATATCTTCTAAGTCTCCTTGATGCTTTTAGCAGGGCTAAAGCCAATTTTTCCATAGGAGAATAGTTCTTTTCCGCATCACTGAGTGTTCGGCCAATATAGTGAATCGGACATTGTCTTCCATTCCTTTCTGTGAGCAGTACTGCACTGATTGACTCTTGTGATGCTGCCAAGTACATGTACAGGGGCTCCTTTGGTCTTGGTGTGGTAAGGGTTGGTAAGTTCATGATTAATTTTTTCATTTGCTGGAATGCCTCTTCTGCCTCCGCGGTCCATTTATACTCGTGCTTATTCTCCTTTGTGATATTTTTGAGTGTGTTGAAGAATGGGAGTGCCCTTTCGGCGGATCGTGATAAGAATCGGTTCAGAGCTGCTAACTTGCCACTTAATGATTGCATTTCCTTCCATGTTTTTGGTGATTGGATGTCAATAATGGCCCTAGTCTTTTTCGGATTGGCCTGTATGCCTTCCGGAGTGATGATGTATCCCAGGAACTTGCCTTCCTCTACCCCAAAGGAGCATTTGACTGGATTCAGCTTCATGTTGATTTGTCTAAGGTTGTCAAAGGTTTCTGCCACGTCTGCTAACATGCTCTTCTCATCCTTGCTCTTGATCACCATGTCATCAATGTATGCTTCCATGTTCCGTCCTATCTGATTTTGAAAGGCTGAATCAACTAGTCTTTGATATGTTGCTCCGGTATTCTTCAATCCGAAGGGCATCTTAGTGTAGCAAAAGGTGTCTTGATCCGTGTAAAAGGCTGTCTTATCTTCATCTTCCGGGGCCATTTGAATTTGATGGTAACCCTTGTAAGCGTCCAAGAAACACTTGAAGCGAGATTCTACTACGGATTCAATTTTTTCATCAATGTCCGGAGGTGAGTAGTAGTCCTTCGGACATGCTGAATTAAGATTTTTGAAGTCTACGCACATCCTCCACGACCCGTCACTCTTCTTCACCATGACCGGATTGGAGATGTACGTTGGGTATTTTACCGGTCTGACTATTCCTGCTGCCACTAGTTCTTTCACTTCTTTGGTTACGACCTTGCTCTTTTCGGATCCTAACATTCGCCTTTTCTGACATACCGGGTCTAAGCTCTCATTGACATTCAAGTTATGTTGCATGATTCGCCTCGGCACTCCTGTCATATCTGATGGCTCCCATGCGAATATGTCCGAGTTGTCTTTCAGCAGGTTCTTTAATGCTGTTTGGCAAGCTGGGGTTAATCCGCCCCCAATAGTGGTGAGCTGTTCCGGATAGGCGGGGTTGATCATGATGCTTTCCGTACCGGATGGTAATTCAGCCGTCACGGTCTTGTTGTTGGTTGTGGGCGTTGGCGCTTGTCTTTTTGCTATTTGTCTACATTCCGAGACGATGACTGAACGAGAGACTAGCGAGGCTACTCCTCTTGGAGTGGGAAACTTCATCATGGCATGAATGGTTGATGGTACAGCTCGAAGGATCCGGATGCCTGTTCTTCCTAAGATTACATTGTATGGTGACGGTGCGCTGATCACTACAAATTTCATGTGAGTTCTTCGGACTAAGCTGTCTGATCCGAAACGGACTTCAAGTTCGATTTTTCCCATTGGTTTGACTACTTCTCCAGCGAATCCGACGAGATCAGTTTGTGTGTTCCTCAATTTTGACTTGATGCTTGTTGGAAGCTTCTCGAAGCAATGCTCGAACATAATTTCCACCGATGCTCCCTCATCCACGTAAACTCTTCGTACCAGATAGCCTCCCAACTCGGCTTCTATGATAATTGGATCATCGGACATTTCATCTTCTTCCAATGGTGGAAAAGTGATTGGGGCTCTCATCCAGCTTTCGGTTGTTTCTCTGGCTTTCCTTTTTTCCCTTTCCGGTAATGTCCGGACCATGTTTATAATCTTGTCTTGCCTTGGAGCTTCTTCTCTTCGATTGTCTCGTCCTCTTTGACGTACATCCCGGACAAGATGATTTAACTTTCCAGACTCTAGGGCTAGCTCAATTTGTTTCCTTAGCTGGATGCAATCGTTGGTAAAGTGCCCCTTATCCTGATGATAGTCACAATAACGATCCATGTTTCCACCTCTTGTCGGATTGTTCATTGGACGGGGAGGGGGTAGACGAAGCTGTGTTTCGGTAGCAAGGATTTCTTTCAGGTTCTTTGTCAAGGAATTCACACTTAGGACCGGGGCCACTCTGTTTCGGTCATGGTAATTGTTCCGGTTGTAATCATTCCTGTGATAATTGTCATTCCGGGGTGGCGGGTATGGTGCCCTGTTGTCCCTATCCCTGTTTCTGTTGTTGAAGAAATCTCTTCCCTTGTATGCATCTCGACCATCATTTCTCCTATTGTTGTTCCAGCCATGGTACTTTTGGTTGCGATCATCCCTTCTTTGGGTGGGAGGGTTGGGCTTCCGGTATGGCTCCGTTCCTTCCCCTTTTGGTAGCTCAGTGTTAGCGAATGCTTCCTCGGATCGGACGAAATCATCCAGCCTTTCCATCATGTCGTCCACCGATACAGGAACTTTGTCAGAGTACCTTTTTGCCAGCTCTGGACTTTTGACCGAATCCATAAATGCTGAAATTTTCATGACCTCCGGAACTCCATGGATGAGACCCACTTCGACTGTCCATCGTTCTTTAAAATCTGTCAATGACTCATTTGCCTTTCTCACAATCTTAGTTATCTCATGTGGGCCTTTGTGACATAGCTTTCGGATCGAGTATCTCTTGACAAATGCCTTCCTTAGCTCTGCCCATTCGTCAATGCTGTCATTGTCAAGGCTCTCAAGCCAACCCCTAGCTCCCCCTTCTAGCGTTTGCTGGAACATTCTGCACCAAACCGGCATTGGCCATTCGCCCGAATTGGCTGCTCCGGTGAAGCGATTCAAATGATCCTCCGGATCTCCCGTTCCGTCATATGTCTTGACTGTGGCAGGCATCTTGTACTCGGGTCCGGAGAAGTTAATAATTCTTTGGGTGAGAGGGGATTTGACGGCTTCCTTAAAAGGTTTCTTTAGATCCGCATCGGACACCACCTTGCCTCTTACTATCTTAGTGCTGCTGCTTCCCTCATCTTCTTCAATGAAACTTAGACGGACAGGTTCCACGGCGTTCCGGTTATGCTCTTTGACTAGTAGCCGCAAGGTTGAGATGTGTTGCTCGAGTTGTTCCTTTGTGAGATTCTGATTGTTCGGAGAGGTCAAATCAATCGGAAGGTTAGGACCTGTCGGAGTGACAGGAGTAGGACCTGCCATTCTATGCAATTGGTAGATAGAATATCAAGTCCCACGGATGGCGCCAAATGTTCGTGCAATCCTTTGCGGGGATCCGAATGGGTTGACCAGATCGGATCTTGGGTGTAGTACGCTGCGGATATCCTGAAAACAAAGTAACGCGTTAGCCTCGTCCGGGTGTGGGAACCTAGACCAAGCTCCGGCGTGAGAGTAAGTAAAGGATAAAAATCCGGAAGGGAAAAGAGAGTAAAAGTATATAAGTAAAAAGTAATAAGGGTAAAAGAATTAACCTAAACCTTGAACCCAAAGGGGGTATTTATACTAGTCTGATTCCTAAAAGGCCGGGAATGATGATGGGCCTTGGTTGGCCCGATTGGGGACACACTCCCTATTTTATAGGAAGTGTGCCTGCTGAGTTCTTTGCTGACCTTTGTTGACTTCTTCTAGAAGGAAGTGTTTGTTCCGGATCGGGTCATGTGTTCCGGATCGGTCCGTACGTTCCGGACACATACACGAACATTCACTATTCAATGATGTATACTCAATCTAAAAAAAACATTATTGACTTTCTGTTTGTTGATTGATGACGAGCTCAAGCTTTCAAAAAATCCGCGTAGTATACAGAACAAAGTTTGATATACGAGAAATCACATCTAGGAGCTTTCGAAATTCACAAGCTCTTATCTTTGAAGTTATTAGATGATAGCTTGCGCAAGCTCGATTGTGAGCTTTGTGTCCTTAAGGTTACTAGTGGTTATATTAGGTTCTATGTACCGTATCAATAATCAGTATTACTATATCTTTTAAAGTAGCTAACAATATCAAGAATAACACTTGCCATCCATTCGCATGAATCGTGCAATTCCACTGTTGCCAAAAATAATACGATGAAGCATCTAAAATCAAACGATCCACAATGCATGTAGCATTCTCCTTCCTGTCGATGGGAAGAAAACATCCCAAAAAGTCACACAGATATGCGAACCATTACGAAGCATGGCTTTCTTCACTACTACGTTCCAAACCTCGGATGAGGAATTAATTACAAGCAAAAAAATATGATCATGTGAATGAGTGAATCTTGTTCAACATTACAAAGAGGGCATCGAATGGAGGTTGAGTCGACATCGCCATCAACGTTTGATATTTGAAGACGGTCTTGAGTTTTTAGTCTGCGCCTCATGACAAGCCACAAGTGAGGAGCATGACGTGGAATGCAATATTCAGACCAAATAATATAACTATAAGACCATTGAACAACATCTTGTCTCTCTCGTATAGTGTTCTGTACGTTAAACTAACTGACCGAAAACGGTTAATTAAGCATTCCATCAGCATCTCCAACGCAGAACATCACCATGTGCTAATTCAATTGAGGAACATTGATCGTGGCTAGAGGCGGGTATCTCGTGTTCCAGTCAGCGCGCTAAGACCATGCATTATCAAGAACCAGGCCCGCTACCTTAGCATGAATAGAAAGCCTTGCATTATCGATACCCTGATATAACAAATGATGCACTAGATGACACTGTCTTGGAGTCACACGTATCGAACAACATAGAAGCTTCCCTTCCACCATAAATAATGCACCAAACATGCGACCTAATAATGTTACGGATTTGTAATAATTTATGTCATCCCGACTTACATTAGAAGCAATATCAGCGTCCCAAAACCTCATATGTTTGAGCTTATAAAATTCTTACAGTAGATGATGTGGAGTTTGGATTTGTTTATAAATCACAATAGAAAGAAGTCGAGACTTTTGGATCTTACTTTTGAGAGAATAAGATGGTGGAATGTTTTTTCTATATTGATTATTGATATTGATACATACATTTAGACAAGTGAGAATCAAAGATTTACCAAAAATACATCCTTAATCTAAGGAATAAGAAAGACACAAATTGACAATCTCCATCTAATCTCCAGCTATTCTACAGCTCATACTTATCTCGTACAGTGCTCTCGCCAACACTCCCCCTCAAGGTGGAGAATGTATGTCTATCATTCCCAACTTGTCAAGAGAGCATCGAAACACTCTCCTTTGGATTGCGATTACGAGTAGTCATATGAACCATGCTATCTGGCTCATATTTTGGTTCTTCCATGGTTTGTCTCTGATTTTTGATCTTTGCGGATATAGGCATAACATGATTCCAGAAAGGGGCGGGTCTTTTCTCAAGACTTCGCTCCTTTCTTGGTTAAACTCCGGATCTAGTCCAGCCAAGAAGATGTGCACACAAAGGCTGATAATGTTTTGTTTACCTTATGTTAATCAATTGTAGAAGAAGATGATTGAACACAAAAGAGATGATGATATAATAATTTAAGGATGGATCAAATCGATCAATGATGGGTCGATGATGATATGTGAATTGTGTGTGCTTTTTTTTATGTTACGATCTGAGAAGAAGATAAGACAGGGGTGATGTATTTAGGAGGTGGATTGGGTGAGATGTGAAAAGACTAAAATGCCCCTTTGAATATTTAATTAATAAAAATGAGATTAAACTCATCCTTTGATCTTTTGTAGATGAAATGTAAGGATTGATCCCCTTGTATCCAACCAAAATAATCCTCCTCAAACGACACAGTACAAAATGGAGAATATGAACATATTGTTGTAATTTAGGGGTTGTTTGTATTTCGACAAATACAATACAATCCCTCATGCACAACATCATAGTCTTAACTCCAACTTAGACATCATGTACTGACACCATATATGAATGTATTGAACAATTTTCCCCTAACCGATGTGGGACTGAAATATTTTGAAAATATGATAGTCTTTACCATTCGATTAAAGTTGAGCACATTTACAAAGACTTACATTTTATGCACGACAAATCATGAGTGAATGAAAACAGTTTCCTTTGCCGATGTGGGATTGAAAACTTATGATCATATGTACCTACTTCTCATGCATCATATCCTTACTTCCTAAACATTTTGTGAACGACACATTACATAAATTAATGAAACAATATTCCTCTAGCCGATGTGGGATTGGGATATTGATAGCCTTTTCTCTTCTTGTGCATGAAATTGCTTCTTTATTCAATCTAATCAAAAGACAAACTTTAATATGTCGTATTGGCATCAGTTGTTTTCACCGGAGAATACTCATCGTCTTCACCGTCGTCATCTCATAAGCATCAATCGTAATTCTCGAGCCTAATCGATTTATGAGGTGTCGGCACATTAGACACTAGCTGCTCCCTACAAGAAAATTGAGAACGGACGACCATATTTTCCCCTGGGACATATGTTCCCGGGAAAACATAAATGACAAAAACGGTCCGACATGGCATTTTTTAGTTGAATTTTTTTGTAAAATTTGACTAGAGTTTCCTAGAAGAAATGTCCCCAAGATTCTTTTAGTGAATTTTGACCAAATTAAACACCAAGAAACTTTCCTGTTTTTTCACCGAGGACATGTCTCTAGAGAAAGTTTGGACCGAAGTATGAAAAGTTGATCAATATAGAACATCTTTTACAAGTGTGATTAACGAATGAATGTGGCATTAGATTTTCCCGTGACTATATCATGACGTTAAACTACAAAAATCACTTACCTTTTCTGAAGTTAGCCTTCGAAACTTCTATTAAAGTTTGTTACGCTTTCGAAACTGTTATAATGCGCTGGAAACGAGTCGAGGCGAGCTCGAACCTGCTAGAGCTAAAGATCAGTTCGTTTAAGTTTTACGAAGCCTGATCTCGAGCTCGGCTCGTTTCAAACTTTAGTATTTAGACTCGGGCTCGTCTCGTTTATATTATTTAGTGATATAAAAATAATGCTTGGCTCGAGCTCATCTCGACATATATTTAAACTAGGCTCGTTTAGGCTCGCACGCACAAACAAGCTTTGTACGTTAAGCTCGGGCTCGAGCACGTTTAATAAACGAGTTGTAAAGGCTTGAATCATTCGAGTTTTCACCAATCCGATCTCGAGCTTTTTCATGAATGACTAGGATCTTTTCCACTCAGATTATACGGATATGTATGTCAAATTTATTGGTCAAACATAGTAGTGTACTTTTTAGCTTGTGCATGAAAAATTCCCAAAATGTCGTGAAAAACGCTGATAGTTGCACTGACAGGGAAACGCAAACAAGACGGCAAAGGAAAGCCTGTTGAGAGTTGGGACTTGGGATGGATGGAGCTGTACAAAAAAAAGGCATGATGCTTTCAACAAAAAAAGCAAAAATTGGTCAAAATAGCATTATGAAACATGAGAACACTAGTAATCTAGTACGCAACCAACTCATAAAACTTATCATAACACTTGCATATGATCATGAATGAGCCCGTCCAGAGCAACTGCTGCTAAAATCGCTATATCTTGGTCAAGGATGTCCTTTTTGTTTACGGTTTAAATAAATTAAAAGAAAGTACATGGCAACATAGTCTGCTGTAGCACAATTGCTAAATTATGAATTTGCCAAGTTTCGGCTCCTACTCTGGTCAGGAGTCCTAGGTTCGAGTCCTAGCAGCAGACATCTTTTACTTATTCTTAAAAAACCTTAGGGTTAATGGCATGTAGCAAAGTCTGTTGTAGTGTAAATGTAAAAAAAAATGGCCCATGCAGGTCCGAGACCTGCGACCTTCGCGTTATTAGCACGACCCTCTAACCAGCTGAGCTAATAGGCCTTTTTTTGTTTTGGCTTTTTATTTTCTGATACTTAAATTGTAATTGGTGACTTAATAACGTTATTTCTAGAAACATTTTTCTTTGGAAACATATGTTTAACAGCTAAACAACAACACAAAGAACAATAAATTCGATTGTACTAGAAAGATTTTTGTGGTTAAACTTATTGAATGGAATTTAAAGAAAACTGGATAATGAATCGACTTACATCTAAGTAAGAATGAAAATAAGATTGCATTAAATATTAAGTAACATTTCAATGTGCACAGTACGTTAAAAGTTGATTTAATCAATCTAATCAAAATGAAAAATGGCAAATGGAGTTTATTTTTCATATTAAGATAGGATTGATAACAATGTGGCACATGCAAAACGCATTCTATCTTATGTTGTTGTTTTGGAAGAATCGGTCACAAGTGATCACCAAAGAACACAAGGTTGTTTTCATGGATGTTTCGTTACCTGGTTCAGACAGTTACAATGTTGCAAGACTTGTACATGAAAAATTCTCAAGACGCCATGAAAAACGGCTGATAGTTGCACTGAGAGGCAACACAGACAAGACGGCAAAAGAAAGCCTGTTGAGAGTTGGGATGGATGGAGTTGTACTAAAACCTATTTCAGTGGAGAAGATGAGGGTTGCTTTATCTGAGCTTTTAGAGCATAAAAAGGTACGTACTACATGAAGCGTAATAGTACCTTAATAACCATGAATTTTAGACCTGTACATATTGCTACTTTTTGAGTACATACCGTCTCTTATTGCTACTATATGATAGAAGATCGTAATGTTGTTCAGAAACACTCGACTCTGGATTTACGGAGTTTTCTAGTGATTCAGAGTTTAATCTTCGATTTATGCTATAATTATCGGTTTTTGTTTTTCTTAGTTGCTTCGTTTCATAAATAGTGTTTATGAAAATAGTGTAATCAGTTAACCATCTTGTAGAATTTCTATATATCGATCAGATTTTGTTCGTCTATGAAAAACCGTTGTCGTGAAAATAATCTTAACATTGAAAGTTGATTTGTCAAAATACAAAAATCGACGACTGTTATGTTTATAAATTATATATAAACATATCAACATAACACATCCGAAAGGTAATAACATACCATTGGTCCCAACTTGGATATTGTGTGCACGTCAAAGTATATAAGTTAACGGAATTTTTTTCCCTTGACCGATGTGGGACTTGAATCTTTGATACAGTCTTTTCTCTTCCCATGTATCAAATCACTACTTTCTAATTCGATCAAATCACAACCACAAACCTTAACTTTGTTGTATTTGCATCACTTGATTTCACCCGTAACTAATCTCCACCTCCACCACCATGCATCACCTCAACCGCATCCGCCATAGTATCATGCAAAAACAATTTACTTTGTGAGCTAATTAATTAGTTCAAGTTGAGTATTCACTAATGGTGCAAAACATGTTTTACAACCCCATACCAAGAGTGTAAAGCAGTTGAACTACTGATCGAAGCTAAGTGAACATGAGAAATAGGTACACATGGGTCGGGATACGTAGTATATGCATGTATACCTATGGAACCGATTAAGGCTCAAAACGTTTAAAGAAAAGAAAAAGCAAACTACAGATTCAGGTTAAACATAAGCATTACCTGAGAAACTGAACTATGCTTGAAATAAATGAACCCTTGTGCTTGTTTTATCATACTCTATAATTTGTTTCCCCATCGATGTGGGACAAAAAAACCCATCTATTTCTAAATTCTTCTTGTCTCGAAATGTAAGAGCATCTCTACCAAGCGGGAAATGTTTAACTACAAACGATTAGTTACCGTTAGTCCCTTATTTAAAATCAAATACGACAATCGTAATTTATTTAAAATGTTAGACCGTGGTATTTGAGTTTTGTCAATTGTGAAGGAAATACGTACATGACTAAATTCTGATCTAAATTGTAGTAAAGCTCGTTAAATTATAGTAGAGCTAAAAAATGTGCTAATATACTTTGTAACATAATTTTCGCAAAGAAAAAATATTTTAACATTTTGTTTTTCTCACAACGATATCTCGAAAAACGACAATTTAAGTTGTGCCTAATTCTATCTAATTGGCTAGATGAACCGACAATGACTTCGATTCCAGACTGAACCCGATAGTGACTTTGGTTCTCACCGGTTATTTATAACTATATGCTATATTTCAGTGTACTATCAAACTTTTTGAGGGTATTTTTTTCGTATAATTGAATTTAAGATTGCAAATTAATATACCTTGAATACAAAGTCAAAGTAACCTCTTTTTAGTGCATGTTTCTTATTAACTAAAAGTGGCTGAAGTCATTCCAAAACTTACGACATAACACACATTCGTATTCGATTGGGCTTCTCTACAACCATTACGACTAACAAATCTCACGGATGGAGATGGATCCCACGGTTTGGAACTCTAGGCTTGTTAAGTTTACACAGTTTAAATAAACCGTTTAGGTTTTGGGGCGCACCTCGTGAAAGGAGGCTTCCGCTTGACCCTCACCCCTCTAGCAAGGGACTTTGCCCCTTGACCTTTGCGTCTTTGTCGTGATGGTATCAAGTTAACAGCGACGAATGTGCATTTCTCCTAACTAGTCTTGAGTTAAATTTATGTAAGGCTGTCAAAATCGTGATTGTCGAATTTAAAGTTTAAACTTTTTTTAAAATCACAATTAAAAATTTTGAGATCATGAAGTTTGATAAAAGATCAAAATAAAAAAAAAAGTTTTGAGAATATGAACATGTCATCATGCATCGGAAGAGTTTAAAGTAATTGGACAAATACTTTAAAACCCCGCGTACATAACATCATAGTCTTGATTCCAAATTAGACATCATGTGCCTGACACGATATATGAAGGAATGGAACAAATTTCCTCGAACCGATGTGGGAATGAAATGTTGATAGTCAATACCTTTCACTCATAATATAAAAGAGTTGAGAATATATACAAAGGCTTAAGTTTTATGGCTACTTCCTAAATCAATCTAATCAGTCAGAAAGCTTAATTTTGTCGTATTCGCATCGCTCAATTTCACATGAGAGTACTCGCAGGCTCCACCACCGTCACCTCATCCGTATCCACCATAGTTAGCGTGCCTAAACGATTTACGAGGTGGCGACACTTTAGAAACTAGCTACTCACTACAAGAAAAGCGAAAATGGATTACCACATTCTCCCGTATGAAAGTTTAGGCAAAAGTTTGAACAAAAACGTTGACCAAGATTGAACATCTTTTTACAAGTGTGATTAACGGTAATAATCGGGCAACCTGGACTATATCTTGTTGTTAGACTACAAAAACCACTTGTCATTTCCGAAGTTTCCAGTTGATTCGGAAGCTTTCGAGCTGCTATTAAGGTATGTTACGCTTTCGAAATCACGTTGTGCGGACTTAAACTAAGGTAATTAACTTTCACTTCATCTGGTAACATTTCGCATATTTTGTTTAATATAAAAAGTACGTTAAAAGGTGATTTGATCAAATAATTCGAAATGAAAAATGGCAAATGGAGTTTATTTGTTACATTAAGAAATAAAGGATTGATATTATTAACTGTTAGCTACTTGTTAAATGGCAAACATTACGTAAGCTTAGACTAATTTCAATTTCTGCCATGATAAACTCTAAAAACTTTATAAACTCTTTCATAAATCTACTATTGTGGATGGCATGAGATTCAACTGTTAGCTACTTGTGAAGTGTGCTAATATACTTCGTTGATGCCAATAAGAAGCGATTAGATTGTTAAATTTATCAAACTTACTCTTTTATTCTTTGGTTACGATTATTTGGTATTCTCTTGTGTTGTTTGTTTGTGCAAGAACTTGGTTGTTTTTCCTTCTCTTGGGCTTTTATGTTGGGCTAGCCGTTGAGGCCCATTTGGACTCTTGTGGTGCACTTGCTTACATAACCTAGCTCAGCTAGGGTTTCTCTCTCATTCACTCATATTGTTTCACACACACATTGTGTGAAACGCTCTCTCTTCTCAAACACAGACGGTTTCTTCCATGGGAGGATCTTCATCTTTGTTTCATCTTTTAGATTAGATTTATTGAGTGTTGAGTGAATCTATAGTGAGGAAAACGGATCAACCTAGTTGGGACGTTTTCACCATTTATCTTGTATTGTACGATTAGCACCCATTTGGGGACTAATCCTTTATCTGTTGTTACTGATCTTGAATCTTGTTAATAAATCACCAAGGGGTGGCTGGTTGGGTGATTAATCTGTGTCTTTATCTCTTTTTCATGTTTTAACATGGTATCAGAGATTAAAGATCTTGGATTGTATCTCTAATCTTGCTCACTCTTGTTTATTTATTTTTACTCGAAAAAATTAATTAGGGTTTCCTGAAATCCTAATTTATTTTTTGGGGTTTCTTGATTCTGTTGCTCTTAATCGCTTCCCTGTGCGTTGCCGTTGATTATACTGGTGTTGCCGTTGGTTTTCTTGCATTTAAAAGTTAGGGTTTTGTGAAACCCTAATCTTTTTTTGGGGATCTTGCTTGTTTGGTCCTCAGGAAGCTAATATTGGTGGTGCCGTTGATCGATCTGGTGGTGCCGTTTGTTGATTCACTCTTTTTGATTGAATCTTTATTAGGGTTTTGAAACCCTAACTTGGATTCTTGGTGGTGTTCTACCCATCCTCTAGACTAAGTGAATCTAGAGATTGGGTCCTTTATCTTGCTGTATTGCGCTGTAAGGTTTTCTTTCCTCTCTTATCTCTCTATTCTTGGTTACTTGAGGGTTACTGTCGCCTGTTCTGTGGGTGCAAACGGATTGATTAACTCCTTGACCCTCCAGCCTTGACTGGTGTGGATACCAGCTATGGTCAATCCCAGTCCACAACTGGCATTTCTGGTAACCCTATTCTGGGTGTTGGTTCTTTTTGGTACTTCTTATATTTGTTTATTTTTATTTCTTGTGCTTATTTGGTTGCTGGTTTCTGATTGGTTGATTGGTTTATATCTTTTTTGTTGCCTGCTCTTGTTGCTTTGTTATCATGAGTGCTGGCTCTAGTACTCCACCTCCTGTTAACACAGGTGGTGTTGTTACTGAACCTATTTTGATCAGCAGCCTTGATGCTGGTGATCCTTTGCATATTCAGAATAGTGATAGTAGTGCTACTGCTTTAATTCCTTTTAAACTTCTTGGTACTGCTAATTATCGTATGTGGAACAATGCCATGAAACTTGCTCTTCAATCTAGAAATAAAATTGGTTTTATTAATGGTACTTGTTTGAGAGAGACTTATGTTCACAGTCATGCTTTATCTGCTTAATGGGATAGATGTAATGCTATGGTCTTAACTTGGATTATGAATTCTGTGTCTCAAGATGTTTATATGGGATTGGTTTATTCTGAAAATGCTTCTGATGTGTGGAATGAGTTATCTGAAACTTATGATAAGGTAGATGGGTCTGTTGTGTATAACCTCCTTCAAAAAATTAATTCTGTGAAACAAGGAGGCACATCTGTTGCTGAATACTATCATAGACTTAACTCATTATGGAGGGAGTTTGATGCTTTAACTAAATTACCTAAATGTGTGTGTGCTATTAAGTGTTCTTGTCCTGCTAGTACTGAATCCATCCTGCATCAGCAGCTCATGAAGCTTATGCAGTTTCTAATGGGGCTTGATGAGTGTTATCAACCTGTTAGAACTGCCCTTCTCACCAGGGACCCTCTCCCTGATGTGAAGGATGCTTATGTGATGGTTTCCAGGGAAGAGTCACATAGAGGTATCCCTGAACCTTCTAGTGTGATTGATCCCAAGCCCAATGCCACCTCTTTTGCTGCCAAGTCCTTTGGTCAGCAAAGGAGAGGAAATTCTTTTAATCCTAATAAGAATTCCTCAAAAGGTGGCAATCAATCTTCCCCTAATAGGGGCCCCAATCCTAATCTCAATTGCACTAATTGTGGGATGATTGGTCATACTGTGGATAGGTGCTATGAGATCATTGGGTATCCTCCTGGATACAAAAGGCCCTCTAATCCTAAGAATTATGTGTCTAAAACTAATTTCAATGCTAATTGTGATATTAAGCTGAATGATGTTAAGACTGTTGACAAATCTGCTACTTGTGATGTGCCTTCTTCCTTCACTTCTGATCAAATGAGGAAACTTCTGCTCTTGATTAATGATCCTTCCCCTGGCAACATTCATGCCAACATGGCAGGTAGTTGCTCCTTTTATAACTTTAATGTCTTGTTCAATATTAATTTTTCTAGATACTATTATGGTCACTTGAAAGGGTTGGTTACCACTATCACCCTTGGATGGATCATTGATTCTGGGTGTAACCAACACTTGACTGTTTCCACTATTGGTATGTTCAATGTTGTTGATGTAGCCAATCTCAGTCTCACTGTGGGGCATCCCAATGGGACCATTGCCACCATAAGTCATGTGGGTAATTTGAGATTGTCTAACAATGTTATTCTCTATGATGTCCTTGTGGTTCCTGGGTATTGTGTTAGTCTTTTATCTGTTAATAAATTAATTAAAGATAGTAAGTTGTATGTGGGTTTTGATGAGGATAAATGCTATATTCAGGATTTGACCAAGGGAATTACTCTGGGGACTGGTAGTGAGTCTAGGGGCCTCTACTTGTTTGACCTTGATAAAAACAACAAGAGTGTAGGTAATGTTAACATGATTATGTCCTTTAATGTGTCCAAAGACTTATGGCATAGCAGACTTGGTCATCCTGCTGATCAAGTCCTCTCTGCTCTCAATTCTGATCTTAACCTCTCAAAAAACACTTGTGTCCCTGTTTGTGATGTGTGCCATAGGGCCAAACAGACAGAGAACCATTCCCTTTAAGTGAACACAAGTCCACTCATCTGGGTGAGCTTGTTCACCTTGACTTGTGGGGTCCCTACAGGATCTCTAGCAGAGAGGGGTACAAGTATTTTTTGACCATTGTTGATGACTATTCCAGGGTTGTTTGGACTTTTCTTTTAAAAAATCAAGATGAAGTGTTTGACACCTTTGTTAACTACATAAAACTGATTAAAAATCAATTTAACATAAATATCAAGGTTGTCAGATCTGACAATGGTACTGAATTTGTTAACAAGAAAATGCTCTCTTTGTTTTCTGACCTTGGAATGGTCCATCAAACCTCTTGCACTTACACCCCTCAATAAAATGGGATTGTTGAAAGGAAACATAGGCACTTGCTCAATGTTGCAAGGAGCCTTATGTTTCAGGGGGGGATTCCTCTTAGTTTTTGGTCTGATTGCATTCTAACTGCTGTGTACCTTATCAACAGGCTCCCCTCATCTGTCTTAAAAGGAAAATCACCCTATGAACTGGTTTATAACAAAAAACCTAATCTCTCTCACATTAGGTGTTTTGGGTGTCTTTGTTTTTCTACAAATTTAAACAACAGTGATAAACTCTCCCCTAGGTCTGAGAAATGTGTCTTGATAGGGTATTCTGCTGGTAAAAAAGCTTATAAACTTTTAAGTTTGGACACTAAGGGTGTCCTATACTCTAGGGATGTGAGATTTTATGAAACTGTGTTTCCTTTTAAAATGAAAAACAATAAGGATGGTGATTTGGCTGATGTGAAAACAAGTGATGTTGAACTCCTTTCTTTCTTTGATAATCCTACCCCTATAAGACCCAATGATGAAGAGAGAGCTACATCTACTGAGGATGGTAGAATCCCTCCAAGTGATGAGTCTAACACTCAACAATCACTTGGAGAGGATTCAGCAACCCAAATAGATGATAACATTCTATCTGAGGGCAACATTCAAAACTCTTTGCCTATTTCTTCTGAACCAGTTCACAACATTGATAATCTTGTGACTAATGAGGTGCCTGTCCCCATTAGGAAGTCTGTGAGAAGTACTAAGGTTCCTGCTAAACTTAATGACTATGTTATTGATAGCAAACTTAGATATGGTATTGAAAAACATGTTAATTACTCCAGACTTAATTCTGTGAACCTTTGCTTTGCCACCACCCTCAACAAATCTGTTGAACCTTGCTCTTTCAATGAAGCTAAAAATGACCCTAATTGGATTGAGGCTATGAATAATGAAACTGAGGCCCTTATTAGAAACAACACTTGGACCATTACTGACCTGCCCTTGGGTAGAAAAGCTCTTGGTTGCAAATGGCTGCATAAAATTAAATATGGGTCCTCTGGGGTTATTGACAAATATAAAGCTAGGGTGGTTGCCAAAGGGTTTGGTCAAAAAGAGGGGATTGACTTTGATGAGACCTTTAGTCCTGTTGTCAAAATGGTCACTGTTAGATGTATTATGTGCATTGCCATGGCCAATGATTGGCCTTTGTTTCAAATGGATGTTAACAATGCCTTTCTCTATGGGGATTTGGAAGAGGATGTCTATATGACCCTTCCTCCTGGATTTGATAATCCAAATCCCTCTAAGGTTTGCAAGTTAAACAAGTCCCTTTATGGTCTAAAGCAAGCCCCAAGGCAGTGGAATGCTAAGCTTACCACTGACCTGGCTGAGCATGGCTTTGTTCAAAGTAAGTTTGATTATTCTCTCTACATTAAACATACTGGTAATGTTTTTATTATCATTCTTGTGTATGTTGATGACCTTGTTGTTACTGGCAATGATTTGTCTGAAATTGAGAAATTTAAAAGGTTTCTCAAAAACAAGTTTATGATTAAAGACCTTGGTTCCATGAAATATTTCCTTGGTATAGAGGTTCTTTACAACAAGTCTGGTGTGTGTATGACTCAAAGAAAATATTGCCTTGACCTTATTCATGAGTTTGGTTTATTAGCTTCCAAACCTGTCACCACTCCCCTTCCTGAGAACTGTGTTCTTGCTGTGGAAGAGAGTTACTCTGATAAATTCCTCATGAATGTGTTTAACTATCAAAAACTTATTGGCAAACTTATTTACTTGACTCACACCAGGCCTGATATCTCTTATGCTGTCCAATGCTTAAGTCAGCACATGCATGCTCCCTTACAATCTCATCTTAAAATTGCATTGAGGGTTTTTAGATACCTTAAAAATGCTCCAGGGATTGGCATTCAAATTTACAAAGATAAGCAGCTCAAGTTGTCTTGTTTTACTGACTCTGATTGGGCTAAGTGTTTGAGAACCAGGAAATCTGTCTCTGGCTATTGTGTGTTCCTTGGGAATACTCTTGTCTCATGGAAGAGTAAAAAACAACCTACTATTTCCAGATCCTCTGCTGAGGCAGAATATAGATGCATGGCCAATGCTACATGTGAGGTCATTTGGATTTCTAACTTGCTTAGTAACCTGAGCATACCTAGATTGTTTCCTATAAACTTGTATAGTGATAGCTCTTCTGCTATTCAAATTGCTGCCAACCCTGTCTTTCATGAAAGGACCAAACATTTTGAGGTTGATGTTCATCTTGTGAGAGAAAAGGTGCAGTGTGGGATTATCAAAACAATCAAGGTTGCCTCTGCTGATCAAACAGCAGATCTGTTCACTAAGGGTCATGGTTCCCTCCAACATTCCAAATTGTGCAAGCAATTAGGAATGGTGGATATGTTCAAAAGGTAAACCTCCCTGCTGGTAAGTTTGAGGGAGGATGTTAAATTTATCAAACTTACTCTTTTATTCTTTGGTTACGATTATTTGGTATTCTCTTGTGTTGTTTGTTTGTGCAAGGACTTGGTTGTTTTTACTTCTCTTGGGCTTTTATGTTGGGCTACCCGTTGAGGCCCATTTGGACTCTTGTGGTGCACTTGCTTACATAACCTAGCTCAGCTAGGGTTTCTCTCTCATTCACTCATATTGTTTCACACACACATTGTGTGAAACGCTCTCTCTTCTCAAACACAGACGGTTTCCTCCATGGGAGGATCTTTATCTTTGTTTCATCTTTTAGATTAGATTTATTGAGTGTTGAGTGAATCTGTAGTGAGGAAAACGGATCAACCTAGTTGGGACGTTTTCACCATTTATCTTGTATTGTACGATTAGCACCCATTTGGGGACTAATCCTTTATCTGTTGTTACTGATCTTGAATCTTGTTAATAAATCACCAAGGGGTGGCTGGTTGGGTGATTAATCTGTGTCTTTATCTCTTTTTCATGTTTTAACATAGATATAAACGATAACTAAATATGGCTCCAAATAAGATTGAGAAAGTATGATAAATCCAAGATATAAACTTTGTCTATCTTCAGTTAATTCTTCTAGGATTGAGAGTTGCGTTAATCGGTTAGGATAATAGTATCTATACACAAACAACAAGCACGCGCAAACACAACTTGGACGTCAAGATCACCTATCAGCTTCGATCCCTTTGTCTTCTTTCAGATTTTCTCCTCTTTGCTGCATCGATGAACTCCATTATCGCTTCCATGTCACTTACTTTGGGTGACAAGCAAAACATAACCATTTGTAGCAGTAGTAGGGGCAACCCATAAAGTAAAAAACAACTAAAATCATACTATTTTTATCAGCAAATTGCTCATAAGTGATAAAAAAAAATGTGAATGAGGAAAAGAGCACGGGAGATGATCCTGAGATGCAAAATTGTTCATGTGTTGGCGTATACTGAATGTTCACCCAAAAAAAGTTGAATACGTGGACACATCATTAGCATGGCACACATGTGTGGTTTATATGTCCATATATAAACCGAACATGTTTGAAAGCTAACAACATTGTCTTGTTCTCAGCTTGAATATTTTATACATGTTAAATATATAACTATATAAGTGAATGAAATGTTTTTCTTTTAACCAATGTGGGACACTCTTTGCTCTTCTCATGCATCAAATATGAAAAGATAATATAAATAACAGAAAATTAAACTTTGAATGTCAATTTTTAAGATATAACAAACACCAAAGTCGCAACAATTTTCAAACGGTTACCATAGCTACTTTGATGTAACCTATTGTTTAATTATCAATAGCATTATTAGAGAGCTAGGTATGGTGACATTGATGCCTCATCATTCCTAGGTGGCATCTCGCCACAACCCGCTATCACACCATATCCCTTCGTCATAGCCTCACCAAAGCTCCCTTTTCCATCTAACAGAGGAGCAAAAAAAAAACGGGCCCCACAAGTATATAACTGTTGCAATTTTATTGGAAATTTTATTTTTTTATTTTATCCCCTTTCCATTATAAATACACTACAAAATTCACATTTTTTCCTACAAAATTCTCAATTAATTTCAAACTTAATTCCAAATCAAACAAATAACATTTCTTGTTAGAATTTTGATACAAAACCATGGTTGATAAACTAATTAAAGAAGACAGCGTTCGATAAAAAGCGATGATCGATTTAGCTCTCCAATATGAAACTGCATCCACTGCTAAATTTGACTTGCACGAAGCATATGAAAAATGCATTAATATTCCTAAAGAAAGCCATGATTCGATCATCAAATTTTTGAAACAAGCATCAGACAAAGACTATGAGATGCATAATGGTTTGTTTCGAAAAGCAGCTAAGATAGAAAAAGAAATGGAAACTAACTCGGATTTATAGAGTAGTAGTTGAGAGAGGTGTGTAAAATAAGTAGAAGTGGTCTTAGACTCTTAGCAAAAGAGGAGGTCCTTTCTGTTTACGGTTTAA
The DNA here is from genome assembly GCA_025667525.1 of Glebionis coronaria. Taxonomy (NCBI): domain Eukaryota; kingdom Viridiplantae; phylum Streptophyta; class Magnoliopsida; order Asterales; family Asteraceae; genus Glebionis; species Glebionis coronaria. The sequence goes on along the minus strand of CM046874.1, from coordinate 15,612,312 downwards.
AGGAGGTTCGAATCCTGACAGCAGACTTCTTTTTTTTTAAATTAGTTGGCCCATGAAGGTCTCGAACCTGCGACCTTCGCGTTATTAGCACGAGGCTCTAACCAGCTGAGCTAATAGGCCTTTTTTTGTATTGGCTTTTTGTTGTCCGATACTTAAATTGTAACTGGTGACTTAACAGTGTTATTTCTAAAAACATTAACAACACAAAGAACAATAAATTCGATTGTACTAGAAAGATTTTTGTGGTTAAACTTATTGAATGGAATTTAAACAAGACTGGATAATGAATCCACTTACATGTAAGAATGAAAATAAGATTGCATTAAATATTAAGTAACACTTCAATGTGCACAGTACGTTAAAAGTTGATTTTATCAAACTAATTGAAATGAAAAATGGCAAATGGAGTTTATTTGCTATATTAAGAAGTAAAGGATTGATAAAAATGTGGCACATACAAAACGCATTCTAGCTTATGTTGCTGGCTCTCGAAGATGCGTCTTATGGTGTTGTCACTACAACAACTCACTTGATTTTAGACGCTTATATTCATATATCTCCACGGTAAAAAAGTGTGTGCAAAAATAAAGTCCACACTTCCCTTTACGTGGAATATATGTGCGTCAAGAAAAAGATACCACACTATACACCGTGAAGAAACTATCAGAAACTTCACTCTAAAAAGCGTGAAGAAATGATATAAAAGTACACGCTTTGTTGCGTGAATAAATTATGTATTTAAACTACACTCTAAAAAGCGTGGACAAATTGGCAAACTCATGAAAATCTGCAACTAACCATTAAACAAATCTACAACAAATTAAACAAATTAAAAAAAATACAAATATCGCCTAAACAAATTTAAAAAATTACAAATTTATTTAAAGCCACATGCTTAAATCTCCCAACTAGTTATAGAAGATACAAATTTGTTAAAATCTGCAACTAATACAAATTTGTTAAAATCTACAACTAATACAAATTTGTTACTATCTTCTTCCGATTGTTTGAAACAAGCTCGAATCAAGCTAAAGAAGTGGCTGCTAAAGTTTGGATTAAAATGATAGGACTTTTATCATCAACTAATCAACAAGGTTCAATCTTTTGCCTTCATCGTGCTTCAACCATTGTCTTCATCAAGCTCCTAAACAACAAAAATTAAAACCAAAAATAACTTTGTATTAAAAGATATATGTGTATACAACTCAACACATAACAGTAGAAATAGCCATTTCAAACAATTTCTATCAGATACTTTCGCACAACCCATATTATCAATCTGATATATGTTTTTAGCTACTATCAAATCTAATGAATAAACTAAAGGAAATAATCTTTTTCTTATTTGTCAGATTATATAGACAAAAAGAAATAAGACACAAATTAGAACATTACTATACTCTGTTTTCGTAATACGCTTCTTACTCTTTTTAAAGCTAATCCACTCATCAACTCAGAGAACTAATGTCAAGAGATCCGAGTCTAGGAAATGCATGTGTGTAATACCAAACTAACACAATCGATAAAAATTCAATAAAACATTGTTTAGTTGTCATATGCTCCTAATTCATTTCAGCTTCACGACATACGCATACCTAACTATAACAACATGTCAAAAGATAACCAAAGTATAGCCTCGCCTAGCCAACTTTCTACTCAATTGCAGCTTGACTGAGATTAATAAGCCCATGTAATTACTAATTCAGGCTGTGAGAGCCGTTATTGCCTAATTGGGATCCTAAATGGGGACGTCTAGCGCACACTACCTATTAGCAATTACTAATTCAGGCTGTGAGAGTCGTTATTGTCCTTTACGTAATCGTGTTCATATCCCATTTCAAACACACTTGTTGATAGATGTGGAACAAACTGCCCTTTTTAATCATAATATCATACTTGTATCTTTCAGAAAGTAAATGATGGGTCATCCATGACTGATGAGTAACGATGCTCCTCCATGACAGGTGAGTAATGATCCTCATCCATGATAGGTGAGTAATGATCCTCGCCCATGAAGGGTGATGGGCTAGAACATGGCTGAAAAGAAACATACCAGTCTTTTAACCAAGGGACTAAAAAAGATATTTTCATAAATAAATAATAAACACCCACCTGATTTTCACATGTACCAGTAGTAGCAGAAGTAGAAGCCACATTACATAGATTTGGAAACGTAGGATAACCTTTGAGCATTCCAAAAACCTCATTTAGCTTTTGTTCCATATTCTTGAGTTGCAAATCTTGAGTATCTAGTTGCTTACTTTAGGACTCAACTTTTTTATTCTGAGACACTAACTGCTTTTTACAGGTCTCTAATTCCTTGTTGCACGTCTCAAATTTTTTTTTATGAGTTTGAATTTCCTTAGCTTGATTCTCTACCTTCTCCAATAATAAGCGATTTTCATCTGCTACAACTGCACCCATCATCCTTCTTAGATCCCAACAAAACTTTGATACTTGGGACACTGACCCCATACAATGCGGTTCTTCATTTCCAAAAAGGTTTTTAAGCACCTCCCTAGCAATGTTTTCCACCTCAACAGTTCCAACACGTTCATGACCTCCTAGCTCTTTTATCTTGCTAGATAAATGTCAATTTGCTTTAACCTAAAACAAACAGTGCACTTTTAATTTCATAAATCAGAGCATGCCATATAAAAATTTAAAAATAAAATTATTCCACTATGTTCATTCCCTCATATCTCTTGTGGCTTCTTGAATATATGTGTCGTCCTTCGTTTTATAACAGATGTGAAATGACTCAACATGATTCGCTTCTATTTTATTTTCCACTAACTGTAGATTAGATACACAACATCAAATATTGCATAACAATGCAAGTAATAATAGTTTTGAGATTAATTATTACTCACAAATATATCCTTTTTCCGCGCGAAACTAACAGCACCAGTGGTATGTGTATGGACGTGTTCCTTTCTTGCTTTCTTTCCACATATTGAGAGTTTCTGCATTTCATTTTATTGCAGCACAATCTCATAAGATAAAGTTCTTCATTAAACATAGGCGTAAAATATCATCACTGATTTAGCGACTTGGATTAAAACATGCTAAGCCGATACAGTCTATAACTATATTGTCACATGAAACATAACTGTAAGTGGACATCAATATGCAACTAGTTCTATTGTCTCATGGAATTGCCACAATTGCATTATATCCTAGTACCGCTAACTGTATAAATTAATATCAGACTTTTGTGGTTTTACCTGAATCAATGAATATGAAATAAGCACCTAAATGGTTTCTGACACCAATTCTAGTCTAATAATTTACAATGGCGGGAATATGAGAATCCTAAGGCTCTAGTTCAATGCAAAAATTGCAAAACTATAGACATGGGAGACTTTTGTCTTAATGGATAATGTTGTGGGAAAGTTTTGATATTCCTGGTACCATGAAGGAAGAATAGGACGAATGGCAAAAACTAGGTCCTTCTTAGCAAGTACAAGTACAAATCTCTACAGCCATCAAAGCATATGCAGTCTCGTGATAAAACAAGGTCTCTAAGGGTTGCACATCTATCAGGCCACAAACTTCTTTACAGAACTTTCATTTCAGATTATTTGGTTGTTTAAACATGCAAATTCTACTCTCCCTAGTTGCGTCAATGTTCTAGTCACATAAAATCTGCATCAATCACCTAACTTGCATTGTCTATTATGTTCATACATGTAGTTTACACAAGAACTTGGTAAAAGTCGTGTCATTTTCTAAAAGTTCTAAACAAGGGCCGTGTCAGGCCAATGATGATGAACAAAGGTGTTCAGTGAAGTTTACACAAGAACTTGAAATGAAAAGTTAATACCTTTGCTTTCGGATCTCTAACATTACTTTTATACACTCGTCATTGGTGTTCAGTGAAGTTTTCCGGTGTTTCGAGTATATCCAATGCTGCCAAGAGCTTATCATCTGTATAAACTTTCTCTTGAGCTTCAAGCCCATTGATTCCATTAGCTTCATTTAGCTTATTCGCAGTTTGCTGAAACAAGCTTGATTTCAGCCTATGCTTTACGTTCCTACGCCTCTCCCTAAACATGTTAGCAAGAACCCTGTCTATAGTTTCTCCTTGAGGTATGCTGAATCTTCGCTGCCAAGTTGATAATAAAGGAAATTAAATGGACAATAATAGTAAGTAATTGTACTATGAACAAAAAATTCATTTTTTAGCTGAATGTATTACCCAGAGTTCTGCCTTAAGCATAAAAGCACAACTCTTTTTACAAGCCTTCCAGTCCTTGACATCCGGGGGACATAGACTTGGTTGACTAAGAATTAACGTCATGAACCTTGAGCATAAGCCTGCGGAATTTTTTATTAGCTGATAATGTGTATTGGCGTGAACCAACACCCTTTCATCCCCTTTCAGCTTGTACACATCTTTTGCGGTCATCTTTTGTATCTTGATAATGTTTCCATTCCCATCTGTAAGATTATCACATGAGTTAGAATATAATATGCAAACACAAGGATAATTTGTATTGAAAAATGATTCTAGTTACTTATGATCTCAACCTCTGATAATAGATTCTGTTCATATTGATCAGCTAGACTGACCTGAACCTCCGACAATATATCTTGCTCATGACTCATAAGCGAATTTGATGTTGAAGATTGGTGTAACGTTGGCTCATGGACAGTAGGTCGGGATTGGGATGATTGTGAATAGGAAGAGGATGAGGAGGAAGAAGAGTTATGGTGCACAGTAGGTCCAACTGATAGTTGAAAAAAAGATGAGGACAGAGAGTTTTGGCGCATTTCATAAAGAAAATAAGGTCGAATAGATGGTTGAAATTGGTGATTGGTGTTGTTACAAGGAACAGAAGGGAAGGTTGAACAGTTGCTTGAAATGCATGATTGGTGTTGTTATAAGGAACAAAAGGTTGAACAGTTGTTCGAAATGCATGATTGGTGTTGTTATAAGGAACAGAAGGTTGAACAGTTGCTTGAAATGGATGATTGGTGTTGTTATAAGGAACAGAAGGTCGAACCGATGCTTAAAACGGGTGATTGGTTTTGTTATAAGGAACAGAAGGTCGAATATGTGTCTCAGAGTTGTATGATGTTGGTTGATTCATTTGAATCTGTTTTCTTTTATGATTCCGCATCGTTGATTTAGACTTGAGCATCTTGAAAACTATATCGAAATAAAAAAATATATAGTTAGTATCAAATGAATTAATAGCTGACAATGATTTTTTACCAAAGTACTCTGCATGTAAGTTTATGGCATGGCCCTGGGTGGGGGGCTTTTGCAGCATTTTGGAAATATGATATGCAGAATTCATCATGTAAGTTTAAGACATCAGCAAAGTTAAGACTATATGCAAATTAAATCAACAAAGTTAAGACTATATGCAAATTACATCAGCAAAGTTAAGACTATATGTAAGTTTTTGTACGATAAGCAAAGTTAAGACTACATCAGCAAAGAATGGTTCTTATCAGCAAAGTTAAGACTATATCAGCAAAGTTGAGACTATATGTCACTGTAAAGTTTATGTTTCTCTACTAGTCTTTCATAGTAATGGTACTTGATTACTTTTCAACATGATGATTGTGGGTTTAGAGACTCGATCCATACCATTGAGTTTATTTCACAACTACATCTATTTGTAGTATAATGACAGAAATCATAATCCAAATTAAAATAAATGAAATATGCAACATATCAAGAGGCAATGCACATACCCTGCCACTTCAGCAAGCTTATGATCTGAATGTAAAGGGTTGTAATCACCAGAGAGCCTGTATAGCAGTGCCTGCAAAAAGTTACTTAAGAGCTCAGTATTTATGGAGCTCGAATTTCAGCAAGGATTTAGCATCAACAAGATAATATAACTAGCTAAGCCTTAGATATATACGTGGGTACTGAACTACCGAATATTGATACTAATATCAGCAATCCTATATAAGAAAAAGTGATTTATGGGTACCAGGATAAGCATCTAAAGTGATTGTTGTCATTTGAACTCACAATAACAAGTTTTTGAGTTCCAAAAAACTGATCCAATTTATAAGTTATTTAAGACTAATATAAACAGGTTTTGAGAGCTAGGTAAAGAGTAAGATTTAATATGACTCGTGATATCAATGAAAAAAAATAGTTCATGATTATCTTCTTGGAGAACTCAACTATGTTCAAAATCGCTATTTGTCCAGGTCGTTTACACATCAACATATCCAAATAGCGTCACTATACCTTCTAGTATAGAAGAGAAAACTAGAAATGAAAAAGTTATCCAGGGTCACTAGTCAGGTACCCGAGGAAGTTTATTTGTTCAAATAATAATAAAGATGACCAGCTTAATGTATCGCATATAGTTAATACAACACTAGGTAACTCTAACTCACTCGCAGATCTGCATATGTTATCTATATTAATGGATTCGGTCCCTCATCCAAGATATAAAGAAAAGCACCTAGCTCTAATGATCGTAAAAAGATAATTAGTCGCTCCTTGTACCACATAAAGAATAATATACACTATACAAATGATCTTGAGCTTGATGGTTACACAGGGACACATGGATATTAGCTCTATATTCATATACAGTACAAAAATCCTAAAATAATAAGTATGCATGTAGCTCAATAGCTCTTATGAGGAAAATACTAAGAAGTACATATGCATTTTATAACGCTAGTTATATAAATTTACCCAACTTACAGCCACCATCATTTATTAAAAAATAAAGAAACACACAAAAATGAGTAAGTAAAATTATAACATAACATAACATCAAAACAGAAAATAGACAACAAGTAAAATTATAACATATGATCGATATTAAGTGTCTTGTAGTTCAGTGTCCCTACGACGCCAACAAGGTTCCTGGTTCACATCATGGATTATTGGAAGATTAAAAGGCACACATTGGGCATAAGAGCCATCATCATCTCTATTTACATTGGTCCTCATGTCATATATATCCATTGGATTGGTCATAATAACATGGGACAATCCACCATCTTTTAAATCCTCTATATAGAACACTTGTCTTGCTTGAGTAGAAATAATAAAAGGATCATCTTTGAAATTTTCACCGGTGTGTACCAATGGCCTATTAAAATTCACAAGAGAAAACCCATGGTTTTTAGCCACAAAGGAAATTCATCGACCATCAATTTCTCTATAGTATTTGAGTCCATTTGTCTATCTCTAAGAGCTTGTTTTTCGGCTAAAAAAATACTAAATGAAACATATGATAAATCTTAGACTTTATCAAAACATTATTTTTTACGACATATGATAAATATATGCTAAAAGAAATACTTACTCGCGGAAAGGTTGAATTTTACTATTGTTAAGTAACACATAGCGATGTGCTTGAGCTAAAGACTTGCTATCAAGTTCAAGAATCTCAACCTTACCTAACTTACGACCACTTGAATTGGACATATACAGCTAAAGACTTGCTATCAAGTTCAAGAATCTCAACCTTACCTAACTTACGACCACTTGAATTGGACATATACATCTCTTTCCTGATAACATTCTCATCATTCCTAAGAGGGTGGTTAAAGGGAGTCTCAACACCTTCAAAATATCTTTGAACAAAAATTAAGACACTCTTCTTTTCATCATTCCTAAGAGCCCGGGTCAGAAAGCCCGACAAGAAACTATACGCCATCACTAAGTGTTGCATGGTTATCAAATCCTTGTAGTAGATCGTGAAGTTTAGATTATTTATAAATGACAATAAAAAAGTTGAGTTTTAAATCACTTTTTTTTTAAAAAAAGTTGAATATATGGCCATATCATTAGCTCTACAAGCTGGTGTTGTTTCTATCTACATATATAAACCTAACCTGTTTAAAAGCTAACAACATGGTCTAATTCTCAACTTGGATGTTTTATGGACGTCAAGTATATAAGTGAATGATATTTTTTCTTTTAACCGATGTGGGACAGTCTTTGCTCTTCTCATGCATCAAATCTGAAAAGATTTTGTAAATAACAGAAAATAAACTTTGAATTTCAATTCAAACATTATAAATCACATGTACAACAATTTCCAAACGGTTACAATAGCTACTTGTAATTCGATCAATCCCCTTGCCCCTCATTCTTCGAGAATAAGAAAGATCCTTTTCAAGTTAGAATTTATTTATTTGGAATCTAAGTTCTTCTACTTCATTTTTATTTACTTATTTTATTTCATAAATATGAATATTTTTCCCTCTCTTTTTTATATTATTCCTTAAGTCCCATAGGGTTGATCCTTTAGAATTGTACTCATTTTCTCATTGAGCGAAGGGTACGAGATAAATCAGATTGATTAAAAGCACTATGTGAAATATTCGGGTTTTTTCTCTTCCTCTATCACATAGGTACAATGTTTGAGTCAATCGAGAACCCTTTACTTCTGTCTGAAATCTGAATAAATATTATTCTGTTCCAATTCCCTCCTGATACCTCTCAAGGAAAATATCGAATTGGATCCTAAATTGACGGGTTAGTGTGAGCTTATCCATGCAGTTGTCCACTCTTCGAATAAGAACTCATTTTCTGAAAGATCTTGGCTTTCGTGCTTTGGTAAGTCTCCGATATCCTTTCGATGACCTATGTTCTGTTGAAGGGATATCTATATAATCTGATCGATTGCGTAAAGCCCGCCGCAACAGTAGAATCGACTAACTATCAATAATATTGTATAATCAATTCCAAGATCAAAGTAATCATAATCAGCATAAGTTAAGTAAATGCATCAAATGTGTCGTAACAATTCGTACTTATAAATCACAATAAGAATATTCTTATCTTAAAACCTTCTTGAAGTAGCTTTTAAGAGGAAGTTAGGCTTTTAAAATAGCTTATTATAGTTAAAGCCTTTAAACAAATTTATGTTTTCCTTTGCAGGTCATTTTTTGCATACCACCTCACGCTTTGACTGTTATTAACACTAAGCTTCAACTCTAACCAGATACTCCCCTAGGTGTTGACATGGTCGACAAGATTCGTGTAGTAGATCATGATGGGTAGAATTGTTTATAAAGCACAGTTTTAACTGTAATTAGTTACTCTTATAGGTGCTGTTAAGATCCTTGCAGTAGACCGTGAAGTCTAAATTTGTTTACAAAACACAAAAAAAAAAGTCGAGAACATGTACAACTCTAATTAGTTACTCTCATAGGTGCTGTCAAGATCCTTGCAGTAGATCGTGAAGTCTAAATTTGTTTATAAAACACAAGATAAAAGTGGAGAACATGTACAAATCAGTAGCTCACAAAAGATAATCATGTATATAAACATTACTCTTTTGGAAGCTACCGACATAGCCTTGTTACCAACTTTGAGACTTTATATAAGAAAATGAAATTTTTTCCTTCAACTGATGTGGGACTGAAATGTTTGACACGGTCTTTACTCCTCCGATGCATCAAATCATTACTTTCTAATTCGATCAAATCACAATCACAAACCTTAATTTTCTGGTATTCGCGTCAATTGATTTCACCAGAAAATACCATCGCCCACTACTAGAAAGTTTACCTTTCGTGATCTAAAATCGGGTGTAGCCCGTGCAACACCCGGCTCCCATGTAGGTTCACCCCTGGATATGTGGTACTTATTAAAACTAAAATTAAAACCATAAATCATAAGATAATGGCCCGTTCGGACCGACACACAAAGATCGACCTATCATAAAGTTAGACTTATTTCATTTTTGTGTCATGATAAACCTTTTAAAACTTAAACTTTTTCATTAACTTACTATTATAGAATCCAAAAATAACCGTAACATTGACGGTTAATTCGTCACTATAGTTTTTTTTATTTGACTTTAACATCAGAATTGCTAGTTACATGAAATGCATCAAATGTGTCGTGAAAATAATCGTAACAACTCGTGCTTATAAGTCACAATATAAGAACCTTCTTGAAGTAGCTTTTTAGAGGAAGTTGAGATTTTAAAATAGCTTATTATACTTCTACAATTAAACAATTTTATTTTTTCTTTTGAATGTCATTTTTTGAATAAGCTTCAACCCTAACTACATAGATCGTGAAGTTTTACAATAACAAAAATAGAATAAAAAAAAGTGAGAACATGTACAAGTTATTAAATGCCAACACATTTATTGTGTCTATGTTATATTAAAAGGCATTTACGTATTTTCTTAAATATATCCATATCATACATGTAATAATAAAATTGCCAAGATAATACTTGAACTTCTGGTTTACCTGTTAATATGGTACCTCAAACATTTTTATACATATTTTACCCTTCAGCCCCAATGCCAAATTTTGCATCGTTAGTCCTTCAACTAACGATCATTTTTTGAGAAAAAAATAATTAACTTAAAAAAATTATAATTTTTCCAAAAAAAATTAGAGTTAAATTTTATTTTTTTAGCTTTTTACGCTTTTCCTGAAATTTTTTAAATTAAATTTCGATTTTTTTAAAAAAGATGTTTAAGTTTTTCCAAAAAAAGGTCAACTTTTTTTTTTTTACATTTTTCTCTTAATTTTTTTAAAGTTATAAATAACTCACATGATTTTCTTCAAAAAAAATAAAAAATTTAAATTATTTAAAAACATATTTGTATTTTCGTAATTTAATTATTTTAAAACTATTTAAAACATTTTAAAAATTTTAAAAACATTTTAAATTATTCCTTTAATATTTTTTTATAAAAAAACTTAATTTTATGTTAAAAGTTTAAATTTTTCTCTTATTTCACTTTACTTCTAAAAAAAGTTTATTTATTTCCGAAAATACAAAAAAAATATAAAAAAAAAAATTTCTGGAAAAAGATCATTTAATTATTTTTAACTTTTAAAAAATATTCAAAAAGTTTTTTCTGAAAATATAAACTTTTAAAAAAAATGAAACAAGATTTAAAACAATTTGAATAGCTTTTTTACTAAAGGTTTTTGTAACTTCGGAATGTTTTTTAACACAGCTTTTTATACTTTAGATATGTTTGGAAAAATTTTAATTTTTTTATTAGTTAAAACTTAAAAAAAAAACAAAAACGATCGTTAGTTAAAAGACTAACGATGCGAAATTTGGTATTGGGCTGAAGGGTAAAATACGTAGAAAAAAATTTGAGGTACCATATTAACAGGTAAACCGAAATTCAAGTATTATCTTGGCAATTTAATGAGTACAAATATGATATGGATATATCTGAAAAAGTACGTGGCTATTAAATGCCTTAAACTTATATTAAATGTATTTTAGTACAGACAAATGAGTTAGAACCTAACAACATGCTTTGTTCCCAACTTAAGTATTTTATACATGCAAAATATATAAATGGATGAAATGTTTTTCTCTTAACCAATGTGAGACTAGAACCTTTGATAATCTTCACTCTTCCCATGCATCAAATCAACTTTTCTAATTCGATCCAATCACAACCTTAATTTTGTCGTATTCGCATCACTTGTTATCACTGGAGACACTACAACAATAATGAGTTTAGGGTCGCCTTTTTTCTAGGGTCGACTTAGTCGTCCCTAGATTAAGGGGGGACCCACCACTTTTACGTAAAAATCTTGGTCAAAAGGGCTGTGAGGACAAAGTGGGGACCACAAACCCTAGGGACGACTAAGTCGTCCCTAGGTTAAATACATTTATTTTCCCCGTTTTTAAACCTTTTATATATATTTAAAATTAATATAAATATTTTTTATTTAAAAAGTTTAAAAAGAAAGTGGACCCACTTAACTTAGGGACGACTAAGTCGTCCCTAGGTTAAGTAAATATATTTTACCAGATTTTTTTATCTTTTTTATTTATTTAAAATTACTTAAAATTAATATAAATATTTTTTAAAAAAACGTTTAAAACAAAAGGGGGCCCTTGTAACCTAGGGACGACTAAGTCGTCCCTAGGTGAAGGAAAATTTATTTTTTCCTTTTTTGTCACTTGTATTTATTTAAAAATTTTAAAATTATTTAAAATTAATTTAATTATTTATTTTAAAATAACTTTATACATATTTAGAAACAAAATTATACATATATAAAAAGAACTTTATACATATTTAAAAAAACTTTATACATATTTAAAAAAACTTTATATTTATTTAAAAAAAACTTATATGTATTTAAAAAAAAACTTTAGATATATATTTAACACTTAAACACGCGCTTAATTAAAAATATATATTACAACGATAATAGATTCATAAATAAGAAAAAAACACATCACAAACTAGTTAAAACTAAACGTACAGATTAACACATAATAATAAAATACAAATTAACACATTAAATAACAAATAGATTACTAATCAAAGCTAAGATTTTCCATATCATTTAAAAGCTCATGAAGTATTGCAGCCGATTGACATGCGTGGTCTTCAGGAAGCCTTTCCATTTTTAGTCTTGTCTCTAGCATCTTTATCTTTAGATCTTTGATCTTGCAATTAGAGCACTCAGTTGGTGCAGATTGAGAAGGACCTGTAGAAGAACTTGGATGTGAACCTTGAGGTGTTGAAGATCCAGGGGAAGATCTTATTCGGAGTTCGAGATCAAAATCATCCTTCCATTTAAAATATTTACATCCATAATCATCTGTTTTTGGCTGTTACAAAGTAAACAAATAACATGACATGTCATTTTAATAATCACACGTATTACATAACTAAAACATTTGATTGTTTACCTTCGAAAGAGGACATGCATAGTAAAGTTTACCAAAGCTATGAGGTTGATGTGACTGTCTCAACACAATATATCCCTTTCTACATGTACACTTATAAGCTTCAAGCGGATCCATATTATGCAAAATCGGGTGGTGGTGGTGGTGAGTTTGGTATGAGAGGATAAGAGTTTGTGAGGATAAGAGCTACCATAAATAAAGATAAAAATTTAGGGTCGACACATTTAGGGACGACTTAGTCGACCCTACCTTTCCCGCCAACATTTTCCCGCCAGCATTTACCGCCAACATTTCCCGCCAATATTTGATCACTTAAACATGCTTAAGCTCAGTATTGTTTTACACTCTTAACGTATAACCCTAGCATATGGACTCATCGGTTGAACCTATAACGTATAACCCTAACATATGGACTCATTGGTTGAACCTATAACGTATAACCGTAACATATCGACTCATCGGTTGAACCTATAACGTATAACCCTAACATATGGACTCATCGGTTGAACCTATAACATATAACCGTAACATATGGAATCATCGGTTGAACGTATAACCCTAACATATGGAATCATCGGTTGAACCTATAACGTATAACCCTAGCATATGGACTCGTCGGTTGAACCTATAACGCATAACCGTAACATATCGACTCATCGGTTGAACCTATAACGTATAACCGTAACATATGGAATCATCGGTTGAACCTATAACGCATAACCGTAACATATCGACTCATCGGTTGAACCTATAACGTATAACCGTAACATATGGAATCATCGGTTGAACCTATAACGTATAACCCTAACATATGGACTCACCGGTTGAACCTATAACGTATAACCGTAACATATGGAATCATCGTTTGAACCTATAACGTATAACCCTAACATATGGACTCATCGGTTGAACCTATAACGTATAACCGTAACATATGGAATCATCGGTTGAACCTATAACGTATAACCGTAACATATCGACTCATCGGTTGAACCTATAACGTATAACCGTAACATATGGACTCATCGGTTGAACCTATAACGTATAACCGTAGCATATGGACTCATCGGTTGAACCTATAACGTATAACCCTAGCATATGGACTCGTCGGTTGAACCTATAACGCATAACCGTAACATATCGACTCATCGGTTGAACCTATAACGTATAACCGTAACATATGGACTCATCGGTTGAACCTATAACGTATAACCGTAACATATGGACTCATCGGTTGAACCTATAGCGTATAACCGTAACATATGGAATCATCGGTTGAACCTATAACGTATAACCCTAGCATATGGACTCGTCGGTTGAACCTATAACGTATAACCGTAGCATATGGACTCATCGGTTGAACCTATAACGTATAACCCTTGCATATGGAATCATCGTTTGAACCTATAATGTATAACCGTAACATATCGACTCATCGGTTGAACCTATAACGTATAACCGTAACATATCGACTCATCGGTTAAACCTATAACGTATAACCGTAACATATGGACTCATCGGTTGAACCTATAACGTATAACCCTAGCATATGGACTCGTTGGTTGAACCTATAACGTATAACCGTAACATATGGACTCGTCGGTTGAACCTATAACGCATAACCGTAACATATCGACTCATCGGTTGAACCTATAACGTATAACCGTAACATATGGACTCATCGGTTGAACCTATAACGTATAACCATAACATATGGACTCATCGGTTGAACCTATAACGTATAACCGTAACATATCGACTCATCGGTTGAACCTATAACGTATAACCGTAACATATGGACACGTCGGTTGAACCTATAACGTATAACCCTAGCATATGGAATCATCGGTTGAACCTATAACGTATAACCGTAACATATCGACTCATCGGTTGAACCTATAACGTATAACCGTAACATATGGACTCATCGGTTGAACCTATAACGTATAACCCTAGCATATGGACTCGTCGGTTGAACCTATAACGTATAACCGTAACATATGGACTCGTCGGTTGAACCTATAACGCATAACCGTAACATATCGACTCATCGGTTGAACCTATAACGTATAACCGTAACATATGGACTCATCGGTTGAACCTATAACGTATAACCGTAACATATGGACTCATCGGTTGAACCTATAACGTATAACCGTAACATATGGAATCATCGGTTGAACCTATAACGTATAACCCTAGCATATGGACTCGTCGGTTGAACCTATAACGTATAACCCTAGCATATGGAATCATCGTTTGAACCTATAACGTATAACCGTAACATATCGACTCATCGGTTGAACCTATAACGTATAACCGTAACATATCGACTCATCGGTTGAACCTATAACGTATAACCGTAACATATGGACTCATAGGTTGAACCTATAACGTATAACCCTAGCATATGGACTCGTTGGTTGAACCTATAACGTATAACCGTAACATATGGACTCGTAGGTTGAACCTATAACGCATAACCGTAACATATCGACTCATCGGATGAACCTATAACGTATAACCGTAACATATGGACTCATCGGTTGAACCTATAACGTATAACCGTAACATATGGACTCATCGGTTGAACCTATAACGTATAACCGTAACATATCGACTCATCGGTTGAACCTATAACGTATAACCGTAACATATGGACTCATCGGTTGAACCTATAACGTATAACCCTAGCATATGGAATCATCGGTTGAACCTATAACGTATAACCGTAACATATCGACTCATCGGTTGAACCTATAACGTATAACCGTAACATAAGGACTCATCGGTTGAACCTATAACGTATAACCCTAGCATATGGACTCGTCGGTTGAACCTATAACGTATAACCGTAACATATGAACTCGTCGGTTGAACCTATAACACATAACCGTAACATATCGACTCATTGGTTGAACCTATAACGTATAACCGTAACATATGGACTCATCGGTTGAACCTATAACGTATAACCGTAACATATGGACTCATCGGTTGAACCTATAACGTATAACCGTAACATATGGAATCATCGGTTGAACCTATAACGTATAACCCTAGCATATGGACTCGTCGGTTGAACCTATAACGTATAACCGTAGCATATGGACTCATCGGTTGAACCTATAACGTATAACCCTAGCATATGGACTCATCGGTTGAACCTATAACGTATAACCGTAACATATGGAATCATCGGTTGAACCTATAACGTATAACCGTAACATATCGACTCATCGGTTGAACCTATAACGTATAACCCTAACATATGGAATCATCGGTTGAACCTATAACGTATAACCGTAGCATATGGACTCATCGGTTGAACCTATCACGTATAACCCTAGCATATGGACTCATCGGTTGAACCTATAACGTATAACCGTAACATATGGAATCATCGGTTGAACCTAGCTATAACGTATAACCGTAACATATCGACTCATTGGTTGAACCTATAACGTATAACCCTAACATATGGAATCATCGGTTGAACCTATAACGTATAACCCTAGCATATGGACTCGTCGGTTGAACCTATAACGTATAACCGTAACATATCGACTCATCAGTTGAACCTATAACGTATAACCGTAACATATAGAATCATCGGTTGAACCTATAACGTATAACCGTAACATATCGACTCATCGGTTGAACCTATAACGTATAACCCTAACATATGGAATCATCGGTTGAACCTATAACGTATAACCCTAGCATATGGACTCGTCGGTTGAACCTATAACGTATAACCGTAACATATCGACTCATCGGTTGAACCTATAACGTATAACCGTAACATATGGAATCATCGTTTGAACCTATAACGTATAACCGTAACATATCGACTCATAGGTTGAACCTATAACGTATAACCGTAACATATCGACTCATCGGTTGAACCTATAACGTATAACCGTAACATATGGACTCGTCGGTTATTAATTATTACAAACTAAGTATAACGTATATTTTAATATTAATTATAATAATTTATTTTGATTTTTATTATTAATTTATATTATTAATTTTATTACATAGAAGGTAAAATGTATATTAAATGTATGAAAAATACATAGGGACGACTTAGTCGTCCCTAAATATCAAACAAAGTCTTCCCTAAAAAAACCCTCCAACAATTAGCAAATTTTTTGGGAAAGTTGAAATTTTTGGTGAAATTTTAAAAAACCCGCTTTGGGTTTTAGTTTTCCCGGTATACACCTAGGGACGACTTAGTCGTCCCTAGGTTGCCTAAGTCGTCCCTAAGTATTATTAATAAACGAAAAAAAAAATATTTATTATTATCCTAGGGACGACTAAGTCGTCCCTAGGTTTCAAATTGAATGTCGTCCCTAGGCTTCATTTACAGTAACTCACCTTATCTCATCTATCTCATTCTTACTATTTAAATAAAAAAAAAACCGGACGAATTGCAAACACCACCATCATCATCTTCTTCAACCCGACCACCATCATCTTCATCATCTTCATCTTCACCAACCCACCACCATCATCTTCATCATCTTCATCTTCACCACCAATTTGACCCACCATCATCACTTGCACACGAGCACATCAATTCGACCCACCACTTGATTTCACCACCAATTCGACACCACCATCATGAATTTATATATATTTCCCAGTTAAGGTATTTGATTTTGAATTATATATATTTTTAATTTTGATTAATTTTTGTAGTTTAATTGTTAGTATGATTAATTGATTAATTGTTAGTTTAATTGTTAAAAGGTGTTTGTTTTTTCTAGTTTAACCACCGGACCACCACCAGTCAACCACCGGACCACCACCAGTCACGGCAGCAGTCACGGCAGCATCAACCACCGCACCACCACATTTTGTTTAATTTTGTTTTTTAAATAAATATAAAGGTAAATGATTTTTTTAATCTATTAATTTTGTTTAAATTTGTTTATGTATAATTATTATTAATGTTTATGTTTTATTTCCTAGCACTGCCGTTACCACCACCACCACTGCCGTCGCGGCAGCAGTAGCCACCACCACCGGCAGCAGTAGCCACCACCACCACCAAAGGTTATTTTGGCTTATGATTTCGGATTATATTTAAGCTTAATTGATTTAGGCTTAGTTGATTTCGGCTTAATATATATATATATATATATATATATATATATATATATATAATTGATTTCGGCTTAATTGATTTAGCATTAGTTGATTTCCGTTGTATATAGTGCTTAATATATATATAGATGATTTCGGCTTAATTGATTTAGGCTTAATAGAATTCGGGTTATATATGGCTTAATATTTATATAGGGATTTCGGGTTAATATTTAGGCTTAATATGAAATAGGCATGAGTTTAATTTATTTTTTATATGTTTCTCGTAGCCGAGACCCGAGTCACAGTCGAAGGGAACCGAGTCACAGCCAAGAACTGAGACCCGTGTCACAGCCAAAAAAGGTAATGTTTTTTTTTAAATTGTTGTGGTGTTGTTTGTTTCAAATTAGAAATTTTTTTGGAAACCAACTAATTTAGGTTTTTTTTATTTTATGTTAGTGTTTGGTTAGCACTAGGACAGTCGGGACAACTTCCTCATCCGGATCTCTTTTTCTATCTTCCTATCTTTGCTTATTCCAGTCGTGACCGAGGTGTGTAATTAATATTATGCATATGTTTATTATATTATATATATATGATATACGATTGTTAGTCTTTTGTAGTAAATAATTTTAGGAATATTTTAGGATTTTATCGATTAATTTCGGAAAATTCCCGTCCGAAGTTAATCAACCTATAGAAAACCCGTCCGAAATTAATTTATTAGGAATTAATTTCGGAAAGTCCCCTGTTTGGGACTGCTTTTTGATGTTTCGTCTCATTTAGGATATGAATGCGTATAACTGGTTTATTATTTGAGATGATTTCGACAGTGTTTCTCCTTTACTCCTACGAATATGTCTTTAAACACATATTTGGGGAGTAGAGGGGAAATGCTGCCGAAATTTTCTCAAATAGTAAACCGGTTATACGCATTCATATATGGGACGAAACATTCAAAAGGTGGGTTAGGATTGCCTTCCATAGTTGCACTAGGAAGAAAAAAAAGAGTTCATATTCATTTTGTTAGTATGACATTTCACGTATAAAAAAAATAATTTATCTGAGTATGTTTATTTGCAACGCAGTTATGACAATTGATAAGAGTTGGACCACTGTAAACAATCGTAATTCCAATGAGTTTTTAGATGGTCTTTTTGGATTCATCCAGGATTGTGAGAAATTTTTGCACCCCATCTCACAAAAGCTCCGTTGCCCATGTAGTCATTGTTGTAACCGTGAAACGTTGGTTACCCTCGGCCAACTTGAGGCACACATATCCAAATTCGGGTTTGACAAACATTACACCACTTGGATATATCACGATGAACCAATTCTTCCGTTACCTCCACTATTACCATATTCACCTGATCGAATTCACATGGATGCGTTCTTCGAAGATATTTCTGCAAATAATATTCCAAATCCACCATCTGAAACTCCACCCTCTCAAACTCCACCAACTCAAACAACCGGTCCTCAACCAACCCAAACATCGGGTCCTAGTAACGAGTTTGAA
Source organism: Glebionis coronaria (assembly GCA_025667525.1). Classification (NCBI taxonomy): domain Eukaryota; kingdom Viridiplantae; phylum Streptophyta; class Magnoliopsida; order Asterales; family Asteraceae; genus Glebionis; species Glebionis coronaria. Next base: position 15,593,058 of record CM046874.1, on the reverse strand, counting down.
GAGTTACTCGCTAGGTCTGCCCAAAAGTTGTACTCGGGTTGTGATATGACCACATTGGAATTTACATCAGAGATTTAGCACATCAAGGTTTTACACAAAATAACTGATGCCGGGTTTAACAAAATTCTAGCTCTTCTCCAAAAGGCATGTTCCCCTAGTAAAGGATACAATTTCCCGTCTTCATACTATGAAATAAAAAAGACATACAAAAAGATCGGGTTAGGATACGAATCGATCTATGCTTGTATAAATGATTGTTTTTTATATTGGGGATCACCGGAAAACAAGGCAAGGCACACTTGCCCAATCTGTAACGCGAGCAGATGGAAAAACCCAAAGAAGAAAAAGGGGACGCAATTAGTTGCCAACAAGGTGGTGCGTTACTTTCCGATAACACCTAGACTACAACGTATGTTCAACACAAAAGACATAGCAAAGTGGATGACTTGGTATGCGACCGGACAGTCTAAGGAAGACGGTAAAATGAATCACCCCTGTGACGGCAAAGCATGGAAATATTTTGACATGATGAAACCTGAGTTCTCTTGTGACCCTAGAAACGTTCGATTAGGGTTGGCTGCTGATGGTTTTAATCCTTATGGCATGATGAGCCAAACTTACAGCATATGGCCGGTTATATTGACAACATACAACACACCACCGTGGATGTGTTTGAAAGAAACTTATTTAATGTTGACGATGTTAATTCCCGGCCCTAAATCAGCTGCAAAGGACATTGATGTTTACTTGCAGCCTCTAATTAAAGAACTCAAATATTTATGGGAGGGAGTCTGGACGAAAGACGCTGCTACGGGTACTCATTTCAAAATGAAAGCAGTGGTTTTATGGACCATCAATGATTTTCCAGCTCGAGGTAGTTTGTCTGGGTGGACTGGGCAAGGGTACCTCGCATGCCCTACTTGTAATGTTGACACTCCATCGATGCGTATCAACAGCAAAATCGTTTATGTTGGTTATAGAAGATGGTTAAGAACAAATCATCCAGATCGGAAAAAATCCAAGGAATTCTACGGTTTTCCCGAAAATAAGCCTAAACCAAGAAAGTTTTCAGAACTTGATATTCAATTGCAGATTAGTAAAGTCTTTAAACGTAAACCGGGGAAACATAAACCAATTCTCAAAGACAACCGCCCCCATAATCGAGATGTTGAATTGAACTGGAGTAAGCGTTCTATCTTTTGGGATCTTGAGTATTGGCCCTTTCTTCTACTAAAACACTGTTACGATGCCATGCACATCGAAAAGAATTTCCTTGAGGCTTTACTGAATACCCTGTTACAGAACGACAAATTCAAAGACACGCCAAAGGCAAGGCTAGACTTAGAAAAAATGGGAGTTCGAAAGGAGTTGTGGTTAGTTAAAAAAGATAACGGGAAGTTCGATAAGCCTCATCCAAAGTTCTCTTTCACTCCAGAAAAAAGAAAACTTTTTTTGTAAATTCATTAAAGGGGTCAGACTACCTGATGCCTTAGTAACTAATTTCATTTGTTTTAAATCGTTTTTTTTTCCAGCAAAAGATGAAAGCCCTCAGTGACCAAGTGAGAGCCAAGGTCATCCCGCCCATGTCTGATAAAGAAATAGTGGCTCAAATCATGCCAAGTCAAAATAAGCAAAATGTGTCGGGACAAGGCAGAAAGTTACCGGGTGGTGCCAATAACACAACTCGCAGGTTATATATCCTCAATAAAACAAAATGTAAATCAATTGTTCATATTTATGTCTTGTTGTATATAATGAAACATTGTTGTGGTAACTTATCGCAGGCGGGGTGCTCCACGTCGACCAGATGTTCCCTCTCGTAGTGAATTTCAGGAATTGATAGAACGAAATGAGCGACAGATGGAGTTGCTGAGGAAAGAGAATCAGGAGGCGCAACATCGGGCTTACTTGGCATCGTTAAAGGCGGATGCGGCGCAACAATATACTCAGACGTCGTACCAGCATATGGCGCAATATCAGAGTCAATTGGGTGAGTTTTTCCAGAACTACAACTCAAATACTGATCACCCAATTAGACCTCCTACTTTTGTACCCCCGCCCCGACCCTTTGTTATGCCCACCCTAGCTCCTGATTGGGCTCATTTAGTCCAACCCCCTATCCTTGGGCACAACCAGTGCAACCTCCTTCCATCGACCCATACCGACCATCTTTGTCCGACAATCTCCAACCACTCCAACCTCCCTATAACGGCACTTATCCTATTGCTCCCGTCACCAACAATAACACATTTAACCATTGTTATCGTCTTGCCACACACTCGACTCATGAGATCGGCTCTACTTCACAATCCATACCCGGAGGTTCTCGTGTAATCATAAATCCCCATGAGCACGATTACCGGTCCGTTGACGAGTTGGGTCGAGATAGGAATGTACAAAACAGTGGTGACGACTTATCAGGCGATGACGAGGGGAATGACGAGGGGAGTGACGAGGGGGTGACGAGGAGGGTGACGAGGAGGGTGACGAGGAGGAAGGTGACTTTTCACCTAACGAGGATGCGGAGTAGAGGTTGTGGTAGTATTCTTCTTATTATGCATGTTTAATAAAGTTTGAGACTTGTAGCGTTTGAAACATTTGATTTAGGATTGAATAAGTGTATTTGATGAATATTGTATCGTGACGTTGGATAATTTATCGTAATATGGTATTGTAACGTTTATTGATTTGTTATTATTCTGTATTTGTCGAATTCTGCCATTTTGAATTGAGGATTTTGTCCGGAAAAAGTTCCGGAAAAAATCTGGAAACTGCAAAACAGCCCAGTTTTTTTTTAGCCCCCAGGTACACCTAGGGACGACTTAGTCGTCCCTAGGTTATTAAATTTGCTCCAGGTTATAAACCTAGGGACGACTTAGTCGTCCCTAGGTTTCAAAAATGCCCAGGTGTCAAAACCTGGGGACGACTTAGTCGTCCCTAGGTTTTGAAAACCTGGGCATTTTTGAAACCTATGGACGACTAAGTCGTCCCTAGGTTAATAAATAATATTTTTTTTTATTTTCTGAAAATGTTTTTATTAATATTTATAAAAAAGATTTTATTAAAAATAATAAAAAAAAGAATTTTTAAGAAAAATTTTGAAAAAGATTATTTTTATTAATAACCTAGGGACGACTTTGTCGACCCTAGGTTTCAAAGCAAGTCGTCCCTAGGTTAGTCAATTTTTTCAACGTAGTGGGTTGTGGGACCCACGAAGTCGTCCCTAGGTTACAAAGGATAGTTCGTCCCTAGGATCCTAGAGACGATTTTTTAGGCACTACCTCCTAGGGTCGACTTAGTCATCCCTAGGAGTTTAGGGTCGACTTAGTCGTCCCTAGGAGTTTAGGGTCGAATAATGGCGTCCCTAGGGACGAATAAGTCGTCCCTAGGATTGAAAATTGTTGTAGTGAGACTATAATCGCCGCCTCCACCACCTTTATCTCATCCGCATCCATCGTAGCATCATGCAAAAACGATTTACGAGTTTTTTGCACTTTAGACACTAGCTACTTGTTACTTGTGATCAGGGACGAAGCCATGACAAAATATGATCGCGTGCACAATTTTTTTGAACCGTGATATAATATATGTAAAAAAATGAATTAAAACGAATGGTAGAAACACGTTCTGATTGATTGTGTTCATTTAAGACGCATTTAAAAAAATCGATGTTTTCTTCACAAATTAACACTACACATAAAAATTCATAGGGGTCACGGGCACCCGCGGGACCCCCTAGCTCCATCCCTGCTTGTGACTTTGTGAGCTTAGTTCAAGTCTAGTATTCACTATTTAATGATGTATAAACCAAAACACAGTGTCGTAAGTTCGTAAAAATTTAATCATACATGGTTTATAGGTGAGTTCAAGAAAACCTGACTTCCACTTCTTCTGATAACGTTTCCAACATTTTGTTTAAAGTTGATTTGATCAAATCAATATAAATGAAAAATGGCCAATGGCTAATGGAGTTTATTCGGAATTGCAAGTTACATGAAATGCATCAAAATTTTCGAAGTTATTTCTTTTCGGCGAAAGTTATGCACATGATTTGAAATATTCTAACACGAGTTGCAAAGCTTTTGTCAATAGTTAAGGCAAAACCAAGTGCCTCGCTTTCCCTCTCAATTTCACACGATTTCACAGGAGACTACTCGATCATCGCCACACCACCATCATCTCGTCTACATCCATCGTACTTATCACGTCAAAACGATTTACGAGGTATCGGCACTTTAGACAATAGCTACTTGTGAGCTTAGTTCAAGTTTAGTATTCACTAATGATGTATAAACTTATATTTTTTATAAATCAGTTTTACAACTAACATCTACATACTCATGTTGGAAACACTCTACATAGTTGTAAGTTCCTAACAACTTGATCACAAGAGCAATGTTTTTCAATGTTCAAAATCTAGAGGTAACACTTAAATGTGCAAAGTACCTTAAAAGTTTATTTGATCAAACTAATCAAAATGAAAAATGGCAAATGGATCGGAGTTTATTAGTTAGATTCATGGCCGGTCCTCAGGTTTTTGATGCCCGGGACGAGATTATCCAAAAATGCCCCCACTAGACATTGATCACTTTTTTTTGAAAGATAAGACATTGATCACTTAAAACGCACTTTCTATCTTATTTTTTTAGGACATAACAACGCGTCGTATTTGTTAACTCGTTGGAACTTGAAATCGGCTTTGTTAACTCGTTGAAACTACATCATGTTTATTAACTCGTCCAAACCATAAATTTTTTATAGGCAGTCGATCTTGTCGTTGGTTCTAACGTATCCTATTGAAAATTCTAACTTAAAATTGATCTATTACTTGATTCAACCAAATAAACTATTTTGGATAAATCTGTTTATCTAAACTAGGTAAAAATTTAGATAGAAAACGTAAAACAATCAAATATTTATTTGATATATGCTAAAAATTTTCGAATAGCATATGCATAATATTCTGTTTTACTGATTTTTACTGACGTATAAAGATACAAAATTACTACTTTGAACTATAGTACTAGTTTTTTGCTCAAAAAAAAACTATAGTACTAGTTTGAACTTTGCAGTCAAAACATTATGAGTATTCAATTAAGTTTAAAAAAAGTACTAGCTAAAAAACAAGTTTTGCTTTTATCAAAAAGCCCACGTGAAACAAAACTGTATAGACCAATCGCACTTCATCTTCCTCAATGCTCCCGTACCACCCATTCTCATCGAAAATGTTAAACTTCATATTCGCTGCCATCTATTTCATTGTAATAGATCCAACATATCTTACCAGATATATTTTTTCATCACGAGATGATGTGCATAATATAAAATCGATTCGGAACACCATAATTTGATGCCCTCGATTTGATTGATGTCCTGGGCGGTCGCCAACCTCGCCCAGCCCCAGGGCCGGCCCTGGTTAGATTAAGAAGTTGAAAAGCATTGATATCGGTGACAAAAGTTCCATAAAGAACAAGCACCTAAAAGGTAAAAAAGAATAGATCTTATCCATCCATTTCTAAACAGATCTTATGGTGGGGAGATCTCATCCATCTCCCCCCTTTCCACCTGCTACAAACACACACCCATACACACAAACACATACTCCAAATCAAACCTTAATCAACCTCTACAACTGTACCTACCACCGCTGTCACCCCACCGTCGTGACACCTCCGCCGCACTCCCACCATATATCGTCGATCTACAGCAATTCGTCGACACCAACTCTAGCAACACTCACTATGGCTTCATATTAACAAACAGATGGTGTTTGTTTATATTTTTAGATAGATGTGTTATATTAAAACATGTTTAATAACGAATTTTGTGAAAGAGTGCTCAGGTGTTTGCCAATTGCTATACTTAGAATGTCATGGCTATTAGTGTATCAGGTGTTCGACAAAATGTCACAATGAGAAAGCTTTGTAATGATTGATGGAGGCGAAGTGTTATGTGAATTCACGTGCTTTGGGGTATATTGTGCGATGTACGGGTGGTTTAGGGATGGTTAGTGAGGTGAATCGGTTTTTGACCTGGTTAAGGAAATGGGGTGTGTGCCAAATAAGGATAGTTATGATGCGTTATTGGAGCTGAATTCGAAAGATGGGTTGGTGAGTTTGATGGTTGTAAGGATGCGAGATGAGGAAGAAAGGGTGGAAGTGTGATAAGTTTACAATGGCATTGGTTTGTAGTGTTATTGTAGGGCAGGGAAATTTGATCACATGTTGGAGGGATTTGCACCATCACAATTCATCCACAGCTCTACATTTGACGAGCATGTCCGCATGATAAAACTATTATCAGGCTCGCTTAGGAGATGAACTTTGAAAGTTTTCTTGATCTCACCCTTGCTCTTGAGAAGTGAGATACCTCTGAAGACTATTAATGTGGTGGTGTGTATTATTTTTATAGGCTTATGGTTTGCGAGTAACAGAATCGCATGTGATTTGTGTACAATCACATGTGATTTGAGCATAATCACATGTGATTTGAGCATAATCACATGTGATTTTAGCAGAATCACATGTGATTTTGAGAAAAATCACAATCGAGTTGTATTGAGTTTGATTTAATGGTTAAATCTATCTTGTTTTAATTGACTACATGGTAACTATAAAAAGTTGATTCAATGATGTATTCAATTAAACAACTCTGTTGTTATACTTGATTTAATTTCTTATTATTCATATTTGTAATATAGATTTTGTTGAGATAAATCACATGTGATCGATACACGAAATATGTCGAATCAAAATTTAAAATAGAAAACAAGTATAAATCAAGAATCGGACTTAGTCGATTTATTTAGTTAAGTTATTGTTATTGATGGTTATAAAATATTGTCATTGTCATTTTTGATATTCATTAGTCCTTAACAATAGATAACGTGATTGGATGTTACATTTTTATCAAAGTGTATATATAAAGATGTCAAATTTGTGACCCTATATTGTCTTTGCAATAATACGACTTCAACGTGTGTATAAATCGTCACATGTGACTCAGTTATTTGTTAATCACATGTGATTCACACACGAATTACATGTAATTCTACTTGAATTACATGTGATTCAATTACTTTAAACCTTAACTTCTAAAAACCCACTTTAGATGAATCATGTGTGATTTTGTTTGAATCATATGTAATTTTATCAATATATAAAAATGTTATTCATGTAAAATATAAAAAAAAAGTTTGGCTTCTAAATTACATGTGATTTTGTTTAAATCACATGTAATTTTTGCATGAATTACATGTAATTCGATGATAATTACATGTGATTTTGCATGAATTACATGTGATTCAATGATAATCTCATGCAATATTTTTTACTTATCATATGACTAACTAACCTAAAAATGTAATTTGTATTCAAGTAACAAACATATGTATTTTATATAGTAAAACCAAATCTGATCAGGTAATTATCCGATAATAAATAGGATTCAAAAACAAAAAAGTATTTAAGCATAAAAACTCACTATAGATGAATCACATGTGATTTTGTCTGAATCATATGTAATTCTGTCAATATATTAAATTGTTGTTGTCATTCATGTAAAATATATAAAGCAAGTTGGCTTCTGAATTACATGTGATTTTGTTTGAATCACATATAATTTTGCTTGAATTACATGTGATTCGTCGACAAGTACATGTGATTTTGCTAGCATTAAATGTGATTCAAGCATTTTGAAACTTTATCATCTTCTAAAAAACTTACTGTAGATAAATTACATGTGATTTTGGTTGAATCACATGTAATTTTGCTTGGATTACATGTAATTCGCTGATAATTACATGTGATTTTTCTCACAACAAATTAATAGTTTAGACTTTCAAGTAACAAACTTAGTAGTCTAACATGGTCATTTCTAAATTAAAAATAAATCACAAGTGATTTAGGCTACAACAATAAAGAAAAAATTATACTTGATTTATAATTTTCCATATAAAACACAATAAAATATAATACCATACCAACAACATAGCAATCACTGTTAGAATCACATGTGATTTATATTTAACATCTAGATCTGCAACTCTTTGAAAGCATCTTCTTTTTTCAGATTCAAGTCCATCATACATGTTCAACAACTTCTTTTGTTCACATCTACCACATCCAAACCATCAAAATTAATGCTTTCAACAACTTCTTTGCTCATTATCGTTTTCCGGCGAGATTTGTTGTTTTCCGGCGAGGTTGTCATTTTCCGACGAGTTTTCTAGTGATTCCGACACGTTTTGTTGTGATACTAGCAATGTATGTTGTTTTAAAATGAGGCGTGGTGGCGGTTAAGGTCTCCATCGTTCTTTCTTGATTTTCGGCGAGATTTTTTAGAGATTCCGACGGTAGGTTTTAATTTCCGGTGAGGGTTTGGTGGATGGTAGGTTGTGTGTGTTTTGTAGAGAGAGAAAGTTTTGAAGTAAATGAAGGATATGAGGCGTTTTTAAGGTTTTATATATGATTGGACTTTTGATATTAGCCATTAGATAAAAAACATATGAATGATCATGATGTCTTCCTTTCTTCTTTTTTGAGTGCAGGTTTTCTATAGATCTCGACTCTGGTCACAACCTTCTGTAATAGCACCTACCAACACGATGGCTAGAATATTTGAGTAAAAAATAAATATGTTTGATAATTTAATTTTAAAATAGAAAATAAACTAAAAGAACGTCCCTAGCATGTTAAGATTAGTACTATTAGATTTGGCTTAAAATAGTAATTTGCATGACGAATGCTCAGTCTTATCGAGTTAATATGCCCTCGATCATTGTTTTTTACGATTGGACATGTAACAAAAGACGTTTGATAAAAAATATGAAATTGAGAAATGTAATGTAAGTAGATTTTAAAAACTTTTTTTTAATCGATTAATTTGTTTTATATGTAGTATAAAATAAAGATAAATCACGATGCAAAAACTTTGAAACCGTGTACAAGTTCGTTCATGGCTTCTTGGTATTTGGATGGATAAAGTAGAACATTAAATAAGCCAAACAACATAGTCTTAATCCCAATTTATACATTTTGTGCATGACACAGTACATATATGAATGAAACAATTTTCCTCTGAACGATGTAAGGACTTGAATTTTTGATAATCTTTTCTCTTCTCATGCATGGAATCTAATCAAAATCACAAACTATAATTATGTAGTATTGGCATTAGTTGTTTTCACCGGAGACTACTTATCCCCTTAACAACCGTCACCTCACCCGCATCCACAATAGTTATCATGCCGGAACGATTTATGAGGTGTCGGCACATTAATCGTACACTAGCTACTACTACAAGAAAAGTGAGAAAGGACGACCATATTTTCCCCGGGACATATGTCATCGAGAAAACTCAGTAAATGACAAAAACGATTTTTTTAGTTGAATTTTTTTGTTAAAATTTGACTAAAGTTTTCCCCAAGACATGTTCTCGAGGTTGTTTTAGTAAATTTTGACCAAATTAAACACCAAAAAACTTGGCGGCAAACTTTCCCGCTCCTTTTCAACGGTAACATTTCCTTACAGAAAGTTTAGACAAAAGTTTGAAGAGTGTTAACAGTGGTTAACAATAATCATTACCGTTAACGATTGTATGTGTGATGTGGCCCAAACGTGTTTCTCTTAGACATGTCCACAAGGAACAGTGTCGTCATAATAAGACCGATACGACCCAAGAGAGTTTGGGCAAAAGTTTGACCAAAAGTTGACTAACATTGTACATCTTTTACAAGTGTGATTAACTGTAATAACTGTGTGATGTGGCATTTAGTTTTTCCAAGACTATATCACGGTCTAAAACTATAGAAACCACTTGCCTTTTCCGAAGTTTCCAGTTGCTTCGGAAGTTTTTCCGAGACTATATCTCACGGCTGGAGATGGATCCCACGGTATGGAATAGTGAACATTTTAGGCTTGTTAAGTTTAAACAAATTAGATATACAGTTTGGGTTTTGGGACGCTACTAGGGTAGTCCCGTAAATTTTGGGTGCCCTGTGCCATGAAAAAAACGGGCCCTTATGTCGATGCAGCCGTAATAACAACTCAAGTCACAAATAAAAAAGAAACTAGTTTTCGAACATGTATCTATATTATAGGACTAGTAGTAACTAAAAAAACTAGCTGAGAGAATAAACGACATTTATTTTATAGTCTTACAAGGTCTTGCCTCGACCCTCACCCCTCTAGAAAAGGGCTTTGTCCCTTAACCCATGCATCTTTGTCACGATTGTACCAAGTTAACAGCAATGACTGTGCACTTCATGTTTTCAGCTAAACTTATATTATAAGAGTGTCAAAATTGTGGCTCTAGATTTCAGATTAACTTTTTCTAAATCACACAACTTAAGAATTTGAGATCAAGAAGTTTGAACTTAATAAAAAACCAAAATAATTTTTTTTTTTTTTGAGAATATGAACATATGAGGGTGCATTAGACTTTAAAGTAATCGAACAAATACTTTAAAATCTCCAATGCACAACATCATATAACCTTGACTCCAACTTAGACATCAAGTGCTCGACACAATATGTAAATGAATGAAATAATTTTCGTCTAACCCATGTGGGATAAAAATTTTGATAGTCTAAAAATTTTTTCGCAAATGAAGTCTAGCTCAGTTGGATGGATGCATTTGGTTATAGTCTCCATGTGGGGGAGGTCAGGGGTTCGACTCCTGTCATTCCCCATGTGGGGGATTTTCCCAGAATTGGCAGCCGGGTTTGAATCCCATCGCAATGCCTTGAAGCCCCTTAATGGGAAACTGGATGGCTAGCATGGGGGTTGATATTCTCTTCGTGAGATGATTCGAACTCGGGTTGAGAGACTTGGTGCCTCGGTGGCACGCAAGATACTCCGCTGCACCAAACTGCCGTTCAAAAAAAAAAAAAAAATTTTGATAGTCTTTACACTTCACTCATATATAACAGTTGACCCCTCCATCTTTGTCGCGATTGTATCAAGTTAACAGTAACGAGTGTGTAATTCGTACCTCCTTACCAGTTTTGAGCTAAACTTATAATATAAGGTTATCAAAATCATGGATTTAGATTCTAGATTAACTTTTTTAAATCACACAAGTAGAGTTTAAATTTTTTTAAATCACACAATTAAAAAATTTGAGATTATAAAGTTTGAATTTAATAAAAGACAAAAAAAAGTTTGAGTATATGAACATATCATAATGCATCAGACCTTAAAGTATTGGACAAATACTTTAAAATCTCCAATGCACAATATCATATAATCTTGACTCAACTTAGACATCATGTGCTCGACACGTATATAAATAAATGGAATAATTTTCCTCTATCCGATGTGGGATAAACATTGTGAATGATTTGGTTAGGAGTTTAGGACTAAACTCATACTGAATTAGCAAAGTATAGAAGGTTTTTTTAACAATGTTTGTTATGTGGTTTGATGCTATTTTGAGGAAGTGATGTACAATTAACTTGTGTGAATGATTTTTTGAGTTTGGATGCAACTATTTATTTCAATGTAAAAGGGGTGTCTGGGATGCTTATTGAATGTTGCTTTAAAGTATCTTTTTCTAAATTTATGTTGAAAGGGTGATGACATAAAGCTAAGAAAAGAGTCTTAAAATTAAACAAGATGGAAGTGATTTCTAAGCAGGATGATATTATTTTTTTTATTTAAGTGTGAAATCGTTTTTAGACAAGCTTGGCGTCAACAAGTATATGTAGTTTTAGAAATGCTCTCAGGTGCGCTTCCAATGCATACAAACCTTATTATCTTCTTTTATCACTAATAGATCATTTCCTTTCACTTCATACAAACCTTCTGATTTTTCTTCATCACTAATAGATTATTTGTATTCGTGAGCTATATTCTTGGCACATATAGCTTAATTAAATTTGTTCTTACTATACCTATTTCTAAGACAGATTGGTTAAAGTTGAAGCTAAAATCAAGAAGTCAGTTGAATTCTATGAGAGGTTTGTGTTAATAGTTTTATTTGTTCTTACTTCCCGGAATGTGCCGTAGTGGTAAAAAAAATGAAAGGGCATGTGGGTACTCAACATTGTGATTAACAATCTTTCAAATTGGTTCACATAGTTATATGATGCTTCTCATTATCTCACAAGTGACGTTTGTAGAAGCTTTAGAACAGTTGATGTCTGGATTTGACCTTAAAGTTGGCAAATTGGCAAACTGGCCCAAAGGGTTCTCATAAACCTCAACGATTGACTCCAATATTGGTGTATTTCCAAAAGGTTCTTGCCTGATCTTTTTTTGTGTGTGCTTTTCATGACATTAATGCATCAAGATTCAATTTATGTTAAGATTTCCTTTATTATTGATAGATCACTCGAGTAAAGGATGGTGTCCCGTAAGGATTGAGCTTATTGATGGTAATACAGATGAACCAAGACATACATTAGAGGTTATAATACACTTTTATACTATATAATTGTATTTTAGGATGCGCTCATCCAATCCCTCAATATACGCTTTTGTTCTCATTGATGCTACAAATACATTGAAAGCAAGGCTCATAAAGTTATAAAGCGTATAGTGAGATGTTTGTTTTAGAAAATGACCTACACTCAAACATCTCACAATAGTGAGAAGTTATAAGTTTTAACATTTACATTCTTGATTATTTTGTTCTTTGCTTTGTATTAATATTGTGCGAGATGTTTGAGTGTAGGTCACTTTCTAAAACATTTGATCCGTTTCTTACATTATTTATTAATCAAAGTTTATGAGCTATTTGAAACGCATCTTTTCTGCACAATAGTATCCATGCTCTTTTCTCTCCCAATTTGTATTTAGGTGGTATTACTTTAGTGTTTTCTTATATGAATTGATTATTTTTTTAGCCTCCTTTTGAACATTTTAGGGCTCCGAGGTTCAGTTCTAAACTTACTTGGTTTGTTGTTGGAGACTTGGAGTTAAATGAAGCGGTTGAGCAAACTGAGACCAAATTTGATTCACTCTTGAGCAGGTATATTTGTTCTTTAGACTTGACACAATCTGAATAGTCCAGGTCTAGGATTTCAAGATTTTGCGTGCATATTAGAGTTGTGGAAATACATTGTTGAAAAAAGGGATAAAACGTATTGTGTTGTCATCACCAAATAAAAAATGGCAAATAGAGTTTATTAATTTGATTAAGAAGTTGAAAAGGATTGATATCGTATAACTAGGTTGAGTGTTACAAAAATATGGTTAATGTGTTTGATGAATCTTGGATATAGATCACAAATACTTAATTACGTTCTTGAGATAGCTTTTTTTTAACGGCAAGTTAGTACAAGATCAAATGTTAGCGAGTCAGAGACTCGACGCATCCTAGTGGGCAGAGCCCAACACAGATTCTTAACAAGAAGGAAAACCCGGTGAGGCTCTAACTTGAGATCTCATGGTAACAACCTCCCCCAAAGCTCCTTAGGAGATCACCTCAGCTGCATCCACCGTAATTATTATGCAAAAACAATTTACGAGGTGTTGGCACGTTAGACACCAGCTGCTTCTGAGCTTAGCTCAGGATTAGTATTCACCAACGACGTATGAACTTATCTTTTAGAAATCGTTTTTTTTATCTAAATACTCATCTTGGAAACACCCTATACATTATTATTATACATAAAAAACAAAACACTTGCAAATGAAAAGTTTAGAAGATGTACAAATTACTGCGAATCCAAATCCTCACGTTTATATGCAAATGAACGTAATAAATTCAGAATGAGCAACAATATAGTCTTAATTCCAAATTAAACCTCTTATGCGCCAAAAATATGTAAATAAATGATATGTTATCCCTTTATCCGATGTAGGACAGGAATTTTTTATACAATGGAAATCACTACTTCCTAATAAGAAATATTACAATATTTTAATTAAGGGGTAAGTCCATATATTGATAATATATTATCCATGGTTTATACATCTAGGTAATGTGGTATTTTTATTACTAATATCGCTATAAAAACTGGCTAAACTTTTCTAATATAGGTAATGTAACCGGCTATGACATGTTAGAACTCGAAATTTGAAACAAAACAATTACTACCTCGATAAATTGAAAATAAATATACTCCTAAACAAATTCTTAGCTTGTAAATTGGTTGCTAATGTCTGATATAAAAATCTAATACGTGTGTGCTTGTCAAATAACACTCAAGAATCGAATCTTGTGATTCTAAAACAACACGATCAAGTTATCAGCATTATGGTATTTGGAATATATAAAAGTTTTTATATAAAATAGCATTATAATTCAAATTCCATAAGATATTAAAGAGTATCTATTATTTAGTTACGTTTTTCTGTGGCAGGACAATTATGACCACGGGGCTCCATTAGAGTTCAAAAATGAAATTATAACATTATCACAGATCGAGCATCTAAATCTGGTCAGATTTTATGGTTACATCGACCATGCTGATGAGCGTATTATCATGCTAATATATGTTACTAACGGAACCCTTCGTGGACATTTAGATGGTAAATGCAGCTACATGGATTTCGGTTATTGGTTTCATATCCGAGTATAGATTCTTGTTTTTTTAAGATTTTTTGAAAAAACTAAATAAGCGTTTGTTCCAGATGAAAAAATGAAGCGTTTGTTCCAGATGAAAAGATGAAGGGGATGAAAAATGAAGCGTTTTGTTCCTAATTTCGAGTTGTAACCTGTCCTAGCCGGTCACATTACCTATATTAGAAACGTTTAGCCGGTTTTTATAGCGATATTAGTAATAAAAATAGTACATTACCTAGATGTGTAAATGATGGATAGTATATTACCAATATATGGACTTAACCCTTTAATTAATCGCAAATATTTATAAACACAAATCCATAATAACTAGATGTATAAACTTAATATCTTAATATCTTCAGGTTTGAAATGTCTTTAAGTAGACATTAAGATAAATCACAATGCAAAAAATATACATAACATCTATTAAAAAAATTGAGATCATGTACAAGTTTATGGTTTCTCTACTACTCAACTGTATCTGGATAGATACAGTAGAACATTATTTGCATGGGTGATGTGACCCAAACGTCTCTTTTGATGTCCGTGGGAAAAAAGTGTGGCCATTTTTGACCAATACGTGGACTAAAATTATTTGTATTCGGTATATCCCGCCAAGGTTTTTCAAACTCTCATCGTGAACATAGCTCTCGAAGAACTTGGGGAAAAGTCTGATAAAAAAGTTGATATGTACAAAGAAATAACATCATTAACCTTATTGTAGGAGCAGATCACGATTAGATGCCAGATAATTTTTTTAAGGTTCTTTAATCTTTTGGCCCAAGCAATGGCCGAGATTCGTGGGATTTACACTTATCGCATTCGTAAATAAATTATGTATATCTTATGCTATTATCAAGTCTATCTTGTCTTTATCTGGACTACCGGATTTTTAACATTAACGGCGTGCGGATTTTCGTAGTTTTTGAAAACCGTGTGCGGCTTACATTCAGGTCGAGCTTGTCAAATCGGTCGCGGTAATTGAGCCCATCTCTAACGGAACGAACCTGAATACTATTAATGGGTTGGGTCAGAAAGCCCGACATTATACGCCATCAATAGGTGTTGGCATGGTTATCAAAATCCTTGTAGTAGATCATGAATTTTAGATTTTTTTATAAATGACAATAAAAAAGTTAGAGTTTTAAATCATAAACTAAAAAAGTTGAATACGTGGACATATTATTAGCTTGCAAACAGGTACCATTTATATGTACATATATAAACCGAACCTATTTGAAAGCTAACAACATGGTCTTGTTCTCAACTTGATGTTTTTTATGCACGTCAAATATATAAGAGAAATAAATGTTTTTCTTTTAACCGATGTGGGACACTCTTTGCTCTTCTCATGCATCAAATCTGAAAAGATTTTATGAATAACTAAAAATAAAACTCTGAATTTTAATTCAAAGATATAACAATGACATTAGAGCCACAACAATCCCGTTACCACAATTACTTTATTGTAACCCCTTTGACTAATTATCAATAGTACTATTACAATCAATACCAAGATCAAAGTCATCTTAATCGGTAAAAGTTATGTAAATGCGCAAATGTGACGTAACAACTCTTCCTTATAAATCACAATATAGCTAGGCTTTTAACTAGCTTATTATAGTTAAAGCCTTTAAACAAATTTATGTTTTCTTTTGCAGGTCATATTTTGCATACGAACTCACGCTTCGACTATTATAAGCACTAAGCTTCAACTCTAACCAATTACTCCCCTAGGTGTTGGCATGGTCGTCAAGATCCGTATAGTAGTTCGTGAAGTATGGCTTGTTTATAAATCATAGCTTCAACTCTAACTAGTTACTCCTATAGGTGTTGGCATGGTCGTCAAGATCCGTATAGTAGATCGTGAAGTATGGCTTGTTTATAAATCATAGCTTCAACTCTAACTAGTTACTCCTATAGGTGTTCGCATGGTCGTCAAGATCCTTGTAATAGATCGTGAAGTCTAAATTTCTATACAAAATCACAAGAAAAAGTTAAGAACATGTACAAATCAGTAGCTCGCAAGAGATAATTCTTTATATAATATAACATGTATATTAACATTATTCTTTTCGAAGCTACCAACATAGCCGTGAGGGCTGAGTATCAGTTTAAAACCAAACCGAACAGAATAAAATGAACCCAACTGAAAATTGATTTTGAAAAAATCACGAAACGAAAACCAAACCGAATTAACCGAACAAAACGGAAATCGAACCGAACCCATAAAACCGAACCAAATATATGGTTTAGGCGTATTTTTCGTTTTTTTAACTCAAAAACGAACTGAACTAAACGGAGCCGAACAAAACTGACATAAATATACAAAATCCAAAACCGAATTTTATAAATAAGTTTCACAACAAACAGGGCGACCTATGTGTTAGTTCTGGGGTGGCGGCGCCCCCTATAGCTTGACCAAAAAGACGTGATTACAGTGTATTTCTTCTTCGATTTTGACAGTTTTTTATAAATGCCCCCCCATTTGAAACGAAAATTGCCCCCACTCACACATTACTATCACATGACTATTAAATATAACTCCATAAACTTACAGATGACAGTTGGAGTCACATGTATCGAACCACATAGAATCTTATCATAAAAAATGCACCAAACATACGACCTAATAAATGTTACGGATTTGTAATAGTTTACGTCATCCCAAAACCCAAAATCTGGTATGTTTGAGCTTATAAAATTCTGGCAGTAGATGATGTGGAGTTTGGATTTGTTTATAAATCACAACAAAAAAAGTAGCCAAGTTTGGATTTATTTATAAATAACAACAAGAAGAAGTCGAGGCTTTTGGATTGGTTTCATAAATCACAACGTAAAAAGCCGTAAAGTTTGGTTTATAAATCACAATATGATTTGGAATGTATTATTGGAAGAAGTGAGTTAAAAAAATAAGAGAGAATCGAGTAAAATGATTTTTATTAGTAGAAATTTATTTGTGAAAGTTTCTTTGTAAATTTTTTATGGATGTGACATTTCTTATTATAAAAAAGTGAAGTATTTGGTGTATAAATCACAATAAAAAAAGTCACGAAGTTTCTCAATCTTTTAATAAATGCCAATGCCGCTGTTAAAAATAAGCCGCCAAGTTTGGATTTGTTTACGACTAAATAAAAAGTTTAGAACATGTACAAATTACTGCGAATCCAAATCCTTCACGTTTATATGGAAATGAACGTAATAAACTCAGAATGAGCAAGAATATAGTCTTAATTCCAAATTAAACATCTTATGCACCAAAAATATATTAGTCATTATTCCTTTATCCGATGTGGGACAGGAACTTTTGATACAATATGCTTGAAATCACTACTTCCTAAGAAAGTACTTGTATTACAATAATTTAGTTAATCGTAAATGTTTAAAAACACAAATCCATAATAACTAGATGTATAAACTTAATATTTTAATATTTTCACGTTTAAGATGCCTCATGTACTTTATAATATAAGTAGACATAAAGACTAATCCCAATGAAAAAATATACAAAATATCTACTATTAAAAAAAATTGAAAGCGCATACAAGTTTATGGCTGAACTAACATTAAATAGTGTTTGTTTTAGCTTATATAGTGGGCTTATAAGCTTATTAGCTTATATAAACTTATAAGCCAAAACCAAGTGTTTGGTTAAGCTTATATAAGTAAGCTTATAAGCTTATATAAGAGGGTTTTATTAAGTCAAACATTTGAGGCTTTTATAACAAAATGTGGGCTTATATAACTATTACATATTAAAAGAATTTTATACCCCTATTTAATAACTACATAATTTAACATTCATATGTTTTTTTGTCAGTTTACTTTATTAATTTTAATAAACATAACCAAACACTTAACATAAACTTATATGCTTATGATATATAAGCCATAAATAGTTTATAGAATATAAGCCTAAGCCCCACTCATAAGCTTAACCAAACACCCCTTAATCCCAATTTAGACATTTTGTGCATGTCACAATATATAAATGAATGAAACAATTTTCCTCTAACCGATGTGGGACTCGAACTTTTGATAGTGTTTCATACATGAAATCAGTACTACTTAATTCCATCTAATCAAAATCACAAACTTTATTTATGTCGTATTGGCATAAGTTGTTTTCACCGGAGATTACCCGTCAATTTCATCACTGTCACCTCACCCGCATCCACAATAGTTATCATGCCATAATGATTTTCGAGGTGGCAGCACATGAGACCCTTGCTACTCACAACAAGAAGTGAGAACGGACGACCATATTTTCCTTGGGACATATGTCGATGGGAAACTCTCTAAATGACAAAAATGATCCGACGTGGCACTTTTTTTAGTTGAATACTTTTTGTCAAAAATTGTCTAAAGTTTCCCCAAATACATGTCACCGAGATTGTCTAAGTATATTTTGATCAAATTATGCACAAAAAACTTGGCGGCAAACTTTCCCGCTTCGTTTCCACTGACGACATGCCTCTAGAAAAAATTTGGGCATAAGTTTGAAGAGTGTTGATAGTGGTTAATTAACAACACTCATTAGTGTTAACTATTGTATGGGTGATGTGACCCAAACGTCTCTTTTGATGTCCGTGGGAAAAAAGTGTGGCCATTTTTTACCAATACGTTGACTAAAATTATTTGTATTGGGTATATCCCGCCAAGGTTTTTCAAACTTTCACCGTGAACATAGCTCTCGGCAAACTTGGGCAAAAGTTTGATCAAAAAGTTGATATGTACAAGGAAATAACATCATTAACCTTTATTGTAGGAGCAGATCACGATTAGATGCCAGAGATTTTTTTTAAGGTTCTTTAGTCTTTTGGCCCAAGTAATGGCCGAGATTCGCGGGTTTTACACTTATCGCATTCGTAAATAAATTATGTATATCCTATGCTATTTTCAAGTGTATCTCGTCTTTATCTAGACTACCGGATGTTTAATATTAACCGCGTGCGGATTTTCGTAGTTTTTGAAAGCCGTGTGCGGCTTACATTCAGGTCGAGCTTGTCAAATCAGTCGCGGTAATTGAGCCCATCTCTAACAGAACGAACCTAAATAGTATTAATGGATCGAGTCAAAAAGCTCGACGAGACACTATACACCATCACTAACAACATGGTCATGTTCTCAACTTAGATGTTTTATGCACGTCAATAAATTTAAGTGAATGAAATGTTTTTCTTTTAACCGATGTGGGGCGATTTTTGCTCTTCCCATGCATCAAATCTAAAAAGATTTTTATGAATAATAGAAAATAAAACTTTGAATTTTAATTCAAAGATATAACAACACCACCAGAGTTACAACAATTTCCAAACCGTCACCACAATTACTTTATTCTAAACCTATTGACTAATTATCAATAGAACTATTACAATCAATAACAAGATCAATGTAAACTTAATCAGCAGAAGTTATGTAAATGCATCAAATGTGACGTAACAACTAGATGTGACAAATCTTGGCCATTTTGATAAATATGAACATTTTTTTGCCAATTTTCAAAAAAAAAAAATAAGGAACTTTTTGCCCATTCTTTATTATTAATGGGTTAAACGGGCGCATATGTAAGAAAATTATTGCCTTAATGGACGCAAATGTAAAACACTAATTAGGCTACTCCGCGGATATTTTATATTTAGTTTTTATCTCCGGCGTTTAAACAAGTATTTTTATTTTTTAATTCTACGTTTTTATATGTCTTCTTTCTCATTTTAGCTTGCGCCCGTTTAGCCCGTCCGTTTCACCCGTGCCCGTCCGCTCGCCCGTTTTGCCACCTCTACTAACAACTAATGCTTATAAATAACAATAAGAACCTTCTTGAAGTTGCTTTTTAGAGGAAGTTAGGCTTTTAAACTAGCTTATTATAGATAAATAAAGCCTTTAAGCAAATTTATGTTTTCCTTTGCAGGTCATTTTTATGCCACCTCACGCTTCGACTATTATATGCACTAAGTTTCAACTCTAACCAGTTACTTCCCTAGGTGCTGGTATGGTCGTCAAGATCCATCTACTGAAGTGTAGATTTGTTTATAAAGCATAGCTTCAACTCTAACAAGTTACTCATATAGGTGTTGGCATGGTCGTCAAGATCCTTATAGTAGATCGTGAAGTCTAAATTTGTTTATAAATCACAAAAAAGTTGAGAATATGTACAAATCATTAGCTCGCAAAAAAGAACTATTTATGTTTATAAATTGCGATTAAAAAAGTTAAGAAGATGTAAAAATGATTAGCTCGCTAGACAGAATAGTTTTATATAATATCATATCATTTGATATTTCTATAAACATTACTCTCCTTACAACATAGTCTTGTTTCCAACTTGGATGTTTTATGTACTTCAAAATATATAAATGAATGAAATGTTTTTTCTTTAACCGATGTGGGACGGGCATCTCTACGTTCTAATTCGATCCAATCACAAACCTTAAATTTATCGTATTCACATCACTTGATTTCACCGGAGACTAATCGCTGCCTCCCACCTGTCACGTCAGCTCATCCGCATCCACCGTAGTTATCATGCAAAAATGATTCATGAGGTGTTGGCACGTTAGACACTAGCTACTTGTGAGCTTAGTTCAAGTTTGGTATTCACTGATGTATAAACTTATGTTTTATAAATCAGTTTCACAACAAACATCGAAATACTCAAGGAAACACTATCTAGTATGCTAAGAGAGCTGTAAGCGGTTGGCACCAGAAAGTGGTGCTAAAGCCGCCACGTAGGATTTTGGGGCTTTGGTATCACATTATAAGGTAATGGTTGGCACGAGAAAAAATGGTGTCAAAAAGTTATAATGGACCCACAAATACCCACTTTATAACTAAAAAAATCCAAAAATTCTAACGCCACCTGGTGGTTTTAGCGCGAGACAAGGAGTGGTGCGCCAAAGGAATGTGACCCCAAAGGGCTAACAACCCACTTACCAGCTCCCGTTCCCCTTTCTAATGTACTCATCTATTCAACAGCAGGATATAACTAATACTACTATGTTTAAATCAACGTGTCATTGTTTTATTGGTTTGTAGAACAACTATTCACATAGCTAAAGTTAAGTAACATGTTTATACACAAAATTAGTTTTACTGGGAATATACATTTATAGAGTTTCGACAACCAAATACATATCTTATCAAAAGATATCTTATCAAAAGATCCGGATAGTGTGGTGTATTGTTCTATTGTGTGTGACGGAATACTTCTTGATTGTTTAGTGTGCTTTGTGAATTGTAGATGTGATTGGTACTTGCATTGAGTTTTGTTGTAGATGCATTTGACATGATTATCACATTATGGTCCATTGCTTTAGCTTGTTTTCTTCAACTTATTTACAACGGTTGACAAGGTTACTTAAGATGTTTTGATAAGTTAAACCTATGTTCTCACCAACTTTATGTTGACAGATTTTAGTGTCATTTTCAGGTGCGATAATTGAGAAGGATGGTGTTAGAAGTGGCTAGAGTTTAGAGACTGATAGAACTGCATTAGGAGGAATCCATTTCCTCTTTGTTTTTATTTAATGTTTAGATATAAACGATATGGCTCGAAATTACAAGGTTAACGATTAAGAAGATAGTATGATAATTCCAAAGAAACAAACTTTTCTATCTTCAGTTAATTCTTCTATCACTAAGAGTTGTGCTAATCGGTTAAGATAATAGAGTATCTATACACAAAAAACACGCACGCGCACACACAACTTGGACGTCAAGATTATCTATCAGCTTCGATCCCTTTGGATTCTTCCAGATTTTCTCCTCTTGGCTGCGTTGATGAACTCCATTATCGCTTCCATTTCACTTACTTTCCGTGAGAAGGAAAACATAACCATTAGTAGCAGTCGTAGGGGCAACCCAGAAAGTAAAAAACAACACAAATCATACCATTTTTATCAGCAAAATTCCTCTTCAGTGAAAAAAAATGTGAATGAGGAAACGAACAACAAGAACACTAGTAATCTTGTATGCAACCGACTCATGAAACTTATCAGAACACTTGCATATGATCATGAATGAGCCCTTCCAGAACAACTGCTGCTAAAATCGCTATATCTCGCTCTTAGACTCTTAGTAACAAAGGAGGTCCTTTCTGTTTACGGTTTAATTAAATTAAAAGAAAGTACATGGCAACATAGTCTCTGCTGTAGCACAATTGCTAAATTATGAATTTGCCAAGTTTCGGCTCCTACTCTCGTTAGGTGTCCCATGTTCGAGTCCTGGCAGCAGACTTCTTTTTTTTTTTTTTTTTTTAGAAAATACAACTTGGTTCGCGTTATTAGCACGACGATCTAACCAGATGAGCTAATAGGGCTTTTTTTTGTTTTGGCTTTTTGCTGTCCGATACTTAAATTGTAACTGGTGACTTAATAGTGTTATTTCTAAAAACATTAACAACACAAAGAACAATAAATTCGATTGTACTAGAAAGATTTTTGTGGTTAAACTTATTGAATGGAATTTAAACAAGACTGAATAATGAATCGACTTACAACTACCAGAAAGAATGAAAATAAGATTGCATTAAATATTAAATAACACTTCAATGTGCACAGTACGTTAAAAGTTGATTTTATCAAACTAATTGAAATGAAAAATATAATGGTAAATAGAGTTTATCTGTTATATTAAGAAGTAAAGGATTGATAACAGGCACATGCAAAACACATTCTAGCTTATGTTGTTGGCTCTCGAAGATGCGTCTTATGGTGTTGTTTGGGAGGACTGGATCACAAGTGATCACCAAAGAGCACAAGGTTGGTTTCATGGATGCTTCCTTACCTGGTTCCAATGTTGCAAGACTTGTACATGAGAAATTCCCAAAACGCAACACAGACAAGACGGCAATGGAAAGCCTGTTGAGAGTTGGGATGGATGGAGTTGTACTAAAAGCTATTTCATTGGAGAAGATGAGGGTTGCTCTATCTGAGCTTTTAGAGCATAAAAAGGTACTACATGAAGCGTAATAGTACCTTAATAACCATGAATTTCAGAAGTGTACATATTGCTACTTTTTTATACATACCGTCTGTTATTACTACTATATGATAGAAGATCTTAATGTTGTTCAGAAACACTCGACTCTGGATTTACGGAGTTTTCTAGTGATTCAGAGTTTAAGCTTCGATTTATGCTACAATTATCGGTTTTTGTTTTTCTTAGTTGCTTCGTTTCATATATAGGGTTTATGAAAATAGTGTAGTTGGTTAACCATCTTGAAGAATTTCTATATAATATGTAAATGCATCAAATGTGTCGTGAAAATAATCGTAACAGCTCGCGCTTATAAGACAATAAATTTAGATTTGTTAATAAATCACAATAAAAAAAGGTAAGAACATGTACAAATGATTATACCCCAAAAAAAATGCCTGTTTATGTTAGAACGCCTAACAACTTGCCTTGATCACAACCTGGAAATTTTATTCATGAACCGACGTGGGTATTGCTTCTAATGCGATCCAATCACAATCACAAAATAGCCGCATCCATCATCGTCACCTCATCCGCATCCACCATAGTATCATGCAAAATATGTGAATGAGAAAAGTGCACGAGAGATAAACCTGAGACGCAAAATGTTCGTGAACCGCATTGACTAGTTGTTCCTTTGTTGAAGTAGAGTGAATGTTTCCGTATAAAGATAAGAATCACAAGTTAAACCATGTACGCAAAAGTTGAGAACGTGTACAAAAATCAACGACTGTTATGTTTATAAATTATATATAAACGCAAAAGTTGAGAACGTGTACACCTCCCAAAGGTAACGAAATGTTTTTCCCTTGACCGATGTGGGACTTGAATCTTTGATACTGTCTTTTCTCTTCCCATGTATCAAATCACTACTTTCTAATTCGATCAAATCACAGTCACAAACCTTAATTTTATCATATTCGCATCACTTGATTTCACCCGTAACTAATCGCCACCTCCACCACCATGCATCACCTCAACCGCATCCGCCATAGTATCATGCAAAAACTATTTACGAGTTTTTGGCACACTAGCGAGTTGTGACTTTGTGAGCTAATTAGTTCAAGTTGAGTATTCACTATTGGTGCATAAACATGTTTTACAACCCCATACCAAGAGTGTAAAGCAGTTGAACTACTGAGCGAAGCTAAGTGAACATTAGAAATAGGTACACATAGGTCGGGATAAGTAGTACATGCATGTATACCTATGGAACCGATTAAGGCTCAAAACGTTTAAAGAAAAGAGAAAGTTGGAACAAAAAAGCAAACTACAGATTCAGGTTAAACATAAGCATTACCTGAAAACGGAAATTATGCTTGAAATAAACAAACCCTTGTGTTAGTTTTATCATACTCTATGATTTGTTTCCCCATTGATGTGGGAAAAAAAAAACCATCTATTTCTAAATTCTTCTTGTCTCGAAATATAAGAGCATCTCTACCAAGCGGGAAATGTTTAACTAGAAACGATTAGTTACCCTTAGTCCCTTATTTAAAATCAAATACCACAATCGTAATTTATTTAAAATGTTAGACCGCGCGCGGTATTTGAGTTTTGTCAATTGTGAAGGAAATGCGTACATGACTAAATTCTGATCTAAATTGTAGTAAAACTCGTTAAGTTATAGTAAAGCTAAAAAAATGTGCTAATATATACGTAGTACTTCATAACAAAATTTCGCGAAAGAAATATTTAAACGTTTTGTTTTTTTACAACGACATTTCGGAAAACGACAAATTAAAGTTTGCGTGATTCTATCTAATTGGCTAGATGAACCGATAGTGATTTCGGTTCCCGACTGAACTGATAGTCACTTCGGTTCTCACCGGTTTATTAATAACTATATGCTATATTTCAGTGTACTATCAAACTTTTTGAGGGTATTTTTTCGTATAATTGAATTTAAGATTGCAAATTAATATACGTTGACTACAAAGTCAAAGTAACCTCTTTTTTGGCATGTTTCTTATTAACTAAAAGTGGCTGAAGTCATTCCAAAACTTACAGCATAACACACACTCGTATTCGATTGGGCTTCTCTACAACCATTACGACTAACAAATCTCACGGATGGAGATGGATCCCACGGTTTGGAACTCTAGGCTTGTTAAGTTTACACAGTTTAAATAAATCGTTTAGGTTTTGGGGCGCACCTCATGAAAGGAGGCTTCCGCTCGACCCTCACCCCTCTAGCAAGGGACTTTGCCCCTTGACCTTTGCATCTTTGTCGTGATGGTATAAAGTTAACAGCGACGAGTGTGCATTTCTCCTAACTAGTCTTGAGTTAAATTTATGTAAGGCTGTCAAAATCGTGGTTGTCGATTTTAAAGTTTAAACTTTTTTTTAAATCTCAATTAAAAAATTTGGGATCATGAAGTTTGAATTTGATAAAAGATCAAAATAAAAAAAAAAAAGTTTTAGAATATGAACATGTCATCATGCATCGGAAGAGTTTAAAGTAATTGGACAAATACCTTAAAACCCCGCCTGCATAACATCATAGTCTTGATTCCAAATTAGACATCATGTGCTTGACACGATATATGAAGGAATGGAACAAATTTCCTCAAACCGATGTGGGAATGAAATGTTGATAGTCATTCCCCTTTGCTCATAATATAAAAGAGTTGAGAACATATACAAAGACTTAAATCTAATCAGTCGGAAAGCTTAATTTTTTCAAATTCACATCACTTAATTTCACATGAGAGTACTCGCAGCCTCCACCACTGTCACCTAATCCATATCCACCATAGTTTTCGTGCCTAAACGATTTACGAGGTGGCGGCACTTTAGAAACTAGCTACTCACTACAAGAAAAGCGAAAACGGATGACCATATATATTATCCCGTGTGAAAACTAACTAAACGAAATAAATATCTTTCTGTATGTGACACTTTTTAGTTGAACTTTTTTGTCAAACTTTAGCTAAAGTTCCCGAAGACATGTTCCCGGGGATTGATTTAGTAAATCGTGGCCAAATTAAGCACCTATAACCTTGGCAACTAACTTTTTCCCTTCATTTCTCGATGACATGTCTTCGGGAAAACTTTGGGCAAAAGATTTACGAGACCCTGATTAACAAAAGTCATTAGTGTTAACAATTGTATGCGTGACGTTGCCCAAACTTTCCTCGTGGACAAGTCTTCCTGTAAAACTAGAGTCATCTTTGACCAATACGTGGACTAAAAATATTTTGGCGGGATGTGCGCTGCCAAGGTTTGTCAAAGTTTCTCCGCAGACATGTCCTTGCGAAAAGTTTGGGCAAAAGTTAAACCAAGATTCAACATCTTTTACAAGTGTGATTACGGGTAATAATCGGACGACGTGGACTATATCTCGATGTTAAAATACAAAAACCACTTTTCATTTCCAAAGTTTCAAGTTAAACTTTCTCCGCGGACATGTCCCGGAGAAAGTTTAAGCAAAAGTTGGACCAAAAAAGTTGACCAAGATTGAACATCTTTTACAAGTGTGATTAACGGTAATGATCGGGCGACCTGGACAATATCTCGAAGTTAGACTAGAAAATCTATTTGTCATTTCCGAAGTTCCAGTTGGTTCGTAAGCTTTCAAAGCTGCTATTAAGGTACGCTTTATTAAGCTATTGTTGTCAAAGTAAAACACAATTACAAGATAACTCTAAAATTACTAAGAGAAACGATGGCAGTGGCGATGGTCGTCTAAATCGTTGTGGTATATTGTGAAGTTTAATTTTTTTAAATCATAATAAAATTTAGAGATCGCGAGTCAAGTTTGAATTTGATAAAAAATCAAAATAAAAAAAAATTGGTCCATGTTTTTCATTAACTTACAGGATACAAGCATTCTGTATTGGATTGAGCTTCTCTGCAATCATTACGACTAACAGACTTCACAGGTGGAGATGGGCCCCACGGTTTGGCGTAACGAACTCTGGGCTTTTTCAAATTTATACAGCTTAGTATAAATTGTTTGGGGTTTAGGGCGTCCTGCGAAGGAAGGCATCCCTTCGACCCTCACCTCAGCAAAGGGTGCTGCCCATTGACCTCATATTCTTGTCGTGGCGGTATTAAGTTGACAATGACGGGGGTGTACTCGGCACCTCCTAATACGTGTTGAGCTAGACTTATATAAATCAATTAAAACATAATCACATAAATACTTGATAACACTAAGATTAGTAACAAAAGCTGTGGCAATGATGATGGTCGCCAAAATATTTGCAGTATGTATATCATTGTGTATAGACGACTTTAGAATATTCGGATAAACATTTTAAAATCCCCCAGACACAACAGCATGCATAGTCTTTAATATGACACAAATCTATTTAATGTAATTTAATTTTACAAAGATGACAATTTAGGTTCGAAAACATGTATTGTTCGTGGAGTTTGGATTTGTTTATAAATCACAATAAAAAAAGTTGAGTTTAAATAACAAAAAAGTGATAACATGTACAACTCCTAGTTATGAATGATTTTACGTTTATCTTGTGTATAAACTAGGAACACAAACCATTTCGAAGCTAACAAGCTGGTCTTGTTGACATATTATGCACGTCAGAATATGTAAGTGAATGAAATGTTTTTCTTCTAACGCATGTGGGACTGAAATAACTAGTTTCTAACACTAAAAGAAAACAAAGAACTTCCATGGCGACACAATGTCGCCAGGGATAACCCCTTTTCCCTGGCGACAACGCTGACGTGGCGTTAAAGCAGATTTACTTTTTGGTCAAAGTTTGACTAGGGTTTCTCTGGCGACATGTCGCCAGGGATACTCCGTCCAAAATCAGATACCAAGTGAAAGAGCGCGAAATTTTCCCTGGCGACATGTCGTCAGGGATACTTTGTCCCAACTTATCCCTGGCGACATGTCGCCAGGGAAACTTCGTCCATCGTATTTAACAAAAACTAATTTTGCTAATAACCTGTCAAACTTATCCCTGGCGACATGTCGCCAGAGAAACCTTTGCCATTCGTGATTAGTTTCAAAATTAAACACAAAATGTGTGGCGGGATTTTACCCGCCAAATCCCAAATGTTTCCCTGGCGACATGTCGCCAGGGAAACTCCCTGTCATATATTTAATTAGTTTTTGCTTGTTAATTATTATTTTAACTATCGATCCGATGTTATTTAAATTTTGCGATGTTTATATAATAAAAATGAGACATTTATAAAACAAATATTTATTTATTCCAAATAATTATTATTTTAACTATCGATCCGATGTTATTTTATTTTTGCGACATTTATATAATTAAAATGAGACATTTATAAAATAAACATTTATTTATTCATAATATTATACATAGCCCTTGTGGAATCAAATGAAAAACTTAAAAACAGACATTACTAATCAACTTAAAGTTCGTGAAGTAGTGCAACCGATTACTACTCAACGAATGGAATCAGATGGAAAACTTAAAAATAGACGTTTGATGTTCAATGGACGACTCGACATGTGTTGGTTACACGTTAGATGTTCAATAAATGAGTCGGCATGTCTTGGTTACACGTTAGATGTTCAATGGATGACCCGGTTTGTTATGGTTATACGTTTGATGTTCAATGGACGACTCGACATGTGTTGGTTACACGTTAGATGTTCAATAAATGTGTCGGCATGTCTTGGTTACACGTTAGATGTTCAATGGATGAGTCGGTATGCATTTGTTAAACGTTAGATGTTCAATGGATGAGTCGGTATGTTTTGGTTACACGTTAGATGTTCATTGGATGAGTCGGTATGCATTTGTTAAACGTTAGATGTTCAATGGATGAGTCGGTATGTTTTGGTTACACGTTAGATGTTCATTGGATGAGTCGATATGCATTTGTTAAACGTTAGATGTTCAATGGATGAGTCGGCATGTTTTGGTTACACGTTAGATGTTCAATGGATGAGTCGGCATGTTTTGGTTACACGTTAGATGTTCAATGGATGAGTCGGCATGTTTTGGTTGCACGTTAGATGTTCAATGGATGACCCGGTTTGTTATGGTTATACGTTTGATGTTCAATGGACGACTCGCCATGTGTTGGTTACACGTTAGATGTTCAATAAATGAGTCGGCATGTCTTGGTTACACGTTAGATGTTCAATGGATGAGTTGGTATGCATTTGTTAAACATTAGATCATCAATGGATGAGTCGGCATGTCTTGGTTACACGTTAGATGTTCAATGGATGAGTCGGTATGCATTTGTTAAACGTTAGATGTTCAATGGATGAGTCGGTATGTTTTGGTTACACGTTAGATGTTCATTGGATGAGTCGGTATGCATTTGTTAAACATTAGATGTTCAATGGATGACCCGGTTTGTTATGGTTATACGTTTGATGTTCAATGGATGACCCGGTTTGTTATGGTTATACGTTTGATGTTCAATGGACGACTCGACATGTGTTGGTTACACGTTAGATGTTCAATAAATGAGTCGGCATGTCTTGGTTGCACGTTAGATGTTCAATGGATGAGTCGGTATGCATTTGTTAAACATTAGATGTTCAATGGATGAGTCGGTATGTTATTGGTTACACGTTAGATGTTCATTGGATGAGTCGTATGCATTTGTTAAACATTAGATGTTCAATGGATGAGTCGGCATGTCTTGGTTACACGTTAGATGTTCAATGGATGACCCGGTTTGTTATGGTTATACGTTTGATGTTCAATGGATGAACCGGTTTGTTATGGTTATACGTTGGATGTTCAATGGACGACTAGACATGTGTTGGTTACACGTTAGATGTTCAATAAATGAGTCGGCATGTCTTGGTTACACGTTAGATGTTTAATGGATGAGTCGGTATGCATTTGTTAAATGTTAGATGTTCAATGGTTGATTCGGTATGTGTTGATTACACGTTAGATGTTAAATAAATGAGTCGGCATGTCTTGGTTACACGTTAGATGTTCAATGGATGACTCGACATGTCTTGGTTACATGTTAGATGCTCAATGGATGAGTCGGTATGCATTTGTTAAACGTTAGATGTTAAATGGTTACCGAATTAGAATAAATCGAGAAACTAAACGGAATAAATCGGAATGAATTTAGAAATTAAACTGACCGGGATGATATAGTTATTTTATAAATAATAATAATTATTTTATAAATAGTAATAATAATACTTATTATTTTATAAATAATAATAATAATTATTATTATTTTATTACTAATTATAATAATACATAAGTAACAAGAAAATTTATTTTCACAAATATTATCCCTTGCGACATATTAGACTATCCCTGGCGACATGTCGCCAGGGATAGTTTCCCTGGCGACATGTCGCCAGGGAAGGGTTGGGAGATACGACAAAACGGTTTAGGTACGTGTATATGCGTTGAAAAGTCAAAGGTATCCTTGGCGACATGTCGCCAGGGAAACTTTGTCACACCCCTCCAAAAACTTTCAATCACGCGCGTTTTTGGCTAAACGACAAAAGTGGATAGTATCCCTGGCGACATGTCGCCAGGGATTGTCGCCAGGGAAACTTTGGACCTGTATTGACCAGATCTCCTTATCTTTTCTCACAACACTTATCCAAAAAAAAACCCATCTCCTCTTCTTCTTCGCTGCTGCTCCACACCACCATTACCACCATCACCTCCACACCACCATCACCACGATCATTATCATCACCACCACCACTAGTCACACCACCTCACCACCTCACCACCACACTTGCACACGTGCACCACTTCGCCACCACTCCGCCGCCACTCCACTGCCACTCCGCCACCATCATCACGCCTCCACTGCCACTCCTACGCACCATCATCTTAAACACCATCATCTTCACTAAAGGTTTAATTTTTTATTTCTAGATTAAGATTTAATTAATTGATTTTGATTTTGATTTTGATTAATATAGTTAATGTTTTGTTTTATGTTATTGTAGCCCGAGCCCCAACCGCAGCCAAGCCCGCCCACAACCGACCGATCCCCGACCACAGCCGAGCTCGACCACAGCCGACCGAGCCCCGACTACAACGGTATGTTTTTTTTATTTTTTTATTGTAATTTATTATAATACATATTGTTTTTTATTTAGTATTTCATTTTAGATTCCCCGGCGACATGTCGTCGGGAATGGATAAACTTGGTAATTTGAGTGTTAAACATAAATCTAAACACTCGTTATGTTGCATATTTGATGAAAATAAACTGATAAGCTTATCAGAATAAGCTGTTTTCAAACAGCTTATCCTGATAAGCTTATCGCGATAAGCTGTTTTCAAATAGCTTATCCTGATAAGCTGTTTGATAACAGCTTATCCTGATAAGCATACTGGGATAAGCTGTTTGATAACAGCTTATCCCGGTAAGCTTATCAGGATAAGTTGTTTGATAACAGCTTATCCTGATAAGCTTAATGGAATAAGCTGTTTGATAACAGCTTATCCTGATAAGCTTATCAGAATAAGTTGTTTGATAACAGCTTATCCTGATAAGCTTATCAGAATAAGTTGTTTGATAACAGCTTATCCTGATAAGCTTATCAGAATAAGCTGTTTGATAACAACTTATCCTGATAAGCTTATCATAATAAGCTGTTTGATAACAGCTTATCCTGATAAGCATATCAGAATAAGTTGTTTGATAACAGCTTATCCCGATTGTTGATGCAAAAGTTGAGTTATCCTTGCTAGACCCGAATTAGGCTTAATTCGGGTTGGCTGGGCTCCGGCTCCTGCACTAAGTGAACTGTATGGTTGGGATCCTGCACACTAAACAGCACGCGTTAGGCTTACCGTGGGAATGTTTCCCACGATTAGACTCCGGCGTGAGAGTAAGTATCGGTTTAGGGTTTATAGGAATTGAGTGAGTTGAGAGTATATAACGTAATACCTTTGTGGAACCCTTGGGGTTCCTTTTATAGGCAGTGAAACCCTAATGGGCTGTCACTGATACTTCGACCCCAAGGAAAGGATAAGCACCAGCATTAGATTGATTGTTATCTTCTAAATATGGTGAGTGAATATCCTCTTTATTGGGGCAAATCCTAATCATAGACAGAATATGATTCTGTCCCTGTACCGGCCATGCCGGGCCGTGGGCCCCACACATGTGTACGGTTACTGTTCATTCAAGCCCATAAGCTTGAATGACATTATTCCCACCCATCTGTGATGGGCTGGATACGGGTAGTACCCGTGGGCCGGGTTCCTGACCTGGCTGGGGACTATACGTCATCATGTCCCCCCAGTCTAGTTGTTACAGCCGTAGGCGTAACCTCTAGACTATCAAGATGCTCCCCGGACGTACCAAGAAAGATCGTTAGGGAATGATAAATTGTCCAAGAATTTGTTTCGGCCGCACGTGGCAACCTGATTTAGGAATTTATTCCATTAACATCTCAGCCGCACGTGACGACCGAGACAAATTAAATGTAGCATTAAATTTGGGTCTTACGTAAGACCGCATAACCCGACATAAATAGCTGTTCACCTGCCACTTTGACTGACAAAGTGCAAACAGTCAGAACCTCGAGCAGCGTAACCGTCTGAGTCAGAAATGACCCGTGGGTCCCACCTGACGTTTCTCTTGCCACTTGCACCCTAACCACACGATTGCTTATCCGCAAACAAGTAGGAATAAGGGATACTTTGGGTTATCCCGTTTTGTTTTGGTTCATTGTTTTATTTAGTTCTTTTCTCCAGTCCGAGCTTTTGTGATTTCGTCGCTCGAACTGCGGGAGAGTATTAGTAGATAAATAGGCCCAAACCCGGTTTGTCGGTCTTGGATTCGTTAGGGTTTCATGTAATCTCCTCCTATATATTGTGGTTAATATTAAAGTTATACTTGCGTGTTTCAATGTAGTCTAACAGTTTGGGGCTCACTGAGGGAAGAAATGTTTAACTACAAACGAGTAGTTACCGTTAGTCCCTTATTTAAAATTAAATACCAACAATTAGAATTTATTTAAAATATTAGACCGCGGTATTTGAGTTTGTCAACTGTGAAAGTACATGACTAAATTCTGATATAAATTGTAGTAAAGCTCGTTAAATTATAGTAAACCTAAAAAATGTACTAATATACTTTGTAACATAATTTTCGTGATTTTATCGTTTTGTTTTTCTTACTACGATATCTCGGAAAACGCCAATTTAAAGTTTGCGTAATTCTATCTAATTGGCTAGATGAACCGATAGTGACTTTGGTTCTCGACTGAACCCGATAGTGACTTCGGTTCTCACCGGTTATTTATAACTATATGCTATATTTAAGTGTTCTATCAAACTTTTTGAGGGTATTTTTCCGTACAATTGAATGCAAGATTGCGAATTAATATACATAGACTACAAAGTCAAAGTTACACGTTTCTTATTAACTAAAAGTGGTTGAAGTCATTTCAAAACTTACAACGTACATAACACACACTCGTATTCGACTGGGCTTCTCTACACTGACTGCGAAACACATCCACAAACGATTGTTCAGCAGCAACCATTTGACCAATATAGAGGGTCATACAGGTGTTGATCTCTAAATCACCGCATAGTTCTTTCAGTTCATTCAAGATTGGAGTTCTTCCAGCCATCTTTAACTAAGTTAAAGTAATTAGTTGAAAATGTTTATTAAATAATTAGGGTTTGAGAAACGAAAATGTTGATGAAGGAGAGGTTTTGATCTTACCCATATATAGTAATTGCAAGGTCGTGCAAATTGAGTCTTTCAATAAAGTGTCAGAATTTAGGCGAGCTTCGTTTTATTGCGAGAAAATGAAACTGGGACAGATTTTGCATAATGGAAAGGTGAAGGTGAAAGTGGTTGGCGGAAAATGGTTTCAGGGACAACTTTTGGATACCGAAAAGGTGAAGGTGGAAGTGGTTGGCGGGAAAAAGGTTACATGGATGATTTTCTTACGAAGGGATAGGTGGAGGAGGGCTAGCGTGATTGAGACGATTGGAAATGACGAAAATACCCTCATGTGCGAGACACGTGAGGTAGATAACGTGTGTTAATGGTGAAGTTAGATTTTAACGTCTTTGAGGTTTTTCGCTACAAAAGTGAAAAGTTCGTAGGCACTTTTGCATGCTTTGCTCTTATGTTTTTTTTAGCAATTTCGAAATAATTGAAAGACAAAATTTACACTTTAGCCTTTTAGCAACTAAGTAGAATTTTTCTAGATTTATAGTGTTTTGTGGAATTTAACTAATGTAATTTATTAGTGCGATTTGGGAAGTTAACTTTTGTTCCATATACTGAACTGAAAAAATATTTTAGATATCTTAGTGCAGTATATATTTCTGCATACAATTACAAATAAGTAGTTATCACATACATGTAGAATATAGAAGAGTGGTTTTCTTCACATATGTATACTTCCATTTCTGGCTCTTGAAAAGTTTTTACTTCTTAAGCCACCTTAGTCAATATTTACTACATTTTTTTTTGAACGGCGACTTTTATTAAACTAGCAAGATGCTAGACAAAAGCTTACAAAGAAATTAAATAAGGGTTTTTTTAACCAATCTAACCACGAAAAAGAAAAATTACATCGCCATTTACACCAATTATAAGAACAAAGAACAATGTCATCAAAAAGCGTGGAGCGACTTGGAACCGTTTCTCCAAAAATTAAAAGATTTCGATATCTCCAGATTGCCCACCAAGCTACCATGAAGACTCCCTCCAGAACAGTCTTTAATTTGGACGGAAGATGGATAGTAGAAAAATCAGCCTTCCAGTCTAGAAACGATCCCCAATCGAGATAATTAACATTCCACCAACAACAAACTTTCTTAAGCACATTCTGGGCCAAATCACATCGAAATAACAAATGGGAAACGTCTTCTACATCAACATCACAAACTGGACATAAAAGAGATGGTATCGAAATACCTCTGGTGGAAAGATTACTCCTCGTCGGTAAGCAGTTAAAACGAGCACGCCAAGTAAAAATATTAACCTTTGCAGGAACGCCTTTAATCCAAGTAATACAATTATTGTGAGGAAGAAATAAATCGTCCAGATAACATCGAACATCTTTTACCCGAAAATTGCCATCTTTAGAAAGATCACAAATCCAACGATCACTGGAGTGAGAAAGACTAACCTGCTCCAACAAGGTTAATAAAGCAGAAAATTGCGCTTGTTCAACGCCACCACGGGGATGTCTGCGGAAGGAACTTATAATGGATGAATTCATTTTAACACCCACCGTGGCACTTAGATAATGCTCCAAAGCGAACAACCTAGGAAACTTAGCAAACAAAGGTAACTCACCTAGCCACTTATCCAACCAGAAACGCGTAGTAATACCATTACCAATTTTAATCTTGCAATGATTCCAGAAATCAAAACCCTTGTTCTTCAAGACTTCAATTTCCCTCAAAATAGTACACCATATGGAAGAAAAATTTGTAGAATGAGTGTCAATCCAGGTACCGTATAAAGCGCGAATGAATTTACCCCAAAGAGACCCGTCATTCGAGATAAACCTCCAAATCCACTTAAAGAGCAAGGCTCGATTAAGAGCAAATAACTAGACACGCCAAACCACCATTCTTTTTCGCAGCTAGAACTTTATTCCATTCTACCCACGTAATTTTTTTCTCGAATTTATCCATACCGTTAAAAAATCGCTTCGGATGCCTTCCATAGCCTTGAGCACACCACTAGGAACTTTAAGAGAGACATACAATAAACAGGAGTAGCTCCTAAAACAGATTTCAGTAATGTGAGACGTCCCCCAACCGAAAGCGTTTTCTGTTTCCATTTAGACAATCGAGCACGAAGGTTAGCTAACAACAATTCCCACGCAGAAATACGAGACGCTTTAATCCCCACCATCACTCCTAGATACCTGAACTGTTTCTCCATAATCGAACAACCAATGGAATTGGCGGCTGTAGAAACCTCGTCATTGTGAACACCTATCCCTAATAATTGACTTTTTTGCATATTTATTTAAAGACCAGAAGCTAGATAAAAGCACTTCAAAATATCAATGATACCTTGAAGATTTTCTTTAGACCATTTAGCAATGAGAATCGCATCATCCGCATAAAAAAGATGAGAAATTGTTAAAGAACCTGGTAGCAAGATTCCCTTGAACATCTTCTCTTTAACTGCTTTATCGAGGGATAAGTAGAAGGATTCCATAACTAGAATAAAAAGGTAAGGGGCTAGAGGATCTCCCTGTTTTAACCCTTCAAAACACGAAAATTCTTTAGTAGGGCTTCCATTCACTAAGATAGATGATTTAGCCGAATTAAGAATGCCCCGAATCCAGTTACACTAGATCTGACCAAAACCAAACGCTTCTAACACATCTAGTAAATAATCCCATCGAACTGTGTCGTAAGCTTTAGCGAAGTCAACTTTAAAAATCATAGCTTGTTTTTTCTTTCTATTACACCACTGAAGGATCTCGTCAATAATGAAAGGCCCGTCTAAAATTTGTCTCCTTCAATAAAAGCAGTTTGAGTATCCGAAACCAACTCCTTTATAACCAATACAAGACGACTAGCGAGAATTTTAGTAATCACCTTGTAAAGACTACCAATTAAACTGATTGGCCGAAAGTCGCCAACAAACTTAGCATCGATCACTTTTGGAATGAGGGCAATAAACGACGAGTTGCATCCTTTAGCAAAAGTTCCTTTGACAAAAAAATAAATAACCGCTTCACACAAGTCTTGTCCCACAATGGCCCAATATTTTTTGAAAAAATCGAACGTGAATCCATCGGGTCCTGGAGATTTGAAATCACCACAGTCCCAAACGGCCTTTCTAATTTCATCATGTGACAAAGGAGCTTCTAACATATCGGCTTGGGATTGAAGAAGCTTCTTAGGAAACTGAAAATTGATTTTAAATCTTGTAGTAGACGGTTGTTTGAATCTGGAAGCAAAATAAGGGTGAAAAGCATTTTTAATTACGCTAGGGTCAGTACACCAGATACCATCCACAAATATACCACGGATAGCAAGACGAGATCTCCTTTTATTAATCACACCATGAAAAAATTTCGAGTTTTCGTCACCCTCCACCGCCCATTTGATCTTAGATTTTTGATGCAACTCTTTGGACTCATAATGGTTCAAATCCAGCAGCTTTCTTTTAACTCAAGACGATGAACACCCAAAGCATCATCATATTGCCCACTGTCCATAGCTTTATCAATGATTCCCAATTCGGAAAAGACCTCCTGTTTCTGTCTAGAGACATCAACCTTTTTGTCCTTAATCCAAACACGAATAATAACTTTAAGATCCTGTAATTTTTTTCTTAAACCAAATCATATGATTATTATCCGAATGCGTGAAAGAGTTCCACGAAGTTTTGATCATGTCTTCGAAACCATCAAAATCCATCCACGAATGGTAAAATCTAAAAGGGGTGGGTCCAAAATCAACATGCACCTCCCTTAAAAGAATAGGACGATGATCCGAAAGATGACGATCTAAACAACTTGCTGATAAGGAAGGGAACATAGTGTCGTTCAAAAAAAAAGGAAGGGAACATAGAAAAAATGCCATCTGATATTAAGAACCGATCCAATTTGCTCATTTTAGAAGCAGTTGGATGAACCCAAGTGAAAGATTATCCCTCATATTGAATATCTACCAAACCAGAATCGTCAATAGAAGAATTGAAGTATCTCGCGCTATAAGGATTAAAACAGCTACCACGTCTTTCATTACTATGTCTGACCTCGTTGAAATCACCCATAACAATAATTTCTCCATTCCATCGCCCCATAATCAAAGAAAGATACTCCCAAAGAAGTTTCTTTTGAGTAGCTTGTTGTGGAGCGTACACTACTATGAATAAAATCTGAGAGTTATTGCTAAGCCATGTACCATAAATAGCAATGAAATTATCAGACACCGTAGCACGTATTTTCCTAAAAACACAAGCTTCCCAAATACATAATAAACCACCAGAAGCACCGATCGAATCACTACAAACGTAATCATAATTAGAATTCCCCCATAAGGACCGAACCAGCATATCAGAGATAGAGGCATCTTCGTTTCTTGTATCGCCAGAAAATTAAGTTTATAAGAGTTAGTTAAACTTTTGATCCACTCCTTTTTAGTCTTGTGACCAAGACCTTGCACGTTAAGAGATAAGATATTCATTAAAAAACTGTTCCTTCTCCTTGATTACCTATGATGCATTCTAAGTCTTGCGTACATCCTTCCATAGAATATTCCAATGCTTGGCCAACCTGAATCATATTTTCCAGAATCTCCAATACCGAACCTCCTTTTTTGCTGAGATTAGTATCTCCTTGTTTAGGAATTGATGAAAATTTACCACTATCTATGGAAGACTCCTTATTAAACTCGGGTGACTCGTGTTTAGACTAAACATTGACATCATTATCCTGAATCGAAACATTAACCGAAGGTTGATTTTCCTTAACCTGAGAACCCACAGGAGTAAAACCTGGTGGATGAGGAATGGAAGGACTGAATGTTTGTTTTTGTTGCTCTAAGATATCATAAAACCCAAAAATATCTTCCGAATGATCGTTTGCAGTGCGTTTTTTTATCACGTCTCTTAGCCGACATCTCTGAGCCAAAAGATGATTCGGGAACCTCATCAGCGTCACTGTCAATTTGTGTTTCAACAGACTGGTCGTTGAGATTAGAATTGTTACTGCCAACATAACATTCAGGGGATAAAATATTGTCTGCATAATCCAAAAAAGTAGGATTCCAAGTGAAAAGTTCTTTGACACGTACAAAGTAAATCCTCCCTTTAACTATGATCTTGACGGATTCCAAAATCGAAGTCGGATGTCTAGTTAACATACAAATACGTTTTGGCCCATATGAGTTGTCCACACAATCCCCAATGTCTAAAGCCTGCCCCCCATTTATTACTAATCCTACCAAACGTATCTTTGGTCCAAGCGATTGGAGGAACACCTTCTATATAAACCCATACTACCCTGTCTTCACTGACAAACTCATTAAACGCATTCCTAATTTCAGAAAACCACGAATTCACACCTAAGTGAGTGAGTAAATTCTTTATGACAATCTCCTGTTTACAATCAATCAAAATCCACAAGCCTCCAAGATAAGATAGTAAAATGTCCAAAAAACCTTCATCTTTCAATATATTATAAAGATTAGGAATAACCGAGAAGTCCTTTACCTTACCCATGACATAATTTGAGTAATCACGGTCCACCAAACATGATTCATCTAGAACGATAGCAGGTGATGATGTGCCGCTCGACCAGACAGGATTCGTAACTGGTGGAGGATTTTGACGAGGGAGTTGATGAGGTTCATTCACAGCTTTAGCATACGAGCTAGGTCTCTCCACAGGTTTAGAGTATCCAGAAGGCTTGGAATAACGATAAGATTGAGCAGGCTTGCTAGGTCTTTCGAAACGAACAGCGTTGGCATGAAGATGAAGTCGTCCCACCCAAATAGTGCAAAGATTA
The DNA here is from genome assembly GCA_025667525.1 of Glebionis coronaria. Classification (NCBI taxonomy): domain Eukaryota; kingdom Viridiplantae; phylum Streptophyta; class Magnoliopsida; order Asterales; family Asteraceae; genus Glebionis; species Glebionis coronaria. The sequence goes on along the minus strand of CM046874.1, from coordinate 15,553,147 downwards.
CCAATTAACCTATTCAGGTTCAAAACTCTAATAAATCAAACAAAAGCGAAACGTTTCCCTTCTTTGGACCTGCGATTGGGTATGAACACATCGACAACAGTCCCATAGGTCTCACATACTTTCCACAGATCACGATATCCAAAAGAATTCGGAAAGTTAGTAACAAAAACCGAATTGGATATACGATTAACCTGGTCTTCCTTAGACATTGGATCGAATGGAGATCTTGGTGAGAAAATAACAAACAAAAGGGGATCTGAAGAATTATAAAAAATAAAATCCGAATCTGAAAATGATGAATGATATGGAAAATTAGACGATCCAACAAGATCTACCTACAAAGAACATAATCCCTATGGAAAAATGCAACATATTTGACTGACGGAGATATGATATGATGTGGTTTTGATTGATGATAAAAAAGTAATTTTAGGATTGAAATGGTTACTACATTATTACTGTTGAAGGCATCAATTGTGATTAAAGGTTTTTTCTTAACGATTATTGATCCCAGACATCCCAAAAATTGACGTGCAAGTCTAAAACAGACTCGCACGTGCTAAGTGTGTGTTCGTTGTCTAAAGTATTGGCTAACCAATTCCCTTGCGGTCATTATTGGCCAATACTCCCCATGACTAGATGAGTTAAGACTTGTTGACTCCTAATCATCCATATTTATACTTCACAATTCACACCTATTTTTCTCACTTGTTCCATGCGGGAAAAATTCAATAAAAAAGTTATAAAAACAAACAATCAAACTATGTTCTTATTTTGCAACTACGTATTATTTCAACACCCATTTTAACTTCTTATACTTCAGTTTTTTTTATTCGTCCATTTTTCATATGCAGTCATTTATGTGTTCTTCTTACACTTGTATGAACATTTAAGACTTGTAAATAATTTGATCCTTTAATAATCTTGCTATCAAAGTTTGTTATGGTACCTTCATGTGCCAGTGAACTCGAATGGTTCTACCTGGATTATTAACAACCAACCTAGATAAAGTTATTTTGGATTGCAAATTCAATGTGGAAAAAAATGGTTACAACTAACAACTCTTGGCTATTATCTAATCACTTTCACTCGTTACTTGTGATTTTGGGTTGCAAACTCATTTGAGAGAAAACCCACAACATAACGCTGAATTTAAAAAACATTAACGAGTGCTTTCGAGTTACAAACTCAAATGAGATAAAATGGTTTCGCGTAAAAAAGTTTGGGAGATTCGGCATGAGAAAAAAACCAAGATAATTGAATATCCTAATAAAGTTTGGCTTCATTAGAATGTCGCAACGATGATGATTATATTAAAGATAGTTCACCAAGCATATATTTTAGCTTTGAGATGTGTCTTTCACCGATGTGGGATTTTATATGTCCTCTACATGCCACACATCATAAACTCAAACTCCAACTATCATAAATCTTAGCCCCTATAAACTCTAACTCCAACTATTTATTGTTCTATGTGGTGTCAATCATCGTCAAAATCCTTATAGTACATCGTGGAGTTTGGATTTATATTTGTTTATAAATCATAATAAAAACCTTTCTTGAAGTAGTTTATCTTAAAAACTTATAGAAGTAGCATTTAAGAGGAAGTTGAGCTTTTAAAATAACTATTGTAGTTACACAAGTTAAACATTTTATGTTTTCCTTGTAATTTTTTTAGATAGCTTCGATTATTGTAAAGCGTAGTCCCTATAAACTTCAACTTTAACTAGTTGCTCCCTTAGATGTTGGCATGGTCGTCAAGATCATTGTAGTAGATCATGAAGTGTAAATTTATTTGTAAATCATAATATAAAAAAGCTATGTTTATCGCAAAATGAAAAAATGTTGAGAACATGTACAAATTTTTACCTCTACACTAGTGTTTGGTTTTATAGACGTATATATATAAACGTATAAACCTAACACCACTGGAAGGTAATTAACAACATAGCCCATGTTCCAACTTGGATATTCTGAGCATGTCAAAATATATAAGTGAATGAAAGGTTTTTCCTTTAACCGATGTGGGATTCGAATCTTTTAGAGAGTCTCACCTCTTCCCATGCATCAAATCACTACTTTCTAATTCGATCAAATCACAATCACAAACCTTAACTTTGTTGTATTTGCATCACTTGATTTCACCCACAACTAATCGCCGCCACCACCGTCACCTCGTTGGCATCAACCGTAGGATCATGCAAAAACGATTTACGAGATTTTGGCATTTTAGACACTAGCTAGTTGTGACTTTGTGAGCTTAGTTCGAGTTTAGTATTCACTAATGATGTATAAACTTATGTTTTGTGAATCAGCTCACAAGAAACATCTAACTACTCATCTTGGAAATACACTATACAGTATGTTACTTTATGCATAAACCAAAACTACATGCACGGTGGCAAGTTCGTAACAACTTAATTATAAGTGCAATGTTTGTCAGTGTTCAAAATCTAGAACTGTAGAAGTACATTAAAAGTTAGTTTTATCAAACAAATCGAAATGAAAAATGGTAAATGGAGTTTATTTGTTATATTAAGAAGTGAAGGATTGATATCAATAGCCGGTATGCATAATTAGTTTGAGGTTCATGTTAGGTTTTCAGACCTTCCACAATAGAACCCAAGATTAGGCGTGCATTGTTTATGTTGTTTGCTCCTAGAGACGCGTCTTAAGGGCTTTGTTTGGAAGGACTCAGTCACTTAGACGACTGAGTTATGCAAAGTTTTTTTTGTTGTTGAAACGCTATATTATATTAATTAACCAACATTAAATAACGAGAGAAAGTTCAGATAATGTTTTTGTGTCATTGATGACCGCAATAACGGACTCTAATCGACACATTAATAAGTAGATAGATCCGTAGATTGATATATGTCTTCTAAGGTAGTTATGAAGGTAATATATGGATTGAAAGCGAAGGTGTTGGAAATGGAGCTACTGCAATCTTTTATGCCAAAATTGGGTTCCGTGCACGTTTAAATGAATCAAGGCTGCCTCATATGAGAATTCCTCTAAAACTTGGCCAAACAAGCTATAATGGTCTCAAAGCTCTATTCCTTGATGATAACGGGTTAGTTATATCTCAACAGTTGTTGAAAACCCTTCATTTTTAAAACGCTGCATAATTAACCTCAATTTCCAAAGAAACTAAGGTGTACGACTAGAGGTGGCAAAATGACCAAGTCAGGCGAGTGAAGTAGTTTGTGGGGGTTGAAACGGGTGGGTTTGGTTTGGTTGACCAGAAACACTTATCTGAAATTGTTTACCTTTTCTTATAGTTAGCGTTAGATTGGAAATATCTATTATACTAAATAAGATGATTCCTGACATTTTATCAATTCACCCGTCGACCTGTTTTCTGTTAAGCTATATCTTCAATATCCCTTTTGACCCGTTAGAGATCTAAGTCAACCAACCCCGAGTTGAAATGGGCAAAAATATGCCACCTCTAATATATAAGCGCACACACACAAATATACATACAGATCTACTTATACATGTATTTGACACAACGCAGGGTTAATAGAAAGGCAAGAAAGGGTCTTCTGCTGCACCTTGGTTGCGATGTAACGACTGTTAGCTTAGGTGAAGAGTGCTTACAAGTAATCACCAAAGAACACAAGGTTGTTTTCATGGATGTTTCCTTACGTGGTTCACACAGTTTACAATGTTGCAAGACTTGTACATGAAAAATTCCCAAAACGTCGGGAAAAACCGTTGATACATACACTCTGTTGGGAATTATAGACGGTGAGTTGATATGAAAAAAATAGATGAAGGACTTAATAATAAATAGTTAGCTTAGTTAGTAAGCTAGGGTTGACATGTAACCCTAGTTCCTCTATTATATAAAGAGGGTAGACACCTTGGTTAGATTCATTCATTCATATAGAATGTAAACTAAAGGTGTGTGTGCGTTCCTCCTGGTGTCAAGCCTATAAGGCACCAGGAGTAGTAGTTAGTAGCTTATTAGTAAGCAGTTTATGAATATGAAAGCCTTGTTCATAACTTTGATTGTGTTTGTTATTATGTTTCGCTGTGCATTACTATCATTGTTATATCCCAGATGAGTCTAGATCCTAAGACTCAACAAGTGGTATCAGAGCTTTTTGGCTCTCGATCTGGTTGATCTACAAGGTTTTCATTGTTATTTTCTGTTTTTAAATAATAAAAGTGTGTTCCTCCTGATCTAGGGTTTTTCCCAACAAACCCTAGAAAATTCATATTGATGTTGCTGTAGAAGGTGATGTCACTGTTGTTAATTGATGTTCGTGTTTGATGGCGATTATACTAGCTTTGGTGAGTTGATTCTTGAATCAATGATGAGCCCTAGTATGATCTAAGGTGTTTTTGTTGCTGGCAGATGATTAGGGTTTTATAAAACCCTAGAAATGACACCATCTTCACGTGATGGTTTTAAGCAGAAGGTGAGACAAAGAGAATACATGATATGTTCTTGTGGTCCTAGGTTTTGACTGCCCAAAGAAAAAGGAATAAGGTACGGTTACCTTAGTATTTAAATTGGTATTATCCTTTGTCATCAACGATGCAAAAAGAGATATCTACATGTGTAAAAAAGGTTGGTATTGCTGCTTGGTTAGAGTGGTCCATGGTTGTACGTTTCACATGACAGAAAGTACATGTCGTGTACTTGTCTTGTAGGGATCAAGGAGAAAGTCACGTGAAGGTAACAATGGTGCATCACTTTCGGCTTTTTGTTTCTTGATTTTATGGTATGATACGCGAGGTGATTTTGGTTACCTATCTCTTTGACATGCTTAATATAAGTCATAACATGGTGCGACATTTATGGATCCTTAATTTACGGGAAAGATATCATCTCTTCATTTGATTATGGTACGTGATTTATTACTTCCTAATTTTATGGGAATTTTCCTCTTTTGACGTGATATATTCGTGGGTTCATAATGCTGATTTTTAGGGATTGTATATTCTACCCTAAATAATCAAGTCAAACACGTGTGCATGTATATGGAAACTCTTATGGGTTGCATGCTAGTTTTCATAGGATACGTCTTTATTTGTGATCCAGAAATGTGGTACGCTGGATAAACTTGTTTGGGCTTTATGACTTGGGTTGGATAAAGAGTTGGGGTTGTTTCGTGGATGGGCTGTGTTTGGATTGTTGTGGCGTAATATTGGGCTGCAAAGTCCAAAAGCATTTAGTTTATACTTCTTTGTATTATACTTGATGTTTAACTAGTATCGATGGTCCTTAATACAACCAGAATAGCAACAGTACAGCAACAGATATAGTGACAGTTCTTGTGTCACTAATTACATTGGAGGGAAACCATTTTATTTTAGCACTAGTTCGGAAAAAAAGCAAAAAAGAAAAAAAAAGGTTTTGAGATGTACTGGTAAGCTATTTCTTACTCCTGGACAGTTTCTACTGGTCGGTTCCTCCTAGTCGTTTCCTCCTGGTCGTTCCTACTGGTGATCTTGAACAATGAAGAGGTATATGGTTTATTTCCAAAGTTTAGTTTATGCTATAATTCTTGATTGGAACAGTTACACGCTCTTTTACAAATATTTGGGGGGCATATGATATCATACAGTTCATGATATGATCATCACAAAATTAGAATGATCTTAAGCATCGAGTGGTTTCTAATTGATCCGTCAGAGCTCACTGAGACTATCGGCCATTGCATGTGATCACCATTCATATATTGATTACAAGAATTATACAAAGACATTTTATTACATGTTATTGTAATAAGCATGTCTTTTTCACACTGAAGGAGTGGATGATCTATACTACTGAGTTCAACATTCAAGAGATGGTTAGCCTATGGTTCCTACTGGTGACTTATGGTTCCTTGACAAAGATAATTGATAATTGCTTATTTGATGTTGGAGTTGCGTTTCACAAATTTGTTTTCTTCTTATATCTCAATTAGGTGAGCAATACACCTTGTCTTTGGACTAAATATATTGTTACAGCTTACAACTGGCTCATAGTTGTGAAGGTTATCAGTTCTCATGTACCAAAACTATAGGTGAGCAATACACCTTGCCATTTTGACTAAATATATTGTTATAGCTAACAGCTGGCTCATAGTTGTGGAGGTTACCAGTGCCGTATGTAACAAAAACTGTTAGGTGAGCAATACACCTTTTCATTGGATTAAATATATTGTTATAGCTAACAGCTGGCTTATAGTTGTACGGTTTTTGTTTGTTTCAGTTCACGTTTTTACCAATAAATTGAGCCCCTTTTGTAGTGAAAGAGTTGCATTTTTCCTTAGTTGTTTCAACAAACAGGGGAAGAGTTTATCAACTAGTGAGCAATTGGGTGAATTGCATGATATAAGACACAAGTTTGGGAGATTTCACTTCTTCATAAAATTCGTTATACTTGATTTTCTTCATCAGTGATCACTCCAAGGAAGCCTACTGGATTCGACATGCACTTCTTAAGGGGAAGACGATCCCTTTTGAGTTGATGTGACAAAAAGGGGAAGAATGCATGGATCGAGGGGAAGCTTAGCCTTCATCTATATTAGCTTCAGGGGAAGCTTGTGCTTACTGGTTCTGTCAAATCAACTAGGGGAAGATTTTTGGGAATTATAGATGATAAGTTGATATGACAAAATAGATGAAGGACTTAATAATAAATAGTTAGCTTAGTTAGTAAGCTAGGGTTGACATGTAACCCTAGTCCCTCTATTATATAAAGAGGGTAGGCACCTTGGTTAGATTCATTCATATACAATGTAAACTAAAGGTGTGTGTGCCTTCCTCCTGGTGTCAAGCCTATAAGACACAAGGAGTAGTAGTTAGTAGCTTATTAGTAAGCAGTTTATGAATAAGAAAGCCTTGTTCATAACTTTGATTGTGTTTGTTATAATGTTCCGCTGTGCATTATTATATATCCCAGATGAGTCTAGATCCTAAGACTCAACACACTCACAGGCAACACAAACACGACGACAAAGGAAAGCATGTTGAGAGTTGGGATGAATGGAGTCGTACTAAAATGCTTTATCTGAGCTTTTAGAGCATAAAAAGGTACTACATGAAGCGTAATAACATAATAACCATGAATTTCATAATTATACATATTGCTACCTTTTGAGTACATACCGTGTGTTATTGCTGCTATATGATAGAAGATCGTAATGTTGTTTGAACTGAGTTTTAACATGCTGAATATACCCAATTTGTTGCATAGAATTGCAATCAGAAACACTCGACTCTAGATTTACGTAGTTTTTCGGCGATTCAGAGTTTAAGCTTCGATTTATGCTATAATTATCAGTTTTTGTTTTTCTTAGTTGTTTCGTTTCATAGTCTTTATGAAAATAATGTAATCAGTTAACCATCCTTGTAGAATTTCTATATATTGATTATATTTTGTTGGTCTCTAAAAAACCATTGAAAATAATCATAACATTGAAAGTTGATTCGTCACTATAGCTTTTGTAGTTGACTTAAACATCAGAACTCCAAGTTACAATAACAAAAGTAACATAAAAAAGGTGAGAACATGTACAAATGTTTAGATGAAAACAACTCTGTCTATTTATGTTAGAAACAAAATTATTAGAACCTAACAACATGCCTTATTCCCAACTTTACACTTTATGCATGCAAAATAGATATATGAATGAAATGTTTTTCTTTTAACCGATGTGGGACTAGAACCTTTTGATAGTCTTTACTCTTCCCTGCATCAAATCTCCGCATTCTAATTCGATCAAGTCACAACCTTAATTTTGTCATTTTCGCATCCCTTGATTTCACTGGCGACTACAATCGCCGCATCCACCAACATGACCTCATCCACATCCGTCGTAGAATCAAGGGAAAACGATTTACGAGTTTTTTGCACTTTAGACACTAGCTACTTGTGACTATGTGAGCTTAGTTCAAGTTTAGTATTCAGTATTTAATGATATATAGTATAAACTTATGTATTATGCAACAGTTTCACAACAAACATCTTACAGTATGTTACTTTATGCATAAAAACCAAAACACATGGTTGTAACTTGTAAGTTCGTAACAACTTAATCATACCCGCGTACCCGGGGTAATGGTGAGTTCGCGAACACGTGAGTTCCACTTCTTCTGATAACGTTACCAACAATGCTTAATGTACAAAGTACGTTAAAAGTTGATATAATCAAAACGCAAAATGGAAAATAGAATTTATTTGTGAAATAATCGTAACACTAAAACTTGAGTCGTCACTATAGTTTTAGTATTTGACTTAAACTTCAGAATCGTAAGTTATTGGCTAGAGGCGAGTATTTGGTGTTCCACACTAAACTGACCGAAAACGTTCTAAGCATACCATCAACATGTTTCCAATGCAGAACCTCGTCATACTCATTCAACTGAGGAACATTGATATTGGCTAGAGGCGGGTATTTGGTGTTACAATCAGCGGGCTAAGACCATGCATTACCAAGAATCAGGTCCGCCACATTAGCAAGAATAGAAGGCCTTGCATTGTGAATAACCGATATGACATATAACGCACTAGAGGACACTTGAAGTCCCACGTATTGAACCACATAGAAGCTTCCCTTTCATCATCAATAATGCACCAAACATCCGACCTAAAAATGTTACGAATTTGTAATAGTTTAACGTCATCCCGGCTTACATTAGAACCAATATCAACGTCTTAAAACTGTAAATCTGTAATGAATTTAGTGATTTGCATTGACAGAGGCTACCATACATATAGTATCCCTTGGGCTTGAGCCCAGCCACTAGACAGCTAAGGGATATGAGCTACAACTATTACATACCTAGTATAATACATATCCTGAACATATCTTCTACACTTACAGCTAATACATATCTTGAACATTAATATTGACTAACAGAAACATAAATGTATATTGACTAACACCCCTGCAGTTGGAGCGGGAGATTTTCAAACGCTCAAAATGGATCGAAAATCTGCAAATAGCTGGTAAGGAAGCCCCTTGGTGAATATGTATGCATACTGAAAGCGTGAAGGAACATGAAGAACACGAACATTTCCGGCCGCCACCTTGTCTCGAACAAAATGTATGTCAATCTCGATGTGCTTGGTGCGCTGATGTTGCACCGGATTTGCGGACATGTATACGGCGCTAATGTTATCACAGTAGACTAAGGTGGCAGTAGAAATAGGTGTATGTAACTCACGGAGGAGGTTGCGGACCCAAGATGTTTCGGCTACTGCATTTGCAACCCCTCGATATTCGGCTTCTGCGCTCGAGCGAGACAATGTCTCCTGGCGTTTAGAGGACCATGACAAGAGATTGTCACCTAGGAAAACACAATAGCCAGAGGTAGACCGACGAGTAGCTGGGCAGCCTGCCCAGTCAGCGTCAGAATATGCAGTAAGTTGTGATGTACAAGACCTGAATAGTTGTAAGCCAAGATCAATGGTTCCTCGAAGATAACGAAGGACACGCTTCATGGCGTGAAGGTGCGGTGTGCGGGGATCATGCATGTAAAGGCATACCTGCTGGACTGAGTAAGATAAATCTGGCCTGGTAAAAGTGAGATATTAAAGAGCTCCTGCTAGACTACGATAGTATGTAGGATCGTCAACTTGAGGACCATCAGGACCAAGCTTCTTCTCTGTGTCAACTGGTGTCCTGCAAGGATTACAATTGAGAATCTTTGCCCGCTCAAGGATCTGTGTGGCATATTTGGATTGAGAAAAGAACATCTCAGTAGGGGTGCGAGTTGCAGCAATACCCAAAAAATAATTAAGTTGCTCAAGATCTGTCATAGCAAACTCTCCATGAAGGGAAGAAATAATGCGTTGTAGAAAATTTAAGGAAGAGGCTGTCAATATGATATCATCAACATAAAGTAATAAATAAGCGATGTCACCGCCTCTCCGAAAGATGAAGAGAGATGTGTCGGTTTTGCTATGATAAAAACCGACTCTAACTGCGTAACTGGCAAACCGCTGAAACCATGCTCTGGGTGCTTGTTTAAGGCCATAGAGAGAGCGTTGTAAGAGACACACATAATCCGGATGTGTAGAGTCAGTGAAACCAGGTGGTTGATGCATGTACACAGTCTCACTAAGCTCACCATAAAGGAAAGCATTCTTCACGGCAAGCTGATGTATAGGCCATTGGCGAGAACCGCAAGGCTAAGAACTGTGCGTATAGTTGCAGGTTTTGCCACAGGGCTAAACGTCTCATCATAATCTATACCAAGTTGTTGGCTTTTTCCATTAGCAACAAGCCGAGCTTTATACCTGCTTAGTGTTCCATCTACATTAAATTTATGTTTGAACAACCACATAGATCGAACAACGTTCACATTAGTCGGTCGTGAGACGAGGACCCACGTACGATTTTTAATTAAAGCACTGAATTCATCTAGCATAGCATTTTACCAATGAGGGTGTTGAGATGCATGAATATGAGATTTGGGAATTGGAGACACATTGGATGTATGAAGGGTGAAGGTTTTAGTAGGTTTTATCGTGCCAACTTGGGAGCGTGTGACCATAGGGTGACGAGAGGTTGTATCAGTGTTGGAGTTGGTATGTATGGGTTGTTGTGGGTCGGATTGATTAGCGGTCGAAATGGGCTGGTGAGTTGTAGACTTGGACTGTTGGAAGGAGTTGTTGGGTTGGGTAACCGATGGGCTGTTGGGAAGTTGGTCAACAGGTTGTTGTGGAGGCAAGGTGTTGGTAGTGGTGTTAGGAGTGGTATGTTGTTGTGTTTGGCGTGTATCGAGTGATTCTTGAATGGATGTAGGATTGGGTGACGTGAGGAGTTTGAGTTGAATAGGAGAAGGCGAGTTGCTTTTGTTTAGAAATTCATAGGATGGAGGGTCCATTGGGGTGACGGAACCAAACGGAAAAACTGTTTCTTCAAAGTTAACATGGCGTGATAGGATAATTTTGTTGGTGGCAAGGTTTAGGCAACGGAAGCCTCGATGAATGGTTGGATAGCCAAGAAAGACACACGTTGTGGACCGAGGTTGGAGCTTGTGGGTGGTGTGTACGTATGGATAACATAGGCAACCGAAGACACGGAGGTGAGTGTATGAAGGTTGTTTGTTGAAAAGTTTAGTGTAGGGGATTTCATTTTTTATAGCGGTGGAGGGTAGTATATTTAAGAGATGTGTGGCCATGAAGAGAGCTACGGTCTAATATTGGGGTGGAAGATGGGCTTGAAAAAGGAGTGTGCGGATAAAGTTGTTTATTGTTCTAATCATGTGTTCTGATTTTCCATTTTGTTGAGATGTTTTAGGACATTAGAAGCGGAATTTGATTCCTTTGGCTTTAAAAAGGTTGTGTTGTGGTTTGTTATCAAACTCACCCCCATGATCACATTGGAACGATTTTATTTCTTTGTTAAATTGCGTTTTCACATAGGAACGAAATTGTATAAACTTACTAAATGCATCACTCTTCTTATGAATAGGGTAAACCCATAAAAAGTGAGAGAAGTGGTCAAGGAAAATAAGGTAATATTTAAAACCACTAACACTTAGAATGGGTGATATCCACACATCCGAGTGTACAATATCGAAAGTGTTTGCAACAATGGTAGTAGAATGCATAAAAGGGTGTCTGACATGCTTACCAAGTTGGCAAGCATGGCATAAAGTAGAAGACTTTGTTTTATTACACGAAATAAATTTATTCGAAACTAAAAAACGTAGAACATCATCGCCGAGATGCCCGAGTCTTTGATGCCACGTAGAATGATTGCAAGATATGAGAGCTGTAGGGGTGGTAGTGGATGTGTGGAATGGGTAAAGGTCCCCGGTGCTATCACATCAGAGGAGTAGACGACGTGTCCGGTAATCCTTCACAGAAAAACCAAAAGGATCAAATTCAATGCTACATAAGTTATCACGGGTAAATTGCCGCACAGAGATTAAGTTTTTTATTATATAAGGTGTAACAAGGACATTTTGAAGGTATAAAGGGCGATGTAATGATGGCAGAATGCATTGTCCGGAGTTGGTAACCGGGATGGTTGCACCATTTCCAACAATGATAGATGTATTAATGCGTTTATTAAAAATAGATGTGAGGTTACCTGCGTCCGCCGAGAGATGTGAGGTTGCACCGGTGTCCATATACCATCCAGAATCTTCATTGTTGACCGCATAGCGAAGGGTGGTTGCATTGAAAGCCCGAGGCAAAGATGTTGGCTGATCAACAATGCCATAGGGTGAGTAAAAGTAAGGGGCCAGTCCTAAGAGCCCACTCGCAGAATTAGTAACATGACCTTGTGGGAGACTAGGTTGTCCAGGCCACTGGCCGCTGTTGTTGGGTCTGAAGTTAGGTTGTGGTCCATGAACAGTAGGCTGGAAACTAGCAGGTCTGGAGTGAGCACTCCATTGTGGGGTTTTACCAGATGTAGTCCCACGTGAGTGAACAAAGCGACAATGCTCACCAAACCTGCAAAAACCACGCTGAAAATTCCTACAAAACTCTTTGTTAGTACGACCTTTGTTTGCACCAGACCTGGAGGCCATCAAAACAGTAGATGAGGAAGGGGTGTCCTGAGTGGAATCACGCCCTTGCTTGCGGCTGAGACGGGACTCCTCAAGGAGTAGCATAGAGCGAGCCTCCAGAAGTGTCATAGGGGTTTTAGTGTGACGAATGATACTCGCTACATGCTCATATTTATCGGTCAAGCCATTAGCCGTGTACATCAGCAAGTTCTTTTCTGAAACCGGAGATTCAATGTTGGAGAAGAGATCAGAGATAACCTTTATCTTCTTGAAGTACTCAACAATGGAAAGAGAGCCAATCTCCAGGGACTGAAGCTCTTCATGGAGCTCCATAGAGCGTGCTTCTTTGTTATCATGAAATAGATCAGCGAGACTCTTCCAAACGTCCTTGGCAGTGACGTTTCTCTTAAGAACTGTCTGCAAGAGAGAGGTGGAAATAGTGCCATAGATCCACACTTTCACCAATGAGTCGAGTTTCTTCCAATCACCGGCAGTGTCACTATTGGATGTGTAGGTTCCGTCCAAGAGACCATGGACATCGAAGCTGTGGCAATGAGATGTGAAAAGTTCACACCAGGCATCATAGTTGAGTTGATCAAGGTCTAGCACAAGAGGAATGTCTGACTTGATGTTTGTGACCCCAAAGGGCTTTTCCATGTTAACAACAGATGGTGGTGGAGTGTTGGTGTCTTCAACATCCATGAGTGAGGTGGTGGCTGGTTAGGTTTTGGGATGAAAAAGAAAAAAAAGAAGGATGGTGAGTCGTGAGATTGGGAGAGAAGAGAGGAGGTGTTTTAGGACACTATAGGCTCTGATACCATGTAAATCTGTAATGAATTTCGTGATTTGCATTGACAGAGGCTACCATACATATAGTATCCCTTGGGCTTGAGCCCAGCCACTAGACAGCTAAGGGATATGAGCTACAACTATTACATACCTAGTATAATACATATCTTGAACATATCTTCTACAGTTACAACTAATACATATCTTGAACATTAATATTGACTAACAGAAACATAAATGTATATTGACTAATAAAAACATCGTATGTTTGAGCTTATAAAATTCTTAGCAGTAGATGATATGAAGTTTGGATTTTTTTATAAGGGTATTTCCATTTTTGATACAATTTTGAGAAGTGTTGGCGTGTTTTGATCCCAAACAACAAATGTTCCTAAAATGACACGAGGCGACCGAGGCAACCCATCTCCTATGCGTGACAAGTGTAGCTGAGAATATGGAGGCAACCTCTCTTCCTGCATGACATGTGTCACGTAGGAAAGATAGGTTGCCTCGGCCGCTTCGGTCATTTTGAGAAATCTGAGAATTGTGAGTTGAAAAAAGTTGACAGCCTTGATTTTGGGACCATTTTGTGAAAATCCCCTTATTTATAAACCATAATAAGAATATAGTGAGGTTTTATTTATATAAATCACAATATAAAAAGCCATAAAGTTTGTTTTATAAATCATATTAACAAGAAGTTGAGATTTTTGGATTTTTTTAATAAATCATAATATAAAAAGTCGTACACTGTTTGGTTTATAAATCACAATATGCTTTGACATGTATTATTGGAAGATGTGAGTTAAAAAGTAAAAGTGATGATTTTTTTTGAATAAAAAAGTGATGATTGAGTAAAACGATTTTTATTAATAAAAATTTTATTTTGTGAAAGTTTCTTTGTAGAACCTTTATGGATATCACATTCCTTTTAAAAAAGGCGTACTGTTTGGTTTATAAATCCCAACAAAAAGTCGTGAAATTTAGATTTGTTTATAACTAAATAAAAAGTTTAGAACATCTTTTTCTTTGTAAAGCAAAACGCAAAGTGGGGACTTTTTCAAGAGATTCTTTCCTTAATAAGAAATAATCATTTGATTTATTCCTTTTGTTTTTAATTTTTAGAATTAGAAAAATATAAATATTTCCACATTCAGAAATAGTTGTGTAAATTCCTTTTTTCAAAAAAGTACGTGCTAAAAAATATACGTGTCTCAAGTGTAAATATTATAACTTCAAAAGGCGGGGTAATTTGCAAACTTTTGAAGGGTTAAAATTAAAGTTCATAAAAACAAAACCACACGGCAATTGCAATTCCATTGTCCAGTCGAAGAAACACTCCGAAATTCAAAGCACGATTCACAATCTGATATAAAGGAAACATCAAAATATCAATCGATCTATGTTCTTGTGTCAGTTTATCTAATTTATTGCTCCAACTTTATCAGTCTAACCTTTTGGATCATATATTTCAAAACCCTAATTGGATTTAGTGTTTTTTGGCATGAAGATAAATCTCTAAAACAAGAGGAAGATTGAATATTTAAGTTCAGGTAATCTTATACAAATATTGTAAGTTTTTTTAATGATTCAGCTGTATAGTTTTTCTAATTCTAATTTTATTCTAATTTTGATTTAAGGACTATGACAGATGGATACAACAAGGATTCATTAGCTGATCGAGTTGTCGCAAGATTCAACATATTAAGGTAGTGGTTTAAGTCATATATAATCAGTTTCGTGGTGTTTGAGTATTTTTAAAATGATTAATCAACTAAGGTTTTTAGAGTCACTATAATCATCAAAAGAATATCTACAATAAAAATGAATCTCATTAGTTATAACAATTTTAAATCTCTTAAATTATATATTGTCCTTAATTATTTAAGATAATGGTTTCATTTTTTCCCAATTGTTTCACTTTTTCCCTTGCATGAAGATGACCAAAAGGAGAGCAGTTGTATACACTTGCTTTAGCACTCAAGACTCGAAAAAACATGAACATGCTAGAGAGTTGATATAATTAAGTTTACTATAATGATACAATCAATAAATTAATTGTCCTTTTTATCAACATAACTGTATCAATATTCAGTAGTGTGATACTTATGTACATATAGAGTAATCTATGGATTTTTGGTTTTGGTTACATATAGTTATTTACTGAGTGTATCAGATAATCCACTTTTTAAATGCACATCCAAACACCCCCTTCCTAATACTTGTGTTGCAACCAAATGCGGATAGGAAGAGCTGCAAGCGTGAATCTGATACACAAAACCTTGAATTAGAAGATGATTATAGCACCGACAGAAACATGGGTAAACGAAAGCAAGAAAGCAGAATATGGTTTTGGTATTTGTTCTTTCTTATTCTTGCTTTTTTTTTCTTTCGTTTGACAAGTAACAGATTATGATACTAATTCGATATGAGTACATGTTGTTTATTAGAGTTTGTTAAGTTAGCTTACAATTATCGTTTTCAAGTGATAAACTAAGAGATAATTTGCAATTGAAATTTGGTTGTATTTGTAATTTAGTTGAATTCTGTGACGACAGCTGTTGCGATCTCAGTTTAATACAGTGTGTATAACCTTTTGCAAGTTTTTTAATTGAGAATGTGGTAGGGAGGTAATAATTCCTTGCTATTGGATGCCATTAACCCTTTCATTTAATATTAAGTTCAGTTACTTTGCCAGTTTAATATTAGTCAGATATCTGTAATTCACCTTCTGTCATATGATATATTTTCATTGAAAACAAATAATCAGATCTTTGCGACCTCATCTATGTGTACATATTCTATTAAGTCCTATATATTTATAAACTGTTCTCTGATCATCTGTTTATTTTAACACAATTGTACACTCGATCCAATAAAAGTTATTTAATTTTGTTGATTTAATTACTAAATTGTGTGGCAGGACAACTTTTGCGATCTGGGTGATACTGGGCCATGTACCAAAATACATTTTGATATAATTTACTGCTACATATGGTATTAGAATAGGTTTCGAGAGATTGACATCTATTCTACAGAACAAGTTGAGCAACTATGATACTCATGTCTTTCTACCTATTCTTGATGTTATTCAACAGGTAATATAAAAACCATATGTTCACTCAACTTTAGTCTTTTACATAATGAAGGGCGTGAATATGTTTTACGACACATTATTCACTGTGAATTACGTTATGGAAGAGAAGTTTTGCAAGAAAACGGGGATTTTTTACGGGTATGTATGCGATTCTTGCTGTAATTAAATAATACACTTTACATTGTAATATTTGTGTTTTCTCTTTAATCAGATTATAGTTTACAAGGGGATTTCTCACACTCCGTTGGCTTATGAGATTTTCAAATTTTCCATAAGCTCAATTGATTATAAGCGAAATACAGTTGGCTTATGAGCTCTTCAACTTTTACATAAGCTTATAAATAATCTAAATAAGCTAACCAAACACTCCCTTAACACCATGAAAATGTAAGCAAAGCACTTTTCGAACATGCAAAAAGAGTATATCATTTTAACCATCCATTTTTTATATATCACACTCTACATAACGCATGAGTCACAACCCCTACTGGTACCTTTAGTTCTATTATATATTAAGTGGAGAAGTGTAACCTTTTATATGAGTACGCGTCAGTCAGGTTTTTGTAGAAGACGGGTTAAACAGACAAAGTAAAAAAAATAGCTAGAAAATGAAACGGGTCAAATGGTTACAGGCCTTAAGATTTGTTTAAAAGCAAACCATCAACTAATAATGGTCTCTTTAAAATTTTTAATAAGCTTTCATGTTTATTTACAATCATGTTTTGATTTCAACATCTGTTTCGGTTTTTATAGATGTGCCTTTTTTGTATAATTCAAGGGGAGCAAATAAGAAGATAAATAAGCAACAAACCCACCAATTGCTTGGCCCTGTCTGTTATACATTGTACCTTCTATAAGCAAGTTCTTGGCTGCTCATTGCATATGGAATGAGGAGGTGAAACATGTAATATTTGATGGCAACATGAAAATTTCCCACTTACCATTTTTTGGATAGTTTGACCTGATGCCATGTTATACATTTGAGTTCACAGCTGAACTTTTCTCTATTATGTATTGCTAAGTATTGACTAATTTTTTAATAAAAGTCAGCCCCTGAAAATGGCATGTTGAAACATTGTACATGACAGACAACATTGGTTGTATAATTGTATTGATGGTTTTTGGGACTGTCTTACTAGAAAGTATATCCTTTCTCAATCAGAAGCTTCAGATGCAGGTTTTATCTCCTTCCCTTCACGTTCTCTTATATATCATGTTTTGGTTGCCCCATGTTTTACAGAAACTGAATCTCATGCCTATTTTGTGGTTTCAGATGTTATATTTTGATATATTTGTATCAAAGATGGGCTTACCCAGTGGACAACAAGAGAGTGACTGAGTTTGGTTTTGGTGAGGAGGACGAGGACGAAGCAACTGTAGCCTTAACCGCAGGGAGAAATGCATTAGATAAGAAAACCAACTGACATCGGTTGACCTAAAATAATTTCAACTGAGCTAAGTGAGCAAACTAATGTACTGATGAATGATTCACTGATTCTTCAACATATCCCAATGCTTCTAAGATTGTTAGATTGTTACTTGACGTCGTAAGGAGATGATATGTTGCAGGGGGACATGCAGTTTAGTTTACCAATTTTTGCATGATGATTTTCAAGTAATGTATAAATACTGTAAAACTTTTATAATAGAAGTATATATTACTAGAAAATTCTTTAAGGTCCAACAAATCCTGACAAAGTTCACGTGCTTTCTTTCTATATTCTACTACTCCATCTTTTCTAACTTAACACTTTCTTCTTCGACATAAAAACCTGCAAATTTTCTTACAAAACTACAACCATAAACTAATAAACTATATAGAAACCAACAAACAAGAACAAATAGTGTAGCATATCAACATAAGTGAAAATTACAAAGGAGGCAGTGAAGTAAATCATAGTCAGATTTGCTCTTCAACTCTGACCGGATCAGACAACATATATCTTATCGTCTTTGAATCTAATTGAAAAAACAAACAACAAGTATGCCTGACCGCGTCTGTCTGGTCAGATTCAGACGCGGTTCAGATGTTTTCGGCAAAAACAAACACACCTTAGTCAAGCCATGTGCAAGTCATTTGGGCTCATCAATGTCACATTTGCCCACCTCATTTCAACACGACACACAAAAACAATCAGAAGCTAATAACCAAGACATTAAAAAGTTTAGAAAAAAACCCGTACGTGCACGGGTATTATAAGTAGTGTACAAATAAAACAATATAGTCTTAATTCCAAATTAAACATCTTATGCAACAATAGTATATAAATATATAAATAAGATGATATGTTATTCCTTTATCTGATGTGGGACACAAATTTTTGATACAATATGTTTGAAATCACTACTTCTTAATAAGAAATATTACACTAATTTAATTAAACGTAAATGTTTAAAAACACAACTCCATAATAATTTATAAACTTAAAATTTTAATATTTTTATGTTTAAAATAGCTCAAGTACTTTATAATATAAGTAGAAATAAAGATAAAATGAAATATAATCAATGATAAAATATTTTATCATCGGTGATATTTAATTGTTTTTTTAACTAGTGAAATATCACCATTTTAAAAATCAGTTCGGAAAATTTATAAATTTAGTCCATTCGCCCGATTTTGAACATTTAGAGTTTTTGACCAAAAATGTTACTTCGTGTTTTTCTTAAAATCTTACGTTAATCTTCACTTTTATATTAAACCAAAATAAATGGTGATGATCTGTCCTCTGCTTTTAAGAAAAAAACAAGATTGTATTTTGAACTTTTGTTATATAAATAAATGATGTGTTATTCCATTTGGAACTTTTGATACAATATGCTTGAAATCACTTCTTCGTAATTAGAAATATTACATTAATTTAAATAATCGTAAATGTTTAAAAACACAAATCTATAATAACTAGATGTATAAACTTAATATTTTATATTTTTACGTTTAAAATAGCTCAAATACTTTATAATATAAGTAGAAATAAAGATAAATCAAAATGCCAAATGAAAATAAAAATACAAGACATCGATTAAAAAGATTGAGATCGTGTACAAGTGTATGGCTTCTCTACTACTTCTCTCTATTTGGATGGTTACAAATAAGCCTACTGTTCGCGTATATGGCTGCTCGGCCATATCCACGTGCCAGCAATCTTCTAGAAACAAGATTGGTCGTACGGCCTGGAAGACCGGTCCACCTACCAAGCGCAAGTCTAGAGGGAATCCTCGAAGGTGGTGTCAATGCATTGGGAAGGAATGACACACCCTATTATCCAGTGGATACTCGCTTGGCGCTCGGATAGAAGGCTCATCCACCTGCACACCTCAAAAGCAGGACAGATTCCCTCGGGAACAAACGGTGCATCCTTTTACCCAGAGGCCTCGCATAGTCTGCTGGACCAAGGCTTGGCCTGTCAGGTCACAAGGCTCAAGGAGTGCTACCTCCAAGGAGCTACAGTCCGCTACAGTGTTCTCAACACTATAAATACCCCTCATTCAATGTAAATCGGATATACTCACACAGACATTTATTACACACACTACATTGGCCATTCGGCTCTACATATTATTGGCCATCTGGCACAATCAGATTCTTACTCTCACACTGGAGTTGGTCTCGGGCCTCCCACCCGAGGCGAGCTAACGTGTGCTACTTTCTTATAGGCTTGTGGAGAGGAAGACCCAGACGACCCAGAGGCATTCTCGGCCCACTTAGTGGCCCATCGGACTTTTGCATCGTATTCTCTCGACGAAATATGTTGCCGGGAAACTCAGTAAATGACATAACCGGTTCGACTGCACTTTTTTTAGTTGAATTTTTTTTGTCAAAATTTGACTAAAGTTTTCCCGAGGACATGTCCCGAGACTGTTTTCGTAAATTTTGACCAAAATAGGCACTAAAACACTCGGCGGCAAACTTTCCCGCTCCATTTCAACGACGACATGTCCTGGAGAATGTTTGGACAAAAGTTGAAGAGTGTTGACAGTGGTTAACAACAATCATTAGTGTTAACGATTGTATGAGTGACGTGGCCCAAACATTTCTGTAGACATGCCCCCAAGGAAAAGTGTGGCCATATTTGACCAATACGTGGACTAAAACTATTTGTGTTGGGTATGTCCCGCCAAGGTTTTTCAAACTTTCACCGTGGACATGGACGCGAGAAAGTTTGAGCAAAAGTTTGACTAAAAAGTTGACCAATATTGAACATCTTTTATAGGTGTGATTAACGGTAATAACTAAAAAGTTTGACTACAAAAACCGCTTGCCTTTTCCCAAAGTTTTCAGTTGCTTTGAGAGCTTTCGAAACAGGGGCGGAGCCAGAATATAAAGTTATCGAGTGCACAAAATTTTAATACGAGTATATATACAGTACATAATTTTGGGACCGCGTTTATTTTAAAAAAATAGTGATTTTTAGCAAATATATACAATACATGACAAAATTCCATCGGTTCCCGTGCATCGCTGGGAACCCCTAACTCCGCCCCTGTTTTGAAACTGCTATTAAAATTTGTTACGCTTTTAGAACTGTTAGTATATGGATATGTATGTCAACTTTATGGCTCAAACATACTACTGTACTTTTTAGCTTCATTGATTGGTGGTATTTTGCGATCCTCATCGATTTATTTATAGGGAAAAAGACCAATTTGGTCATTTTGATCACTTCATAACCTTATCATGGTTAAGTTTCCTACTAAAGACCAATATGGTCATGTTGAGCACTTCACAACTGCACAAAATGCACAACTTCACTACTTTATTGTCATGTGTCTGACTGACACAATATTTATTATATTATTAAAATATTGAAATTACAAATATACCCTTAATTTTGTTTTCTTATCTATGTCTCTTCCTCTTTCTTCTTTCTTCTTTCTTCTGCTTTCTTCTCCTTTGTATCCAATTCCAGAGCTTAACCAAGAAATCACATTATAAACAAATTCATTTCCTTTATGTAATTGAAGAGAAAAGTCATGAAAGGAATTCACCTTCTTGGGACAATCTGCTGATGATCCACTTGATTTGAAGAAGTGTTTTCTTGATTTGAATTCGCTTCAGAGCAAAGAAGAAGCTGTTGTTAGGTATTTTTGCAATTTTTTATGATTATTGATGTGTGAATTTAGGGTTTAGTGATGACCCATTTGGGGTTTTTGTTAATTATGATGTTTGGTGTGTGAATTTGGGTATTTTTTGTTATGTGTACTAGGTGTTTCTTGAAATGCTCGAGTGAAATCAGTGTTTTTGTTGTCTGCACTGTATTGTCAGTTTTCCTAATTTGCTAATTGCCAGATTGGTATTTCGCGCCACATTTTTTATCTGGTAATTAAGGGATTTGGATGAATTTTTGCCGATCAGTTCATAAATCTTCTTTCCAATTGTTTGAAGTTGTATTGAAACGTTAAGTTATTCAGAACCCATAATTCTGGACTAGTTTTTATCTGGTGAAATAAGAGTTCGACGCATACTTAACTGTTCTTAGCGACAATGGTGACATCTAAGTAACTGTAAGAACATGATTTGACGTTTGATTTTATCTGAAAATATGTGACCCTATAAATGATGTTCTTTAAGCGCCATATTGTTATCAAGGAAGCTGCATTTGCTGAACTCTTTCTTGTACTTCCCATATGCAGGCTTTGGCTCAGCCTGTCATCTTGGAGTTTTTGGCTAATCTTCCTACAATTGGTATAGGGAAGAATGTAAGTAATTTAGAGCAACTTAAAGTTCCACCATTATATCTTTGACGCTTTTACCCTCCAGTACTTGTCATTTTCCGTTCTTGAATTTGGTAATGCTGATACTACTTGTAATCGCCATTTACATAGTCATACGTTCTGAATTGCAAACATAAATCGGAAAGATAGACATATATGTAAGATGGATGATTGCATTTTCATACTATTTTCATCTGCAACTCTGTGTACCTCGACAAAATGATTCAAGTACACTCTATCGGTCGTTCTAGTTACATTATTTCCATATATGTCTATCTTGCTTAAGTTTCAAGGTGATCCTTTAATACTTTCCCTAGGGGAGGAAAATGGTTAGGCAGGCAACGGGTTTGAGTCATAACGGGTATTTCTTGGGGGGGGGGGGGCATATTACACTTCTAAATTGCATTGGGAAGGATTTTTTTTTTGGGGGGCGGGGGGGGGGGGGGGGGGGGCATATTACACTTCTAACTAGGGGTGAGCATACTTGACCGGGCCGAGACCAAAATGGGTCAAAACGTCGGACCGAAATGGTCCGGTCCGGGTTGGTCTTCGGTCCGGTCCTATTAGGCATACTCGACGGGTTTTTGGTAAGGCCGGACCGACCAGACTGAAGACCTTGACTCTAAGGGAAGGTACAATATAGATGATTCTGAACTTGACTCTAATGACGACCTTGATTCCGAACCAAATTCTGCTCCAACCTTTGGCTCGGTGGAGGCTGGAGATTTTCAAGAAGAAACTCCTTCATGTTAGTAAATATGTATGAAGAAACTTGAACTGTGTTATTTTACTGAAGCAATATGTTCTTTGTATGTTTCCCTGCATGACAACTTTCATCACAAAGGGCCATGCCCATGCCTACTCAATATCTGCTTTCTTAGAGGACAATAGCGCCACAAGTACGTTGGGTGAGCAGTGGTCAAGCTGGCCCAGATGGTCCACTACCGAAAAGACTGGGAGTTGAGCTTAGTGGGAGAGATGGCCCTTAAGCCACTCGACGACTTATGTCTCCCACGGGAACAAATTTGCAGACCACTAGCACAGGTACCCTGACATTGATATTTCTATACAGTTGTAGACATATGATTGGTGTGTAACTTACGTATGAACTGTAATATACTAAAAAAGTAAATAGCGTCTGATTCTTGGAATGTTGTTCGATATCATAAAAGTTTAAGGTAGGTCTTGACTTAATATATTGGTGTCTAGCACTGAAGGAATCGACAAATTCTATATTAATGAGAAACTGATTAAGGTTTAACATCACTTGATGCCTATGGGAAAGTTAAAATCTCTCCAAGCTATCTGTGCCGACAGCATTTAGTCATTGTAAATTCTATGTTCCGACCTGTTCAATTCATTTTATCCACTCCGTTTTAGCTATTTTTTATATTGTACCTGTTTGACCGATTCTACATAATTTAGTTGAAATAGCCACTTATAATTTCTATACAACAAGAACCTGAACTGATGCCACTTGTCAAAGTTCCTATGCTTATATATTCTGTAGAATCTCTCATTCACTTATTATTTGTTTCAGTTATAACTGCTCATGGTCACTCCCGGAATAACCCATATCAGACGAGGACTGCAGCAGTACCCCACCCACCTTTGAGAACTATTGAATCCCACCCACCTTTGAGAACTGGAGTTGAACCCCACCCATATTTTAGAACTGAAGTTTCACCCCACCGACCTTTGAGAACTGCAGTTGCATCCCATCCACCTTCCCCATGGGTTGAGCGCCAGAAGATTATTAGTCCTACCATTCATCATCCTATGCCAAGACCAGTTATTCCTGTAACAACTGCTCATGTCCGTCCTTTACCAGTTGGGTCACATACGCAGCCACCTGCTGGTCCTGTTGCTGGTTCTATTCGTCGTTCCAGACCGGGTGCATCAAGTATTAGACCCCGTGCTCCTCCAGCAACTGCTCCCGGAGTCTTTCAAATATCTCGAAAAGGTATCTCTGTTTTCCTTCTATTTGGCCTTAAAAATTGCACTCTTATCACATACAGTTTCTGTTTTTTGCATAGAATACCAATGAACTTTTGCAAATGTTGTACATAATCGGGTGCACTCTTATCAACTATATGTTTCAATTTGTGTTGCAACTTTTATTGCCTACTTAGTTGCTTTGCTTGATTTTTGGCAGGTTTTCCCATTTATAGTTATGAACTGCAGCCATGAAATGCAGCGATGGTTGTTATACGCGAGTCTTGAGATGATGCCATTTGGGTTGTTAAAATGCACTCAAGTCATTTATCAGAGGATGAATCAAAGTCCATATTGCGTAGCATAAAGAAAGGAGGCATTGTGGTTAACAAAGCTGTGGAACGCTTCAAATCAAAGAAGAAGTTCTCTTTTTCTAAAAATATGGATTATTGTCCCATCCCGAACCATACAAACCAACTTCCACTCATGACGGGCTAGGCAACCACTTAATTTCTGGTATGATGACATTGGTGATGGGAGTCATGACCATGGTCCGTATGACAAACAACATGCCTAAAAGGTTTACGGATGCGACACTCGACACTATTCAAGAATCGCTTTCTCAACAACAAGAATTCATGGCGTACCTTGAAAAGAACAAGAAAAATAAGAAGTTCTTCCGTTCTAAACGTTAAAGTCAACAAGACGTCTAAAGTATTTTACAATGAACCAAGCACGGTTGTAGGCGTTGGGTCATTTATTGTCTAATACCGATTAGAGGAACAGAACGAAAGCGAGAATCTTGTAACTTGCAGTGATACTGATTTTTGAGCCCCTATTCAAACCGTGAAGGTTTTTTTCTGTTAAGCTTTCAAATTTTGTGTATATTTATAAACACGATTTGTGATTTGCTATACATTGTGTGTACCTATTAATAACGTGTTTCTTGTTATGTTTATGCGTTCTGTTATAGCGAATATGACAGTTTTTTTAGTTATGCATTTCAAAAAGTTTGTATTTTGCTACTCTTGTCAAAGATTGTTCATGCGTGAGTTATGCAAGTTTCAAATCGACTTATCTTCCAGTCGAGTATATAAACATGCATTATCTGTTGCATAAAGTTCACCACTATGGCATCATCATTCATTCATCTGGTGTGAAGCAATAAAATTTTCATCTGATATTGTTCGAATCAATAACAAATCCAAAAAAATGATTCATTTTGGAAAACATTGTTCTACAGTAATCTTCTACTAGTAAGTGTTTGCACAGATGGAGATGTTACAACTTAGATTCCAATTTTAGGTTCCATTCAGACTTGGAGCATCTATTGATAAGCACGTGTGCACTTCTTGTTTCGTTTTAGTGTTCTGAAACCATTGCAAATTGCTGCTCTAAAACTTTTAACCGCACCAAAACATACAGACACAGTAGGCATGTTGTACTCTGATAGTAAATGATAACATCACGCTAACTAGATATATAGTGGCTTAGTGGGCGTGAATCAAGTCCGCAAGGTATGATGCAAAAGTTGTTCATTCTCTGGCCAAAACTATGGGCAAATTCTGTAGGGATCATGCTTGTGAGTGATATTATATGCGCGCATGAAATAAAGTATGGGAAAATTCTGTAGGGATCATGCTAGAAGAATCTGACGCAAAAGAAACAAAGAAATTTGATGACATCAAAAGAAAGGGTAGTGATATAATATATATGTACACTTATTAATACATCAAAAGAAAGTTCTCAAAGTCCTTATTTTGCATATTAAGATACTATCTATACAATTACTGCAACATCAACAACCCATGAATAAGACTGTTTTAGCAGGCCGTTGTGCATTTGCTTGAACTTGAGCAGCATACTGCAGGTGCCAAAGCACATCTTCAAAAGACGGACAAGCCTATGAATCACTACAAAAACATTTCTTCGTTATGGGATGATGAGTGCAAGTTGTGACAAGTTCCAACCAATACGTATTGTTGGTGATGATGCAAGTTGTGACAGGATTGGTACAATGCTTTGAGCCATTGGTAAAAGAACAGGCGAGAATAATGGGACAGTCAGGCTAGCATCCTAAAATATCACCAGAAATTCGGTGTCAATATCACAAATTGGTGACTGCAAACTACATATGTCTTCTAAAGACAAAGTCGAATGTGATCACATCTTTCACAATTATATGGATTCGACCACAGAAAACCTGTGATCTTGAATGGATCATTGGCTTGGAAAATACCAAAAGAATCCAAAAGTGGTCTACCCGTACTCTAATATATTCAAGATTCAGATTCGGGACATACTCCAAAACTTTTTAACCCGCAATAAGCCACTGCTCAACTGCTCCACCCTACTGCTCAACTGCTCCACTACTCCACCGCCACTGCTCAACTGCTCCACCGCCATGCTCAACTACTCCAGCCTATATCCGAGACCCTAAATTATAGCTATCAAAACCCTTCCAGCCCTTGATTACTACAAATAATATTAAAATTCGTGGTTCAAAATATGGAAGTGCGGGAATCGAACCCCGTGCCTCTCGCATGCAAAGCGAGCGCTCTACCGTATGAGCTACACTCCCAATTTACGTAGTGAAAAAAGAGAGCCCAAATTGCAAACGAACCGCAGTGGGTTGACCGAGTGAGACAATCGGTCGATCGAGTGCAAAATCCTCCCACTGCGACTAGCCTAATATGTCCACTTTGCAGCTGCATGTACTTAATTCTTTTAAAATAAGTAAAATTGGCAATTTTGGACATATATACCAATGAAGATCATACAAGTTTTAAAATATGTAGGGAGATTTTCAAAGCAAAAGTAAGAAATAAAAGATGATATGTTTGGTACAAAAATCTTGCGAAACAAAAGTGATTTAATTTATCTTTATGACTTGATCATTTTAGCTTAAAATAAGTCGAAAATCTTTGCAACTTCCGTGTAAATAAAAAGTTACCTGATGCTTCATCTCTTCTGTCTCCTCGGCTAATTCCCTTTCCTACACGTGAATATAAATGTCAGAGCAGTATAACTAATCCATTATATACAGAGAACAAGGGAAATGTCTTTGTTAGACGATTCGATTATGGCTCAAACCCTAAACCACCCAAGCCCACAATCGGGTTTGATTAATAATCTAATCATCTAACAGTCTTGACATAAGTGGTCGGATGGAAGAGCATTCTAACGACCTTGCAGCTAACCAGAGGAATAGCCCTTAAGTAAAAATTGAAACAATTAAGTGGACTTCATATGCAATGGCGCCAGAATGCCAGCAATACAGAAACTTTCATAAGCTACGTACATATATTTTCCTATTTTGATAGTTTAGTGAAAGAGTTGGCACGTGTGACGTTGGGGTTAATATAGGTTTAGAGAAATGATAGTCTCCTAACTATAAGATCACGCCATGTGGCAGAATCAATCACGTTAAATCGTGGTTGTGGCGTCCTGTCCCAAAGTGAAGTGATTAAATGCCTTTTTATTCAGGGAGACTTTGTCATTTCACCTTTGGGGCATTTTAGTACGTTCACGTTGGAGCCAGGACCATATCCGCGCCAAAGGTTCCACTCAGACGGTGCCTTCACTTATGATAAGGTAAGGGCTGCGACCTGTAATGACGCTTTTTGCAATTTACTCCTGCCTAATATGAATTATAATCAACAATTTGGTCTTTACCATCAAATGGTAGACAAGCAAAAATGTTAAGATCATTAAAATATGACTTGTTTCTACCCAAAACCGTTTTGGCAGTTCGACCCATCTACTGATGGTGGGTCAATTTAATATCAGAATATGTAAAGTGGAGTAGACAAATATGTTTATTTTCGGGGATGCACGATGATAAATCATATATGGGGTTGTAAGCGCGTCACCAGATAAAATTTCAACATACATTATTCAATGATAAGATTCATAATGCTATACTATCACCATACCTTTAGGACTCCTTAAGCATATAACCGTTCCTATGAGCAAAAGGAATTTTGGGGATACTTTTACCTCTTAAGGCATAAGCTTTGGGTAATTTCCACTTTCCAGCTTGTTTGACCTGTTCAACCCATTCAGATATGTTCCAATATCAGTTAAAGATTTTTGTTACACCTTTTGAGCTAAAAATACAATCCAGGTAGACCCATACATAATTAAATGGGTCGAAATTTCCAAATCTATGGAATAACCCTTCAATAACAAACAATTAGAATACATTTCCAAGTTCACGGATTGTTGGTGAAACAGAATCCCATGAATTGTTTGAATCGGACCATGTGCTAGCATTGATAGACACTTGGTCCGATTGTAATGAAACAGAATCCCAAAACAATAGCAATAAAACCCCAACCCACTTGTAATGAAACAAATTGAGTGTAGTGATGTGTGATTCAGAAGATGACAGGGGAAGAAATTGGTTGCCAATTACTAAGTGCGTTTTTAAATCAATCCACTGAATAGGAACCCCATACCCGGTCGGCGCAGGAACCAAACACACCTCCCTCTCCTCCACACCCGGTCGCCGTAAGAACGAAAATATGTTTATCTGGCTTGATTTGAGAGTTTTTTTGGGATCGCAGAAGAAAGAGGGATAGATGAAAGATGGAAATGAGAAAGGGTATTTTTGTCATTCAACAGATTTTGATAATATAATAAATATTATGTATTGGACACTTGTCAATAAACGGGTGAAGTTGTGTAGTTGTGCAATTGTGTATGACCAAATTTGTCACAATAAAAAAATTTGACCATGGTTTAACTTTGGAGAGGAGATTTTGACCAAATTGGTCTTTTTCCCTTATTTATAACTAAATGTTACTGAATAGTTTCAGTGTACAATTTAACTTTTTGAGAGTATTTTTTTCGTATAATTGAATTTAAGATTGAAAATTATTACACGTTGACTACCAAAGTCAAAGCAACCTCTTTTTGGTGCATGTTTCTTATTAGCTAAAAGTTGTCTATTTGTCTATATAACTGAAGAACGAAGTCATTCCAAAAGTTACAGGATAACACGCATTCTAATTGGATTGGATAGTTTCACAATTAAAAATTTTGAGATCATGAAGTTTCAATTTGATAAAAGATCAAAATAAAATAAAGTTTGAGAATATGAACATGTCATCATGCATCGGAAGAGTTTAGAGTAATTGGACAAATACCCTAAAACCCCGCGTGCATAACATCATAGTCTTGATTCCAAATTAGACATCATGTGCCCGACACCATATATGAAGGAATGGAACAAATTTCCTCGAACCGATGTGGGACTGAAATGTTGATAGTCATTACCCTTCGCTCATAATATAAAAGAGTTGAGAACATATACAAAGACTTAAATTTAATGCCTACTTACTGAATCAATCTAATCAGTCTGAAAGCTTAATTTTTTCGGATTCTCATCACTTAATTTCACGTGAGAGTACTCGCAGCCTCCACCACTGTCACCTCATCCATATCCACCATAGTTTTCGTGCCTAAACGATTACGAGGTGGCAGCACTTTAGAAACTAGCCACTCACTACAAGAAAAAGCGAAAACGGATGACCATATATATTATCCCGTGTGAAAACTAACTAAACGAAATAAATATCTTTCTGTACGTGGCACTTTTTATTTGAACTTTTTTTGTCAAACTTTAGCTAAAGTTCCCGAAGACATGTTCCCGGGGATTGTTTTTGTAAATCGTGGCGAAATTAAGCACCTAAAACCTTGGCAACAAACTTTTACTCTTCATTTTTCGACGACATGTCTTCGAGGAAACTTTGGGCAGAAAATTTACCAAACCCAAAATTTCCTAGTGGACAAGTCATCCTGTGAAACTAGAGTCATCTTTGACTACGAGGACTAAAAATATTTTGGCGGGATGTGCGCTACGAAGGTTTGTCAAAGTTTCTCCGGGGACATGTCCTTGCGGAAAGTTTGGGCAAAAGTTGACCAAGATTCAACATCTTTTACAAGTGTGATTACTGATTACCGGTAATAATCGGACCACATAGACTATATCTCGATGTTAAAATTCAAAAAACCACTTGTCTTTTCCAGAGTTTCACGTAGGGCTTTCTCCGTGGACATATCGCGGAGAAAGTTTAGGCAAAAGTTTGACCAAAAATGTTGAACAAGATTGAACATCTTTTACAAGTATGATTAACGGTAATAATCGGGCGACCTGGACTATATCTCGTTGTTAGACTACAAAAACCACTTGTCATTTCCAAAGTTTCCAGTTGATTCAAAAGCTTTCGAGCTGCTATTAAGGTTTGTTACACTTTCGAAATCACGTTGTGCGGACTTAAACTAACGTTAATTTTCACATCACTAGTAACGTTCCGTATATTTTAATTTGTTTAATATACAAAGTACGTTAAAAGTTAATTTGATCAAATAATTTGAAATGAAAAATGGCACATGGAGTTTATTTGTTACATTAAGAACTAAGTAAGAAGTAAAGGATTGATATTATTAACTGTTAGCTCCATGTTAAATGGCAAACATTACGTAAGGTTAGACTAATTTCAATTTCTGCCATAATAAAATCAAGAAAAAATTTCATATTTGGTTCTTATCGTTTACACAGAACATCAAGTATTGTCCCTATCTCAAACTAAATCCGCAGATCGTCCTTATCGTTTACACTTTAAATAAAAAATGATCCCTATCTTGGATAGTCATTAGTTTTGCCTGTTAAATGTACTTATTTGAGGGGTATTTTTGTCTTTTCGATTGCATTAAATAAAAATAATGTTATTTCTTTTTTCTTTTAATATTTTTTTTTCTTTCTTATATCTATCTCTCTCTCTCTCACACAAATTCTTCTAAACCCAGATCTATGATATTCATCTTCAATATAGATCCAAAGATCTTAAAAGATTTGTATCATTTCCATCTACACCATCATCACCTTCCAACCACCACGATATAGCAACACTCACCTCCACCATAAACATTCAACAATCGAACCACCACCGCCTTGTACAATACATTGTTTGCAACACAACATATTATAGGTAATACACACACAATACCCCACTGTTTGCAATCGGCAAGGACAAACATTCAACAGCCCAAGGTTCGATAACTTGACCATATGAGTACAATACCCCACTGTTTGCAATAAATATATGAGGCTAAAAAGTATCCCCTGTCTACTGTTATATCTGCACCTTGTATCTAACTTGATCCTTTGGCCATGTGGGTTGAGTTCTATCTAGCAATGTTAATGAACAGACCTGAGCCCGTCACAGCTTGAACTCAGGCGACATCAATATCATCCACCACTGACGACACCTACAATCCCCTTCGTTGATCCATGATCAATACACCCTGAATAAATCATCATCTATTCAGGCGACATCGTTACACCGCCATTGATCAAAAAAAAAGTTTTAGGATAAGCCATATCGATACCAACTGAAATAACAGATACTGATTTCATACTATGTTCTTCATCAATATCCTTTATATCATCTCCTCTTACCTCATTCGTCTCCTCTATAGTCTCAATGCTGACGAATGAAACCTTTCTGGACGGCGAGGCAAACACTGCTATGTGTTTATCTAGTCGAACATCTCGAACATCTTTCCTCAACACTTTCTCATCAATGTTTTTAATCTTTTTCGCAAAATCAACAAACATGTACCCTGTCATCTCATTCGGGTCCCCATTAGCAGTAATATCCCCATTCACTTTAATCCTCGAATCATAAACCCCTTTCTCCATCACTCATACCCCGCAACCAGAATTACCACGATTAGAACCACGCTACCAAAACTCACCACCAATCTAATCAACCTCTGATATCACTGCTCAACCAGTGAAACTCTAAAAAAACACAATTGAAGGGAATCCATGGATCGTTGACTTTTTTGGTGATTTCTTGTGATGATAGTTAAGTGGCACATAAACCCTAATCCAACCACACTTCGATCCAACCTACCACCAACACTAATTTGAGTCTAATATATTTAAGAAACAATGAGACCTGAAACCAGAATCAATAAGTGTTAGAATGATCTTAGGCTTACGACTATAACCCTATAAAAAGAGAAATAGAACGAGATCCAAGAAACAGTAAAACTCTAATCGATTTGGTAAAAACAGAGAGCTCAAAAAACCGAGACACAATGAAATCAAAGAAGGCTTGAAAGATTAGAAAATGAAAGATGATCGGAAAAAGAAGTCACCATTGGAGAAAAAGGGAGGGTTCTTATTAATGTTTGATGTTTGTGAGAAAAGGGGGTGCATTAAATGAACTCAAAGCAAGTAAAACCCCAAAATACCCCGCCCCTCATTTGACTTAACTGGCAAAACTAACGACCATCCAAGATAAGAACACTTTTTTTATCTAAAGTGTAAACGATAGGGACGATCTACGGACTTAGTTTGAGATAGAGACAACACTTGATTACTGTGTAAACGATAGAGACCAAATATGATTTTTTTTTTTTAAATCAATCTACAAACTTTATAAACTCTTTTATAAATCTACTACTGTGGATGGCATGAGATTCAACAATAGAAGATATATAAAAGTGAACATATTTATACTTGTGAAATATGCTAATTAGTTCGTTGATGCCAATAAGAAGCGATTAGATATAAACGATAACTAAATATACCTCGAAATTACAAGGTTAAAGATTAAGAAAGTATGATAAAGGCAAGATACAAACTTAGTCTATCTTCAGTTTATCCTTCTACGATTAACAGTTGTGCTAATCAGTTAGAATAATAGTATTTATACACGAACAACACACACGCGCACACACAACTTGGATGTCAATACTATCTATCAGCTTCGATCCCTTTGGTTTCTTCCAGATTTTCTCCTCTTGGCTGCATCGATGAACTCCATTATGGCTTCCATTTCACTTACTTTCTGTGACAAGCAAAACATAACCATTAGTACCAGTAGTAGGGGCTACCCATATAAAGTAAAAAAAAACTCAAATCATACCATTTTTATCAGCAAATTGTTCGTAAGTTATGTAGATCATTTATACAAACTTATAATGTTATCCTTTGAATGCCAAAATAAAATAAAAAAAGTTGAGAACAAGTACAAATCATTAGATCATCTTTCTCTCAAGATGATAGTGTTTATGTTATATTAAATGTATATAAACAAATATAGAAACTAATGACTTACATTGTTCTCTCTTTGGACATCTTATACACGTAAAATATATAAATAAATGAAATGTTTTTCTTTTAACCGATGTGGGACTAGAATCTTTGATACTCCATGCGTCAAATCAACTTTCTAATCCTTCTTGTATTCGCATCCACTGGCAAGACAAGGATTTACGAGTTTTTGGCACTTTAAACACTAGCTAGTTGTGACTTTGAGAGCTTAGTTCAAGATAGTATTCACTATTAAATGATGTATAAACTTATGAATCAGTTTCACAACAAACATCTAAATACTCATCTTACAAACACCCTATACGTACAGTATGCTACTCATCTTCAAGAAATGGCATTGGAACTGGTCTAGGTTGGATATGGGCACTCGTAACATACTGTAAAGGATTCTTGTGCTTAGACGTTGCACAATGAGGGTATTTTTACGATTAGTAGAGATCTCCATCTTATTGATTCTAATTTACTTCCTTTCATGATTCGGAAGACTATTTGGGAGAACGCTCTCCCGCAATAAGTGAACACATATTTATATGGAGATTGTCGCTGGATCGGTTGCCTCACCGGTTAAACCTTTCGGCTCGTGGTATTGACATTCCTTGTTCTTCGTGCAATGGTAATGTTGAATATGCTAATCACATTTTCTTTAAATGCGAGTTAGTTAAGGATATTTGGGAGATCGTTCGTAAGTGGTGTGGTATATCTTTTTCTCCGTTTATCTTTTTTCTTGGCATGCTCACTAGGGGTGAGCAAAAAAAACCCGAAAAAACCGAAACCGAACCGAAAACCGAAAAAACCGACCGAATATAAAAACCGATGGTTCGGTTTTTACGTTTTCGAAAACCGAAAAGTCTCGGTTCGGTTTCGGTTTTCATCCAAAAACCGAACCGTAAAAACCGAACCGAACCGAACCATTCTATTATATAAAAATATAAATATAAATATAATATATATATAAATAAGTAATATATAAAAATTATAAATAATATTCATTTTTTTAGGGAAATAGAACTAATATATTTATCTTATTGTTTATATGCGTGTCTGATATGTACATGTGCTTACTTCACAATATATCATTACATCGTTTATATGTATGTTTACTGTGTTTATCTTATTAATATGTGTATAGTTATAAAAATTTGAGATAAACATTATTATACTTAGATTGTCAAAAAAAAATAAAGAAAAAAAACTATTTTTTCACGCAAAACAAGTTTTTTAATCTAAATATGACGTACCCAAATATAAACGGTTTTAAAAACCGAAAAAAACCGACAAACCGAACCGAAACCGATTACAAACCGAAAAAACCGAACCGCCCAAAACCGAACGGTTTTGGTTTTTGGTTTTTTGAAAACCGAATATGCCGGTTCGGTTTCAGTTTTAACCAAAAACCGACCCAAACCGAACCGTGCACACCCCTAGCGCTTTCGTGACTTTCTTATGGCGGACGCGAAGATATGGATGTTTTTTTTAAATTAACACTATTTCAAAAAACTTTTGTTGACCAAAATGTTTCATATATCCAATAAGAAAATGTTTCATATATCCAATAAATGACATTTGCATAAAAACCAAAACACATGATTGTAATTTCGTAACAACTTATTGATTATACCACCTCACTAGAAAATGTTTCTTATTAACACTACTACATAAATGGACATAAAGTCCCTTTAATAGAGTCCCTTTTTGATGAAAACCGGGACCTAAAAGAATTCCATCTTTTGTTCAAGTCATAGAGCCATGTTTTCTAGTAAAAACGGAGCTTTATTTGAGAAAACTTTAAAGCCATGTTTCCTGATTAAATACGGGGCTCTATTCCTCTCAATAAATTTGTCAAATTTAGGCGGTGAACCAAAATGTAATTGAAAAAAAAAGCGCTTTGTTTTTCTCCCCAATATTTCATTTCCAAATCAAAACCCCTCCATCTACTTTAACAAACCCTAGATCGACTTTCACATTCACATCACTCCATTCATCACCTCTTGCTTATCCAATAAAAGAAAAAATCCTTTTCATGTCACACACCACAACTATCACAAGTGGCTTCATAGAAAAGCAGCAACATACGAATCAAATTAAGAGGTTCTTTTTTCAATTAACCTTTTTAATATCTCAATCTTGTTGTTATATTTCATTCTGAAATAAATCCTGTTTGATTATACGTTCTTTTTGTATTAGAATATATGGGCTTCTTTACAACCATTTCGACCAACAGATCTCACAGCTGGAGATGGACATAACGGTTTGGCATACCGAACTCTAGGCTTGTCAAGTTTATACCGTTTAGTATAAAACGTTTAGGTTTTGGGGCGGTGCCGTAAACTCCCCGAAAAGAGGCACTACAAGAAAACAAAGAACAGATGACGATGGCTTTCCCTAGCGACACAATGTCGCCAGGGATAACCCCTTTTCCCTGGCGACAACGCTGATGTGGCATTAAAGCAGATTTACGTTTTGGTCAAAGTTTGACTAGGGTTTCCCTGGCGACATGTCGCCAGGGATACTCCGTCCAAAATCAGATACCAAGTGAAAGAGCGCGAAATTTTCCCTCCAAAGTTTCCCTGGCGACATGTCGCCAGGGATACTTTGTCCCAACTTATCCCTGGCGGCATGTCGCCAGGAAAACCTCGTCCATCGTATTTAACAAAAACTAATTTTGCTAATTACATGTCAAAATTATCCCTGGCGACATGTCCCAACTTATCCCTGGATGATCCGGTTTGTTATGGTTATACGTTGGATGTTCAATGGACGACTCGACATGTGTTGGTTACACTTTAGATGTTCAATAAATGAGTCGGCATGTCTTGGTTACACGTTAGATGTTCAATGGATGAGTCGGTATGCATTTGTTAAACGTTAGATGTTCAATGGTTGAGTCGGTATGTGTTGGTTACACGTTAGATGTTCAATGGATGACCCGATTTGTTATGGTTATACGTTTGATGTTCAATGGACGACTCGACATGTGTTGGTTACACGTTAGATGTTCAATAAATGAGTCGGCATGTCTTGGTTACACGTTAGATGTTCAATGAATGAGTCGGTATGCATTTGTTAAACGTTAGATGTTCAATGGATGAGTCGGTATGTTTTGGTTACACGTTAGATGTTCATTGGATGAGTCGGTATGCATTTGTTAAACATTAGATGTTCAATGGATGAGTCGGTATGTTTTGGTTACACGTTAGATGTTCATTGGATGAGTCGGTATGCATTTGTTAAACGTTAGATGTTCAATGGATGAGTCGGCATGTTTTGGTTACACGTTAGATGTTCAATGGATGACCCGGTTTGTTATGGTTATACGTTTGATGTTCAATGGACGACTCGACATGTGTTGGTTACACGTTAGATGTTCAATAAATGAGTCGGCATGTCTTGGTTACACGTTAGATGTTCAATGGATGAGTCGGTATGCATTTGTTAAAACGTTAGATGTTCAATGGATGAGTCGGTATGTTTTGGTTACACGTTAGATGTTCATTGGATGAGTCGGTATGTATTTGTTAAACATTATATGTTCAATGGACGAGTCGGTATGTTTTGGTTACACGTTAGATGTTCATTGGATGAGTCGGTATGCATTTGTTAAACGTTAGATGTTCAATGGATGAGTCGGTATGTTTTGATTACACGTTAGATGTTCATTGTAATTTATTTAAAATGTTAGACCGCGCGCGGTATTTGAGTTTTGTCAATTGTGAAGGAAATGCGTACATGACTAAATTCTGATCTAAATTGTTGTAAAGCTCGTTAAGTTATAGTAAAGCTAAAAAATGTGCTAATATATACGTAGTACTTCATAACAAAATTTCGCGAAAGAAATATTTAAACGTTTTGTTTTTTTACAACGACATTTCGGAAAACGACAATTTAAAGTTTGCGTGATTCTATCTAATTGGCTAGATGAACCGATAGTGATTTCGGTTCCCGACTAAACTGATAGTCACTTCGGTTCTCACCGGTTTATTAATAACTATATGTTATATTTCAGTGTACTATCAAACTTTTTGAGGGTATTTTTTCGTATAATTGAATTTAAGATTGCAAATTAATATACGTTGACTACAAAGTCAAAGTAACCTTTTTTTGTGCATGTTTCTTATTAACTAAAAGTGGCTGAAGTCATTCCAAAACTTACGACATAACACACATTCGTATTCGATTGGGCTTCTCTACAACCATTACGACTAACAAATCTCACGGATGGAGATGGATCCCACGGTTTGGAACTCTAGGCTTGTTAAGTTTACACAGTTTAAATAAACCGTTTAGGTTTTGGGGCTCACCTCGTGAAAGGAGGCTTCCGCTCGACCCTCACCCCTCTAGCAAGGGACTTTGCCCCTTGACCTTTGCATCTTTGTCGTGATGGTATCAAGTTAACAGCGACGAGTGTGCATTTCTCCTAACTAGTCTTGAGTTAAATTTATGTAAGGCTGTCAAAATCGTGGTTGTCGATTTTAAAGTTTAAACTTTTTTTAAAATAACAATTAAAAAATTTGAGATCATGAAGTTTGCATTTGATAAAAGATCAAAATAAAAAAAAATGTTTGAGAATATGAACATGTCATCATGCATCGGAAGAGTTTAAAGTAATTGGACAAATACTTTAAAACCCCGCGTACATAACATCATAGTCTTGATTCCAAATTAGACATCATGTGCCCGACACGATATATGAAGGAATGGAACAAATTTCCTCGAACTGATGTGGGACTGAAATGTTGATAGTCAATACCTTTCACTCATAATATAAAAGAGTTGAGAATATATATAAAGACTTAAGTTTTATGCCTACTTCCTAAATCAATCTAATCAGTCAGAAAGCTTAAATTTGTCGTATTCGCATCGCTCAATTTCACATGAGAGTACTCGCAGGCTCCACCACCGTCACCTCATCCGTATCCACCATAGTTATCGTGCCTAAACGATTTACGAGGTGGCGACACTTTAGAAAATAGCTACTCACTACAAGAAAAGCGAAAACGGATGACCACATTCTCCCGTATGAAAGTTTAGGCAAAAGTTTGACCAAAAATGTTGACCAAGATTGAACATCTTTTTACAAGTGTGATTAACGGTAATAATCGGGCAACCTGGACTATATCTTGTTGTTAGACTACAAAAACCACTTGTCATTTCCGAAGTTTCCAGTTGATTTGGAAGCTTTCGAGCTGCTATTAAGGTATGTTATTGTTATGTTTAGTCATGATATTCGCATAAGTCGTGTCTAGGGATAGTGTCGAATAGCCTAGTTTCCTAATAGCTATGAATAAAGGTCGGTTGGCATTGTCTAAGCCCAACCCGACCCGTAGGACTTGTTATAGTCGGTTCCCCCTCATCTCTATAAAAGGAGGTGAGGGGGAACAAACCAAACACGTCATTCTTTCAATAAAAGTAATCGGGAACGATTAGGGATTTACCTTGTGGGCGTCGCTTTTCTGTCGATTCTGCTGTGTGTGTTATTCGGGATCGATATTCCGCATCTAGTAATCAGTGTTGTAGGGATTAACCCTACAAGTGGTATCAGAGCTTCGGTTCTTCGAGTGGCTGATTATCTAGGATCGATCGGTGAAGAAACTTGGTGTTTTGGTTCTTGAGCATCAAGGGTAGTAGCAGGAAAATCGATTGAAAAGGGTTGTTGATCGAGTTTCTATTGACAAGGATCGGAGCTGCCATTCTTTTCTTGTTTCTGTCGCTGGAAATACAGAGAGAGAGAAAGGTAGAAGAAGACGCAGGGTTTTTTTTTTATGGCTTGTTGTGTTAAAGTCAACGAAGGGAAAAAAAAGAAATATACTACGAAGGTTGTTAAGATTTCCTTGGGCTATTTTTGGGCCAAGATTTATATTGGACTAATATTATTTTTCAAGATTGAATTTAAAGTATATTAGTTTAAGATTGTTTTTGTTTTTAATAAAACAAAAAGATTTACTTTGTAGTATTTTGACACAAGGGGACTTCGTAATTCGTGATTGTGAGGTTTAACGTATCACAAGGTTTAGCGAGTTACCAAAGGGGCTTTGTCGGTTTGTGATTGTGAGGTTTTTCACAAGGTTTAGCAAATCAACAAAGGGATTAAAGAATGACGGGAGCCAAGTTTGACATCGAGAAATTCGATGGAACTGGCGATTTCGGGTTATGGAGAATCAAGATGCGTGCTTTATTAATCCAGAACGGATGTGAAGCAGCTCTGGAGGTTTTACCCGCGAATATGGAAGCTGAAGAGAAATCTAAGCTTGACAAGAAAGCTCACAGTGCCATGATTTTGTGTTTAGGTAACAAGGTCCTGAGAGACGTTACCGGGGAGACGACTGCAGCGGGGGTTTGGTCAAAGCTCGAGTCTTTGTATATGACAAAGTCATTGGCCAACAAGTTGTACCTGAAGAAGAAGTTGTATACATTCTACATGCCGACTGGACGAAAGATTTCCGAGCATATAGATGAGTTCAACAAAATCGTTCTTGATTTAACAAATATTGAGGTAAAATTCGAAGATGAAGATCTTGCTTTATTGTTACTCACGTCTTTACCAGCATCATACGAACACTTTTTGGATACTTTGCTTTATGGACGGGAAGATTTGACTTTGGAGGACGTGATGGCCACACTAAATTTAAAGGAAATCAAAGAAAGGTTCAAGGCAAAGGGGGATGATGGTGAAGGGTTATATGTGAGGGGAAGAACTGATCGCAGGAATTCGCATCAGTTAAAGGGAAAGTCAAGATCGAAGTCTCGAGGTGGAAGACTCAAATGCTTTATTTGCCAATCTAAGGAGCACTTGATAAGAAACTGTCCGAAGAATAATCGCAAGAAGTCAAAAGGTTACGTCAAGAAAGATGATCAACCAAGCTCCAGTGGTTCGATTTATGACGATTCTGAGGTGATGATGGCGATGAGTGTAGAAAGACTGCAAGACTGGATCATGGATTCAGGAGGTTCATATCACATGTCACCCAGGTTAGATGTATTTTTTGATTTTCTGGAATGCGATGGGGGCAGCGTACTGTTGGGCGACAACAGGGAGTGCAAGATCAGAG
The DNA here is from genome assembly GCA_025667525.1 of Glebionis coronaria. NCBI lineage: Eukaryota > Viridiplantae > Streptophyta > Magnoliopsida > Asterales > Asteraceae > Glebionis > Glebionis coronaria. The sequence goes on along the minus strand of CM046874.1, from coordinate 15,512,958 downwards.
GCATTGGCAAGGTAAAGGTACAACTGAAAGATGGGTCAAGTTTTGTGTTACACAATGTCAGGTATATTCCTGAATTAAAAAGAAACTTGATATCGTTGGGAACTCTTGAAAAAGAGGGATATACCGTAAAATTGCAGTCGGGCAAAGTCAAGGTGATTAATGGTTCTAGGGTTATTATATCTGGAACCAGAAGGGAGAACTGTGTGTACTCTTTGGATGGCCATGCATTGGTCGGTGAGCTTAATGCTAGTGTTGAAGAAAAAGACAGTCTTGTGCAGGTTTGGCATAAAAGACTGGGACATATCAGTGAGGCGGGACTACACGTGCTGGAAAAGCAGGGTTTGTTTGGCAAGAAGAGTCTAGGTAAGCTCGATTTTTGTGAGAATTGTGTTCCGGGAAAGTCACATCGAGTCCGTTTTGGTGTAGGAAGGCACACTACTCAGGGAGTGATAGACTATGTTCATTCAGACTTATGGGGTCCGTCTCAGGTGGAATCATTGGGAGGTAAGAGGTATTTCTTATCTATAGTTGATGATTATTCCTGGAGGGTATGGGTTTATGTTCTCAGGTTCAAACACGAAGCATTTGAGAAGTTCAATGAGTGGAAGCAGTTAGTAGAGAATCAGACTGGGAGGACGGTTAAGAAGCTTAGGACGGATAATGGTCTTGGGTTCTGTAACCGGGAGTTTAATCAGCTATGCACTGAGAGTGGGATTGCTAGACATTTGACAGTTGCCGGGACGCCGCAGCAGAATGGGTTAGCAGAACGGATGAGCAGAACTCTCATGGACAAGGTACGCTGTTTATTAATACAGTCTGGATTGCCCAAGACCTTCTGGGCGGAAGCGACATGTACGGCCGTATATCTTATAAATAGGTCACCATCGACAGTGATTGAGAAGAAGCCACCTATGGAGATGTGGTCAGGACATCCTAGTGATTATGGGATGTTGAGGGTTTTCGGCTGTGTCGCGTATTCACACGTTAAACAAGGGAAGCTCGAGCCGAGAGCGGTAAAATGCGTTCTTTTGGGGTATCCTGAAGGTGTGAATGGGTACAGACTATATAGGCTTGATAATGAATCACCTAAAATAGTCACAAGCAGGAACGTGGTCTTCAATGAAAGTGTCATGTACAAAGACACGTTGAAGGATACTGGTGCAGGTAAAGATAAGTCTGTTGAGGAATTACAGGTTGAGGTGGAACTGCAGAGGTTAAATAATCATACGCCTGAGGAAGACCAGACAGGTCAGGAAGATCAAACAGGTCAAGAAGATCAGAGAGATCAGGAAGACCAGACGGATCAGGAAGATGGCTATGATGAAGGTGCAGGGGTTCAAGAAATTTATCATCCACCGGATCTCACAGATTTTCAATTGGTTCGGGATAGAGAGCCAAGGACAAGAACGAAGCCGGCGAGGTTTCGGGATGAGAGTAATATGGTGGCTTACGCGTTTGCTGCAGCAGAGGAAAAAGATACTCATGAAGCATTGACATACCGGGAAGCAGTTGCTTGTGAAGACAATTCTAAGTGGAAAGTTGCTATGAAAGAAGAGATGGATTCTCTGAGGAAGAACAAGACCTGGGTGTTAGTAGATCATCCAGCTGGGCAAAAGCTGGTGAGCTGCAAATGGCTGTACAAAATAAAGGAAGGGATTGAAGGTGTTCAAAAGCCTAGGTACAAGGCAAGGTTGGTGGCTCGTGGATTCACACAAAGGGCAGGTATTGATTACAATGAAGTACTTTCGCCGGTAGTTCGACACACATCTATTCGGGTTATACTTGCATTGACTGCGTGTAAAGATTATGAGCTGGAGCACCTTGATGTAAAGACGGCGTTTTTACATGGAAATCTTGAAGAAGTGATCTACATGAGGCAGCCACCGGGATTTGAACAAGGTAACAAGGTATGTTTGTTAAAGAAATCTCTTTATGGTTTGAAGCAGTCACCTAGGCAATGGTACAAGAGGTTCGATGAGTATATGCTGAGCAACGGGTTTAAGCGTAGCAGTTACGACAACTGCGTATATTACAGGAGTTATGCACGGGGGAGTATATCTATCTATTGTTATATGTAGACGATATGTTGATTGCTTGTAAAAGCAAGGCTGAGATCGCGGCTACCAAGTCTTTGCTTAAAAGGGAGTTCGACATGAAAGAGCTCGGGGAAGCAAAGAAGATTCTTGGTATGGAGATCGTCAGGGATCGGAGTCGCAAGAATGGACAATGGGAAGTCGGTTCAGACGCCATTGGGTGGGCACTTCAAGCTATCGTTGAAGGATTGCCCGGTTAGAGATTGTGATGTTGAAAGAATGAATAGGGTGCCATATTCAAATGCGGTTGGTAGCTTGATGTACTTGATGGTATGCACGAGGCCAAACATAGCGTATGCAGTAAGTGTAGTTAGCAGATATTTGGCGAATCCGGGTAAACTCCATTGGAAAGCAGTGAAGTGGATTATGAAATATTTGCAGGGCACTGTAAACGTGGGTCTGGTGTATGGGACAAATCGTGGCAACCATGTGGACGTAACAGGTTTTGTTGATTCAGACTACGCTAAGGATCCAGATAAGGGTAGGTCTCTCACTGGTTACGCATTTTTAGTACAAGGATGTGTTGTAAGCTGGAAGGCAACGCTACAACACGTGGTGGCTCTTTCAACTACAGAGGCAGAGTATATGGCCCTTACGGAGGCTGTGAAGGAAGCTATTTGGCTAAGAGGACTCTTGGAAGAGTTGGGCGTGAAGCTCAACACTGTTGCAGTTAATTGTGATAATCAGGGCGCGATTCATTTATCGCGGAATCATGTTTTTCATGAAAGGACTAAGCACATGAATGTGCGTTATCACTTTATCAGAGAAGTCTTGGAAGCAAAGACGGTTGAAGTTCTGAAGGTGGGTATTAAACACAATGCTGTGGATGCCTTGACGAAGGTGGTACCTGGACGCAAGTTACAACACTGCCTGGAATTGCTGAGTGTTGGGATAGGCTAATATATGCCTAAGGTGGAAATTGTTATGTTTAGTCATGATATTCGCATAAGTCGTGTCTAGGGATAGTGTCGAATAGCCTAGTTTCCTAATAGCTATGAATAAAGGTCGGTTGGCATTGTCTAAGCCTAACCCGACCCGTAGGACTTGTTATAGTCGGTTCCCCCTCATCTCTATAAAGGAGGTGAGGGGGAACAAACCAAACACGTCATTCTTTCAATAAAACTAATCGGGAACGATTAGGGATTTACCTTGTGGGCGTCGCTTTTCTGTCGATTCTGCTGTGTGTTTTATTCGGGATCGATATTCCGCATCTAATAATTAGGGTTGTGCGGACTTAAACTAAGGTAATTAACTTTCACTTCATCTGGTAACTTTTGGCATATTTTGTTTAATATAAAAAGTACGTTAAAAGGTGATTTGATCAAATAATTCGAAATGAAAAATGGCAAATGGAGTTTATTTGTTACATTAAGAAATAAAGGATTGATATTATTAACTGTTAGCTACTTGTTAAATGGCAAACATTACGTAAGCTTAGACTAATTTCAATTTCTGCCATGATAAACTCTAAAAACTTTATAAACTCTTTCATAAATCTACTATTGTGGATGGCATGAGATTTAACTGTTAGCTACTTGTGAAGTGTGCTAATATACTTCGTTGATGCCAATAAGAAGTGATTAGATATAAACTTTGTCTATCTTCAGTTAATTCTTCTACGACTGAGAGTTGCGTTAATCGGTTAGGATAATAGTATCTATACACAAACAACTAGCACGCGCAAACACAACTTGGACGTCAAGATCACCTATCAGCTTCGATCCCTTTGTCTTCTTTCAGATTTTCTCCTCTTTGCTGCATCGATGAACTCCATTATCGCTTCCATGTCACTTACTTTGGGTGACAAGCAAAACATAACCATTAGTAGCAGTAGTAGGGGCAACCCAGAAAGTAAAAAACAACTAAAATCATACTATTTTTATCAGCAAATTGCTCATAAGTGATAAAAAAATGTGAATGAGGAAAAGAGCACGGGAGATGAACCTGAGATGCAAAATTGTTCATTTGTTGGCGTATACTGAATGTTCACCGAAAAAAGTTGAATACGTGGACACATTATTAGCATGGCACACATGTGTGGTTTATATGTCCATATATAAACCGAACATGTTTGAAAGCTAACAACATTGTCTTGTTCTCAACTTGAATATTTTATACACGTTAAATATATAAGTGAATGAAATGTTTTTCTTTTAACCAATGTGGGACACTCTTTGCTCTTCTCATGCATCAAATATGAAAAGATAATATAAAATTCACATTTTTCTTACAAAATTATCAATTAAATTCAAACTTAATTCCAAATTAACAAATAACATGTCTTATTCAGTTCCACACAATTTTGATCAAATCAAAACCATGATCGATAAACTAATTAAAGAAGACGACGTTCGACAAAAAGCGATGATCGATTTAGCACTCCAATATGAATCTGCATCCACTGCTAAATTTGACTTGCAGGAAGCATATGAAAAACGCACTGATATTCCTAAAGAAAGCCGTGATCCGATCATCAAATTTTTGAAACAAACAATAGACAAAGAGTATGAGATGCATAATGCTTTGTTTCGAAAAACAGTTAAAATAGAAAAAGAAATGGAAGCCAAGTCAGTCTGGGGGCTAAGTAATTTAATTTGATTATCTTATTTTCATTTGAATTTCTGTATTGTATTTTTATTTTCCGTGATGTAATTTTTACTTTTCGTAGTTTAATTTGAATTTCTAACGGTTATGTATTAATTTCATTTGGAAAACGGCTATGTATTAATTTCAATTTCTAACGGCTATATTTTCTCTATATATAGTACTTGCATTTTCTCATATGCAAAACACACTCTCAAACATGTCTAAAAAAACACTTCTGGAAACAAAAAACAAAACAAACGAAAAGCAACCGGAAGCAACCCCTTCACGCCGGAAAAGGTCCCTGAATCAATCCCCCCCCAACCTTACCCACACCCGATAGATGGATAATCGGTTCCTACTATTGATGTTATACTTGACGAACCAGAGAGCCCTGTTGAAGAATGTGAGGTACCTGCTGAGTTTCGTCTTGCTGAGTTTCGTCTTGCTGAGTTTCGTCTTACTGAGGAACAAGCACATCAGTTGCTTCTTCATGAAGAAGCATTACGTGAAACATTAGCAGAAGTAGAAAGGGAAGAAAAAGAGTTGGAGAAGCAGATCAAGAAAGAAAGAGCTGAGTATTTTATGTTGCGGTATTCTTTTTCAGCAGATACATCTGATTCAGATTTCGAAAAAAATGAGTAGATTAATTTGAATTTTCCAGTAACCGTATCTTTTTCGTATCGTATTGTAATTTGTATTTTATTTTAAGAAATGAATTAAATTTATTATAAAGGGGAAAATATAAAATAAGTAGTGGTGGGGCCAAAGTGAGGAAGAGTGGTATATCATGATAACATGGGTTTTTTGTAATTGAGAGTGTCAAGTAATGTGTCACCCCGTAAAACCCAAGTGAGTAGCAAATAGTGTATCATGACACCTACCTCTCTTATAAGTGAATGAAATGAGAGTTTCCTTAAACCAATGTGGGGCAGGAAACTTATAATATCCCTACTTCTCATGCATCATATCCCTACTTTCCCAATTCAATATAATTACCATAACAAACCTTAATTTTATCATATTTGCATCACTCGATTTCACCGGAGAGTACTCGCAGCCTCCTTCACCCTCATCTCGTCTGCATTCACCTTAGTTATCATGCAAAAACAATTTACGAGGCGTTGGCCCGTTAGACACTAGCTGCATGTGGATTGTGGACCATTAACGCTAGTTAAAAGATAATGGGCATTTTCGTTGGAATAAATGTTTTGAACAAATGATTCAAAGTGGTATTGTTTCAATACTAGTTAAAAGATTTGAATAAGTGATTCAAAGTGATACTGTGTATTTTTTGGATACAATGACCATTATTTAATCAATCCTTATGTTTTTTCTTTGAAACCTTTTAGAAGCAGCTTTTGAAAGGACGTCGAGCTTTTAAAATACTGTCTCCATCGCATAATTATTATTTATCGAAAAAAACACTTTAATAATAATATTATTTTATTGTCTTCTCCTTCTTACATTTTATAAAATGACAGTTTTACTTTTAATCAATTAATTTATAATCTTTCTAAAGTTTATAACATTACCATCAAATAAAAATGATATGATGAATTTAACTAAAGTTTTATCTATTTTTAAAGGTGAAATATGCTTATAAACTCAAACTCATACTGCCCTTCAAAACAGAAAAAACTCAAACTCATATTTATCAGAAACCCTAGCCCCTATAACCTCTAACTGCCAACTATTTATTCTTCTATGTGTTAGCAGTCGTCTTCAAAATCCTTATAGAGCATCTGGGAGTTTGGATTTAAATTTGTTTATACATCACAATATAAACTTTCTTGAAGCAGTTTATCTTAAAGTCTTATAGAAGTAGCTTTTAAGAAGAAGTTGAGCGTTTAAAAATAACTTATTATAGTTAGAGAAGCTAAACATGTTGTGTTTTCCTTGTAATTTTTTTAAATAGCTTCGACTATTATAAACTGTAGCCCCCCACACAAACATCAACTTTAACTAGTTGCTCCCTTAGATGTTGGCTTGGTCGTCAAGATCCTTGTAGTAGATCATGAAGTGTAAATTTATTTATAAATCACAATATAAAAAAGTTTCTTTTATTGTAAAATGAAAAAGAAAAAAAGTTGTGAACATGTACAAATTGTTGCTAATCGATAAGTGCTACGTTTATAAATTATATATAAACGTATAAAAGATTACACACAGTTAAGGTGAAAAGTGAAATGACTTTCACTATTGTAAAAGCGAATTACAGAATGAGAGATGCTGGATATTTATATACAGAAAACGCTAACTAACTAACTTCTAACAAACTTTTCACATGTGAAATAAACTATAACTAATACAAATGTTTCACATGTGAAAGTAACTACAACTTAATTCAAATGCTAAATTGGATCAATAGTTCTTGAGACTGTACAAACTTTTGTTGCTTTAGTAGAACATTTACCCTCCCCACAAGTTGGCAGTGTGTATGGATCACATATGCCAAACTTGGATAAGCAGTAATATTGAGGTGCCTTTGATAGACCTTTAGTAAGAACATCAACAGGTTGTTCCTTGGTGGAGATGAACTTTGGAATGACATTCCCTTCTCTAACTTTATCTCTGACAAAATGACAGTCAATCTCAATACGCTTTGATCTGGCATGTTGTATGGGATTTGAAGCCAGTAGGGATGGCACCCGTGGGTAAAGGGTACGGGTATATCAAACCCGTTACCCACCGACATAGATTTTTTAAAACCCATCACCCACCCGTCACCCACTAGTGGGTATACATTTCTACCCATACCTATAGCCGTGAGTGTTTGTTACCCGTGGGTAAACCCATGGGTTAAAGCATTAAAAAAAATCATAAAACATTGATATGTATATATACTAGCTATTAAAATGAGTAATAAGACACCAATCGTTTTTTCCAAGTATCAAGTTTACAAAAGACTTAAACATGTGTCTCAAGTTCACCAAAAACTTAACAAGTATATGTGAATCGTGTATGGCTATGAAAGAATTGTTATTTCTTATCACAAAAGAGAAACTCGAAAGTGTGGATTAGACATAAATATATATTTGATTGTTATATCCTTCATATTCTCTTTTTAGTCTCGAGACACCAATAAACTTTTAGTTTCTTGTGTTTTTTATTGAAAATTGATAATTATTAAATATTCATTGATAACATCATAAATATTGTTTAATTTTAAATGGGTTAATGGCTACACATAGGCTATTTTAATGGGTATACCTACGGGTATTTTAATGGGTATACCCGTAGGTATTTTAAATGGGTATCATGGGTTTACCCGTGACACTACTACACAACATGGCTAATGTTACGGTAGGAATCAGTTGCAAATCCGTTGCAAATGACCATTTGCAACGGAATCCTACCGTAGCGTTAATGCTCCATGGAAATTTAAATTGCTACGGATTTCCAGCGGAGCCAAATAAATTGCAATGGATTTCCAACCAAGAAAATTTCGTTCTAAATTAGCAACCGTTTTTGCAACGGATATTATTCCAACAGATTTGCTACGATTTTGTTACGGTACATAATGCAAGTTTTTGGTACGAGATTGCAACGGAATATATTTGCTACAAAATTGCAACGATATGAATTTTCAATGGAATTGCAACGGAAAAAAGTAGCAAGATATTTGCAACGGTATAAAATTTGCAATGGAAAAAAGTATCAATGGATTTTTGCAATTGTAACAGATTTGAAACAGATTAAAATATTGACAAGTTTTCAACGGAGCGTCACCAAAATAATTTCGTTACAATTCTGTTATAAAAAACTGTTGTTTTAGAAGGAAAAAAATAGCATTTAGCTATTTTTCTGTAATATACAAATCTCTAAAACTAAATAATTCCGCACGCACAATTGAAACTCAAATTTAATGATTAGACAAACATCCAGAATATCATATTACATAGTGCGTCAAATCATACAAAATGTGCCACTCCTAAGCGATTATACAAGAAGTGTAACAAACTAAATCCTACCGAATGTACCACTTGTTAACAAAATGTCTAATCTTCCAAGTTTTACCAAATCCGCCGTAGTACTTCAAAACAAAATGTATATGAAACACGAAGTGTACCTTAATCAACAATGTCTATGCGGAATGAGGTACAGGAGCCATCTCCTTCAGTTGTGCTTATGCCTCGACGAGCTTGTCATTTGTTTCTTTCTTAAATGTCTCTAATTTTTCTTCGCTGAGCTTTCTTTCTTGTTGTATGGTTTCTTCAAAAAGCTCCTTGTCTTTCTCTCGCTCGCTCCAAGTCATTCACAGATTTTTCTAGCACTTCCAAACTAAAAAATACTTGCTAATTAGAAAGAGCCACAAAAGTCGAAACTGGTTTTCTTAAACACCACAAAACTGATTTGGCAAAATATTACTCATAAACTCATAATACTACTTTCTACTCCTAATATTGTTGTGACTATTGCTAATGCAACATGAATATGCCACTGAAAATGAGCAAATAATAAATTACCAAATATTATTTTAATCAAACATACAAGTTGATGGCTACTTAACAAGTGGTACAAACCTATAAGCTACTACTCTTATTAGGAAACACAAAATATGGTAAAATTATATACTCATATTTGTGTTTAGACAAATCAAAATTTAGGCCATTTTAAAGTGATATGTAAACTGATACACGCTATTAGAGTACCATTTGAAATATTTCGAGAGCAACCATATGAAGAAAATTTTATAAATATAATATTGTAAGCCTTAGATTCCAAGTAAGCGATGACACTGACATGTATAAGCCTATAATGTAGTCGCGGTTTAGACCTTGCATTAACATAATGCTTTATGATATGAGTAAACTATTACTAATAACGAACCTTACTGTTTTTCTCATACAAGCGTATGACGTTTTTTGCTAGCAGCATTCAACATACCATTCCAACGAGATGAAGCATGTTTCACAAAACGTTTTTTAATACCTTCATGAATTCTTGGATCCCCTTGATATGACGATAAGTGTTAGTAACCGAATAAAAAGATAACTATCCTTGACCAGAAACACAACAGCTAACGAAATCCAAAATGTGTCATAAAACCATAAAGACCAGACTAAATCATTGAAACTATTAAAGCTTGTTTTTCCAAAAGTAAAACCTCACAAGAATTATACACTAGACTTCTTAAAGTTATAAATGAAGGACTAGAAATACTCGTTAATACATTTATATGTTTATTAAGTTTGTAAATAAAGACAAATCGTAAAACGAAGTCACAACTGGCCTTGCTTCCCTCGTGAAACAACAACCCCGTGTTGCCCAGGGTTCACTAAACCTAAACCGAAGAACAAAAGTGATGGAATGTCCAACAAACTCCCTGATCATCACACCTATAAATCAGAAAAAGATGAAAGATGAATATTAGGTATCACTTAAATACACTAGAAAACATAGTATGGATACAAAACAATAGTTTTTACTCGTATGCAGATATGTTAACTACTGGACGATTTACCGGTTCAGGTAATAGATTGGGGATATTTGACCCTCGCATGAAATGTGATGCTTCACCTGGATCAGTCGCATCTACAACCTCATCGTTATCATCATCAATGTGATGATTATCAAATAACCTTTTTCCAGCACCACCGTTGCCACTGATATCACCATGTGAAGGTTTAGGACTACTACGTCTCAGTCCATTTGACATGATAATCTACAACAAAAAATTGATAAATTAGCACATGTAAAATCATCTCCTAAAAAATAAGATAAAAATCCAGTAATACACTAATATACTAACTGTCTAACTAATATACTAACTGTCTAACTGTATCTATATTAACTGATTATATACATACTAAATATTTTTTTAAATGGCAACATGATATAACCAGAACCCTTTCTTGGGAAAACCTGATTTGTAAGTATTGTTTTTGCAACCTCTACATGGACACTTTATTCTAAGCTCCATCTTTTGAGTGGGCAAAGTCAAAAAAATAACTCCATATTTTGAACATAAGCCTGATTCGAGTACGCTTGCAGTGTCGGTCATCTTATACATCCACACCTGATTACTAGTGGACTTCATACTAAATATAATACCAATTCTCAATCCTTATTAAGTAAACACCTAAAGTTAATTAGAAAGAAGTAGTCTTTTAGATTAAATCTAACTATATGAACTCCTTTAGTAATGCATCTACAATCTTCTTAAATATCAACTTTAAACAAACTACTTAGAAATTTAACTCATACAGACTTTCATAAAACTCATCAAAAAAATATGTTTTTTCTTTCTGAAACAGCTATCAAAACCTTAATTGAACATCATCTCAAAGGACAACCCACAATAGCATATTATAACAAAATCATAGAATAAGCATAGCAAAATATACAATTCACTAAGAGAAAAAAAACTTTTGTCAATTTTTCCCTTACATGTGCTAATGGTATGAACTATCATTACATTTAGCTCACAAATAAACAACTTTAACAATTCTATAAACTTTAACTGAACCCAAACACACAATATCAGTCTACCTATTTTCATAAATCTAAAATTCGAAACCAAATAAGTATTAAATCACAATTATAACTAAAAAAATGAAAAATTAACACTTATAGTCAATAACCGATCCCTAAATCACAATTAGGAGTAAAAGAAAACAAAAATCCCTAAATCAAAATTATGATAAAAAAATCAATCTTACAATCAATTATTGGTAATTAAAACCAATGACATGTATTTTTACCATAAATCAGTGACATATATAATTACATAATTTAGATAGAAATATACATAATAGACATATAAGATTAGATATATAAGAGTATTACCTGGAATAGGGTCAATGGTATTCTCGGTTAGGTGTGGTGAAGTTTCAATGAAAAGTGAGATATGAGGTGTGGACAAGCTTATTGAATCAAACATGGAAAATTGGAAAGTGATATCTCTGAGTTATATGAATGCATATTGGATAAAAGGTAGCCTTTAATTTCTAGATCAGATCTAAAAAAGATGTGGACAAAAAATAAGCGGGTAATAAAAGTTAACTTGAGCGGCAAATGAAAATGTTAATGAAAAATTTAAGAGTTAGGTGCTAAATTTAAGCGGGAATAGAAATGCGAGTTGTAAAAATAAGCGGCAAGTTGATAAGGTTGACTTAATGGTCGATTCTGTGAGTAGGGGTGTCGAAAATATCGACTCGAACCGAACCCGAATAAGTTAATTCGGGTCAGGTCATTCGGGTGAAAAAATTTATTCAGGTCAATTCGGGTTAACCCGAATTGACCCGAGTTTTTAAATAAGTCGGGTTCGGGTTTATATTTTTTAACCTTGACCCGACTTGACCCGATCCAAGTTGACCCGACCCGAATTGACCCGAACCCGAGTGACCCGAGTTCTAATTCGGCTAGGGTTCAGGTATAATTTTTCTAGTCTCAATCCGACTTGACGCGACCCGAGTTGACTCGAGCCCGACCAAGTCAACCTGAATCACACCCCTATCTATGAGTTGATGACTCGATCAACTTAATTTGGTGGTCGAATTAGTGAATCAGTGACTCGACCAGGTTGACTTAGTGACTCGACTAGGTTGATCCAGTGACGCGATCGGATCGGCCCGTGACTCGGCGACTCGATCGATCAGCCTGATGGTAATCTCTTGATCCGATGACTCGATCGAGTTGACCTGGTGGTTAAATTAGTGAACTAGTGACTCGACCAGATTGACCTGGTGGTCAAACCCGTGATCCGATAGCTCGGCCAAGTTAACCCGGTGACTCAACCTGTACGATCCCATGACCCAGCGACCCGACTGAGTTGACCGAATGGTCAAACCCGTGACTCAATAATACTCAACACTTAAGAAGCGTATAATAAGAAATGTTAAAAATTTACCTTCAACAAATGGTGATACACCCTTTATATATATTAGAGATACTAAAATACGAAGAAATAAAATAAGCAAAAGAATCAAAAGTAAAAATTTGACCAGCTTGACTCGTTGGATAATTGTTATATAACAACTAGAATCGTTTATAATATTTAGAAAGTGTAGAAACCAGAAGAGGGGTAAACAATTTCCCTAATTTAAAAATCTAACTATCATTTGATATGATTATCAATCGAAAGTTTGTTTCATAATAGTTAGACCAATTTATAGTGTTTCAAAAATATTTAGTATATCAATTGATCTTGACTACGATTGACTAAAGCTAAAGACAATGATTAGTAAAGAGTAAGGAAAGAAACAACTTAAAGGAAGACATCAAAGATTTATACTGGTTCGGCAACGAAGCTCTATCTTCGTTCCTACTCCGCTCCTCGAGTACTCATACTCGAGATTTTCACTATATCGACAAGCTCCCTTCTTGGTGGAGTAAACCTTACATCATCGCTTACAACAATACCGACACTAAGCTAAATGTTGAGAACTCATCTTAGATATATCCAATTTACACTCGTCGCCTATTTTCGTTTGCCAACACAAGGCTAGATGTCGAGTTATAATCTTAGCAAGGAACAATTTACTCTTGTCGCCTATTTCCGTTTACCGACACAAGGCTAGATGTTGAGTTCTAATCTTAGCTAGAACCAATCTACTCTCATCACTCACAATCACATCACTTTTAATACATGATACGTTAATCAGATGTGTTGAATGATATCATTATATATTGGATGTTAAACTGATGCTTTATTATTAGTTGATCGTATTATGATATCGTGATGAATTTTAACTAGTTAGGATGAATGTTAACTAATCATGATGAATGTTAACTAATCGTGATGAATGTTAACTCATCGTGACGAATGTTAACTCATCGGGGTGAATGTTAACTAACAAGAATCGTTATAAATGAGAATAAGTATTCATATCGTCCGAGATATATGTGTGGTAAAGATGAGTGAGAAAATCGTACCTCCTTTAGAGTGCAAATAGGTATTATTTATAGGAGAAAGTACTGGGTCATTCCCCGTTTCTCGGAAAGTATTAGTGAGTGGGCCTTTGTGGTCCAAAGGCACGTTTGTCTGTTTGTTGTCTAATCGGGACCTGTGGATTGGTTCTATGGGAATTTTTCCACAGGGTCCTCGGACGTGCTTCACTGGGAGCGCGTCTCCGGCAAGTGTTGAGGCTCCGCTTGCTGAGAGCGGACCCGTCTAGGTTTTCTGCCACTGTGATAGGCTTTCATGTACTTGGGTTTGGGCCCAAGGTTTGGTGTATGGTTTTAGGCCTAATGGGCCGTATCCATGCTATACGCCATCAGTTATACATGATACGTTAATCGGATGTGTTTAATGATATCATTATACATAGGGGTGATCTTGTGGAAGGTCTCATAAAAGAACTTGCATTCGAAGAAGCAGTTGGAGGTGGTGAAGGTCTCATAAAAGAACTCGTATTTCTAAAAGTGAGCTCATCCTTCCATTTAAAATATCCACATCCATGATAATATGATAATGTTGTGAACTTGTGATGGCTATTATGGAATACGAAAATCATAAGAAATAATTTTAAAAACAAAAATGTTTATTTTTATATTAATAAATAACTTCTGATTGTTTACCTTTGAACTACAACATGCATAGGTTTACTTTCAGATGGTCCCTGGTTATTGAGTTACAATGTCAGAAGTTTACCTTCAACAATGAAACATCATAGGTTTACTTTCAGATGGTCACAATGAACCGTTAACCAAAGTAGTTGAACACCCTTGGAGAGCCACACCAAGTACTACTCTGGGCATGCTATCTTCAGAGCCTTCAGCATTTGAAGGACCTGGTCACTCAAGAATTATTTCCTCGCACCAAGATAAAGAAAGAAGATACCTATACCAAAAACAAAGTCCAGCAATGAATCATGTCATCTTCACATAGCCTGAATCTTCATTTAGGACTTGGTCAATCAGGTACATGTTATTACCTCAAACCAAGGCAAAGAAAGGAGACGATATTTGGGCTATTTGTATATCCAAGCAGGGGGAGATCCACACTGTATCTCTTTACCTCCAGCCGTTATAAACAACCATCAGCACCTATCCTCTTTCACCCGTAGAGGTCTGTACCTTACACCACCAGAGGTTTGCACCACCAGATGTTTGCACCACTAGAGGTCTCCATCAGAGCTCGTACCCATCAGAGGTCTCCTCCAGAGCTCACACCAACAAAGGTGTAATCAGAGACCTCTGGACCTTAGGACCTCAGGTATCCATTTGTTGCTAAAAAATTTCTGTATCCAGAGCTCAAGCCATCAGATGTGTAACCACTAATCTTGTACACATATCGAATCTAAAAGACTTAGGCTATATTTCTATTTAAATATGGGGAGATTATTGGGCCAATTTAGAGCCTAAATTGTTCATGTACTGATTTGAATGAAATATACCCGAAGTATTTTATAAGTCGGTAAACTTAAGTAAGTTTACCGAGTCATCCTCAAGATGTTCTTAGAAGTCTATAGAGACTCCTTCACTGCTTCAGCAGATCTGAGCCAGTGAAGACGAGAACGAAGATCAGGATGATGGAGTTAGTGAGTAATGACAATGACGCACTAACTCCCGAAGACCATCTCTGATATGAAGACCTCTGAAGTATTTACTGAAGAGATAGTGGGAACTTCCTTGGGTGAAAAAGAAAGAATATAAATTGCAAGGTGGTTACTTGACTTTATTGAACTTCCAAAGGAAGCTTCACTTTCCCACTATATATAGTGGTCTCATTGGTTAGAGATGGTTAGAGATTTCCACCACCAAAATACACATAGTGTTAGTGTTAGAATTTCCTCCTCCCATTAGTTCTTCCTTTCTTGTGACAATGGGAGTTTAGTTTGTCATCATCGCGTAGTTGTTATTCCGCAAACAACCGGGCAACATTTGTATATTTGTTGATTCATTATTAATAAGATTTACAAACGATAAAAAGTACAAGCTTGTGTTATTAGTTAGTCAATTGGTTAATTGTGCACATTGTTCTTCGTAGATCTTCATAGATTCGATGTGCACAAGATTAGTGGACCAACAATTAATATCTTCATAATTTTGGAATGTAATTAGGTGTTGTTCGGTAGAAACGTGTATAGATTCGGAATGTATTGTACCTACGACTAAATATTACAAATCGTTAGAAATGATTAAACATTATAATATAATATACGAATTTACAAATAACATAATATACAAATTTACATCAAATAGTTAGAAATGATTAAACATCCAGAACATGCTGCAAATCTATAACAAAGTATTTAAAAATTTCTAGCGGAATTAAATATAGAAACTAATAATATTACATGATGCATAATCATAACAATTATTTCAAAATTTATAGCAAAAGTACCAATAAAATATTGAAAAGAAATAAAATAAATTATTGACTACCGTTGCAAATCCGTAACAATAATTTTATAAATCATAAAAGGGTTGAAATAAAATATTTAGAATAAATAAATATTGAATCATGATCATGTTTAGTTGCAAAATCTGTTTTTATATGTACTTCAAATTTTTGTTTCAAATTCATTGATGATTTTGCAATGGGTTTGCAACGGGCAACAAAATATAAACTAATAGGAAACAATTATAGTCAAATTCATTAACGAATTTGCAACGAATTTGCAACGGGTAATTAAAAGTATATTATAGTTATTTCGTTGTAAAACCGTTAAATTTATTAAAAATTTGCAACGAGTTTGCAATGGAAGCTATTAATATTTTATTTTGAATACTCCGTTGCAAATCCGTTACAAATTTCAAATAATTTTAACGGATTTGCAACGAAATATGTTAAAATAAGTAAAAATAAAATTATTTTAATTTTTGCAACGGATTTGCAACGGTTTTCTGTGCCATTGCTAATCCATTGCAAATATGTTGCAACCCCGTTGCAAATTTGCTACGGAAAACTTCCGTAAGAAATTTTCGTAGCATTTGCCCTGTTGTGTAGTAGTGTGATGGGTATACTTTACCCGTCACCCACCCGCCACCCACTAATGGGTATAAGTTTTCACTCATACCCATACCCGTTGATAGGTGTGAAAACACTCATCCTGTTACCACTTAATTATAATAATAACCAAGCCAAAACGTGTATTTTATGTCGTAAATGTTGGAATTATGCGTGGTTTGTGTTTTTATTGTGTTTTGGGACCAAAAGATGAAAAAGGAAGAAAACACGGGCTTTCACGGGCTTTTATCGATGAAAACGAGAAAAGATGAAGTCAAAAGATCAAGAGTGCAAATAGAACGGAAGTCCAAGGCCTATTCTAAAGATTTATCGAAGAAAAAGTCTAAAGACGGAAGTTTAATGAAGTCGGAGAACCAAGTCTAATTAAAGAAGAAAATTATAAGACGATTTCAATTTATATCGACAAGTCCCGAGACGACGTCGAGAAAGACAAAGAATTAAAAGACGAGAAAGAGAAAGAAAGAAGGAAGCAACACATGCACTCCCCACCTCCTATATATACCCTCCTAATGACACATTAGGAGGGTGTTAGTTGGTTAAGTTAGCTAGTTTATTTTTCTTTCTTTAGTTTTATTTTTAGAGAGAGAAAGTGTTTAACTTTCTCTCACTAGAACTTCATCTTTTCTTTCCTTTCATGTTTAAGCTTTGATTTAATCTTGTATTTTGGAATCATTAATCTACAAAGTTCAAGTTTAATCTTTTCATCATTAATCTCTTTCTACCTTTCTTGATTTTAGTTTGTTTTTGATCCGAAATTTTAATGTTTCTTGTTTAATTTTGATGTTTGTGTGATTAAAAAGTTTAACTTTTTATTCATATCCAAGTTTTTATATGATTTTAGCTTTGAGCTTATCATGCTTATTGGCTTATTTTGTATTTAGCTTATTTACTTTCAAGTTTTCTTAAAAATTTCGTCTTTTTAAAGTTTGTTTTATAAAGTTCTCTTATTTAGTGTTTTATAAGTTGTTAAAATTGTGCTTGTTTAGTTTTGATTAAGTCTTGGTATTTGCTTATTTGAGTAAGTGCTTATTCGGTTTTTGATTTCCATCGTATCATGCTTAAGGGTTTTATCAGTTCCGATCAAGTAAGTGTGATCGCATAAACCCCTAGGGTTTCTACTTGCGATCCATTACTTCGATCACCAAGTACGGTCATCACTACGATCATACTCCATAATCCACACCACGATCACTTGTTGCGATCGTGGGTGCGGCCATTGAGTGCAATCCGTGGCTGCGATTGCCTGGCTACGATTGCCTTGGGTGCGGTCACTTGTTACGATCGCATTGAGTGTGATCCCTTATACTACGGTCACTAGGCTGCGACCGAGTGCTACGATCGTAGGCTACGATCTAGGTTGCGATCGGTGGTCATGATCCAATAGTGCGATCAACCACTGCGACCCACATTGAGTTACGATCGTGTTGCGATCTGACTTATGTTTTTGTTTTATTTATCTTAGTTTTCAAATTTAACTTTTCCCGTATTTTTACTTAGTATTATTTTAAACGAGTTTTGTCTTAGTTTATTTTTACAAAGTTATAAGTTTTAAATTCACTTTAAGTTTTTAATCATTTATTTTTGACTAGTCATTTTTAGTTTAATTTTTAAATCTTTTATTTTACTCAACGACACTTTCATTTTACTATTAGTTTAAAATAGATAACCATCTCTCTTTATTTTTCCACCAAGAAAGACTGAGTCGCAATAATAGCTAGTAATCAATTCGAAAAGACTGGAACAACGAACTTTCATACGAGGTAATCTCTTGTATTAAATGGCGCCGCTGCCGGCTCTTTTCGTAAAGATTAACGGTTTTCTGTGAGAGACGCGTTGGATTTTGGGATCCGTTCACTCTTGAACGTTATTTTTCTTGTCTAATTTTCAAAATTTTTCAAAAATCCTAAAAAATAAAGTTTTCAAAAATCCAAAAAAATAGAAAACTATAAAAAACCAAAAATATTTCTTGTCTATCTTTCTTTTCCTTTTGTAGGTGTGTATGCGTACCCGTGCTCGTAAGAAGAAAGCAACTCAAGTCGAAGTCGTAACTCAACCTATTGTCACCATGGACAATCGACCAATGATCGAGCTTTTGCAATCGCACGTAGAGGGCAACACCGATGCTATTGTCATACCCGAGATTGGAGCCAACAACTTTGAGCTCAAATCTGGCTTCATTCAAATGGTCTCTGCTCAACCATTCTTGGGGCATACACTTGATGATCCTCATGACCATATCAAAAGGTTTCTTCAACTCACTAATACGGTCAAGTTTAATGGGGTTTCACAAGAGGTAATTCGCTTGCAACTTTTTCCTTTCTCCTTAGAGGGACAAGCCCGGCATTGGCTTGATAAGGAACCGCCACAAAGTATTCTTACGTGGTCGGATTTAGAGACCAAATTCATCAACTACTTTTTCCCACCCTCACGTACTACCGCATTGCGGAATGAAATCATTAACTTTGAACAAAAGTACGGTGAGACATTTAGTGAATCTTGGGACCGTTTTAAGGAACTTTTAAGAAAGTGTCCACAACATGGTTTTACAAAAGTGCATCAAATTAATACTTTTTACAATGGTTTAAGCATGAATGACCAAGATTCACTACATATTGCCTCGGGGGGTAACATTTTGGTTAAGTCTTATAATGCCGCACGGGATATTATTGAGAATAAATCTAAAGTGCAAACCAAAAGTGTTCGGGCTAATGTGGCTAGTGCTAGCACTAGTGACACCGAAAGGAGACTTGATAAGATTACTACGGTTGTTGAAGCACTTGCTTTACAAGCCGTTAACAATGCCAAAAACAACAATGCTATTAATATAACTTGTGAAACTTGTGGTGGGCCACACTCTTATGCTAATTGTGATAAAGCTTATGATCAATCTCACGGGGAAGTGTATGCTTACAACAACACCTAGAGATCTCATTTCAAGCCTAATGTCGATGTTAATCACTTGTCTTACAACTCGACAAATTATTTGGCTCCACCCGGTTTTCAACAAAGACCACCACAACCTAACCAAAACAACCAAGGGCCGCCAAGAGCTAATTTTCAATGTAATGCAAATGTGAGGGGCTTAAATGCAAATCAGGGAAATTACCAGATGCAAAATCAAGGCTTTCCAAACCAATGTTTTAATCCTCAAGGTTTTCCACCTTATAACCAATATCCAAACCAAGGTTTTCAACAACAAGGGTTCAATTTACCTCATCCGCCAATGGACTTGGTTTTGCAAAAGTTGAATGAACATGAGAAAATCATGCAAGCAATGCAAGAATCTACTAGACAAATTCAAGAGTCCACGGATAGGAAATTCGTTCAAATATTACAAACCCTTCGCCCTAAGGTGCTCTTCCTTCTACCACCGAAACAAACCCTAGAGCGAATGTGAGTGCTATTACTACTCGAAGTGGAGCAACTTTAGTAGGACCTTCTACTACCTCCATTTATTCCTCCTACTATCACACCTAGTACTAGTTCTCCATTACCGTCTCCACCTCTTAATGAAGAAGTACCCAAGCAAAACCCTCCACCAACCCCACCTACCACCTCTAAACCTTTTACTTCTCAACCTTCAACATCTCAACCTTTACCTGCTACACCCACACCACCTAAACCCAACATCCCTTATCCTTCTCGGTTAGACAAGTGCAAATTGCTTACTAAAGAGAATGCTCAAGTCACTTCTTTTATGAAGATGATCTCTCAAATGAATTTCAACATTAGCCTCGTTGAAGCACTTGTCCAAATGCTGAAATTTGTCAAAGCATTCTAGGAATTGCTTAGCAAAAAGGAAAAGATGGTTGAGTTTGTCAACACACGCTTAAATGAAAACTGTTCTGCAGTCATTCTTAAAGAACTTACGAAAAAACTTGGAGATCCCGGTCGTTTTGTGTTGCCTTGCATTTTTAAAAAAATCGAAGAATTTACTGCCTTAGCTGATCTCGGGGCAAGTATAAATCTGATGCCATTAAGTGTTTGGAAAACACTATCATTACCCGACCTTACACCGACAAAGATGACTCTTGAGCTAGCAAATCGTACTCTCGCTTACCCCGTTGGTATTGTTGAAGATGTATTTATTAAAATTGGTACCTTCACTTTTTCGGTCGATTTTGTTGTTGTTGATTATGAAATGGACCCTCGTATTCCGTTAATACTTGGTCGGCCATTCTTGAGAACCGGAAAAGCATTAGTCGATGTTGCCGAAGGTAAACTCATTTTAAGAGTCGGGAGTGATGCACACGTGTTTAAAATGGAGAAGATCACAACCAAACCCAATGGAAGAGAATCAGCGAATATGATTAATGTGCTTGATGATTTTGTCATCTACAACAATCCTCTTTTTGAGTCTTCCTCTGATAATCTACTTTTCCAAGACGATGTGGATGATTTTGATGATTCTCTCTCCAAATTGGATCCCCCACCAATTTATGATCCTCCACCGATCTATGATGATTATGATAAAGATTCTAGTTCCGATGGGGATGATTATGCTGCTTTTGTTTCAGAGTATAAAGACATACCAACATATGATGATTTTGATGATGTTGATACTCTCTCGAGTGATTCTTCTCATGATGACCTTACTCCTATTTTTGATGAAGATCCTCCACCAAACACTCTTGATACTTTGGATGACTACTCATTTGAGGAAGATTTTGCTACTTTTCTCAACACTTACTTACCAAATGAGAATGATTCTCCTCCTTTGGACTTTGATTTTGGTCTTTATCCTCCTTCGGATATTAAGAAACCCGTTCCAAAGGAGAAGAAACCGGAAGACACCAACATCCGCATTACTTATGTTTTAACACCTCTCTATCCATCTTCTGAGGATGAGATTGTGCGATTTATGAGCGAATCTTTTTCAAATTCTACTGAGCCTGAGTGTTATTTTCCCCTAAAGGAAAAGGTGTTCGATCCCGGTATTGCAATTTTTAACCAATCTCAGTATCCATCTGATGAAATTAAAGGAACGGTTTTTGGAACTTATGGAGATAGGCTTGCACCTCTTCACCCTTGCTACCACCGTGCTCAACAACTGCTTAAGGTAACCTTGCCTACTCTTCTTTGGCTTGCCTTGTTCGCCTTAAGCTTGTGCTACTTGATGGATGAAAACATGTCTTTGATCCCGGTGAATGTTCTTCACACTTCTTACCATGCTAATCAAGGTCGAGTCAGGCTCACGACTCGGTTAACAAAAACAAGCGCTTCTCGGGAGGCAACCCGCAGTATCTATCCTTTTTCTTTGTTTTTATAATAAGTGTAGGGGGAGACCCTTCTATGTGTTTATTGTTTTCTTTCTTATCATGTGCAGGGATTCGAGCTTTCAAAGATCCATTCTTGATGACTTTTGACGACCCGTGATTCCGTGTACCCGTCTTCCCGGTTCTATCCTAAACTCTTTTGATTCTCTATTTTATATTATTCAATATTAAAATAGGAATCACTTTAGTTGTCTCTTCCTTAGCAAGATTTAAACAAAGTGCACAATGTCCTAAGTGTAGGGGTTTTCAACGAATTTATGTGAGTTGATTATAAGCTTTTTTCCCATCGCTTGTTAATAAATATATTTGCAATAAATAAGGTTGTACGATTTGAAAAGTTACTTAGCTTCTAGCACAAGATCGTTTAAAAGTTGCTCGGTATTAATTAGAGTTCATAGCCAAGGGATAACTTTTTGAAGCGGGATGCGAAGATTGGCGAGTCCGAAAAGGCCCTAACAAGGCATGAGGGCTACATTTTGTTGATAAAGATCCCAAGTGATGTGAAGAATCATTTATCAAAAATCAATATGAAGGATCGAGACACACGACGAAAAGTAAATACTCCCCAAAAGATCATGGAGAAGTCTATCCAAAAAGGCCTAAACAAGGTATGAGGATAAATAGATCCAAGTCCTAAAAGGAGGCGGATCGTTGTATATCAAAGTATAAAATAAAGATTGGAGAAAAATGAAGAAGTCGTGGTCCATATATGAAGAATCTCTCAAAAACTTCAAGTGAAGAAATTCCTATTATGAAGAGAAGACCATAATTTCAAGAACGTCTCTCAAGATTCGAAGTATGACGTCGCTGCCAAATATCGGTCCGAGAAAGGTCTCAAATCGTGAAGCGAGTTATGCCAAGATATGAAGTCCAAGAGGTCCCGAGAAGCAGTTTTAAAAGATTTTGTCCTTTAGCTAACTATGGATTAAATCGTTCCACTTTATTTTCGGCCTAAATAAACTATCAAAATAAGTCAAACAATGCATCCTCGTGATCATTCATGACATCAATAAAATATAAGATATACACATAGGAATAAGGGAGTCTAAGTGAATAATTGGGACACATGAGTTTGTGTTAGTTTGCTAACTTATAATAACAATGATCTCGTCTTTAAGCTTGGTATGGGGAACGTGAAACTTGAGGGTGATAAACATTCATGACATTTCAAAACCCTAAGGTAAGTCTTTGATCTTTTTTAATTGTTTTCTCCCTTTGAATATTTTATAAATTTCTATCTTAATGTCTTATGTATAATAAAGGCCAAGGTAAGTTAATTATGATGGAAAATGTAAAACCTGCTTTGTAATTAATGCATTGCATGAGGGCATTGCAATGGTCAAGTGTAAGGGATTTGATAGGTGTGAAAACACCCATCCTGTTACCACTTAATTATAATAATAACCAAGCCAAAACGTGTATTTTATGTCGCAAATGTCATAATTATACGTGGTTTGTGTTTTTATTGTGTTTTAGGACCAAAAGATGAAAAAAGAAGAAAACACGGGCTTTCACGGGCTTTTATCGATGAAAACGAGAAAAGACGAAGTCAAAAGATCAAGAGTGCAAAAAGAACGGAAGTCCAAGGCCTATTATAAAGATTTATCAAAGAAAAAGTCTAAAGACGGAAGTTTAATGAAGTCGAAGAACCAAATCTAATTAAAGAAGAAAATTATAAGACGAGTTCAATTTATATCGACAAGTCCCGAGACGACGTCGAGAAAGACAAATAATTAAAAGACGAGAAAGAGAAAGAAAGAAGGAAGCAACACATGCACTCCCAACCTCCTATATATACCCTCCTAATGACACATTAGGAGGGTGTTAGTTAAGTTAAGTTATCTAGCTTATTTTTCTTTCTTTAGTTTTATTTTTAGAGAGAGAAAGTGTTTAACTTTCTCTCACTAGAACTTCATCTTTTCTTTCCTTTCATGTTTAACCTTTGATTTAATCTTGTATTTTGGAATCATTAATCTACAAGTTCAAGTTTAAACTTTTCATCATTAATCTCTTTCTACCTTTCTTGATTTTAGTTTGTTTTTTATCCGAAATTTTAATGCTTCTTGTTTAATTTTGATGTTTGTGTGATTAAAAAGTTTAACTTTTTATTCATATCCAAGTTTTTATACGATTTTAGCTTTGAGCTTATCATGCTTATTGGCTTATTTTGTATTTAGCTTATTTACTTTCAAGTTTTCTTAAAAATTTCGTCTTTTTAAATTTTGTTTTATAAAGTTCTCTTATTAGTGTTTTATAAGTTGTTAAATTTGTGCTTGTTTAGTTTTGATTAAGTTTTGGTATTTGCTTATTTGAGTAAGTGCTTATTTGGTTTGCTTATTCGGTTTTTGATTTCCATCGTATCATGCTTAAGGGTTTTAAAAAAGTTTTCTAAAAAAATTATATATACACACAATTTATATAAAATAAAAATAACAAAAGTTTAAAATTTTGTAAAAAGGTACGATTTTTTTTTGTATAAAAAAAAATTTAAAAAAATTCAGTTTTTTTTGTCAAAAAAGTACGACTTTTACTTTTGAAAAATTTAAATTAAAAAAAATACTTTTGAAAATTTTAAATTTAAAACAAAATTCAGTTTTTTATATATACATACGTAAATTATATTCTTAAATTTTTTTATATATAGTAACACTTTTTTTTTAAGGTTTTACATTTTATTTTAAAAAAAAATCAAATTTTAAGTGTTTATGTTAATGGCCGTGAATATATAAAGGACTAACGTTGTAATAAAAAGTTAAACTGTCGTTAAGGTAACCTGCTAACCAGTCAAGTAGGTCACCGGGTACACACAATATACGAAATCACAAAGTTTAATGATAATATAGGGGAAAAAAAGATGGCTACACAGAACGGTAAAAAGTGTCAAATTAGATGCATTTAAGTGATTAGCCCAAAAAAAAATTTGATATATGCGAAATCACATCTAGGAGCTTCCAAAATTCACAAGCTCTTATTTTGTAGTTATTAGACGACAGATTGCCCAAGTTCGGTTGCAAGCTTTGGGTCCGTTAAGGTTACTAGTTTTTATAGTAGGGTTCTATGTACCGTATCAATAATCAATAATACAATATCTTTTAAAGTAGCAAATTAAGGTGGCAGCATTTAAACGATCTTTACGTTTTTTCTTTGAAACCTTTTAGAAGTAGCTTTTGAGAGGACACTGAGCTTTTAAAATCGCTAATTGCAGTTAAACCATTTAGAAGTAGGTTTTGGAAGGACATTGAGCGTTCAAAAGTTGAGTTTAAATCACAAAATGAAAAAAAAAATAGTTGAGAACATGTACAAAGACTTGTATTTATGCACGGCAAAATTTATATGTATAAACATAACACCTCCGAAAGCTAATTTTTTTTCTGAAATTCTGATAATCCTTTACCCTTCGGTCATAATAAAACAAGAGAAATGCTGGAACCACAAAGAGATTTACACAAAAGAGTTTACAAAATGATGTGTCATGAAATTAGTGGTAATTTC
This sequence comes from Glebionis coronaria, assembly GCA_025667525.1. Taxonomy (NCBI): domain Eukaryota; kingdom Viridiplantae; phylum Streptophyta; class Magnoliopsida; order Asterales; family Asteraceae; genus Glebionis; species Glebionis coronaria. Next base: position 15,487,594 of record CM046874.1, on the reverse strand, counting down.
AAATTTACTTTTCAATTCTCTCTCTTAGGTGCATCCACTAATTCTATGACACATCATTTTGTAAACTCTTTTGTGGAAATCTTTTTGTGGTTCTAGTATTTCTCTTAAAACAAAGCTGAGAACATGACAAAGACATATTTTATACTTCTCATGCATGAAAACAGTTTCCTTTAGCCGATGTGGGATTGGAAACTTATGATCATATACTTCTCATGCATCATATCCCTACTTCCCAATTCAATCTAATAATCACAAACCTTATTTTGTCGTATTTGCATCACTCGATTTCGACGGAGACTACTCGCAGCCTACACCACCGTCACCTCATCTGCATCCACCGTAATTACCATGCAAAAACGATTTACGAGGTGTTGGCACGTTAAACGACACTAGCTGCGTGTGATTTATTTTTTATGAAAGGCTAGCTACTTGTTGGTTCAAGTTATTTACATATAAATCAGTTTCACAATGAACATCTAAATACTTTAAAGTAATCGGACAAATACTTTAAAATCTCCAATGCACAACAACATATAATCTTGACTCCAATGTAGACATCAAGTGCTCGACACGATATATAAATGAATGGAATAATTTTCCACTGTGGGATAATTTTTTTGATAGTTGATCTTTACCCTTCACTCATAATATAAGAATTGAGAACACGTATAAAGACTTAAATTTTATGCAATATTATTACTCGAGCTACAAGTGTGATTACCGGTAATAATCAGGCGACCTGGACTATATATATCTCGATGTTAAACTACAAAAACCACTTGTCGTTTCCGAAGTTTCAAGTTGGTTCTGAAGCTCTCAAAGCTGTTATTAAGTTTTGTTATGCTTTCGAGACCACGTTGTGCGGACTTAAACTAACTTTCACTTCTTCTGATAACGTTCCGAATATTTTGTAAAATGTACAAAGTACGTTAAAAGATGATTTGATCAAATAATTGGAACTGAAAAATGACAAATGGAGTTTATTTGTTACATTAAGATCTAAGAACTAAGTAAGAAGTAAAGGATTGATATTATTAACTGTTAGCTACTTGTTAAATGGCAAACATTACGTAAGCTTAGACTAATTACAATTTCTGCCATGATAAACTCTACAAACTTTATAAAATCTTTCATAAATCTACTATTTTGGATGGCATGAGATTTAACTATTAGCTACTTGTGAAATGTGGTAATATACTTTCGTTGATGCCAATAAGAAGCGATTAGATATAACCGATAACTAAATATGGCTCGACTTACAAGGTTAAAGATTAAGAAAGTATGATAAAGCTAAGATACATACTTTGTCTATCTTCAGTTAATTCTTCTACGATTAAGAGTTGCGCTAATCGGTTAGGATAATAGTATTTATACACGAACAACACGCACGCGCACACACAACTTGGACGTCAATACTATCTATCAGCTTCGATCCCTTTGGTTTCTTCTAGATTTTCTCCTCTTGGTTGCATTGATGAACTCCATTATGGCTTCCATTTCACTTACTTTCTGTGACGAGCAAAGCATACCATTTTTATCAGCAAATTGCTCATAAGTTATGTAGATCATTTATACAAACTTATGTTTTCCTTTGAATGCCAAAATAAATAAAAAAAGTTGAGAACAAGTACAAATCATTAGATCATCTTTCTCTCAAGATGATAGTGTTTATGTTATATTAAATGTATATAAACAAATATAGAAACTAATGACTTACATTGTTCTCTCTTTGGACATCTTATACACGTAAAATATATAAATAAATGAAATGTTTTTCTTTTAACCGATGTGGGACTAGAATCTTTGATACTCCATGCGTCAAATCAACTTTCTAATCCTTCTTGTATTCGCATCCACTGGCAAGACAAGGATTTACGAGTTTTTGGCACTTTAAACACTAGCTAGTTGTGACTTTGAGAGCTTAGTTCAAGATAGTATTCACTATTAAATGATGTATAAACTTATGAATCAGTTTCACAACAAACATCTAAATACTCATCTTACAAACACCCTATACGTACAGTATGCTACTCATCTTCAAGAAATGGCATTGGAACTGGTCTAGGTTGGATATGGGCACTCGTAACATACTGTAAAGGATTCTTGTGCTTAGACGTTGCACAATGAGGGTATTTTTACGATTAGTAGAGATCTCCATCTTATTGATTCTAATTTACTTCCTTTCATGATTCGGAAGACTATTTGGGAGAACGCTCTCCCGCAATAAGTGAACACATATTTATATGGAGATTGTCGCTGGATCGGTTGCCTCACCGGTTAAACCTTTCGGCTCGTGGTATTGACATTCCTTGTTCTTCGTGCAATGGTAATGTTGAATATGCTAATCACATTTTCTTTAAATGCGAGTTAGTTAAGGATATTTGGGCGATCGTTCGTAAGTGGTGTGGTATATCTTTTTCTCCGTTTATCTTTTTTCTTGGCATGCTCACTAGGGGTGAGCAAAAAAACCCGAAAAAACCGAAACCGAACCGAAAACCGAAAAAACCGACCGAATATAAAAACCGATGGTTCGGTTTTTACGTTTTCGAAAACCGAAAAGTCTCGGTTCGGTTTCGGTTTTCATCCAAAAACCGAACCGTAAAAACCGAACCGAACCGAACCATTCTATTATATAAAAAATATCAATATAAATATAATATATATATAAATAAGTAATATATAAAAATTATAAATAATATTCATTTTTTTAGGGAAATAGAACTAATATATTTATCTTATTGTTTATATGCGTATCTGATATGTACATGTGCTTAATTCACAATATATCATTACATCGTTTATATGTATGTTTACTGTGTTTATCTTATTAATATGTGTATAGTTATAAAAATTTGAGATAAACATTATTATGCTTAGATTGTCAAAAAAAAAAAAAAAAAAAACTATTTTTTCACGCAAAACAAGTTTTTTAATCTAAATATGACGTACCCAAATATAAACGGTTTTAAAAACCAAAAAAACCGACAAACCGAACCGAAACCGATTACAAACCGAAAAAACCGAACCGCCCAAAACCGAACGGTTTCGGTTTTTGGTTTTTTGAAAACCGAATATGCCGGTTCGGTTTCGGTTTTAACCAAAAACCGACCCAAACCGAACCGTGCACACCCCTAGCGCTTTCGCGGCTTTCTTATGGCGGACGCGAAGATATGGATGTTTTTTTTAAATTAACGCTATTTCAAAAAACTTTTGTTGACCAAAATGTTTCATATATCCAATAAGAAAATGTTTCATATATCCAATAAATGACATTTGCATAAAAACCAAAACACATGATTGTAATTTCGTAACAACTTATTGATTATACCACCTCACTAGAAAATGTTTCTTATTAACACTACTACATAAATGGACATAAAGCCCTTTTAATAGAGTCCCTTTTTGATGAAAACCGGGACCTAAAAGAATTCCATCTTTTGTTCAAGTCATAGAGCCATGTTTTCTAGTAAAAACGGAGCTTTATTTGAGAAAACTTTAAAGCCATGTTTCCTGATTAAATACGGGGCTCTATTCCTCTCAATAAATTTGTCAAATTTAGGTGGTGAACCAAAATGTAATTGAAAAAAAAGGCGCTTTGTTTTTCTCCCTAATATTTCATTTCCAAATCAAAACCCCCCATCTACTTTAACAAACCCTAGATCGACTTTCACATTCACATCACTCCATTCATCACCTCCTGCTTATCCAATAAAAGAAAAAATCCTTTTCATGTCACACACCACAACTATCACAAGTGGCTTCATAGAAAAGCAGCAACATACGAATCAAATTAAGAGGTTCTTTTTTCAATTAACCTTTTTAATATCTCAATCTTGTTGTTATATTTCATTCTGAAATAAATCCTGTTTGATTATACGTTCTTTTTGTATTAGAATATATGGGCTTCTCTACAACCATTTCAACCAACAGATCTCACAGCTGGAGATGGACATAACAGTTTGGCATACCGAACTCTAGGCTTGTCAAGTTTATACCGTTTAGTATAAAACGTTTAGGTTTTGGGGCGGTGCCGTAAACTCCCCGAAAAGAGGCACTACAAGAAAACAAAGAACAGATGACGATGGGTTTCCCTGGCGACACAATGTCGCCAGGGATAACCCCTTTTCCCTGGCGACAACGCTGATGTGGCGTTAAAGCAGATTTACTTTTTGGTCAAAGTTTGACTAGGGTTTCCCTGGCGACATGTCGCCAGGGATACTCCGTCCAAAATCAGATACCAAGTGAAAGAGCGCGAAATTTTCCCTCCAAAGTTTCCCTGGCGACATGTTGCCAGGGATACTTTGTCCCAACTTATCCCTGGCGACATGTCGCCAGGAAAACCTCGTCCATCGTATTTAACAAAAACTAATTTTGCTAATTACATGTCAAAATTATCCCTGGCGACATGTCCCAACTTATCCCTGGATGATCCGGTTTGTTATGGTTATACGTTGGATGTTCAATGGACGACTCGACATGTGTTGGTTACACTTTAGATGTTCAATAAATGAGTCGGCATGTCTTGGTTACACGTTAGATGTTCAATGGATGAGTCGGTATGCATTTGTTAAACGTTAGATGTTCAATGGTTGAGTCGGTATGTGTTGGTTACACGTTAGATGTTCAATGGTTGAGTCGGTATGTGTTGGTTACACGTTAGATGTTCAATGGATGACCCGATTTGTTATGGTTATACGTTTGATGTTCAATGGACGACTCGACATGTGTTGGTTACACGTTAGATGTTCAATAAATGAGTCGGCATGTCTTGGTTACACGTTAGATGTTCAATGAATGAGTCGGTATGCATTTGTTAAACGTTAGATGTTCAATGGATGAGTCGGTATGTTTTGGTTACACGTTAGATGTTCATTGGATGAGTCGGTATGCATTTGTTAAACATTAGATGTTCAATTGATGAGTCGGTATGTTTTGGTTACACGTTAGATGTTCATTGGATGAGTCGGTATGCATTTGTTAAACGTTAGATGTTCAATGGATGAGTCGGCATGTTTTGGTTACACGTTAGATGTTCAATGGATGACCCGGTTTGTTATGGTTATACGTTTGATGTTCAATGGACGACTCGACATGTGTTGGTTACACGTTAGATGTTCAATAAATGAGTCGGTATGTCTTGGTTACACGTTAGATGTTCAATGGATGAGTCGGTATGCATTTGTTAAAACGTTAGATGTTCAATGGATGAGTCGGTATGTTTTGGTTACACGTTAGATGTTCATTGGATGAGTCGGTATGCATTTGTTAAACATTATATGTTCAATGGATGAGTCGGTATGTTTTGGTTACACGTTAGATGTTCTTTGGATGAGTCGGTATGCATTTTTTAAACGTTAGATGTTCAATGGATGAGTCGGTATGTTTTGTTTACACGTTAGATGTTCATTGTAATTTATTTAAAATGTTAGACCGCACGCGGTATTTGAGTTTTGTCAATTGTGAAGGAAATGCGTACATGACTAAATTCAGATCTAAATTTTAGTAAAGCTCGTTAAGTTATAGTAAAGCTAAAAAATGTGCTAATATATACGTAGTACTTCATAACAAAATTTCGCGAAAGAAATATTTAAACGTTTTGTTTTTTTACAACGACATTTCGGAAAACGACAATTTAAAGTTTGCGTGATTCTATCTAATTGGCTAGATGAACCGATAGTGATTTCGGTTCCCGACTGAACTGATAGTCACTTCGGTTCTCACCGGTTTATTAATACCTATATGTTATATTTCAGTGTACTATCAAACTTTTTGAGGGTATTTTTTCGTATAATTGAATTTTAGATTGCAAATTAATATACGTTGACTACAAAGTCAAAGTAACCTTTTTTGTGCATGTTTCTTATTAACTAAAAGTGGCTGAAGTCATACCAAAACTTACGACATAACACACATTCGTATTCGATTGGGCTTCTCTACAACCATTACGACTAACAAATCTCACGGATGGAGATGGATCCCACGGTTTGGAACTCTAGGCTTGTTAAGTTTACACAGTTTAAATAAACCGTTTAGGTTTTGGGGCGCACCTCATGAAAGGAGGCTTTCGCTCGACCCTCACCCCTCTAGCAAGGGACTTTGCCCCTTGACCTTTGCATCTTTGTCGTGATGGTATCAAGTTAACAGCAACGAGTGTGCATTTCTCCTAACTAGTCTTGAGTTAAATTTATGTAAGGCTGTCAAAATCGTGGTTGTCGATTTTAAAGTTTAAACTTTTTTTAAAATCACAATTAAAAAATTTGAGATCATGAAGTTTGCATTTGATAAAAGATCAAAATAAAAAAAAATGTTTGAGAATATGAACATGTCATCATGCAGCGGAAGAGTTTAAAGTAATTGGACAAATACTTTAAAACCCCGCGTACATAACATCATAGTCTTGATTCCAAATTAGACATCATGTGCCCGACACGATATATGAAGGAATGGAAAAAATTTCCTCGAACCGATGTGGGACTGAAATGTTGATAGTCAATACCTTTCACTCATAATATAAAAGAGTTGAGAATATATACAAAGACTTAAGTTTTATGCCTACTTCCTAAATCAATCTAATCAGTCAGAAAGCTTAATTTTGTCGTATTCGCATCGCTCAATTTCACATGAGAGTACTCGCAGGCTCCACCACCGTCACCTCATCCGTATCCACCATAGTTATCGTGCCTAAACGATTTACGAGGTGGCAACAATTTAGAAAATAGCTACTCACTACAAGAAAAGCGAAAACGGATGACCACATTCTCCCGTATGAAAGTTTAGGCAAAAGTTTGACCAAAAATGTTGACCAAGATTGAACATCTTTTTACAAGTGTGATTAACGGTAATAATCGGGCAACCTGGACTATATCTTGTTGTTAGACTACAAAAACCACTTGTCATTTCCGAAGTTTCCAGTTGATTTGGAAGCTTTCGAGCTGCTATTAAGGTATGTTATTGTTATGTTTAGTCATGATATTCGCATAAGTCGTGTCTAGGGATAGTGTCGAATAGCCTAGTTTCCTAATAGCTATGAATAAAGGTCGGTTGGCATTGTCTAAGCCCAACCCGACCCGTAGGACTTGTTATAGTCGGTTCCCCCTCATCTCTATAAAAGGAGGTGAGGGGGAACAAACCAAACACGTCATTCTTTCAATAAAAGTAATCGGCTACGATTAGGGATTTACCTTGTGGGCGGCGCTTTTCTGTCGATTCTGTTGTGTGTGTTATTCGGGATCGATATTCCGCATCTAGTAATCAGTGTTGTAGGGATTAACCCTACAAGTGGTATCAGAGCTTCGGTTCTTCGAGTGGCTGATTATCTAGGATCGATCGGTGAAGAAACTTGGTGTTTAACATAGTTTATGTAGTTGACTTTAACATCAGAACTGCAAGTTACATGAAATGCATCAAATGTATTGAAGTTTCGAAGTTCTTTTTTCAGCAGTAACTTGTCTTTGCTCTTTGATAGTTTTTCTTTTTTTGAAGTTTCGAAGTTCTTTGTGGTATTCGCGTCCCTTGATTTCATTGGTGACTACAATCGCCGCCTCTACAACATCTAAATACTCATCTTCAAGATCCATATAACCATCTTTTAGATTAGAGCAAGACAAGAATTGTTTCATCATGGATCGTATTGTCAATGGTCAATGGCATTGGAAATGGTGCACTCGTATCATAGTATAGAGGATACTTGTGTTTGGACGTTGAACAATGATGGTATTTTTACGGTTAGTAGAGATCGCCATCTTATTGATTCTAATTTACTTCCTTTCATGATTCGGAAGACTATTTGGGAGAACGCTCTCCCGCAATAAGTGAACACATATTTATATGGAGATTGTCGCTGGATCGGTTGCCTCACCGGTTACACCTTTCGGCTCGTGGTATTGATATCCCTCCGATTTCTTGTTCTTCGCAATGGTAATGTTGAATATGCGAATCACCTTTTCTTTGAATGCGAGCTAGTTAAGGACATTTGGGCGATCGTTGTAAGTGGTGTGGTATTTTGTTTCAAGCTTCTTGCTAGGAGCACTTGTAGATACTTTTATATATAATTTTGCCGTCATAAAATTATGCTACTTTATGCATAAAAGCCAAAACATATGATCGTAATTTCGTGACAACTTATTAATTATACCACCTCACTAGAAATTTAGAAAATGTTTCTTAAGTAACTTTTAAGTTGTCTATAATATAGCACGCATTCGTATTAGAATGGGCTTCTCTACAACCATTTCGACCTACAGATCTCACACCCGGAGATGGACCCAACGGTTTGACATACCAAACTCTGGTCTTGTCAAGTTTATACCGTTTAGTATAAACTGTTTAGGTTTTGGGGCGCTGCCTTAAACTCCGCGAAAAGAGGCCTCCCTCGACCTCACACCATCAAGGGGCTCTACCCCTTGACATCTTCATCTTTGTCGTGACGGTATCAAGTTAACATCGACGAGTGTGCACTCCGCATCTCGTGGCCCATTTTGAGCTAAACTTATGTAAAACTATTAATCTCTAAGTATAACACTAAAATTACTTACAGAAGCGACGACAGTGGTGATGCTCGTCAAAATCGTCGATGTTTATTTATTTTCTTAAAAAGTTGAGATCATAAAGTTTGAATTTGATAAAAAAGATAAAAGTAAAAAGTTGGAGAAATGAACATGTTATTGTACCAGACGGACCACACAGTATTTCAATAAATACTATAAAATCCGGCATGCACAACATCATAGTCGTAATTCCTACTTAGACATCATGTGCTCGGCACGATATATAAATGAATTGAACAACTTTCCACTAATCGATGTGGGACTAAAAATTTTCTGAAATTCTGATAGTCTTTACCCTTCGATCATAATACAAAAAAGTTGAGAACATGTACAAAGACCTAATATTTTATCAGTCACTATAGTTTTTGTATTTGACTTTAAAATCAGCATTTCAAGTTACATGAAATGCATCAAATATTTCATAGTTCTTTTTTCAGCAGAATTTAGATGTACGGTTGGTTTACTGGTTTAGAAATATTCCCGCACAAGTTGTTGGATTTTTTTATAGCCATGAAATTTCTCCAGAACATTCCTTCGAGTCAATTGTACGTATGATGATCGAGAATAGAAAAACCTAAAATTATGTATGAAATGTCCTAACCTTACTTTCGTATATTTTTAGTAAGTTGCAATCACTTTTCCTCTCTTTAATTGGTTTAAATTTATTTCCCATGAGTACTTAATTTTTTTTCCAAATGAATAGTAAAACCAAAGGATAAAAGCTTCTTTTCCATTTCATATTATGATTACCCATTAATTTCAATGCAAAAAAACATTATTGACTTTTTGTTTGTTGATAGATGAGGAGCTCGAGCTTTCAAAAAATCCACGCAGTTTACAAAACAAAGTTTGATATACTAGAAATCTGATACGACCCTCTCGGGTAGTATCGGGATAGGGCACCACTATAGCGTGTGTGGGCTCCTTAAGAATTAGATAAGAGAAACTGAGAATGTTTATTGATTAAATTTATTGACTTATAACAATGATTCGGTATTTATACCGAATAACCCTAACTTGCACCACAAGTTGAATACAAGATAATTATTAAAAAGATAATACTTTCCTATAGACTCAAACATAACTTAAATAAAGATAGTTATCCATTGACGGGTTAGGCTTGGGCGTAACATTCCCCACTTCTTCGAATTCACCTTGCCCTCAAGGTGGTGTCTTGAAAAGAACTCTTGATTCCCGGGTCCCAAATTTTGAAACGTTTCCTAAGCATTTGCACACTCCGTCCAAACTTATTCTTTGGCTCGAGAAGTAAAAAAATCTGGATTTCTGCTCTAGACTCCTTCCATTTGGATGTAACAAACCATGTAGCTCTCTTGAGTGATTCATCAACGGCAAGATATGATTCACTAACCACAAACCGCGATTTACCGACCATAGGCTGCGATTCACCTACCATAAGCTGCAATTCATCAACTATAAGTTGTGATTCATTAGTAGGTTGCGATTCCCCAACAAGCTCAAGGTGATCACCTTTGTTAGGTGCGGATGTAACATTACCCACATCTTTTGGTGCAACCTCTAGTGCAACGCATGATGCAACTTCAGGTGCAATTTCTGGTGTTGTAGAAGAATCTACCGCTTTCTTTTCAAGGGTATGTTTTTCTTCTACAATTGCCTCAAAACGGGTCTCTACAATACGGGCCAAGTAGAATGCTTCGCCTAACGTTGTAGGTTTCGGGTAAAACCTCAACAATTCTAGTTGTAGCTTCGGTTTAAGTCCGGATATATAAAACGAGGCAAGTAAACTTTCAGAGATACACGTTACTCGAGTTATGAGATACTTAAACTCACTTTGATACTCAACCACCGTACTCATTTGCAAGAGTTTAGATAGCGCGTCCCGATCGTTGCTGTTCAATGTCATAGCAAATCGAAAAACAATAAAAAAATATTTTTTTTTTATTCTTTTTTTCCGGATGAACAGTACCGATGAACAGTAACCGGTGAACAGTATCGTCGGATGAACAGTACCCGTCTGATGAACAGTAGCGTTTGATGAACAGTAGCCGTCTGTGAACAGTGCCCGCTGATGAACAGTTTTTTTTTTTTTTTTTTTTTGATTGGAAACCAAGATCAAAACCCCTCAACGAGTTGAGGGCTCTCAATGAAAGCACCAATTGATACGACCCTCTCGGGTAGTATCGGGATAGGGCACCACTATAGCGTGTGCGGGCTCCTTAAGAATTAGATAAGAGAAACTGAGAATGTTTATTGATTAATTTGATTGACTTATAACAATGATTCGGTATTTATACCGAATAACCCTAACTTGCACCACAAGTTGAATACAAGATAATTATTAAAAAGATAATACTTTCCTATAGACTCAAACATAACTTAAATAAAGATAGTTATCCATTGACGGGTTAGGCTTGGGCGTAACAAAATCACATATAGGAGCTTTCGAAATTCACAAGCTCTTATCTTGAAGTTATTAAACGAGAGATTGGCCAAGCTCGATTGTGAGTTTTGAGACTCGTAAGGTTACTTGCAAGAGTGAACCCACATAAGAACCAAGTGTAGGACGGACCACACGTATTTCGAGTCATGAAGTGTATTTTATTATAAAAAAGTGTCGACTTTTTATGTCTGCGACTCCCGACAATACCATTTCATATGTCTGCAACTCCCGATAGAGAATAACAATATGAAAAAGAAGACAATATGAATATATCATTATGGATGAACGTTTTTACAATATTTGCATAAACATTTTACACGAATGAAATAACTTTCCTTTATACCATGTGGGACTGAAATTTTTCCGAAATTCTAATAGTCTATCATTATGGATGGACGTTTTTACAATATTTGCATACAAAAAAGTTAAGAACATGTACAAACACTTTATATTTTATCAGTCAGTGTAGTTTGGATCTGTTTATAGATCACAATGAAACCTTCTTGAAGTAGTTTTTTTTTTTTTTTTTCTTTTTTTTTACTTATTCTTGAAGTAGCTTTTAAGAGGAAGTTGGACTTTTAAAATAGCTTATTATACTTAGACCGTTTAAATAATTTTATGTTTGATTTTGAATGTCATTTTTGCATACCACCAAACGCTTTAATTATTATAAGCACTAGCCACTATAAGCTTCAACTGTAACTAGTTACTCCTATAGGCGTTCGCATAGTTGTCAAAGCGTAAGGTGGTATGTGCTAATTACACTTGGACCACTTAAACAATTTTATAAGCTACTTCAACTCTAACTAGTTACTTCCATAAGCATTTATTCGATACGAGAACGATACCAAATCGAAAAATTCCAAAAAGAAAACGGGAAAAATCCGATTTTTCGGTACCGATACTGATATCCGAATTTCATTCGGTACGATACCGATACCACTTGTTTATGCTCTGAAAAAGTTGATACCACTAATTATGTACGAGATCAGTAGCATGCTCATCCCTAGCTTAGACTATTATAAAACGCGATCCCTATAAACTTCAACTTTAACTAGTTGCTCCCTTAGATGTTGGCATAGTCGTGAAGATCCTTGTAATAGATCACGAAGTGTAAATTTATTTATAACTTACAATCTAAAAAAGTTGAGTTTATCGCAAATGAAAAAGAAAAAAAAGTTGAGAATATGTATTGAGAATATGTACAAATTGTTACCAAACGACACTGTAATGTTTATAAATTATATATAATATAACGTACAAACATAACACCTCCTAAAGGTAACACCATATCCTTAGTGCCAACTTGGATATTTTTTGCACGTCAAAGTATATAAGTAAATGAAATGTTTTTCCTTTAGCCGATGTAAGAGTCTTTACTCTTTCCATACATCAAATCACTACTTTCTAATTCGATCAAATCACATTCACAAACCTTAATTTTGTCGTATTCGCATCACTTGATTTCACCATAAACTACTATCGCCGCCTCCACCACCGTCACCTCGTCCTCGTCCACCGTAGTTAGCATGCAAAAAACAATTTACGAGTTTTTGGCACTTTAGACACTAGCTACTTGTGAGCTTAGTTCTAGTTTGGTGTTCACTAATGATGTATAAACTTATGTTTGATAAATAAGTTTCACAACAAACATCTAAATACTCATCTTGGAAACACATACAGAATGCTACTTTATGCATAAGAACCAAAACTACATGCACGCTTGTAAGTTCGTAACAACTTAATTCTAAGGTGCAATGTTTTTTAGTGTTCAAAATCTTTAATGTGCAAAGTACGCTAAAACTTGATTTTATTAAACTAATCGAAATAAAAAATGTGGCAAATGGAGTTTATTAGTTTGATTAAGAAGTTGAAAAGGATTGATATCGTATAACTAGGTTGAGTGTTACAAAAATATGGTTAATGTGTTTGATGAATCTTGGATATAGATCACAAATACTTAATAGGTATGTTAGAACCACAAAACTTTTACAAAATAAAATTCACAAAATGATGTGGCATGTTAAGGAGTGGTACTCTCTTTCTTACTTTTCAAATAATTTTTTTCTTATAACCAATGATAACCATGACAACTCATTTTGTGGAATTTATTTTGTAAAATTTTTGTGAGTCTAACATTTTTCAATACTTAATTACCTAAATTCGAATTTCTTTATAGATGACAAATGTTGAAGTAGCTTATTCTAAAACCTTTTTGAGATGGCTTTTAAGAGGAATTAGGAGGAATTTGAGGTTTGAGTGTCATTTTGGTATACGAGTCGGGCTTTATTATAAGTCGTAGCCCTATAAGCTTCTGCTCGAGCTAGGATGGCATAAATAGTCGTCAAAATTCTTGCGTCCCGTAGGTGCCGGCATGGTCATCGAGTAGATGAGTTTGGATTTATTGTAAATCACAAAGTGAAAAAAAGTTGCGATTTTTTTATAGATCACAACAAAAAAAGTTGAGAATATGTACAAATCATTAAACTTCATAATTTTACTCTGTTCATATTGTATAGAATGAAATTTTTTTCCTTTAACCCATGTGGGACTCGAATATTTGATACTTTGATAGTCTTTACTCTCGAATCATGCAAGAAATCTATAAATTTGATCTCTTCACGAACCTTAATTTCGTCGTATTTGCTTCACTTAATTTCACTAGAGAGCAATTGCAGCCTCCACCACCTTCACCTCACCTGCATCCACCGTAATTATCATGCAAAAACAATTTACGAGGTGTTGGCACGTTAGACACCAGTGAAAGTTTATGGACCTAAAATCGATAGTCGTGTGATAGGATCGAACTCGAGATCACGGGATTGCACACATTACGTAAAGAGTTAATTTATTTATTTAATATATTTATTATATTTATTATATTTATTAAATCAAACCGTAACTTAAACTAACGATCGTTAAATAATTAAAAATTAAGTATTAAACGACCGTTATAGAATCTAATAGAAGCTCAAAGAAGGAGCCGAAAAAGTTCGGGAAACCCCTTTGTGGGCTTGTTAACCGCCGGCCAAAGAGAGATAAGAGGAAGGGAAAAAGATTTTGTTTCCTAAAATTTGTTTAACCTTGGAGGAAAAGTTTTTCCAAGGGCTATATAAACAAACCCAAGGCTTTGATAATTTTTACACCATCCCTTTTTCTCTTGCTCTTAACCGTCGGCCAAACACACCCTTTTAGGGTTCTTCTTTGTTCTTCGATTAAGCTATTGTAGATGTAGTCATATCCCCTCTCTAGGGTTGTTGGGTAGATACTCCATAAGCGTGGAAGCTCAGTTTGTTCGTGCTAGACTCACGATTAACTCGCCGTATTACGTGTGTACAAGATCGTGATATAGTCTTGCTTTAGACTATATCCTGGTGGTGTTCGTGATTAACCCTAGTTGCCGATTGTTTCGTTGATCTTGTGGATCTTGCTAGGATAAAGGTATGTAACCCTAATCTTGATTAATTATAATTGTGTTAATTATGATCTTGTTAATTGCTTCCGTTATATGTGTGCTTTGATTCATATTAGGGTTTTTAATAATTGTTATTAACTTTATAAACCTTCAGTGGTATCAGATAGCCGTTTTAACATGATTATAATTATCAAGATCTAAAGTTTTTTTTAACTAATATTGATTTGTTTTAAAAATTACATGTTGTTTTTTAGGTTTTATAAAAATTAGGATTTTTGTTTTTTTATTGTTTTTTTATTGTTTTTTTATTGTTTTTTTATTGTTTTTTTATTGTTTTTTTAAATCGGATCTGTCGAATTTTTATAAAAAAATAAAATAAAAATTTAGACCCTAAAAATACATGGTAATTAGCTTTAGATGTTTTGCATAAATTATTTGTTATGTCATGTGTGGTTACGATCCGTAGTTTTTTAATTGTTAAGAGAATGTGGGAGATCCGCGTGCATTTTTTTATGGATCATATAATTTTAAATGCTATTTGCTTTATTTGATTCAAAGTTTTAAAATTAGGGAAGACTTTTATGTTTATAAAAACCCTAGATTTGATGTTTTTTGAATAAATTGTTATGCATGTGGCTATTTGATTTAGTTTTTTTTGTACTACTTGTTTTCATGCGTTTTTTTATTGTATGTTGTAAACAAAGGGTGATTTTTTTTTTCAAGAAAAATAATATTGACTAAATCTTATCAAAATTAATGAATTATTTTGAGATCTAAATTACATATGATTTGCGTTGATTAGAATTGCAATAGCAAGTTAACGGCCTACTCAATTTTGACAAACTATATAGTGGGTATAACGCACCGCTGGTCATGTACCCGGTTAAGGAAGGAGGTGTTATGCTTCAGCGCTGACCAAATTTCCGGCTCTCCTGTGCTTCAAAATTAGAATTACCTACGGTTGTTATTTGTATAATTCTTTAAGGTTGATTTAACTGCATTAATTCACATCCAAAACACAATGAATAAGGTTATTGCTTTGTGCTTTAGCAGAGTTCTAGAAAAAGTACGGTGTGAATTTAGTTGTGTGTAAAATCTTTAATTGGTTTAACCAATACCTCAACTTGCAAATATATGATGAAATTTTAGTGTCACCAAAAAGTTTACTAAACGTTTTATTAAACTTATGTTATGGAGATGTATGCATGCTTCTCCATCCATGATTTTGACACCAAAATCTATACCCTAAAAAATTTAAGTCATATGCCATCTAATTGACGAACACTTGAAGTTACAATTGTCGTCATATGAGATTTTGGACGATGTTGTAATGGAGAGAAAACTTCATGACTGAATAAGATTGCACATGAAGATTTTACGTTATTTAGATTAGTCGACTTAATTAAGTTACTCAGTAAGAACTGGAAACTTAAGGCGTAAAGTAGGGATGAAACATGTTTACAATGTAAATGTTTTTGGCAATGAAACATGTTTACAATGAAACATGTTTACACTGGAAGAGGAATTGCTCTCTCTACCTCCATGAGTTGCAAGAACATAAGAAGAAGGTTGAGCTAGTTGCTGCAACATCTTTAGGTAACTTATTTATGATAGAGTTATTTAATCGTACATACAAGTCAAACTCCTGGGTATATGATACAGGATATGGTATTAACATTTGTAATACCTTGCAGGGATTTGAGTTGAAGAGGAAGCTTACCTATGGGGAACAATTTCTGCAAGTGGGCAATGGCGTACAAGCAGCGGTTGAATAGGAATATATAAACTAGTTTTACCTTGGGTTTAGTACTGTTTTAAAATAATTGTCATTATGCACCTACAATTGTTAGGGGTGTTATTTCCTTTTCTTGTATGTTGGATCTTGGATTTAATCACACGATTGATAATAATAGAATTTCAGTTTTCAAAGATGGTTTATTCTATTTTGATGCAATTTATGTGAATTGTGTTTTTGAAATTAACATGCATGATAATAATTCCAAGAGGAAAAATAATTATGTTTTTAGCATGAATAAGAAGAGAAAGTTAGACAAGAACTTTTCTTATCTTTGGCATTGTAGGCTTGCCCATATTGGGAAGACTCGCATACAAAAGCTTCAACGTGATGGTCTTTTGGAGAATATCAATGATGAATCATTTGATAAATGTGAGTCTTGTATCTCTGGAAAGATGGCCAAGAAACCTTTTAATAGCAATATTGAAAGGGCTACTGAACTACTTGGTTTGATACATACTGATGTATGTGGACCACTTAGACATGTGTCAAGGAAAGGTGCTAGCAACTTCTTAACGTTTACGGATGATTATAGCCGTTATGGTTATGTTTATTTACTTAAGCATAAACATGAGGTGTTTGAAACGTTCAAAACATTTAAAGCAGGAGTAGAGTTACAACTAGGAAAGAAGATTAAAGATCTTCGTTCTGATCGAGGTGGTGAGTATTTAAGTCAAGAGTTTAAAGATTATTTAAGTGAGAATGGAATTGTTCAGAAACTTACTTCTCCATATACTCCACAACAAAATGGTGTATCTTATAGGAGAAATCGTACATTATTAGATATGGTGCGAACTATGTTTAATCTTACAACTTTACCATTATCCTTTTGGGATTATGCTCTTGAATCTGCTGTTCGTATTCTGAATATGGTTCCCACAAAGAAGGTTGATAAGACACCATATGAACTATGGAATGGCAAGAAGCCATATTTGTCTTATTTGAAAATTTGGGGTTGTGAGGCGTATGTGAAACGTGAATCTAGAGATAAACTCCAACAACGCTCAGTAAAATGTATCTTTGTAGGTTACCCTAAGGAAACTATGGGTTACTACTTTTATTATTTGACTGAGAACAAAGTAGTTGTGGCTCGGTATGGAGACTTCCTTGAAAGTGATCTTGTAAATCAAGAATTCAGTGGGAGAAATTATGATCTTGAAGAAATTCAAGAAGATACATTGCCTTCTGAAAATACTAGCGAAGAAATTCTTGTAGAACCAGAAAGTCTGGGAGTTCCACTGGAATTAATTCCTCCACGTAGGTCTAAAAGAACCATACGTGCGCCAGACAAACTATGTCTTTAGATAGAGGAAGATGAGGAGGAAACAGGGGATCTTGGTGAACCTGCTAACTATCGATCCGCAATGTCTGATCCAGAAAAGTCAAAATGGATAGTTGTGATGAATGAGGAAATGAAATCCATGGAAATCAACGATGTTTGGATTCTTGTGGACGCGCCTAAAAATGCTAAAGTAGTGAAAAATAGGTGGATCTACAACAAGAAAACCGACATGGATGGTGAAATACAATCCTATAAAGCACGTTTAGTAGCTAAAGGGTTTACTCAAACTTTTGGCATAGACTACGATGAGACATTTTCTCCTGTAGCAGACTTACGAGCTATTAGGATTCTCATAGCTATAGCAGCATACTATGACTATGAGATATGGCAAATGGATGTTAAAACTGCCTTCTTGAACGGTCGCTTAGATGGAGACATCTATATGCAACAACCGGAAGGGTACGTTGATCCTAAATATCCAAAGCGCGTATGCAAACTTCAAAGATCTATTTATGGTTTGAAGCAAGCATCACGTCAATGGAATAAGCGATTTGATGAAGAAATCAAAAAGTTCGGATTTATTCAAAATCGTGATGAGCCATGTGTATATCACAAAGCTAGTGGGAGTAATGTAGTGTTCCTAATTTTATATGTCGATGACATATTAATCATGGGAAGTAACATTCCAAGACTTAAGAAAGTTAAGGATTATCTTGGTAAATGTTTTTCTATGAAGGATTTGGGAGATGCTGCATATATTCTGGGAATTAAAATCTATCGAGATAGAAGTAGACGGTTAGTTGGTCTTAGTCAAGATGCTTATATAGATAAGATATTGAAGAAGTACAACATGCATAACTCTAAGAAAGATTTTCAATTGATGGAGGATAAGCATGAATTAAGTCATGAGAAAGATGCATCAACACCCGAAGAGGTGGCATACATGCAAAAGGTGCCTTATGCTTCGGCTGTAGGATCTATTATGTATGTTGTAAGATGCACAAGGCCTGATGTGGCGTTTGCTCAGAACTTGGTCAGTAGATACCAACAGAATCCAGGAAAGTTCCACTAGACTGCTGTTAAGCATATTCTAAAGTATTTGAGAAGTACGATAGATATGTTTTTGGTATTCGGGGGTAAACCAGACACAGAATTGAATGTAACAGGGTTCTGTGATGCGTCCTGGCAATGTGATAAAGACGATACGAAATCTAAGACGGGTTACGTGTTTGTCATCAATGGAGGAGCAGTTGACTGGAAGAGCAGTAAGTAGAAAACCATTTCTATGCATGCAACTCAATCGGAGTACATGGCTGCTTCAGAAGCTGCAATGGAAGCTGTTTAGATTAGGAAGCTTATTGGAGATCTTGGAGTGATGCCTTCAATTAAAGAACCTATTGATATATATTGCGACAATTCTGGTGCAATTATATTCGCCAATGACCCTGGAGTTATGAAAGGCGCCAGACACTTTAAACGTAGATATCACTACGTTCGAGAACAAGTGGAAGCTCGAGAAATAAAATTAATAAAAGTTCACACAGATGATAACGTAGCTGATCCTTTTACTAAGTCTTTATCTAGGCCAAAGGTAGTTAAGCATGCCAAGGCAATTGGGCTGCAACTAGCTAGCAAATTCATGCAATAAATATGTTAATTAGTATTTGGATAAAGGATGTAAGACATTATTAAATGGATGAATTAAAGATTGAATTTCGTTTATTTTTCTGTTATTTGATTTTGTATCCTATTTTAAATGTTTTAATCCATGAGCATTATGATGTTTCTAAATGTCCGTTGTCGATTAATAATATGGGAGTATTATTAAACTAAGACAATTCAAAATGGTGACACAGTATACTTGAAAGTATATTGGTCAATTTTCGGATGATATTTGATAGATCAAATACTGAACTTATCCCAACTATATGATTTTACTTTATGGATTTTTGTCATTAAGTAAATCATAAATAATTATCCTTAGACCTGAGATACCTGAAAACTGCATTGAATGTAGTGCATTTCTGTAAGGTAACCTAACGCTAAACGTAACTGCTAGCTATAAGGGTTATTTTCAGAAGTGTTACAAAGTTCATGTGTTTTGCTTGTAGTCAAAATGGGATTTGTTTCCTTCAAATTATTTTTGAAGTATAAATATAGTTGGGCCCCTCGGGGGAGAAGTAAGATGTTTGTGTGGCCACACCCAAATATGTTTTGGTAATATTGCTATATCCGTTAACGAGAAACAAAATATTTAATGAAAGGAATGACCGAGATCCATATCCTTATTAACGATGTATTTGAAATGAAAGGATAATAATAATGATTATATATCATTAAAAGGTTTTTGTCCAGGAGACCTTACTTGAGTTGTACTAGTGACATTGTTAGTGTAACTAGACGCTAATCAATGTGATCACGATATTTAAATTTTGTCCAAGTGGGAGCTGAAAGTATATGGACCTAAAATCGATAGTCGTGTGATAGGATCGAACTCGAGATCACGGGATTGCACACATTACGTAAAGAGTTAATTTATTTATTAAATATATTTATTATATTTATTAAATCAAACCGTAGCTTAAACTAACGATCGTTAAATAATTAAAACTTAAGTATTAAACGACCGTTATAGAATCTAATAGAAGCTAAAAGAAGGAGTCGGAAAAGTTCCGGAAACCCCTTTGTGGGCTTGTTAACTGCCGGCCAAAGAGAGACAAGAGGAAGGGAAAAAGATTTTGTTTCCTAAAATGTGTTTAACCTTGGAGGAAAAGTTTTTCCAAGGGCTATATAAACAAACCCAAGGCTTTCATAATTTTTACTCCATCCCTCTTTTCTCTTGCTCTTAACCGCCGGCCAAACACACCCTTTTAGGGTTCTTCTTTGTTCTTCGATTAAGCTATTGTTGATCTAGTCCTAGCCCCTCTCTGGGGTTGTTGGGTAGATACTCCATAAGCGTGGAAGCTCGGTTTGTTCGTACTAGACTCACGATTAACTCGCCGTATTACGTGTGTACAAGATCGTGATATAATCTTGCTTTAGACTATATCCTGGTGGTGTTCGTGATTAACCCTACACAACTACAAAAAAAGGCTTCGAGACCTCCTTATGAAGACCGAAAACCAATATAACAGGTCTCAAAAATGAGAATTCTCCCTCATAAAACTATCTGGACCGGTGTTGATTTTTAGACCCGGTCTTCAAAAGAAAAACAAACGCAGACCGGTGTGTTTCCTAAAACCCGGTCTTCCTTGTTTTAGAATGGAAACGTGTTATTGTTTGAGAAGGCCCACTAAAAGTAAAGTTATCAGGATCCACACTTCCAAATTATTTAAACCCAACTTACATAACCCTAACACAAACCAACTACAGTCGCCATCTTTATTGTTCATCCAACACACATCCCACATCCACGGAGGAGCTTAATCTTGTTTCTTCAAGAATGAATAAATAATATCTTTACCAGCCGCCACAACCACTTTCTCCATCTTCAGCCGTCGGCTTTGGCCGGCGTTTTGAAGGTCATTCCTCCGGTAATTTACTTCTTACACTTTGTTTTAGTTATTCATTTTTTGGTATGGTTCTTCTTAGGGTAGTTTAACTTGTAAGGTATGGATCTGTAAAGTGGTTTAGTTAGGTGGTAGTTTGCGGGTGATATATTACCAGTGGTTGGGTTGTAGGTTCAAGTTTATTGAGTTCGTTGTAGTTTGAGTCGCGTAGGGTCGTTCGATCAAGGTACTAGAGTCCTTGGTCAAGATTGTAAGGTTCTTGTAATTCCTAGCATGTTACTTTTTTTTATTTATCTATGCCTGATGAACTATTTACGCCGAGATGGAACTATTTATGAACTGTACATTTAATTTCACGAAAAGTTGAATGGTTTAAGTAAAATTTTCACATTTCACAAAATCTTTGAGCGGTTTAATTGAACTTTTCAATTTTCATTGGGGGGGGGGTTAATTCAACCTTATCATTAATGAATGTGTTGTATCAATTTGCACGCCAGCCAGCAGGACATTTCATGATGGCCATTTACTTTTGAACTTGAAGGTTCACGGCTCAAATCTGAGCAAAAAGAAACTACTTTAAGTTATTAAACTTTTTTGATATATGGAAAGCAACATAATAGTAAGTGTATGAAAATTATGAAAAATCATTTCGGCTTGCTACTTGGACACTTTTCTGAAACCAAGGAGGTTGATTTGCAGTTTTCACTAGAGGACCTTGAAACATTAAAGTCATTGCAGCGGGACATGTTTATTTTGATGGAACTCGGTTGTACATATACGTCCGTTTCAACATAGGAAAGCATGTAAGAAATCACACACATCAGCACTTGTTTCATTCTATCCCAATAATTTTTTTAAAAATGAAAGGTATGTTAGTTATGTGTTCTCTACACCGACACTTAAGTCTGGTATATATGAGTCGGGTGATACATGCCGTCCAACCTAATTGAAATCGCACATATCGTTTCTTGACTATTGCGTGTTTTTTGTGCAAACAGAAATACAGTGGGAAGAAGTCTAAAGCTAGTAGCAACAGTGGTTCACGTGCAGGATGAAGTAGGTTGAGAGGGAAACGGGTTATCCCTAATCTTCGTGGTCTAGAAAGAAAGGAAGGGAAAAGGGTTAATGATATAGAAGAAACAAAGAAGATAATGGACTTGAAAATGGTAAAAGGTGTAGATTATAATGATAGATTCAGCTGATGTACAAACATGGGAGTGCCGAACAATGACGGTATGTTTCTTCATTTGTGCATTTATTTTAGCGTGTTTTTTCATATCAAAATATCGCTCACACCTTTCCTTAACATAACAGCCCGTCATACACCCCTTCAGAGCCTCAGCTGCAGCAACAAGGCCCTCCTGAACTGCCAAGTTTTAGCATGTTGCTTTTGTTGTGTTATAGCAGGTTGTATATCTTGCTTCTCAAACAACTTGTAAGTTGGTTCCTAATTAATATTCATAGCGAGTTGTACATTTTTAATGACTTTGAATGTGATAGACGTCAATCAGTGAGTACTTAAGGCCAACAATAACTGTTTTTTTGTTAATTAAAAATGTAGCTTTTGCAAGATCTTTCTTTGTGTTGCTCGTACCCAATTATATTTGTCGTTGTTTCGTTCTCGGTATCTTCTCGAATTGATCACGGTTCAGAGTGGAATTGTTGTAATTGGTGACTAAAAGGGGGAGCTTTTGATCTATATCTACTTAAAAGATAAGTGAGAGAAGTAATAAAATTAAACTAAAAGCAATTACTGAAAATAAAACTTGAATTAAAATTAAACAGTAAAAGACCTTCTTAGAAAAACAGCTGATTCAGAATGATTCTTTTGATCCGGAATATATTAGCTCATGCGGAATAATCTAGAAATTGCTTCATTCGGAAAGTTCAACCAAACTTCCCTCATTCGGAATATAACCTTTATTCGGAATATCTTGCTTCATTCGGAATGTTACTCTTGATCCAAAATAATTAACTCAGAATGCTCATTCGGAATGTTTGCTTCATGCGGAATATACCTTCATCCGGAATAACTGTTGATCTGGAATATTTACTTGATCCGGAATATATTTCCTTCACTCGGAAAAACCTTTATTCGGAATGTCTTAAAACAGAATGGTTCATTCGGAATATTATGTTGATTCGGAATAATCAAAACAAATCGTTCATTCGGAATAATTAAAAGAAAACTGATTCGGAATAATCTAAGAAAAATGCTGGTTCGGAATATATGCTCATCCGGAATAAAACTGTTTATTCGGAATAACGGCTTGACTCGGAATACAACCCTTTATCCGGAATAACTTTTGATTCGGAATATTTTAAGCAAAAATGCTCATTCGGAATACCTGCTTTATCCAGAATAAAATGAACAGAAACCCTTCATCTGGAATGATTAGCTCATCCGGAATAATCTTAGTAATACCTTGATTCAGAATCTGGGTTGATGAACAGTCCGAAGAACAGGGGAGTAACTTGATCACGAATTTAACCAAAATCCACCAAGTTTTTAACCAAAACTTAAACCAATTTAACCACTAATCATCTACTAATGATAAACATCAAACCAAAACAACAAAAACTCAAAACCCACTTACTTTTGAAGATCAAACTCAATAAAATAAAAACTTAGAACTTTGAATCAACCAGAAAAGAAAGAAAGATTAAATGGAAACTTGTATTAAGGATTAAGTTTCAAACAAACAAAAGGCAAGATTAAACTTACAATATTATGGAGGAATCAAAGAAAAATAAAAATCACCAAACTCCTTAATGGAGTTGGTGTTCCTACGAACTAGGAGAAAAGAAACAGAAAATGAACTAGTCTTGAAAATGTGAAGGGAGTCTTTATTTATAGGCCTTGGCTTGGTTTGGTGAGTGGACTTTCTCCCTTTCTTTTTGTCTTCTCGTCTTTTCAGAAAAGTTGACGTTTTCGATTTCGATTCCGGATTTTTCGACGAATAAATTTAACTCGTCTTTTAATTTCTTCATTTAATAGACTTGAGTTCTCCTCCGGTCTCCTTTTCATAAAAGTACCACCGGCGGCAGCGTTGATCGTGTCACGATCACGAAAAGGGAGACCATTGTAGAAAGTATCAATGAGAGTGACGGGGAGCATGTTGTGATTTGGACAACGGTCGATCAAATCATTGTATCGTTCCCAAGCATCAAAGAGCGATTCATCATTGTTTGCATGAATCCACTAATTTGGTTACGAAGGATTGTGACCATGGATGGTGGAAAGTAGCGCGACAAAAAGCGTTGAGTCATGTCGTCCCAAGTATGAATAGAATTCTTTGGGAGACGGTCAAACCATTTTTCGGCATGGTGAGAAAGCATGTGGGGAAATAGTTGAAGGCGAAGTACATCCATAGAAACACCGGGCATCTTCATGCTTTGAGTCATGGTAATGAATTTGTCGAGGTGCTTGTTGGCATCATCATCCGGCAATCCGCGAAATGGATTAGTTTGCACTTGTTGAATCATGTGATGCCACAACGAAAACTCCTGAGCCGTGATTTGCATCGGCGCAATCGGGCCTCCACGTCCGTTCATCGTAGGTTGGCATAGCTCCTCCATGGTTCGTAGGTCGGGTAGGGGTGGATTATTCATGTTGGGTTGAGGTGGATTATTATTGTTGTTGTGTACACCGGCCATGTCTAAATTATCGAGAGTCTCGGGCTCGGGATAAGACGTTGATCGAGTACGCATACACTAAAAAGAAAATGCAAGAGAAAATATTTTTGGTTTTTATAGATTTTTTAATGTTTTTGTATTTTTGAAAAGTTTATATTTTTATGGGTTTTAGAAAATATTTGTGCTTGAAAATAACGTTCCCGAAAGAACGGATCCCAAAATCCAATTTTTCTCACAAAAAACCGTTGATCCTTACGAAAAGAGCCGGCAGCGGCGCCATTTTAATAAATGTTTTTTTTGTTAATTAAAAATGTATCTTTTGCAAGATCTTTCTTTGTGTTGCTCGTACCCAATTATATTTGTCGTTGTTTCGTTCTCGGTATCTTCTCGAATTGATCACGGTTCAAAGTGGAATTGTTGTAATTGGTGACTAAAAGGGGGAGCTTTTTATCTATATCTACTTAAAAGATAAGTGCAAGAAGTAATAAAATTAAACTAAAAGCAATTACTGAAAATAAAACTTGAATTAAAATTAAACAGTAAAAGACCTTCTTAGAAAAACAGCTGATTCGGAATGATTCTTTTGATCCGGAATAAGTGCTTGATCCGGAATATATTAGCTCATGCGGAATAATCTAGAAATTGCTTCATTCGGAATGTTCAACCAAACTTCCCTCATTCAGAATATAACCTTTATTCGGAATATCTTGCTTCATTCGGAATGTTACTCTTGATCCGGAATAATTAACTCAGAATGCTCATTCGGAATGTTTGCTTCATGCGGAATATACCTTCATCCGGAATAACTGTTGATCCAGAATATATTTCCTTCACTTGGAAAAACCTTTATTCGGAATGTCTTAAACAAAATGGTTCATTCGGAATATTATGTTGATTCGGAATAATCAAAACAAATCGTTCATTCGGAATAATTAAAAGAAAACTGATTCGGAATAATCTAAGAAAAATGCTGGTTCGGAATATATGCTCATCCGGAATAAAACTGTTTATTCGGAATAATGGCTTGACTCGGAATACAACCCTTTATCCGGAATAACTTTTGATTCGGAATATTTTAAGCAAAAATTCTCATTCGGAATACCTGCTTTATCCGGAATAAAATGAACAGAAACCCTTCATCCAGAATGATTAGCTCTCCGGAATAATCTTAGTAATCCCTTGATTTGGAATCTGGGTTGATGAACAGTCCGAAGAACAGGGGAGTAACTTGATCACGAATTTAACCAAAATCCACCAAGTTTTTAACCAAAACTTAAACCAATTTAACCACTAATCATCTACTAATGATAAACATCAAACCAAAACAACAAAAACTCAAAACCCACTTACTTTTGAAGATCAAACTCAATAAAATAAAAACTTAGAACTTTGAATCAACAAGAAAAGAAAGAAAGATTAAATGGAAACTTGTATTAAGGATTAAGATTCAAACAAACAAAAGGCAAGATTAAACTTACAATATTATGGAGGAATCAAAGAAAAATAAAAATCACCAAAGTCCTTAATGGAGTTGGTGTTCCTACGAACTAGGAGAAAAGAAACAGAAAATGAACTAGTCTTGAAAATGTGAAGGGAGTCTCTATTTATAGGTCTTGGCTTGGTTTGGTGAGTGGGCTTTCTCCCTTTCTTTTTTTTTTTATCGTTTTTTCAGAAAAGTTGACGTTTTCGATTTCGATTCGGGATTTGTCGACGAATAAATTTAACTCGTCTTTTAATTTCTTCATTTAATAGACTTGAGTTCTTCGACATATACAAATCTTCCATCTTTGGTCCTTTTCTTCGATAAATCTTCAAATAGGCCCATTGACTTCAAATCTTTTGCATCTCTTGGACTATAGACTTCGTCTTTTTCTTCGATAAAACCCGTGCAATCCCATGTTTTCTTTAATATTTCCGGTTGGCTCTGAAAACACAACAAACACACAAACCACGCATAATTCCAAACAAATGACATTAAATACGCGTTTTGGTCTCGTTTTAGCAAGCAATAAGTGGTAAAAGGATGAGTGTTTTCATACCTATTAGCCAACCATTTTTATATTTTATCCACTGTTATGTTGTCATTTTATACTCAATTAATCTTTGTGCAGTTAGTGTAAGTGAAGTCGAAGCGCTATTTGAGTTATTCAAGCGTATAAGGAGTCTGTGATATAAGATCGGCTAATTAGCAAGGTATTTTATGTCAGCATGTCTAGTTAAGAATCATTCCTCATATGTCCATATTACTTTGTTAAATATTATCCATTAGCCATGATTTTCGTTCAACTTGGTATTGGCATCTATTTCTTTATAGCAATATCTAAACACACACATGCTATATATGCAGGAAGAATTCTTACTAGCATTGTTCGCGGAGTTAAGAGAGCCGAGTATAGATCTAGATCACCGGTTACAATAAGTGTTTGTAAATTTTTGTAAGTTTCAGATGTAACTTGTTTTACTTTGTAGTTTACGCTTACATATATGAAATTATGAATGGTGTATTTTGGTTGTCTAGTACTCGATTATACTCAAATGCATGATTGTTTTGGATTGTTAAGCCATTGGATTGCGCATTGAATACACTAATAAAGGCTGTTTGGGATTGCTTATGAATAAGAAATCTCAAACAGCCCGAATTTTTTTATTCCCAAAATTAAGATAAAGACCGGTTTTTATTCATCATAACCGGTTCATATTATGTTTTCAAGACGTATTTATAGTCTTCAAACCGGTCCAGATTATCTTTTTCGGATGTGTTCTTAACCATCAAACCGGTCTCGAAAACTAAACATAGACCGGTTTATAAACCGGTCTCGGCTTGATTTCACATGGAGAGCCCCCCTTGGATAGACCGGATGAATAACAGGAAATCTATAAATTCGATCTCTTCACGAACCTTAATTTCATTGTATTTGCTTCACTCGATTTCACTGGAGAGCAATTGCAGCCTCCACCACCGTCACCTCAGCCGCATCCATCGTAATTATTATGCAAAAACAATTTACGAGGTGTTGGCACGTTAGACACAGGCTGCTTCTGAGCTTAGTTCAGGATTAGTATTCACCAACGACGTATGAACTTATCTTTTAGAAATCAGTTTTTTTTTATCTAAATACTCATCTTGGAAACACTATACAATATGCTACTTTATTATGCATAACAAAACACATGCAAATAAATGGAAAGTTTAGAACATGTACAAATTACTGGGAATCCAAATCCTTCACGTTTATTTGAGAGATCCTACGTAAGATCTGGATTGTTTTTGCTTTGCAATATGGTAAAATCGTAACAATTATAAGATCATAGCTCTCGGAGAACTTGGGGAAAAGTTTGATAAAAAAGTTGATATGTACAAAGAAATAACATCATTAACCTTATTGTAGGAGCAGATCACGATTAGATGCCAGAGAATTTTTTTAAGGTTCTTTAATCTTTTGGCCCAAGCAATGGCCGAGATTCGTGGGATTTACACTTATCACATTCGTAAATAAATTATGTATATCTTATGCTATTATCAAGTCTATCTCGTCTTTATCTGGACTACCGGATTTTTAACATTAACCGCGTGCGGATTTTCGTAGTTTTTGAAAACCGTGTGCGGCTTACATTCAGGTCGAGCTTGTCAAATCGGTCGCGGTAATTGAGCCCATCTCTAACGGAACGAACCTGAATACTATTAATGGGTTGGGTCAGAAAGCCCGACACTATACGCCATCAATAGGTGTTGGCATGGTTATCAAAATCCTTGTAGTAGATCATGAATTTTAGATTTTTTTATAAATGACAATAAAAAAGTTAGAGTTTTAAATCATAAACTAAAAAAGTTGAATACGTGGACATATTATTAGCTTGCAAACAGGTACCATTTATATGTACATATATAAACCGAACCTATTTGAAAGCTAACAACATGGTCTTGTTCTCAACTTGATGTTTTTTAATCACGTTAAATATATAAGAGAAATAAATGTTTTTCTTTTAACCGATGTGGGACACTCTTTGCTCTTCTCATGCATCAAATCTGAAAAGATTTTATGAATAACTAGAAATAAAACTCTGAATTTTAATTCAAAGATATAACAATGACATTAGAGCCACAACAATCCCGTTACCACAATTACTTTATTGTAACCCCTTTGACTAATTATCAATAGTACTATTACAATCAATACCAAGATCAAAGTCATCTTAATCGGTAAAAGTTATGTAAATGCGCAAATGTGACGTAACAACTCTTGCTTATAAATCACAATATAGCTAGGCTTTTAACTAGCTTATTATAGTTAAAGCCTTTAAACAAATTTATGTTTTCTTTTGCAGGTCATATTTTGCATACGAACTCACGCTTCGACTATTATAAGCACTAAGCTTCAACTCTAACCAATTACTCCCCTAGGTGTTGGCATGGTCGTCAAGATCCGTATAGTAGTTCGTGAAGTATGGCTTGTTTATAAATCATAGCTTCAACTCTAACTAGTTACTCCTATAGGTGTTGGCATGGTCGTCAAGATCCGTATAGTAGATCGTGAAGTATGGCTTGTTTATAAATCATAGCTTCAACTCTAACTAGTTACTCCTATAGGTGTTCGCATGGTCGTCAAGATCCTTGTAATAGATCGTGAAGTCTAAATTTCTGTACAAAATCACAAGAAAAAGTTAAGAACATGTACAAATTAGTAGCTCGCAAGAGATAATTCTTTATATAATATAACATGTATATTTACATTATTCTTTTGGAAGCTACCAACATAGCCGTGAGGGCTGAGTATCAGTTTAAAACCAAACCGAATAGAATAAAATGAACCCAACTGAAAATTGATTTTGAAAAAATCACGAAACGAAAACCAAACCGAATTAACCGAACAAAACGGAAATCGAACCGAACCCATAAAACCGAACCAAATATATGGTTTAGGCATATTTTTCCTTTTTTTAACTCAAAAACGAACTGAACTAAACGGAGCCAAACAAAACTGACATAAATATACAAAATCCAAAACCGAATTTTATAAATAAGTTTCACAACAAACAGGGCGACCTATGTGTTAGTTCTGGGATGGCGGCGCCCCTATAGCTTGACCAAAAAGACGTGATTACAGTGTATTTCTTCTTCGATTTTGACAGTTTTTTATAAATGCCCCCCATTTGAAACGAAAATTGCCCCCACTTACACATTACTATCACATGACTATTAAATAAAAGTCCATAAACTTACAGATGAGAGTTGGAGTCACATGTATCGAACCACATAGAATCTTATCATAAAAAATGCACCAAACATACGACCTAATAAATGTTACGGATTTGTAATAGTTTACGTCATCCCAAAACCCAAAATCTGGTATGTTTGAGCTTATAAAATTCTGGCAGTAGATGATGTGGAGTTTGGATTTGTTTATAAATCACAACAAAAAAAGTAGCCAAGTTTGGATTTATTTATAAATAACAACAAGAAGAAGTCGAGGCTTTTGGATTGGTTTCATAAATCACAACGTAAAAAGCCGTAAAGTTTGGTTTATAAATCACAATATGATTTGGAATGTATTATTGGAAGAAGTGAGTTAAAAAAATAAGAGAGAATCGAGTAAAATGATTTTTATTAGTAGAAATTTATTTGTGAAAGTTTCTTTGTAAATTTTTTATGGATGTGACATTTCTTATTATAAAAAAGTGAAGTATTTGGTGTATAAATCACAATAAAAAAAGTCACGAAGTTTCTCAATCTTTTAATAAATGCCAATGCCGCTGTTAAAAATAAGCCGCCAAGTTTGGATTTGTTTACGACTAAATAAAAAGTTTAGAACATGTACAAATTACTGCGAATCCAAATCCTTCACGTTTATATGGAAATGAACGTAATAAACTCAGAATGAGCAAGAATATAGTCTTAATTCCAAATTAAACATCTTATGCACCAAAAATATATTAGTCATTATTCCTTTATCCGATGTGGGACAGGAACTTTTGATACAATATGCTTGAAATCACTACTTCCTAAGAAAGTACTTGTATTACAATAATTTAGTTAATCGTAAATGTTTAAAAACACAAATCCATAATAACTAGATGTATAAACTTAATATTTTAATATTTTCACGTTTAAGATGCCTCATGTACTTTATAATATAAGTAGACATAAAGACTAATCCCAATGAAAAAATATACAAAATATCTACTATTAAAAAAAATTGAAAGCGCATACAAGTTTATGGCTGAACTAACATTAAATAGTGTTTGTTTTAGCTTATATAGTGGGCTTATAAGCTTATTAGCTTATATAAACTTATAAGCCAAAACCAAGTGTTTGGTTAAGCTTATATAAGTAAGCTTATAAGCTTATATAAGAGGGTTTTATTAAGTCAAACATTTGAGGCTTTTATAACAAAATGTGGGCTTATATAACTATTACATATTAAAAGAATTTTATACCCCTATTTAATAACTACATAATTTAACATTCATATGTTTTTTTGTCAGTTTACTTTATTAATTTTAATAAACATAACCAAACACTTAACATAAACTTATATGCTTATGATATATAAGCCATAAATAGTTTATAGAATATAAGCCTAAGCCCCACTCATAAGCTTAACCAAACACCCCTTAATCCCAATTTAGACATTTTGTGCATGTCACAATATATAAATGAATGAAACAATTTTCCTCTAACCGATGTGGGACTCGAACTTTTGATAGTGTTTCATACATGAAATCAGTACTACTTAATTCCATCTAATCAAAATCACAAACTTTATTTATGTCGTATTGGCATAAGTTGTTTTCACCGGAGATTACCCGTCAATTTCATCACTGTCACCTCACCCGCATCCACAATAGTTATCATGCCATAATGATTTTCGAGGTGGCAGCACATGAGACCCTTGCTACTCACAACAAGAAGTGAGAACGGACGACCATATTTTCCTTGGGACATATGTCGATGGGAAACTCTCTAAATGACAAAAATGATCCGACGTGGCACTTTTTTTAGTTGAATACTTTTTGTCAAAAATTGTCTAAAGTTTCCCCAAATACATGTCACCGAGATTGTCTAAGTATATTTTGATCAAATTATGCACAAAAAACTTGGCGGCAAACTTTCCCGCTTCGTTTCCACTGACGACATGCCTCTAGAAAAAATTTGGGCATAAGTTTGAAGAGTGTTGATAGTGGTTAATTAACAACACTCATTAGTGTTAACTATTGTATGGGTGATGTGACCCAAACGTCTCTTTTGATGTCCGTGGGAAAAAAGTGTGGCCATTTTTTACCAATACGTTGACTAAAATTATTTGTATTGGGTATATCCCGCCAAGGTTTTTCAAACTTTCACCGTGAACATAGCTCTCGGCAAACTTGGGCAAAAGTTTGATCAAAAAGTTGATATGTACAAGGAAATAACATCATTAACCTTTATTGTAGGAGCAGATCACGATTAGATGCCAGAGATTTTTTTTAAGGTTCTTTAGTCTTTTGGCCCAAGTAATGGCCGAGATTCGCGGGTTTTACACTTATCGCATTCGTAAATAAATTATGTATATCCTATGCTATTTTCAAGTGTATCTCGTCTTTATCTAGACTACCGGATGTTTAATATTAACCGCGTGCGGATTTTCGTAGTTTTTGAAAGCCGTGTGCGGCTTACATTCAGGTCGAGCTTGTCAAATCAGTCGCGGTAATTGAGCCCATCTCTAACAGAACGAACCTAAATAGTATTAATGGATCGAGTCAAAAAGCTCGACGAGACACTATACACCATCACTAACAACATGGTCATGTTCTCAACTTAGATGTTTTATGCACGTCAATAAATTTAAGTGAATGAAATGTTTTTCTTTTAACCGATGTGGGGCGATTTTTGCTCTTCCCATGCATCAAATCTAAAAAGATTTTTATGAATAATAGAAAATAAAACTTTGAATTTTAATTCAAAGATATAACAACACCACCAGAGTTACAACAATTTCCAAACCGTCACCACAATTACTTTATTCTAAACCTATTGACTAATTATCAATAGAACTATTACAATCAATAACAAGATCAATGTAAACTTAATCAGCAGAAGTTATGTAAATGCATCAAATGTGACGTAACAACTAGATGTGACAAATCTTGGCCATTTTGATAAATATGAACATTTTTTTGCCAATTTTCAAAAAAAAAAAATAAGGAACTTTTTGCCCATTCTTTATTATTAATGGGTTAAACGGGCGCATATGTAAGAAAATTATTGCCTTAATGGACGCAAATGTAAAACACTAATTAGGCTACTCCGCGGATATTTTATATTTAGTTTTTATCTCCGGCGTTTAAACAAGTATTTTTATTTTTTAATTCTACGTTTTTATATGTCTTCTTTCTCATTTTAGCTTGCGCCCGTTTAGCCCGTCCGTTTCACCCGTGCCCGTCCGCTCGCCCGTTTTGCCACCTCTACTAACAACTAATGCTTATAAATAACAATAAGAACCTTCTTGAAGTTGCTTTTTAGAGGAAGTTAGGCTTTTAAACTAGCTTATTATAGATAAATAAAGCCTTTAAGCAAATTTATGTTTTCCTTTGCAGGTCATTTTTATGCCACCTCACGCTTCGACTATTATATGCACTAAGTTTCAACTCTAACCAGTTACTTCCCTAGGTGCTGGTATGGTCGTCAAGATCCATCTACTGAAGTGTAGATTTGTTTATAAAGCATAGCTTCAACTCTAACAAGTTACTCATATAGGTGTTGGCATGGTCGTCAAGATCCTTATAGTAGATCGTGAAGTCTAAATTTGTTTATAAATCACAAAAAAGTTGAGAATATGTACAAATCATTAGCTCGCAAAAAAGAACTATTTATGTTTATAAATTGCGATTAAAAAAGTTAAGAAGATGTAAAAATGATTAGCTCGCTAGACAGAATAGTTTTATATAATATCATATCATTTGATATTTCTATAAACATTACTCTCCTTACAACATAGTCTTGTTTCCAACTTGGATGTTTTATGTACTTCAAAATATATAAATGAATGAAATGTTTTTTCTTTAACCGATGTGGGACGGGCATCTCTACGTTCTAATTCGATCCAATCACAAACCTTAAATTTATCGTATTCACATCACTTGATTTCACCGGAGACTAATCGCTGCCTCCCACCTGTCACGTCAGCTCATCCGCATCCACCGTAGTTATCATGCAAAAATGATTCATGAGGTGTTGGCACGTTAGACACTAGCTACTTGTGAGCTTAGTTCAAGTTTGGTATTCACTGATGTATAAACTTATGTTTTATAAATCAGTTTCACAACAAACATCGAAATACTCAAGGAAACACTATCTAGTATGCTAAGAGAGCTGTAAGCGGTTGGCACCAGAAAGTGGTGCTAAAGCCGCCACGTAGGATTTTGGGGCTTTGGTATCACATTATAAGGTAATGGTTGGCACGAGAAAAAATGGTGTCAAAAAGTTATAATGGACCCACAAATACCCACTTTATAACTAAAAAAATCCAAAAATTCTAACGCCACCTGGTGGTTTTAGCGCGAGACAAGGAGTGGTGCGCCAAAGGAATGTGACCCCAAAGGGCTAACAACCCACTTACCAGCTCCCGTTCCCCTTTCTAATGTACTCATCTATTCAACAGCAGGATATAACTAATACTACTATGTTTAAATCAACGTGTCATTGTTTTATTGGTTTGTAGAACAACTATTCACATAGCTAAAGTTAAGTAACATGTTTATACACAAAATTAGTTTTACTGGGAATATACATTTATAGAGTTTCGACAACCAAATACATATCTTATCAAAAGATATCTTATCAAAAGATCCGGATAGTGTGGTGTATTGTTCTATTGTGTGTGACGGAATACTTCTTGATTGTTTAGTGTGCTTTGTGAATTGTAGATGTGATTGGTACTTGCATTGAGTTTTGTTGTAGATGCATTTGACATGATTATCACATTATGGTCCATTGCTTTAGCTTGTTTTCTTCAACTTATTTACAACGGTTGACAAGGTTACTTAAGATGTTTTGATAAGTTAAACCTATGTTCTCACCAACTTTATGTTGACAGATTTTAGTGTCATTTTCAGGTGCGATAATTGAGAAGGATGGTGTTAGAAGTGGCTAGAGTTTAGAGACTGATAGAACTGCATTAGGAGGAATCCATTTCCTCTTTGTTTTTATTTAATGTTTAGATATAAACGATATGGCTCGAAATTACAAGGTTAACGATTAAGAAGATAGTATGATAATTCCAAAGAAACAAACTTTTCTATCTTCAGTTAATTCTTCTATCACTAAGAGTTGTGCTAATCGGTTAAGATAATAGAGTATCTATACACAAAAAACACGCACGCGCACACACAACTTGGACGTCAAGATTATCTATCAGCTTCGATCCCTTTGGATTCTTCCAGATTTTCTCCTCTTGGCTGCGTTGATGAACTCCATTATCGCTTCCATTTCACTTACTTTCCGTGAGAAGGAAAACATAACCATTAGTAGCAGTCGTAGGGGCAACCCAGAAAGTAAAAAACAACACAAATCATACCATTTTTATCAGCAAAATTCCTCTTCAGTGAAAAAAAATGTGAATGAGGAAACGAACAACAAGAACACTAGTAATCTTGTATGCAACCGACTCATGAAACTTATCAGAACACTTGCATATGATCATGAATGAGCCCTTCCAGAACAACTGCTGCTAAAATCGCTATATCTCGCTCTTAGACTCTTAGTAACAAAGGAGGTCCTTTCTGTTTACGGTTTAATTAAATTAAAAGAAAGTACATGGCAACATAGTCTCTGCTGTAGCACAATTGCTAAATTATGAATTTGCCAAGTTTCGGCTCCTACTCTCGTTAGGTGTCCCATGTTCGAGTCCTGGCAGCAGACTTCTTTTTTTTTTTTTTTTTTTAGAAAATACAACTTGGTTCGCGTTATTAGCACGACGATCTAACCAGATGAGCTAATAGGGCTTTTTTTTGTTTTGGCTTTTTGCTGTCCGATACTTAAATTGTAACTGGTGACTTAATAGTGTTATTTCTAAAAACATTAACAACACAAAGAACAATAAATTCGATTGTACTAGAAAGATTTTTGTGGTTAAACTTATTGAATGGAATTTAAACAAGACTGAATAATGAATCGACTTACAACTACCAGAAAGAATGAAAATAAGATTGCATTAAATATTAAATAACACTTCAATGTGCACAGTACGTTAAAAGTTGATTTTATCAAACTAATTGAAATGAAAAATGGCAAATGGAGTTTATTTGTTATATTAAGAAGTAAAGGATTGATAACAGGCACATGCAAAACACATTCTAGCTTATGTTGTTGGCTCTCGAAGATGCGTCTTATGGTGTTGTTTGGGAGGACTGGATCACAAGTGATCACCAAAGAGCACAAGGTTGGTTTCATGGATGCTTCCTTACCTGGTTCCAATGTTGCAAGACTTGTACATGAGAAATTCCCAAAACGCAACACAGACAAGACGGCAATGGAAAGCCTGTTGAGAGTTGGGATGGATGGAGTTGTACTAAAAGCTATTTCAGTGGAGAAGATGAGGGTTGCTCTATCTGAGCTTTTAGAGCATAAAAAGGTACTACATGAAGCGTAATAGTACCTTAATAACCATGAATTTCAGAATTGTACACTTTTTTAGTAACCGTCTGTTATTACTACTATATGATAGAAGATCGTAATGTTGTTCAGAAACACTCGACTCTGGATTTACGGAGTTTTCTAGTGATTCAGAGTTTAAGCTTCGATTTATGCTACAATTATCGGTTTTTGTTTTTCTTAGTTGCTTCGTTTCATATATAGTGTTTATGAAAATAGTGTAGTTGGTTAACCATCTTGTAGAATTTCTATATAATATGTAAATGCATCAAATGTGTCGTGAAAATAATCGTAACAGCTCGCGCTTATAAGACAATATATTTAGATTTGTTAATAAATCACAATAAAAAAAGGTAAGAACATGTACAAATGATTAAACCCCCCAAAAAAATGCCTGTTTATGTTAGAACGCCTAACAACTTGCCTTGATCACAACCTGGAAATTTTATTCATGAACGGACGTGGGTATTGTTTCTAATGCGATCCAATCACAATCACAAAATAGCCGCATCCATCATCGTCACCTCATCCGCATCCACCATAGTATCATGCAAAATATGTGAATGAGAAAAGTGCACGAGAGATAAACCTGAGACGCAAAATGTTCGTGAACCGCATTGACTAGTTGTTCCTTTGTTGAAGTAGAGTGAATGTTTCCCTATAAAGATAAGAATCACAAGTTAAACCATGTACGCAAAAGTTGAGAACGTGTACAAAAATCAACGACTGTTATGTTTATAAATTATATATAAACGTATAAACATAACACCTCCCAAAGGTAACGAAATGTTTTTCCCTTGACCGATGTGGGACTTGAATCTTTGATACTGTCTTTTCTCTTCCCATGTATCAAATCACTACTTTCTAATTCGATCAAATCACAGTCACAAACCTTAATTTTATCATATTCGCATCACTTGATTTCACCCGTAACTAATCGCCACCTCCACCACCATGCATCACCTCAACCGCATCCACCATAGTATCATGAAAAAAAAAATTACGAGTTTTTGGCACACTAGCCGGTTGTGACTTTTTAAGCTAATAGTTCAAGTTGAGTATTCACTAATGATGCATAAACATGTTTTACAACCCTATACCAAGAGTGTGAAGCAGTTGAACTACTGAGCGAAACTAAGTGAACATTAGAAATAGGTACACATAGGTCGGGATACGTAGTACATGCATGTATACCTATGGAACGATTAAGGCTCAAAACGTTTAAAGAAAAGAGAAAGTTGGAACAAAAAAGCAAACTACAGATTCAGGTTAAATATAAGCATAACCTTAAAACTGAAATTACGCTTGAAATAAACAAACCCTTGTGTTAGTTTTATCATACTCTATGATTTGTTTCCCCATCGATTTGGGACAAAAAAACCATCTATTTCTAAATTCTTCTTGTCTCGAAATATAAGAGCGTCTCTACCAAGCGGGAAATGTGTAACTAGAAACGATTAGTTACCGTTAGTCCCTTATTTAAAATCAAATACCACAATCGTAATTTATTTAAAATGTTAGACCGCGCGCGGTATTTGAGTTTTGTCAATTGTGAAGGATATGCGTACATGACTAAATTCTGATCTAAATTGTAGTAAAGCTCGTTAAGTTATAGTAAAGCTAAAAAAATGTGCTAATATATACGTAGTACTTCATAACAAAATTTCGCGAAAGAAATATTTAAACGTTTTGTTTTTTTACAACGACATTTCGGAAAACGACAATTTGAAGTTTGCGTGATTCTATCTAATTGGCTAGATGAACCGATAGTGATTTCGGTTCCCGACTGAACCGATAGTCACTTCGGTTCTCACCGGTTTATTTATAGGGCTAATTCTTGAAATGGCTCATGGTGTTATCATGTTTCCCTTTTTGCACCCACCAAATGAGATTTTCCTTAAATGTCCTATGCAACATATGCAACTTATGCGACTTGGATTAAAATACAAAAAGTGTACTTTTAACTTTATGACACATGTCAGAATGTGTCATAAAAAGTACATATGTGTAAGAACTTGTCTCTTATGCAACTTACTTTGTTTTTTATGCGACTTGTATTAAAAAATATTATTTTAATAAAAAGTAAATTTTTAAAAAATCTTTTAAATTACTTATTTTATATTTTATTTTTATGCAACTTGTACTTTTATGTAGACAATGAAGTGACATATGAGTAACCTACTTTTTGATAAAATCTATAAAGTCTTTTAATGCAACTTGTATGTATTAAAAAATAATATAAAGTATCATGTAAATATGTGTAAAAGTAGGTATGGTGTGTAAGTCTTTTCTTATACAACTTTTATTTAAATTTTTATGCAACTTTTAATTAATTATTTTAAAAAATAAAAAAATAAAAAATTTAATTAATATTTTTTAAAAACTAAAAAACTTAAATAATATTTTTAAAAAAAAAATTGAATAAAATTTATAAATTAAAATTTTTTAATATTTAAAAAAATATAAAAAATTTAAATAAAATTTTTAAAAAATTAAATTGAATATAATTTATAAATTAATTTTTTTAAAAAATTAAAGTTTTTAAAAAATTAAATTTATAAAAATTAAACTTTTTTAAAAACTTTTAAAAAAATTTAATACTAAAATAAATATTAAAATTTTTAATATAATTTAAAAATTAAATTTTGTAAAAAAAATAAATAATATAACTTAATATAAAATTTAATTGTTTTTAAAAGTTTTATTTATGCAACTTTTTTAGAGTAAATCAAACTTTTATTTGAAACCAAAAAAAACATAGCCCATTAAAGTACATTAAACTATTAAATATTTGAAACCCAAAAAAAAAGGTCCAACAAAAACACACACACAAACACCTGTTTCAATTAGTCGATCATAACAATTTATCATTTTTCAAACTATAGTTTTCGATTAAACCCAGTGAGCTTTGGTGTTGATGGTGGATTAGGAATTCGGTGTTATTGCGGTGGATTAGGCATCTTACATAATTCAATCATGTCCTTGATGTTGGCTAAGGTAAATTATTCTTCAATCTTATTCTTTTAATCTCATAACTTTTTTTCATGATTGATTGTTTTGAAATACTATATGCTGCACTTTGGTGGAAGTTTATTATATGTTGCACTTTCTTTAGTCGTGATATTGCACTTTAGTTGGGTTTTAGGGGGTGTTTGGGGTTCCGTTTGCAGCCGAGTTATCTGCTTATTACCACTTCAAAACTGAAAAAACCAAAAGCTGGTGTTTGGATATCAAAGTCTGAAAAGTGCTTTTCTCCATTCGCATAGCTTGAAAACGTAGTTTTGAAAAAGCACCAGAGGACCTACAGCTGCAAAATCACCAAATTACCAAATTACAAAACGTTAATTACTAAAAAGCAAAGGCTTAAAAAATAATGTATGTTGATGTAACAAATTAATAAAAAGCAAAGGCTTAAAAAATTATATTACATAGTTATAATTATCTGGAAAACGTATGTTTGTGTATGAGCTTTCAATTCATAGTTTGTTTCATATTATTCGAATGTCTATTTTAGTCTTTTTACCTTTTTGATCGATTAAATAAATTAGTTTGCCAAACACTAGAAAACTAATTATCTGATTATCACGATATGAAACAACATAATCCTACCCAAACACTATATTTGATTATTCGTTCTCAAAACGGATAATTAATTTTGGATAAGCAATCCCAAACACCCCCTTAGTTAATTATATGCTGCACTTTGTTTAGTCGTGATATTGCACTTTTAATTTGGATAGAGTGAAAGTCGTGTTTGGTTTAAAAATGAACCTGGTTGTGGTTTATGTCAGTTATGTCGTTTATGTTAGCAAACATTGATGAGTTGTTTAATTTCTTTTAGGAATACGAGGGCAAAGTTATTATAAGAAGCAAATTGAACTACTTGAGGTTGATCAAAGACAAACTGGATGACAAAAGAAGGACGTTGTTTAGGAAAACTTGTTTTGGCAGTTGGTTAGATCTTATTTATTTTGATCATGAACCACACTTGATTGATTATATGCTAAAAAAACAATGTCGTGTAAATGATTCTCGCTATGATACGCCGTTAACATATTATGTCAATGGGCGCGGGCTACATTTTGGCCGGCGGGAGTTTTCTCTTATCACTGGTTTTAGGTTTGGCACAGTAAATTTTTCTTTGTATGATTCGGGTGAAATGGAATTTAGAAACAGGGTGTTCCCGAATAAGGTTGGCGTTCCAATTACAAGTTTAGATCTGTTTGGGGTAATTGAGAATGAAGAGTACTTTAACAAACTAATTGACTTAGACGCTGTTAGACTCAGCCTATTATTGTGTTTAGAGGTTGTATTTATGGGTCAGTTGTTGGTTAAAGAAATTGACGACCCCCTTATGAGGCTGGTTGATTGTTTAGAATCATGGAATGCCTTTCCATGGGGAGAGCATATTTGGATGCATTTGTACGCTGAAATTATGAACGTAGTATCTAAGCATAAGGATGAACAACTTGAAGGATTGCATAAATCGCGCCACTATGTTCCTACGTATACAATCTCTGGTTTTGTTTGGGCATTCAAGGTAAGTGTTATGTTCATTATATTCATATAATGATGGTAACTATTATGAAGGTTCTTTTTAATTAATCATTTGACTTAATCAAAGGTTTGGATTCTTGAGTCGTTTGAGAGGAGCAACGAATGGTGGAATAAAGATACCGGAGTTATACCCAGAGGTATACGATAGTCTAGGAAGGCATTATTTAAAAGATCAGATTATTCCAGCCTATTTGCCAAGGTAACGTGTATTGCAATAACTTAATTTATATTTAATTTATACTCATGTTAGGTATAGTTTTATCAAATACTTTATATTCATATATTACCATGTTGCAGGATTCGAAGATAATTTTAAATCTTATACCAACATTAGACGAGTACCATACTGACTGGTGGACGAGTAACATAGATTTTATTCAGCAATACGTGCCAAGGATTCCTACTAGACAGCCGGATATTTATGATGCTTATCTACAAAAGCTTTCTGCTAGGCGCACACGTAATACGTTTTGTGAAATACTGAGTACTCTGACTAATAACGTTGTTAGGAGCAGGATAAGCACGGTTAAAGATCGCGTTATTAAAGAGTTAAATTCTCGTACATTCAAACTTGAGGCAATTATTCAGGTAAGTATTTTTTTTATGTATAACTACTAATTATATCTTTTTAAAAAATACCAATATAACATACGAGGATATCAACTTTGCAGGTTATCGATCGAGAAAGAAATGTTGGTATAGATTTTCAAAAACTTGAGTTCAGTGAGGCATTTCGTCATCTTGGGGATGATTTTTATGAAGAACTTAATCAAATATACATGGAGTTGTTTGAATCCCCAGTAGGTTATACCTTAGGTACCCCGTTAGATGTTAATATCGAAGACAAGATTGATGAGGTAACTCATACATACTATACTATTCCTAGTTATGTGAATCAATTCGTAGGTTTATAAATTCTTTTGCGTTCCTCAGGAGTATCTTCTTTTAGAGGAATTTAGGATGCGGGTGGAAGATGATGAAAGATTATTGTTAGAAGAGGAAAGAAGAATTATTGAGGAGAAAAGGTTTCGGACTGAACAGGAAAAAAATTAAAGATAGAAGAAGAAAGGGCGCGTGAACATTAGAAAAGGTTTGACGCTGATAGAAGGAAAAGGTCATACGCCCTTATGAACTCAGATCATATGAAACTAGCTATGTCTTGTTGCTTACCTAAAAAGAGATCACAAATGTCAGTTGTTAGAACCGGTAGTTGGTTGCAAGTATGTGATAAGTTTCAAAAGAAACAAGGCGCATTCTGTTTGGGTGATCCGGATATGACAGAATTCCTAAAAAATGTTACACCTTGGTCTGAGGTATAAATCTTTTTCTCATTACCAAAAATATTTATTCTTTCCTAAAAACCTATATTTCTAATACTGTTTCACCTTTAATTAGGATCTTACCAAAATCAACAGATCCATAGATCATATTTGGATATGTGATGAATTGGATGAGTTTCTTGGTCGTCCCGGTAATCTTTGATGTAGATTTCCTTGGTCTAAAGTTGTTAGTGTGGATCGTCGGTTTTGGGAGTCTTTAGTTTGTTTAGACCCTCCAAGACAGGGATATCTATTGGATGAAGTAAGTTAATCAGTTATAATCAAAAAAATTAAGTTCATTTAAAAATTTTCTGGTTATTAAAAATGTCTTTGTTTTTTGGTCTTTTGTAGCACATTGACTTGTGGGTAGAGTACATGTGGCATGTGCGTCCACAGGATGCTAATTGGGCAATGGTTAGCGCTTATTTTGTTCAACTCCTGCTACAAAATACAATGACATAATGGTACGCTAATGGAGAGAGCTATCCTATTACATGGACTGAAGTTGATAAGGTAGACATTAAAACACGTAAATGATTTATACGTAAATGATTGGCATTAAACATGGTAGTATATATAGAGGTTTTCTATATATAAGCTGCTTGTTTGATTAATTTTTTTCCAATGCAGGTATTTATGCCTATCAATGAACCTGGAGCACATTGGTGTCTCGCAGTTTTTGATATCATGTCTGGTGTGGTTACTTTCTATGATAGTGGGAACAGTTATGAGGTTGAATGTCGCCCTTGGTATATCGGGATGAGGACTTGCTTAAAGGTTAGATTTTCTTAACCATTGTTTTTAATTTTCAGTTAATACTTTTTAGGGATAATCTGTTAAGACTTTTGACCACCATATGTTTAGGATCGACTGCCTGAAGTTTTAGAGCTACTAGATGTATTTGATAAGAAAGGGATTGACAAAACTGCTTACAACATTACATTTGAAATTGCCGAAAACGTGCCAAAGCAGGAGGTGTTTGGTGACTGTGGTGTTTGGGTGTGTATTTTTCTGTATCATTTGGCGCACGACATATCATTGGATGTGGAGGATCCTATCCAGACTGCCCTTGCTTATCGTGAGCGTATGTCACGCTTTTATTTTAATCACAAGTATTAGAATTAGTTTCTAGCTCATCAGTAGACTTAATGCGTGTAATAATTGAATACTTGTTGTTTAGCACTTAAAATTTTGGAATGAAATCATGGAATTATACTAATCCATCAAGTTTACTGGTTACATAAAATTCCAAAGACATTGCATAGTTAAAAGGAAAGGAAATATTACATGCTAATATCATCTAAATGCATCCTGTGTGAAGCGAATGGTTTTTCCCCATAAACTTGTTCTTGTTTGCTGGAATTAACATCATCTTCTTGAGTATTTTCCTGCAAAGTTTAAGCAAGTTATCTACATTTGTTATAATATAAATCAAATAATCTTCATAATGCGTATAAAAACGTACACCAAATTGTGATTGCAATGGTACATGACAAGCGTCCCGATTGTGTCCCTTTGTACCACACCTAGAACAACGGTTTTACTTGGGCTCCTCTCCTTGTGCTCTTATTCTATCGTTAGCTTTTGGCCTACCAGATTGTGGTTTCACCAACGCAGGTGGTAAAACAACTTGTAAATCGTTAGGAATTTCCCACACGGACTGATTAGGTATAGGATTCACCAAATCTTGGTATATACCTTTAAGAGTTCTTTTAGAAAACCATGCTTTTGCCCATCTGTTACAACTACTCAGACCTATAAACTTAGACATTGCACATACGTGTCCGCAAGGTAATCCCGAAAGTTGCCATTTTAAACAAGTGCATTCACCCTTGACCAAGTCAACAGTGTGTACTATTTTGTTATCTTTCACTTGGTAAACCTTGAACCGTTCAACACTGAAGACGGTACATGTTGCACTTTTTAGCATTCTGGTGTTTACCTTTGCTGTTGCCCATCTTGATAATTCATGAGCTTCTGGTTCATCTAAAACAAAAGATTTAATAATGTATCAGTAAAACATAATGGATCAAATGGCTTTACAGTTACGAAAAGATAACATAATGGATCAAATGGCTTTACATTTACGAAAAGTTACTGATACATTAATTCATCTTCTTAACGATGCAATATTGTGTTTAAAAAGGAATAGCCTGCTTCTGGTTCATCTTTAAAACAAAAGATAAACTAAAAACCATTAAATATAATATATTTATAAATAATTACCTTCACCAACGTATCGACGCTCATAATACCACTTTTGTAGTAGGTCTCTATACCAGTCCATTAGCATTGTGATTGGAAGTTTCCTCACTGTCTTCGTTAAAGCATTTATAGATTCCACGCAATTTGAGGTCATGTAGTTATATCTCTTAGCAGGGCAATGTGCTCTTGACCATTTATCAAACCCGGTTTCCTCTAGTTTTTTGTATGTTTCAGGTTTGACCGCTCTTATATCAGCTATTGCTTTTTCAAAGTCTGAAACCAAATAAGCTTTGCATGTTTTCCAAAAAAAGCGTTATGCTTTTTTGATTTCAGTTTGCAGTTCATCAACAGATGAAGGTAACAAAAACCATGAAAAGCATTGGGGAAAACATTTTTACATGCAACGCCTATAGAGTAGTGTCTATCGGATATGATTGCCATGTTACGTGGCTCACCGATGCACTCTTT
Source organism: Glebionis coronaria (assembly GCA_025667525.1). Taxonomy (NCBI): domain Eukaryota; kingdom Viridiplantae; phylum Streptophyta; class Magnoliopsida; order Asterales; family Asteraceae; genus Glebionis; species Glebionis coronaria. The sequence continues at coordinate 15,442,814 of CM046874.1, read as the reverse complement.
CAACTTTGTCAAGAACCATGTCCACGTTTCAACTGTCTCACCCTGCGAAACACCCGTAGCTATTGGTATTATTTGATTGTTACCATCCATGGCAACTGCAACCAAATTAGTACCAAGGTAGGTGCCTTTTAGATGTGCTCCGTCATTTTTTATTAACGGCCGCATGAATGACAAGAAACTACGAACCTGTACATTTAATTTAATTTAAATTATCTATCTCTTTCATAGATACAAATAAAAACTTAAATGAATGGAAATTTACTTACAGCTACACCAAATGCTACAAAGCACATCTTAAAACATCCCGCGTCATCTGTCTCTTTATGCGTAACTGTCCCCTCGTTTGCCAGCTTTAAGTTATGGAAGTAGAATGGTAGTTGCTGGAACGAACTCTCTTGGGTCCCGTTCAACAAAGTTAGGGCTACGTTTTTACCCCCCCCCCCCCCCCCCAAGCTCGTTTGTAAGAAATGTCTATTTTCCAATTCATGTTGAAATCTTTTTGTATGTCATGTGGTTTATAAACCCTTTTATGATCTCTGATTTTTTATACAATCATTTGACGAATTACATTTTTTGTAGCATTACGATGAATTGGTATTATTTTTGTTTGGGAACATGTGTGATTGTTATCGAAGTTAGAAATGGCGAATGATGCATTGTTTTTAATCCTGCGTGCATAAACACACAGAGTACACCCTTCTTGTACACAACGGACACTATACCTTATAGGACAAGACTTGATTACCCGAAACTCAAACCCTTCCATTATTGCTTTTAAGGCAATTGCATACATACATGCGTGCTTATCATCAAATTTTTGCCCCTCATTAAACGTAAATCGAACTAAATCGTTGTGTCTAGGTGTGTCTTTGATTAAAAGTTCTGGTGCAGGTGGTGGACTAGGCATGTTTGTAAATGTGTCGTTTTTCCAGTAATGTAAATGAATGTTGTTTTCAAGTTTTTGTTTTTTAAAATAAGTTGGAACATTGAGATCAAAATCAGGAACTTTTTTAAACAAAGCAGCGGTGTTTACCTCGGTGTAACCAATGAACAATTTAGGCACAACCACGTTTCCAGTAACCACATCATTCACAAAGCATTCTACATCATCATCATCCTCTACGTCTATATTTTCTGAACTATCTTCATACCACAAACAAATGTTGTCCTCTCTAGGGATCGAAAACTTCTTCTTGCAATACTTGACTAGGTTTTTGTATTTGATTTGTCTAGGAAGTAAAACTGATCGAGTTGATGTTTGAAAGACAAGGCGAGTTTTAAATTTTGACGAGTTGCTCATGTTATTTTGTAATGGATACACAAGCATGGATACACAAGCCTTTATATAGATAAGTATTACGTACGATCAGGTTCCATAAAGATACATGTTGTATAAAACAGTACTAATTCATAAATGAAATACGTATTCAATACTACACCTATGATTTAACTAAACATAAAAAGGTAGAGGTTGCATAAGAAAGTACAAAATGCTTAATGTTTTCACAGTTCACAATACAAAAGTGAAACACCATTTAACACGCATAGGTACGAGTTGCATAAAAAAGTACACTATAATAAATCAACCTTTATACATGTATAATAATGCAGTTTATAAAGCCATGACTAATGAAGCAAATGAGGTACGCCATAGTATTATTAGGATGATTTCAGCTTTTGGTTTTTGGGATTTCCAAATTACAAGAAAACTCTAAGATATCTCTCCATCAGACAATGAGCTCAGCATGCTTAAGCTTCTGATATCAAACAACATTCTTAATTCCATGTAAATTTCAAATTAAAACACGATTCTTTGACAATACAACTTTTAGATAATTAAAAACTAAAACTATCATAAAACACTCCGACAGTACAACATACTATTTTGATAAGACTATTAATTAATTAAATCATCAGGAAGTTCCCGCTGCGATGTTAGGCTCTGCCGAGAAATCATTCTTCTTTGATATTCTGCAATTCTTCTTTCAATAGGCTCAGGCATTGGTTCTTGTAAAACCACGGGTTCGGGTCTTTCAGCGTGAATCCTACAATCTTCTGGTGTAATATCTAGAGGCCAAGCTGGTCTAGGTAACCCCATAGTATTCTGCTATTTGTAATTGATTAATAACAAGTATGAAACAAATACATGATATACAAGATTAGTGATGTAGAAAACTTACTCCTAACATGACCTCTCCGTCAACCGGGTCCCAAGATACACCAAATCCTATGGGTCTAATTCCAAATGGATATCTATAAGATCTTGAACCGTCTCCTTTGCCTCTCATTCTAACTACTTTACCATTGATCGTCCGGAGTCTAGTACTACTAGTGCTTCCAGATTCATTCAGAACACTTGCCCCCCTCCCAGTTCCACCCACGCGCCTCATCATGCCGGCATTCGTCTCTATAACATCAGCTTCATTCTCAACACTTTCCGTTGACTCAAACACTAATTTACGTTTAACTTTTAACAGATTATTCATTCTAGTTGTATGCTACACCATCAGAACAGATCTATATATAGTAGATCCTATTATAACTAGAAGTCGCATAAAAGGACTGGAAGTTTACTTTGCTTTCTGGAGTGGGTTGAAGTCGCATAAAAGGTACGTAATAATAAATACACACTAAACAACCAAAATTAATAGGTGACATAAAGTCCTTCAAATTTATATATATATAGTCCTATACATCTATTTTGTTTTTCACATAAAACTAAAGTATGTCTTCCTCGAGACGATACTATAGGAGCTGTGACCAAGACATTGCCACAAAAACACATTGTAACTGTAAACCCCCACATCCCTTGTTTGTCCAAGTATCATGGACAAGAAAAAATCCAGGTAGAAGGTTTAAAGGTTGCCCAGTTTACGTAAGTATATACAGATATCTAAAATGCTTTTTGGTTGGAGATTTGTTTTTAAGATCTTTCACTTAATAATTTTCAGGATAAGGATGCACAATGCGGAGTTTATGGTTTTCTAGATCACGAACTACCTAACCAATACTACAAGGAATTGCTTTACAAGATGTATGTTTAGAATAGAAGTTTGAAGCAGATTTTGAGGAACATACCACATATTGAAGATTCAGCGCCTAATCCAGCTTGCTTTGGAACCGCCTTAAAACTTTTCACAGTGTTTGTACTATTAGGTTCATTCGCAATTGTGATATCGTTAATGTAATAGTTACCTTGAAACAGCTAATAAATTGTTTTCCTAAAAATAGAATATATTACAATACCACAGGTCTGTCTTACAATACAATAGCATACAAATAACTAAACATAAATAGAAGTAGTACGGTTATAGTTTACAAAAGCATACAAATAAATAACTAAACAACCATATTATCCTGGTCATTGGAACTGGTGTCATTGGAACTGGTGTCATCATCACAGGAGCTTAAAGCGAAAGTTACCTTGTATTTCCAAAAGAACAAAGCCATTTGTTCACGGTAAGCTAGCGCTACCTGAAGTAGGTTACCAAATACCAAGGGAATGTTGTTAACCAAACGATGGAGCAATAGAAAGACCCATATGCCACAGTCTCCGTAGTTCTCTCCTTGGTGTGGGACTTTCTCGCAGAACTCAAAGGTAATCTTATAATCTTCAACATTTAAACCTCTTTTCTTTAACAATTCTAAAGTATCTAGGAATTTAGGTAACTGCTGCGACAATATTTCACGCATCTGGCGCCACCACAACCTATTCTCTGCAATTGGCTCATTTTTTGTCTTTTGCATGGGGTCATAGAATCATACACTGTTATAACACCAGATTGGAAATGAAGTTCTACAAGAGCCCAATGAGTGTCTGGTTCGTTCAAAGGAAAAAATACCTAGAAATCAATTTTAATAGAGAGAGTTAGTATAAAGTTTATTAAACGGGTTTCTGACTTAAGTTTATTAACTTAACCTTTCCACATTAAGCCAAGCGGCACTGTATTTTTTTCTATCGCATACTGACAAGGCATGCTACCGCCAAGGATAGTAGGACATAAATAAGGGCCTGCTACTGACCAATCTGCATCCTCTGGCCTAAATAGCCACAACAACTCGACCCAAAGCTCCAAATGCTGTTCAGTAAGTGTACATAACAACAAATCAATGGAAATAATTATCAACTTATAATCAATGCATGGGATCTTGTTACCAATCAGAGTAACGTACTTTCTGTCTTAACTAAGTAGTTTAAGGTTCCTACGATTTCCATCTCCATCTACCACTTTTACAAATTCCGGTTCTAGCAACATTTACATTTACGTAAACATACATACATACTAATTTTTCCTACCAATCTGTTACTAAAATCAACCTGGAAAATCACGTATGTACAGCTCAAGAATCTGATTATTTCTTTATGTAACATATAGCAATAATAATCAAACTTAAGAAACTTACACTGGAAGATAACCATCCCCTCCTTTCAAAACTCAAACCCAACAATGCAATAAAGAAACGGTCGTCAACCACAATACCGTATGGATCCCATAAAAATGTGAACATCTTCTCACTAGTAGTACGACTTTTAACTTTTTGCAACCAATCTTTAATAGGGGGAGGTACTGTTACTCTACTGCCTTTTTTGGGACGCCTTAGATCCTGAAAAGGCAAACAAAATTATTGATCATACCGAAAACTATCTTTATAAATAAAAACCTATTTAAAAAAACTGATAATATACCTCTACAAACAGTAAAACTAGTTTCCGTCTTAATGCGATATCATTCAAGTTGTTTTCATCTACACCATCAAAACAGGTTGTCAACGGCGGGAATTGAACAAGATTCAAATCTTGAGTTAAAGTCCTCTGTTTTTTTGGTAGGAAGCGGTGTTGTTGGATCTTGTTCAACATAAGGTGACTGTTTCTGGGGACCAGGTTTCTTCTTTCTACAACCAACTAGTTTTTGGAATGACGCTTAATTCTCACCCCTCTGCTTTGTGACGAAATTTTTTTATCAACCTACAAAAGACAGATTAATGATTTCAAACCACAAGCATCGATTTATTCTAACAAGATATGTAAAGACGCATACCAATTCTTGTAACTCAGCATGAATGGGACAATCCATCATTCCGTCAATCTCCAAATCACCAATGAAAACGTCAAGATCCACAATTGTATTCTACAGAAAAATTTATGGATATAAAATCAAGTTAACAAACGCGTTTTTCAAATAAAAATGTTGATAACAGAAATAAAGATGTGAAAGATAACCATACCGATTTAACAGGTGTAATAACTTCATCCGCAACAATGGTTGGATCTTCTTGACCGTTGAACTTATCTTCATCCGCAACAATGACAGGCTCTTCTTGACCGTTGATCTTATCTTCATCCGGTACAATTATTGGTTCTTCCCCCAGAGATATAACAGATGTAGTAACTTCGACCGGTTCAAAGTTTGTATCGGGAAAATCTAGATTCTCTTCTTCATGAAGACTAACATTTATATCCCCATTGAACTTATCTTCTTCATAATCAACTGTAATATCATCTAAACAATAATTGACTTGATTCTCATAATCCATGAGGTCTTCCATCACATCATTTTCCTGACAACAGTGTTTGGAATCTCAGGTTAGTTATAAGTATATCACCAAGGCCCCCTTTTGAATCAGTAACTAAATCAAACCATTTATAAAATCATAACTTGACCCTGTTTGACTTATTGAATTGCTCAAACACTTGGATTTATGACTTGTATGATGACTCTACTTATTACTACACTTGCACCTACGAATTACAACCATCCTGATTCAAAACAGCCACTGAATTCATGAAGA